>OY740775.1:60372340-61680805 GCA_963513935.1 Aphrophora alni | reverse complement strand
CTGAGAGATTTTGGCTTTAAAAAAAAAACCGGTGGTACAGTTTTAATTCTCAAGCGCTATAATGTCAAAATTATCCAGACGAATTGTTTTATTAAATATTACATTTTTGTATTACAATAACTTTTAAGGATTAAAATGCCAATCTTTACAGATAACAAGTAGTCTCAAAATATTGTTTACGAGCCACTTGATTTTTCTACGTACCCCCACCCCCGCTGTTCCAATTATTGGTACCTACTGGATACATATTTTCTTATCAGGAGCTATCAGGGGTTTATTAAAACATCTTAAACTCCTAGATGTTGTTGCATCATTTGATGATACCACATAAATAATCAACTTTGTGTCCACTATAAATAATATTAAAAAATAATTTTGATCTCCAGATGAGTTGTTCTAAATGCCACTCTCACAACTTCCACCTCATCTAATTTCAAATTGTCTTAATGTATTTCTATAACGAGTTTTATAGAACAACAAAGGTAAAAACGTTCTTAAAATAAATTGATTAGACGAAGGTGAAGTGTAACTGACTAATTAAATCGACAAAGGCTTTGTGCTTGTATCGCCCTTTAGCCCTTTGCTGTAACGGAACGTTTCTTGACGGTCATTTCAAAGGATCAGTTAATGGGCACCTCAGGGCTCTGATCTGATGCTACCCTTCGTGATACTTGATCAGTTTGTAAAGGTGAGCATTGCAACCGACAAGAACATGGCTAAACCTTAAATCAACAATTAATTAGTTCCATTTAATACGACCTTACTTTGTTCTCATACCATATCAGACGGTTGTTCTTCTATCACATTATTATTTTCTTACTTATCGAACACACCTTGGTCCAGTGGCTAGTATTCCTAACTTGGTGGAAAAGATTCCACGTGGTTCTATTTAAATGGGGGACTTTAAAATGTTAAGATATCTTGGCTTTAAGATAGGGAGCTACGATTGGTAGATTATTCTAGTCAAGAGAGCTATAATTATGACGACTATATATAACATCTAAAGATAATCCGTTTAACAGGACTAGGTCCAAAAAGGGTAGTTGCGGTAAGTACGAATTTTGATTTATATTATTTACTTCAAAAAGAAGGTTGTCAAAATTTTTGATTCAACGATAAAAGCACGATCGCCTGCAAAACCTAACATTTTTTACTTTAACACTACGAAAATAATAGGTTGTATAACAGCTTATCATAGACCAAATTATCTATACTTTATCAGTTTCTAAAACACCTCCAATTTTTTTTTTCAACTGCAAGTGATTTTAATTTAAAGGCTATAAATATGCCCATCTTCAAATAATACACAAAGAAAATTACAATTTCACATTACAAAGAACATTTACTCCAAATAGGATCGTTAAAGAAGTTTTAAAATGTCTAATATGTTTATAAAATGAGTGATTTGTAAAAAACAAAAACTAACTTGACTGCAGAATTTTCTTATGACTTGGCAATTAGTTTGGGCAATAAGTTTTCACATTTCACCAAAATTTGATTTGAATATTCAAATGTTTACCATACTACATACAAAAGGTTCAATTCCTTTGAATGAAATACAAACACAATATTTAGTAAAATTCTACAATTAATAGAGTCTTGCCGACCATAGTTTTGCCATTTACGGAATTTACAAGGGAACTCAACACAGACGTGTTAAATTGTAGAATTTTACTAAATATTATGTTTGTGTTTCATTTAAAACCTTCGAGGGTTTCATATACCTTATGTTAACGTATTCAATTCCTTTTTTAACCTAACCTAACCTAACCTAACCTAACCTAAACCGGCTTTTTGGAAAGATGACAAGAACTATATACAAAGGAGTGTCCAGTCGCAAGTATACGAGAAAAACATATTTTTTAGGGAAGTCAGAATTCAAAGTTACTTTTAAAAAAAAACTTCCCTATTTGTTATTGTAGAGAGCTGGGTTGGTACTATTAGAAACAATAATAAAATCTGTACATTTTTATCTAATTTAGTGTGTTATAAGTTGAATAAACACACTTAAGTTATATATATATAAACTTATATATATATATATATATATAAACTTATATATATATATATATATATATATATATATATATATATATATATATAAGTTTTAGTTTTGTTATTGTAGCTGATGTATCACTGAGGATGGTGACTTTGTCGTTGAAAAGCGTTTGATTAAATAAACGTAATTTTTGTGAGATCTTGTGTTCCAGTTTCTTTTTTATATACTATTATCTCACAAGTCAAGCTCAATATTTATTTATGTTCCATATATGCAAACTGTAGTTCCCTATACCAAATTTCATGTTACTTTTTTTAATTTTTATGGTCTCTATCGTACAGGCAACAAAGACGTCGAACGGATGACATGTAGGAAATCAGTTCGGTTTCTTGAGGGCGTGAAAAGTGAAGATCAGTCAAATAATGGAAGTCAAATTTTTTACGATTACTAAATACTTCGTACACTGGGTAAGTAATAATTAATAAGAACATCGTAGACAATCGTTTCTAAATAAATTCACTTGAATTGAGTAAAATTTGTGTGGAATTACAAAATGAAAGGAAACACAACTTTCTACAATAAACGTGTGCTTTTATTTGTCACAGGACGAGATAGATTTCAATAACTAAGTTGTCATCTACAGTTGTGTACATGCGTCAACAGTCATTGTTTTATAAATAAGAGAATTGTGTTTACTTACATTTTTGATAGTGAATGATGCATGATTCGTAATCATTATTTAATGTAACACTAACATTTGTATAACAAACACACCAACAAGATGACGTTTCTTTAACTGAGTCATCATCTTCAGTTGTGCCTCATGTACGAATCATAATTGAGTTGATGACTACTGAATGAAGATGACACACACTTTGTTTAAAACCTTTTAAAATCTTTTTCATTTGTTTTAAAAATAAATTACGAAAACATCTTTAGAACCTAACCTAACGTCTAATTCGTATATTTAGTCCATGTAATTAATTTCATTTTATTTATTCTCTCTTGTAGACAAAAGATACAGTTTGGCATAAGATTAGTTAATAAACAAGTCAAATTTAAACACTAAAAAATAAACACAAACATAATAATTTTAAAAAAATACAGTGCAGTCACAAAATCCAACGAAATAAAATTATAGAGACAATACAATACAATATAAAATCTAAAATTGGAGAATAATTAATAAACATTAATAAAACCCCCTACAATCTACTACAATTTAATTTATAATATAATAATAAAATATTCCAGAAACTTGGTGACTTCCTTTAAATTTGAGATATAATAACATTGGAGGGACCACTTCTATTTAACAAAGTTCAAGAGATAAACAGTTCACAAACTCCTCCACCGAGTAAAACTATCCAGGCAACGGGAGTTAGTTGTCCAAGGCTGCTTCTTTACGTTATAACTTTTCATGAGAAAGTATGACTCATTAGAATATATTGTCTCAGATTAATAATAGAAGCGTGAAGACTACAGTATAGGGTAACTGATCCAAGAAGTTGTAAACGATTGAAAGTTGAAGGTAATCAATAAAGGAGGTAGAGCTGTAGCTACCTGTTGCTACCTCATGCCTGCGCACGACATGGCCCGCATTGCGTGTAAACCTTAAGTTAGAATAGCCTACATTCAACATTCTACACTTCTAGCCTTCCTAGTCAAAGGAAATACTACTATAATACCATATCTATGCGTAGATTGTAAATTAAACCGCCTGAGAAACTATTTATGGAAAGAAGGAACTTTTGTACAACTTGGTAAATTAATTATTATAAAGAATGAACGATGAAAGTAAAATATCCTTCCTATGACTAATTACTTCTGTTCTTATCATTTACCATGCTTAACTGATTTTCAGTTCACATTATATCGACCCTAATATTTTTGACAGAACTTATATGTCTTGATGTGTAAATAAAATTATTATTTATTATATGTGTATATTTGGCCACTTTTATTTACTCAGTATACGAAGGGTGTAATTTTGGTAATGGTAAAACCATTAACTTCCGTTTTTGACTGATCATTGCGTTTTGTAGTCTCTGCAAAGTAGAAAATTGTATTTTGACACGCCGACCTATGCCGTCTGTACGTAAGGACAATAGCGGCTACAAAAATAAAAATAAGAACATGAAATTTTGGTATAGTATGCTCCTGTCGAACCTTAATAAAATTGAAAAAATCTAATTAAAAAGTTCAAAATTACGACCATTAAAACAGATCATATTTCGTGTTATTCAAATTATAACACAAAATTAGATAAAAATATGCAAATTTCAATTCTTCGTGTAACAGTACCAACTTCTCTACGAAGACAAATAGCGGAATTATTTTAAAAACCGTAATTTTCAAACTCGACCTTCCAAAAAATGTAAAATTAAATACGAAATCCGGTAGAGCCGAGTTACAGACACGAGCGTAACAAGTGGAGGCTCCTTTACAAATACACAGCGAAGCGAGTGAAGAGCTTTTAATATATCCTCTTTAGGGCTTAACCGATGTCGATAAAGTAGTGATATAAACAATTGTTTAAAACTTGTGTAAAATCTATTTTAAACCATCCTACTTTACTGGGTTAGACCCTTAATCGACCAACACACAATTTAACATTTCCTACATTGTCCAAGAAACCAACTATTTGGCGTTGCATTTAGAGGATCTGCTTGTATTACATTGTATGATGTGCTGGGTAGGTACCACGATGGTGACCACCAACTTATGGTAGTATCTTACTGACTTGGTATTGTACAAAACCATATATTGCACTTTTTTTTTGTAATGAATATTTATCTTGCGAGACTTTGGGAGAGAAATGTTTTGCTGCAGTTTTGTCGTAAAAAGAGGGAAAACATTAAAATCCCAAAATATATGACATAACATAATAAAAATATATTATGATGGTATTTTTGTGTGGATTTTGTTGGTTATTTGGTTTCATAAAAAATAGTTTTATGGTTAATCTAATGAATCATCAGTTTTAAATTTAATGTGATCAGCTGTTTTACACATTTTGTGACTAATCTAAATGAATCAGCTGTTTAAATGTTAAAATTACTCGCTTTTGTAACGAATGTTGAAATGGCTTAAACTCTCGGTTGAATGGGCTTTAAAAAAAATTTTTTTGTTACAGATAAAATATTAAAAATACGCCTTTTTCAAGACCACCATATTGTCTAGAACAAATCGAGATGATTAACCAAATGTTTTTCCAGAGTTGGTTACATTTTGATTTTAACTTTCTTGATTAGAAAGATCTCTTAACTATTCGTATAATTTTTAGAGTTTTAAAAGCATGTTTCACTATTGTCAAGAATCAGTTTATGTTTTGACAACTATTGGTGAACTGTAATTCCCTTTTATATATGTGATTTGACACTATGTGCATTGATCTTAACATTTTATATATTAGAACCAAATCAAGGTAGCCAATTTTGAAAAATTACCTCTTATAGAATTTTTGTTTTTTTATCGATAATTCTTGAACCGGTATTTTTTTAGGGAGATGGGTTTTGTTTCAGTTCTTTAAGGTAAATTTTAACAAAATTGTATCACATTTGTTGGAGTCTTGGGATTCATTTATATTTTACAACACTTTATTGCGATTTAGTACAGGATAGATTTTTCAAACTTGCGAAAATTCTGAGCTGAATATAGGCTACGGCATCTAGATTCCTAACGCAAGGTGCCCTATTCCCTTTTCCATTTATCAAAGATACTCTACTAGGCTACTACATTTGTTGATATTAAGAAACTTATCAAAACACATTTTTCGAATATCAAAGAGTTATAAAGATATTAAATAAATTATTATTCATATAACAGTTAAACTCAGTATTTATTATCCTTGAGATTTTCTCTAAAACTTGATATATGTTTCATGTAACTTGAATTTAGAGTAAATTATAAACAGTAACATACGAATCGATTATGTTTCCAACTGGGCCACCAGCCACCGAGGTTATCCAGTCGTGTTTGTAATGGTTTAAGGCAATCGTTATTACAGGAGTTAAGTACTATCACTGTGATTTCAATGAATAGTAAATCCCAATCACAATGCAAACAACTAACCACTTAAGGTATTTAACTTTTTTTTTTCCATATGACTAATGTTTTGTTCAAATTTAACTGTAGTATTATTTACTGCTATTTATTGGTCTGTGAATATTGTTGCATGTAGGGCGTTGGCAGTAACCACATTGGATTTAAAAGAATGATTTATTGAATGTATTAAAACTGCCAAGGAGCGAAGTGTAATTCGATTATGTCATTAAAATCTAAATTTTATCAGAATTAAATCAAATAATTAAAGTAGATTTTGAGAATATATAAATTTGGTGTAACTATGCAAAAAAAATGTAAAATAGATTCAGAGATATGACCAAATTATGCCCATATATCAAGAAATTAGGAAATCTATCCAAGCGTTAGGATACAAACAATTGCACACATAATTGAATAATCTTGACGATTTTTAAAGGTCATCAAGGTTATAAAAACGATTTCTTTGTCGTAACAATACTTTTCATATAATGCAGTATATACAAATGACGAATTAATTTTAAAAAAAGAAAACAAATAATTCAGAAATGTGGCAGTAATTCGCTCTGAGGAGTCACGGCGCAATTATGCAATATGTATACACTTAACTTTTGCCTATTAAAACATTTGAAGGCTCCATTACAACTCCACAAGCTTGTGGTACTGAAAATTAGCTTTTTAATTTATCACTCTATTTAAGACAAGGCTTAACTATTACATGAAATAGTTATAAGAGTTGTATTTAAACATAAACAGAAATTTGTATGATCTGTTTTTAAAAAGTTTAGAGTAATCATAACGTATTTAGCAAGGTTAAAACGTTTTAAATTTAGTAAGGTTGAAGGCTGCACACAAAGAAAGAGATACGTTTACGGTTAACTTCTCCTAGTTATGAAAAGGAGACAAATATTTAAACTCTGTATTCACCTATGATACAATATGAGTGCACCACTTAACTTCAGAGTAAAAACGAACAAGCATGTAATTGTGACATTCAAGCTTATCTTCGTATCGGAAATCAAAACCATATTTCCAAGGAAAATAATGGCTACTTTCTTTTGAGATTCATAAGGAATACTTTACCGTTATTTTAGTGTGATGTTGAGTTTAAGAGAAACAGATAAAAATTTCAAATGAGGTCAAATATCGAAGGGTAATACTCGAAAAAACCTAAACTAGAATAAATTGGGGAGTCCGTCTGCCATGTGTCAGTGACTGTATGAGGTTGTGGTCAAACCACAGCTTCAATATGGAATGCTTTGTAGCGGTCCGATGCCCTTCAGAAGGTGGCAGTCTTTAAAAGGTTGACCTGTATATGTATTTCAGGAACTTTCAGAAACACTCATATAGTATCTGTCGTAACCATGCAGGGCATAGCTTCATTTGACCTCTGTATCATAACTTAGAAAAGTCTGTAAAAGTTACGCTGCTTACAGACTTAAACCTTGTGGATTTTCCCCCTTTTTGTTTAAAAACACTCTGAAAGTAATAAAATTATAAACAATTGCATAGTGTTCTACACATCCGTACGGCTCAAGGAATAGGTACGGGTATTTACAAATCAATTATGGTAGAGATTAAAATAACCTAAAAGAAAACTGTTTTTTCATTGGGGTTTAAAAGCAACAGTATTTCAGACGGAAGTGTAGGATAAACTGGGATAGACATGGATGCCTGGCAAGAGACTATGACAATGAGCATAATAACAATGTGACTAAGTCAGACAGCTAGGCATAAAGTACATTTTCCTTATTCGGCATTACCATTTTTCCGATCATTTTTGAGATATATGGAGACTAAGGTACTAAATTGCAAGTAAAAGATAATTACTGTTCGCGAAAAAGTAGTGAAAAACTAAAGTGATCCTAGATGCTGTCATTGAACTATATTTCAATAAATTAAGAAGTATGTTTAGAACGATTTGTTCAAGAGATGAAAACACAAGTAGAATTAAATATAACCAACCAAGTGTTTCTACTATAATTGAGTTGTCAACGCGAACGAGTGGCTACTTTAACTGATCGAACGAAGCGAAGTTTTAAGTTGACAATTTTGAATCTCTTTCTAAATGTTTGTGTAATGGTTACGTAGTTACAGCCAAACGTTAGGAATAAGGTCCTTTGCAACAAGACCAAAATAAGGTTTTTGGTTTTACTTTTAAATAGTGGCTGTTACTGAAAGCAGTTACTGCAGGGTTCAAAGACATGGATGGACGCAGGAGCCCCGACTAAAGATACAGCTCGACTCGAAGTAACAACTATATTGGGGTGAACAAGACATAACGAACAGTAGTAAAAAGTATAAAATACTAAAATGCGAAATTAAATTTGAATGGTTAAAAAAACTTCCTTCAGGAAATTTTATCTAGACTGAACTATAAACAAATTTCATTATTTACTGATTTTATTTTAAATGAATTAAAACATTTTAGATTTGTTTAGTCTGGTGATTTACGGATCACCACTCCCTGAAATTCGTATTGTTTGTGGTTAATTTTTAGCCATATCAAAATTTACTCTACAAGTTAGTTAATAAATTAAGTTAAAACGAAATTATTAAACATTATATTTATCTGATTATGTCTTATCGCCCCCCTCCCTTCGTGGTCGATGCGCACAGTGAAACGAACTCGGTTTTGTGCACAAGCCGAGCAGTCTGTGTGTACTTGTCGTGGAGGATTGATCAGGACCAGCGACTGAAGAGTTTAATTTATGATTTGTTTTTACGCTGCTAAAACTCCAGGAATAACAGCCATGGAAGGTCCAGGGTTTTAAATTAAACCCATCAAGTGTTATCGGCAACGTAAGATATAGATAACGGATATATCTTACCGTGTTTGACCCATCCTATTAGTTATGTGATTGCGCAATTTAGTGCTTGATTACTATATTAACCTTGTTTACTGGTTAGTTGGATTAATTAGTCATTAGTTAGGGCTCATCAAAATGGTTAGTCCACTGAGACATGTCCCAGTGTTAAGTTATCCGGCAGTTAAACCCGTATCGCACCAATAAAAGAGATCCACGGGCTCATCAAATTCCAACATAACTTTATATAACCCCTCCCAAAACAGCTGTTATTGTTTACAAAAAATGGATTCCAAATATATCAAATAAATTATTATTTTCATAAGAGTTACACAGTTTTGTTTACTGTGATTTATAACTTATAAAAGCATCAACGAATGAGAGTAAAATATCAAAATTAGTTTGATTGTTTACGCTTCCATCAAATTGGATCACCAGCCCACTGAGGCCTACCAATGATGAAAGTACAAGTTTTTTTTTCTTTTTCAGTTAAACCAATCACCTTTACAGGTTTAATGAAACCTACAATGATGTTTACTTGGTGGTGTCCCACCTAAAATGTTACAATAGCTAACCTATGAATTATAAATATGATAAGAGTACTTTAAATAGAGAACCTTCCTATCTTCTCAATGAAGTTTAAAAATCCATTTCGTATAATGTTAAAAATTGCCTTCATTTTCCAATATGGCGGTCAACTTTGAAACTTGTTATGGAATACCCTGTATTTTATGCATTTTGCTGGGGTACAAATAAGTTTTAATGGGGAACTCCAATTTTGGGAAAGTGCCAATTTAAAAAGTCTCAAAATTGACGAAAGAATAACTTTCCACTATAAAAATTGGGAGTTACCAATTTAAAAAAAAAATCAATTCACTATTTGTAATGAAATTTAGCACTTTTTTCAAAATTGGTTTCCATGTCATTTTTGAACTTACAAAAATAAGGGGAGTTTCCCATTAAAACTTATTTGTACCCCTAATGGTTCGAAAGTTACCTATTGCAACATTTCAGGTGGGAATCAATTATTTGTAGGCTAATCAATTGTTTAATTTTCTGAAATGTAAGTGCCTTTAATTCCTAAACGGTTAATGAATAAAAAAAATACCCAATAATAAAACATTCGTAAAATATTGGACGCCAAACTATTGTGAATGAAGATAATGTGTTAGCGTGTTTCTAATATATAAACTGTAGATTCCCCGAACTTCTTCAAAAAAACGCCGTCACCCGAGACTATAAATTGTTCAGCGATTCTACCATAGGAGTAATTTACTACTAACTGTAGGCCTTCGCTATGTGCGGAGTGTTAAAAGATCTAAAAGGCATAGTAATTAATATCTCTGGTTCTAATAAAGGTAGAGATATGGAACAAACAGAATTTTCTAGAAATGGACCTTCTCTATCTACAGAGTGACCCACAAATTAGTTACTACGCCTATATACAGATATGGCAAAAATTCATAAAATTTTATTTTTTATCAATACATACTAATACATATTGATAAGAAAAGAAGGTTCCCCATTTAAAGTACTCTATCATATTTATAGTTCAAAATTTAGCTATATATCAATAACAAATCAATAAAGTTATATATAAAGTACATAACTTTTAGTTCTTCTCCCAGAGTAGGTGTTTGCAATGAGCGTACAAGAACTATTTTTTTAAATATAATAAAACATCCAACGTATAGTGTTCACAGAACCACTTATTTAGGAATGCGGATGAATCAAAGCACTTAAACTCAATTCATATGTTTTTTTAATGTGTCAGTCTGTTTGTTCAATTACTATCAACAACTGCCAGTATACAGATAATTTCCGATCGTTAAATCTGTCGACATAATTCCAACACGTACTACCAAATCACAAATATTTACTATACTAATTAGGTAAATGTTTTTAGGTTACTTTTAAATCCATCCATCAGCGTGGTATGCCCTCTTTAATTACAATTACTTTTACACCGATAAAACACCGTGTAATTTAATAAAAACAACACGCAACTGTCGACAATTTGCCCTATATTTTTATCACATATAACATCTTCATGATCGCCGTCACACCATTGTCTGCGTGTTATCGAATTGCTACAGCTATCTTCCTCACATGTGAACTCAAACAATTGAAACTATAAACCGAATTGGAGAAATTTTGCACATTTTTTTACTAGTTGTATCGATTCTTGTTGGCTATACGAAAACAAAAATATTTTTCACAAACTGGACTATTTTTTTTTTTTCAAAAATCACACGGAACCATAAAAAGTAATTCCCAAAGGGACAATTTTATTTCTTACTTTCACCACTGTCACTTGGGTGGTTGTGCAACAGTACCTCATTTTAAATCTCTTTTCAACAGTGTTTGAAAATTGGGCCAACAGTTTACAGGAAAAACATTCTAAATTTATTACACTAGTCACCACTTAAACAGATGTGTTTTAAAACAATATGCTGGCCTGCTCTCATCCTTAAAAATTTAAGAATTAATTTCACCACATCTAGAGATGTAGAAGTTGTGGTGTTCAAAGTGTATTATAAAACATGAGCTTTATGTTGCCATTCCGTGTGTGTGTGTGTGTGTGTTAATATTCTAATCGTTAGAGACTCACTTATAAGTGAGTACGAGTGTGGTAATCCCGCGGTATCTTAGCTGGATCTACACTTTTTTATTTAGTATTGAGTTAGATCCCTCTCTTTCATATTTCCTATCATGCCTCTCTCTTATCTTCTGATCCTGACGCTCTTATGATATTCCAGGACTAGGGGTCTTTATTTTCTTCCTTTTTTTTTCCTAAAGCGATGATCATCAACAAAGACAGGATGTAAAAACCGTTGCCCTAACCTCTCACACACCTGTTTACTAAACGTTGTATTAATATAAGAAATTCTATTACCATATCCTCACACGTGTCTATATTTATATGTGAGAAGAAATAATAATGTAATTAATTTTATTTCTAATTTTTCCCCATATATTTCTTAAGGGAGATAAGTTGGGAAGGATCCTTACACCCTTACACCCTTACAAATTTTGTGTGAAATGTTAATTTTATTAATTTAGAAAGATATGTATGTATTTTTTAATAGAGTCTAAGTTTGCTTTGCTTCTGCTATAAACCTGCTTCTGGCGTAAATTTATATATCTATGTTATATTTTTGCCTTAATTTACTTTTATTTGCCATTTAATTACACTTGGGTCATTACCAATCATAGTTCGCCATATTTTAAACGAAATCGGTAAAGCTGATTTTAAGCTTTGGTCTCACAACAATTATCTTTAAACTTAGCAAGGGGGAATAAAAGAAATAAAAATGGGTTCACATAATAAATGTAATAAAAATCGGATGTAGAGCACTACACAAATGACAGAAGTCAAACCTATTTTAGCCCATGAGATCTTATTTTTGACCCATTACCTCAAACTCTATACTACAAACTATATTTAGGTAAGTTAAATTATAAAATTATCTATAATGCCCCTAAGTACATAGAACTGTAGCAAAGAACACAAATTAGGTTCCTATTAAAAGTTTGTATGGTAATGTTTAAAATGGTCGGAAAATGGTTGCTTTTTTAAACAGTTGATACGTAGTTCCAGTGTGAACCTACAATAATGCGCTGGAGATCTGTTTACATTAATACTAAGGTCACTAAACAATTGGATATACAAAGAAAAATACGCCAAAAGAAATCACGTCCTTTCATGTCAAACGTTTACTGTGTTGATGGGTTAAACAGGCGTTAAGCTAGTGAAGTTGTATATAATTTAGTTGATTATTCTGCATGTACTGTGTGACTCTATATTAGCCACAACAAAGTTCTTTGATATTGTTTGTATGTTTTATAATTGATGTTTTCATTTTTGTATAAGTCTATCCTAACAAAAAAATAATAAATGGGTTTTGAGGAAAAGCTATTTTTATTATTAGTCATCGTTATAACAGCGTAATAAAAACTTATAACTAAAAATAATTGAAGCGGCATATATATAATTATATAATGGACAATCCTATTGTCCAAATCAGTGTAGAAATAAGGCTTCCATTATTAAAAACTGAAAATAAAAATTTAACTTTAAGATGGAAACTTAATTCTTTACATAGAATGACTACAAAAGTCAACTGAGAGAGGGTGTATATGGAATTTTTTAAAAATCTTACATTTTGTTAGAAAATTAGCTTGCTAATGAATATAGATTTAACAAAAAGAGTTGAAATATTTTATTTAGATATATTTCGATAGTACAGCAAACCTGATTATCGTTTAGTTAACCCTATTGAAAATAGCGGTTTCAAATGTAAAACAGGTTTCACTAACGGGTGTTTAAAAAAAGACGTATCCCCTAGTTTAAAAAAAGGCATAATTTACGCATAGGTAAATTTTTCTTCCCTGAATATCAGTTGGCAAAACTGTTCTCACTGTTGACTCGTGGAGTGTTATCACAGTATGCATTTGTCTTTGTAAGTGTGTGTATATTTTCAACTATTTCTTTTTCCAAGAATGAACGTGTGCTTATTAAGACTTATTGCGCGTATAAATCGTACAAACTAGTAAAAGACGAGTTGCAATTACAAATTTTAAATAAAGAGATTTTTTCTTCATATAACAAAACTTCATAATGCCGTATCTTTAACACCACTGTATTGACTCTTTCTAGATATTTAGGGTAATCAAATTAACATTCCAAGTTAGTAAACAGTTTCAGTTCATTACCTGCTTAGCAGTCTCATTTTGAATGTGTAATTTACATATCTCAAATACTAAATAAGTTATAAAATTTCGTGTTTAACCACAATTTTCGTTTTGCTAATATTTAAAACTTCTTAGAAAATTACAGTTTTTAATTTTTGTTCTACCCAGTATATTTAAATTTAGGTTCGGATCATTCTGTAGATAGCCCTAACCAGAACTTTCCAAAGCCGTTCTTTCGGCATTTCTTTGTCATCTAGAACTCGATATAATAATTACATTCCAAACTTCAATCTCATGACATGCTTAACCGTTCTTTAAATTGAAATTACAATTCTCAAAATATCTTCAAAACTAAAACAGTTATTCAATTTTTTTTCAGTCAAAGTAATTTCAATCTTATGGAGAGGAAAATTAACCGAGAAAAAATATTACTATACTTATATTTTAAAATTCTCAGAAAAAAACACATTTTAAAATTATTGGAGCACACTATTATTAGATTAGATCACTTCATTTTATGGTGTAGGCTAATTTTACATAAATAACGAGTATATAATGTAGAGGGAGAACTTTGACAGGATATTTAAAAAAAATAGGCACGTTTCCAGTTTTTCAGCTATAGTTTAAAAATTTTACACAACGTCGCTAAAAACGTCAAATATTTTCTTTATGCTAAAATTTTAAGGGAAGAAATGTGACCAACCTGATCTCATTTCGACATATAATTACGGAAGTACAAAGATTTAAATTTGGAATAAAAAAAAGTACAAAAATTACGTTTTGTCTAGCAAACTTTCCATTGGTCCGTTAGTGGAAACCAATATGATATAATTGATAAAACGTCACAATTTAACGAAATATACGTAATCGAGGAGAAGTATCTACGACCATTAGGACCGAAGATATGACTGTAAAGTTGAGCAGAAAATGACAATAGTGAAACAAATATTTGTCTTAAGTGTTACTTCCAGACTATGAAAAATATTGGAAATCAAAAATATAATGGACCATCATTGAAACTAAGACCATCGCTTTAATACATAATATTTCTTTTAAATTGGTAACTTTGTAAGAATACACCTTACTGAACATAAAGAAGTGATTTGTCAGATAATATTGCTTATAATTGAAATGAATAAATTAGGTTTACCTTCAATGTTTATGTGTTCCCGTAAAAGTAATTTTCTAACCATCGAAAATTTAAGTTTAAATTTTATATAGGATTAAAACTAGAGGATAAACTCTTAAAAGAGACTATCACAACCAGGACTACGTTTACCCTCGACAACGAACATCAAAGCCTGCAACAAGGCGAATCAGTGAGCAAAATATCAAGTATTTTCAACAAAATATGACAAATTTAAAAGCATTACGAGACAGAAAGACCCTCAAAATGAGAGAAAAGTTAATTTGAAAATGTCTATATCAATAGAATAAATTCTGAAGTTATTTCTAGGAAGTTCTCGAAGTAAACACTCCGCAGTCTTCAGGCAATGCACT
Source organism: Aphrophora alni (assembly GCA_963513935.1). NCBI lineage: Eukaryota > Metazoa > Arthropoda > Insecta > Hemiptera > Aphrophoridae > Aphrophora > Aphrophora alni. Next base: position 61,665,760 of record OY740775.1, on the reverse strand, counting down.
TTCATTCCCTTCAATAAATTACGTTGGCGTTGTTTTATACCGAGCACAAACGCCGGAGGACAATCACTTGATCTAACAACAATTTATTGCTGTTAAATTGAATTGTTTAAAGGTTGTTTTATTTATTTTTATTATTACTTCATTCCGATGTTTAAGTAAATACTACAACATTATTATTTGTCGAAACTCGAATACTTAAGTGGTGAGTTAGAACAGTGAACAAACATTTCACTAACTCTTTCAACACCCCTCGTCAAAACTAAATACTATGTAAACACATTCGTAGCCATAATTCAAAAAAGTCACTGATACGCGTATATGACGATACAAAAATATAAAACTACTAAGTTTTCCCCCTCCCTGTGAATTACAGGCTTATTTGACAGGGTATAAGTTGGTACAGTTGGATGGTGTCATGTTGAAACTCTGTTGAAACATTATTTTAAAAGATACTTAAATATTTAACTCTCTGGTTGGCAGAGTCGTTCGTTGGTGCTCTTGTTTCGCATGGGTTCAATTCCAGCGGAGGCCAAATAATTTAGCCGGGTCGTATTTATATGTTCCACAATTGGTGTAGCAAGAAAGACTAACTTATGCATTACGGCCCCAAAGAAATAAAAAGAGGAAGAAAATATGTATTTATATACTTAAACAGGACAGTTTTCCTTTATTTGTGTGGTAAACTTATCAAAAGAAAATGTTTTTGCAAATTATTCCTGATCCATAATCTTTATTCACTAATATTTAAAAATCCCATTTTTAGTCACACGTTATTTACGAAAAAAAAAAGGAAAACTTTGTAAAATAAATAAACGGTTTAAAAATATTGCACAAACTTTCTCATTCACAAATCTCCAAATCCAAATGAAAACTAATCAAATTATTCCTCATCAAAAATGAAGGTTCGGTAGTTGTTAGTTAAATGTGATGACGAAACATGAACGCCGGTTTATCTTTGATAAACTGTTTATAGAGTGTGTTGCGAAATTGTGTTTCCAAACTTCAGGAGGTGGTTTACCCTTACATCAAAATTAAGAAAAGTTCATATAAACATATATGTCCGGGATTGCCTAGTTTCTCAGATTACTGCCATTTTGTTAAACAAAGTTTATCTCTAGAACGGTTCGACAGATTGAATTGAAACTTGCCATAGTACCTAATAAGGTAAAAAATTATTTTGAATAAAATAACCAACCTAATCCAATAACCCGTTTCAAAATGGTGACTGGTTAATTTGAAAAAAATCTACATAATTCAAAAACGGGAAATTTTTAAGATAATTGTCGAGACTTTTTGTAGACGCGTCCTCAGCGTAAGTCACGACTTTTTTTTATGTAATTTATTAAAATCGAGCCATAATACAATTTTGGAATTATTACCCCATGGTCCATTTGTGTTCTTTTTACCGATAACTCAGGAGTTATAATTTTTGCAGAGATGGCGATCAATATGATTTGTTTAATATTTCATCAAAATCGTTTGAGGCGATTGCGAGAAAAACCATACGTTTTGTTTATTTATGACAGCTTTTACCGTCAATTTTTGAGTTATAAAAAAATGTGAAGAAAGTCCTGTCCTGCGATATAGCTTAAATACGTCCACATAAAATATTCGACATCGATTTTTGACTGACCACATAACTTTCTCTATACTATGTATATGTAGAGAAGACCAGTTAACAAATGTCTTCAACTATTCGTAAAACATAGTCTACATAAAATAAATCAAGTAGAATAGGTAATAAAATAAAATAATTATATATATATATATATATATATATATATATATATATATATATATATATATATATATATATATATATATATACAGTGGCGACAAATTAATTTCCATAGATATTTCATAGTCTATGTGTGTCGGTAAATTCATGAACAATAGCTAAAAGCTAAATTATTATACTAAAACCTCATTATACAAACTCAAAACATTTGTGTATGTTATCCCAAAACAGACTGCTTGTAACATTAGTATAATCTCTACGATGTATTACAAGGGTTGTAAATATTAGTTCAAGCCGATCGCATGTTTTACACAAATGTATGATTAAATGATTTGATTACAAGTTATCGAAATGGTAAGAGGAGATCAATAAAAGAGTTAGTTAAGGATTCTCAGTTCAGAGGTAATGCTTCTAATAAATGCAAGTGTAAAATTGATTGTGATTTTTAACAAATCGGAAGGGCAGTGGATAGCTATAACAGTATAAAATAATGTGGGATACAACGACGTTATTCTTCATCGACGAGGGAAAATTAGGTCAATAACTGAGTTATGTTAAATAAACACAATTCCGAGGTAATGACAAGTGTTAACATTAACAGATCTTTTAATATAACGGTAGGGTAAAGCATAGCTAAAATGGTTTTGTGCAGTGTGATACAACAAAGTCATTATTCGTTATCGATTTGAGAAGGTCAATAACACAGCTAGGTTAAATACACACAATCCAGATGTAATTCTGCTAATCAGAGCTAAGTGTAAATGTTAACAGATCCTTTAATATAACGGTAGGGTAAAGCATAGCTAAAATGGCATAGAACAGTGTGTGATACAACAAAGTCATTATTCGTTATCGATGTGAGAAGAGAAGGTCAATAACACAGCTAGGTTAAATACACACAATCCAGATGTAATGCTGCTAATCAGAGCTAAGTGTAAATGTTAACAGGTCCTTTAATATAACGGTAGGGTAAAGCATAGCTAAAATGGCATAGAACAGTGTGTGATACAACAAAGTCATTATTCGTTATCGATGTGAGAAGAGAAGGTCAATAACACAGCTAGGTTAAATACACACAATCCAGATGTAATTCTGCTAATCAGTGCTAAGTGTAAATGTTAACAGATCCTTTAATATAACGGTAGGGTAAAGCATAGCTAAAATGGCATAGAACAGTGTGTGATACAACAAAGTCATTATTCGTTATCGATGTGAGAAGAGAAGGTCAATAACACAGCTAGGTTAAATACACACAATCCAGATGTAATGCAGCTAATCAGTGCTAAGTGTAAATGTTAACAGATCCTTTAATATAACGGCAGGGTAAAGCATAGCTAAAATGGCATAGAACAGTGTGTGATACAACAAAGTCATTATTCGTTATCGATGTGAGAAGAGAAGGTCAATAACACAGCTAAGTTAAATACACACAATCCAAATGTAATGCTGCTAATCAGAGCTAAGTGTAAATGTTAACAGATCCTTTAATATAACGGTAGGGTAAAGCATTGCTAAAATGGCATAGAACAGTGTGTGATACAACAAAGTCATTATTCGTTATCGATGTGAGAAGAGAAGGTCAATAACACAGCTAGGTTAAATACACGCAAACCAGATGTAATGCAGCTAATAAGTGCTAAGTGTAAATGTTAACAGATCCTTTAATATAACGGTAGGGTAAAGCATAGCTAAAATGGTATTGTGGAGTGTGATACAACAAAGTCATTATACGTCATCGATGTGAGAAGAGAAAGTCAATAACACAGCTAGGTTAAATACACGCAATCCAGATGTAATGCTGCTAATCAGAGCTAAGTGTAAATGTTAACAGATCCTTTATTATAACGGTAGGGTAAAGCATAGCTAAAATGGTATTGTGCAGTGTGATACAACGAAGTCATTATACGTTATCGATGTGAGAAGAGAAGGTCAATAACACAGCTAGGTTAAATACACGCAATCCAGATGTAATGCTACTAATCAGTGCTAAGTGTAAATGTTAACAGATCCTTTAATATAACGGTAGGGTAAAGCATAGCTAAAATGGTATAGGACAGTGTGTGATACAACGAGGTCATTATACGTTATCGATGTGAGAAGAGAAGGTCAATAACGCAGCTAGGTTAAATACACGCAATCCAGATGTAATTCTGCTAATCAGAGCTAAGTGTAAATGTTAACATATCCTTTAATATAACGGTAGGGTAAAGCATAGCTAAAATGGTATTGTGCAGTGTGATACAACGAAGTTATTATACGTTATCGATGTGAGAAGAGAAGGTCAATAACGCAGCTAGGTTAAATACACGCAATCCAGATGTAATTCTGCTAATCAGAGCTAAGTGTAAATGTTAACATATCCTTTAATATAACGGTAGGGTAAAGCATAGCTAAAATGGTATTGTGCAGTGTGATACAACGAAGTTATTATACGTTATCGATGTGAGAAGAGAAGGTCAATAACGCAGCTAGGTTAAATACACGCAATCCAGATGTAATTCTGCTAATCAGAGCTAAGTGTAAATGTTAACATATTCTTTAATATAACGGTAGGGTAAAGAATAGCTAAAATGGTTTTGTGCAGTGTGATACAACGAAGTCATTATACGTTATCGATGTGAGAAGAGAAGGTCAATAACACAGCTAGGTTAAATCCACACAATCCAGATGTAATGCTACTAATCAGTGCTAAGTGTAAATGTTAACAGATCCTTTAATATAACGGTAGGATAGTGCATAACTAAAATGGCATAGAACAGAGTGTGATACAACGAAGTCATTATACGTTATCGATGTGAGAAGGTCAATAACACAGCTAGGTTAAATACACTCAATCCAGATGTAATGCTGCTAATCAGAGCTAAGTGTAAATGTTAACATATCCTTTAATATAACGGTAGGGTAAAGCATAGCTAAAATGGTATTGTGCAGTGTGATACAACGAAGTCAATATACGTTATCGATGTGAGAAGAGAAGGTCAATAACACAGCTAGGTTAAATACACGCAATCCAGATGTAATTCTGCTAATCAGTGCTAAGTGTAAATGTTAACAGATCCTTTAATATAACGGTAGGGTAAAGCATAGCTAAAATGGTATTGTGCAGTGTGATACAACGAAGTCATTATACGTTATCGATGTGAGAAGAGAAGGTCAATAACACAGCTAGGTTAAATACACACAATCCAGATGTAATGCTGCTAATCAGAGCTATGTGTAAATGTTAACAGAACCTTTAATATAACGGTAGGGTAGTGCATAGCTAAAATGGTATAGAACAGTGTGTGATACAACGAGGTCATTATACGTTATCGATGTGAGAAGAGAAGGTCAATAACGCAGCTAGGTTAAATACACGCAATCCAGATGTAATTCTGCTAATCAGAGCTAAGTGTAAATGTTAACATATCCTTTATTATAACGGTAGGGTAAAGCATAGCTAAAATGGTATTGTGCAGTGTGATACAACGAAGTCATTATACGTTATCGATGTGAGAAGAGAAGGTCAATAACACAGCTAGGTTAAATACACACAATCCAGATGTAATGCTGCTAATCAGAGCTAAAAGTAAATGTTAACATATCCTTTAATATAACGGTAGGGTAAAGAATAGCTAAAATGGTATTGTGCAGTGTGATACAACGAAGTCATTATACGTCATCGATGTGAGAAGAGAAGGTCAATAATACCGCTAGGTTAAATACACGCAATCCAGATGTAATTCTGCTAATCAGTGCTAAGTGTAAATGTTAACATATCCTTTAATATAACGGTAGGGTAAAGCATAGCTAAAATGGCATAGAACTGTGTGTGATACAACAAAGTCATTATTCGTTATCGATGTGAGAAGAGAAGGTCAATAACACAGCTAGGTTAAATACACGCAAACCAGATGTAATGCAGCTAATAAGTCCTAAGTGTAAATGTTAACAGATCCTTTAATATAACGGTAGGGTAAAGCATAGCTAAAATAGTATTGTGGAGTGTGATACAACAAAGTCATTATACGTCATCGATGTGAGAAGAGAAGGTCAATAACACAGCTAGGTTAAATACACGCAATCCAGATGTAATGCTACTAATCAGTGCTAAGTGTAAATGTTAACAGATCCTTTAATATAACGGTAGGGTAAAGCATAGCTAAAATGGTATAGGACAGTGTGTGATACAACAGGGTCATTATACGTTATCGATGTGAGAAGAGAAGGTCAATAACGCAGCTAGGTTAAATACACGCAATCCAGATGTAATTCTGCTAATCAGAGCTAAGTGTAAATGTTAACATATCCTTTAATATAACGGTAGGGTAAAGCATAGCTAAAATGGTATTGTGCAGTGTGATACAACGAAGTTATTATACGTTATCGATGTGAGAAGAGAAGGTCAATAACGCAGCTAGGTTAAATACACGCAAACCAGATGTAATGCAGCTAATAAGTCCTAAGTGTAAATGTTAACAGATCCTTTAATATAACGGTAGGGTAAAGCATAGCTAAAATGGTATTGTGGAGTGTGATACAACAAAGTCATTATACGTCATCGATGTGAGAAGAGAAGGTCAATAACGCAGCTAGGTTAAATACACGCAATCCAGATGTAATTCTGCTAATCAGAGCTAAGTGTAAATGTTAACATATTCTTTAATATAACGGTAGGGTAAAGAATAGCTAAAATGGTATTGTGCAGTGTGATACAACGAAGTCATTATACGTTATCGATGTGAGAAGAGAAGGTCAATAACACAGCTAGGTTAAATACACACAATCCAGATGTAATGCTACTAATCAGTGCTAAGTGTAAATGTTAACAGATCCTTTAATATAACGGTAGGAGTGTGCATAACTAAAATGGCATAGAACAGAGTGTGATACAACGAAGTCATTATACGTTATCGATGTGAGAAGGTCAATAACACAGCTAGGTTAAATACACACAATCCAGATGTAATGCTGCTAATCAGAGCTAAGTGTAAATGTTAACATATGATTTAATATAACGGTAGGGTAAAGCATAGCTAAAATGGTATTGTGCAGTGTGATACAACGAAGTCAATATACGTTATCGATGTGAGAAGAGAAGGTCAATAACACAGCTAGGTTAAATACACGCAATCCAGATGTAATTCTGCTAATCAGTGCTAAGTGTAAATGTTAACACATCCTTTAATATAACGGTAGGGTAAAGAATAGCTAAAATGGTATTGTGCAGTGTGATACAACGAAGTCATTATACGTCATCGATGTGAGAAGAGAAGGTCAATAACACAGCTAGGTTAAATACACGCAATCCAGATGTAATTCTGCTAATCAGTGCTAAGTGTAAATGTTAACATATCCTTTAATATAACGGTAGGGTAAAGCATAGCTAAAATGGTATTGTGCAGTGTGATACAACGAAGTCATTATACGTCATCGATGTGAGAAGAGAAGGTCAATAACACAGCTAGGTTAATTACACGCAAAACAGATACATGTAATGCAGCTAATCATTGCTAAGTGTAAATGTTAACAGATCCTTTAATATAACGGTAGGGGAGTGCATAACTAAAATGGTATAGGACAGTGTGTGATACAACGAAGTCATTATACGTTATCGATGTGAGAAGAGAAGGTCAATAACACAGCTAGGTTAAATACACGCAATCCAGATACATGTAATGCAGCTAATCATTGCTAAGTGTAAATGTTAACAGATCCTTTAATATAACGGTAGGGGAGTGCATAACTAAAATGGTATAGAACAGTGTGTGATACAACGAAGTCATTATACGTTATCGATGTGAGAAGAGAAGGTCAATAACACAGCTAGGTTAAATACACGCAATCCAGATGTAATTCTGCTAATCAGTGCTAAGTGTAAATGTTAACAGATCCTTTAATATAACGGTAGGGTAAAGCATAGCTAAAATGGTATTGTGCAGTGTGATACAACGAAGTCATTATACGTTATCGATGTGAGAAGAGAAGGTCAATAACGCAGCTAGGTTAAATACACGCAATCCATATGTAATTCTGCTAATCAGAGCTAAGTGTAAATGTTAACATATCCTTTATTATAACGGTAGGGTAAAGCATAGCTAAAATGGTATTGTGCAGTGTGATACAACGAAGTCATTATACGTTAACGATGTGAGAAGAGAAGGTCAATAACACAGCTAGGTTAAATACACACAATCCAGATGTAATGCTGCTAATCAGAGCTAAAAGTAAATGTTAACATATCCTTTAATATAACGGTAGGGTAAAGCAAAGCTAAAATGGTATTGTGCAGTGTGATACAACAAAGTCATTATACGTTATCGATGTGAGAAGAGAAGGTCAATAACACAGCTAGGTTAAATACACGCAATCCAGATGTAATTCTGCTAATCAGTGCTAAGTGTAAATGTTAACATATCCTTTAATATAACGGTAGGGTAAAGAATAGCTAAAATGGTATTGTGCAGTGTGATACAACGAAGTCATTATACGTCATCGATGTGAGAAGAGAAGGTCAATAACACAGCTAGGTTAAATACACGCAATCCAGATGTAATTCTGCTAATCAGTGCTAAGTGTAAATGTTAACATATCCTTTAATATAACGGTAGGGTAAAGCATAGCTAAAATGGTATTGTGCAGTGTGATACAACGAAGTCATTATACGTTATCGATGTGAGAAGAGAAGGTCAATAACACAGCTAGGTTAAATACACGCAATCCAGATGTAATTCTGCTAATCAGAGCTAAGTGTAAATGTTAACATATCCTTTAATATAACGGTAGGGTAAAGCATAGCTAAAATGGTATTGTGCAGTGTGATACAACGAAGTCATTATACGTTAACGATGTGAGAAGAGAAGGTCAATAACACAGCTAGGTTAAATACACACAATCCAGATGTAATGCTGCTAATCAGAGCTAAAAGTAAATGTTAACATATCCTTTAATATAACGGTAGGGTAAAGCAAAGCTAAAATGGTATTGTGCAGTGTGATACAACAAAGTCATTATACGTTATCGATGTGAGAAGAGAAGGTCAATAACACAGCTAGGTTAAATACACGCAATCCAGATGTAATTCTGCTAATCAGTGCTAAGTGTAAATGTTAACATATCCTTTAATATAACGGTAGGGTAAAGAATAGCTAAAATGGTATTGTGCAGTGTGATACAACGAAGTCATTATACGTCATCGATGTGAGAAGAGAAGGTCAATAACACAGCTAGGTTAAATACACGCAATCCAGATGTAATTCTGCTAATCAGTGCTAAGTGTAAATGTTAACATATCCTTTAATATAACGGTAGGGTAAAGCATAGCTAAAATGGTATTGTGCAGTGTGATACAACGAAGTCATTATACGTCATCGATGTGAGAAGAGAAGGTCAATAACACAGCTAGGTTAATTACACGCAAAACAGATACATGTAATGCAGCTAATCATTGCTAAGTGTAAATGTTAACAGATCCTTTAATATAACGGTAGGGGAGTGCATAACTAAAATGGTATAGAACAGTGTGTGATACAACGAAGTCATTATACGTTATCGATGTGAGAAGAGAAGGTCAATAACACAGCTAGGTTAAATACACGCAATCCAGATACATGTAATGCAGCTAATCATTGCTAAGTGTAAATGTTAACAGATCCTTTAATATAACGGTAGGGGAGTGCATAACTAAAATGGTATAGAACAGTGTGTGATACAACGAAGTCATTATACGTTATCGATGTGAGAAGAGAAGGTCAATAACACAGCTAGGTTAAATACACGCAATCCAGATACATGTAATGCAGCTAATCATTGCTAAGTGTAAATGTTAACAGATCCTTTAATATAACGGTAGGGGAGTGCATAACTAAAATGGTATAGAACAGTGTGTGATACAACGAAGTCATTATACGTTATCGATGTGAGAAGAGAAGGTCAATAACACAGCTAGGTTAAATACACGCAATCCAGATACATGTAATGCAGCTAATCATTGCTAAGTGTAAATGTTAACAGATCCTTTAATATAACGGTAGGGGAGTGCATAACTAAAATGGTATAGAACAGTGTGTGATACAACGAAGTCATTATACGTTATCGATGTGAGAAGAGAAGGTCAATAACACAGCTAGGTTAAATACACGCAATCCAGATACATGTAATGCAGCTAATCATTGCTAAGTGTAAATGTTAACAGATCCTTTAATATAACGGTAGGGGAGTGCATAACTAAAATGGTATAGAACAGTGTGTGATACAACGAAGTCATTATACGTTATCGATGTGAGAAGAGAAGGTCAATAACACAGCTAGGTTAAATACACGCAATCCAGATACATGTAATGCAGCTAATCATTGCTAAGTGTAAATGTTAACAGATCCTTTAATATAACGGTAGGGGAGTGCATAACTAAAATGGTATAGGACAGTGTGTGATACAACAAAGTCATTATACGTTATCGATGTGAGAAGAGAAGGTCAATAACACAGCTAGGTTAAATACACGCAAAACAGATACATGTAATGCAGCTAATCATTGCTAAGTGTAAATGTTAACAGATCCTTTAATATAACGGTAGGGTAAAGCATAGCTAAAATGGTATAGGACAGTGTGTGATACAACAAAGTCATTATACGTTATCGATGTGAGAAGAGAAGGTCAATAACACAGCTAGGTTAAATACACGCAAAACAGATACATGTAATGCAGCTAATCATTGCTAAGTGTAAATGTTAACAGATCCTTTAATATAACGGTAGGGGAGTGCATAACTAAAATGGTATAGAACAGTGTGTGATACAACGAGTTCATTATATGTCATCAACGTGGAAAGAGAAGGTCAATAATGACTTCAGTTAAACACACGCAAACCTGAGGTAAAGCTGCTAATCAATGACAAGAGTTTACTGTAATAACACCTAATTTATGTTGTTATTGGTTCCTTTAATATAATGGAAGACCATAGGTTAGATATGTTATACAGTTAAATGTTTGACTTTAGTGTGTGATACAACGAGGTTATTATGCGTTATTGCTGTGAAAATACAAGGTCAATAACAGAGTTAAGTTTAACACATGGAATCGAGATATAAAGGTGCTAATCAGTAGGAAGAGTAAACGTTAATAATGAACGGGCGATTTATAGGTCAGATAAACAAGTTGAATTTTGTGACTGTAGTATGTGATACAACGAAGTCATTATAGCGTTATTGTCGTGGTAATTGAAGGTCAATAACAGCTAAGTCCAACACACGCAATCCAGAGATAAAGTTGTTAATCAATGTGAAGTATAAACGTTGTTAATGGGTCCTTTAAAGTAACGGAAGTTCGGTCCAAAGGTTAGTAATAAACAAGTTTAATTATTATTGAGTGTAGTATGTGATGCAACGAGGTCATTATAGCGTTATTGTCGTGGTAATTGAAGTTCAATAACAGCTAAGTCCAACACACGCAATCCAGAGATAAAGTTGTTAATCAATGTGAAGTATAAACGTTGTTAATGGGTCCTTTAAAGTAACGGAAGTGCGGTCCAAAGGTTAGTAATAAACAAGTTTAATTATTATTGAGTGTAGTGTGTGATACAACGAGGTCATTATAAGTTATCGACGTGAAAATAGAAGGTCAATAATATAGTTAAGAGGAACACACGCAATCCATAGATAACTCTGATAATAAATTGTACGTGTAAATGTTAATGGGTTCTTTAATATAACAGAAAGCCAGTAATGTAAATTATAAATGAATATTTTAAATTATTTATGGTAATATTTAGTTATAAAAAAATAACGGATAGAATACCTTGTCCACGTGACAAGAAAAGGACATAAACAGAGTAAACACAAGTTTTTAATTACAAAGGTTTAAAAGCTTTCGATATCTTAAAATATAAGTTTGATGTACGAGGCGGGAAGTTAGCAGCAAGTAGAGTGAGACTTACATTAAAATAACCCTTCACTTTACGTCTCATTTTCTGTTCGAGGTAGACAAATTAATTTAATGGTAGGTTCCTGTAAGATTGGAGATGTAGAAGAAGAGAGAAAGGAACTAGATGGTCGTTTTTTGTAGTTCAAAAAGCGACTATGCTTACGTTTATGACTTAATATTTTTTTTCTTGCAAATAGAGTGAAATTACATCGGCTAAAAAATAACTCTGCTATTTATTATTAGAAAGCCAGTTAACCAAAAAAGAGTGGTGAGAATGCTGGGAAGTGTCAGAAGAAAAAAAAAAGAGTATAAAACCTATTCTAAAATGTGTAATAAAGTATAAGTACTGGAAGGCATATGCAAATCCAGACACTTGATTTGACTACGAATACAGTCCAAAAATTAATAAAGAAACGGAAAATATTTAAATAACAGCAAAATTAAAAATGAACCATTCCAAATCAAGAAGGATTAAAACAGTTACTACTCAAGTTTTGAAAGTTAGAGAACTTCTGTGCTTACTAACAGATATAAATACATGCCACAAAATATTAAAAATTCAAAGCCTTGGTCAAGCTCAGCTGAAACAATCATAATCAGAAAATTGTAATAACACTAGTGGAAGATTTTCCTCCTTTACTTTGCGAATAATGACCAGCTAGCAGATGGAGTGTCATTGTCCTAGATCATTCAATAAAAGCTGCCTATCCTGAACTCGAACTAAAAATAATTAACAATAAGTACGATTTGTCCAGAAATAACATATCTAAAGGTGCCGATGGTTCATCTATTACTTGAATTGGTGATTAATACTACTGTCGACGTCCGAACAAAGAACGTCTGGACTTTCGATACCTTAAATAGTTTCTAATCGTAATAACAACATTATCCTAATCTAGTACACCAATTTAACGAAGGAGCTTAAATCACAAATTGAAGTAACACTTACTGACATACAAATGTTACGAATGCGACATTTTTTCCTCTCATTAATATAACAATACTGAAAAAAAAAATCTATACATTATAAAATAACAGAATTATACAACAAATTGTATCTGCTTCATTACTCCTCACATACAAAATTTAAAATGCCAATTATTATCATAACAGAAATATTAACTTACTATATTTAAATATGTTGAACTAATTTTCCTCAATAAATCATCACACAAATGAAGGAAGAGCGGATGTTTTTCTATAAAGAGAAGGAAAGTAGACATTCGTTTAAATTTATCTGGAACAATACCCAATGGTCATATTGTACAATAATAACATTGCTCTCTAGGGTCAGACTGAGCGCAATATTATAGAGCTTGTTGAAATGAAAACAACCAAGAAATGGAGATTCGTGGATGTTTATTGTATTATAAACTTTAAGTAAACTGAAATATAAATTTGGATGACATTAATAGTATTACACAGGAAATAAGAGTTGTTTGGAAAGAATTTTAGCTGTAGATCTTTTATAATAATAAAAGGGCGTATCTTATTTACCCTTTTATTTTAGTGACTTTTTTCTATTCTCGAGTTTTAGAGAAGAAAACAAAATACAATACGATATGTAAGTAATATTCGTATTTTTGTGTTTTTAAATACGGTAAGTTTATTTGGAAATTAGCTGTTACTCGCGACTTCATACGCAAATATTTCAAATTCAATATTACTTGTTAAATTAGCTAATAATACATTAAGATGGGAATCAAAATTAGTAAGACAATATAGTTTTTGAGATGTTTTTTTGTTATGTATGATTTTTTGAAATTTCATACATCAATATTAAAATATATAATGATACATGAACACTTTGGTCAAAATCAAGTTAATAAACACCTTTAAAAATGTTACACATTGATTTAGGCTAGGCATAACCTAGAATTGTGTTGAATTATTAAAGCTGTTTTGCGTTTTTTATTGGTTGCTATGGCTACTAAATTTTATGTAAAAATAAAATTGAAACACTTTCCTAATGTTTCACACTGGTTTAGACTAATCCTAACCTACTTTTTTGTTTAACTATTATAGCTGGTGGACTTATTCAGCTGTTGTAAATAAAATGTTTTACACTGGTCTAGGTAACCAATCTTTGTGTTGAACTATTGAAGCTGATGGATCTATTAATATGTTATAAGGGAAGACAACAAAAAACTGTCCTACAGATTTATTAGTATACAATTAATACTACCAACTGTTTAAAAAATTGCTCAGACTAAAATAGCGAAGAAGATTAGAAGAACTCGTGATATTCTCGCAGTAAATTTTTAAAGATTACATTTTTCTTTGGCACATGTTAGGTTTGTTCAAAGACCGATTCGTAATTTATTTACTGCGCATCCGTGAACGTTTAAAGATTTATATTTTTTGTCATAACTTAAGTTTCTTCTTAAGATAGCTATATGAAACAAAGTTTAAAATCTTTTTCAAAAATACTACTATAACTTTGCAAACTTTCATTGACATCGGCCCAGTAGATGCTGTGATTACAATGAACAAAAGTAAATAACCTTTAATTTACCTTAGGAAAAAAAGAAATAGTGAAAACCATGAGCTAGACCCCCTCCCCCTACAAATTTATTAGTATTGATAACGATAACATTGTACTTAATTCATTTTTGTTTATATCAAAATAATGTCCTGGGAACGGCATTAAAACCCCTCTTCAGTGTTCTGTAGTCTGATTTCAAACTGATTCACTCGTTATGCCACCATCCAACTACATGTGGCATTGTGCCTACAGAGAGATTTCTTTAACAGTGTTGCAATGAAAAAGAATCATTTACTAAATCAAAATTTCATGTAGAATTAGGATTTTACATAATTAAATGTACTTATGAGGTACTACTATATTTGGTATGATTCGCTGAAACCCCGAAAGGCAGCAAACTTGAGAGATGCGGGAGTTACGGCAAAGATTATGGCTCATTTCGCTAACTGTGAGGAGGACTCTGTTAAAAGGATCCTTGATTTTTTGAGATCCAAGATGAATGACTCAATGTGTATAAGAACAGATTTTTCAAAAGAGTTCAACAAGGAACTTTGTCAACAAAGAAATGAAATTCTGCATCAACTTCAAAGTCTTAAAATCTTCATTTAAGGTAATAAAGTAAGACACTGAACAAGCAGGTAAACTGGACACCGCCAATGAGATAATAGGTTTTGGTGCCATTAGTTCATGCTAAGCAGTACCTGATTGAAATCAAGTTTATAATGACGACAGGCAAGGTTCATTTTGATTTTTTTTTAAGCTCAATGGTAATTATCCTTCTGTTTTCTTTATATCTGTAGCCCTGGTTTTGGTTATTAACATTCACATTACAATAAAATTTGAACGTAATCGTATAATAAATTTTTAGAATAATAATTACATTTTTTATGTAACAACTCCTTGGCTGATTTCGTTTGTTTTGGGGCAAAATTTTGATTTTTTTGGGAAAGTACCAACCAATTTTTTTTATGGCTCCTTAGAGGTTAGTAAAACAAAACTTCATTTGTAGAATTTAAATAATCAGAATTATGAGTTTTTGAGTTACAGAAAAAAGAAATAAAGGAAAAAGTAGACAAAGTTTAAATATACCAACATACCAAATTTAATTAAAATCGGTCCACTCGTTTTGGCTATTGGATAACTACACAGATGACATACAGAGGATGACAGAAGGCAGACAGACATTATTAAAACAAAACAAAACTTTTTAAATTAGTGGGCCTCACAACGACATTTCCACAAATAAATACAACTTAGATATTTGTATACAACTTTTACTTTACGTCTGAAAGTAAAAACTTCGATCTATTTAAAATCTCATTCCCCTACAAAATATACAAATGTAATAATGAATGTAATGACAAACCTAATCCAATACATGGACACGTGACCGAATCACATGTGCATAATTAATAGAGACTAGAGTTGATTAAACGTGTTTGTAATACGAGCTTTGTAATGAGCTTAAAACCTCTTGGACTTGTCCACGCGCATGAAAGCTCTCACTTCAAGGGTGGATTATGACAGTTTAAACACTACTTTCAATTCTCTATTAGCGAATTTTTCCAACAATTGTGGTCAACTTCACACCCAGAGCTATGAAGTGTCCACTGATCCTATCCCTAAGGTTAACTTTATATGATTTTAAACCGATAACGAGTTTGCAGTTAATAATTATAAGACTTGTTATACAAATAAAGATATCCCTATTTTTTTTTGTTAAAATAGAAAAAATATGTTATATTTATAACGTTATTGTTAAATTAACAGTTTTCGAGTTATTTGTCACCAAATAATTTCAAAGAAACACTATTTTGAATAAAATTGAAATGTTTTGTAATCACTTTAACAAATATTTGTAAATAATGCTTAGGACTTTAAAATTTAGACTTAATATCAAAATCCATTCTGTATAATATATTAGTTTTTAAGAAAACACTGAAACCCAACATTTTCGGAATACAGTATGATCTTTTAAACTTTTTGCTCATTATATCACCTGATCGATACGTATTTAAAAAAATTAATATTTAAAATTTATATTTGACATTTAACAACAACAACAAAATGAATTTTTTCTGTATACGTTTAAAAAAAAGTACTGAAACGTTTCCTTGTTTACGGTGCTTTTATTTCGAATAAAAAAGTAAAGCATGTCCCCCCCCCCAATTTAAACTATTTATATTTTGATATAAGAAATAAGAGACAGCAATGGTGGCACCCTTGTATATTTACTGTGTAAGATTTGAAGAGTGTAATATTTCCCGTTGGACATTTCAAGCTGCATGTTGTAGATTAATTTAACCAAACAATTTAATTTGTTATTAAATAAAGATTGCATGCTCGTCGACACGCGACACGATGTATTATCTTCTCGTTTGCTGATATTCCATTTAAACACACAACCCCAACATACACACATAATGTATTAACTTTACAAAAATGTAAACGGCTGCCATTTTGAAGTACAAGTTAAAGTTTTGATTCTTGGTATACTGGTAAAACGTTGCATAAAAATTAATAGTAAAATATGCATACCGAGTTTCGAGTCGAAATCTTAATAATTTCAAAAGCTGTAATCTTTTTTTTTAACACAAACACACAAAATGGCCGACAGATAGAAAACCAAGAGTTTCTGCGCATATGTTTATAGGGACTTTTTAAAAAATATTTTTACCCATATAACGACCAGTTAAAGTTTGGCACGACATTTTCTTAACACTTTGAATAAACAATTTATAAATGACCTTACAATGAGCTTGATTGAAAAATTGAACTTTACTTCTAATATAACATAAGAAGCTTAACATAACTCAATAACATAACTTAACATAACATAACTTATTACAAGAAGCTTCATAATATAACATAACTCAAAATTAAGCTTGCAATCAAGTAAACAAACAACAGATGGGAGAACCAATATATCCAGACAGAACCCTCAGTTGACAGTCGGACATAGAATTACAGGACTAATGCGATCGCTTCCAATACTTAAATGTATAATAAAAATTTCATGTTGTTTAACTGTTATATGTTGTACAAGTGATGTGTATTGTACATTTTTATTTTTAATCTTGAAGAGCTCCTGACGATGGGTCTTCTCCAGAAATAGCTATAATTCAATAAAACAATAGAAGTTCCACTGAAATTTGTCAAAAAACGTAAGTTTTCTCCATTAATTTATTTTCTCCTTGTTGTAGACGGAACACCTTTCGGTCATCATCGCCTTATTAAAAAAAGACGAAAAGAACATATACTGAAGACCACCTAGCCGCCGAATACCGGTAAATATCATCACGGTCGGAAGAAGTCAAAAGAGACCTGTTAGGAAAGATAACAGAGAGGGATCTAACCAAATATTAGATTAAATAATGTGTAGATCCACCTTGGATACCTTGGAATACCTTGCGCCCGTGGGTCAAAAATTGATGTTGACTTTTTGTTCAAAATACGGTTTATAGGTCCCCTAGACGTCAAAGTATTAACAAAAAATTATGTCTGTTGTCTGGGTAGTGCTCTGCAGCAAAAACGAGTGGGCCGATGTTGATTAAATTTGATCGTATTATGGTCATGTCTTAAGGAGGTTTTACATTTTTTCCCTAAAACTAAAATATTTTATTGTATAAGATGAAAACTCAAACTTACGACACCAAATAATGTTGATAAAATTTTGCTAAAACGTAACTCTATAAGGACTCAAACAATGTGTATTGGTCGTTATCGGCCTACAAATACCGGTTCCAAATTTAAAAACAAAAATCGTCCAATAAAGCCATTATGAAATACATAAAATTATTCAAAATCGGATTTACAGAACTCGTTCAATTTTTTTTTTTTAATTTGAACATTAATGACAGAAATCAGTGTGACAAATTGCTAATTAAAGAACATTACTGTTCAAAAAAAATTGTTAAATGGAAAAATAAAAAAATAATGACCTCCATCACTATTTTTTAATAAAATACAATAATTTAATAAAATGACACAAGCAAAGGAAACTTAAGCTTTATTTAAATGTTTTAAATCTAAAAAAAAAAAAAATGATAAAAACTTATACCAACTTATATATCGTAAGAATGACAGGGGAAAACTGAATAATAAAGAATATTACATTCTGTTCTTTCTCATGCATAACGCAGTACATTTTTTTGAGAAATCATGAAGAATGTTATTTTTTTAGCATTTGCTTTTGGTGCACGTAAGAACGTTATGAAATTTTTCTCACATTAATTTGTACTTTGTGTTATATATTGTACTAATATTGTATTTTAGTATTTCAGTGATATATTGTACCTGTGTACTGTATTGAATGTTGTGTAGTGTAGTATATTGTGTGGTATGTAGTGTAGTATATTTTGTGGTATGATGTATAGTGTGTAGTGTAGTGTAATGTGTGGTATGTAGATATTGTGTGGTATGTTGAATAGTGTGTAGTGTAGTATATTACATGTTGTATAGTATGTCGTTTAGAGTATCGTGTGTGACAGTACACACAGTTTAATAGTATTTCTATTTCTGTGTATAAGAATACCAATGCAAGAAAATGAAACTTTAAATAAAACTTGAATAACTTAAGTAGCAATTATGTTTAATGAAGAAATTAAACCTAATAGTACACTTTTGAAAAGTTACTGAAGTGCACACAGTTTGTCGGAAACTCTCAACAACTTTCGTTCGTTGCATTAACACACGCTTGACTTTAGTGACAAATGGTTTTGTCTTTCTATCCATTAACCAATGTATTAGTATTCACATAAAGATGCCTTTTGTAAACGCAATTGCAGAATGAATTCTTTTTACATAAGCACAGAATGTCCAAAAAGTTCCGGAACGGTTATATAACTTAACTATAATGTTTTCCGGTGTAAACAAATATTTGTTGAATATGAAATAAATTATTTTTTTCCTCTACAAAAGTTTCTTAGGATCAACTTACAACAATTTAATTTCTATCCCATCAAGTTATATTTCATTTTAAGTTCGTCTTTAAAAGATAAAACAAGCGTGTACTAGTGTTTGCTAACCAATACAAAACGACGGCCGGTTAAATGTCCAAAAAGACCAAGTTACATTAGAAAAATAATGAACGCACGAATAAAACGATGCTGATGGGTTCCACCATGGAACTTACCTTACCCCATTATCAATTGTTATTACAATATAATGCCAGCATATCCTATCCTATAAATAATTTCCTTAGACGTTCAGAAAATGTTCAATTCTACTGTTAGGTCAAGGGGTCATATCCAGTTAGGTAGGTTTGTTATTGCACAAGTTTTCTTAACTTAATTGTGTACATCACTACTTTCTTGACGTCGGCTAGGCCCCTAATTTGTGCGTATTAAAAAGCATCCACTCGCTACGGTTTTATCTGTGACACTGTCCTCATAATTATTACAAATATCACATTTCCATGGGAGATAAAGCTTAAATTATATTTTTGACAATAAGTTGGCTATTTTTCATAATGGAATTGGTATAATTTAGAATTGAAACATGCTAATTTTTTAATAAAATTTATTGTATTATAAGTAATGAGAGCAATTTGACATTTTAAAATTGATTTTATTAATTTCAGAACAGTTTTACATGAACTTTAACAAATTTTATATTTCTATCTTAATTTTTGTAGCCGTTATAGTGCTTACCAACGACAATGAAAGACAAACGATGTGTCAAAATTCACTTTTACGGTTTCCTGAGGCCATGAAACGTGAAACGATGTCGATTTTTTGGAGATTACAAAACTTGCACTATACTTCTTAATACTAGATAAGTAAAATCAAGAAAACTATTATTTAACATTTTAATTTTAAAGTGCCAAATATGTGCAAAATTGGTTTTAATTTTGCCTTTTAAAATAGTGAATTATTACTAAAATTCATTATTCTCTAAGAACGATTTACATATTATATAGTTTACAAATATACAATTAGTTTACACATTAAAGAAATCCCTTTATTTTATTACTCTAAAGTGTGTTATCAGTTTTACGGGTACATTTGGAATGAAACATTCAAATAACATTGTTTTAAAAAGGCCGTCCAAAACATCTTGTAAACATTCTTGGCACACACCGTACATTGAAATGTTACATGGAAAATTTACAAGTTAAGTTGATCAAAATACAATAAAGAATATCTGGATTATTTGTAATAACCTTATTATTTTTGTAAATTAAAAAAATGAAGTTTTTATTTGTGAGTAAAAAAAGTCATTTTGGACATTTTTCCCGACCACCATTTTGATTTGTAGCAATATGGCGACCTCTAGTTTGCTACATTTTAAGATTTAGAGTTGACCCAATTTTTATGGGAAGGTTTTTATTAGCAATTTTGTTGATTTTAAACCAAGAAAAAAACAAAAACCTTCAAAAAAATATTTAAACTAATTTATTAAAGAAATATTTGAAAATTTACAACTAAACCGCCAAAAACGAGAAGGTAAAAGGGACAAATGTAATTCCATTTTGAAGAATCTAAAAATATAATAAAATTACGTATACACGTTCTAAATAACAAAATAGATATCCCATATTTCGTTTTAAAAGTGGTGGACAAACTGGAAATTTGTATTAAAAAATGGCTCGAAAAAAATTGTTGCTTTAGTTTTTTACACGTAAAATGGATAAACATTTTATACTGACATTAATTAATCTAAAAAAAAATTTTTTTACAATTTGAATTTAATATAATTTGTAGGTTAAAGTTGCGTTTCAATAGAGATAACTCCCTCATGTATTCATTATTAGAAGTGAAAAAAAGTGATTGATATAAAATGTCAATCCGTAAGAAGTTAGTTATAGAAGGTCTTTTCGATACATTTTGTAAATTGTTATTAAAAAAAAATAATAAATTAATTAATGACAGTAATTCTGAAAAATAAACAAGAATTTCCTTTACTTATTGAGACATTAATCTATGAATATAGGGCACCGAGACTTATTGCAACTTTTTGCATGGTTTCATTTATATGAATTTTTTTTCATTAGTTATCGAAATAAATAAATGTTACGCTGTTTCGTTCCCTGTGATTCTCCTCTGAAACTTTTCAAATAAAAAAAATTAAGAAAGAGTAAAAAATAAAGAGCAAAGAAATCGTTTAAGTTTACAAAGAATTTGGTCACTGCCCATCAGGCCCACCAAAGGTCTGATAAAGGTTCGTTTTTCAGGCAGTCAAATTCAAAAGTTTATATTATACATCGATGGATAGGCTATAATACAAAATTTTTTGCCACTGTGATACCAAATGCAAATAACAATTACAAGGAGAAAAACACCCCAAAAATCATTTAGTTTGTTAAAGTGCAGTGGTATTATTTGTCTGTTACTTGTTTATGAATTTTGTTGTTTATCACATCGCGTGATAAATAAATTGATTTCACAAGAACGACTTCCTGAATATTTTGAAACAACTAATGTTGTTCACAGAACCAAATATGAATATTTGTTTTAAAGCATGTGGAACTACATGAATACAGGAATATTTCTTGTCTAGACTCATCGAATTAAATAACTTCACACAGAAATGATTAAATTTCAATATGATAACCGAAATGAACAACGACGTGCTGCAATCGTACATTAATAGTCATAACACTATCTTGTCACAGATGGCGAGACAGCTTACACTGTTATGAACGTACATATTGCAGTATTAATGTCAGTATCAACCACGGTTACATTGCAAAGTACGAGGTAGTTATCAAATACCACCCTCACACTTTCCTCAGATCGTGCTAGGGCCACGTTTACGTTTTTTATCGTCGCGTTATAAGTGACATTTAAAACACATAATTCATATGGATGGTCGCCAAGTTTTGCGTTTTTATCGTTGCGGTACCAAGTTGGATTAACGTATTTCATTGCTTCTTTTGTACAACGCTCTACTTGTTTTCATCAGTTTTCTGAACCAAATTAGGTAATTCACGTCACAGCGACAATTTAAAACACAAATTCATATGAATGGTCGCCAAGTTTTGCGTTTTTATCGTTGCGGTACCACCAAGTTGGATTAACGTGTTTCATTGTTTCTTTTGTACAACGCTCTACTTGTTTTCATCAGTTTTCTGAACCAAATTAGGTAATTCACGTCACAGCGACAATTTAAAACACAAATTCATATGGATGGTCGCCAAGTTTTGCGTTTTTATCGTTGCGGTACCTCGTCGGAAGAACGTGTTTCATTGATTCTTTTGTAAAATTTTCTACTTGTTTTCATCAGGTTTCTGAACCAAAAATAGGTAATTCACGTCACAGCGACAATTTATAACACATAATTTATATAGATAGCTGCCATATTTGCAATTAAATGGCGAAACACTAATACCAATATTAAATTCAGTTCAGGTAGGTCAGTTTTCCTAGAATACTATAATGGAATTAATATTTAAAAAATGGTGGGAAACATATTTAATAACATATACACACTCACATGACGCTCTCATGTGATTGAGGGAGAGATAAATAGATAGTTTTCCAATATGGCGGCCAACTTTGAAATTTGTTATAAAACACCCTGTTTTTTATTTTATTTTTTCAAGTGTAAATCTATATTTTAAGAATATTTCATTCTTGGGTATTTTTTTAATCTTTTGGCGTTTAGGAATTACAGAAACTAAGTTCACAAAATTAAACTGTAATTCCCAACTAAAATGTTGCAATAGGTAACTTTCGAACCGTTGGGGGTACAAATAAGTTTTAATAGGAAACTCCCCTTATTTTTGTAAGTTCTAAAATGACATAGAAATCAATTTTGAAAGAATTGCTAAATTTAATTTAAAATAGGGATTTGATTTTTTTTTTAAATTGGTAACCCACGATTTTTATAATGGAAAATTAATATTTGGTCAAATTTGAGACTTTTGAAATTGACACTTTTTCAAAATTCCTAATAATAACAAAGCTGGAAAACGTTCGCTTTATTTGTTTACCTATTAGTTTTATGTCCTGAATTTAACACACAATTAAGTTATATGTACGTTGTTCTCCTATACTCCAAAACATTTATACAACCCTAAATTTATTATTTATTTATTTGAATGAAACTTATAATATTTATGTTTTAAAGATTCTTAAAATAAATGTAAGATTTACCTAATCCATATCAAATAATATATGGATAAGCGACGTGAGGTCGCTTCAACAAATTATCTTTCGTTTGTATGTTTCTTAAACAATTAAAGTCAAACCAGGCTACTAATCGTTATATAACAGAGGCCAAATATGTCATAAAGGACAAAATATTTTCGTATAAGAAGTGGCAATTATTGTTTGACAAATTTGATGTATTTTAAAGACTTAACGTTTAACAATTTGTCAAGATCGTATAATAAGATTGTTCGAAGCAATTAGTTAAAACATAGGTTTTGAATTGTGTGGAACCTTTTCATATTTACAAATCAAATAAGAACTAGACGACGAAGGTTATTGAATTACGTGTTTTGGAAATGGATTTATAAAATGTAAATTAAATAAATAATTTCAATTTTAACACACCGGAGAAGGACAAAAATTAAACACATTTTTGTGTCCAATGAATTTAAAATGGTGGATATTTATCATTTCGCTAGATGGCCACTGCTTAAAAGGAAATTAGGTTAAAATATTTGTACCACAATAAGTTTAAATGTTAAAATTATTATGTATGGGAGGGATTGAATGGGTTAACAAATTTTTTTAACGTACTATTTGGTGAAAGAATGTAAAACAAAAATTATTAAAAGAAAAATAATCAAATGTCATGAACTACACTTGTGGAAATTTCAATCATCAAATGGATGAAAATAAAGTTTTCCACAAAACTCATTTTATTTGTGTAATACAAATATAAGACGACGTTTCACACACAGTGCAGTGTCAGCAGGGTTTGTGTGCATCATTGAAACATCTCTTTGTATTTGTATTACACGAATAAAGTGATGTTTGTGGAAAATTATGTTTCCATTTATTTCACAAAATAAAAATAATGTTTTCAGAGAAGGGTAAGCTATAATTTTCAAACATTTTCTCACTCCATAGTTAGACAAAATCCACAAGGTGAATTCCGTCACTACGAGCAAGATGGGACTCCACCTTATTATTATTTGTGAAAAATAATAGAGGGTGTCACAAAAACAACTTTATAACTTTTAAAAAGATGTAATTAATTCAGATAACATATTAAATGAGGTGTCGTTTTAAAACAAAACACATAAAGTTTGACTCACATAGTGCCCGTAAAGAAATGCAGACACAAAATGGTCACTTGGACTGGTGCTGAACTTGCTCGCTCTGGGTTTCGGTTTTACAGAACCAGTTCCGCGAATATTTTCAACACAATGTTCGTATGGTATGGATATTCTAAGTAGGCCTACAATTTACTCTTAGCACCAACATTTTGTTGAGGTGGGTGCTGTGGTGCTGCACGATATGACAAATCACCAGGTACAGCACAGAACTTCAGGAATTCTATAAAAAGAGATTCCTAGGTCGATTAATTCCCAACTAGCTTGCCAGATTCGACCACTCTCGATTTTTCTTATGGGGTTTTATTAAAGACTAGTATATGTTCCACCTACTTGTCTCCCTGAGCAGAGATATTAAATTTACGCCGCAACGGCGGAAGTGACGCATGTTGTACTAACTCGATTTTGGCTAGAAATTGACTTCAGTTGGGATTTCTTGGGCATGCATATTAGTCATATCGAACCAAAATGACTGTTTAATGAAAACGTATGTATTTGTTTGTTTTGTTCTAAAATAACACCTCAACTGATTATGTAAGATATCTGAATTAATTTCTACAAACTTTTAAAGTAGTAAAGTCCTTTGTGAATCATACTACATAAAGTAAGTAAATACATTTAGCTTTTTCTCTTTAAACTCATTTAAGCACTTTGTTATGATGTCAACTGTTGACGTAGCTCCTCAACTATACATCAAAGGAATATTGTATTAAGATGTGATTTTGTTAAATATAAAGGATATTGAATTATTCTTTGTTTTAATAAAACATTTTTATTACATCACTAAAGGATGTGAACGAGTCTAGTAATCGTACAAAACTGTTTTCTAAAATTTTCTTACAGAAAGTTTTATCTGACCGAAAAGTAAAAAAACACTACATAATCTATGACTTTTTTAATGTTTACATTTCTACTAATTAAAACCAGTTCGAATAAAATTATAAAATAAATTATTATTTACCTAACAGCTACACTGTTTTCCTCTATAACTTCAATGTAACTTTTATAAATACTTCAATAAATTTGGTAAAATAGTAGGATCGCCTACACTTGTAATGAAGAGGAGGTCTTCTGTAGACTAAATTGTAATGTATAAAGTGTTGAACCCTGACAAACCAATGCTCCCCCCCCCCAAAAAGTAGTCAAATACGAAATAAGATCTAAAAGTAAGAACCTCTGGAAATAGGAATATAAAAAGTGATAATGCATATTTGCATTTAGTACAATCTAAAAATACTAGAAAATTACGTGTAAATATTTTAAATAAAATAATAACAATATTTTCATATTTAGATTCTTGCAGAAGGTTTTTAGCTGACAAAAATGTCCTTATGTCCTACTTTGTAGATCTCTGAATTTATACAAATCTGATCTAAGTTTCATAGAGTTACAAAAATATTAAACGCATTATTACTTATATAACAGTCAAACTGTTTTATTCCTGTGTGTTCCTCTAAAAACTTAATATAACTTTTACGTAACTTGTATACATGCGTCAATAAATTACAGAGTCAATAATATAAATTATAGTCGTGTCGTTAAAAAGACGTCTAAAATAAATTGAAATTTAATGAAAAAAACAAACAAATAATATCAATGATGATACATTCATTGCTAGATAAAATAAGAGTATTTATCTTATATTATAGAGGTAGAATTATTTTAAAAGAAGCTTGTAGCTCAAGCTGTATAAGGTAATATGTTGTCTACTTGTGAATAGTTTCTGTCACTCAATTTTACTTTGAAGGAATTATGATTTCACTTCAAAAGCAATCATTAACCTACGGCAAACTTGAAATGTTTAGTTCAAAATTTATAGAGCACGAAAGTGATTTCAAACAATCAGAATGTCCAACTTATTCACAAGTTATCCCAATTTGTGTAAATAACATCCGCCTGACAATCTGTTTTGTCGCAAAACTAGGGTCTATGGCTTCCTTAGGTCCGTTCTATAGTTTGTAGGTGATATATTTAACAGCGTGACCTGATAACATATTAATTTATCACATTTAAAAAATATATATAATAATAATATTCCTGTGGTGCAACAAACCCGTGTATGGTCCGGGCTTACGTTCGAGTAATGTGTGGTTAGCACATCTGAGTTTCCGTCACTTTCGCAACCAGATTCACAGAAAATTGAGTTCTCGTGGAGAGACTTTTGACATTCCCGTGGCGATTAAAAACTGAACATCTCACATACTAAACTACAACGTTAGCTGCTAGACCAACCGAAAGTTCAAAATCGTATTCTCAATTGCATTTCCAAGTCCACGCAATCCGGTACAGAGTGGGTTGTCGGACGTCTATATACTTCGTTGCTTCACCCAAGTAAGATAATGTTTTATAGATCTAACCTGCAGAAAGGTTTTCAGGATGTTCCGTCTATACTTACACCCACGTTCGGTAAACGCAACTAAAGCGGAACCAGATAAAATCTCTTTGAATTCTTATCAACATACATTTTTACAAATTAAACTTTTCTTTATAATAGATGGTTTAAAAAATATACATAATTAGGTTTATTGGGGGGGGCATGGGCGTCATCACCAGTTCATTATTGGGGGGGGGGACATATGCCGGGGTATTATTTTTTCGGTACGATATTTCAGAAAAAAATCCGAGTGGATATGTTTTTGCTTTTTAAGATTACATATAGAATTTTTAATTTTTTAAAGTGATTATATTTTTGTTTTATACGAATTTAAAACCAAATCTATAGAGAAAAAAAATCGTATAATAACCGAATTTATCATCTCTACACAGTGCACAAGACTGATCCGATTTCATGACGTTTTCACTAATCTTTTAGTCGTTCACTATGTAGTCCATTTTTTTTTTCACCTTAAACTACTTCTGAAAAAATAATAAACGTTCAAAAAATATCAATGCAAGTGAAGACCTAAATCTGTGCCTAATTTTCTCACATAAAAAAGACAAAGAAATTAAAAAAATATTAAAATACAAGTGATGGACGCCATCTGGTACTTATTCAGCCCGATCGTACTAAGCACGATATCGGCCACAAAAAATAGGGGCATGAAATTTGGTATAGGGGACTACAGCGCGCTCAAAAAAACCAACTTCGGGAATTACATTTAGAGGATCTGTTTGTATTATATTGTAGGATGAGCTGGGTAAGTAACATGATAGAGCCCATCAACTTGTTTTTCTTTATACGCCATTACAATAAATTTTAACACCCAGGATGAATATTTTGCCGAAGTAATTTCCTCGATTTTCAGTTGAACCGGAAAATATAGCAACATCGGTATTGCCTGAATTATACTTCTATTTCCCTTTACTTCTCTCTCCCTTTTCCGAAACATAAGGCTTCCAAACATCAGCAATAGAATATAAAACTAAATAAACGGTGAAAAAATATCTGACCTAAGCTTCCTCCTCTAAACTGAGGACTCCAGTTACTTTATTCGGATGTTCATATCAACACAGCCCCACAATTTATCTCGATAAAAGTATATTGTGGCAAGGCGAAACTAATCAATCCAACCATCCAAAATATTACCACTTTCCTATAAAAATCTTTACTAATAAACTCTATGTGAAGGGGAGTATATTTTGCTTTCTCAGCTCTACAGACTATTAAATAATATCAACTATTAAATCGATTTTTAATGGAAATAAGGACGTCATAGTGTTCACACAGAAGAAGGTTTTAACTTTAATTTTTTTTATCTCAATTAGGAGTTAAGTAATTACAAAAAAATGTTTTTGAATGTATTTTCCCCATTAGGAAATGACAGATGTAGCGGTCGATGTTTCTTCGGTGTAACCACAGCATCTACTAGACCAATCTCAATGGAACTTTGTAAGCTTATAGTAGTATTTTTAATGAAGGTTTTTTTTTTACTTTTAGTCATATTGGTATCTTAAAAAGAAACTTTAGGTCTATTATTACCAAAAAAAAAAAAATCCGTAAAAGTCAACGTTCCCACATGAGCAGTAAATAAATCACAAAACAGTCCGCAACTACTCTGTGATTTTGGTTTGGAACAAATCTAATGTGCGCCAAAGATATATTTTATTCAGTGCAACAGTATCATAAGTTCTTTTAATCTTCTTCGTTGTTTAAGACTGTGCGGAATTTAAAATAGAGTTGGTAAGTATTAATACTATATTAATAAATCTGTAGACCATTTTTTTGTTGGTAATACTTATAACAGTTGATAAGGTCCATCAATTTTAATAGTTCAAGACAAAGGTCTAACCTAGACTAGTGAGAAAAATTTTGGAAAGTCTTTCAAACTTAATTTTATTTTCATATAAAAATTTAGTTACTTCAGTAACCAATATGATAAATCACACTTAAAACAGATGATTTGTTCTATCGGGTTTAATAATTGAACAGAAATTGAAGTTATGGGCAAAGCGTTGATGTAGGCCTATCATTATTTATATATTTTAGTACAGATGTGTATAAAAAAATTTTTAATCATAAAAAAATATTCTCAAAATTATAATTGTATTGAGCTAATTTCGATTCCCATCAAGTAGTTAATTTAATATTGAAATCAATATTGAAACTGAAAAATTCGCGTGCGAAGCCACGGGTAACAAGTAGCCTAATGTATACGAGTAGATAAACTTATATAATATGCGTGAATTTATCCAAACAAAACAAAACTATGCTATCTAGAAAATATAAATTTAAATATTGGATACACTTGTGTTTATAATAAAAGTAAGGTTAACAGAAGTCAAATCTTAATTTCTTGCAAGTAATTTTATATATTCTGTTTCAAGTTTAGTTGCCACTGAAATGTATTAACTGAACCTTGCCTTTGTAAATCAGATGAATAATATTATGAAAATAATATGGTCGACGTACAAAAAGCTATCTTCATTTCTTAAATGAAAAATAATATTTTTATAATTATTGTATACTTTTATTGTTTATATATTAATCCCTCAGTAAACAGTTTTATATGTTTTGTTATAAGTTGTGTTTTTTTAGGTTATGTTTCTGCACGATGTTTTTTGGGTGGGTAATAGATCAGCCTCACTTTATTAAATAAGCACTGCCAACTAAACTTTGAACAGAGTATCCACACAGTTACATTGAATCCCACATCCACATCGTTCTGTTGTTTTATCTCTGTGGTAGTGCGCACACCTATCTCATACACTTAAACTATTTCTATAAATTTAACGATTACATTCATGTTAATAAATAAATTTATCTGGAGCTGAAAATTGAAATTGGACTTGTAAAACCAGTAAAGAAGTTAAATTAGGTCAGTGGAAGTTGCACATGACATGGTAAAACAAACTAAAAATACAGCCATGTGTTTTTTTTTCTGGAATTATGGGGGATCCGGTTCAACCGGACAAAAGCTGACTTCAAATTTCCGATTTCCTGTATCTTGGAACATTCATCCGACGACAACAAGAACTGATGAATCGATGAACCTAAGAGGAACCACTTGGGTGGTTGGGTGTCGCGAAATCTAGTGCCCGTGAAATGTGGTGTGAGTATGTGAGGCCAGCGTTTATTGATTGAGAGGAGAAGGAGAGCCTAGGTACAGTCTGCACCAACAGGTCGATACATGGCGACGCTAATCAGCGCCTCCCGACTAGGTACAGTCCACACCAACTGCTATCTTCTATACTTTTTTCTGGTACATTATACAAGTAATTGTATGCACACTATCTTAATAGGGGTGTTTTTGCTGCCACTACTTTTAATTAAAAATTTATTTCATATTTAAACTAAAATTAAAAAATCTAATGCAACCTGCTACTAATTTTATAATTATTCTAATACAGTCTAATATTAGAAAAAAACTCTTGTAAATATTTATGTGATTTTTACACGATGTCAAATAAAATATTAATTTGTGTAAGTCCAATAGTTTTTAAAACTAATTAAAAAGAAAAAAATATACATAATTTATTCAAAATATGCACTGTATTTGAAGTTTTTATTTAATTTAATTTTCTAAAAGGTCGACCTACATCTTTACTTCATCTCTAGATAATGCTTACCCTCGAGAATACTCTATCCATAATGGGGTCACATATAACTAAAGGTAAGCAAAAACTGAAAATAAGAATTGTGTAAATATGGAGTCTTCCTTCTTTAATATAAACAAACTTTAATCACACTCGCATATGGCATAAAAACCATACCGAGGTCATTTGTGAGGATGTAGAGGAAAGATAAGTATTGTATAGAAACATCCTGAATCCTCGCAGTGATTTGATAATTTGGGGTAGCCTACAATTACTTAAAAATCCACTTGTAAAATTGTATAAATTTCAGAATTTTTTTGAATATACGGCAATTAGATCCATGAATATTTATTGACTTCAAGACAACATAGAATACGATATATTTGCAGGAAGTATTTGGAGCAACGGAACAACTCCGACAAAAATAATAAGATTTGTAAGGGCGACAATGACAACACCAAATAAGCGTCAGGATATAACACTTAAGTCCAGTAAATTAAGAGGTCCAGAAAGAAGTTTAACACAAAGAGGTGCTTTGGCGTGCTTGATTTTCAACATAACACTGGAAAAGTTAGCGAGGGACGCTAATATACAGACAGGATCTCCAACAAATCGCTCCAGCTGTTGGCTTATACGGATGACTTGAATATAATTAGACATATCTTTGCAATAATTAAGAAGGCTTAATGTTTAGGTAACTGCGTTCAATAATAACCAAAGATAATGATTTAGGTTAAGAGGTTCGTCATACAATCTTCAGTGCAAATAGAAGTTTCTATGGGTTACAAAATTGGTGCATTAACAAAAGCTTAGAAGCTGTTATTGTATAAAACACTAATGTTTGTTTATGGGTCGGAGATGTAAACAATGACAAAGAATATGGAGAGACAGCTCGTTTTTTTAAACGAAGATTTATGGCCACTATGAGAATTGGATTATCGGAGGAAATGGAAACAATTTGGTAATGCTATATGGAGAACATAATGTGGTGAAGCACATCAAATTGCTCAGATTGCAGGACATGTCGTCAGGATGGAGATGAAGTAAATCCTAACAAAATATATACATTGAACCCAGATGAAAGGATAACATTGCACGGCCGAAACTACGACGGAGTAAATGGAGATACAAATGCGCTGGGTATTGGGAACTACTGGACTGCTACGTAAAACCATCCCTGATGACGTCTATTTCTGGAGAGGGTAAGAACTCGGAGATGAAATGAAAATCAACGGATGATGATGAACTGAAGTGTTTTAAAATAAATGAGCTCCACCTCCTGTTTATCAAGTAGGTAACATTCTTGATTGGTGTCTAAAAGATCTTTAATCTTAGTAGGAGCTTAAGAAATTACATTGTTATCGCAGCACCGTGATAATATTTGGGAGTTACGAATGGTAACGAGTTCTAGTTACCAAGGATTGACTTACGGTAATGGGAACTCTTAAGATGACCTGCTTTTCAGTTGGATAATGTAGAGTCATATACGTTGAGTTCCCGTGAAGATCTCTTTTTTGTTTCTTTTGATGTCCTCAATCACTTCCCGAAATTTGACAAAACATTTTATAAACACCTT
Source organism: Aphrophora alni (assembly GCA_963513935.1). NCBI lineage: Eukaryota > Metazoa > Arthropoda > Insecta > Hemiptera > Aphrophoridae > Aphrophora > Aphrophora alni. Next base: position 61,633,859 of record OY740775.1, on the reverse strand, counting down.
ATAGAAAATACGTGTACTACATTTGAAATACAAATATTACAAAGCACGATCAAAAATTGATTTTTTTTCTTCAAAATTTAGATTTACCGGTCATTTTTAGGCACAACACCATAAAGCAATAATTTTGTTTGTAAAACGTAGGTTTTTGTATGTACCTTAAGATGGTAATAAACAAATTTGATTTTCTATTTCTAGAATTTCTCGTTTTTAACGTACATTTTTCTATCTTGTCTTGAATCAAATCAAAAATGCTTCCATGAACCTTTTACTTGAATTACCGGAGCTAGTATTTTTTGCAATCGAATAATAAAGAATTTTATTCTAGAAAAAAGAACTTAAGATTACTGATAAATCGAAAAATTGCGACTTTTTATTAAAACGAAAAATTCCATACTTACAAATTTCTAGATTTTTTTTCATACCACATTAAAACCACATACACAATCCTATAATTATGGATCTACAATACCTTTCCAGAAAATAAACGGCAATTAAAATGTTTACAAAAATGAATTTTTCGTCCTTTTATGGTAATATTATTTCCGTCTCGATCCGATTAATGGAAGCTAGGATATGTTCTAAAAATTTGACCGGAAATACGAAAAACTCTCAATTTATTATATTATTAAATTAGTTCAACCCCATACAAGTAGATTTCTTCTCATGGCTAAAACCATTTATAGATTGTCCTTTATATATTACCTGATAGTGCTATTTTGTAATTTGTATTTTTTTAGATATAAGAAAAAGTTACGTGGTGGGTCAAAAAATCAATATCGAGTGTTTGCGAAAATACAGATTTTTAAGTCTTCAGTGCAGTGATTAAACTACAAAAGAGAGAACCGATTTTGATCAAATTTGGTACATGGGCAAATATTGTTCATACCTCGAAGTATTTTTGCATTTTTCTTTTTCGATAACTCAAAATTTGGAAGTAGCTGTCAATAAGACATAAACTCAAAATTCTGATTTTTCAAAATCGAGTCTATGATTTTGATCAATTTTCACTGTGAAGGTTATCCTACATTAAACCAATTATTTTTACATTCACGATTGCAATACTAAAAAGTTCTGTAAACATTAAATTGGCAAGTACTGTGACAGTTAAAAGAATATCATTGCTATGTTTAGTAAGAGAAGAGCACCTCGTGTTATGTTGAAGAAATATGTTCTTGAATTAGTACTATTTATAATTAGATCTGCGCTCAACAAATGATTATAGAGTGAAACTTGTATACGTAAGTGAGGATGTCGTTTTCCGTCCACGTCTCAATTATGAGTAAAGTACATTGACCATCACTCAGGTGGTCAGTATTTTGATAGCCCATCCATAGATTTCCACATCGGTTAACAGTATTTGTTTAATATGTATTATATATTCTGCCATAATATGTCAGTAATAGTGATTATAAGCTCAGTTAAATAAATATTGAATCTGTTAAATCTCGTTGCTAATTATTATTATATGTGTAATTTGTCATCACTAATATTTAAATGTCTTTATTAAAATATACTGTTAATTATTAATTCATTTTAATCATGCCTATCATTTTACTTATCCCGTAAACAAAGTACCTATAGCATAAGTTTGGTAATCACAAAAAATTTCGACCACATATTTTTGACTGACTTTCACGCTTTATGGTCTCAGGAAACCGAATTTTTTTTTTTCGAAATGGCGTACGTTCATTATCATCGTCGTTTGTACGTTAATACGATAGAAACATTAAGAAAGGAACGTGAAATTTGGTATGTGCGACTATAGTGTACTCCTCTATAGAACCCTAATGAAAATTTTAAAAATCGAATTAAAAATGTCAAAATAGCGGTAATTTTAAACAGCGTTTTCATCATAGGTCTTACGTTATTAATCTTGTAAAAACACACTAAATTACATAAACATTTGCGGATTTCAGTTCTGCATGTAATGGTACCAATCTCTCCACAAAGACAAATATGGTTGTTGTCAAAAATGCAATTTCGAACCATGACTTCCCAAAGAAAATGTGCTATTCGAATAATTACGAGATCCGGCATGGCCGTGTCACCAACACGAGCAGAGCCTCCTTCAGGCCTTCACTATAGCTTCGAGGCCCAGACGATAACAAGAGCAAAGCGAGTCCGACTTTTTAGTATTTACACATCTACGAGGCCCGTCAGGACTCCAAACTGACGTCAAGAGAGTAATGATATATACAATTACAAAATTCAGAAAACGTGTAACAACCGTTTTAAAAAACAACGAACTAAGTAAGACTCATTGGAACTACAAATACAATTAAACATTTCTTACAAGACCCAAGAAACCTACTTTTGTCGTTATATTTAGAGTCTCAATTTGTATTAATAGAGATGGGTAAGTACTATGATGCCTGCCGCCCATAAACTTGTTTCTTTCGGCTGAAGCCTACATTCTACCCGTATTATGATCCACGAATCGCCAGAATAGTAAGGTGTAAATGATGCCAAATTACACAGTTGAGTAGGATCAGTGGACATTACATGGCCTCTGGTGTCGACGATTCAATGAGATGAAACAACAAAACAAAATTAAAACCATAGAATCTTACATTGAAGAGAGAACTCTCGACTGTGAAGAGGAAAGAGAAATTGAAAATGTATTTATCTTAGTGGTAGCACAAACAATTAATTACTGCGACTCTCATTGGAATGGAAGCACCCCTCAGTTATTTAACACGATTGTTGATTGTTTATTCACCTTACTGCCAGGAGAAAACCAATTCATTTAGCAATAAACATAAAGCCAATATTGCGTTTGATAATGCTAATAAATTGTATGACAGACACTCAATAAACTTCCCCTCCGTTTTCACCCCCCTTGCTGAACCTTTCCGGCTACTCCGTCAAATAATGTAATATGCTCTAAAAGGATTTTGAAAGTATCCTTCTCAGTGACATGTGTTCATCAATGACATAGAGCCAGATTTCTGAAGCTTTCGATTTGAAAAGGGAAATCAAAAGTATTTGCAATTCAGCTAAAATCAGCGATTGGATTCCATATAGAACAGTAACCGTTCCGTATCCGTACACCAGGGGCGATTCGTAAATTTTAAAACGCACAGAATCTAAGCTACTGTAAAAAAAAGTTATAAGCAAGATTAATAATGAATAAAACTATAAATTGTTACATATACTCTTTAGTTTGTTTATGGCACTTACGTGAATATATAGGGATAAAAATATTCCCTGTCCATCTGACGATTACATTAGAGAAAACATGAATAATATTTTAAATACCAGTTTCAGGCAAATACGGCCTATTAGTAGTTTGAATAACAGATGACATTGTCAAGCAGCATTAGTGTCCGCCTGGCTCTTGCAGCAATATTCAACTAAGCAATAAGGCAAGAAATACATGTATTTTGATGATAATGTTATATCTGTAGAGGATCATGTTTCTTGTATAACATGCGTTTTGATGTGGTGTTCAACACGTTGCGGAGACCTAGGTGTCATCGAAATTCAGTTAATTCTGAAATTCTAAGAAATTGGTCCATGTGAGACACGACCCAATCTATAAAATCATCGAAGCCTACACCGTTAAATAATTACAGCTGAAAATTAATTGAAACCTGGCGACAGTAATAAACGAGTAGCGTGTTCTGTAATTGGTTTTTATATTTTCTTTGCCGTAGGAAAGAATATTTTTAACCTCTAATTCTTCACAGACTAGGCATACTTCCAACTGTTGGAACACCTTTACAGTCAAGACTCCCGTGTCTGGTTTCAGTGGAATGCACAGAATTCCCATGAGATAAACAAGTCTCCAATGCATGATGAGAATATTTTGGTTTGTGTTGAAATGTCGCGTAGGCGCTTGGCAAAAACCAATTTTTCTCTGAGACTGCCAACTCCCAACGGTACTGCGTACAATATTCTGTATCATTTTCTTGGGTAACTTGCAGAAGATTAAACTCTCAAAGCCTACTTTCAACCGAATGGAGCTACGATTCATATAGTAAAACTCTCGAATGAACTGTTTGCGAACAGAACCGTTTGTTTTACAAGATCTCCATATTTTCATTGTTCGATTTTTTAATCCGACGTGCGATGGGAAACTCAAGTTTTCGAATAATCCTTTCACACTTGATGGTTTGAAAATGTCCATGACAAAATACTTTCAGGATATAGAACATTCTATACAATCACTATCTTTAAGTATTCTACTATGTCTGGATACTGGCAGAAACATTTTTAACATTGCTTGTAACAAAGATTGTTGTTATAGAGAGTGAATGATTAAACTAGTTTTGTATCAGGAGAGGTTGTTTTGCTCACTTTTAATAAATTCTCCAAATTATTTTTATTTTACAGATTTTCATGAACGGAAAGCCGCCAAAATAATTTTCAGGAAAGTCACTACATTTATTGGTATAGAATTGAAGCTTAACACAAAGTTAACTGTTTATGTTGGAAGTCGTTTGGAAACTACGACAAATTATCGATTTCGGCAAGTTTAATCTCATGAAGGATTTGGGGAAAAATTTAGTAATGGGTAATTGAAATATTTTATATAAAATTTTGTTTCACTGAAATCTATTTATTGGGTTTTCAATTATCGCCGTTTAAGTGAAAAAGTATTCCGACAAAAAAACTCTAGCTTGTATACGGTCGACGTTACTGAATTGTTCATAAGGTGTTTGAAAAGATATAAAATATCTACCGTCATTATTTAGCTATGGAAATATTAGATTCTATTCAGAGGAATATTTTAAATAGGATTCTCACACTGGTCGGACAAATGTATGGAGGGTAAAGTTTACTTCGAATTTCTGAGCCCATATAATCGTTATATGAATCGAAAACATCTCAGATTCTTATAAAGCATACATTTTTAATTCAAATTAACAGCTAAAGTTTTTTTAGTGGTAAGAAAAAAAGACATATAAGTAGTAAAAAATTTTTACGACATAAAAAGTTTGAGTGATTTGTACGAACTAACCTTTCTGGATCAAATACTTTGATCTACCAATTCAATTTAATATTTCCTACAAGGCCCAAGAAACCAAATTTTGTGCATTGCATTGTGCATTGCTTTTATTACTGAAACATTACTTTTATAATGCGTTGGGTAAGTATCATCAACTTCTATTTAAATCCTTTGCCTACAAAAGGACATATAAATTTAACATTAACATATTTACTTAGTAGGGAAATATAAGCATACAATACGACAACTCGACAAGGTGTTACGGTGGAAAAGGACGGCCTACAATAAATAAACGGTGGTTAGTATTGGTAAAGGATTTCGGGGCTGGATAGAATTTTATTGCAGAAAAACGAATTTTGGATTAGTATAATAAACTAAAAATGATTACTAAAATTACTTCTAATTTAAGAAGAAATGTTATTTTTTCTCCGTTTAAAAAAAAATCAAAACACAATTAAAATGTATGAGTGTGCAGTAGAATTTATAAGTAAAAACATAAATAAACAAAATTGGTTAAAAAAAAACTAAATCTATAACGTGTGGCATCCGGTGCCCCACCAAATTGTTTTAAAAATTTGTCTGGCTTTTCTATGCCAAGGTCACCACTCACCCACAAATAACATTCCAATAATATTACTTAAAATTTCTATCCAGAGTCAAAAATTCCTTTTCAATCCCATTTAGAGTAACACCTATAATTAATTAGGCCTTCCCTTCCCTGCCCCTCTTCTCTAAACTCCTCGAACTTTAACATTATCATCGTATTCTACATTAAATTTAAAGTAAGGATGTATAGCATCACTAATTAAATTTATTGGAGCTGTGAAGTTATAATTTTCTTTAAAAAATAAAATAAAAACCTTACACAGAATTACACACAATTCTTTAAAAAACTTGCTATAGAGTAGCAAATGCTATAAAATATAAACTTTCAGAAGATATGATTAAACATTTTATTCGTTACAATTTAAGTAGAGTTATGCGAGTTTGAATAGTGTAGAATGTGGTTTGACCAAAATTACGCTAGCTAAATAAATACTTAAAATATCAGTACTTAACTAACAAAAACATAAATAGTTCAATGACATCCTCATTTTTTCTTTAAAAAAATATTAATTTAAGGACAGTGAATGTTATGTTTAAATCATCATGCAAGGGCAACTGAAAGAATTTCTCATATCTGATTATAGCCCACCTTACCATGAGATAAGGTATCTTTGTCAGTATCAGATTATAGCTCATCTTATCACGAGATAAGGTATTTTTGTCAATAGCAGATTATAGCTAACCTTATCATAAGATAAGGTATCACGCACAGATACCAATATTATGTTTTGTATGGATAAAGTATTTTTTTGTGCATTTAGGCCATTTACACATTGACAGTGATCTCAAGATATAGTTTATTTATATAGGAATGGATTTATGAGGTCTGAGGTGTACGCAACGCCTGTAAACAGAGAAGAGAAACTTCTATGCAAGACCCAAAGTACAACAAAGAAAATTAGGGAAAAGGTAACCCATAAAGCGGAGCAATGCGAAAGAGAGCCAGAGCCTGCATAAGAGAGAACGGAAGCTATTTCGAAAATAAACAGAAATGAAGGTGTAAAGTGTTGTGATCCATCTAACATTTATGATTTTGTATTGTACTTGTATAGCTACAAAATTAATTATAACATTATGTTATAGCTATAATAATAAAAATCTTCATGTGTGTCTTTTTAGTTTGATACAGTTGAATTATTATTTTTCTCAAACCGCGTTTTACACTATTCAAACTCGCATAACTGTATCTAAATGGTAACGAATAAAATGTTGTAACCTATCTTCTGAATGTTTAGATTTTTAAGCACTTTTTTATAGCATTTGCTACTCTCTAGTAATTTTTTTTTAAATTGTATGTGTAAGGTTTTTCTTTTTTCTTTTTCTTTTTTAATGAAAATGATAACTTCGCGGTTCTAATCAATTAGTGATTCTGTAGAATCAGGCTTATCAAAATCTATACATCCTTACTTGAAATTTAATGTAGAATACGATGGTAATGTATCAAGGAAGTTCAAGGAATGTATCAAAATATCCCAGAATTTCTACATTTTTGTATAAATGTATAGTTTTTTAAATAATTTCTCTTTAAGTGGCTGAGTGAAATAGATTTTTTTAAATTGTATATTTGAGTCACTTTTATCTTGTTCTATCACACACAAAAACATTGTTAACACTAGGTCTAGACCACCCTGTATATTATAAACACATGTAATGTAGAATTAGAAGTACTGTAATTGGAAGTATTTTACCGTAGTGTAGTAAAAACTAAATAGAATCAAAAACAGTGGAATGGTCAACGCTTTATGGCTACTCTTAAATGAGTGTATTCTTGTAATTTATTTAAAATTATTAGTACCTTTAATGTTATATTGTATTTTCAATGTTAAAAATATAACAACTACAAAATTATAAATAAATAAAATGCTAAATTACTAAAAGAAGAAAAAACAAAAAGCACGAGACTTCACTGCTTACTAAATACGAGTATTTGAGCAGCACTTGAGTTACAAATGACAGTAATAACTGAACTAAAAAAACTGCAATTGTTGTAAACTTCCCTCCCTATTAATCAACTCAAAATCTCCCTCTGTCTCGGGAAATTTCCCCTCATCTACGGAGAAATATAGTTTTGGACTATTGGAGAGTGTAGGAAGAATCTTGTCAGACATATAATCAAATATAAAATAGAACAGCAAATAAAATCTCCGATGGACCCCACAGTACGGTAAAGGATTGAATTGCAAGGAAGGGCCGGGTAAGTACAATAAAAACTCCCATTAACGTTTTTACTATTTTATCGCTGTTGGCTTGAGTAATATCTATCTAAATATGCCGCAATACCACCTAAAGCCGATTTATTTACAACCCGTCAACGGCTACGATTCTGCAATGGTAGAAACAAACTCCCCTAGCGGTCGTTTGCCTGCCAAGCCGACTGAATGTGACAGTTCAGGGACTTGTTACTAAACAACCATGTTAAATGTAAATGTTAATATCATTTAATGTAGAAATTTGATTTTGTAGAATTGAATTTATAAAGCATACCTGATTGTATGAAGACATACGCGATTGAATTGAACAATAAATATATCCACAGTTAGGTTCAAACAATTCCCTTAAGGCAAATAAACGGTACACAAACATACTGACACACCTACCAACAAAACAAATACTAACAACAAAATATTTAGAGTTGTCTTACAAAAACATAATAAGTACTTACTTATACTTGAGGGGAGAAAAATACATTTTTTTCATTACCCAGTTTTCCTTTCTGTATTTCTTATCAATATTTTTCAATTTACATAAAAATATTTTTGTGTTTATTTAGATATTTAAATAGATCCAATTGTTTATTTGAGCTATAAACTAGTCCTCAACGTAAATCGTATTTAACTGAAATAGTTTATATAACAAAGTTTATACAGTCAAATTTAATTTTCGTTTTTGCGAAATATTCCATAATCGTAATGTCACAAATAAATTGACCGAAATCGGTGGAGCTCATTTAGGAAATTATGCTTTTTATAACACCTTTGTAGATGGGTTTTTAGTTTTTATCAACATCTTCCGAAACAAAATTTTTTGACAGATCGCGACCAATATTTTTTGATTTTGTTTTACAAAGCAATATTTGAGAACCAAATTAATCAAAATCATTCGCAGCCTATTTTGGAAAAAAAATTTTATTATTTTATGGCATCTACCTCAAAATTTTGAATTTTTAAAAATAAGAAAAATCAAAATTCGAACAAAATGTGCCCACATATATTAATTTTGATAAACATCGGTTTATCCGTTTAATTTATATGACATAATACGGAGTTATTCGAAAACCATTCCCACAGAACTTCAATATAGTGAGTACGGGTGTGGCAATCCCGAGGATCCACGTAGGCCTCGTATTGGATTAGATCCCTCTCATTCTTCCACCAGGTCTCTATTGACCAGCTCTTGTTCTCTTGACGCTAATGGGAAGGAAGGGGTCTTTATTATATTTTATTTTCTTTGTTTTTGATAAGGTGATGCCTTTAAACAAGGGAAATATCCAAAAAAAACTCTTGTTTGCCATAAGGAGTCTCAAAAGAGATATTTCCATGAAAAACTCAACATCGATAATGTTTGACCCAACACAAAATTTCCTCTATACTACGTATATGTAGAAAGTAATAATCATACATTACATTAGTTTTACCTTGTTATTTATAGATTTGAAATATATGTAATCATATTTGCAATATATATATATATATATATATATATATATATATATGTACACTAGGTTTTCATTCAGTAGAGTAGTGATGTTTGTATTTCACTTTGTAAGTGAATGAGATAATATGATAATGGTCTATATTTGGAATTGTAAACCAAGTTATAAAACCAAATTTCAACAACTCAGAAGGAGTTGAGTTAAATTATTCCTTTGAGTTAAAATCTCTACCCTTTCGCAAACATAAATACTTCATTTTATATCCGGAAATGGCCATAATAATAATATTTATTACTTAAAGAGATACAATCACATAGTAAGTAGTTTGCCTTATTTTTTTAACAAAAACAATAGTCACTAAGATAAGCCCAAACAAAATAAAAGCATATACAATTAACAATAATTACAAAAATAAAGAGTCTTAATAATATAGACATACAAAAGACTGTTTTTAGTCTAAGATTTACAAACATTGTAAAAACCAAGTAAGCTATTTATAATAAAATACACTACCTGTACACTACTCTATGCCACAAAAAATAATATATTAATAATTTTATCATGTATCGTATTAATTACTAAAAAATTAATTAATCTTTCTGAAACGTTTGTATTGTGAGTTATAGTTTTGTTATTGTAGTTCGTGTATCACTGAGGATGGCGACTTTGTCGTTGAAACACGTTTGATTGAATAAACGTAGTTTTGTGAGATCTTGTGTTGGAGTTTTTGTTCTATACACTACTGAACATTGCTCAACAATTTATTTTATTCCGAAGATTGACTTTTATTATATGCAAAACAATTGAAGCAGAACGTAGTTTGGTTGGTTAAATTATTCACGAAACTCCTCGTTTAAATCAACAACGGCCGAGGAGACTCGAACCTCGGTCCTATAATAATTGTATTTCATAACAAATTTGCATGGACTAAGCACGACTTATGGAAACCACCCTATCCAGGAATTTGTAACTTCCCACCGGACACAACTGTTTTTCAAGGTTATAAATTAGTAACACAAAATTCTCACCTGCAGGTGTTTTAGCATTTCACAAACATATCCCATTGTAATTACTCATTTGTATATTAAAATAGTAATATACAAAATTATAAAGGGAAAAAGAAGAAAATCTGTTTTAGAATTTCCATGAAGGCATAGAATACAGTATATGTTAAAAAGAAGCTTGTTAAATCAGCATACACAACTTTTACAAATAAGCTAACTTTTGACTTTCAGAGGTAAACTTTAAGTTAGTTTTTCTGATTTAAAAGAAATTTCATCCAGTGTACTTCAGGGGAACATTTTAGGACAATTATTGTACCTTCTTCATAAGAATTATATTTTATTGCCTAAAAGCGTAAATTACATTTTATTTGTGTTGTATAAAAGAGTAAAACCTATCGGTCATCATCGCCTTAAAAAAAAGGAAGAAAAGGGGATAAAATTAAGAACATTGAATACTCTTATAGCGTTGGGGAGAACAAGATTTGGTCAAGACACCTGATAGAAAAGATGAAAGGGAGGGATCTAACCCAACATTTAGTTTGGATCCCTAGAAATTGCCACGGAAGTAAATTACCATAGTGAGCCCTTAAGGGTTACAGGAATTATATACCTAATGTCGTAGAAACATCATCGTCATTTTTTTTACCGACACGGTCATTATATAAATAGCAACATGCTAAACTACAAACTGCTACAACAAATGGACCATATTAAACGTAATTAAGTAAAATAAACTCACGATTATACTAATCGTAGAATAAATAAATTACCTGTAATAATAAACCAATAAATAATTACACACGAAATACTGCTAAATATTGTTAATATTTCCACCGAGGGGTATTCGAAATTATAATATACACATATATCTCCAGTGGCTAAAAAATTCAGTGATTCGCGATGAAGAATGACAATATGTTCCACCCTCGGAATACTGCAACTATGATCTTAGTTTGATGGCTGAAGAGAGTGAAACACTTCGAATTAATATAAATCATAGTAAAGTGTTATATTAGCCTTTGGTGTATATCCACTAAAATGTAACATTGTTAGAAAAACAAAGTTACATGTTTAGTTGCAATAATATTAAAATTGTTTTAAGCTAGTAATTTTCCGAACTTCAGACCATTTAATTGACAATGAGGTAAACATAATATATTATTTAGCATACATCATAAGATACAGACAGCCATATGGAATGGAATTATCACGTGAATAGAAAGGATGAGCAAAGGTTACCACAAAGTCAATAATTAAAAATCAGTAGGTGAAGAAATTTGAGTCGACCGAGGAAAATAAGGGCGTTATATCGAAGTTTGTTAACCTACAAGAGTGGTGCCCTGATTGCACAAACCTAAAGTTCTATAAAAATAATGTTCTGGAGGTTAGTCAAGAATTACGAAATGAGATCATTTATAACAAACAAAATTAAATCAAAACCGTTTAAAAATTTTAACTTTATTAATAGTATCTTGACCATGAAATAACTAGAAGACTCTTGTGGAGAATTTAAAATAGATGAAACTGTACTGAAAAAATCTATAAAAAGAAGAAGTAGGACAGTTTAAGAAAATGGAAATTCAACGAGAAAAACTAACTATTTGAGAAGGCAGATGAGGGAAAGAAGTCAAAACGGACGATAACTCATATACATAAATGGAAATTGAGCTAAATAAACGTTTTGCGTGAAAATATTTAAAAAAAGGCACCAATAATATTTTGTTAATACATAAAGAACTTGCCCATTGGTTTATACAACTTGGCTTAAGCACCACATCTGAACAAAGTAGGAGTACTTTAGAATGTTTACTAACATAATGTACTAGGTTTGTTTAAAAAATAATGAGACTTTCTTTTCTCAAGAAGTGAGAATAAAAATGCAACAACCGAGATATAACTTTTATTTATATTCACACACATTTTTCACTTCGGAATCTTAATAGATTTGTTTACGGTATAGTTTTTGTAATTGGGGTTTTTTTTTAAATCTTATAAATGTAACTCAATAATATTAGTCAGCATTCCTCGATCAAATTTAATGTCAAACACAAGACAGCAAGACAAAAACATGTAACTAGTTAAAACAAGCTTATAGTCCATGCAACGTAGCTGTGCCGGTGACGTCATCAGCACCTACCACTGTATGTCGAAACTGAAAACATCAGACTTTTCAATTGAATTACTTTAAGAGACAAAATGTCACAAGTGTAATTACGTTTTGGTCACTACTTATGTTTTTTTTACAGTAAAAAAGGTTTGTGCAAAACGTTAATGTGGTTAAGTAATAATGACAATTGACGTTCCACTCATGTTTTCAGGTGGAAGTTTAGAATAGCCCGCTAAAATCAGAATCATCTACTAAATCGTGGAAAAAAATATGCAAGCTCAACGGGATAAGTATATTCCACGGACTATAAAAAGTTTTTAGTTTAGACAGATTTTTTTGATTGTGGTGAAACGATGTAAATTGAGCCACGCACGAACTGACGAAAGTGGGAGATCGCGTTAAATGTGATTAACGCTTGGCAATAAGATTCGTAATGTGTTAAATTGGAATCACAAAACTATTCATAACATTGAGACGCACGATTTGAGTGTGTTCATAAAATGCGAATATGTATTTACCAAGAATCTCACTCAGGAGCACAAGCAAAACCAAAAAGGTGTTGTGGCGGTAAAAATGACCCAGATATTATACAAAATGTCATAACGAGTGATAAATCATAGATTTTGTAGAAGTATATAGAAACAAAACTTGAAAGTGAAGAGTTGTAATTTAAAAAAGTACTACGTAAAAAACTAGGAGCAGAAAAATACAAGATCAAATCATTGCTCATTAATTTGTTTGATATTCATGGAATTGTCCATTAGGACTTTGTCCCTCAAAGATGAAAAGCCACTCAAATTTACTACTTCGAGGTTCTTGAGAAACTTAAGTGATGGTTATATTAGTGTGAACACTAATACTGGAGTATGAAATGGTTGACTCTGCCATACACTACAATTTCTATGAAGGAGTATTTGGCCAAAAAGGGCTTTCAAATGGTACTACAGCCGCCTTACTCAAATAATCTTTAGTCCATAAATTTCATCTTATTAAATTCACAACAATATTGGGGTCGCCATTTTGAAATTTTAGATAACGTCCAAGGGATTTTGTTGGCCCAACTGAATGCGTTGATAAATTGAAGACTTCTAACACTGTTTAAGTCAATGGAAATTTTGTCACCCTCTATAGTGAGTACGGGCATGGCAATCCCGAGAACCTAGCTGGGAACCTAACACTTTTTCCAAGTAGTCTTGGGTTAGATACCTCTCTTTAATTTTTTCTATTGTGACCGGCTTCTTTTGACCAGCTGGAAGCTCCGGCTGGCTGGAGACCGCGTACACTTTAGCCGAATCTTGTCAGGATGAGCCAAGGAGTCGGGTTAGGACGCTAATGAACGCAAGCAACGCAAGTTAAATTAAATGTTATATTTTATTTGAGCGGCGAATTAGATTACAGAAATATTTATAATTTATTAAAAAGACATAACGGCAAGATAAAGCCTTAATAGTGTCCGAAAAACATACCGTTTAATTTAGCTAGAACGTGGCCAAAAATGAACTGACCTCGTCCCGTAGTGGTCTTCCTTCTCGCGGCTCTCGGAACAGACTCTCGCTCGGCTCGCTGGTTCAAGCCCTCCACTCCTCGTCCTTTATTATTTAAAATCCCTTTCCATTCTAATTTATACTTATTATAGTTTTGGTTTGGTGGGCTCCTTGGCTGGGCCACACTATCAGGTTTTCTCGAACAACTAATGTTCTCTTCCATCCTGGCGATATTGGAGTATTCGATGGCCGATAGCTAGGCGTCTTTATTTTATGATCGAGAAATATTTCGCCTTTAAACTAAAACAATTTAGTCAATACTAACGAGTTTCCGTAAGTCTATGACTTTGTAAGGAGATAAAATTGTTTCTTAGTTAATTTGACAATAAATAATTAAAATTATTCCCTTTATATTTTATACAAACCTCGTAGATATAGAGTGATACAAAATTAATGCCAAATAACACCAACGGCTGAGATCAATGGAAACTTTATGGTCTCGTGTGCCCATGAGGCTGATCTCAATAGCGAGAATTTTTATATTAGAAAATTACTAACAAACTAACATTTAAACAATAATTATTATAGTTGAAAAGCTAAATTCGAAGTACATTGATACAATTAGTAAGTTTATTTTAACATTTAATGGTGTTATTCCTTTTAGACAGATCAGGTAATATAAATTTACACAAGAGTGGTTACTATCGTAATAATAATTAACAACGTTATCAAAGTAACTTCAATTAAAATTTAAGTGTTACACTTATCAATGTGTGGTCAATCATCAGTTGCAATTTTTTTAAATTTCGTTGATAGAGTAACGTCAAAATGGATTTAAAGAATTTAAAACGCTGTTTTATATAGAATATTAGTTTTTTTTTAAATAAAAATATTAGCTAATGCGATATCTCCCATGTTTAATTAATTTTATAATTATTCACAATAGATGGGATTAAAAAAACTACATATTTACATCTACATTCCTAAATTCTTTATTAACATTCCCACTAGCGTAAATTCCAGAAGTTATTGCATACCATGTATTTTACGATACAAGAATCTGCCCTCAAACATTGCACACAAATACCCATAAACAAAACCAAACGTACTACATATACTGACGACCAAAGGTACTTGGTAGGACTTAATAATATTAATTAATAAAGTACTACAATTTATCGAGTTTTGCTGACCATGGTTTCGCTCGTTACGGCATTTACGAGGCAGCTCAATAAATTTCAGAACTTTATTAAATATTGAGTTTCAAAATCAGGAAAAATAAACCGGAGTCGAAAATTGACTATTTCAAAATCAGATCATGTGACATCGATTAAATTTTGCTTAAATGTGAAGATGCATGAAAAGTAAATAGTCAAAAGAAATATAATCGATCGAATTCGAACTCAGCACGTAATAAAAGTTGCATTAAAATCAATCAATACACAATTTTAAGGTGACTCAACACTTTTAAATGTAGAAATATAATAAATTCAATTAAAATAAATCACTGAGTTTTTTATCGCTGGATTTATTTTTGAGATATAAGTCGACTAAGACCAAACCGGTGTCAAATTTGAACTTTGCGCACCAAGAAATAAATATTGAGTTTCTCTATCACTCTATTATCATCTCCGACCAGTATACGAGGTGTGCCTATTAAATAACAACACTGATACAATAACTGCCCTTTATTTATATGTATCACAATTCTAATGTTTGTCCCCTTCAATATAGTCTCAAACTCGCCTTTACACACCGATGTAAGTATTGTTTTCCACTGGTTGAAGGGGTAGAGTAGATCAATTAATTAATATCAGCTGTTATAGGTCATTTCCTTCTTTGCTTCATCAACTGATTCAAAAAAGTGAATTAAGCATAGATTTCATTTTACGGAAAAGAAAAAAATCACACTTTGTTTTACATGTGACGAATATGAGAGATGTTCAAGTTTCTCCAGCATGTCTGCAAATTTCCGTGCAGCGTTTCTTTTTGCTCTGGTATGAGAACCCTTGACAAAAACTATATTTTATATTGACATCCTCACACTAATATTATCCACCCAATGTCTCTATGGGTTTAGATATACTGAGTCAGCAGTCTTGTCGAACAATATGGCTAATAATTTTGCCTATATTTTATTTTACTTTTAGATTAGAAGGTCGTCCCCAAGGCTTCTTCCACGTTCTGGGGTCCTTCATTGAATCATTTTCCGGCAAAACAACAATCACAACTTTGAAGTTCAGTTCAGTTAAGTTAGGCGTGAACTGAACTGCCACTTTGATGTTTTTTCATGCAGATTCAGACACGTCCAAGGACTCTGTCAAACAGCTCACAATCAGTTTACATGGTTTTATCTATGAGGTAGAAACACAGGCCCTTTTATGCCTACGTATAAACTAAAGTTCTGTCAAATTACTCATAGTTCGAAAATAAATGTGTTTTATTAAAATCGGATCATTAATAAATATTACATTTGGAAGCAACCTTTATCCGCACCCCTACCTCTCAAGCGATGTTTACCAAAAATCGATTAATCAGTGGGAACATAATATTTCGCACCAATCTACATAAATTTGAATTATTTCGATCTCGCATTGTTTTAGATAATACTTGACAATTTTGTTAAGTTCTTTTATAAATTATTGTTAATTATAATTTTGATTTGAAAATTTATTGTATTTCTTTAGTTTTTTTACATTTTTGTTTTATGTAATCACTATTTTATTTTTGACGTTAATTTAATTTGTATTGAATTGTTTTTTATTTTGTAAATTGCAACTAGGGTGAAGTCGAAGAAATTACATGATGGCACTAAATTTGCCTTGAAAAATAAGAAATTTATTTGTCTATCTTATTTTCTAAAACAAATTTGTCTCAAAAAACTTAATCATTTCATTAGACATAAAAGCTTTATGAAACTTTAATGTCAATCAGATTAGTCATTCTTGAGAAAATAAAATCCAAAGAAACATCATTTTAAAAATTATCTAAGTATGTTTCTACTGGCTAAAACATTGGAAATGCCAAATCGTAATTATCAAAATATTCATTTGCGGAAACTTCAATCACCAAATTAAATCGATTTTTCACAACAATCACGTTATTTGGAAAAAGACGACATTTCACTGACTAAGTCTGTTGTTCAGTTGTCAGATACACCAAACAAACAAAAATAGTATTACAATAAATACAATAAATAGTATTTGTGCATCTAACAACTGAAAATGACGACATAGTCTTTGGAACGTCATCATGTTACAAATAAAATTATTTTTCTAGAAAATTGAGCGTTTACAATACATTCCTAAACTTAGTACTGTAGTTAAAAAAGTAATATAATAACTGTCAGAGTAAATTGATCGTAATTAAACATTTCACTCGTAGTACAAAATAAATGACGTTTATTAATTTAAACTTCTTTATACAGCAGAAAAAATAAGTTGTTTCATAAATCGAGAAAGTATTGCAGAAAAAAAAGTGACAGCTGAATACCGTTTAAAGTGTTCCGGGGATTTTCCAAACGACAACACGCGAAGGTTGTCTTGTCAAAAGAAATTTATAAAAATGTAAAGCAATTGACGCTAAACGATTGAGCAGTCGGCGACATTAATTTGTCTTTCCTTTTCTTAGCAACGGATCATAAAAATGCAAAGTGACTAACAGTTGGAAATGAATAATAAAAGTAGAGTTAGAGACAACGTAACGTAATGTAGTCGTTGGGGCTTAATTTCATTACTGTCGGAGCGTTATTATGTTATGGCTTTATTAGGAACTTGAAGGGGAGACTTCCTATCTGACATCATTTGTTATGATATATCAAACAAGTGTTGCGGAATTCACAATTATTTTGTAACCGTTTATTTAACTTGTAATAACAAGAATTACTAATGGGGTTATATTTTTCAACAGAAATTGAAATTTGTAAATTGCATAGGAATTATTTTTACTAATATTGTTACATATACAAAAAAAAAGTGAAAAATAAAATACCTAACCTAGTTTGGATTACTAATCACTATCTTCAGATTGTAAGGCGTTACCGATAAGTAAATTATTATTGTTGCTCAATAATATAATTAATAGTAATTGTTGGCAAAACAACGATTGCTAATAAAACTGTTGTAATTTGTAATTTTCCACCAAAATTTGAAAAAAATTGGTAGAATCGATTTTAAAAAATTAGGCCGTTATAACAAATTCAGGTTCGATTTTTTACTTTTTACAGATAAATTCGGAACCGGCATTGTTGAGAATTGGCGCACAAATAGTTTTTCTTTGGGTGCTTAAAGGATACTTTCAACAATAATTGATCAAAATCGTATATTTGTATTTTGGCCTTGTCGTCTTACAATAACTAAATTACCTGAAAATTTTTGAATTATCAGAAAAATGGAAACACATTTCGTGATATTACCAAAGTCTTAAATAGTATCCAATTCAGTTCACTCGTTTAGTCTGCAATATCCCTGACTTATTGAAAAATCAGGAGTCCTTAAAGCGAAATTTCCGTAAAAAAACTAGACATCAAAAATAAAAGTTCGCATATATTTCCAGCAAAATAAAAACTAACCTCTACTTTCTTACGTCAAAAATAAGTAGTATTAGAAAATAGTTTTTTTCCACGAAATATTAGTTTTGAAGTCACGATCGTGCTCTACAGCTCAAATGAAAGTTTTAAACCTATGATTGTTACCATCGTAACTTGTGCGATCCCAACAGATGTTTTTAACTTTCAGCTATTATAAAATCTATTGACTTATTTTGAGGTTTACTAGTTTAAACGACTGCGCAGAGCCACCAGTATACTTAGAATTAGGTTAAGTTGTAGTAGACTTGTTTAGGAACCTAAGTTATGCTAAACCCAAGCTAAACGGATTTGTTCCCGGTTAGGTAATAGAGAACGATACAATCGATTGACTTACAACTTGTATCAGCACAGTTTGAATACGAACTTCAAGTCAGCTGTTTATTTAGAGGGTAATAACTTCTAGTTATGTAGCTCATTAAAACTTTACTATTGCAGTTCATAACTGCAGACGGATTAAGAAGCATTTGAATCACTTATTGGTATGAATGTCACAAAACTTTACAGACATTTACATATTTGTATTGGAGGAGAACGGGTAAAACAAATGGTTTTCAACTTAGTTAAAGATTTTAATTCCCTGAAGTTGTTGATAATCCAGATAAACCAGCGTAAAACTCGTAAATTGTTACGTTTATACTTAATTATAATTACGATGACAAAGTAAATTTTTGCATAAATCCACAGTGGGCTTTTTATTATATCTTCGTTATTTCCTTTCTTTTACTACATTCACAAAGTCCACAGAAAATTGTCCTTTCCATATTCGAGTATTCCATTCAACATTTAATACACTGAGTAGGCCTACTTCTTAATGAGTGGAATGGACGCAAGGACACGTCCTCGAACAAAACGTCCAGTAGAACTTTCTACAGCAGAGAAATACGAGTCTCAAAAAAACGCAGGTCCTCAACCGCGCGGTGGTAATGACTTGTAGTTTCTGATAATATTATAATTATAATTATTAACTAGACTATAATCGAATTGTATATGTTCTAAAAGATTTTATATTTGTCCCAAGCTAGAGACTGGCTGACAGTGAAAAGTCACGGAAATCCAAGATTTCCAGGGGAAAATCCAACCTCTATTGAACAAAGCATGAAATCATCTCTTGTCAAGGTATGAACGATTTTTTGATCATAGTATGGCGGAAACGGGTCATTGGCTAGTTTATACAATAGTTATTTTCCCCATTGTGTCTAGGAACACAGTAGTTTTGTAGAGATGTGTGTTGAAACCGATCAATAAAGTCAGATCATCCGAAACAATAGCAATGCCTTCAGCTGTCTGCTTTCATCGAAAACTTTCCAAGCTATCATTTATGTCCGCTGACAAGGAAAAAAATTAATACAACAACTAATAATAATATGGGTCTTCTTTGAAATGTATCACTCTTATATACAAAATATTTTTATTTTTTAACAACAGACACAATGCTTTTTGTAGTTTCATTAGGTCTAAGGATAACCGAGTTATCGACAAAAAATATTTTGTTTCTTGTACATTTTTTGTAAAGTTAACGGTTTTCAAGGTATTCCACGTTAAAAATTTGTAACGGCCGCCATTTTGAAAATTATAAAAATAAATTCTTTGTATTTGGTACACTTGAAAATCGTAACATACAAAACGTTTATTCCAAATTTGAAGTCGATATCTTATCTATTTCCAGAGCTACAGTGAGTTTTTGTAAAAAACAAAATGGCGTCTAGCTGCTAAACAAAGTGGAAATTGAAAAAAAAATGTATTCTTCATTTTCAGCTTAGAATCACACATAGAATATGAAAATGCATAGCCAGTCCAACATTTTTGTAACACCCTGTATATAATTAAATATGAATGTACGTCTGAGACCAGTAACAGCAGATTATCATCAGAGCACATAGTAAGTTTTTGTCATGATAACAAATATACAATTACCGAACTAAACCGAGTTCTAGACACAATTTAGTGAGTACCGAGTGAGCACTTCCACAAGGATAAAACAACAGAACTAAAAAATTACTTCCGAACGCATAAGATCTTATTTCTAGTAATATTATTTTTAATTAGCCAAGTAATGTAATATTTTGAGGACTCATTTTATACTTCCTAGGAAACAGAAATCATAACGGCAACTGGCAGTTTCCGTCTACTTCAGTTCAAAGTAATGGTTTTTACTTTTGGTCATATAAAAATAACATGTTAATTAAACATGTTTATTTGCTACGAATAATATCCTGAATGTATATGAACAAAATTCCGCTAGTTACATTGTTTGTAATTACTTTTTGATAATATAATGGTAGACAGTTGCATGTATTGCGTACTTTTGTCCCCATAATGTACGTCTAATAGACCAGTGAGAGCTGATTATTGTCTAAATTAATTGAGTGATGGTCTCAATCACTTTTACAAAGCCCTAAAGAAGACTGAGTTGCAGACCTAAGTGGATGCTTAATTGATAGAGGGTCGAATGTCCAACACAATCGTGCAGGGTGATCAATACCAGTAAGAAACTGATCCATACAGCTCCATACAGTAAGTAAATTATTCCACTTAGTGGTGTAACAGGCGATAAGTGGTTCTTAATTATATGAACTACCATTAGTATAACTTAAACATACGCGAATTTTATATTGTCAATCTACCCAATGTAATTTCATCCTTCATTTTTTTCTGTTTTTAATGTATGTAGGGGCTACAGTTGTATGGCATACAAATTTGACCTCTCCTCTCATTTATCAACTATACCTTTTGAGACATCGTAAAGAATTTTTTCGATAAGTAAACATTATTACAAATTGCCATAATATAATGGTTGAATCACATTGATTGAAACTGAGATGGATGCCCACCACAGCCCATTTAAATACGAAGCTATACGATTGAAAAAACAAAACACAATCTTCAATTTTTTTATCGAAAGGTTTTATTAAAGCGAGCGGAAAGGGACTTTAGGGCCTTCCGATCGTTAGCATTTTTTCACTCTACAGTACTTAATTTATTACAACTAAATTTTATAAACTCATTTTATGCAATTCGTTATAAAATTATTAAAACTTGTTTTTAATTTTTGCAGAGTGGAGAGGTAAAATTGCTGATCATCGACTTCCCTATTTCAATAAACCGAATTATTGTAAAAATTCCAATTTCCTTCTCCCCCCCTCCACATACCTGTGAAAGTAAACAAGACAGATCTACAAAGGTTTTTTATTTTCTTCAATCGGACCCGATGTTTTGATAGTCTAAATTTGTAAATTATTAACACATGATACTCCCACGATTTTTAAAATCCTAAAATGCCTTCCTCACTTCAACAAACCGGATTTTACTTGAAAATAAAAAATCAACAATTAATTCCTGAAATATCTTGGACTAAATTTTCCAGAAAGTAAACTGAGGCTGAAATGAAAGACTAACTAAAATCATCAACTTCGTCTGGCTGCTCGGAATAGAAAACCAACATCGTTATTGAGGTTTTTACGACAACCAACCCTGTTAACGTCTATCACAATAAATTATTTATCTTCTAAACAAATTAGAAGTACAGTGAACCATAAATAAACCGGAGTATTACATCGCCTCTATAAAGCTTTCACAAAAAGCGAACCCGTGATGTTTATACTATAATAATTTTAATGTAAACAAAGTGAACTGAGCCATAGACACTCTTTGTACAGCCATTCCCGTTTAAACTCAAAAAGCGGAAATTGTGGGCAATGTATTTTACTTAATTTTATTATGCATTTCATTCTCTTGGGGGTCTGAGTTTACTCTATTTTTTTATTCGTAAGCGTGGCAATAAAATTAGAAAGGAGTTGAAATTAATTTTAGAGTAAATACGTTTAATAAAAATTTGTAAGTGATAATAATTTGTTGATATAATGAACTAGAGAGCAGAAAACTAATTTTTATCTATTTAGATCAGGCTCACAGGACCGGCAAATGGACGCAAAGAAGCGTGTTTGACACTCAAAAAGCAATACATACGAGTGGTAACAAGACGAACGTCCTTCAAAACGTGTGAATTAACATACAGCTTGAATAGTTGCCTTAGTATTCTAAAAGATATCTGGTAGAATTATAGATAAAAACGAGTTGCTTTGTTGATAAATATTTCGTTTTTAAAACTTCAAAGAAAACACTAGTTTCGTCTGTTTAATAGTGTTAGACAATTAATAAAAAACGGTGCAACAAAAACATGGGAGAAACTTTCTCACACAACCATTCACATCGAAATACTAACCAAACAAAATTATTCGTCGTAAAAACGTTCATTCGGTAGTTTCAGTTAAAAAGTGAAAATGTACAATAGACACCAAAATATGCCCACGTACCAAACTTGATTAAAATCAGTCCATGCGTTTGAACTATAGAAAGACATATGGGGGGGGGGGGCTTCAAAGAAAACTCAATATGGGTAACTGAATACAGTTGGCCAACTAGAGTTTTACTCTTCGTAACAGGTGAAATGAATAACACAGTTTATTTGTTGCTTTGTTTTTAAGGCTACACAACAATCTTGTCTAAACTTCTAACATTTTAGTGTCAGCACATTCCATCTTAGAAACTGTTATGTCTATGGTTTGAGAACCACTAACTGTTAGAATTATTGTTTTCTCTCTCCCAATAACGGAATTGTTAATTTTCATTACTAATTATAATTTATTATAATGTATATTTTATTTTATTTCTTTTCCTCAAATCGTTGAGTATTTTTATCACTTTTTTTAAGTAAAAAAATTGATGTCAAGTTTTTGCCGTTTTTTAAAAAAATAATATCTGTCCGACATCTGTGTATACGCTTTACAGACCTTATGCGTGAACCATTTCAAATAAAATTTGATATGTGGACATATTTTGATCATATTATCTAGAAGCGTTTTTTAAATTTTATTATTATTTTTTAATTTATATATATATATATAAATTTAAATTTGGATTAACTATAAAAAAACACAGAAAATTACGATTTTCTCAAAATCGACTATAACGATTTTGATCAAATTTTACTCAAGTGTAGCCTCTAACCACTCGAACAAAACAATAGTCGCCTCTATAAAAAATTGCCAATTTGTGAGTTATCGGTAAAACGAAAATTCAGCCATAGGGCTGTTACAACATGGATAAATTCTTAAAATTACGACCATACCAGTAGAAACTTCAAAGATCGTATCCAATTAAAAAGTTTAGGTTATTGGTTTAGCGATTCTGTTGAGTTGTTTCGAGCACTGAAGTGGTTTTTAGGTGTTTTGGGGGCTTGTTTGAATGAGTGAGTGTAATGATTAGTTTTGGTTTAAGAAATGAGTGAGCGAGAATGTTTGCACCGTTTATTTATCGTCATTTAATTTTATAATATTCTAATTCTAAATTGTAGAGCTGTATGGTTAAGTGGGAGAGAGGAACTAATATAAAAGTCGAGTATATAAACTTCCCCCCTTAAGTAAAGATATTTATTTCTCTCTATGCTTGCTGAAATGAAAGGGACGCGGTGTCCTTTTTTCAATTCTTCAACACTCTATTGTATTTTCCCCAACCAATTGAAGGTTTATAATACGCGGTACGCACTTAATACGCAGACGTGATAGGACGTAAATTTAGTTTGATGTTTCTTTTTTGTCCGTTCATATGTTGACCTTAAAGTGAAGATTAGTATGTGCAGTTGTTTAGAAATTCTGATTTTAAAGTCATTGAACTGTTCTTAGATATTACTTAGATAATTGAAATAATCCATGTATATAACAACTAATACACGAATTACAAGAGCATCGATCTACTCTGTTATTAAGTGATGCAAATTCTTCTATTTTAATTAAGTTAAGTAAGGTTGGAATTTTTTCCAATTAATTCACCACAAGACAGAACTGCAAGGTCACGCGAAAAAATCCTAAAAGAATAGACACAAGTTTGTTTACCGCGTTAAAGTCCAGTGACATTGAACCCCTTGTTGTTACTTGACTTATGTATGATCTCGGTTTAAATTTATACGAGCTATTCTTATGTCAACGTACAGTTTTGTGTTTTTTTCTTGATCATACTTTGTACGCACACTTTGAAATTTTGACACATAGTTTAACTTTGAGTTCTTCTTTTTGCCATTTAGTTTTAGTTTGCAACATAGCCCTAGTATACTATAGTTTGTTTTGCGGAAAATGGACTCAGCTTAAGCAACCCTCACCACCACATAATATATACTCTCTCGCACACTGCCACTCGACCCTAGCTAATGTCCACCCACCGAACACTGCATGCACTACCTGATTGCAATATTTATGGAATTTTTACAGAATCTTTACTTTATGAAAAGACGAAAAAAAAAATGAATCCAAACATGACATAATTATCTTGTACAGAAGTATATCAGGTTGTATATTTTATAACATCATTGATTTTCTTAACACCATGTAATAAAAAATGTTTAAACTGTGTGTAAACCGCACGGTCGAAGTGAAAACTGATTATTAGATTTACTAATAAGACCTATTTTAGTACTTGAAGTACTCAAAGATGGTGGAACTTTGAAACGCGTCAACGAATATAAATAATAAAGTAATTCGTCATTACTAATAATAATTAGCTACAAGTTTACCAACTCCTGTATTCTTTTAACTAAGCTTACAATCACTATTGCAAAATAATAATGTTTACATAATAATCACTATTACAACATAATGTTCGCTAACATAATTGAAGCGAGAATGTATGGCTGGAGTACAAAAATAACGAACTAATATGAACAATCGGCGCGCTAGTCATAATGTAAGTACTGTACTGAAAGTTGAATCGACAGCGGAAAACCACATCCATAATAAAATAGCGCATCTATTAGTCACTGTACAATACAGTAGCGTGGAAAAATTTCTATACCGTATACGACAACACGAAATGCTCTTACTAAACAATAGTATTGATACTCTTAAACGGTTGCATTAATTCTTAATTTAATGTTTACATCTAAACTGACCTAACCTATTATGTATGCCTTTTTGTAAATATAAATAGTTAATATTTTTTAAGTGATGGACAATCCTTAAAACGTATATGTAAAATCGTCAAATATGCCCACTACCTCAAAATTCCGTTTACAAATGCAACCACAGTGCAAAATATAGATCAATATTACAGAGTAATCTGAATCCATCCAAATAAAACCAACAGTTGTACGTAAAGGTACAATATAATTACAATGGAAGGAACAAGCCACCTACAAATCAATTAACTTTCACTAATTATTAATGCACATGTATTTTGTTAAAGTATACAGTAAGAGCGGTATTGTTTACTGTTCTTTCCGTCTATTAATATTGTTGTGTCATGTCGTGAGATAGACAGTAGCTACTAGAACAATTTATCGAATGTATTAAAAACAACGAAGGGGCAAAGTCTACCGTTCACGGAAACACTAGAGTAACCTAAATAAATATATAGAGACAAGATTACGGAAGGATGGAAGCAACAATGTGTTCTCGGTATTGGATGAAAGGGAAAGACAAATCACTTGCCTGGAAACACTACACATAATGTGCTCAGTGAAAAATGTCTCGTTCAAATAATTTTAGATGCAAAATTTTCAAGCTGTGCAAAAACAAAAGCGTGTTTTTGATCATTCACAACCTAGAACTTTCATTTAATAAATTTGCAAATGAAACCTGTTCAATTAAGATAGAGGAAACTGGCAGCTAAAGGGTAAAAATACACTTTCCTGTTATTTGCTTTAAAAAATAATTTTATTGCTGTAAACATAAATCCCAAAGCCCCTTTTTAGCACATTAAAATCGCAACTAGATATAAAAATGTTAAATAAATTATTTATGAGATAACAGTTATGGTACACTGTTTTGTTCCTTGGGATTGCTTCTAAAACTTGTTACAACTTTCCTTTCACTTGATTATATTTTTGGTAAAACATAAGCCGTGGGCTTCCAACGATGTGGTAGACATTACAGAACCACTAGTAATACTACTTTCAGTAACCACAACTGATAATTAAAAAATTTTCAGTACATTTAATTATGTAAATAATGAAATAAAGGGTGAAAGCTTTCCTTTATAATAAATATATTATAAAATTAATTTCACCAACCAGCACTTATAATATTGAAAGTTTTCAAAGTAGGTTTTATAGAAACTATTTATAGAATCTATTAAAAGATCCAACTAGCAAAGTTTACTCAACACGAAATTCTCGGTTTTATCACTTGATAACAGTATTTGGACCATTCTATCGAAACGTCGTGTATTAAAACACAAGTAGTGGTATGTCCGAATAAACTATACCAATAATTTGAATTATCTGTCATGATACAATAACGTTGTGTTGATATTAAGTAAAATTATACCAAATGTCACCTAAATATATATATTATAACAGACGAAATCGCTACAAAAATCACTTTTTATGCTCGGTTATCAGTAACTGTAAAATCTCTGATTACGTATATTTTGAAAAATTTTTAAACATAAGATTATAAGAGCTTAACATAGGCCTACGTTTTTACCACAGATCATTAGCATTACATTTTAGGTTTTATCACCTGATAACCAAAGTTGATTGATAAGATTGAAACTTCGTTTACGATTATATAAAATTATTTCAAATGTCCGAAAAAGTACGAGTACCAACAATATGCACAATTAATCACTAGCATAAAAACTTTACCGTGATATTAGATGACATTAAAATTACGACAAAATTCAACTTCGCTTGACAAACAGACGCAAGTTGAAACATTATGACGCTTCGGCTAACTTTGTCTACGCTAAAAATCACAAAACAATAGAATGTTTCCATCTGTAAAGCCATTTAATCCCCCATAATACAGTTCTTTATCTTTACATATTTATTCATATAGCTAAATGGTCTTGACTTTATTTTTACTCCAGTTAAAGCGTACTTTTACGATACGAGCCTTCTTCCATAAAGACAACCCATTGTAGTTAAAGTGAATACACAGTTTATATCTGTTGTTCTGTTTTTAGCGCAGCGAAATCTTCTCTAACTTCAGGCTTTACTGTCGACATATTCATTCCGTCTTGGCAATATTAGACAAACTGTTATGTATACGGTTAAACATTAACAATCATTTTATATTTATTTCTTTTATCATTTCCTTCCACTTCAAAAGGAAATAAATTTTGTTATCATTCGTGGATTCTTAAATATATAGAAGATCAAGTCACTGTAAGATTCGAAAACCGCTTTTATTTTTGATGCCGGTACAGCAAGTAAGGTTCCTCCCTGAGCTTTCACCAGATAGCTCTGACTTCTGCAGTTGCTTACTATGTGACCTAGCAAACAAAGTCTCCCAAGTTTTGTGTAGTGGATGACATCAAGTTTCTTTATTTCGGAGGCTAACATGCAGTAAATAGAGGCCCCCTCACTGTAATCTCGATGGGACTTGCTGGAACTATTTCTTTCTCAATGTACTCTTGGGTTAGATCCCTATTTTTCATCTTTTCTATCACATCTCTCTTGGCCAACTCTTGTTCTTTTCTGATCTGGCGCTACTAGATAGGGGTAGAACCCCTCTTAACCAGTCTAGTCGGGACTGACACCCGGGCCGGTTGCCCGTTTGGTCGGTTAATCCGAGGTTCCCGTGAAAAATCGGTTTTCGTTCAAAGAAAGCTTATTTAATCAGGTAGCGCTAAGAATTATGCAATTAAGATGTTATTGCAACTCATTTTATTGTACATAAATGTATCGTATATATTATGTTATGTATATTATTCATCAAACATGAAAAAATTAAACACTACAAAGCTTTTTTACAGATTCCCCTCTGTCAAGTCTTTTGACACATTTAACCGCGCCTCAAACGAAACCAACACACGCTTCCGTTTTCGGAACTCGCTCATTTTTATTTACTGTATATACTGTACGTAGATCATAACCAGTCAAAGACAAGAAGAAAACTGAAAAGAAATGTTATATTTTCCATAATGTATACTAAATTGATTCGTGGGAAAAAAGCGGCCCATCAAAAACTTTGTAATAACACAAATTACTTCAGAAAGCATGGAGAGGTAATTTTTCAGAAATTGTTATCGGTTATAATACTAATATATTATTTCCATAATAAATAATTAATTAAGGTTAAAGACAATATTTTATGGATTTTAGAAAAAGTAAATAACCAATACGACATTTTTGCTGTATAAAATGCCGAAAGAATTATAATATCCTGACAATTAATCAGAAATAATTTAAGTTCAAAATTAATATTAGTTGTATGAAATTAAAATCCAAAATGGAACCAGTGAATGGTCGGATCTTAGTTCTTTCATAACTCTTTATACCCTTATATCATAAATCAGCCCCAGAGATGTTTCCATTTTAAAACTTATATTGAGATGACTATATTTCGTACGTAATTTACATCTATATAAAGCTACTTGTTCATATTGTCCTAAATTTTACATTTGTCAAAAAGGACGCTCGTTCTTAGAACATTTACCAAGGTCCACAATAAATGAACAAAACTCATATTTCGACAAACCGTAATAGATTGTGACTACAGCTATACCAACATTGATATTAATTCGAACATTCTTCAGTTTTGTATCAATGACCGTCTACTGTTATCTTATTCTACCATTAAACTCTATTCAAACAACATATTAAACAATAAACTAAAATATTCCTCAAACTATTCAAACCAACCAGTATGGTTGAAAGATAGGATACATGGACAATCAATAACCTAATAGTAGGGTTAATTTTAGGGCCTTAGTTATTATTAGAAAGCCTTCACCGAAATTACATAACTTTTAACAATCATGTGTAATTAAATTGTTTTATACGGGAAAGTGTCAAGTCCGTGTTTTTTTTTTTTTATTATAACAGTGTTTAGAGTGTTTTTAATAATGAAATGTCATCATTTATCACATCACCCGTCCAATTCATGACGAAGTCCACACAGGATTGAATGAGGTATAGGTTCTGAATATGACACAAGAAATGTCGAAACCTGTAATCCTGTTGGAGGATCAATGGAGGATTGTTTAGACGGACAATTAAAACGGTAAATAACCTAAATGTTAATTATAATTTTCTTTATTTCTCAAGAAGCGCTAGGGGCCGCAACAAAGGATCTCTACGAACACAATTTTAAAACTTTTTTTTCAAGTTTCTCCAAGTCTTATTGTCATCCTTAATATGCTTTTCCATAATTCCTAGATTTAGGATCTCACCAAGTTTCCTCTTACCGGTACCTTAAAGAATGGGGAGGTTTACTTATATCATATCACTGTAATTCTTTCTAAGAGTGTTTCAGCGCTACCCATTTCACCTCTTCATGGTCTGTGCCATCTAATTTTGTGCACGCCTTTTCCAAAATTCTTCACTGCAAACTCCATCATGTTAATATATGTATGATGAAAATTCTATATATATTTACGGATGAGGATCTGCATTGTCAGTCCTTCATATTATTGATAATTCTCTACATATTTTTTATAGTTAAGGATCTGCATTGTCAGTCCTTCTAATTATTGATAATTCTATACATATTTTTACAGTTGAGGATCTGCATGGTCAGTCCTTCATATCATTGATAATTCTCTACATATTTTTACAGTTGAGGATCTGCATTGTTACTCCTTCATATTAATGATAATTGTCTACATATTTTTATAGTTGTGGATCTACATTGTCATTCCTTCATATTATTGATAATTCTCTACATATTTTTACAGTTGAGGATCTGCATTGTTACTCCTTCATATTATTGATAATTGTCTACATATTTTTCTAGTTGTGGATCTACATTGTCATTCCTTCATATTATTGATAATTCTCTACATATTTTTACAGTTGAGGATCTGCATGGTCAGTCCTTCATATCATTGATAATTCTCGACATATTTTTACAGTTGAGGATCTGCATTGTTACTCCTTCATATTAATGATAATTGTCTACATATTTTTATAGTTGTGGATCTACATTGTCATTCCTTCATATTATTGATAATTCTCTATATATTTTTACAGTTGACGATCTGCATTGTTACTTCTTCGTATTATTGATAATACTATATATATTTTTACAGTTGAGGATCTGCATTGTTACTCCTTCATATTAATGATAATTGTCTACATATTTTTATAGTTGAGGATCTACATTGTCATTCCTTAATATCTGATGTTAAATAGTAAACATGTTCAGTTCAAATTTATTATACTCATTTTGTATTTTACGTATTGTATGTTATTTACGAATATTTACAAGTGACAAAAAAGTTTCCTATTTTAACGACAAACAAAACGATTTTTGTATAAATATCATAAAAAAGTTGGAGATTTCAATTCTGCAAATAATGAGATCCGGTATGGTCGAGACACTGACACGAGCAAAGCGAGTGAAGACTGTAATATACAAACATCTACGTTAGTACCCACCCGATAGCAAGAAAGTAGGGAGTGTACACACAATTTCGAGTTCCCATAACCGGTGTAACAATTGTTTTAAACAAACTTACCCTATACTGGGTAAGGCCCAAGAGACCTACTTTTGAGCATTACATTCAGTAGAGGATCTGTTTGGGGCTAGGTAAGTTCCATGATAGCTGTCATAAACTTTTTTACATGCCTTAGAACTTCAAGTAACAGGAATTTTTGAATAGTCTGTTTCCTTGCTCAACAAGAATGTATACTTCAAAGTTAATTTATCTGTGCTAACAAACAATGTTTCAGACTTATGATTTATAAGAACTTTCGAAACCTATGTCAGTTAAAAAAGAGTTACTAAAGGTTTACAAACTTATACTATCACCTAAGCCTATTTTTATTGATTCAATTTAAAGTGTTAAAGAGTTAACTGTGCTATGACATGGTGATAATATTCAATCTGTGACGGGGCAAAATCAATAGTAATTCCCTCGATAACATAATATGCGAATGTGAAGTGAAACCCTGACGACTAAACTTTTATCTTCTTTCTCAACACTCCAAGGATTAGGGTTCAGTTCTACTTTGTTCTCCGTCTTGTTACAACTCACCTACTTCTTATTCATTGATTTATATTCCATGTCTGATACTGGCAACCTGCTCCAAATCTTTCTGTTCTCTTTAATTTTTGTTTTCAATTCAGAGTTAATATTTACCGTATACAAGATGGCAGTAAACTTAATCTTATTTGAGAATATATGTGGTGAATCCACTGTATACGATACGTCAAAAAAGTGACAGTGCAGTCTTCGATTGATCTAGTAGCTAAAACGCTTGCTTGGTGTGAGAGAGGGTTTGACAACTTCATTGTGATGAAAAATTTTAATTTACAATTGGTAATGAATTCTAGTTGGAAAAGATAAAGTTAAGGCGACGGGAACATGTTGTACTCAGTACACACAACTAGACTTCAAGCCTAGGTCCTTTACTGGACCTGCGTTTCAAGATTATTATTCTTAAACAACATCTTAGCTGGCAAGGCACTCGCTATTTTTAAGCCTAAATACACAAATTTTCTATAAAATATGAATTCAAATTTTTTTATTAAGTATATGAGGCGTTTAATCATAGTAACAACACCAGTTTTCACAATGAATATTCCTGAACCATAAAAATATGTAGAGAAATATCAATGATATGAAGGACTGACCATGCAGATCCTCAACAGTAAAAATATGTAGAGAATTATCAATGATATGAAGGAGTAACAATTCAGAAGATCCTCAACTGCAAAAATATGTAGAGAATTATCAATAATATGAAGAAGAAACAATGCAGATCGTCAACTGTAAAAATATATAGAGAATTATCAATAATATGAAGGAATGACAATGTAGATCCTCAACTATAAAAATATGATGTAGACAATTATCATTAATATGAAGGAGTAACAATGTAGATCCACAACTGTAAAAATATGTAGAGAATTATCAATAATATGAAGGAGTAACAATGCAGATCCTCAACTGTAAAAATATGTAGAGAATTCTCAATGATATGAAGGACTGACCATGCAGATCCTCAACTGTAAAAATATGTATAGAATTATGAATAATATGAAGGAATAACAATGCAGATCCTCAACTGTAAAAATATGTAGAGAATTATCAATGATATGAAAGACTGACCATGCAGATCCTCAACTGTAAAAATATGTATACAATCATCAATATTATGAAGGAATGACAATGTAGATTCTCAACTATAAAAATATGTAGACAATTATCATTAATATGAAGGAGTAACAATGCAGATCGTCAAATGCAAAAATATGTAGAGAATTATCAATAATATGAAGGAGTAACAATGCAGATCCTCAACTGTAAAAATATGTAGAGAATTATCAATAATATGAAGGAGTAACAATGCAGATCCTCAACTGTAAAAATATGTAGAGAATTATCAATAATATGAAGGAGTAACAATGCAGATCGTCAACTGTCAAAATATGTAGAGAATTATCAATGATATGAAGGACTGACCATGCAGATCCACAACTGTAAAAATATGTATAGAATCATCAATAATATGAAGGAATGACTATGTAGATTCTCAACTATAAAAATATGTAGACAATTATCATTAATATGAAGGAGTAACAATGCAGATCGTCAACTGTAAAAATATTAAGAGAATTATCAATAATATGAAGGAGTAGCAATGCAGAAGATCCTCAACTGTAAAAATATGTAGAGAATTATCAATAATATGAAGAAGAAACAATGCAGATCGTCAACTGTAAAAATATGTAGAGAATTATCAATGATATGAAGGAATGACAATGTAGATCCTCAACTATAAAAATATGTAGACAATTATCATTAATATGAAGGAGTAACAATGTAGATCCGCAACTGTAAAAATATGTAGAGAATTATCAATAATATGAAGGAGTAACAATGCAGATCCTCAACTGTAAAAATATGTAGAGAATTATCAATTATATGAAGGACTGACCATGCAGATCCTCATCCGTAAAAATATGTATAGAATTATGAATAATATGAAGGAGTAACAATGCAGATCCTCAACTGTAAAAATATGTAGAGAATTATCAATGATATGAAGGACTGACAATGCAGATCCTCAACTGTAAAAATATGTAGAGAATTATCAATGATATGAAGGACTGACCATGCAGATCCTCAACTGTAAAAATATGTATAGAATCATCAATAATATGAAGGAATGACAATGTAGATTCTCAACTATAAAAATATGTAGAGAATTATCAATGATATGAAGGACTGACCATGCAGATCCTCAACTGTAAAAATATGTATAGAATCATCAATAATATGAAGGAATGACAATGTAGATTCTCAACTATAAAAATATGTAGACAATTATCATTAATATGAAGGAGTAACAATGCAGATCCTCAACTGTAAAAATATGTAGAGAATTATCAATAATATGAAGAAGAAACAATGCAGATCGTCAACTGTAAAAATATATAGAGAATTATCAATAATATGAAGGAATGACAATGTAGATCCTCAACTATAAAAATATGATGTAGACAATTATCATTAATATGAAGGAGTAACAATGTAGATCCACAACTGTAAAAATATGTAGAGAATTATCAATAATATGAAGGAGTAACAATGCAGATCCTCAACTGTAAAAATATGTAGAGAATTCTCAATGATATGAAGGACTGACCATGCAGATCCTCAACTGTAAAAATATGTATAGAATTATGAATAATATGAAGGAATAACAATGCAGATCCTCAACTGTAAAAATATGTAGAGAATTATCAATGATATGAAAGACTGACCATGCAGATCCTCAACTGTAAAAATATGTATACAATCATCAATATTATGAAGGAATGACAATGTAGATTCTCAACTATAAAAATATGTAGACAATTATCATTAATATGAAGGAGTAACAATGCAGATCGTCAAATGCAAAAATATGTAGAGAATTATCAATAATATGAAGGAGTAACAATGCAGATCCTCAACTGTAAAAATATGTAGAGAATTATCAATAATATGAAGGAGTAACAATGCAGATCCTCAACTGTAAAAATATGTAGAGAATTATCAATTATATGAAGGAGTAACAATGCAGATCGTCAACTGTAAAAATATGTAGAGAATTATCAATGATATGAAGGACTGACCATGCAGATCCACAACTGTAAAAATATGTATAGAATCATCAATAATATGAAGGAATGACTATGTAGATTCTCAACTATAAAAATATGTAGACAATTATCATTAATATGAAGGAGTAACAATGCAGATCGTCAACTGTAAAAATATTAAGAGAATTATCAATAATATGAAGGAGTAGCAATGCAGAAGATCCTCAACTGTAAAAATATGTAGAGAATTATCAATAATATGAAGAAGAAACAATGCAGATCGTCAACTGTAAAAATATGTAGAGAATTATCAATGATATGAAGGAATGACAATGTAGATCCTCAACTATAAAAATATGTAGAGAATTATCAATTATATGAAGGACTGACCATGCAGATCCTCATCCGTAAAAATATGTATAGAATTATGAATAATATGAAGGAGTAACAATGCAGATCCTCAACTGTAAAAATATGTAGAGAATTATCAATGATATGAAGGACTGACAATGCAGATCCTCAACTGTAAAAATATGTAGAGAATTATCAATGATATGAAGGACTGACCATGCAGATCCTCAACTGTAAAAATATGTATAGAATCATCAATAATATGAAGGAATGACAATGTAGATTCTCAACTATAAAAATATGTAGAGAATTATTAATGATATGAAGGACTGACCATGCAGATCCTCAACTGTAAAAATATGTATAGAATCATCAATAATATGAAGGAATGACAATGTAGATTCTCAACTATAAAAATATGTAGACAATTATCATTAATATGAAGGAGTAACAATGCAGATCGTCAAATGCAAAAATATGTAGAGAATTATCAATAATATGAAGGAGTAACAATGCAGATCCTCAACTGTAAAAATATGTAGAGAATTATCAATAATATGAAGGAGTAACAATGCAGATCCTCAACTGTAAAAATATGTAGAGAATTATCAATAATATGAAGGAGTAACAATGCAGATCGTCAACTGTAAAAATATGTAGAGAATTATCAATGATATGAAGGAGTAACAATGCAGATCGTCAACTGTAAAAATATGTAGAGAATTATCAATGATATGAAGGAGTAGCAATGCAGATCCTTAACTGTAAAAATTAAAATCTCCAACTTCTTTATGATATTTATACAAAAATCGTTTTGTTTGTCATTAAAAAAGGAAACTTGTTTGTCACTTGTAAATATTCGTAAATAACATACAATGCGTAAAATACAAAATGAGTATAATATAACTGAACTGAATATGTTTACTATTTACAATATTATGTTTTTTGTAAGAAAACAAAATGGCAGACATCTGGAAAACTCTTAATTTAGTCTTTATCCTATCCCAAAAAGTCATTTTCTAATGTTTGGCACTATACTTACGGAATATCCTGTTTAAAATAAGCACAATTTCAGTTCAAGCTCTTAACTTCACCTCTTTAATAATATACCACAGAATAAATTTAACAAACTCACTTCAATACAATTGTAGGCCTAATTGACAATAAATATCCTGATAACTGATCAGATTTTTCCACGTTCAAAACAAATTCGTTTCATCTGTGACGAAGGGGAGGGAGGTAAATATTATAAAAGACAGCTACCGGAGTCATCCCACGAGACCGCTTGGCTATATGAATACGTTTAAAACATAAACATCTTCACTAGTTTAACAATTACTGGGAAATTATATACAAGAGGGAAAGTTTAAACACTTCTGTGAGTGGTTATAATATTAGTTTATATTGTGCGATACGATAAACAGAAATACTTTTAAAATCTCTTCAAATCGTTAAATAAATGGGTAACCTTCATTTATGGGATTTGAAAATACGCTATCTATATTTTGAAAAAACGTCGCCATTTTCCAAAATTGCTGCTAACATAATTTTTTTTAAATAGCCACTCTTTTTTGTTCTAGATATTTTTTAATAAACCCAACCGTTTAGAATCTAAAGTCTACGAAATATTGGAAATTTATTATATACTCAATTTTTAGTGAGTGCTTTTAGTTATTGTTTATCTTCAATTTGAGGTAAAAATATAATTTCCTACAGATTATATGCCAGACAACCTGAAATGTATATAAGTGTATTTTTTTTTTTAAATTCACTTCTAGGCCCTACTTTAAACAGGGCTTCTTATTTTAATTACTCTCAAACCGTTGTTTTATTTCACTTACGATTTGGAAACACTGGTATGAGTTATTAAAAATATTACATATAAATTAAATCAAAATCAGTAAAACCGACTTTAACTAGGTTTTCAGAATAGCACTAGGAATATAGCGACCAAAGGTCTTGATTTGTATATTTATTTAATTTGTTAAAAAATAAACTTCTTTTTTGAAAAGCAAAACCGTACATTTATAATGCCGATTTGTACTTGGAATTCAGAAAGATTGGACATTTACTAACGTAGAACAAAATAATTAGGAATATTTGATGAAAGCTATATAGGAAATTTTTATAATCTAAATAAGACCAATCGGGAGTTATTAAAAACGACAAAATTCGTCCATGGATTTTTTTATAAAAGATCTAATTTCTCCACATTTGAATTACCGATTTCTCCACATTTGAATTACCGATTTC
This sequence comes from Aphrophora alni, assembly GCA_963513935.1. Taxonomy (NCBI): domain Eukaryota; kingdom Metazoa; phylum Arthropoda; class Insecta; order Hemiptera; family Aphrophoridae; genus Aphrophora; species Aphrophora alni. Next base: position 61,596,835 of record OY740775.1, on the reverse strand, counting down.
GTTCAAATTTTAGTAAAATATTATAATTCATGATTAAAATCAATGTGTCAAATCGAAATTAAAAGAAAATTGAGGTGTACAGATAACACACAAAAGCATGGAAATTGAACATTGACTACAGTCAATAAACCTCGGGTTTAATCAACAATTTACGCACAGGACTAGTTTTAAAAAGAACTAGCTTAAGGCTTCATTATTATATATACAAATTGTTCCAATTTTTGATTAGAAACTATTTTTTTTAAAGTTGAAAAGACGTTGAACATTTTCACCATTCTATGTAAATTTATCTCCAATAAGAAATAATGGGTAATTCAATAATTAAACAAAATTATTACTCATATTAAAATTTTTGTGGATGGGTTACGAATATTATTTTTGAGAAGGTTAGTGCATTATCAGAACATTCTATAGCAGAAAATAAACCATTAATTTTGACTAGATTCTCAAAATTAATTTCTTTTAAACATCAAGGCATCTGTTGACGTGTTTCATTGACAGAGCAACGCAATAAACCATTTATTTCACTGTTCAATACCTGTAAATAATTTTTATATTTTACCTTGAAACTATTCTGCAAATGTAAATATGGTATGGAATGACATAACCACTAGTAATGGTAGAAATTTTGTTTTATCTCAATTGGCTTTAAATTATTCCCGTGATATTAAAAAATGTTGATTATGACACGTTGATGAATCATGTCAATTGTACAATTTGATATTTACCCTTAAAATATTTAACGTACAAGATTTCTGAGGACTAAAATATTTTATAAAAAAACGTACAACAAAAAACATTGGACCACGGAACGAAAATTTAATTTTTCAGAATTGATTATTTAACGGGAGAAGAAAGCTCGTACATTTATTCATAACCTAACATGGGTTTATGTAAGTATTTGGTTAAAGAATACATTTTTTAAATATCCAAGCTGATTAATGGTTAGCATTCTCGCTTGATGTTTTTAAGCTTCCGGGTGTAATCCTCGTAACTTACGGTGTTGTCTCAGCTACGTCCGAAAACTGAGGAGATACAATTTGTAGTGAGTTCTGGCTGCGAATGTAATTTACTTCATTACTAATTCCCCCCCCCCTGAGTTTTTATTATAAAAGATAAGTTCGGCCCTTTTATACTTTTAAGAAATTTTAAAAATGAGCAAGAGCCAGACTATGAAAGCTAAGCACGGGGAAATAGTCCACAGCTTTAAATATTTGGGAGAAATAATTCCGAACAATTGAGGATTAATAGTGGAAGAAAAGGCCAAAAAGATGAAAACAACCTAGGTGGTGTCAGAAAGTTTATAAACTCAAATTCCTTTCATACAATGCAAAGTTCAGACACTACAAACATAGAAATCAAGCCGGAATGTCTTTATGCCATTCCAGAGACAATCGCAAGAATAGATCTGTCGGAGGTCAAGGAACAAGAGCGCAAGTTTTCAAGTAGAGCTATAGAAGAAACACATACATACAGATTAAGAAGCAAATATAGGACCGACAATAAGAAAGAAAAGAACACCTAAAAAGATCGACATAAAAGTATCTAGTAAAGGAAGTACTAATCTCCCAGGAAACGGGAAGACGTAAATACTGTGAGTAAGTGTACCAAGACAGAATCAGAGTAGGAGAAGAGGAAACGGATGATAGAAACGAGTTCAGGGGAAAAGTAGAAGAGGTGACAGATTTGTCGCCAAACAAAACCTAAAGAAAAAAGACTGTCATATCGGATGAGGAGACAGAAAAAAAGCCAGACGATAAAGATTTCTGTTGGAAAAAAATTGATGTTATAAATAGTTATATGGTTTTGTTTTTGCAGTTTGTTCCATAAACTCGTTCTAAGTTCTAATCAAAATTTTGAGACAGCGATGAAATCCGCTTTTGTCAATTATTTCTGAACAGTAATTTACTTTTACTTGCCAATTGCATACCAGTTCGGGTCAATAATCTCTACACATTTGACCAAAATTTAAAGAAAATTGATAGAGGCGATTTTATACAGATAATTACGAGCCGATATTTTTGGAGCGATAGCAACCATTACGTTCCATTTGGATTCATAGAGGCACAATTTCGCAAAATTGTGAGTAATCAAAAAAATGAAAAAAACATGTCCAATATTTGTCAACATTCTAAATTTTATCAAAATCAGTCTACTCATTTGGGCTATAGAGCACTAAACAGAAGACAGAAAAAAATACGTTTTTAAGGTTAGATTCCTCTAAAAACGAATATTTCCTTTAAAAAAAAAACTGTTAAATCAGTTTTGATATCTATTGCATAACTTTCTCTAAATTACCGTACTTATATATGAGAAGACAAAATAAATAAACTCACCACGTAAGATCATTTCAATTGTGTAATTCGACACGCACAAAAAAGAACAAACCAATAAAATTTAAAATCCCATTATCCGTTTCACTGATACAAATCTATATCACTTCACTTTGAACATTACATAAAAGATATCACACAATCACAATAACCAGTCAGTTAAATAAAATATCTCACAAAAGTTTGTAAAGACTTTTATCAGTTGTCGCTATATAAAGATCAAACTGCCGACACAAACAAACATGAGTGAGTATATTTTCTTGAGAACGTAATAATTAGACGCGGCGAGGGGCGGGAGGGGAGGTTAGGGGGGCCGACGTCACTGCCACCCACTCTCTCTCCCCCACCCGACCGACCACCTGTTGGAATCCCGATGTCACGTGACCACATAGCTTTTATTAATTAGCTACTATTGTCACGTCAACGAATTTAACTTCAAAGTATTCACTAGGTCAGTGGTAAAATCGATGTTACACATTGGCCGCGCACACACATTCCCCTCTCTCCGCAAGCATTTAATATTCTAATAACTAGACATATTGTATTCAACACGGTGAGGTTACATAATGTTTCTTTAACAATACAATAGCGTTTTAATATCGCTCTATAAATGTTTTAATAGAAATTTATGTTGCACAAACTTTCTCATTCACCCACCGACTAAAACAAATAAAAACCAAACAAAACGAATTCGTCACTAAATTGTAGTCACTAAAACGTCACTAAATAAAAGTCTAAAAATGTGTTGTGCCTGCGCTATAAAACGAGTTATAATCATATTTAAATTTAAAATCGGGCTGGTTTTTTTGCTAAAATTATTTCTAAACCATAATACTTACGATTTCGCACGTGATTTAGGAGCCTTCATATTTCACTATAATTTGAACTAAATCGGTAGAGGTATTACATCTCTCATAAATAGCCTCTAGCCGATTTCCATTATTTTTTACCGATAACGCACGAACTGACATTTTTGAAGAGATGGCAATAATACGTTTTGTTTGGATCCTAGTAGCTGTAAAATTTCATCTAAATCTTTTCATCCAATTTTGAAAAAAAAATAAAAAAATACTTATTTTGCATGTTTTATCCCCTTATGGTAGCTATTTCCAAATTTTTAGTTAGAGAAACATGTCCCGAGATATGGACAAAATATGCCCACGTATGAATAAAATCGATTCTTGCGTTGGGCTTTGGAACACTACACAGACATTAGACTCCTGACAGAAGGCAGACATATGTTCCAAAACCACCTTTAGTGACTCAGGGGCCTTAAAATGGATACGACTACAAAAAACTATAAATCGATTTTTTGACCAATCACATAACTTTCTGTAAACTACGTTTATTGGAAGAAGTAAAAAGCAAGAAACGCAATGCATTTTAAATCTAAAACTATTTAACTGATGGAATTTAATGTTTACGTATAGACGTGAATTTTTCCGTATCGAAAAAAAAACTGTAATTATTTAACTATCCTTAGGCCCACAAGACCAATTTTTTTCCGTAAGATTAACTGACAGCAAGTAAGATTTAACATTCCTTACTCTACTAGCAAACAAATTTTTAACAGCTGATTCACTAACCTTCACATCAAATCAAATTATCATTGAAGTTATGATAACCAACTAAATGTACGAAATACGCTCCCAATAAACTATATAAATTGATTATCATTTTATTGCCCACTGTTAGATTATTTAGAAAAAAATTTTCCCTGCTATTTGATTACATTATTAAAATTAATATGTATTTCTCACGGGGAAATATTTATTACAAATAAAAGCTATGGATGTAAATCAGGTTATTAATTTACGGCAGTCGATTTTCTTTTTCGTTTACAGCCATTTTAACTGGAAAAGTAACCTTTGTTCCTTTCCCAGTTCACAAAGTATGGGTTAAGTTTGGTAATCGCAAAAATTTAGACTGTTATTAAATTGTACGACGGGGCTGAGTAAGTACCATGATGGCACCTATCAACTTGTTTTTATAATATCGCATTTATGACACTTGATATATTTTAAAATTTGAGGCTTCAACTATGTGAAATAAACTAGTTATATAAAAACAATAATTGTGACTTATAACATTGTTTTATTTTGTTTTTTTATAACATAATACTATGGGCATTAATAACTAGCTTTGATGAACTTATGTAATATGAAGGTCTCATTTACATGTAACAAGTAAGTCATAATAAATGACCAGTGACTTGCGAACATAGGGAGATCGCGTGTGAAGCACGTAGGGATCTACCCAAGTAACGTATTAATTATCATTGTATAACAAGATGAAGATTGCACAAACTTTCTCACACACCAATTACAAAATAAAAGTCGTTGTCATAAACGTTTCTATTCTATTTAGTACATGCAATTTTCTTCATTTCTACGGGTATGTTTTCCCTGGTGTCTTAAGGGTGATAAGTAGGCATAGAAGAGTTTCTAAATATAAATGTTTTGCAAGTTTTGTATAAAAAATAATTGCATGTTTAAATATATTGAACCTACTATACTTGTGCCATAAACTGTTTCAAATGTACTGTACATCGTATTTGATTGAAAAATATTTCACTTAATTCGGTCGATTCATTTTCGTTTCTTGAATTAACAATTGGGAACGCTAAATTGGTATAATTAATCTTCAGGATTTATTGAAATCGATAGACCCGATCTTGAGAAATTTCCCATTTTAAAAATGTTACATATATTTTCTACAGATAACTTTCGAAAGGGTTTTTTGTGGGAACAACCACCAGACCACGATAAGAAGTTTAGTGGGAACGAATTCTGTGCTGCATGGACAACCAACAGACTACAATAAGCAGTTTAATGGAAACAAATTCTGTGCTGCATGGACAACCAACAGATCACAATAAGGAGTTTAGTGAGAACGAATTCTGTGCTGCATGGACAACCAACAGATCACAATAAGGAGTTTAGTGAGAACGAATTCTGTGCTGCATGGACAACCAACAGACTACAATAAGCAGTTTAATGGAAACAAATTCTGTGCTGCATGGACAACCAACAGATCACAATAAGGAGTTTAGTGAGAACGAATTCTGTGCTGCATGGACAACCAACAGATCACAATAAGGAGTTTAGTGAGAACGAATTCTGTGCTGCATGGACAACCAACAGATCACAATAAGGAGTTTAGTGAGAACGAATTCTGTGCTGCATGGACAACCAACAGACTACAATAAGCAGTTTAATGGAAACAAATTCTGTGCTGCATGGACAACCAACAGATCACAATAAGGAGTTTAGTGAGAACGAATTCTGTGCTGCATGGACAACCAACAGACTACAATAAGCAGTTTAATGGAAACAAATTCTGTGCTGCATGGACAACCAACAGATCACAATAAGGAGTTTAGTGAGAACGAATGGTTTGCTGCATGGACAACCAACAGATCACAATAAGGAGTTTAGTGGGAACGAATTCTGTTCTGCATGGACAACCAACAGACTACAATAAGGAGTTTAGTGAGAACGAATTCTGTGCTGCATGGACAACCAACAGACTACAATAAGCAGTTTAATGGAAACAAATTCTGTGCTGCATGGACAACCAACAGATCACAATAAGGAGTTTAGTGAGAACGAATTCTGTGTTGCATGGACAACCAACAGACCACAATAAGGAGTTTAGTGGGGGAAAATTCTGTGCTGCATGGACAACCAACAAACAACAATAAAGAGTTTAGTGAGAAAAAATTCTGTGCTGCATGGACAACCAACAAACAACAATAAGGAGTTTAGTGGGAACGAATGGTTTGCTGCATGGACAACCAACAGATCACAATAAGGAGTTTAGTGGAAACAAATCCTGTACTGAATGGTCAACCAACAAACAACAATAAGGAGTTTAGTGGGGACGAATGATTTGGTGAATGTACAACTAACAGATCAGCAGTATAGTAAGAAAGAATTCTATTCTAGGAAAAACCACTAACAGACCTAGGTATGCTGCAGCGCTGAATTGGCTGGAGAGACAAACAACAGACCACGTGGAAGAAGATGAAGGAATTTGAAACAAGAAATAAGTCAATCCAGAGACCTAAGTGATCAAGTCCAAGTTTGAAATAGCTCTCTACGCGCTGAAGTTAATCAGGCTTATATTTATAGTAAAAAAAAAAGTAGAGGGATGTTTTGCCTTTCCTTTGCCTAATTGCTACTTTCTTTCACCTGATTGTTTGAATTCCTAAAGTTTATTAACAAAACGACTTTAGTAAACACGATTTTAGATATTTCATTTTAAATCCCAACACTGTTTTTTTACTGTAGTATGTTAAATTATACGTTGTGAATTTTCATAGTTCTAAATAAATGTGACTTGATTTCATAAAACCGTTCAACCAGTATCAAAGCTAGTAAACGAGCGGATTGTACTTAACGTAAATGTTACTTAACGGACGTTTTAATTAGTGATAATTGTATTGGTAAAACAGTGGAATATACGGTCAGGTAAAATCCAAACGATCAATTTGTTTCTACACTATTAGGCCAATTGTACTCGTAAACAGATGTTGGACATACTGATTCATAATCTGTTACGAGTTTTATTTTACCAAAAACCTCAACAAAATTACCAAGGATTATCACAACATAATAGTTTTCCATGGACTACTTCGAGCTAATTCGGATATAAAATTTGAGCAAAATCGGACTAAACTTATGATTTCTAGTTTTACTTATTTATGTATATATACAGGATGCAGCATAAGTCAGTTACCCAAAGAGCAAATATAGATTCGTATGAAGGTTACGTGATTTGATTGGACTTACATAATGTTTTATTATTTTAATTTACTGGCATCAATAAATACATTTAATTTACATTCTTACCGTATGACAATGGAACTGGTACAAATGACTATATTTATTTTCTGTATATTTTAAATAACCCCAATGGCCACTGATATATATGTTCGTAAAGCAAAGTATTATTACCGAAACTATTTCCAAACTGAATTGCAATCATTCCCTCCAATTGTTTTAGTTTAAAGGTTTGATCTTTCATTATCCCCCACATGGAAAAGTTAGAAGAAGTAAGATCCTGTGACACACTCAATAGTACCACGTCTTCTATCCATTCATTGGGAATGTTCTTTTAAAAAAAATCATCCACGAGTACCCAGATGTTTCCATTACCTGACTTATACAGCTCTTTGTAGTAATAATTGGTATTTTATTGTGTTTTTTTTATGTTTCTGGTGATATGAGTCACATATTTTGCAAAAGTACCTCTTTAGAGCTGTAAATCCACAATCGCGATTTTTGGTTTTCATCATTCAAAATTGAAATGGAGTAGGGAGATACGTTTGGACATCTGGTATACATGGTTTTTATTTATGTTAAGTAGAATATTTAGATATATATTAAAGTAAAATCTCTACTTACTTTGGATCAAATTATTTTAAGAGTTTTTCTATAAAGGGTAGTATTAGGTGCTCCGATAGACTGACTTTTCCCGCACTCTGTAAGATACAATGAAACGCAAAATCGTGCCAAAATCTTCAAAAATTTCAAATGGTGTGATCGATGAGCATCTTATGGTCTCAGATGTCAACTTATCGACACCATCCATGAATTCTAAATTTGCTAAATAACCCAACATGAAGCCAAAATTAAAACCACGTTAATAACAAATGGTAGAGAAAAATGAGATCGTTAGAATAAATTTGAGTATATTTTTTAACTTCACTTTCTGGATCTATTAAAATTATATGAATAAAATCCGGACGAAGTCGTGTTCATCAAAAATTTAATATGAGCATCTACTCTGAGTATAACCTTCTGTTAAATTAAAAAGGATAAAATACTCCAAATCCTTAGAAAATGTTTTAATAAAACTAATAATAGTGATAGGAGGAGAGATATAGTATAGGAACATATTTGTACCACTGAATAATAGTGACTTAATAGTGATAAGAATTAATACAGAAATGAAAGAACTGTACAACAGAACCTAAAATACTGGCGTTGAGGAAGAAGTCCCAAGAATGTACTTTAAGGCCAGAAAGGAGGTAGGAGGATGAGAGGACGATTATAGGAAATGCAGTTAGAATATATTGAGGAGGTAGGAAGTGAGTCACTAGGGACGAAGAGTTACCGACAGCCACACGAGTAGCGACCTGTGCTTGTGAATTTAACGGGATAAGTAAGTAAAAAGAAACGGAGCCCTAACTTCAAAACTTCCATAATTTAAAAATGTTATTACCAAAATGTAGCAACTAACTAGGCTCAAAAATATTTAAGATTACAAAAATGTTGATATTTTTATTTATAAATGGAATACTTAGAAAATATGTTTTATAGTGAACTAAAGAAATACACAAAATGTAACTTGTATTAAAAATAGATTAAATTTTAAGTTTCAAATGTGTTTAGCATAGTTAATATGAGTGAAATAGCGGAGCAGAAGCTCCAACGCAGTCGAGTAAATGATAAAGATTCTAACATTCTACTGAGGAACAAAACCTGTTACACATGCTCATACTCAAGAAGATTTTCTTCAGTTTTATTCGTACAGCTCATTGTAACTATTATTGATACTAAATCCGCATAAAATATTTTCTATTCCTTAAGATATTCTAGACGCTTTTCAAATACGTTGGAATATTATTCCAAAAATGAATTCCAAACATGGATGAAGAAATAGCGTAACATGCTAAGTCAAAACTAACATTATGCGTTACATTATGCATGAGTACTATTTGTATTTCTATTATTTTTAGTTGAACCAACGTATAACAGTATTGTATTTCAGTACAAGATAAAAAGAATCTGAAATGTAACGTAGCCACTCCCTCCCACCCAGGACATCTCCCGTCTTACGTCTCCTTCAGGAACCTACCATTAACCTAACCAGCCGTATTGTTCGTCTACCTCAAACATCGACTTGAAGGAAACAAAATGAGCCGTAAAGTGGCGGTTTATTGCAATGCCGTGTCTCGCATTACTTGTCGTCGACTCTCCGTCGCGTGCATCAAACTTGCTTTCTAAGATATAACTAATGTTTTAAAGTGCTTTTTATGTTCTTTCGACGTTTTATTTCCATTTTGTCGCTGAAGTAAAGTGTATAAACAATTTGTGTATTTACATATAATGTAATGATATACTATTCGGTTGATTCGATCTACAGTTAACATCTGTTACTCTCTTTTATGACGAACAAGTACATTTTAAATACTTTTATAAAAATATGTAGTTGTTAAACTCTTGAAAACTTCTTCAGATAAATACTACCGATTCGATAAAGAGCAGAACTCACTTTTCGTGGGAAATCTCAACAATCTCACTATTTAATGTAACAGCAGAAATTTTTTTGAAACTCCATGATATAAGATTCAATAAAGCATTGAAGCTAAAGTTTCAAAAATTTGAATAACAATTGTAACATATGTTATTAAAATTTTGAAACTGTAGTTTCAGTGCTTCATTGAGTCCAATCTCACTATTGTTTATATTTACAGTAATTCAAAGATGAACTAAAGAGTGTAATTAACTTATTAATTTATTTGATACCTTGGGTAATCCTACCAAATTTAAAAAAATTCAATCCATAAACTGAAAACATTAAAAATATAATAAGCGATGAAGTTTCTTATTCTTGCGGATAAGTTTTATAAAACTTTTATTTCGATTTGAAGTTTTTTGTACGACTATTATTCGTTTAAACCATTATATATATAATACGCGAGTGTCTATATTTCTAGATTAAACCTCACGTTCATATCTCCACTTTAAAGAGTGTCCATACCAACACTTTAAAATGAAAAATAATTTTGTTTCAACTTGTACATACATCTTTCTATATAATTGCAAAGAATTTTATTAATCAATTTTCTAAGGGTTGTTAAGCGCGTTTTGCGAAAATAAATACATAAATATATAAACATAAAGACGAAACGTCAAATGATCCAGTGAGTAAAACCAGAACCAACATTTCCTGGGTCAATTATTAATGGTCAGTACGAATGAAATCAAAGTACTTTTGATTAAATATTCCGGGCTGACTGGATATTTCAGATTAAATTTTTTTTGAAATTATGAACCTCGTCACAATCAAGTTATTTTGCTTTAAGCCAGGTGGTTTTAATATCATCATAAATTGATCGATGAAAAGCTAACCTGAAGTCAACATGTGGGCCAAAACAACAAAAAGCTACAAGATCATTCATTTGTAAATCCCTTTTACAAAAAGAAATTATAGACTTTAATCCAACCATGTCAAAGTAGCTGTATGAACGATGGTTCAACCTTAGTTATAAAACGAAAAAGGGTGTAAACTCATATAAGTGTGGAGACTAAGCCACAAGGTCTTACTTAGTTTTAAGCATCGACCCTCAATCAGGTGTAGTCATAAAGGATTCGATGGACAATGCTGATGAACTGGCAAAGAAATATGTTCGGATGTTCGGTAAACTGCCACCCATTTACCCAGAAATCCTTGCAGTGTTATTAGAACTATAGCAAGGACCATCTTGAAGTTGGATAAGGTCGGAAAGCACTGGAAAGAATTACAAAGTAGAAGGTTATATGGGTCGTACCAACCAATAATAATTAAATTAATTAGAAGTAAAAAATGTACTCATCAACCAAACATCTCAGTTCTGTCCAAACTGAAAAAATAGAAATAACTAGAGCAAAATCTTCTCATCAACCGTGAAACATCAACCACAAACTCTAGTTCTGCCCTTATTGAACAGATGCATAGCACTAAAGCAAAATCTACTAATTAAACATAAAACTTCAACCATACACCCTAAATGAAAATCTACTCGCCAACCAATCACTCTAGTTCTGGAATATCAATATTTACTCGTTAAACGTGACACATCAATAAAACATCCCAGTTCTTTTCAACTGAAAATAATTTTAAAAAATTAACCGGATGTATGTGTCGCTGGTCTGTAAAATGTTCGACCATAGATAATCATACACGTTACGCTTATGGCCAGACCTACTATATAGCCCCCGCCGCCGCCGTGTCAGATAAATATACTGGCGCTATTGTTGACGCCCTTGACTGCTTGAGGCTTTCTTTCCTTCCTACATGAGGGCCATCACTGGATTGCTGTTGAGATGTATACGATTTCTGTATTTCGATTTGGTTTTCCCACGAGTACAAGCCAACACTGTGTTGATGTTTCTTTACATCTCACATCAATTGAATATCGGTACAACTTCACCAGACCAACTCAAAACTAATATTGTATATTTACTAAATCTAATAGAAATTTCGCTTGAGTGCCAACGAGCGTCGTATCTTCACTGAGTGAGAGGTATACTGGGTGAAAATTTCCAAAGGCGGGTAAACAATCACAAAATGGCGAAGCACCACACTTCGTTCTGCGAGTGAAATCACAATCCCCACTACAATTGAAACTCCAAAAAATAAAAATAAGTAGGCGTTTTGCTATGAGTGACAGGTAGCTCGCCTAGCAATTGTCTAGCGGTCCGTCCATGCGCGTGTGAGAGCGAAGGGTTTTAGTAATCCGATACACGCCATCATAGACTGGCCAGACTGTAGGTGAAATAAATTCTTTGGTTCTTTAATTATCATGTTGTATATTTTGATTTTCGATATAAATGATAGTTTTTGAGCTTCAACACAAAACTGCACCACCTGATTCCGTTACCTTAGGGTTTTCTGTAACGCCCAGCAATTTTAAAGGCATATTTATGTCAAAAATATATAGTTTCCTTAAACATTTTAAGAAAAGAAAAGATACAAAGATATTAATTAATAAGGTTAAAGATATAGTTAATTTTGAATTGAGTACTTACAATTGGTGATACAAGGGACTGCCGATGGTTCATACTGTAGGCCTGCTTGACCCATCGTGGAGGAGGCCCTCCTCCTTGGACTTGATGGCGTTCTCCTCTACTTTGCTCACGTAGAGCTTTTCGCATACGCGCCTCTTTCGGATTGTAAACATAGTCTGAAAACATAACAAAACTAGATTTTATTCATTCTTTAAGAATATATTTATCAAACAAATATTGTCTTTGCTGTTATTTTGGACTAATAGTATACTTCTTGTAATAAACTTGTATTAAAATAAACAATTTAAGTTATGTAGTTTTTGATAATATTAGGCTATGTATACAAATATTATTTTATTGATATGACATACTTTGGAATTATACAATATAGCTCCAAATGTGCTAAAAACTACTAAGGATAGTCATTTGAAATTAGCAACATTTGTTTGGGAAACTATAATCACTAAAAGGAAAAAATCCAATATTCCAAAAACATTTATTTGTTCAAGACGTTTCACTTATTACATCCTCAGTTATTACAGGTACACAAAACAACTTCTATTTTACGATTTATACTAACAACCGAAGATACTTGTTAGAACTTCATGTTATGTGAAACACAAACACATATTTAGTAAATTTATACAATTTATTATGTTCCCGATCCACTGCAACCTGTAACCTGCCTCGCAACTGGTGGAAACTAAAGGCCATTCCACACTGCACGTGGCGTGCGTGGCTGGTCGTATGCTAGCTACTTTTCAAAATATCGCTTCCCTGCTTATCAAATGAGACAGTTCACACTGCAGAGCCACGGCCACGCGCTACGCCCGCTAATTTTACAAGAGTGGCTACCGTTCGCTCCTTGAGCGATCTTTTTAAACGTGGCGGACACATTTTTAGCCTGCGCATGCGCAGAGCGGGCTAGATCACATGGCAACCGCTAGCTGCACATACACGGTCCATTCTCCATTCTCTGTTGCGATTTATTTCCCCTAATATTTATTTTAAATACAGTAAGAAGAATTTAGGTTTGTGTTAAGTTTTATTACTTTAAATTGTTGTTGTCTTATGATATTGTATTTAGAGCACTCTAGTATTACATATTCCAATGTTTCTACCTTGCCCATGTTACAGTTTAAACATAATGGGGTAAAATATTATTTAATCATGTGTAGTCTACTGTTGACATTTGCATGTCCTATTCTTAATCTACATATATTTATTATCTCCCATCTGCTCATCTTACTGTCTCTAATTTTTAAATTTTTTCCTGATCTGTCTATATGATCTATATCGTGGTTTTTTAATATTTTTCCTATTTCAAAAGGATTTGCTTTTAATTTATCCTTACGTTGTAATATTACAACATAAGGCCCTTCATTATTACAATGGTAATATCTTATTTTTTGTTGGTTATATCACCATCAATCATTGTCAGCACCTCTTTAAACTGGTCAAGATTTAATTTAAAATAAGTGTAGAATTTTTCATTGTCAGCCTCAAGATCACGCATCAAATGATGGTATTCGCCATAAGACTTTCTTTTTCTATTGATCGGATGTACCCACTCGTTTCTTGTTGTCAAACAATACAACAATACCAGCTCATCATCACTACTGCTGCTGCTGCTGGAGTCATCAAACCAAGGTAAGCCGCACGAAAATCCAGATTCACACCTTGGGATTGTCGAAGCTGAAATCTTTCTGAATACTGACGGTAAACGTGGCCGGTATAGCATCACTACAGTCGCGACTATGTGAATTGGCACGTGGCTAGCGTGGCCGGCGTGGCATACATCCAGCCACGCACGCCACGTGTAGTGTGGAAAGGCCTTAAGATCGGCTAGACTCAATAACTTGTAGAATTTTACTAAATATTGTGTTCGTGTTTCATTTCACTTCTATTGTATGTGTACACTTAATTACTGTGGTTGATGACTTGGTGATTGAAACGAAGTATTGAAGAAATTAAAGTGGTTAGTATGAAAAAGCGTATTTATTCAATAGGTAATTAAGAATAGTGTAAAACTCTTTAGAATAAATTTGTTTTTCCTCCATATTCTAGAAAAATTGGATTTGTAATCCAGAGTGAGCAATCCACTCAACCGTTTGCCGATCTTTGTCGAATCGTTTACACTCGAAGCAGAAAAAGACGAAGGTTCCGATTGCTAAACTCGCATTCTAGTCCAGGACTGGGAGGAAGAAGAAGAAGGCTACTTTTTATAATGTCGGAGTATAAATTCACCGAGTTGTGGCGACCGTTTTTCCCGGGTCACTTGAGCAACCTGTATGTAATTGAATTGACTGTGTAACTATTAAACGACACAGAAGGGCCAATATACCATGGGGCTAGAATTAACAAGTTTCAACTAATGTAACATTTTGTAGCGATTTATTAAGTTCCCGAATTATTATTCGTCAAGTTAAATTATCAGAGCAATCCCCGTGTGTTGGATTAGTTAGACTTTGTTTTCGGGATGATTTCTTAAATACAGAGTGCGAGTTGATCCACGTGGCTTCCTCAAGGTGCCATGCTGCCCCCCCCCCCCCCAAATATAATACTACTAATTATATATCTACGTCATGTTGGTAACACGTGGAAATAAAATCTGTGGATTTTAATCTAATTTTTATGAATTTCAATAGGATTCTATATGAGTAGACTAAAGATATGTTCCTATGTTATTTTTTGTGGCCGCTATCGTGCTTACGTACAGACGACAACGACGACGGACGGACACCATGTCGAAAATACTTCTTTTAAAAACAATACACGCATTGAGATGCAAAAGTTGTTCTTTTTCGTCCTAGGACCTAAAAACATCAGCTGTGGTCGAGGTCATCAGCTGTTACTTCGCTTATAAGAAGTAATTAACGATTGTAAAAAATCTATATAACAACAACCGATACTCTCGATTGTAAGTAACCGTTAAAAACAGCTGTTAGCATCGACTTTATAAATAAGTACCACCAACACAAACTAAACAGCAGTAATAGCTGCAAACTTGTGTAACTTGTCCAAACTTTTGGAGGTAAATAGGTTATAACATTTTAGTTTTCGTGAAATTGTTTTCTTATATTACTTTCAGTATAACAAAAAATATAGTTCATCACTTGGACCAAAAGAAGCTTTTCGATCCTCGTTCATTTTTAAACTTAAGCTTGTATCGAAAGGCTTCACTGTTGGTCCTAATGATGATATATAGGTACAATTTTCAGTTTACTGAGGCTATGAAACGTGAAGATCTATCAAAGAGAACGATATTTTTTGCGATTACCAAACTTTACCCTATACTTCATATACTGGACAAGTAAAACGCAGCCTACAAAGACGTCAGATACAACTAAATTCTCTTCAGATAAAATATTTTCACTTAAAACTCCGTCAAGATTGATTTAAAATACAATAATAAAGTATATCCAATTAGTTAAATCCTTTATTGCATGTATTAGGCGTAAATAAACACTTTAAAACACCACTATACACGAAAACTCTTACTACAATAATTAATCTATATATTAATTTACATTGTGTCACGCTATGCCAGACTAAATTAGTAAATTTTCCGCTTTAAAGTGCTGTTAATTCTATCGCATACCTATAATAATAGAATGTTTTATACCCATAAATTAGTGTCGGTTCAACACTTTGCATTCTATTCTGAATGGCCTGAACTATCATTAATGGGTTGTTATTAAATGGGATTACAATTATAGGATTGCATAATTGTATAACAGATGATGGTAGGGTTAATTTGGATTAAATGGGAGGAAATACATAACAAGGAATCATGAAACGGTAACGTTTTGCAACATTTTAAATCCATTTATGAAAACTGTATACACAGGTAGATACAGGAAAAATAGGTATTAATTGGCACACGTGTTCAGAAGGACAAATAAATAGTGGAAAAACATTGCACACTTTCTCACCCACTCATCCCTAAAATTAAAATTAATTGTCACTTAAAATGTCCGTCCGATAGTTGTCAAAGTGAAAATGAACCAAGGGCGCCGACTTTAAATAAGGGTCTAAACTTACTTCCATAACTGAATTTATTTGTACCATAAACAAGTCGTCAGCGTGAAAAGTATTTGATGGAAATCCAGCTTATAATGACGGCGGTCAAGGTTGGTTTTTGTTATTTGCCAATTATTTTTCAACCATAATTTTTTTATTTAAAATTTTGCATTCGGGTTTGGATCATTAATATTAGCATTTCACTTAAACAGTAGACTATTATTAAACAGCCGCTTGGTCGACTTCTGTTTTGTTACAAATAGTTATTATTAAAACAAACCAATTTATGTAATTGAGTTCATTAACGGTAGTTTTCAAAAGATGGCGATCATTACATTTTGTTTGAATCCTTAGAGGCTACACACTAGAGCAACGCTTCATCAAAATCGTTAGAGTCGATTTGTAGGAAATAGTAATTTTGTGTTTTTTTTTCTCTTGGCAGCTACAGTAGCTAAAATAAAAGGGTAAAACGTATGCTAAAATCACACGGTCCGTAGGCAAGTAGGGACCGTTATTTTTTAAACTTGAAGTCTTTAAATTTGGTCTAGCGCAAACATATTAATCTTTTAGTCAAATAAACATACATATTCTTAATCAGAATAACTTCTGGTTTTATTTGATACCCCACACATAATATTTCCAAAAATAAAATGTTTTCATTCAATAGTTATTGCCGCTCAACTACCCCAAGATCATTTTTGGTTGTTACCACTATATTTACTATAAGAGGAACATTACAAAGAATATAAATGAAAAGATTGAAGTATTGTATTTATCGTCTTGTTTGTGAAGACTGGTTGCGATTACAGACAAATAGACGGACAGACCCGCGTGAAATTTAAGAGTTCTAGGTTTTACCTACAGACCCTAAAACGGTAAAAACCGTCGTACAGATATGACCAAACGATGCCCGCGTATGAAATTTTAATAAAATCTGTTCACACGTTATACTGCAAACACAGACCACAGCCATCGTTATAAAAACCACTTTATTGGAATGAGAAGAAATCAAAACGGATAAACCCGCAGAAAACATGACTCCAATGTTCTGACCCATTGCATAACTGTCTATATAACTACGTATATGTGAAAAAGTAAAATCTAGCTCTAATCAAATACTCGCTGATCAGTTCATCGAATTTTCGTGTCGTATTCTACCCATTGCAATCAGAATGTACTAAGAATAGTAGTTACCCATTTCCTTACGATGTTCAGTCCTTTCTGAGCCTTCACGGGAGATTTCACACACCAAACAAGAACGCTAGCAATTAAACCTCTGTAGAATTCAATAATGTTTTACCTACCATTTAACGCCCATGCTTAGTAGTTCTCTAGTATTTTGTGAGAACAATTCCTCTTTTGTAGTGACTAGAATTTATAATATCATCAATTGAGTTAAATGAATAAAAAAATTAATCAGCACGGAGTAAAAAGCTAAGGTTATCTCTACCTCGTCAGTCTCATTCCGAGATATAATCGTGTCTAGGTATATAAAACACTCGACTGTTTCTGTAGAATCATTTTCTAAGAACATGTTTTCCCACGAACGGGTAGACCTTGTCTGATTTATCATTTTAGTTTCAACTATTATTTATAGATAAGATTACTCATTTAGTACATGTTTTCACGCTCTTTCGCAGCCTCACTCGATGGTAAAGTACTCGTAAGCGAACTAATCCATCTAGAGACAGAGAGATTTTTATCGCATATTTTGGTTAAATAGGAGAGGGGCCAGCACATCACTTTGTTCAAACTTTGATCAAGCTTAGATGATTCAGAGATTTAGTTCTATTTTCTCACCAGCGCAGATATTTCTGTCCACTATCATATGGATGAAGCAGCAGAAACATATAGTACCTAAAAAATCGTAAGCACATGTATACGACAATTTTTAATGAGAAATACAAAGTCCATTGAAATCAGAGATTTGTACTACTTCAGCTTCACACAGAAACAGAGAAATGGTTCAATGTTAGCAAGATAACCGATATCAACAACGAAGTGCCAGTGTAGGCCTACAATCAGTTATAACACCCCCACGACACAGATGGCGAGACCGCTTACACAGTTATGAACGTACATATTGTAGCATTAATGTCAGTATCAACCACCATTGGAATGGGCTAGGTTACATTGCCATAAACAACTGGACATAGGCCTACTTAAATAAAGTTCAAATTTAAAAAAAAAACATTTCAAATCTGTTTCCCATTTTGTAACATACTCATATATTTTTCCAGTTAACAAACTTATCTAATGGTTAGTAAACTTAACCTACATAAAACATTTGAGTAAAATTATGGCATCAGAAGCAATTACTAAAATATCTATACAATAAGTGATAATTGGTGCCAAATTTCTCCAATGGGAAGGATCGTGGTATCGAAGTATTCTTGTAAACTCAATGTGGCTACTCCACAGGGCGAGAAGTGATACAATGTTTGTTTGTCGTTACTGTATTTAGAAGCGAAAAACCTCTCGGTCCATCATAACATGCAATACAAACAGATACTATAAATTTAACGCCCAAAAGTTGGTTACTTGGGTCCTGGTTTCTTGCAAATGTTAAATTGTATTGGTATATCAAAAGGTCTTATTTTATATTAACTTAAGTTTGTTTAAAGCAGTTGCTATACAAGTTAACTGAACCTCCTAATTGTATATTTCTTAACGTCGGCTTGAACCCAACGGGCCTCATAGATATGTATAAATTAAAATGTGTCGATTTGCTTCACTCGTGACAGTGTTTCGCCCTCGAAGCTGTACATATGTTAACAAATTTCATAGTTTGATATTACTTTTTATGACCGTTATCGTGCTAACATAACATCGCTATCATACAGACGACAACGATGATGGACAGAAGGCATGTCCAAGATTACTTACTTTTTAAATTCCTGAGGTGAAACGTGAGGATAAGTAAAAAACAAAAGTTGAAATTTTGATGATTGTCCTATATTGGGTTAGTTAAATCAAATTGTAACTGAGGTATGACCAAACAACCGTATTTTCATCCCATATAACAAATAAACCTTTTTTCTAAAACCTAATGTTTGTTTTTTTTTCTACATGAGTTTTGTACATTGGCTAAGTTATTTTTAATCTTCGTTTTCACCAAAACCTTTACTTTGGCCTCAGTGTATATTTTTCAGTTTTTGTTGATCATTTAAGTTATATAGAACTCGACGTCGGGTTCTTTCCAAAAATCTCTGTTTTCAGTTATCCTAAGCCCATAAGTTATTTTTCGAATTATATTATTCTGTCGTATTTGCAGTATAATCTCTGAGTACAATCTGAACGAATCGTCTGATTTTGTTATAGTTTAATTTACGGCGAAAATTTTGCTTTATCGCTAGGCGTACACGTAAAATCTTTGAGTAGCTGTCAATCAGGAAAAGTAGCTTCAATGATTGTGCTAAAATACAGACTCTAAAGTGCCGAATAAAACATATTGGTCACCACATCCTCAAAAATGCCGGTTGAAAAACAACTGGTAAACAAAACAAAAATGATTCGTAACGTTACTATCATTTAATTTTCCAAAATCGGCTACTTCGATTTCTTTAAAATTTTGTTGATGCCTGAAGAGTAATTTTCCAAAATTGCTTACGATACCACAAGTAAAAGAAAAGTACATTAATAATTGACAAATATAGAAAATTAACCTTAACCGTCGCCATTTAAAAAAAAGAAGATTTACTATTAGGTAGTTTATGGCGGAAACGGGGCAAGGTTTGATTCTATTAAAAATATAAATGTCGTTAAAAAAAGAGATTAAATATGAAAATTTTAAAAATTGAGGAAGATCTTTTATACAAACTTATCTCCCATCTGAAACCTATGGGGGGGGGGGACAATTATTTCTGTCGGAAGTAGCCTTCAAGTAGTAATTTTTAGAGAGATGTCGACGATTGTTATTTTTCTATTGCCAAAGAGTATGTGAGAAAGTTAATGCAATATTTTGCACGGTTTATTGTTAATGTTGGCGATTTAAAGTAATCCATCTCTAAGGTAAACACCAATTAAGAAACAGTTTTAGAAGATAATGGCCATTAAATTTTAACTAATGTTTGGTTAATTATGATGTATGTGACATTTATGAGAGCAAGTTCAATTTCACTTGAAATTATTAATTATATTTCATAACACTCTGGCCAATTTTCAATTGATAGTTGCGCCTGCTACCCTGTAGGAGGGGTTGTGACTGGGGAAGAAGGGGGTAAAGTTCTTGTAGGGTTTCCGCAAATAACGATCTAATGACTTTATTGATTACGTTCCGTCCTTCATTAACTGAAACCAGTGCTTTCATAATCTATTCTCCGTTTTATAATATCTTTATGATCGAATTTCCTTTGGTAATTTAGTTAATGGCAAAGTTGAGACGTGAAATGGTCATGATCCCCGGAATACGTTTTGAGTGTTCGTTATATATTGTTATAGTTTTAACGTTATTAGATGGAGATGAATTGATCAATATATTTGTTCAAACTAATACACGTCGTTTCGGGATTAGCTCTCAAGTAAAAACAATTTTGAACATGGCAATCATAAAAAGTGCGAAAAGGCCAGTAAACCATGTTGAAAATTAAAACTAAAAGATTTCTAACCTAACCTAATAAAACCCAGAGCTAAAACTAAGCCTTATCGGTGATAATATCTAAGACTATAATATAGAAACTTGATCAGAGAAAACCACAAGTCAACAGAACTGCATTTAATGCATGGCATTGCAAACACTAAGATGAACAGAGATCATACACGGGTACAAAAAAGGGTTCATTGCCAATGGATAGCTACCTAACTGTTTGTTCAGAGCGAAAACCATTTTTTCCCCTCAAACCTTTAGCACGTTGACTTTTTGTAATCCCTTTCGGTGAATTCAGTCTTATTAAAATTAGATGTTTTTCTTATTTGCAGTTCATTTTTATTCATGAAAACCATTTTTACTTATTTCCATGTTAGGATTGACCGTAAAGTTTTAATTATTTTTTATTTTAAGTTTTTCCCAATGAATTTCCTTCTTTCCGATTAAAATTATGTTTTTGGTGGTCTTGTTCTAGATTTTTTTATTTGATAATTGATACATACTTTCGATAATTGTGTATTATTTTATATAAACAAATGATAAAAAATGCCGGAATAATATATATTTTTATTCTAAGCCAAAAGGGAAGTTCTGTTTACTGCGTTACAAACATGACTATTAGTCGGTATGGTATTGAGGAATAAGATTCTTTGGAACTAGACCAATGTCTGTACAAGGTATTAAACAAATTGTATGTTCCGTTTTAAAACGGCAGCCACTTAAAACAGTACTGGACGGTTCCAAGGCATGGACAAGGGCAGTCCGACACTAGAAATACTTCACACACTTTAAAGTAAGTTAGCACAATAATTTAATGGTATGAACGAAGTCAAATGAGTAAAAATCAAAAACCATAGAATGAGAAATGAAATTTGGTATTTTTTCAAAGTTTACTTCAGGAAGGGTTTTAATTACTAAACAACTAAAAAAATGGCTTACTAATATTTTGACGTGTTCAAATAGTATCATATAGTTACAAAAATATCAAATAAATTATTATTTATATATCACTTACAACGTTTTGTTTCCTGTGATTTCCTCTAAAACTTCATAAAACCTTAATTTTATACGAGGGGAAATTTTTTTTTTAACTTACCACCTCTATTATGTAAAAGACGGAAAGAGAGATGCAAAATCTGTTTTCTGGATATTTATTCACCTCTGGTCCAAAATGCTATTTAAAAAATCCAAAACCCCCTTCCCCTCTCTTCATTCCATCTCAAAAATGTGTAATTTTGTGTAGCTTGTGATAATTATTTTTTTTTAAATAATGAATTTTTGTCATAAAAAAGTAAAAATCGACCAACGCACTCGTTCGTTACACCAAAAAAAATGTAAGTATTTAATCTCGAATTGTATTTCGTAAGTTATTTTGTAGAATTTTATAAAAATAGGCACTATAAAAATAATTGTGTGAATAATTTTTTCGAATTTTGTCTGTATGGTGTTTATAATTAACCATGTTTTATCGTGTTCATTTAGTAAACCCGGAACAAAGAAAAATACAGTATTTATTTCGATTCACGAAATTCAAATTTTCGAAAATTTCTTTTCATTTAACCCAAACTTCAATAAGAACATGAAACGTGGCTGCTCATATGTGAAATCATAATGAAATTCAGAGAAATCGAACTGGAAAATGTTAAAATTGCGGCCTATTAATATACAATTAGTTAAAATTTAATATGAGCAGACTATAGACATTTGATGTTCCTACCTAAATTTGTTAGAACATTATCATGTTTACAGAAGAAAACGACGACGGATGGTACAGATGTCGAAAATCAATTGTTTGGTTTCCTCAGGCCAAAATTACCCTATACGTTGTACACTGGATAAATAAAAAGGAAGAAAAGAAGATAAAATAAAACTCCGTAGCCCTCGAATATACTAAGAGCCTCAGAGTCAGAAGAGAATAAGAGTTGGACAAGAGAGAGCTGATAGAAAAAATGAAAGAGACTAACCCAAGAGACTACATGAAAAAAGAATAGATCCATCTAGGATCCCTCAGGTTTACCATCACCGTATTTACTATAAGTGAGTCCATAGGGGTACGTAATACAATAATATTTACAAACCAAGCCATAACAGTAAATAATACCACATCAAAATACATGTGGTAAAACTAGAAGAACATATCTTTAAAAGGGAGAAATAATAAAAGTTAAATGTTTTAACCTTTCATTCTGCTAGGAACTGGTATTTCACAGTGGTAATAAACATTATGCTTGTACTCATCGATGTATATAAACTCTGAATGTGAAAATAGCTTAGTTTATGGTACCGATGAAAACTGACTAACTAATTGGAATGAAATTGCTATAATACCACATCACAATACCTGTAGTAAACTTGAACAAAATACCTAAAAACGGGAAAAATAATAAAAGTTAAATGTTTTAACCTTTCATTCTGATAGCAACTGGTATTTCACAGTGGTAATAAACATTATACTGTACTCATCGATGTATATAAACTCTGAATGTGAAAATAGCTTAGTTTATGGTACCGAGAAAACTGACTAACTAATTGGAATGAAATTGCTATAATACCACATCACAATACCTGTAGTAAACTTGAACAAAATACCTAAAAACGGGAAAAATAATAAAAGTTAAATGTTTTAACCTTTCATTCTGATAGCAACTGGTATTTCACAGTGGTAATAAACATTATACTGTACTCATCGATGTATATAAACTCTGAATGTGAAAATAGCTTAGTTTATGGTACCGATGAAAACTGACTAACTAATTGGAATGAAATTGCTATAATACCACATCACAATACCTGTAGTAAACTTGAACAAAATACCTAAAAACGGGAAAAATAATAAAAGTTAAATGTTTTAAACTTTCATTCTGATAGCAACTGGTATTTCACAGTGGTAATAAACATTATACTGTACTCATCGATGTATATAAACTCTGAATGTGAAAATAGCTTAGTTTATGGTACCGAGAAAACTGACTAACTAATTGGAATGAAATTGCTATAATACCACATAACAATACCTGTAGTAAACTTGAACAAAATACCTATAAACGGGAAAAATAATAAAAGTTAAATGTTTTAACCTTTCATTCTGATAGCAACTGGTATTTCACAGTGGTAATAAACATTATACTGTACTCATCGATGTATATAAACTCTGAATGTGAAAATAGCTTAGTTTATGGTACCGAGAAAACTGACTAACTAATTGGAATGAAATTGCTATAATACCACATCACAATACCTGTAGTAAACTTGAACAAAATACCTAAAAACGGGAAAAATAATAAAAGTTAAATGTTTTAAACTTTCATTCTGATAGCAACTGGTATTTCACAGTGGTAATAAACATTATACTGTACTCATCGATGTATATAAACTCTGAATGTGAAAATAGCTTAGTTTATGGTACCGAGAAAACTGACTAACTAATTGGAATGAAATTGCTATAATACCACATCACAATACCTGTAGTAAACTTGAACAAAATACCTATAAACGGGAAAAATAATAAAAGTTAAATGTTTTAACCTTTCATTCTGATAGCAACTGGTATTTCACAGTGGTAATAAACATTATACTGTACTCATCGATGTATATAAACTCTGAATGTGAAAATAGCTTAGTTTATGGTACCGAGAAAACTGACTAACTAATTGGAATGAAATTGCTATAATACCACATCACAATACCTGTAGTAAACTTGAACAAAATACCTAAAAACGGGAAAAATAATACAAGTTAAATAGTTTATGAGTGGCTTGTTCCTTTCATTCTGATAGCAACTGGTATTTCACAGTGGTAATAAACATTATACTGTACTCATCGATGTATATAAACTCTGAATGTGAAAATAGTAGTACTGTATATGAAAATAGCTTAGTTAATGATACTGATGTAACTGAGTAACTAATTGAAATGAAATTGCTATAATACCAGTTCTAACAACCTTAATAAATGATTGTTAGTGAACCAAGATATAATATTAATTCAATTGTTAGACATTGAAGTTCGGACTAAATGAAATGAAATTCTCGAAAATCAAAGAAAAGGTGAAACGAAAACAATTTTTAAATGTTATTTTCACAGTGCAATAACCTATTTATATAAAATTCTAGAAAATAAATTGTAAAATAATATTTTTGAGCGTAGCGAACGAATGCGTCTGCCGATTTTTATTTTCTTACAACACAAATTCATGGTTTATAAAGTAATTTAATTTGAGGTATCACAAGCCCAATTGTGTTCATTATGCATTTTTATTGATTTTAGTAAATAGGTCTTTAAAAAAACCTTTAAAAAAATAGGTCTTTTTAGGTTTCTCTTAAAAATGAATAACTACTCAGAGAACAGATTATGCATATCTCTTTACGCTTTTTAAATAACAGAGGTGGTTAAGTTTTTTTTTAAATCACCTCGTATACAAATAATTACTTGAAGATTATAAAAAGTTTCGGAGCATCTTTACCCATGCCTTGCAACTGTTTTAAATGGCCGCCATTTTAAAATACAAAATTTAGTTTGTTTAAACTGATTATATATCAGCATAGTTCCAAAGAACCTTATTCTTCAATACCATACCGACTAGTAAACGCAGTTAGCATAACTTCCCTTTGGGCACTTAGCATTCATTAGAATAAAACATATATATCACTGATGTAGTTTATTCCGACATTTTTTATCATTTCTGTGTATAAAATAATACACAATTATCGAAAGTACGTATAAAATCTCAAGTGAAAAAAAAAAAAAAAAAGAAATCTAGAACAGGACCACCATAAAAATTAAAATTTTAATCGCGAAGAAACAAATTTATCGGAAACAAAATATAATTCAAACTTTACGGACCTAATAGGGAAATAAGTAAATATGGTTTACATGAATAAAAACTGAATTGCAAATAAAAAAAAAACCTCTATTTTCAATACGGCTTAATTCACCGCAAGGCGTTACTAAAAGTCCACGAGCTAAAGTCTAGAAGGAAGAAAGGTTTTCCACCCTGAGAAAACCGTTAGGTAACTATAGGTTGGCAATTAACCCCTTTCTTATACCCGTGTATGATCTCGGTACATCTTTGTGTTTGTACTATAAGGCATTACTGCAAGTCCATATACCGCACTAAAATTCTGAAGGACAAAAGGTTTTTCACCCTTAGAAAACCGTTAGGTAACTATCCGTTGGTAATGAACCCATTCCTATACCCGTGTATGACCACCGTTCATCTTTGTGTTTATAATATAAGGCGTTACTGCAAGTCCATGTACGGAATTTACCCCCTCCTTCCCCAATCAAAACCCCTCCTACGGGGTAGCAGGTGCGACTATTAAATTGAAAAGTGGCCAAAGTGTTATGAAATATAATTAATAATTTCAAATTAAATTGAACTTGCTCTCATAAATGCCCCATACATCTTATTTAACCAAACATTTATTAAATTTTCTTTTAAAATTGTTTCTTGATTGGTAAAACTTTAAACCGCCAACATTAACGATAAACTGTGCAAAATATTGCATTAACTATCCCACATCACTATCAAAACATAACAATCGTCGCCATCTCCCCAAAAATTGATACATAAAAGCTATTTCAGTAAGAAGGAAATGCCCCCCCCCCCCAGTATGTTTAGGATGGAAGATAAGTTTGTATAGAAGGTCTTACTCGACTTTTTTATTTTTTTATCTTTGTTTAAATGAAATTTATATTTTTTAATAGAATCAGACCTTGCTCCGTTTCCGCCATGAACTCCCGTAAGAATAGAATTTTTAATTGCCACTGTTAAGGTTAGTTTTCTATTTTTGTCACGTACTTTTTTTAATTTTTAATTACGTACGAAATTTTGGAAAATTACTCTTCACACATCAACAAAATTTTTAAGAAATCGAAAAAATAAAAAATTATCAGCTATTTAAATTAAACATACCGAGAGTATGTTAATTAATACTGATAATCAAGAAATATTGAAACTATTGTAAAATAGTTACTGGTATAGTTCAATCAACAACCGCTAAAACATTTTTATCAAAACTTGAAAATTTGAAAAACGTAACAGTTTTTCGCGTAAGATATAAAAGTTCACTTACATAACAAGTAATATAAATGCCTTCAAGTATTTAAAAGCCTCAAAACATTTGTCGTAGTCACTCTAAATTGAGTCTAACTTATTTGTCTTTATATGAAGAACAAACACCATTTCAATGCAATGTTGATTTGATCGTTCCTAAAATAAAGTTTCTTGTGAAAGCTAAAAGAGCTACTCTTGAATTGAATAACTTGTCTCCCTAAAACTGTTTATCAAAGTCCAAAGTTTACCCGACAAACGCAGGATATCTTTTCATCTTTACCTGACTTTGTGATTTGACTAAACAAGTAAAACATAGTATAGTCAGACATTTCAACGAAATGTTTCTAAACACTTGACCCTGTCAATCTAAATACACTCTCACGTATTTGTCTATTTTACCACATACAGCATTTCACTTCAATTGTGGATTATCTTTCATGAAAAGTTTCTTGTCAAATATAAAAGCGATTTCCTGAGATTAAACTTGACACTTCTATAAAACTTGTTTATCAAATTTCAAAGATTACCACTCAAACGAACCGATCTTTCATTTTGTCAATCGTTTGATTTGGTGCAAA
The DNA here is from genome assembly GCA_963513935.1 of Aphrophora alni. Lineage (NCBI taxonomy): Eukaryota > Metazoa > Arthropoda > Insecta > Hemiptera > Aphrophoridae > Aphrophora > Aphrophora alni. The sequence continues at coordinate 61,569,482 of OY740775.1, read as the reverse complement.
AAAGTTCAATGTAATGTAGTAGTCACATATTTAAATAAAACATCTCAAAATACCCGACCATGTGCTAAATTGACTCTCACGTGTTCGACTACCACGAACACCAAAGTCTGTGTTCGTTTATAGTTTCACGAAATTCCTTTAGAGACTTGGCATCTCTAAAATGTCAACATGTTTTCATTCTATCTAAATTCAAAAATACTAAGAAATCTTTTGCTTGAAACTTCTTGTAGTCGGACATTTAAATGGAATGTACGTGTTTGTCTTTGTACCACGATCGCCATTTAAATTAAATGTTGGTTTAGTCGTTTCTAGAGTTTCTTGTGAAGTCTAAAAGCCTAGAGACTGAATAACTTCAAGTCTCTCTGAAACTCCAAAGAGATCTTTTCATCTTTACGTAAGGTAGTTATATAAGATATATAAGGTAGTCACGTATTTCAACGACATGTTTACAAACATTGTCAATCTAAATAGATTTTCACGTATTTGTCTTTTTAATATTTGGGTGTCAACATCATGTCGATTAAATGTTGATTTAGTCGTTACTACAATAGACTTTCTCTTGTGAAGTCTAAAAGCACTACCCTAGAGATAGAATAACTTCCCGTCTCTCAAAAACTGTTTATCAAAGTCTAAACTTTTGTATCTTCACCTTACCTAGTGATATAAGGTAGTCAAGTATTTCAACGACATGTTTACAAGCATTTGACCTTGTCAATCTAAATATATTTTCACGTATTTGTCTTTTTAATATTTGGGTGTAAAAATCATGTCAATTAAATGTTGGTTTAGTCGTTTCTACAATAGACTTTCTTGTGAAGTCTAAAAGCACTGCCCTAGAGATTGAATAACTTCCCGTCTCTCTAAAACTGTTTATCAAAGTCTAATCTTTTTATCTTCACCTTATCTAGTTATATAAGGTAGTCAAGTATTTCAACGACATGTTTACAACATTTGACCTTGTCAATCTAAATAGATTTTCAAGTATTTGTCTTTTTAATATTTGGGTGTAAAAATCATGTCAATTAAATGTTAGTTTAGTCGTTTCTACAATAGACTTTCTTGTGAAGCACTGCATTAGAGATTGAATAACTTCACGTCTCTCTAAAACTGTTTATCAAAGTCTAAAGAGATATTTTCATCTTAACTTACTTAGTTATATAAGGTAGTCAAGTATTTCAACGACATGTTTAAAAACATTTAACCTTGTCAATCTAAATACATTTTCACATATTTGTCTTTTTAATACGTGGGTGTCAACACCATGTCAATTCAATGTTAGTCGTTTCTACAATAAAGTTTCTTGCGAATTCCAAAACCACTACTCTTGAGATTGAATAACTTCCCATCTCAAGACTGTTTATCAAAGTCCAATAAAATCTTTTCATCTTTACTTAACATAGTAATTTTATTTAATAAGCAACACTTAATGCAGTCAGGCATTTCAACTACATATCTTTAAAAAATTGATCTTGTCAATGTAAATCTTTGTATATGTCTTTTTTATCGTTAGCAGCATTTCAATTCAACTTTCTTATATTTTTTCATGAAAAGTTTCTTGTGTGAAATGTAAAACAGTTTGAATATCCCTGAGATTGAATAAATTTGCGTCTTTCTAAAAGTTGCTCATCAAATTTCAAAGATTACCCTACAGACGCAAATGATCTATTCATATTGGCTTTCGTAGAATTTGAGTTAACAAAGTAATTCAGTCACGTATTTAAATAAAAAGCCTCAAAATATCTGTTCTTGTCAATATAAAATGACTCTTTACGAAAACCATTTCAATTCGCTGTTATTTGATGGTTCTTGTAAGACCCGTAAGCGTTGTCATCAAGACCAAGAGTTTACCCGACAAACTTAAGTGGTCTTTACCTGACGGAGTAATTTGACTTAACAAAAGAACCATCATGTTGTCACACATTTAAACGAAATGCTTCAGTGCACTTATCCTCGTCAATTTAAAATTATTCCTTATTTATTTGGCTCTTTGCCACGAAAACAATTTCAATTAAACATTGGTTTGATCTTACCTATAGTAAAGTTTCTTGTGAAGTCTAAAAGTTTCTTGAGATTGAATATCTTGGCGTTTCTGTATAACTTGTCTATCGAAACCCAAATTTACCTAACAAACCCACACAAACGATCTTTCAATCTCTAGCAAATCAGTAATTTTATTTAACAAGTTAAAATAATATATTCAGACATTTTAACAAAGTGTCCATAAATAATTGACCTTGTCAAACTAAATTCACTCTCATGTATTTGTCTTTATACCGCCAAAAACTTTTCAATTCAACGTTGGTTTTGCATTGCTGATAATGTTTTTGTAAAGCCTAAAAACGATATCCTAAAGATTGAATAACTTCGAGTTTCTCTAAAATTTGTTTATCAAACTCCAAAGATAAACCCGACAAACGCAACCGATTTATTCCTTTCAAAGGATTTAATTCATCCAGTCAATTATAATTGCAGTCACTTAGTTAGAAATAATATAAATAAATTAAAATTAAAATAATAAATTAAAATAATTTAAAATATAAATAAATTTTTTAAATGCAAAAAAAACATTGACCTTGTCAATATAAATTGATTCTCACTTGTTCCTCTTTTTACCACTCATAATTTATCATTTACGGAAAAACGTTCCTTGTAAACTTCCTTGAGAATCTTGGTCTTGGTCTTTCATTTGCTCATCACTAATAGTAACAGTAACAAAATAATGAGTAATATAATTCTAGCAACTGAGGGTATAAACTTAACCGAAAGTCTAAAAAAAATTAATAAAATGCACATTACAAATCAGCAAGTACAGCATTAAGTATAAAAGGTATCCTTATAAAAAAACTAATACCATTAAACTAAAATCAACCGTATAAAAAGAGCGTTGAGTTACAGTTAGGTAACTGTACTAAAATATTTTCAAGAAAAATATATGTAAATCATTTAAAAACTAAGTGACAACTCTAGTAATTTTTTAGTAATTTAAATTTCTTGAATTATATACGATAAAAAAAAATTTTTTTTAATGAAAATAATCTAATGTTTGAGTGCTATCTTTTCGATAAATATGTTATTTGATATATGATATGGAACATGGTTAAATATGAATAACTAATGTATTGATTATTTGATCACTAATGATTTTTAAAGACAACTACTGTTTTAGTTTTAATGACAAGCACTACTATAGGTATAACTGCGTACAGACACACATCGAGTGTAACTAGGCCTTCAAACTGGAAGTAGGGGGAGGTCAATAGTTGACTATCAAACAAATCGATGTTCCTATCTCAATTCTCAAAATTTATTACACGTGATTTATTTTATACCTATATATATTAGGGTCTAGATGTAATAGTCTGTCCTTCCATACGTGTAATCAATATGAATCTATAAATTTTACTATATATTTTTTAGTATTTTAACTAAAAATCCAACCACAAATTGTTATTTTGTTATGCGAAATATTAACAGCTGACGTGAATTTCGTGCGTAACCATCAATATATTGTGAATGACATTATTTGTGTTAAAAACCTGTTCACTCATACAAGAGTAATGGTTTAAACCACTTACTGATTGCTTACCAAAACAACATTTTTACCCGGGTTTTAGGTTTAGTTATAAACATTTCTTTTTCAGCTATAACTTTTCTAATTTTTACTGTAGATAAGTCATATTAGCCTACAATGGATTCTGATCTTACTTCTGTATAAAATCGGTTGTTCTAAGATGTTATATAATTTTGAAAAAAACAACTTTAAAGAACTATCAATTTATAAATAGATTTTACCCAAAATCTCACTTGATCACACTTTACAAATTTGTACTTACTGGTTTCGTTGACTAGTTATCTTGGATGGAGGAAGTACAGGTGTCGCTTTCATTCTGACAATATTAGTCAGAACAATGAATCCGTAAGCATAAAACGTCACCGCCCATGACTTATAAATAACAAACAGTTTTATCACAATGCTCTGATGATAACTGTTAAGATATGTAACTTTAAACATGCGCAACAATTACGTCAAAGTATTATGTTGTTGTTGTTTAAACCTGTAAACAAAGCTACTGTTATTGAGTCATAATGATATAATTACACTTGTTATCCACTGGCCATGAAAATAATATTTGAAAGTCTAATCGTTATTGTCGCACCATCACGTCGTCATGTTACCAAATACAAAACACCGTTCTAATTATTTCAATGTCTACTCGCTTTATGGTCTTTCACCTACAGACAAATAAGATGGTACAATATTTATGATTTTTATATCTTTGCTATAGAGTAAATTAGGCTTAAAAATCGGAAAATGGGGTATGGAATAAGTAAAATTTCTTCCTGGTTGTATGGAAAATAATGTATTTTAAGAAACCTACCACCTATTACGTAATTTTGTTTTCAGTTAGACAGCAAGAAGTTAAAAATATTTTCCCCTTACCTTTCTAATTTCAATTTTATCTCAAAAATATCGAGATATCATTTTATTTTTTTAATAATAAAGTTTCATTTAAAAAAAATAAAATAAAATCACTATTTTAAAAGTAAAAAATATGTAATTTCATTATTATTTTTTTATAATGGCCACCTCTCATGAGTTGAAAAAAAAAGATATGAACAAAAGACACCCACATAACATATTTTATCTTCCTTTATTACTTCCTTGGTTACAGCAAAATCCTGTAATTCAGACCACGATTATCTCCTTATTTATTCGGTGATTGTTTGAAAAATGTGACAATTCAGTTATAATTTTTAATACATTTCTTAACCAACCGTTCATTTTTTAAAGTGCTTTTGACCTTTGTAAATTTGCATAAATAAAGTAAATCTTGTAAATCACAGACTAAACAAACATTAGCTGACTAGTGGCATCAATTTATAAGTAGAAGGTTTTTAGATGTGAAAGAGTTTTTCTGTACCTATAAAAAATATTTCATCAGCTTATAATATTAGTAGTTCTATGAAATAGGCCTCTGATTTAATGAAAAGGCTGTTATAAATATATTGTTAAAAATATACAATAATCCAGAGATTAATAAAAAGTTGTTGATTGCTGACAAACCTGTAATAATATAGATACTACGAAATTGTATATGACTGTCATTTAAAATATTACATTACTGTACAATAGACCTAGTTTTATTGTGATATTTAATGTGAAGTTGTCTACGGGTAAATCTTAATGTTACCGAAGACCATTGATTTGCGAGCGCAGCGAGCATGGGGAGAGAGTTGACTTGTAAAGCACGCTCAGATACTCATAGTCTTACACGAAGAAACAAAACATAAGTCCGTACATCAATTACTCCTTTTACTTTGATACATATTGTATTACAAGACGACAAATATGTAACTTAAAAGAGTATATTTCTCTTCTTCTCTACTTTCCCAGTTTATAAATTACACAAACCTATTATTTTTATCTAAATCGGGAAGTCAAGGATGGGAAAGCACTCAAAATTAACGTCAAGAACATGACACATAATTAGCACATTAATTACAACTTGACTGAAACTTTACTTAACGGGCTATAAGACGCACTGATTGATTTATTGTCAGTTTATTAACATCAAGTTTTCTGAAATTTCTAATCTCAACACAACCGCCGTAAACTATTTCAAAGCCTGCCTGATATTATTTAAAACTGTGAGAAGTAGTCGATTGGTCTAAAGAATGAATGTCTCATGATGTCTAGATCCAATAACATTGGCAAAACTAGAAGGCAACATAGGGTGCGCAGTCCCATAAGAATGGCATCTTTGACATTTTTTTAAATATCTCCGATACAGTCGAATGGGAGGGGGGTAGTGTAATTTCTTCGTAAAAACTTTTTGAAAACTAGGTAGAACCCTAATAAGTCTGTTACATAACCTAGAAAAAAAACGATTTTCCGTTTTTTAATCATATTTCAACAAAGAAAGCATAGCTTTTGATAAAAGTTGAAGAAACTGTACTTATTATGATGATAAACAGGTGTGCCAATTTTCAAATAAAAATATTTTTATAACATCTAAAAACGCATTAAAAATAGTGTACTCATAACTTTCGGAAATTACTTGCTAAAAGAATGTTTGAGGTCTTAAATTAGAGGTATTTTAATGCTCTTTGCGGTGGTAATAAAAATAAAATTGTTAATTAAAAAATACATTTTTGAGTTTTTAAATTTCTGTAAATTTGTAATTCTTTGCAAAAATAACAAAAAAATTGAAAATATTGAACAAAATTTTAAAACATTATTAAACATTAGAAACGCTAATAAAAATTTGACATTTTATTACTTATTTAACTGGGTGTACCGATATCGTTGTAGCTGTGGGGGACGGAGTTCTTGCTCTGAGCGAAATACAGCCTAATTTCGTCTCCGACTATTAGGTTTACTGATGAAGTATCCTATGATTTTTTTATAATGTGTACAAATTGAATATCACAGGTGTGAAAATGTCTACTGGAATAAAATTAGTTACAACAAACAGTATGACAACAAGCTTACACGTCTTCATTCCTCCTACCGCATTTGTGTTGTACCTTCAACCTATAAATCAGTACTCTTAAGCACACGTCACTGTTTTGCCACGTTCCTTGTATATCATATAATTCTCTATCATTGTCTCTACTTGTTGATTTATTGAATAGATTCTTTTAATTTGATGACGCGCTCTCCGATGTCCAGTCATAAGTTTTGTGCTAAGAATAGGAACATAGAAGCGTGATGAGTAACAAACAATTTCTGAAATTTATAATGTCATCTAAAACATTTCAAAGGCTAAGCGGGAAACTTGATAACACTGCCTAATCGTGTGTTACCTTACAAATCGCGATTTTTTATAGGCCTACTTTCTGATACTCGGTCTCCCCCCTCCCCATTGATCCCTCATGAATCCTCTCCCATTGTCATATAAACTAACTCAAGAGATGGATACATATTTCCATGTAGTCTTGGGTTAGATACCTCTCTTTCATTTCTATCTTGATTCTCTTCCCACCGCGACGCTATTAGAGTAGACTATTCCAGAACTAGGAGTCTTTACTTCACACTTTCTTCTTTTTTATATATATAAAGCGTTGAAGACCGACAGGTTTTTCACCTTTAAACAACAAGTAAAAAAGCAAACCAGCTGTTTGATTAACATGCCTGTTAAAGTCGAATATTCTCCATTATTTCTCACACCCTCTGATTGGTGATCGTATCTCTTAGGATACAGTTGCCGATCGTCATCAGAAATACATTTTGATGGCATACAGTATCCGCTACACTCACGGTTACAGACTATAATGTTACATACTTTTTACAATGGCGTCATTTACAGCTAATTGTTCTCTTTAGATGCAATACCAAATACCACTTATTCGTTAAAAAAAAAGTTCCTTTTACGTATATTTAAAAAATAAAAATAAAACAGGAAAAACAGGATCGACTATATCACTTTAAAGTATTTATACATACTCTAAAATATTGTACACCTTCAAAAGGGACTAATGGTAGAGTTACATATTATAATCGTTCCTTCAGGGGGTTTACTCTTAGCGAGTATGGTCGTGGCAAACCTGAGAAATCTTAACTGGATCTACACCTTTCTTCATGTATTCTTGGGTTAGATCCCTCGCTTTCAACATTCCTATCAGGTCTCTCTTGACCAAATCTTCTTCTCTTCTGACGCTATTAGAGTTTTCGAAGACTATGTTTCTTTGTGATATATTCTTTTCTTCTTTATTTTTATAAGGCATTGAAAACCGAGTGGTTTTTTGCTTTAAAAAACAGGAGCTGGGGACAAGTAATAGTTATATCTCGTCATTGCTATAGGCTTCTTTTAGATCTATAAACAAACACCACGCCTCTCCAAATTGATTACACGAAATGAAATCAAAACTCGATTGCATTGCAAATGAATCATTGTTATCACAAAATCTGTAAGTGCAGGAATCAATATTATATTTTAATATTCTAGATACTGTAGTTAAAAATCAAACTAGTGATCATATTGCAGGAGAACAACTCCCATCAGCGAAATTGCAAAACGTTCGCAAGCGACAGTTGCCGAGATGGATAATAGATCAAACTCTTAGCAGAGTCTGCACCCAAAGTAAACACAGTTTCCCTAGCACTCCTTTCACCGGTACATTTTGTTCTTTGCTTAGTGTAAGTAAGTTTTTTTTTCAACTGGAAATTCATAATTAAGTTCTTATATTTTCGACACAATATTTAATATTTTTACTATGAGAAAATATTGTGATGGGGTAAAATATCTGACCCATATTTAGACTATTTTAAGGACATTTCTGTCTTTCTTTTGTTAGTGGAATTTACGTCGCACATTGTGTACCCCCACATTTTGACATATTTATATAAATAGTATTTATATATTTAAATAAAGCTTAAGCTTCACTTATGCCATACACTTGTGTTCTATTAATCACAATATAATATTAAGCGTCAAAATTATTTATTTGATTAAAGTCGAATTGACACTTGTTCATTTTTTTTTTTCATTTTTTAAATTTTTTTTTTTTTATTCCAGTTAGTCCTGAAACATAATTTTCATTTATTTGCAATTTAGAAAACTGCGTGGTTCATTAATCTTCACAATTTAGTAACATTGATTGAAGTCGTTCTATACCATACGGTGGAAAAAAAAACATGTTGAAGGAAATGATGATCACTAGGTTGTGTTTGGATCAGTTAGGGCTAAGTTTTTTAAAAAATGTATACAGACAATTTTTTTTATGAAAATCAAAATTTTGTGTATTTCTTATGGACGCCAAATTGTGTGTTATTAAAAGAATTGGTGGGTGGGGGGGGGGGACCTCGAGATACGGCACAACCGCAAGTTAGGTGTGAGTTTCAAAAACGGACTAAAGACAAACCATTTTGGACTCAGTATCCTCAAATGATTCCATAAAAAATTACTCACAATTTTTTTTACGGCATCTTTAAAACTTTCTCTATAAGTGAAAGTAAAATATAATAAGAGACAACCGAAAAAGAAAAATGGGTTACCGAGAATCGATCTCAATCACTGCAGACTACGACTCGGTTGCAAAAGTGTTTTAATGGGAACGACGAAAGTAATATTTACAGCTGCGTTCTGATACAACCTCAAATGTAAAAGCTTAAGAATCATTCCACGTGGATAATTAATGGTTTCAAGTTACGATCCACATCCATGTGTCACATCTTTCAATATTAATGAGTAGACAAGGATCAAAATTATTGTATTGCGTAAATAAAATATTTTCTTCTAAAATAAACGGTATTAACATTGCACAAACTTTCTCAACAGCAAGAAAAAAACAGATACTAGTCAAGATCAAGACTTACAATTCGGATTTTATAAAAATTATCCAAAACTATTTTAATAAATACGCTAATATTGGTTTCCTTTTTCATCCAAAAATATCGTTTTGGTAAATATTCTTTGAAAAATAAAAATTAAGCACAGGCGCCGTCATAAAAGTTCCATTATCTCAACAACATAAGCGAGTTCGATCAAATTTTGGTTAAATATGAAGATTTATAATCCAAAACAGCAAATAAAGTAAAATTAACGGGGTCGTAAGTAATTCAGATTACAAACCTACAGATTGATTTAATAAAAAAGCTTAAAGACTTTTACCAAAATCTATCACTTATTTTTATTGCAGATAAATAACTCCCCAAACCACTTTTTAGCTTTTAGGGCCCTCAAAACTAATATGTGAGAAACAACTACGAGTATGTGAGAAAATCAAATGAAAATCTTGATTATTCAGAACCATGAATATTTCAAAGTCGATAAAAACTTATTTCGATTAAATTTCAATGAAATGCATCATTTTATACCCCAAATCAATGTATCAAACCAATTTTGAAATATCACTATGTAAGTAACAACGGTCAGGGATTGTGTTCAAATTGGCAGATTGATTTCAGAAGTACACATTTATATTTTAACCAAATTTGTGCCAAATCATTGGAATCATTTTTGGAGATAGGTTTGATTGGGTCCTAAGTTGATTGGGTTGTGTGAAAATTTGATCTAAACCTAATTTGTTCATAGTTCAAACTAAATATAATCAAAATCGTTCAAAATGATTTCGATAAAATCAATCTCTTGCAAACGGCATGGTAAATTTTCTCTCTTTACCAAAATTCCTAAACCGTAATAATTTTTATTTAAGATACGGCATACTGGTTTGGTCTATAAATCTTTACATTCCACTGTATGTTCACAATAGTGATGACGATTTCAATAAAATCGATCTATTACGATAGTATATTTTCCCTCTTTAACCGTTTAAAGGGATGACGGTTAAAGGGCTCCTGAAAGGGCTGACGTAATTTTGTTTTACTGTGTGAAATAAGAATTTTGCACACATTCGTATCTATAAAATCGGAAGAGCCTTGATAAACTAAGTTTTTTATATCAGCTCCAGAGCCTATTTTTCCTTTTTGTTACAGACGACACCCAAAGCGGCATTTTTTTTTTTTTTAACCTTTGATTTGGATCCTTACATTATAGCAAACTTAATAAAATACTTTCAGACTTTTTAAGCAATGTTTTTTTTGTTTGTCTTTAAATGTTTTTTTGTCTTACGCCAAGTTCAATAAAATCACACAAAATACTAGCCCACAATACACATAAAATTTAATTCAAATACGCATACGGAACTTTTGTAAAAACTACTTTTTTGGTCTCAGAAAACTACAAACACCTATTTTGTTTTTTACTCATTACAACTTTCTCTAGCACATCTATGTTAAAAGAGTGAAATAATAGATGAAAATTGTTTTAAAATATAATTAATCAAATGCAAATGAAGTTAATAATTCACCTAATTCAAACTATTAGATCACAAAGATTAAATAAACACTACTTCAAAATTTAAAACAAGGTACTTTTAGAATCGTGAATAAGTTCTACAAAACGTACAAAGACCAAGCACGTACTAAAGCCGTAAACGTGACCCATTCACTTGAGCCAGTTGGACGGTAATAAATGATTCTAGGAAATCTTAAAATCTTCTATGAAATTTATGAACCAAATTTACGCAATCACCGTAGATAAAATTTATTTTAAACAATAAAAATCAACTATACAAAAATATTTCACGAACTTTCTTACACCTACCAAAAAAATAAAATAATCATCACCATTTCCTCAACTAATACTATGAGAAAGAAAAAATATATGTTATTCAAATTGATTTAAACTTTATCATTTTTTTATGAAGGATATGTTAGTCCTTTGTTACTTTATTAACTTTTGTTTAATATATGAATTTGATTAATATGTAGGGGGGGGGATGTATATACAGAGTGTTTCAAAAGTATAGGACCTGTCTCATATTTTAAAACTTTTTTGTTTAATGGTAATAACAAATTTTTGTTAGGCCTATGATTTATAGGCCATAAGATCAGTTTCAAAACAAACTGTCAGAAATCTATTAATTTGGATCTTATCTATCATTCTTAAAGGGAAGAGAAAGTTATCAATATTTCTAATAGCAAAGCTAAACAAAACAAACTAAGGGATCCATTTAGACAGGATTGGTATTGCTTATGTCTCTTAAAAAGCTATCAAATTAGTTTATACTCATGTTTTCAAAGTGCTGTGCCTATTTCGTACAACCTTTATTAGAAATAAAACAAGTGTTGCACATAACACTTAAGTGGATCTCCACGATAGTTTATCATTGTTATGTATTTTTTTAATTAAGTTTTTCCAAAACTTTGAGTTGCCCCCCCCCCCCTCAGGAGGTTGGGGTTGAAATTTGTTCAAAACGGAATATTTATCTAAAGGGCATTCCCAAAGATTCATTTTCCTATTTGAATCCGTTTAAAAACTACGATCAAGGTAATACTTATGGAACACCCCAGTATGTTAATTAAGCCCAAGTATGCGTTGCTTGTGCAATGAACTCGTCGTATGTTTTATAAATAAAAGTTTTTGTTTGTTTTAAACTAATAAAACACAATTGGCATTTTTTGAGACGTCGTCTATTAAATTATGTTTAGGTCCTTAAAATATGATTGGACTTTTAAAATTATAAAATCAGTAATTTTAGTTTTCTCCTATAGCAACTACAGCCATATTTTGAGTTATCAAAACAATGAAAGAAAAAAATTATTTAGCATAAACTCGTCCTAAAAGTACATAATTTTAATTTTAAAATGAGTTTAAAACACCGGCGGTCAAAGTTCATTTTGGTTTTGCGAATTATTCTTGAACAATACGTTTCTTTTAATGGAGACTTGGCCGTATTGTTTCGGTTTTTAAATCTTCACACTTCACCAAAATTTGAAAACAATTGGTAGAGCTGATTTTGATATATTAGGCAATTTATAAAAGTCCAATGGACCAGATTTTATTTTTGTTACCGATAACATCCGAGTCACATTTTTTAATAGATGGCGACCAATACGTCCACAGATGTTAGATTTTAGCGAAATTTTATTAACATAGTTGATTTTTAAGAAAATCTGTATTTTGAGTTTTGATCTTATGCATTCAAATTTTGACTTATATAAAAAATAGAGGGGAAAGCCTTGAAATATGGCTAAGATAAGCCTACGTATTAAAGCTTTCCATACGAAAAATTCCTTACTACATACATTGTTGAGACAGGTAATTCCGAGACATTTTTTTAAAAACAATAATATTTAAATTTAGGCAAAACACACTTAACGTAACCGTCAACATTGACAATTTTAATTATCCGAAACGAAACTGTTCACTGATAAAATTTCCCGCATGAATAAACCTTAAATTATCTCTGTCGTTTTATTTTGAAGAGTGTAAAATAATTTACAGTTTATCTCGCAACGGAGGGGGGGTGACATTTCAATTAAAATGTCATTAGGTTCATTTTATAGAAGGGAGAGAGTAAGAGAGAGAGTAGATCATAAACGGTGAACAAACATTGCGCACACTTTCTCCACACCCTTATGCATAACAAAGTACCAAACAAACTCCCAATTTAGGGTCGTTACTGTCACGACATCAAACTTCAATTTTCTCAAAATTGGTTCAAATGATTGTCATTTCAAAAATTGATAAAATGACGTCTCTAACGGTCAAAATAACGTATTTGTCGCAATCTCCCGAAAAATTGCAGTTCTGAAGAAACATCGTCTTTAAAACAAAAATTGATCTCTCACCGACTAGAGATTTCTCTTCCGACAATGACACTACAGTATTAGTAAATCGAGGGTTAGAGATCTTTATTTTATGCTCTTCACTTCCTATTTTTATAAGGTGACAATGGCTGAGAGGTTTTTCGCCTATAAATTGTGGTTTCTTAAATAATTTATGAAAAAAACACGCGATCAAAGTTCATTAAATGATTTTTACGAAATTACTCAAAGACCATAATTATCATTAATTTGGGGGTGAATTTTTTGATATAAAATATTCATGAATTTTTGTTTTAAAGTTTTAAATCTTCATGTTGTAATTTGAAAACATTAACGGCGTCACATGGTTAATTTCTCCTTGATACCATGTGTTAACAGAAAACTCTCAAACAATTTTTGGAAAGATAACGAACAATAAGTTTTGTGTGGGTCCATAAAACAACCTTGAAACAATATTTTATCAATATTTTAATAACCGATTTTAAGAAATTCTCAATTTTAAGTTTTATTTTCATAGAAGATACCTTCAATTTTGAGTTATTTATAAACTAATACCAAATGTCATAACCTGTAAACTCGTTTATTCTGTGATATACAAACGATAGACGGAAATAATTAAAATAAAAACATTTTGTTCAGGGAACCAAACAAACATAACACTTGACAGTGATTTTTGATTCATCTCATGACTTTCTCTATACTACAAATATAAACTAAAATATATAATCACCTTATCATGTTCTAGACCAAATGATACACCATCTTCCGTGACTTCACGAACTATACGTTTAACACTAAATAAAAGTTCACTGATTGTTTTTTTAACAATTACTTATTTGTTTATAATATTGTCTGAATTAATTACACTCACACAAAATAAACTCAAACTACATTCAAAGTTTTAAACGTCCCCTCCGACAAGTATCACATGATTCCGCCAACTTTTCAAAAGCTTTCGAATAAGTCATGAAAACTTTATTTCGTCTCAACAATGCAACGTGACGATGTTTTCTCACCAATGTCGTATTGTTGAACCTGGCGGTCCGACTGGTACGGTCGCTCTGATGCGTCAATATGTTTGTGGAACGGAACGTTTGGAATGGAACGGAACGGTGGGCGGTGGGCGACGGTAGCCAGGCAGGCGCGTCGGGACTTGCAATCAATACCCGACATCTCTCCTCCTAACAACAATTTTCGGTTAAATTTTAGTAAGAAAGAAATTTAAGGTTGTTCAAAAAGAATATGGTGGTATTAAATTGATTCTTAAATTGTTTTCAAATTGAGACATAAAGATAAAAGTTTTGTTTATAAAATCAAAATTTTCAAACAAAACAAAAGTAATTTTTCAAAAAATATTATTCATAATTATATTATTATTTTATATAATATTTTTTATATATATAATTTTATAAAATATTATTTTATATTATTATTCAATTTTATATAAAATAATATGAGTATTCAAAATAATTGTCAAGTATACATTTTTAACTATATTAATATAATTTCTTATTTTCGATTACAATACTGTTAACAAATTTTTTAAATATATATATATATATACTGTGAAATATTTGAGGATTCAGGGAACCTCAAAAAATTTATTTCCGCGAAAAACTCGGCATTCATTTTCATATCTCTCTATAGTATGTGTATATTTGAAAGTAAAAATGCAAATCTGTTAATATTTCATAACTTAGAAGAAAAATTAAAAGTAAATTTGTTGAAAACGTTTTTCAATGTTTAAACCATTTTGACATCCATTACTATAGCAACCAATTTTTAAAATCTAATAACAGATGGTTATTTTCACTTTAATATAAAATAAAATTGACTAGTAGCCTATATCGGTTACCTTCTAGACTAACGAAAGATGCTCATTATTAGATGCGAAATTTTCATACAAAAAAAGGCTAGCCTAAATTAACATCGCCGACTTGAAGATAAAAAAAAGATAATTGCTAGCATATTATATTCCAGCTTTTCAATGTTTGGCAAGTTGTTTGTTGTCACCTACACATATTTCTTATGGTACTGAACTCAGTGATTCGGAAATTTACAAGAAGACGGTATGGTTTACATTTGAGATTAACTTGAGTCTTATGACCCATATCTTATATAGCAAAAACTGGAAGATCTTGTTGGTCTTGATGGAATAAAAAACCGGTCTAAAAATATTCAAAGTTAAAACTAATGAAATGGAGCAAAAACGTAGAAACCACGAACACCTAAATGTTAATAGTACAAATATAGAACAGTTCCTATCTTGGCGTTATGGTTTCCAAAAAGGTGACAAAGAAGTGAGCGGTAGGTGGTAGAGAATTAGAAAAGCAAAAGAGGGTTTTGCACAATTTAGGCCTAATATGGAAATCTCAAAAACTTGAAGAAGACTCGAAATTTCAGAAAACACTGTAAATAGACGTCAAACATGGAATGTCAAACAAAAAATCACAGATAAATTACATACCGTCAAGAACTAAAAAAATTCTCAAAAGAGACCAACTAAGGACTTTGTAAAAGTTGTGGACAAAATAGCAGATAGCAGACACCATCAAGAGAAAAAAGTATTTATACACCCTTAAAACGAATTTATTAGTAGATAGGAACAGGAATGGAATCCCCAAAGAAAAAAGAAACGTGCCAGATCCAAAATCATACAGTGGACTACATACTCATAACCTATATTGTTATTTTTAACTTTATACAAATTCAATTTACAAGTCCCCCAAGTTCTCTAGGACTGAATTACCGTCACGAGCTGAACAAATGCTGCCCAAATAAAAATATTAAGAAGAAAACAAAGTTGATAAAGAGTTGATTATGGTGACGACTAAAAACATCGATTTGTACTTTGGATAAAAAATACGACTAACTGAATCACCAGAGTATTAAATAAAGTTGACAATATAACGTTATTTATTTTTATAGATGAATGTTTGCAATTTCTTTAACAAGAAATAAATTAAAATGTAGGTTTATAGAGCGGTGTAAGGGGGTTGCCGCTGAGCAAACCTTGCAGTACCGGTAATCAACTTACGCTGTCGATTGAGGGAATTTACTTTAACGATTTTTGTTTATTTGCCCTAGCCTAGTACCTTCAAATCCAATCCTGCACGTATATTACTTATTGTAACAAATCAATGCGTTCTCAGGTTCATTTTTTATTAGACTCGAAACTATTAAATAAGTAACGATTATGACTCCACAAAACGTTTAGAGTGTTAGTTCAAATTTACATATAGACGCCATATATACACATTTCAAATACAATGTTTATCAAGAAATGTCTAAATTTTATAATTTAAGTTAAAGAAGACAAAAATACAGATTTTTTTGAATTATCAACAGATGTTCGAATCATGACCGTTCTGGTTCAGATACTGCTGATAACGCATTTCACAAATCACGAATCATTTCCTCCGTTATTGATGTTTTCCTCTTCCAATTAATATTTTCATTATATTGACTATTGCCGGATTTATACTATAAATATTATCTTTGGCGATTTTCAATAAAAACAAGTTTATGGGCGCCATCATGCAATGTAATACAAACAGATCCTCTAAATGTAATTCTCAAAATTTAGTTTCTTGTGCCTTATGTGACATGTTGTATTGTATTGGTGGATCAAGGAGTCTTATTGTGTAGGGTAGGTTTTGAGACGGTTATTACACAGGTTCTCGTAATTAATTATACAAATACTTTCTGAAGTCGGCTAGACCCTAACGAGCCTCGTAGATGTGTATATATTAAGAAGACGCGACACGCTTGGCCCTGGAGGGGGGGGTCGAAACTGTACATATGTAAAGGACCCTTCACTCGCTACGTTCGTGTTGGTGCCTCATAACTATACGAATATCATATATTCTTGGGAGGTCAGGTTTCAAAATTAAATGGTGACGATATCTTCCCTATTTGTCAACATAGGAAGGTGGCGTTAGTCTACCATTACATGCAGAATTGAAATCTACAAATTTATATCTAATTTATTATGTTACAAGTTGAATAATACGTGAGATATGAACAAATAACGGTTTATGATGATATTTTATTTTATTATTTCAAAAGGGTTCTATATGAACAAACTACAGCCCCATATATCAAATTTCATGTTCTTTCTATCTTAATGTTTACAGACAACGATTCCAACGACGGTGAACGGCATGTCGAGAATCACTCGGTTTCCTGAGGCCATGAAACCTGAAGATCTGTTAAAATACGAAGGTTGACATTTTGTATGATTACCAAATTTACCCTATACTTTGCTAGGTGAAAAGTCGAGTGTTGTAGGACTGAAGCCACCAATACTGTATCTATGAACTTAATATTTTTAAAAAAATCAGGCCCCCTCGTTCCAAAATTGTTTTGTAAACAGTGCATACTTTACACATTTGCTAGGTAACCACAAACAAAATTAAATTCTCCTGCTAAGTCGTCTTTACTAAAGGCGTGCACTTATACTAGATCAAAACTTGTCCGATGGAAACACTTTAATATATAATGACAACTTGTTTTTGGTATCCCAGTTTCATGGACCTCTTACCAAAGAGAATATCTTGAAGATGTCGAGATTTACCCAGCAGTTCTGCGTTTTTTTTGCGGCACCGTTCCATCTACTTCAAGCGTCACGTCGGCGGATATGCGTGTTTCTAAAAGGGTCCTTGCACTTCATTTACGTTCTGTCACCACCAGAAACATTTTAGGATAAACATTCTTCAACGTTTAGTACTGTTTGTTATTATTTCAAATTGGTTGCATCATCAAAAAAAGAAAATTTGAGTTGATTAGGGGTTATAAAAGTGTCTAAACATTCTTCGGGATATCGGGTTCATATATACATTATTCTGGTGAACCTAGCATTCTGACATTTGTCGATGATGTTTAGTTATGAAAAGAAACTAAATTCTTAAAATGACAAGTTCAAAAAATTTGAACTAAATTATTAGCACAACCATGACAGCAGGAAAAAACCGTCAACAAAGAAAGAGTAAGTCCTTCTATATCTTCTTGTGGAAACAAGATTATAATCAGTTTCAAAACTGATATTCCATATCACCTTCAATAAAAATGGTGTTTAACAAAAAATAGTGAACAGGTCACAGAAAACATCAAATTTTATAGCCAAATGAGAATCTTACTGTGGGATGTCAAAGTACTCCAGACAGAAAATTATCCACATTTACCTTGTACTGAGTCGCCTATGCTTCTGTATACTTCGTCTATACTTGGCATATCTATAGATCGAAATCATGTACCCATTTGGACCCTTGTCTTTTGTAAGCCCTTGGAAAAAGAAAATAGAAGCAGAAATGAAATTCTGAAATTAGACCTATGATTTAAAAGGCCAGGAAAGATAAGATCAGAAATTATGAAAATAGGGTGACATAATTGTCTGTTCCCGATGTCATGGAAGGCGCAGACTTCAGGCAAAAGCCATACGTGTGTGTTATCAATCTATTACATCGATAACAGGATCTATAAAACATAAATTAAGTTAACTTGAATGACATTGGCCAAATGTAGGTCGATTTCACCGATGAAGGAAGCGTAAGGCGCGTCTACAAGATTACCTCCTGGAGAATGCGTCAGGTTCTATTATGAGGCTGATTTACACATCCATCGCCCGGCTCATGTAAAACAAAACAAGCAGCTTACGTTTGCTGTGCTGTTTGCTATTTTATTTCGCGAACTATTTTTAAAAAAAATTTAGTTCCTAATAATGGATTTGTATTTTGGTAGTTACAGAGTGTACAGAGTGCTTATTTTAAATCAATTTGTAAGGCTTATTGTATTTTGTCCAGTTTGTAGAATGTTTGAAGATTCAAATCCCAGTAATTAAACAGATGAGACCATCCGAAAAGTTTGATTTTCAAGTTAAATTCATGCAACTTTTGAAGTCTTATTTCCCTAGAACGTTGTGTTATGACAGGTTTACTGTCATTTCAACCAAGATTCATTCTCCTAAATCAGCAATGTACGACAAATCAAAGAACCAACACTAGCTGTCTTTCATCTTTGTGAAACGAACTTCATAATATGTAAATCTCCCTATACCTCCAGCTCCATAGCGCGCACATTTCTCTTCGGCTGATTTGTTGGTAAAAGGAAACGATTAAAAATTTTCTCTAACGTAGATGACGACATAATTAACTATTAAAGTAGCACATAGTGCAACAAAATGCATAACTAATGAAGTTACATAACAGGTGTAGTCATAAAATGTTTGCTGGTTGCAAGTGAGAAAATACCCAAATGTGGCCGTACCGTTGCAAGATCCCCTACTGGCGTGAAAACACGCGTAGATTACAGTTTGATAGCAAACACGTATGACTTTAATCTCAAGACTAAAACGAGACCTGAGCTATTAAATTAACAAGACTATATGCAAACGCCATAGGAAAAATCACCCACTAACGCAAGAAATAGTTAACACCTAGTTGAACCGAGATTATACAATAAGCAACTAAACAAAAATGGTGTTCAGTTCCAACGGGTTAGTTACCTAACAGTTTTATCGGAGTGAACACCTTTTATCTCCTCTCAAGATTGTAAACGCCTTACGGCGAACTAACCGGAAACTTACTTAATTAAGTCTTACTTAAAAAAGCGACATTTTGATTTATTCTAGCGTTCCTGTATTACGTTATTGATTTAGCTTTAGTTTCCAACATAGTCCAAATATTTCAAGCAAAGTTTCTCATGTTTTATGTTTCTTACTTATAACTTCGTGTATACAGTTTACATACATAAATGAATAACCTACAATAGTTCATTTTGTGCGGTTGGCGATATGCTCACATTGATACCAAGATCGAGGTCATTAATAATCAAATAATTCGCGCAGTATCACGACAGCGTATCAGCTGTGTGTTAAGTTGTATTTATTTTACAAAATTCGTGTTCTCCAGAGTTTTGTTACTTTTAACCACCAAAAATCAACAACGGTATAATCCTGCCAATCATTAAAAGAAAACAAAGACTTAACATTAACTATTGTTAAAGTAAACGGGTTTTAGATATTCTCCCATACAAATTTTTAAAAGAACCATAATGTTTATTACTTGTCTTTAAGTATATTGATTTGGATTATAAATCTTAAAATGTCAATAAAATTTCATCGAATCGCTAGCGTCAGTTTGAAGATATTCGAAATTTTCATTTCTCCTTTTTAATCGATAACTAACTTCAAACCCTAAATTTTTTGAGCTAAAAATCACAATTTTGAGTTTTGGTGTGTTAGACCGTTAACCCAAATTTTGAGTTATCAAAATGATGAATATGTAAGAAAGTGAAAATGATGTTGATAGAACGATACGCCAGTCGATTCTGCTCGTGAACCTGGGGGCCTGAAGTTATAAGGGGTTTGATTCCAAATACTCATACATTTTGTAAGAATAACCTAGAAGAAATTTTAGTGATGTCATATTAAAACATAATGCAGCACAAATAAATATAAAACATCCATATGATTTACAAATGAAAACTATACTGATAAAAAAGCAGCCTTAACAAGTCTAAAATCTAACTTGGGGAGGGAGTGCTTTAAATGAATAGTGACATGTCCTAATCCATAAAAATATATATAAAACAACACATATTCGTAAAAACTATATTTAAAATAAAATTCTATACATATATAGAGAGTCCCATAAAAACTGCCTAGAATATCATAATAATAAATGAAAATTGAAAGTAAAAAGTTAAGACAAATTATAATAGGAACTCGCATAAAAAAGGAAGATACCAGCTATCGCAGAGAAACACCTTCATGCATCCAAAATATTTCAGTTCGTGCAGTGAAGTTCAGCGAAATAAAAGTAGATTCCAAGAAACATCTACATTATAAGCAACGAGATTGTATACAGCAACTGATTAATTGAACGACACATGAGCATCCGTTTTGAAAAGTTCCTGATATAAGGACCTTTCGATCCTTCCATCATAAGCCACAATATAATATGTCTTTACTCTTGTTCTCTTCCGACCCTGACACTATCAAAGTATCCAAGAGCTAGAAGGTTTTTATATTACGTTCTTTTACTCTCAGAGGTTCACCTATATTGGAGTATGGGCGTAAAAATTCCGAAAGTCCCTAGTTAAATCTATACCTTTTTTCATGTAGTCGAGTTAAATCCATCTCTTTCGATTTTTTATCGCTCTCGACCCTTTTTCTTTTCGACGGTGAAGTGGTCTTTATTTTATGTTCTTTTCTACCTTTTTTTAATGTGCATGATGACCTAGGAGTTTTTCTCCTTTAAATAATAAAGGGGAAAATAGGTCCTGCCTAATCTGCATATAAAAACTAAGGTGGGATCAGATTTTTTAAGTATATTTAAAATTATAAACCAATTTTGGGTGTTAGTGGAGAGTAGCATTGTCTTCCCAAGAATGGTTGAAATAGTCTGTACTCTTGTACAAACTGAGTTTCGATTTTTTTAAAGGACGAATTTAAATTGACAACATTCGGTGCTATCTTTTCTGTGAAAGTGTATTTAAAGCTCTCTTTTATACTAATACTTTCATGAGAGTTGCTACACGACTGTTGTAGAAATGAGCAACAATTCTTTAAGTGATTCAATTCCATGGCAACATAAGTTGATTACCGTTTTGCGCCTGCTCGTTACCGCTCCTTACGGTCTCTTAATTAATTATAGTCCTTACAAAACACGCCTTTAAAGGGCTTTACAAAAGGTTTTAAATGTATCTTTGTATATGGAATGAATGTGCTGACACTATTATCGAATTTGTAACATAAACATTTGAACTATTGTGATTTCCCTAATGGAAAGATCGACAATAGTTATTTGTGTAACTAGTGCGCAAAGTGACACTTTGCTGCACTTGAGAGAAATCTTTACGCACGAGCCGCAGGCGAGTGCGGAAAGTTTCTCGAGTGCAGCAAAGACACTTTGCGCCCGTGTAACACATTATATTTTTCCTACAGTTACTATAAACCATATAAATAACAGGTAATTGTATATAAAGGTGAACTTTTATTATGCATTTCCACAAATTAACAAATCAAAACTTAAACGAAATTGTTTCACAAAGTAACAATTATCATAATCACTTTCACTCTGTTCATTATTTGCAAACATTTTACTTAGGCCTATAAACAAACACTCTTATCTATCAAATACTCAACAACAGGATATAGGTTAAGTTATAAATCCAAAGCGTTGAATGACAACAATGCACCATTTGATCGATTTAGTCACACAGCTGATCGAGTTAGTAGTGTTGCCAACTTGTTTTCAAGAGAAACGTATTACGTGCCTTATACATGCACACTATTTTGTGTTGTTTGGTTGAAATTCTGGAGTGCGAGAAAGTAAAATGAGTGCGGGAAAGTGAAATGAGTGCGGGAAAGTAAGTAAATGCAGGAATCAGCTACTTTGCGTACTATAATCAGTGCAAGAAGACCCGCTTTGTCAGGTAACTGTAGGAAAAAGACTTTGAATGTCCACCTCTATGCAATCCTTTGGAGTATTTTCTACTTACTCGCAAATATACAGAGTATAAAAAAGCCCCAGAACATTTAAATAACTTTTAAAATAGAAAGTGTAAAAATGTATTTTGACGATCAAAATTTATTTCTTGGCATTATAAGGTAAATTCATCCCCAACCCAATATGGAGTTTTTAGAGCAACTCAAAATTTTCAAATGCAAAGCCCCATCAAATAATACATCATTTTGAAGAACTTGTTTAATAGAAAATAACTGTACAACCTAGAGGTCACTATTTACTCCGATCCCAAAATGGTCGCCGGTCAAATATTCCTAAATCTATTTTGTACTCTAACAAAATAATGAGACAAATTTATTACAGCAAAAATTTTCCTGTTATTTAATTTAAGTATGACAAGGAAGTTTCTTTACCTTAAAACTTTATTTAACAAACATTTATTTTTTCAAAGTTAAAATTTTTAATTTTTAATAAATACATGTTTAAAATTAGTTTTGTAATAGTGCTTGAATGCTTGACAACCTCTTAAGAACTGAATTATTTTCTAACTCTGTTCTTCAGTTTATAAAAGAAATTTTTGCTGTAATAATTTTGTATACTTATATTTTTGAAATAAATTTTATTTTATAAATATTTGACCCGCCACTATTTTGGATTGGAGTAAGAAAGCGAACTCTAGTTTTATGCAGTTATTTTTTATTAGGCCTACACAAGACCGTTAAAATGAGGCGTTGCTCGATAAGGCGTCACGTATGAAAACTTTTAGTAAACCCATTCCCCCAACCCATTTTGAGGTGGGAGTGAATTTACCTTATAATGAAGGGAAAAAAAGAAGTTTTTGTACACCAAAAAAAAAAGCAGTTCTAAAGTTTCCACATTTCTACCTTTTCTAGTTTAAAAGTTATTTAACTGCCCTAGGACTTTCTTTCACCCTATCGTAGGATGAGGACATAAAATTTCAATTTTGATCACATTTTCCAATACAAATCGTGTTGATCGTCATTTCCCCAAAAATGCCGGCTAAGGGCTACATATAAAAAGAATCGTCAGACCTTAGAATATTAACCTTTAGTGTTTTTCCCTTAGGGAAGTTTATCCTCAAATATTGAGTTTTTCAAATTAAAACATCCCAAAATGCGATCAAAATATAGCCACGTATCAAATTTGACAAAAAAATCAGTCTACTTCTTCGGGCTGTAGCTCACACTTCCCATTTTGACTGACATCATTCCAAAAAGTAATTTTAGGATTCATCTAACCACAAAACTTATATTTTCATTAAAAACTCAAATTTCTGTTGACTCATCATTTAACTTTCTTCATAGTTTGAAATAGGTAAGAAAAAAAAATCAACAAAACAAATTGTGCAAAACATTATATTAACTTCCTTACTTACAACACACCCATCCATAAAACTGCATACTACACAGTTTTTGAAAAAAAATATTCTTTTAAATTTCTCAATTTAGTTAATTTAACGATAACCCCTGAAACGAAATTTTTTGAGAGATATAAGTTTTGTTTTCATACATTTTGATATCAAAATCGTTAGAACTATATCGAGAACATCTGAATTTCGTTTTATTAAATTGAAATAGTCAAATAGTCCACATACCAAATTTGCTAAAATCAGTCCAACCATTTGGGATATGGCTTACGGCATCAAATAAAGACGGACGCCTAATTTTTTTTTAAAACACAATTTCCAGCCTCAAACTATGACAAACTTAAAATCAAATTCTATACCGTCACGTAACTTTCTTTACTACGAACTTGTAAAAGTAAAATTAGCAATTGACCTCATATAGTCTTTTTTTTTTTTAATGTTGTATATCACAAGGACCCTAGTAAATGATAAGAGTAAAGACACGACCAAGCGAAGCGAACAAAGAAGTCAGTTATAGGGTAGAAGGGGAAATGTTATTGTAAACGTATTGATCAGGGAGTTGGCGTGTTAAGCACGCAGGGGTTACCCCAGTATATATTTATAGAAGATCAATGTACAAACATTCAGAGCATACAAAATAATGAAGCGTATGAATAAAACTGGAGAAAATCTTTGAGTATGAGCAAGGAGTAAAAGATTTTTCTCCTGAGTAAAACTTCGAAATACAAAGATTTGCCCTTTTCTCCATGAATAAGTTCTACCTTACACAACCATCAGTTGGGGCACCTCCTTCATTCATATTTACTTGGAAGTTTTAATACAGTCAATAAATTGTCCGTGTCAACCCAATGTGACTACTGCTTGCGCGCAAAGTGACAACAATGTATTTAATTCAAGAAGTGACAACAATAATAATACAGCTACTGTATACTAGAACAAAACACTAGGAAGAAATAAAAGTTAAATGATTTATGCGTGGCTGGCTCCTTACATTGTGACTAATATTTACTCAATGGGTCACAGTGATTAAAATTTCTGGGTGTATCCAACAAAGAATCGACGCACATCTTCACGCCCCCCCCTCCCGTCTACTGAAGAGCATCGATAACTAGTAACCCAATTCATTGGAACGATACTACTTCCGTTTATATTTTACTTTAATACTTATCAATGAATGTACAAGTATATAAAATTTATTTTAAAATTTTAGTGCAATTGTTATGCAACTAATAATATAATTGATATATTTGTAACACTATGAAACTTGAAAATGGAAAACATCAATAAAGTAGAGAGTGGAAAAGTTTTTTTTTTATTTTGTTCACTGCAAAAGGCTTATATTTTATATTTCAAAATTAGGTTCCGAAATATGTCTTCCTGTTTATGAAATAGATACGATTGATACATTTATAATATAAATAATAATTTACAGCACGAGATAATACTTATAAATTCATTATTTCAAAGCTTATATTATATGGAAGAAGACGTTGTTTTTATATGCTTGCATTATAACTATTACAGAGATTAATTTATATTTTTGTCATATGTCAATTTTTATTTTTTTAGGCTCCGTAGGTAAAAAAAACCAAGGACCTTTATAATTTCACCTTAGTGTATGTCCGTCTGTCTATCTGTAAGTCGCAACCAGTCTACAAAGTAAAGGCAATAAATCTTATATATTTTACACTTTGCGTTGATATTTTTTATATTGTCCCACATATGGGAAAAATATAGAGGTAACAAAAAATAACTTGGGGTAGTTAAAGGGCAAAATCTTTCCTGTTATATATGGGTCATCAAATAAAACTAGAAGTAATACTAAAGTTATTAATATGTATGTTTATTTGACGAAAAAATTAATATGTTGGCGCTAGGCCAAATTTAAAGTGTCAGATATCATGTACCCCATTAACTTGAACACGACGTGACCTACAAATCTGAAATAAATTGGATTTCAAATTAAACTGCAGAGCGAAAAATTTACACATTATTATAGTTTTTTTTTTTTTGTATAAAGAATATAACTCTATTTTAACCACACAATAAGAAAAAGTTGGCATATAAGTTTTAAAAGCAGTTTTTGTCAGATGTGAGACGGCATTTAAATTTTTTTTTATTATGGTCCGTAGGTAAAACAAAGGACCTTTATAATTTGACGCGCGTGTCAGTAAATTTAAATTGCTCCTTAAAAGGCTTCGACTTTGTAAAAATAACAGTCTCTATATATGCCTACTGATTCTAAGTCGTGTGATTTTAGCAAAAGTTTGACCCTTTTATATTTTAAA
This sequence comes from Aphrophora alni, assembly GCA_963513935.1. Taxonomy (NCBI): domain Eukaryota; kingdom Metazoa; phylum Arthropoda; class Insecta; order Hemiptera; family Aphrophoridae; genus Aphrophora; species Aphrophora alni. Next base: position 61,543,226 of record OY740775.1, on the reverse strand, counting down.
TATTTTTTTTAACAAATCTGAACTACTGCAGTTGTTCTGCTTCAAATAGTAAAAGCTACATTTAAAATGACTGTTTGACTGTGTTTTTGATATAAAAAATTTAAACATACGAGTATGTAAGAAACATTTGTTGACACATGTTTAAACGAACTTTTAGCTTAACGTAAGGAATTTGCTACCAAAGTTTTTATAAAAATCTGTTCACTTTGTATGGAGGGAGGGGGAGAATATATATATTGTTATTTCGTAGATATATCCAACTTTGACCAAAAATGTTTGTTCTTACAAAAGTCTGTTCGACATGATTGTATGTGTAAATCCGTCAGCAGTGATTTTTCAAAATCCGTGAGATGTTTTCTAAAAAAGAGAGGGTTTCGGCTCCGAGTAATACACATTTCTTTAAAGTTGAAACCAACTCCCTTCACCTTTAAGGCCCGCGAGGGCCAAGACATTGACACGAGCGAAGTGAGTGGAGGCTTTTTATTATAGATACATCTACGAGGACCGTTAGAGGCTAATCGAAGACAAGAAAGTAATGTTATAAACAAGCTGTTTTAACACACTGTTTCTAAAAATCCAGCCGTTCTCATAAGATTAGAAATTGACACATTATGAGTGCGTTATTAATATAATTTGCTTATTCAATACATTCAGTCGAGTTTGCGACTCTGGTGAGCCTGTATATTAATACCTCGTATCTACAGATGCTGTCTGATTGCTTTATACACACACAGACCAATGGTATCTTCTGCACAGGGTATTTCAGAACTCTCCCCCTCATCTGTTCCTTTTAAATTTGTTACATTTATAACGACTTATAATGGAGGAATGTTATGTCGAACATTTCAAATAAAAAAATTAAAGAAAGCCAGAAATTTGGGATGCAACTTCAACAGACTATAGCAATTTAAAAAAGAAAGCATAGGTCAAAATATGTAGATAACAAAACAAAATATACACTGGCTATAGCAAAAAGCATCCTCCATTTCTATTCAAATGAGTAATAGTAATTATAATAATAAATCGTCATGTTTCTAAGAGAGATTAGATACTGTATAACACCGTCTCGTAGCCTCTTGTATCAATTCCCCCTTAGTGTCCCAAAATCTACATAGTAATCGACCAGTATACAAATAGGGTACGTAGAAAATCATCCTAAATTTCGACCCATGTTTTAACTGATCTTCAAGATTCATCGTCTCAAGAAATCGAAATAGTATATTTAATCACTAGGACCAAAAGTAAAGCTTTTCGAAACAAGCTCAAGTTTAACGGCCGAGGCCGGAAAATGAGCGACGATCGAAAACCTTCTTTTGGTCCTAGTGATGAACTATATTCAAATAATATACTGCAAATAATATAAGAAAACAATTTTACAAAAACTAAAATCTTATAACCTATTTACCTTCAAATCGATGGTAAAAGCTGTTTTAACGGTTATTTACAATGGAGAATATCGGTTGTTTTTATAGATGATTTACTTTCGTTAATTAATTCGTATAAACGAAGTAACAGCTGATGACCTCGACCTCAGCTGATGTTTTTAGGTCCTAGGACTAAAAAGAACAACTTTAGCATCTCAATGCATGTATTGAAAACAGCTGTTTTTGAAGCAGTATGACGAAAAAGTGTTTTTCGACATCTCGTCCATTCGTCGTAGGTGTCTGTACGAAGTACGATAGCGGGCACAAAAATAAAGATAGAACATGACATTTGGTATAGAGGAGGAGTATTGTAGAACTATTGTGTGCTCATGTAGAATATTCTGAAAGTCAAAAAATTCGAATGTCAAAATGACGGTCATTTTAAACAGTTTTTTACTCATATCTCCTGCTACTTAACTTATAAATTACTAAATTAGATAAAATTTTAAGATTTAAATTCTGCACGTAATGGTATTAACCTTAATTCTCTACAATGGTAAATAATAAAGTCATTGTCAAAATATGTACTTTCAAACCCTGATCTCCCAATAAAATATGATATTCGTACAGTTACAAGATCCAAGGACGAGTAACTCGCGAGCGTAACTTTTTAAAATATACACATCTACGAGGCCCATTAACATCTTAACCGACGTCAAGAAAGTCGCTACGTTTTTTGAGTTCCTGCCATTTTGTTTTCACACAACATTATTGTTAACTTTAATAAAAAGTATGTAAAGTTTCAAAAGAGTCGCTTAAGGAATAAGCAATCCATAGAAAATCAAAACCGTGTGGGACGTGTGAGTAATATATTTATATAATTGTTTCAACAAAAATATTAGGTCAAACAAAGTGATCCACAATTTTTGGTGAGTTCGTTATGAGTCTAGTAAATAATTCCACAATAAAGACTTATACCTATGTAGAAAAGTAACATTTTAAAATTAAACTAGAAACTTTGGTTGTGTCATCACCGCTAGAATCTAAATAATTAAAAAAATTTTTTTTTGCTAATAAGATATTTTTTGTCAATAAATTACATTATTTGGATGAAAGATTTTTATTATTTTGTATATTATAACTAGGTAATAATTTGCTTTCTTTTTGTCCAATTTGAAGGCGATAATAAAAGCTGTTATACATTTCTATAGTTCAAAACAAAATATTTTTTACAAATATCAGTTTTTTTACAACTTTACCAAACACGAATTTATTCCACGGACTAAAATGTTTTAAATGATCGTTTATCCAACCTTGCACAATCACTTGATCCAATGACTTGATCTTTCTTATTGTAGAATTTCTTGCTTCGTAAAACATTCATCACGGAACCAAATAAATTCGATTAGACAACATCGGGACTATTCGGCGGAACTTGCATTGCGTCCCACTCCAATTTATTTCAAAACTCTTAATTGGTGATAAGTTTTGTTTGTAAAAAAAAACAATATAATTGTGTAGTATTAGTCAGTTTATAAGGTGTCACCGACTCCCTTCCTTTTTTTAGTTTCGTTTATGGTTTACGTTTACGTTTAATGGTTTTGAACAATGGAGAAGACCATAAAAAAGACGCTAAATAATACGAATTTTCGTAATACACTTTGTCTGATGTGTTTCAAATAGATTATTGCTCGATTAGATACAAGGAGCAAAGAAGTGTATCATACGTCAAAAGTTAGTCAAAAATTCGACACCATTTATTTCAAACCGTAAAAACAGTTAAAAACGGCAAGTAATCGCCTTTCATGTGATCCTTATTTTCAAGAGACTTGAAAGAATGTACTTCACTTATACTATACTTAATGGACTTTAGTAATAAGGTGCAACCAGTTTAACAGATGACGTTCAAAGATTTTCCGTTTTAAATGACTGCAACTGAAAACAATTGCTCCACATTGGGAGAAGGTTCTCAGATTAAGAATTCAGCACGCGCTAAAAAATATGTAATATAATGGTGTGAAAGCACAACCAGCAATCGTACAAAATAAAACTTTAAAAAATTTGAACTGTTTTCTAAAATTAATAGACAAAAGAGACTAGAAACTTCTTCCCACATTTTATGTTTTAATTTAGATAAATTAAAACATTTTTGAGTTTCATAGGATTAAAAAAATATCAAATAAATTATCATTTACATAACAATTACAACGTTCCTCTAGAAAATTCAATTAGAGTAAAAATGATTTACATCCTGTTCGAACACACACACACACACAATCTTAATAAATTTTAGATTATTGTATATGTTCTTGTGTAATCAACAATATATTTTCCCCTAGCAATGAAAAGAAAAGTAGAATAATCAAATGTACACAAATCTCTTTCAACTTCACAAAGATATTAGATGAATTCATTCATCACAAAGAACATATTCTATATAAACAGCGTGGTAATTGACTTGTAAATAGTTTCATAAGCACAAATTAGATTTGACGGGCAATAAATCAAATAACAGAACTATTCGTTTGATGTCTGAATCATTGTTAAGGGAATCGATAAAGTCTTTCTGTAAAGAAATCATAACAGACCACTTGTTGCTGCAGTTATTGTTAAAGTCTGTTGGTTAACATGGTTTTCTATGGACTATATATACAGAACAAAATAGATTAAACAGTTAATGCAAATTAATACGAATTTACTCCAAGTCGCCTTTCCTATTAAAAGCGTCGTCTTTCTTATAAACTTCGTATGTAAAATATTTCTTAAATACTCACTGTACTTTCGGATGTTTCACCAATCTTATATATAAAAAAATGCTAATTGAATAACGTTTATTAGAATATAAAATAATCTTTTTTACAATTCACAGATTATAAAATATGTTTCTCTAAATTTTTTAGTTTCGACAGACAAATCTAAATTCCCAATCATGCAGAAAACCGTCCAAAACTTCGGGACCGGAATTGGCGTAATCTCAGCAACACACGCTTCGCGGATACGTTGCCTAGGATGAGGAGTGTATCGAATCGTTTCCTGATAAACCACATCCCGAGAGGTAAAAACTAATGGGAGTATGCCTGCAGGTAGCACTGGCCACAGAACCTCGTCGTCCAGTCCAATCCAAGAGTTGGGGCATCGAACCACTCATTAATGTTGAGACCGTAACGGTGAGGGACCCCATCCTGATGAAACCATTTTGGAAATGTCTTCATTTAAAATATTTGGCATTAAAAGTTCCTGTAGCATGTTCAATTAGTCAAAAGAATGAAAGTTGCCGTCAATAAGAAATGCCAAACAATCTGTTTACTAGCGCCTTGCATTTTATTATCAGTAAGCCATGTGGGTTGCTGTCGCTCCATAGCGCAGAGTTTGACAGTTAAGTTTCCCATTAAAATAAACATTTTTTGTCTCATAAGAGAACAATATGTCTGGATGAGAATACTGTTTTTACTGATTTTGTCGAGAGTCCAACCACAAAATTCCATTCTCCTATTGTAATCGTCCTCCGATATTGATCAAGCAATTTCATTCAATGTTTATTTTTATTTTTTTAATTAGAAGAATGCTTGTTTTTCTGATACCTGTTCCTAAAGATAAACTCCTAGAACTCATCTTTGGTTGTTTAGCCATAGCTGCAAGCACCAGAGTCGATGTCCCTTCATTCGTTACGGTTCTAGGAGGGTTACTCCTTCTTCAAGTAGAGTTAAATTTCCTTTTATGCTTAGCAACTATCAGTATAATTTAAGTTTGGAGGGTCAGTTGCTGCTACTGACCAGTTTCTGCGTTTAGTAATGATTATCTCATATTTAAAAACTGAGGATAGTAAACAGTTGTTACACTCTACAATAAACTAAACTGTCTGCATTTTATTCCCGGATAATGGATAACTCCTTGTGCATATCTCGACTGACAAACTAGGTTTAGGTGTCAAGCAAAATACTTAAATTGATGTAATGTCTAAGCTAATTGGTAGATTCACTTATCACATTGCAACACCCTCTGTACTACATCCTTACAATAATCAGGATTCTGACCCAGTGGTTTTATACTGTAATCTTATTTTATACTATTATTATTTATATATATATATATTGAGATTTTTGTGTCCTAAATGAAAGACGAACTTACCACTATAGTTTTAAATGGGACATAAACATCAACCTCGACCACGATTTAAACGTCAATGGCAAGTCCAGTCAACATTGACATCCACTTCTACTGTGACTTAAAAACCTCTTCGGTATGTCCACGTGATATCGATATTGTTATCTAACTCGACTGCAACTTAAACTTCTCTGGCATGTCCACTCCACCTCTACTGTGACTTAAACCTCTCTGGCATGTCTTCTCGGCATCAACACCCAACTCAACTGCGACTTAAACTTCTCTGGCATGTCCACTCGACATCGACATCCACTTCGACCTAAACTACTCTGGCATGTCCAGAAGATATATAAATCCACCACTACCGACGCTTAAACCTCTCTAGTATGTCTACTCGGCATCAACATCTACCTCGACTGCTACTTAAACTTCTCTGTCATGTCTACTCGACATCAACATCCATTTACTTTGTTCTGTTTCACTCTCTGATAAAGAACTTTCTTTATCTCACCTTTGTGTTCTAAGCATAGAACAGTAATTAATAAAAGTATATTTCTGTATCCGTCAAATATATTCAACGCCGTGTTCAATTTGCAAAGCAACATACTGGCTGTAGACTCGTTGGTCGGAGTGTAATGTAATGATTACAATGTACAAAACTAATGAAGAATGAATAAACGAGTGAATGTGATTACACCATTTATGTTTTTTTTTCCTTTTGTTAGATGTGAATTCATCTAAACGCGGTTATTTTTCACCAACAAAAATAAATATTGGTACATTTTTGTATTACGATCTTCATTTCCTGATTATAATCTTTCTTTTTTTTTAGCATAATCTGTGTTTTCTACAGTTTTGTTGAGTGCAATTTTATTTTAAGTAATAATAATTTTTGTTTTGTACCTTACTGTAGTTTCGTATTTCCCCCCCTTTTTTATATTTGATTGCTATTCGTATATTGTATATTGGTTTTTCCTACAAAATAAAGACAACTGTACTTTCTTCTAGTCTGTCCTGAAGGTGAAAAGAAAAAGTACAGATATCATATTCAAACTCAGATCTCCAAAATTTATAAATATTACGAATTTCATTAAAAAACAGACTATGACTAGAAATAAATTTGGGTTAATCATTATGTGAAATACTCACTTCACCATCAAATTTCAAAGGGTTCGTTCATCTGGAGTGCCCGTTTTGGAGATAATACTTAACAATAACTTTCACCCATTCTTCATTTTCATGTTCAACCCATAAGCAATTTACTAAAAAATTGAGTCAGTGAGACAATATCATCCCACATCAAACTTAAAATTTTGAGTCTAAGGAAAAAAATTACGAATACTCGTTCTTAAGGTAAAAAAAGACACATGCCACAGATTGTAGAGCAATCCTCTAAACGTGAAAAGTGTTAAGACTGAAAACTTTGACAACCACAGAAAACAGGATAACAGAACTTTTTCTCCAACCGTAGTTAGAAAAGAAAGAACAGATTTGAAAGGTTAGATTGCATAAAGTGAATAAGAAAATATTTTAAGACATCTGTGTACTAATAGAGCCGTAACAATATCTAGCAGGACTCCATAATGACTACTTCCCATCCAAGTTATCGAAGTAATCAAAGGCAGCGACTACCTGTTGAAGAGACTTCCATTCAATTATCGTGAAAATAGAACATCGAGAAAAAGAACAAAAATTCAATCAACAGTATACGAAACACATGATCCTGTATTACACTCTTAATTTGTATTGTTAACAATTATTGATATAAAGATTACTGTACAATTCCTTTATAATATTCACCAACAAATAAACTTGCACACACTACCACAGTGATAAAACAACAAAATGATGTTACAGTGCCTAGAAACGAAAATTCTTGCTTCTGAGAGGAATGTTTCTTCCTTTTCGTTTTATACACGACAACTACAAATTAGTTTTAACCTCTAATGTACTAGTTGTTGTGTCATTAGAGCTCGCTCCTTGGATAGTTTAATACATTCAATAAATCGTTCGTGTTGTGCTCTTGTGGTACAATGTATACCTACTGTACACGTGAACAAAATAAAACCCACAGGAAGAAACAATGAAATGTAAATAATTTTCCGAAAACTTGTTCCTTGTTGTGATTTAGATTTACCATTCATTGAGATTATACAGTTAAAAACACTGAAATACTGCTTTATGCTACTTTAATGAAAAACGACCCTTTAGCTCAACAACTGGTGGCCTTCAGTAGTTGGTGGTCCAAATCGGATGGAAGCGTAAAAGGATCCGACTATGGTTTATATTTTACTATAGATGCATATATTATACAAGTTACAGGGAAGTAACAAGATTTCGAGGAAAGTTCAGTGTTATGTAAATAATAATTTATTTAATGTTTTTGTTGAATACATTTATGAATCAAGAAAATGTACGAATGAAAGCATCAAAATAGTTATGAGTATGGAAGTTTTAAATTGTTTGGTCAGGTAAAAACTGTAACTTTCTTTTTTCACTTGGTTGTTATTTATAAATATCAGTGGGTAATATTGACAAAATAAAATGTATGTGTTCTACAAATGGTAATTTGCATCTTCTTATGAACACATTCCCGCCTATTACATCAGATTATCTACACATTTCGTTATTACAGAAGACTCAAGGATCAAGTTTGTCATGCTAAAGGGTGTTTCAAAAAGGACGCATCCCGAAGTTTAAGAAGATATAAGTTACGTATAGGTAAATTTTTCTTCACCAAATATCAGTTGGTAAAACTGTTCTCATTGTTGACCCGTCATGTGTTATTGTAATGCACTAGTGATATTCCAGTATGCATTAGTCTTTGTAAGTGTGTGTATATTTTCAACTACCTATGTCTTTTTCCAAGAATAAACGTGTTTATTATTGAGACTTATTGCTCGTATAGACGAGTTATAGTTACATTTCCCAATCTTCAGTAGCTAATAAGTCAACAATATCGCGTTTGATTAATAAATTTCGTGAGACCTGTAGTGTACATGATCGGAATAGCACAGGTCGACCATAACTGTTAACAGTGGAAGCTCTGGACGATGTGAAAGAACGTTTGAATCGCTCACCCAGCAAATCACTTAGAAAGTTATCTTCACAGGCTGGACCTTCATTATCTACTGCTTTTAGGGCTACTAAAAAAATTTAAACTGCGTGCTTACTGCATCGGTGTCGTTCATGAATTGAAAGAAGTTGACCACAGTAAACGTCTACAATATTGTCATTGTATGCGTTATCTTGTTAACGATAAAGGTATTGAATGTTGGATTGTGTTTTTTTTTTTTTTTTTTTTTTTTTTATGACGAGGCATGGTTTCATTTGGATGGTTACATTAACAATCAAAACTGCCGAATATTGAGCGCTGAAAATTCTTACTCTTTTCACGAACGACCACTCACTACACGCACGTAAAATTGGTGTTTGGTGTGCGATATCCCGGCATCGTGTTATATAGGGCCTTTATTTTTTGACAAATCTGTAGATGGTGTGGTTTATCGCAACTTAATTCAACTTAACCTAATATCCTTGGTAGAGTTACACGACGGTATTGCTGGATCAAGCAGGATAACACAACGTGTTATACTTTAAATGAAACGCTGGATATGTTACGGGAATTTTTGGGCCATCGTTTGATATCAAAAGGATTGTGGCCTTCAAAATCCCCAGATCTTATTCCTACAGACTTTTTCTTTTGGGGTATTTAAAAAGTAAGGTTTTTCAAAACAATGTCCATACAATTGACGAATTGAAGGATAACATTGAAAGTGAGATTTCAAACATTACTGAGCAAACACTACGAAAAGTGGCTGCAAATGTTATGAAACGTGTCTAAACCTGCATTGCAAACGGAACCTGCATTGAAATATGTCATTTTGAACATTTATTATAAAATATTAAAGGTAATTTGAATATTGTATATAATGTTATATTAATTTTTAAAGTAATAAATTGACGTCATCAAAAATAGAATTACGTCCTTATTGAAACACCCGTTATGTCTACCCTTCATAACTCATTTATCGGACAAGCCTGTGACCTTAAAAAGGTTAATCCCTTCTATAAACTTTAGTTTGAAATTATGATAAACTTGAGGTGTTCCATAATTAATTCATAGATTTTAGTTCTACTCCAACTCCTTTGGATTCTACGTACTTTGGAACAAATAAAGTAAACTTAAAGTTAAGATCGGTATGACGAAGTAATTAAAAAATTAAGTTGGATTAGTGTACTGTTTACGTTGCTTTTTAATAAGGAACTAAATTATAGAGTCAATTCCATTTACTTATTAAATAAGAAATATACGTTTTAACATTATGTTAATTTTTTTTTTCACGGGAGAGTTGGATAGAGATTTTCATGAACCGAGATTTTTATTTACATCTTTCACTGTTTTACCACCAATCATTTGCAACATTTTGCCTGGTAGGCAAACTTATAGGAACCAGATTCTGCGAGATCTGCAAACTTGCTAGATAGAAGTCGGAAGCTCCGACTAAAGTTGTAAGGCTCAATACACACAAGTAGCCAGCCAATGGTCACACAAATACACGTCCTCGATCACTATGGATATTACTTTACAAGCAACAAAATGCTGCACAAAAAAATACATACGGGCTGAAAAAAGGACACGTTGCTTGAACAATTACTAAAAAAACATTGTTAAATGTCCATCCGAATTATCAAAAACCTCGAGTGACTTTTTATAAATAATTAATTTTTAAAAGTATAAAGATGAGGTTCATCCTGTAGCAATACATTTGAAACCGACATTGTCATTTCTATTTTCTCATACTGGACCGTATCTGAACGTATGATTAAAACAGACTGATGAAGGATCCATGGTCATGGACGCGAGTCCTTGTTGCTCGTGTGCACTGGCCCAAATGATACCACACGATTTTCTAAGTACTCTAATATGTAACTTAAAGGGACATAACATGATTAGAAGACTGTGCCTGTAAAACAATACAGTACATTCCCAACATTTTATGAGAAGGCAAGGTGGTGAGTTAGTATTAATAAACTAAATATTATTCTTTATTTGATTTTAAAACCCATAACAATCACTACGGAGGAACGTTTCGATTGTATTGAACTTACTCAGGTTACAGAATACCCGCAATCTAGGTCTAAAGTCTTCCGTTAAGTCCCCGGCGGAACATTGGGTTGCTAAAACCGCAGGGTAACCATAGGCACGCAGCCATTCTGGACATCGGAGCGAAGCTGAGCCATCCAGTCATAGCTAATAAATGGTAACACGGGGGACACATGGCCTGGCGGAAGTGTGTGTTGAGGAAAGGTTTCGTTAAGGTTGTGGTAGACTAGACTACGGTTGGTATTTTACTCCTCTCCATCTTTTGTGAGTGAGAGTCGGTGTTGTACCGAGAGTTCTATGTGCGACGGTTCTCCTAGTTCTTAGAACTATATTGTTTATGAAACTCACATTAACTGTATAGGACTTACACAGGTACACAAAACACACAAATACAAATATTCACAAAATTAAATTATATCGGAAATTACGTTCCACTGGAACAATTTTCTTATATACAATATCTTTGCTTCAAAGTAAAAATGTAAGTAACGATAAAAATCTAAATTGTAAAGTGTGACATTTATTTCGCAGTGAAATCAATTAGATTGAAATGTATTGACAGGACCATTCAAATCGTCTTCTCTCATCCACCTCCATTTCACTGCCACAAATTGATATATTCAATCGTAAATATAATGTGAAACAAACAGGTGTGCACCAATTGAGTAATATTTAAAATCATGAAAAAACAAATATGTCAAAATTATACTGCGCCTTCTTTTTACTTTCTCACGTACAGAAAAAAATTTAGAAAGAGAAAGAGTAAAAAACTGATGAAATTTTTTCGCAAATATCCGTTTTGAGGCTCCCAGAATGGAAAATAGTGGTTTTGGAAATGATGTCTGTCTGTCGCCCTTTTAGTGCTCTAAGGAACAAATGAATGGACAGATTTTTAATAAAGTTGGTAAGTTGGCATTTCTTCGATAACTAAAAATTTTTCAAATAAGATGAAAAATCAAAATTACGATTTTCCAATTACGAAATGCGGCTCTTATAATTTTGATTAATTTTCTCTAAAGTGTAATAATCTTTAATGATCAAAACAAAACATATTGGTTGTCATCCATTCAAATATAAACTGGTTTGGAAGTTGTTTACAACCAGGATTCACTACCAATAGTAATTCTATATGTAGTTCCACGAAACTAATTCCAACTTATAAGGCTCCAAATAATATAGAACCTGGAATTTCTCACACTCTAAGCGAGAGCCCTATCCACTAGACAAAACAAAACTGGGCCCTATTTCGTATCAATTATATTGCATTATTTAATGATAATGGCCAATAAATTAATTCTGCCAAATATAAAGTCATTGCATGTGAAGAATATGGCCATATGGCTTAAGGATATAACCATTTGAAACCAAAGAAAATTTAAAGCTTTTTGTAACACATGTTTAAATCAACACATGTTTAACTGGAAAGATGTTTTTAACTACAAGCTCGGATTACACCACAACTATAAAATGTAGGTCAATAAAAAATATATAGAGCAGTTTGTTTAGCTAGGTAACCCATAAAATCATTAGAAAGAATTTAAAGTTGGTACCAAGTGTTTCATTACATTCCAACGAGTTTCAATGAAATCAAGGCATAAAATCAGCCACTAGGATCACCGTTAGTGGACACAAGATTCTTAAGGGTGGCACTACACAGAGATAAAACAGCGGAATGATGTGGTGCTCCTTGTTTCCAAGGGTGTGTAAGTAATTATTATTTTACTTCTGGCATAAATGTATATAAATTTGCATTTGTTTTTAGTTTTGTATATATTTCGGGTTGTCCACTAAAAACCATACTTTTTCTTTGTTTTGTTTATTTATTCTTAAACTATAATTTACCTCAGTCAATGTCGTTTTATACTACATCATACAATCACATCTACTAATAAATAATTCTGCATTTCCAAATATATAGGAAAGAGAATTTACTAAATCAACATATTGTTTTATAAAACTATTACTATTCTTTCACATTCATCACCGATTACATCGATAGAACTAACTCCTCAGATCATTCCATTTGACAGGAGCTTCTTTTAAAGTCTTGTTGAAGAATCAAAATCTTCTTAATTTTAGTTAACCTACCATTTTTATTCATTCTTCTTATTAGCAAAATTAACGAAAACTGTTAGAGTATTGAATTCCTCACACAATAACTTTTCTCGAGTTTCGTGCGACCAAGAGTAATTAAATGACTTTTTACTATTCGTCTTCTACACGAGAGTAGGGCATAGAGAGTGTTTTTCTTAACAACCCAAAAAAAATGTTTATATGGATCCAGGTTTTACAGATATATTTAACAATACAGGATAAACAAAAATTTAATTTATTTTCCATCAACTGGTACAACATTAGGAAATTTTATTATCAGCTGTAATTTTGTTCTTTTTTGTTTAAAAGCAAGAAATATCTCGATAATCACCGCATTATAAAGAAAAGAACATAAAGATTCCTAGCTCTCGAATATCTTAATAAAGTCAGGGTCGGTAGTTGGATGTAGATCCTCAGGATTCCCAAACCTGTAGTCACTATAGTGAACCTGAGTGAATCAAATGTTATTTTATTTCTTGAATAGTGTCATTCAGTAAAATACTCATAGTTTACAAAAAAGAAGAAATCATACCTTAATATTATTTCACCAGTAAATCGTGTATTTTCCCTGGTGTTTCCGGATAATAATGAGCAAAAAAAACATCACTTCACAGTTTAATCAGATAATTCCAAAGACTAGCTCTGAACGTGACCGTAAATGAAGCCGTTAATGAGAATCCTTTACAAAATAATAAATTATCTGTTAAATAATTTAGAGAACTTCACATTAAAAAATAATATCGTTGTCTAAGTCAATTACAACCAACCGGATTAAAACTATACCTAGCACGAGTTAGGTAATCATGTTGCTTGGTTTGTTGGTGAGAACATTAAACTATTGGACAAAACATTTTGGATGGAGGCTTGATTCCATCTAATTGGATATGTTAGTAGCCAAACAAACTGCTAATGGAGCTCTGAAAATATGAATGTCTTCCAAAACTATCATTACATAGTCAAAAAACTGGGATAAGTTAGGCCATTTTTCGTCATCGATTTATCGGCCTCATATTGTTGGGAAAAATACTGACAGCTGATCACTACTTCCAACAAGTACACACAGGTAGAACACAGGGACCACAGGTAGAACAACAAGGACTTATGGCCAGATACGTCCCGATCTTTCACCAGTAGACGAACCATTTAAAGGGACTTGTATTCTAAAACAATTCGCACCCCACACTAATCAAGGAGCTGAAAGCGCATAACTTAAAACTATAGCAGTCATGTTTCAGAGCTGCTAAGAATTTCTTTTTAAAAGCTAAAAAAAGCACGACACTCATGAAAACTGATGGACACTTCCAACACTTCCTCTGCACAAATTGAATGTATACTATATAATTAAAAAACACAATAAAATTATATTTCATTAAGTGTAATAAAGTGAAGTTTATATAAACTAAGGTTAGGTTAAAAACTCCCTGTATCGCACTTTTAGGTTCAATCACTTAGTACTCGGTTCTCCACATATTCTTCTTTTAACTTACTTTACACAATCCATCTATCTTATGCATGGCAATGCCCTATCAATCCATTTAGAGGTTATCTTCTAAGGTGTTTTTTAATGGTGACAACTTTTGAAATGATGAAGAATTGATTCTCTTTTAAGTCTGATAAATTTAAATACTAAAACACACGTGAAGTTACGATAAATATAAACTTAAGTTATCAATATTTTCAAAGTACATAAACTTTCGACTTACATAAACTTATACACAAACTTTAAACAATAAATATAATATACTGTGCACAATCATTGCACAAACCTTCTCGTACACTCATACACTAAAGCAATAAAGCTAAAATTTTAAAAGATGTCAAAATCGGCTACAAAGGAATTTGATTAGATTTTTAAGAAATGTAAATTAATATGGTAAACCAAAAGTAAATGAAAACTACAGTTATTGGGACATTTGTAAAACAAAATTATTGTTCACTCCCTCCCCGAAAATACCGGTTCAGTTCATTAAAAGCTAAAAATAGTTTATGAAGATGTATACCTTATATACCTAATTCCTCATACAGTAATCTACCGAACTTGTTAAAATTTTGATTTGATCAAAGATTAATCCAGTGTGCGAAACTGCAAGTAAAAAATAAAACAAATATCGGTTTAAGAATAACCTCCAATAACAAGCAAAACCTAGACTGACGTCTTTAAGAGCTCGATTTCAATAAAATACGATGTAATCTTAAGACGAGTTTATAGCACAAGTAGCAAATCAATTCATAAATACCTTACAAAATAGTAAAGAAACAAAATATCACAAGGAACAGCATTCTATTTTTGTTACAATTTGGTTTCGTGGAGAAGTGTGTGTGAATAATTGTAGTACCATATATTTGTTTATATTTAGCTTGTGATTAAAAATGAGATGTTTAGTTAACCTCTAAAAATAATCATAGCTATCATTCAATGCAAATTTTAAGTCTCCACACCATGGTCGTATTATCGTATTAAAAAAATGACAAGTTATTCTTGTAAAACTACTTAAATTATCCTCTATTACAGCTAAATTTTTTAAGTGCGGAAAAAATATACCCTTTACAGCTTTTAAAATAAAATCTTATATAGCCTACAATATAAATACACGGTTTGGACAGGATAAGATCCTCAGAGGCTCGTTTATAGTAAGTACAGGTCTGGCAATCCGAAGTATCCCAGCTGGATCTATACTTATTCTCCACGTAGTCTTGAATAGACCCCTCTTTCCTGTCAGGTCTCTTTTGACCAACTCTTGTTCTCTTCCGACCCTGATACTATTAGTTATTCGAGAACTATTGTACGCTGTTTTTTTTTATTACTTTCAAGGCAATAATAACCAGGAGATTTTTCCCCTTAAGGAGAGGATATGAATCTTTTTTTAATTTTTGAAAGTAACTCTATACGAGAAGGGAACACATAGAGTGTTTCAGAACTTAAAGAAACAATTTGAGAAATAACAGCCAACATCAAAATAAGTAAAATATTTCATGTAAACTTATCCAACTATGTAAACTCCTGAAGTACGCCAATATCATACAGGAAAAGAAATACCAATCAAACAAAAAATATGTTGTGGTCATCTCCCTAAAAAATACAGGCTGCAGAGAGAAAATAAACCAAAGAATTGGCTCAACCGATATCGATTAAATGTTGATCCCATCGGCGGTCAGAGTTCATTTCAGGGTTTTTCAAATTATTGGGACTATTTCAGTTTTTACTATTCACGAGCAAACTGTACAGTAATTTTCTTTAGCCATCAGCTTAGACTATTTTGCCGAATTCGTGAATATTGTGCCGATATTCGAATTTCTATTTTTAGTTTATTTTCAGTTTTTGTGAATAACTCTTGAGCTGCATTATGGGGGATATAGCGTCCAATAAATTGAAATTCTTAGAGGCTATAATAATTGAGAGAAATTTTCCAAAAATATATTGATTTTTATAAAATCGAAATTTTCTGTTTTCGTCTTATAACAGTTATTCCAAAATTTCAAGCGTTGATAAGATGTATCGAAAAATTGAAAAGGGAAAAAAAACGTGAAGATATATGTAAAATAGGCCAATATAACACACATGAGAAAAGTCAAAGTGTTTAGGCTACAACTCGATGCACATTATGATATAATGGTGACCATCAAAACAGAAATATCAGTAAAAACAGAGATAATATTTTCTGTTACAATATTTTCATTAACGTAAAGAAACAACAGATTTAATATAATTCAATTCACAAAGATTCGTTTAGATGAAACAAAATGCTAATAATATTTGTGAGATTTACAACATCTCAAAATGTAAAATTGTTTGAACACGAGTTAAGATGAAAAGGAAAAAGTTTTCGGACGTGTCGATGTTAAACTGAGCGCAGTAGCCTACACCAGACGCCTCTTTAGACCCCCTTCTTATTGATTCCGAGCAAGCAGTGTGATCCTTGAGACTCCAAATAAGATCCATTGTCTTACATTCTCCAGGGAAAATCAATAGCTACAATCCTTCTTTCTTTAGAGTCATGCACATGCAAATGTTGGAAAACTTATGAGAAAATATAACATTATTATTTTACTTTTTTTAAATTAATCTACCATAATATACATCGTTAAAATGTATTAGATAATTTATAACAACAACAAAAATGACATTCTTGTTGATTTTTTAAATCATTATCATTGGGAAAAACCTATATTTGTGTGACTCTGGACACTAGCAGAAGTGCGCAGAAGTTCTGCGTATTCGTTTTGAGCAATGATGTAAACATAACCTCAAAATAAGCTAATAAATTAATAACAGCTGATTACTAAAACAATATGTTATTAGTCTGCCATGTGGTAAAAAAAATCATCGTTTGAATCGTTAAAAACTACAAAGTTGTTATGGTTGTTCTAAACCATTAACATTGTGTTTATCATGTACCATGTTATAGAGTAAAACACCCACAGATAGCTTTTACAGAGTCTATGATCGTGGATTATCGTTTGAAACATTCATTTTTATTCCTCTGATGTAGATTTGTCAATTTAAACGTCCTTTATAATATAGATTATAGGTAGGGCTAGACACCGACACGAGCGTTGAGTTTCATTTTCATATGAACAGTTTCGAGGCCCAAATACTGACACGAGCAAAACTAGTCAAGACTTTTTAATATATAGCCCCGTCATGGCCTACATGCCCGTTTGGGCCTAGCCGACGTCAATAAAGTAGTGATATACACAATTACATTTAGAGTATCTGCTTGTTTTGTTCAGATCTCAACAAGCCACCAATGGGAACGTATTCTTTCATAAATCGCAATCAGGCACTTATCCTAAGAAAATCAAGAAATAAATACCTAAAGATCAAAGATTTACTGCATGTTAAAAATTATTTCCCTAAAAACTGTCTGTATAGCACACAGAGAGTGAAATCAGGGCAGATCTCGACTTTCAGATGAAACCATTGAACAAGTCAGTCATACCAACTCTTTATGACATCAGCGTATGAACTGTATCCGTGTTATTAAATACCACAACTACTCTACAAAAAATATAAGTTCGATCAAATTCCTTCCTAGGGACCAGAATCGTATAGTTTGTATGTTACTAAATCAAGGCTATTAAAATCGAAAAAAAAAATCTTCTTAAGGATGAGTAAACCTGGATGCAACGGGTTCGTGGCAACTCTCTGCAATTTTAATAATGTTACTTAAAATTTAAAGAATAAACAGTTGTATACGTAAAATGTATTCATAACCATTCAAAAAATCATTTATAAAAAAAAACATGGAATTTTAAATTGGCAACGTCATCAAAAATTATGAAAAGGAAGGACTAAAGTTACCGTAATTATTCACAACTAATTCACTGTAATTCACCCAATGAACGAAAAGACAATTTTCCACAATATACACTTTATTTGCGCAATACAAATACAAGACGCCGTTTCAATGACTAAGTCATCATAGTCAGTTGTTACATGCACAAAACCCTTCTGACAATGCAGTAATGATTTTCTGATTTCCACGAATTAAAAATTAGAATTTTCATAAAATATTTTCGTTACATACACATATTATGTCTAACATTAAAAATTGGTTACCAAAAGAAAATATCTTAAACTTTTAAAGAAATGCAGGAAGCGTTTTGCACGCGATTTTCTAGACACAGTAACATGTAGTAGTTTTATCTCTGTGGCAGTGCACACCCTTAACCACAACCTCTCAATCTGCACAGTCTAAGTTCTCTATAGTCCCACGTGGTTGCCAATACTTTTCTATCAGACAAACTTCACCACAATCATTAGATTAACCTAACAATGTCTCAGCCGCAACGTTCCCAAACTGGACCACAAATCACTTTTGGACAACTTTGAGCTCATGCGAACTCCTTCCTCCTTGTGGTAATGCAAAACTTTTTATTGGTCAAATCTTGGAGAAGGTTGTTTTTACCTTCATATATGCAAAGCAGAATATAATGATCAAACTAATCAATGTTAAGCCGTGTTGAGATCTCCTGAAAAAAAAGTAGTTTTGTAAACGTCCTACCGCCAAAACTTGGACAGAATTTGATCAAATTTGGAATGTAGGCATATTTTCGTCATGTCTCGCAATGGTTTTTGAATGTTTGGATAATTCATAATCCAAAACACAGAATTTGTATTTTCTCAAATCAGATATCCGTAGTTTTGATAAAACTCACATGTACCCCTAAGAACCCGGGAAAAATGTTTTGGTTGCTATCTCTCCAAAATATGATCTACGTGACTTTTTTCTAGGGCGAAATTGTGATCATCTCTCCCACTTAACCTCTTCAAAATAAAAACATCATTTAAAATACAATTCAATTTTAACCTCAATACAAATAAAAACATAAAAATTAGAAGGAAAAAACAAACAAACAACACATAAATAAAACTAAAAATACAAATATAAATATATAAAATGAATCAAAATTTATTTAGAGTGAAAAACTTAATGGAAAATGTAATAAAGAAAATCGGCTCAAAAAATTTTGGTGACATATGGAGGATTATTACCCCAAAAAAAATATGTCGAGAAAGAGGAGAACAAAGAAAATACGTTGAAGTACTTAAAACTTTTGCAATACAAAATACATTCAACTCGTTTATGAATATCGTTAACAAATTCCCCAAAATGATATCAAAAAATGATTTAAAATGTAAATGATTTTATCTGATTGTTGGTTTTGAGATGATTTTCAGAATTGTGACTCTACTGCATATATGTAGGAAACAGCATATCGTGGTGAACATAAATCGTGCTGTAAATGTACACTAGATGAGCAAGTCTAAAATTTCGTTATTTTGAAATCGACCGAACTACTGCTACTGCGCTGTGATTGGTTGGCTGTAGTGAAGTTCTAGTTTTGAGGCGGGAAGTCTTGGATTTGATCGAACTTTCTCACGTCTGCGCATTACATTCTGGCGTTTCAAAACGTTCGGATTTACCTACGTTTTACGTTTTACTTTTTGCTTTTCAAACAAAACTACAAAGCTTTTGATATTAAAGTTTCGAGTAGTTATTGATTTCCACCAGGAGTGTAGATAAATAAAAACTATATATAAATTCAGTTTATTTTAAATATTTATTCAACTTTACCACTGTATATTCAATGTGAATTAATTTTTTTTTTTTAACGAGCTCAAATTTAACCAGCAACCATTTTTCAATAAAAATATGTCTTTGTCCAACTCATAACTTTCCCATTACTTGTTTGAAAATAAATTGTTAATTATTACGCTTTAAAACAGAAGTATTCAATACATTTTTTTCAAAATATTTGGTTTTGTGATTCTACATACATCGTGTCTGATCTTAGATGTCCAAAATACATAACTATTATTAGTTTTATCGCTCACCATCCCCTTAAGCGATTTAGTCCAAAATCTAATCACATGAAGTAAATCTTGATAAAATTTCAAAATTATGGTCTCTACATGTGTTAGAACGTTCAGAAACCATCGGAAGTGAAATTTCGTCCATAATATTATAGATTATGGAATAATAATCTATAGTATAGAACCCTAATTATTGTATGGCTTTTAAAATACGATTACCGTCAGATTAAGAATAAATTTATCTTCAAATTTAAAATACATTTACTTTTAAACTATAAGTAAATTTTACTCTTACATTTAAATTCATTTAATTGTAAATTTAAAATTCACTTATTCTTTACATTTTAAATTCATTAGCCCTCAATTTAAAACTACTTTTACAAATAAATTTAAAATAATGAACACTAGAATTTTAAATATATTTTCTGTTAAATTTAAAATAGATTTATCCGTTAATTTAAAATATATTTAATATTAAATTTAAAATACACCTCTTAAATTTGAAATATATGTAAAGTATCCTTAAATTTAAAATAATTTACTCTTAAAGTACATTACCTTTAAAATAAAAATATTTGATTTCATATAAATTTATTCTTGAATTAAAATTAACTCATAAATTAATATACATTTATATAAATTTACCCTTAAATTTAAAACACATTTACTCTTAAATTTCAAATCAATTGACTTTTAAATATAAAATACAATTAAATCTATTTCCTTAAATTCTCTAACTCAAATCATGTTTATTAAAAGTCCCTTTTATAACTAAAAACATAGGCTATTTGTACTTTGAATTGTTATACTTAATAACTGCGCAATAGACAGTAAGCATTTCTATATTATTTTGGCGCAATTTACAATTCACAATACGCGAAACTACAAAAACGAGTCGCTGTGAGTTGTATGTATTAAAATGAAATTATATGAACCCATTTATAAGTATAATCGTTGTAAAATAATTTGTAGTTTCTAGTTACTTTACTAGTCTCCTTTTTCTACTCCAATATTGTAAATTTACTTTTTCCAAAGTTATTGATCGACTGTACCAAACCCCACTCCGTCAACGGAACGGTTCCCTAGCGTTCCCTAGCTATACCGGTACAGTAGGCTACAGAACAACACTGTTATCTAACCTTGTATTTATTAACCAACAGCTAATTAATACAAAACGTTTACAACTTTACTATTGGGGGGGGGGAATAATAATTGACGTAAAAAAATTGTTGTAGCAGTGTGTGATTTAAAAAAATTAGATAGTTTAATAAATTTAAACCCAGCGCCTTTAAAAACATGAACATATGAAAATATATTTAAAATCACTAACTCTTAAATTTATTCTTAACACCTAAATATATTTATCCTTAAATTAAAATTATATTCACTTTTAAATTTCAAATATATTTACTTTTAAATATACAAAATAATTAAATGTATGTTTCAAAATTTACTTAAGTTGCATACAAAGTTTAATTTAAATATTTTGAAGCGTTTGAAGGTTTTTTTTTGCAATAGTGGGGATCCTGAAATCATACACTTTCAAACCGATTGCAAGTTCGGACACAACGTTTAATAAACGAAATAAATATATTGCACTAACTTTCTCATACCTCCTGCTACAAAACCAAATACCATTAAAAAAATAAATAAATAAAATGTAATTTTCTTAATACTCAGTTCACTCCATGTATTTTTTTATTGCATTGTATTGGTCGTCTTTTTTAACTTTCTTTATTTTTTTTAAAAAAAAGTACTGTATTTATTTTGAAAAAGATATAATTTTTAAATGGAACTTGATTTGGTTGTTTCATAAACTCGCCCTAAACCCAAATCATATTTTATTCAAAGTGAATTTTTAAAGACAAGGTTCAAATTTAATTTTCGCTTCATGTTAGTTATTCTTTAGGCGTAATTTTCTTTTACTTGAAATTTTGAGAATGGGTTTAGAATTAATCCTTATATTTCACCAAAATTTGAACCTAATCGGTAGAGATAATTTTAAGGAATAAGGTATTTACGATGATGACCAAAACGTTTCGGTTAAGTCCTTGGAGGCTATATACGCAAATTTGATATAAATCGTTAGGGCTCATTTAGCAAAACGTATTTTTTACCAAATTTGATGTTTTGGCAACTATTCTCAAATTTAATGTTATCTTTAAAAAATTTAAAAACTCCTCGAGATAAACTCAAAATATGACCTTTGATAAGAATTGATCTACAGTACTTGTTTTGATTGTAAAGCACTATACAGGGTGTTACAAAAAGATTGGGCTGGCTATGCATTTTCATATTCTATGTGTGATTCTAAGCTGAAAATGAAGAATAATTTTTTTTTCAATTTCCACTTTGTTTAGCAGCTAGACGCCATTTTGTTTTTTTTTACAAAAACTCACTGTAACTCTGGAAATACATAAAATATCGAGTATAGATGACAGACAACATTCTAAAAATCGCTTTTTTAAGGCTCAAAGAACTTCAAAAACTAACGTTTCCGTGAAAAATTCGTCATCGATGACAAATCACATAACCGAACTAGATACATATGAAAAAGTATAAATAAATATATTCAATATTCAGATCATTAATTTAATTCAACGGCATTTCCTAAACGGCATTGAGAAACAAATAAATCAATGAATGTACATAATATTTTTATTTGTGTATTTGCGATGTCTTGTGGGTATTTGTTTTTGTGACTGTGTTTGTAATCTGATGATGACAATATAATTGTCGAAACCGGTAAACAACAGGAAAGATTGTGACGAACCTAAAAGATAATCATTTAAATTTATATAGAATCTTGGAGGCTGTAATTGCAATAATGTTAAAAATAATGCTTTCGTATCCGAAGATCGTATCTACTAGAGTGATTACTACCTACAGATTGATCTAATTGTCACCAAAGGCTATATGTACTAGATTGTCATCAATGACATGGACTGAAGATGTATAAGTTTTTACTTTACCAAATAATATCTAGTAAGGGAAAGTGAGATGAGCTAACAAATTCTCTTACTTAAAAGTCTATGAGATGAGCCCATCTTAGACATAATATGCGTCTGTTTTTCTGTCTCTCTGTCCTCCTCTGGCTAGTATTACTCTAGAATTGGTAATCATAAAGTCGATGAAATAAAAGAATAAGAACCAAATAACTAAATTATTAAATTTTGACAACAAAGCCCAAGGGTATACAAGTAACTGAACCTATATTTATGAAAATTTGTATTAATAGTCCGGCTTTAGTAATATTTTGTAGCACTGAGTTCCAATTTGACATCACTGCATCCAAATGTTGATTTTTTTTTTTCTTTGGTGATTTTTAAGAAACTTTCAATAAACTTGTTTTTTTAAAGTTAGACTCTTGCCCGTATACGACGATAAAAGAATCCTCTTCTGGGTTCTGTGTTCTGAACTGTGCTGATAATCGATTTCATTCTGAGTGTTGCTGATATCCTAGAAGGGAACACCTGTGAGTTATGGGGTAAAACATTCCTAGGGGACAGATTAGAGTTCCCTGTGAAAGGGGACATTAAGGAAGATCAAATTAAGTAAGGAACTCAATGTGAGAGTGAGGGGATGATTATCAGAAGAGTTCGATAATTGGCTCTAGCTGAAGTAACCTTATCTGTTAACTATGCGACATCAGATAAATCGAAAAAATGGAGTTTCACATCACCTTTACGTTCAGAAATATTCCATTTAAACGATGTATCTTGCACTGAAACAGGCAAAAATTATAGGTTCATATACACTTCCGTTAATACCACGCAATGATGACGATGTTTGTTGAACGAAACGCTTCTCCGTTCCTCTTTTACAGAATGGAAATGGCAGACGATGGTAATTCAGCATACTTGGAAGAACTTTTTTAGGACCAGAACTATTTAGGGAGTTTGTTAATCCCATGAAGCCATAAGTTTAACAATGAGATAAGAAAGGACCTGAGAGGAATTTTGGTCGAATCAAAATGTATACATTCCACGATAGGCCTATTTTGGATCACAATGTAGGAAGGCTACCCATCATACAATGCAACACAAGCTGATTCTCTAAATATATTGACCAAAATTTGGTTTCTTGGCTCTTGTAGGAAATATTTAATTGTATTGATCGATGAAGGGGTTTTTACTATATTTGACAAACACAATAATAACGTATCTAGCAACAGCAACAAGTTACGTTTATAGTTTTTAGCCAATATATCGGTTATCTTTTTAGTTATGGAAAAAAATAATAAAAACCTTTTTGTTTGTCATTAACAAAGGAATGTTTTTGTCTCCTTAATTTTTTTGTAAAGTTAACGGTTTTAAAGATATTTGACATTAAAAAATTTAAAAGGCCGCCATTTTTAAAATATACAAAAACAATTCTGATTTTTTTTTTGTACAGAGGTAAAAGGTTACGTAAAAAATATGTACACTAAAATGGGCTCAATGTCTTTTCTATTTCCAAACATATTAAGGGTTTAGTAAAATAAAAAATTCTTAGTTTCACCTATAGATAGCCTGATGAAATTTGGGGCAATATTTTCTAGACACTGCATGTATTACACAATAGACCCATTTTGGATGACATTAGGAAGGTTATACATGACCTAACACAAAAAATAAAAACTGAAATTAAGATCAGTTTTAATTTATGTAATTATAGACACTAATATGCTGGTCAAATTAACATATTCTCTGTTAAACGAATTATTTTTCTCCAAATAAAAGGTAATCACATAATTTTCCTTACTTCCACAAAAAATGTGTGTACAACTAAGATGATGATCAGTTATTGTCAAAAATAAAGGTTTCGTTGCAAAACAAAACCTTTGCTTTTTTTTTTATTAACTATTGAAGTTTCTACAAGTATTGCCCACTTCAAGAGAATAAATGAGTCTTGTTAGTTCTCAGTGTCACACTCAAACTATACGAAATAAAATGGTCCTCTTATTACATTTTGCTTATGAAATTCTGTATTTAATAAATATATTCCCATTGACCGAGTTTCGTGTCCTTGTCATCACCGTCTTTAGAAATCGTACTTATTGATATTTAGTTAGGTAGAGCTGTAATACTATTAGAAGCCTAGCTTGCTGACTATGCTGTGTTTCGTGAATGATGGTTTTTTATTACAATCAACAATATAGCATATTAGCGAATTTTTATAATATATAAATTCTATTGCAACCTCCATAGTAGAAACTGGTAGACTGGATACAAGTCCATAGATCCTGCTCATTAGAATAATTTGGTACCATTTTTGGTTTATATCATTAGTGATTTTAAAACGCGTAGTATATAGGCTACTGTCGAAAGAAAAATTATTATAAGTAGTACTACTAAAATAAGTTAATTATTTGTAGATCTCTACAGGATCATCGAAAAAGGTGTCTGTGGTTTCAAGGTAAAAGAACTAAGCTCATGGTTCAGGCGAACTATTTATTTTTATACTAGAAGCTACAGAAAACAATCAAATTGTTTTAAATTTCCTAGTACGTTTCAATATGAGGACCCACCCGTTTGTCGGCAAACATCTAGGAGATCGGCGACCTCCGCTCAGATAAGCTCGATCTTATCAGGAGTAACAGTCGGCTATGGCGGCAGTGATTTCACCTCTCTCTCTCTCTCTCTCTCTCTCTCTCTCTCTCTCTCTCTCTCTCTCTCTCTCTCTCTCTCTCTCTCTCTCTCTCTCTCTCTCTCTCTCTCTCTCTCTCTCTCTCTCTCTCTCTCTCTCTCTCTCTCTCTCTCTCTCTCTCTCTCTCTCTCTCTCTCTCTCTCTCTCTCTCTCTCTCTCTCTCTCTCTCTCTCTCTCTCTCTCTCTCTCTCTCTCTCTCTCTCTCTCGGTGGCGACAAAACAGGACCAATCCTTCCATCTAAGAGCCAAGAAACCTGTCATTGGGAGCTTCTCGTATAGCCTATTGAGGTGGCGCACCATCTTTCTGAAAAATTACACTTATCGGCTTTTCTCTTTCTTTATAATCAATTTATAGAAAAACTTGAACCATGTCCAAGTGACACTAGTAATAGTTTTCTCAACAAACATGATTGAGCCCACAATTCGATTCACCACACCACACGTTTTTATTTATGGTAAAAGTTTCATGAAACTTCATCTAATTCTGATGACGTAACTTTCATCAACGTCTATTGCATTCAGCATTATCACATTAATTAACTCTTTAGGACGATCTGATTGCTTAATTTTATGTTCAAGGTGGATTTTATAAGCATGCCATCTAAACTGTTTATGATGTATATCTAAACAGTTGGTTTAGAAATGCCCAGTTAAAAACTACGTCTTATCTAGTGTCAGACTTTTCTTTCCACTATCTTCGCATCTTCCGAAGATCCTCTTCTTGCTTACCATCCATTGTGTAGTATAGGCCTGTGTGTTGTGGTTTTACCTGATCAGGTTTGTATTTATTCTTATCTTTGACTGCTCAGGCCAAGTTTTAGGTTTGAGTTTTCTTCATAGATTATAGATTTAATTTTAGTTTCCAACATGGCCCTAGACCTAGACTATGTTGGTCTTTTTCTCATTTTTCCTCTCTTTTATATTCTAGTTTCACACTTGATAAAGAGAGTTAATTTATAATCTAGAAACGTCGTGAATCAACTTTCATATAAACAAATGATGGCAAATGTCCAATTAAACCACACTAATAATATCATCATTCTATCATTATCAAATAACTTCAAACCGTAATTCTCTATATGTTCTGTATTAGTAAATCTCATTTCTTGTTAACTACCAATATTACGTAATGCAAGAATATAGTACTGAACTACCAAAATAAGGAACTATTATTGACCACCGTCGCACTTCCCACTCTGTACTTTTGTTTTAATCCACAACTCCATCTTTCTCCGTACATTCTTATGAATTGAAAACAATATGCAAGACCAACAATAAATAGTATATTTCATCAGTAGGATCAAAAGTGAATCTTTTCAATAGAAGCTGAAGTTAAAGCGGAAAATGAGCGAGGATCGAAAAACTTGGTAATCGCAAAAAATATCGTACTCTTTTGATGGATCTTCACGTTTCATAACCTCAGGAAACTGAAAATTGTACCTATATTTCATCACTAGGACCAACTGTAAAGTTTTTCCATACAAGTTTAAAAATGAGCGAGGATCGAAAAGCTTCTTTTGGTCCTAGTGATGAACTATATTTTTCGTTATACTGCAAATAATATAAGAAAACAATTTCACAAAAACTAAAATTTGATAACCTATTTACCTTCAAATCGATGGTAACAGCAGTTTTAACGGTTATTTACAATCGAGAGTAAAAATGGTTTGTATAGATGCTTTACAATCGTTAATTAATTCGTATAAATAAAGTAACAGCTGATGACCTCGACTTCAAATGATGTTTTTAAGTCCTAGGACTAAAAAGACAACTTTAGCATATCAATGCATATATTGAAAACAGCTATTTTTGAAGCAGTATGACAAAAAATAATTTTGATAATATTTACATCCATATTTTCTTCGATTTTTTACTAAAGTATCCGTATTGAGATACAGAATCCAAAAAAGGTGGTTTTTGGATTGACATCTGTCTGTCGTCTGTTCAGTGCTCTAGTCTAAACAAGTAAGAAGATTTCGATATAATTTTATATATGAGCGTATTAGGGCTTTATATCGAGGGATTTTTTTTAACAACTCAATATTTTAATGTAATTAAAACTCAATATTAAGATTTTCGTAAAATCGACTCCAACGATTTTCATCAAACTTTTATTAAAAAAAGCCTTTTTTAGGAGTCAAACAAAGCGTGTAACCTCTCCTAAAAAAAAACACCTGGTTCAGGATTTGTCAGTTAAAAAAATAATTATCATAAAACTGTTATAAAAACATAATATCTCAAAATCTACTCAACCGGTTTCGTTTAAATTGAGGTAAAATGTGATAATTGATGATCTTAAACTGTGTGTAAAATCGCCAATAAAAAATTAATGACTGTTCAGGAATACTTGACAAAAATTGAAAAATAACCTTAACCACAACAAAAAAGGAAAAAGTTGATTACACTTAGGACGAGTTGTTGTTATAAGCTAAGCAAGGGTGGGCTCGATTTATATATTATTATCTTCGAAAATATTTACATTAAATTTCACAAAAACTATATAAGGAAGAAACCATTTTATAAGCACTATCTCCCATTAGAAATACGTGTGGGGGGGGAGACACTGTAAGAAAATTAGCTTTTTTTCTTTCTCACAATAGCAGTATTATTAGACATTGTTGGTAAGATGGAAACGATTATTTTAATTTGTAAATGAATTTGTTAAAAAGATAGACAAGTGAAATAATTATGCACCAATTTATTTTTAGCTTAACTAGCCTTGACGTAACCTACCCAGAAGAACGAAAAATATTTCTTGGGCCGGCAAACCCCATGAAAGTGATATTATATGCTACTGAGACATTATTATTTCCAACTCATTTTATCGCTGTAAAAATAAGAAAAAATACGCTTTTGAGATACGAGTATAGGCTAACTATCAATTTTCATGTGCCCCGCATGTGAGTACGGGTAAGACAATTCCAAAGTACCCTAAATGGATTTACACCTTTTTCACGTAATCTTGAGTTAAATCCCTCTCTTTCCTACCAGGTATTGACCAATTCCTGTTATTTTTCAACTCTGACGACAGACTATTTGAGGGCTAGATGTCTTTATTTTATGATACTATAATTACCTTATACAGGTTTTCTTCAGTCCGTATTTGTACATATAGCTACAGCGCTGTTTCGCCGATCACTGTTTCCTTCGTCAGGCTAGTCGACACTTACTCACGTAACACATAACACAAGATCCGAGTGTAACTCTTCGTTAGATAATAAATTTTTATTTGAGAAAGTTTGTGGCTACTCTGCAGCAAATAGGAGACAACCTATATAAGGTAATTTATAGTATTATACTTAACAATTCCAAGGCAATAAAATCTATTTTATGTTCTTTTCTTCCGTTTTTTTATAACACGATTATGACCGAAAGGTTTTTCGTCTTTAACACAACAAGAAAACCATTTTTGGATGTGTCTGAATGTGTGTTTTTATATAAATATGTTCAAATTAGTAACAATTATATTAGTTTTGTTTCTACTATGCATTTATGAAATCATTAGACTATCATGGATTACATAAATCCATCAATATAAAATTAATATTAAGCCATATCCACGCCTAATGTTTGTATTCAATTTGAATAAGCTCTACTTAACTTGTTATCCATACGACCTAATTGTCGTGATGTTTTCAATATACCGGGTCTTTCAAAAGTAAGTTAAAACTTTAAATGTTGTGGTTTCGTTATTTGATGTCCAATCCCCGAGAAATACTCTTTGTTGTATACAGATATAATTAAAATTTATTAAAACATCAGCTGTTATTTACATTGCTTATATATTTGTTGCCACAGCTCTAAAATTATTTTTAATTAGGACAATTTTTAGAACGCCACTTTAACCCCTAAACTGTGGTGACCAAGCATTACAATTAGTAATCATTATTTCGAGCTGCACACAATTTTAAAGATTAATAGCTCTTTTTCACGGTGTTACACTTTAAATTCGGACCAATAGTTTTAGAAACATTTGCGTTGTAAAGATATAAATATAATAAGCAATTATTTTGCTATGAATGTGTTTAAGATTCTATGTTTGTTGGTACATTTTTGATCGGTTAAAATATGTTCACTCTAGAAGATAACGATTTGGCAATCGGGTCATTAATTACTAAACTTTGAACAAAATCGATAGTTCCGTTTTTTAACAATTCACAACCATTATTTTTGAAAGATACGTACAAAACGTTTTGTTTGGATGTTTACATGGTACACTTGATCAAAATTTGATCATAAAGGTTATAAACCGATTTTGAATTATCAAAATAATAATGATACAAGTTCATAAGTCTAGGATCATGATATCATACACTGTAAAATAAGCAGATCCTCTAAACGTAATGCCTAAAAGTTGATCTCACACAGGTCTTTCTTGGCGTCTTCTATACTCTAACAAGCCTCATATAATAAAGTATCCACTCGCTTAGCTCGTGTGTATCTCAGACCTGACCTGCCTCGAAGCTATACATATGAGAGGAGCCTCCACTCGCTACGCTCGTGTCGGTGACTCGGCCTTTCCGTATCTCGTAGTTATAGGAATAATATCATATTTTCTTGGGAATCAAGGGTTCGAAATTATATTTTTAACAATAACTTCGTTATTTTTGTCATCGTAGATAATAGAGGTAGGGGTTAGTACCATTACATGCAGTTTTGAAATCTGATTTTAGTCAAATTTAGTGTGTTAAAATTTGAATGACATACGAGATATGAACAGAAAAACTGTTTAAAATGGGCACCATTTAGAATTCGATTTATCTGAATTTCAAATAAATTATAGTTTATAGGAAAGACTATAATCCCCAATACCAAATTTCACGTTTTTATCTATGCCCGCTGTACGTACAGACGACGGCCGGACGAGATGTCGAAAATCACCCATTTCTTTTCCCTGAGGTCATGAACCGTGAATCAGTCAAAAAGTAGAATTCGAAATATTTGACGAACAACAAACTCACCCTACACTTTGTAAAATCATTAATAGGTCTTAATAGCACACTTTAAATTTTAGCAATAATTTTAGAAATATTGAAGTTGTAAAGTTCGTAGACAATTATTTTGGTAAGAATGTGTTTTAGATTTTCTTTTGCATTTTAACTATAGTTTTACAATAACGATTACAACAAACTTTAACTTCTCGCACCGCCCAAATTACCTGCATGGAACAGTTTTTTTGACGGGAAAGAATTACTCATATATTAGTAATACTTGTGGAATTTTGTAAATAAAACTATGTAAAAATATAGTACAAACTTTTTCATTCACCAATCGAAAAAAAAACAAATAAAAAATTCACCGAAAATGTCACTTCGGTAGTTGTAATTAAAAATTGACATTCGTCGCCGTAGAAATATATTCATATATTTAAACAGACCCTAAACTTGCTTCTCTTTTGTCATAAACGAGCCTCAAAGTAAATATAGCTTTCAATGAGCGGTCAAATTACATTTTGTTTTTTGCCAATTATTCCGGAAGTGTAATATTACTTTACTTGCGATTTTGCGCTCGGGTTTGAGTCATTAATCTTCACATTTTAATAAAATTTTAATTAAATCTGTTTATTGAGATACCGGAATTTTTGGAAAGATGTCAAACAAAAAGCTTTATAGGGCCTATGTTACACTTAACCAAATTTGATCAAAAATATTATCGCCAATTTTTAAAAAAAAATGGTTTTTCTTTTTTTTATGCAGCTATCCATGAAGGAAAAATCCCGAGATATGACCAAAATAACCCTAAATAGCAAATTTCATTAAAATCTGTCCTCGCGTTTGTAGATAGACAACAGAGACATTATTCCAAAAAAACATCACTTTTAACTTGGGAGACTGCAAAACGGATATATCCCTACAAAACTTAATATCACACAATTTTCTCTGTACTACATATAACGACAGTAAAATTTTCCAAAAGAGGGTTGAAGTTTTTTATGTAAACAATCAATATGCTATTGGTACAGCCGGGCAAATCATAATTATACCAAAAATACGTTTTAGTGATATAGTTTCTGGAGACCGAGTCTGTAGATGATAAAAAATCAATCGCTGAAAACCTAATAAGAAATGAGGCGGTAGAAGTATCGGTGCTAAGCCCATGTTTCTCTCGACATATCTGGTAAATGGCAAAGTAGTATTCAATGAATTTTTAACAACACAAATTCAATTCATAGAAAATCTTGTACAAGAACTGAATGAAGATAACTTTAACACCGTCTAGAATTTTGTTAAACTATAAGTGAACAAGTCAGTCAAATTTTATTTTTGATATTTCCTTTTTGGACAACTTTTCTTTTTACAATTTATCGTCATAATTGTCACTATTGATTCATTCCAATCCCAGAATATTACACAATGTTCAGACACAATATTCGAATAATTAAATATCTAAACTGGAATTAAGGTGGTTGTCCCGTTATTCTTTTTTCCTCAATTAGATGAAGAAATGTTTTGTAAAGTTGTAAGGAGACAACACTGATCCAAAATGATTAACAATGATGAGTATAACCTCATAGACAAATTCTATTCCAACAGGACTGATTGAGAATGGTGAGCATTATCTCGAAGACTAGTTGTACTCTAACAGGAGTGGGTGAGCATTACCTCGAAGAACACTCCTACTCCAACAGGACGGATTGAGAATACTTAGTATTAAAACCAATTGTAGTCTAACAGGACGGGCTGAGTAGGACTCAGGCAGATTGAGAATGATGAGCGTTATCTCGAAGAAAAGTTCTATTCCAACAGGACGGATTGAGAATGCTGAGTTTTACATCGAAGATCAGTTGCTTTCCAACCGGACGGATTGAGAATGCTGAGTTTTACATCGATGGTCAGTTGCTTTCCAACCGGACGGATTGAGAATGCTGAGTTTTACATCGAAGATCAGTTGCTTTCCAACCGGACGGATTGAGAATGCTGAGTTTTACATCGAAGATCAGTTGCTTTCCAACCGGACGGATTGAGAATGCTGAGTTTTACATCGAAGATCAGTTGCTTTCCAACCGGACGGATTGAGAATGCTGAGTTTTACATCGAAGATCAGTTGCTTTCCAACCGGACGGATTGAGAATGCTGAGTTTTACATCGAAGATCAGTTGCTTTCCAACCGGACGGATTGAGAATGCTGAGTTTTACATCGAAGATAGGTTGCTTTCCAACCGGACGGATTGAGAATGCTGAGTTTTACATCGAAGATCAGTTGCTTTCCAACCGGACGGATTGAGAATGCTGAGTTTTACAAGAAGATCAGTTCTATTCCAACAGGACGGATTGAGAATGCTGAGTTTTACATCGAAGATCAGTTGCTTTCCAACCGGACGGATTGAGAATGCTGAGTTTTACATCGAAGATCAGTTGCTTTCCAACCGGACGGATTGAGAATGCTGAGTTTTACATCGAAGATCAGTTGTATTCCAACCGGACGGATTGAGAATGCTGAGTTTTACATCGAAGATCAGTTGCTTTCCAACCGGACGGATTGAGAATGCTGAGTTTTACAAGAAGATCAGTTCTATTCCAACAGGACGGATTGAGAATGCTGAGTTTTACATCGAAGATCAGTTGCTTTCCAACCGGACGGATTGAGAATGCTGAGTTTTACATCGAAGATCACTTGCTTTCCAACCGGACGGATTGAGAATGCTGAGTTTTACATCGAAGATCAGTTGTATTCCAACCGGACGGATTGAGAATGCTGAGTTTTACATCGAAGATCAGTTGTATTCCAACCGGACGGATTGAGAATGCTGAGTTTTACATCGAAGATCAGTTGCTTTCCAACCGGACGGATTGAGAATGCTGAGTTTTACATCGAAGATCAGTTGCTTTCCAACCGGACGGATTGAGAATGCTGAGTTTTAAATCGACGACTGTCTAGATTCTTTTTTGTTTTTTTTCCAAATATTTCTTAACCGTTATTTTATTTTTTACTATTATTTCAGATTTTTGTTTTTACTTTTCATCAAAATTTGAACGAAATCGGTAACCGAAATTTTGAAAATTACGTCTTTATAATACTATCCAATTTTTATTTATTTTCGAAAATTAACAGGCATATTTTGGAAAGTTAACAACTAAAACAGTTTCAAGATATGGTCAAAATATCCCAAAATTCCAAATTTTATTAAAATCGCATAAACCAGTCCACAATACAAGACGACAGAGAGAAATCATTCCAAAAACTTTTTCTTTTTATTGGGGAGGGGGGGGAGTTCTCAGAAAACTTTAAATGGATATACTCGCGAAAATCTAGACATCGAGTTTTAACCCATCACGAAATTTTCTCTATACAACGTATATATAAGAGAAAATAAAAATTAGATGATTCATGGTTAGGTGTGAAGACTTGTCAGCGCATAGCCTAGCACTTGTCGATTTTAGATTAAGGTGGCAGCTCCCAGGAACGTTACGTTACGTCGATAACTCCACGCAGCAAACTCTATGACGGCACTCCTAGTCCTATATCCTACGTCCTACATGATGCGGTCAATCACACGCGTCTGCGCGTTCGCTAAAACACGTGACTTCGGGCCAAACAGATGTTACGTAATTTGACATATGTTGCATGTAGTTGCATAACAATAAAATACCGTAATAACATCTGGCCATGAATTTTAAACATTTCAATAAAATATGGGTTAGTTTTATTTAAACAAACACTAAGAATTAGCGAAGTACAAATATAAACTAAGCAAACCTAACTTTCTATCACGCACATCGACAAAACCAAAAATAACATTTTACTTTCTCTTTTGTACACTCGTTTGTACAAAATTTGAATGATATCGGTAGAGCCGATTTTGAGAAAATTACGTCTTTTAAAACAGCCCCATCCCGCTCACAAACAGGTATTTTTGGGTCAATACGTTTAATTTGGGTCCTTTGAGGCTACGCTGGAGCAAAATAACATCTAAATCGTTAGAAACGATATTGATAAAATTGTAATTTTGAGCGTGTTCTTTTTTTGTGTGGCAGCTACCTCCAAATTTTTATTTATCAAAAAATTGTCTCATAAATGCTAATATTATGCACAAATAGCAAAATTTGAACTGTGGTCATAGAGAACTGCATAGACTTTAGACAAACACATTTCCAAAAAACAACTTGTTTAGGCCCTGGGGACCACAAAACAGATATTTCCACGAAAACTAGACTTCGATTTTTTTTTTTTAATCACATAACTTTCTCATTCACGTTTTTGCCAACTATTCCTGAACTGTCTTTTTTACATACAAAGTGGGCATATGTCCGGCAATATATTGCAAATCTCAGCTCTAGTTGGAAAGTGATAGACACATCATTGGAAAGCTCTTGATTGGGGCTATCTACAGAATGTGCCAAAACTCAGGTCCCATATACAGGATGTTCCGAAAAAGTATAAATCTAACTTTACCTATATTTTTTTTTGTAAGTATATCATTTATTTCCCCCTACACAATTACTCCTAAACAGAATCTTTTTATTTTACTTACATACTAAATTATAAGTAATGAAATATAACTATCTTTCGGTTTTACTCAGTCATACATAACACAAGAAAAACCTTAAAGTGGCAACTCTTTGGAAAGCGGTTTACATTTGCTATCTGATAATGTAACTAAATATTATTTTTCTGCACAGCTCTTAGTGGCAAATGATAACACGGACTCTCCGAAGTCGTCTATGGTTAACATTCTTCAGATGAACAGTTTTATTACAACTTATAGTTTTTGATTTTCTTAGTTTTTTATTGTGCACAAAATAAAATTTATTAATTTTATTGTATTTTCAAATTATTTTTGAAACGCTCTGTGCAGATAATTAATATTTAATTACATTATCAGATAGAAAATGTAAACAGCTTTTTAAAGGTTTGTCACATAAATTTTTTTCTTCTGTTATGGCCGAGTAAAAATAAAATAAGACTTTGAAATTTGATTCCTCATAACTTAGTATTCCAATAAAATTAAAATGTTCTGTTTTCAACTGAACCTGAGTTTTGGCACACCCTTTAGATATCCACAATCAAAAATTTTCTATTGATGTGTCTATCACTTTCTTATGATAACTAGAAGCTGAGATACTGCAATATATGTGGGACTTTTGCCCTGCCTGTGTGCAAATGACCATATACCCCAGCAGTGCCTTCCTTAGTTTTGAAACAATCAGTATACTACACCCGGTCCCCTGAATTACCTAATACATGATCCTCTTTGTCATAGGTCAGTTTGACTTTGAAGGATTTAAAAAACGCATATCTAGTAGGCTATCTATCTTATTGGTTGAACCCATCCACAAAATCGGGTGGCCAATTATTCCTATAATTCTGGCATGCCCCAAGAGAGAGGTTTTCTAGAAACTGGTGCACTTTAACATATAGGCTGTCTTTCTAACCTCCCCTATAATAAACAAATAAATGGGTGGAAGTCCTAGCATTATCCCCATTGTCATAATTCGTGTTGTGGACATTGCTCCGTTTATGCAGAGACAGGCCAGCCTCTGAGCTTAGTCAAAGTAGATTTGGGCCCCTTCTGCTCAGTTTTAACCAACCAAACCACAGCTCCCATGGTTCATCATAGGTCGTATAATCCCAGTGTAGATGCATCTCATAATAGCTGGTTTTAGTCCCCACATTTTTCCCACAACTATTCTTACTGCCATTAACAATTTATTTACTTTTTTTAGTGCGCCTAAAGTGATAACTGGTGTCAAGTATCAACCCTAGATATTTAACCTCGTTTGGACTTGGAATTATCTCCCCAGGATATCACTCAAATTTGGAGTGATCTTCTTTCTTGTGATAGAATTAGTGTTGTCTTACTTGGGTTTACCCATAGATTTTCCTTGCAAAAAAGCTGAGTATATGCCTATGCCTAATTTAATTTATATATTGTATATTTGAATATTTTTTTTTTAAATAAGCTTTTAGTGACATTAGCAATAAAGTTTGTTTTATCAACAGCAATACACAATTAATAATAAATTGATTTGCCTATTAGGTTGACAACAACATTTTAATGTTAAAAAAGGCAATCTGTTGTTATGTATTCAAGTGTAATCTTTACAAAATCAAAGTCTATACCTTTTTACCTATGTATCAAAGTAAATAGCTTCGAGTTGTACAACAGCTTGATTTTTTATTTGTTGTAAATTTACTTCTTAAATTTATTTCGTTATGAGTATTTCTCAATCTGGTTATTTAACCCAAAATTACCTAGCAAAATAACTTTCTCACGCTTAAAAATAATACATTCACTGTATTTAAACAAAATACTTGATCACATTTTCAAGATAAAATTTACAAACATACAAGAATTGATCAATTAAAAGTATTAAAAAATAAAGCATAATATTCTATTGCTAGGTAAAATGTTCTGAATTCGATACATGCGAAGTTCTCGGTAACAATTAATGAAATCATAAACTACAATCTTCACTACATTATATTATAGATCTAAACTTGAATTTATATGATTTTATTTTTAGGTCTTATAATTAAGATAATATAATAAAATAATATGTAAATCATAAAAGTTGACTCACCAGGAAATTTCTTTTTATGTTCTGCATCCACTTCTCTCGCAGATCGAAAGTACCTCTCTTTGTCCACTTTGGGTAAAGTTTTCCACATCTTTCCCAGCCTGTAGAAAAACAATCATTTATTAATATGAATATTATTATTTGGTTTTACTTACCCATTATACAAAGTATAGGGTAAGTTTATTGATCACAAACAATTACAACTTTTACTGATCTTCCTATTTGATGGCCTCAGGAAATTGAAAAAGTGTTTTTTTACATCCTGTCCATCCATCGGCTTTACATAAGCATGACAGCGGCTAAAAAAATTAGGATGAAATTTGGTATAGAGGTCCATAAAGAATGCTCATGTAGAACCTTATTCAAATTTAGAAAAATCAAAATTAAAATGTCAAAATGGTGGTCAATATGGTGGTAAACAGTTCATTTTTTTTTTTATATCTTGTTATTTGTGTATTAAACTTATAACATACTAAATTAGATAAATACTTACTTCTTGACACATTACGACAGTTTGGGATAGTACCCAAACTGCTCAAGTCTCAAAAATATCAAAAAAATGAAAAAATTGGAAGATTTTATAGATACTTTTTATACTAAGTTAAAACAACCAGTATTGACGGAATGATGAGTCATCTGCAAGCACCTGGACCAACTTATTATTTAACAGGAGAGATGAATCATTCGACTAAATAAGATAACATAGTAAAATTATTTTTGTAAAGGTTAATAATGTTAATGTTAAGAATACCTAAATATAGTTAACTGTATTAAAAGAATTTTAGTGTCATTGTTAGTTTAAAAGTTAGAGTTAAAAAACCAAGAAATGAAAAACCAAACATCAAAGAATAAGAAATTCCAAAATACCAAACATGGTATAATAAAGCTTAGTAGGGATAAATTCATTTTGCAAAATAAAAATTTTGAATTTATAAAGATTTCTTGGAGAAAAACGCCATCAAAGATCACTCTTGAGACATTTTTTCAAATATAAGGAATGGTAAGAAAATTATGAGGATAGTAAAAACAACAATTGATAAAGGGAAACACTTTTGGTAAGTTTGGTCAAAATTGGCAAACCGATGATGAGGTACGATTAAACAAATATTAGCCAAATCGTTAAAAAAAATTTAAAGACAGATAAAAAAATTTGGAAAGTTTTAAAATATTTTAAATTCAATTTTCTTTTCTTAAATATCTGCTACTCATGATCGATTGAATAGGATGTTAAGTTAATATTGAAATTATACATAAAACTAAGAATTTTAGTTTTAATTTGTACTTGTTTATTAGTAGAACATAAGAGTAAACAATAATTGATAATGCTTTAAATAAATTTCCACCTAATAAATCTATTCTATTTTTTAATTGAAATAAATCTAATAAACTTGCTTTTTGTGTTATAAACGTTTTAATTTGTCTTTGATTGAATTTATGTTTGTGTATGAATAATTGAATTTCTTGTATGTTTTTATTTCAACGTAGTTTTAAGTATATTTTGAAAGATCAATAATAATAGTTGTTTGTAATTGTTGTGTGTTTCAATTATACTTGATTCATATTGTTTTATTAGTTTCATTGATAGTGTATATTATAAAGATTGTAATTTAAATTCAAATAACATTCGATTTTTTTAAACTTTTTTTAAAAAAGGTTTAATTGAATAATCCTATATTTTAATGAATTAAATTTTAATTTTGTTGTGTTTTATTTTAATAACATATAAATCGTAAGTGCTTTTCAGGTGGTGTAAATAATATTGTATAGAAATATTAGTGCTCATATTTCACATTGTTCATATAGATTTTGCAAACAGCTTTTTCAAATAGACACACATCAAGAAAGATGTCTAATTGAAAGAGAAAGTAAAGCTAGTCAGACATTAAACAAAAGGAAGTTAAACTTAACATAAAATTAAACTAAGAATAAATCTTGCTCCAAACAAGTGAGGGAGATTGATTCTTGCAATCAAAAATAAGAGTAAGTGGGTGAAGGGTGAGCTTGTTGCAACGTCTCTCTGATCTCAGGTGTTGCCAATCATACATTGTCTCTATCGTATGCATAATAAGGTAGCCTCCATAGACTTTAGCTATGTAATGTGTTTAATATCTTGGTCATTTTGTTTTAAGGATACGTCTTGCAACATTTTGATCTTAGAAACCAGTAGAATGTGTTTTATGTTTTCCTCTTCCAATCAACATACCGTACTCCGCAAAATGGATATGTAAAAGTTTCACAAGGAATATTTTTATACACTTTCAGATCATTTGACTTATCCAAAATACTGTATAGATGTCTTTCACTGTTACATTTCTCCAATTGTTGATCCATTCCGTCCTCAAGAAATCTCTACACACTCTCAGACAACTCTCCAAAGATCAAACATTGTTTGGGATTGGACCCATTTTTTTCACACTTAGTAGCTCTGTCAGCCATCTCATGACCATACAAACCACAGTGCCCCAATTTGGTGATTTGTACTATTTCAACACTTGTAACACACTTTTTGAGTCAGTAAGCATACAGATCCTTTTCTCTTCCCTTCCCAGGCAGTGTGCTATTCCTGCATTAATAGCGATTAGTTCAACCTCAATGCCTGACATTGTGTTAGACTCAACATAGAAAGTTTCCTCTGTTGTTTCTGCTTGATCCCCCTTGTAGTGTATCCACAGAAGCAGTTCTGTATACACCTTATATAACCCATTATAGTAGAGATCTATAGCTTTTAAGGCTGCTACTTTTTGTACCTCCAGCCAATCTTGTTTTATTTCATTGTCAGGCAAGAATATTCAGACATTGTGTTAGACTGAACATAGAAAGTTTCCTCAGTTGTTTCTGCTTGATCGGCCTTGTAGTGTATCCACAGAAGCAGTTCTGTATACACCTTATAAAACCCATTATAGTAGAGATCTATAGCTTTTAAGGCTGCTACCTTTTGTACCTCCAGCCAATCTTGTTTTGTTTCAATGCCAGGCAAGGATATTCAGACATTATGATGTTAAATTGCCAAAGTAGGATCCAGTTTACAATAGGAATCATTTCTGCGTACTATACAAGGCAAAGAAGCAGCAATCAAGAACATTCTGTAACACACAGTACTTTCTTTTTTCTTTTTTAAGAAAATATTTAGGAATTGTATATTCAGTTCCATTTCATTACCATTTACTGGTGCCTTGTTGGAACAACACAAACAGAAACTCACTGCTGAGTTTTGAATTGTTTTAAGTTGTTCAAGTGTGTTTCCATAGCTATACCCACTCTTCCCCAGCATATGTCATCTTTGATCTCACAAAAAATAAGTAAAATTGTCTCAAAAAAAAGTATCTGCACTCCACGTTTTATTGGTTACATTGTCTGGCTACCTTATTTATATGTGGTTTCCAAAGTAGTTTTGAGTCTAGTGTAACTGCTAGGAGTTTGGGGTTGGATTCAAACTTCGTGGTATTTCAGTAGGTTTTTGTAGGTTTAGTTGTGGTTTATATTTTTTCTATAGATGTTTCTTAGTAAAGACTGTAATGGATAAGTTCGAACTCATAAAGGATGGAATTTTTCCTTCATTCTGTAGGAACTACATGAAAAAAAGAGTTCTCGTTCTTTCCTACCTCAACAATGCAACAAAGTGTTGGCTGGAGACAATGATTACTACCTTTATCCATTGAAGAAAACAAGTTGATCACCAGATTGAGGAAGGACATTCTGAAGACTACAAGGGTGTTTCTTTGGGCATTTGTAGCTCATGACATGTCATGGGTAGTGAAGTTCTATATACACTGCTAGTGACTTATAAACGAGATCAGTTGGACCAAGACATTTGGAAGAATGAGCAAACGCTGCTGGTCACCATAGAGACGTGGCCCAGAAGCGTTTGAAAAAGGACTCAACTAGCAGAGATAAAAATTCACATTCTATATTAAGAAGGTGAGCAGATTCATGTGTTTTGAGAATAAAAGTTGTTAAATTTCCCAAATATCATTATTACTCTGGTTTGAGTATTTACAGATCTGAATGTAACAGATTATGTGTAACATTAAAGTTGAATAAGTTAACCATTTAGCAATAATAGTCAGATATCTAGCGAGTCAATCATTTACTAAGAACTTTAAGTAAGGATCATGTAAAGAATGTAACTCTTATATGATAGTGAGATTAAAATACATTATATAAAGAGAATTTGTTATTTATCAGATAATCATTAATAAATTGTTATTAATTGTTTCAAACCACCGAACGGTCTGTTGTACAATTCATTAATTATCCAGCCGATAATTATAATGAAACGAGCTAATCCATAGATGATTGATCCTGTCGAAAGCCACATTGTTCATTACAAAGCAGCCAGTTCCTTTTGAAGTACCAAACAAGATGTCGATTGACCATTTTTTCTACCCATATATTCAGAGTTCAATAGTAAGAGAAACAAGACGCTATTCAGTTTTTTCTTTACCTGGTTTTAAAATAGTAATTACTATAGTCATACCAAGCTACATTACAAGAAACATTACTCCTTGAATATACAATTATATTTTTTAAGGAGAGTTAGCTTCACCAAAGTTGGGAGGTGTTTCATAGTAGAGTAAACTGTTGTCAGGGCTTGGAGCAAAATTACATCCAGACAATATAGCAGACTCTAATTCCTGTAAGAAAAATTGGTTATTTAATGGAGATTCTTCCAATGGACCTACAGTATAAGGAATTGTATCTTGAGACCTTTTAAATAAACTAAAATCGTCACTGTAAGCAGCAGTTGAAGAAAATTAGCAAATGATGACCCCCAAAACATTAGCAATATCATATTATTCGTAATCAAAACTCCATCTCACTGCTTAAATCCCAATAAGGGAGTAGAGAAGGAGGAACACAAACAGAATATAGCTTTTTCCAGACCGTTGATGTGGGTGTGGTTCTTGCAATTAATTGTGCCAATATTCTGGGCTCAAGATTCCTTTCTACTCTGCCTAAACAGTCTAGGTACATTTCAACGATTCTGTAAATTGTAAATAGGTCGCAAATACAAATAATAAATTGTTATTTTATATGATGTAGTAATCATTAATCCTAATTTTTGCAATGAAATCATAAGGTTCACAGACGTACCATAGATAAAGTTGTAGACTAGTATTGCCACTTACCTCTATCTGCAGAGACAAAATTAGTTTTTAAAACTGAAAACCCCCTCTAACTAAATGACTGGGTTTAATTAAGGTGATGAATCTCTTGCAGAGAGATGTATCATGTACAAGACACCTTAGATCTTTAATGTAACTTTTCATGTCATTAATTTTTCACTGTAATACACTGTTTAAATTTATATTTCTGGCCATTTTTACTATCTATAATTTTTTTAACAGGTAATAATTAATTCAAATATATTTGTACCTGTATTATTCTTTCTAACTGCCTAGCTTGAATCACCAGCAGATGTTTTAATTTTAGTTTTTATTTCATTGTTCTCAAGGGGTTCTGACTTCATAGCATCCTCAACAATAACAACGTCAGGTGCTGAGGACTGAGAAGATCCTTGAGGTGATTTTGGGAGGGGTTAGTTAGACCCTGCCCAAAGAGTTTTAGAGAGTACATCTAATTTTAAATTTTTATTAATAATTAATTTACAGATGGCTCCGATTTAGAACCCAATTACTTTATTGCCAGCTTTGTAATGGGAGGACAAGAAATACACTTTTTTTAATATAATTAATTGCCGCTCACAAAGTCTTTTTCTTTAACGCAGTTGTATTTTTTATGAATTTTATCTTGAAACATGCCAAAAATAGATAGAGCTACCATCATTATTATTATTTTATTGTTTAAGATGAATTGTTCTTACCAAAAACTTTTTTATAAAAATAGACAGTAATTAAGCCATCTGCTCAATTAACAATTTAACTGTTCTAGTTAGTTCATCACAGTTGGCATACAATGACATTTCACTTGAAGCTGCAGCAGCAAAAACATTTCCAGAAACTGCAGGTTTAGAAATTTTATACAGCTACTAAACATCGTTAAAAGATATTTTGTCTTTCAACATAATTGACAAAATAGCCTTTTCCTCTTTGTATTTAGAACAGTTGAAAGAACATCCAAAATCATCACTGCCACAATTTGGACATTTGGTGTCATTTTTGAACCCCCTCACTGTTGTTATCTTTCAAACCACAATGACACCATACCTCCGGTTTTGTATAGTTAGAACTCATGTGTCCAAAACGCTGACATTTAAAACAACTTCATGGGGTAGAAACATAAGGTCTAATGAC
Organism: Aphrophora alni; assembly: GCA_963513935.1. Lineage (NCBI taxonomy): Eukaryota > Metazoa > Arthropoda > Insecta > Hemiptera > Aphrophoridae > Aphrophora > Aphrophora alni. The sequence continues at coordinate 61,499,838 of OY740775.1, read as the reverse complement.
TAACCATTGGTAGCCGAGTTAAATATGATCTGGCACAATGGGTGTACCAAAACCACTAACAAAGCAGTTGAGACTTTCTTGCCATTCTCCGTTCATAATATGCGAGTAACCTCAATCCAGATTGCTCGTATAATACAGACTTAATATCATCCAACGTATGATCCATGGAGTAGATCTTTACAGGTTCTATTCAATTCTGATGGATCATAGCCCATAGGGATTTCAGCCACTAAGGCTTCCTCTACAGGTTGCTACACCTTTTGAATAATTCCAATGATCAGAAGGGTTACAACCAATACTTTAACTTGATAAAAAAATTAAGTCAACTGCGTTATAGAAAAATTTCATTTTTCGCTGCTTGTGTCTACTAAGAGTATTTTGTTTTGACAGTAATGGCTTTGTTAATTAAAAAGATAGAAATCTTCCCCACTTCTGCATTGCTGATCACCAAAACTTTTAGAGCTGGCAACTCAAATGGTTGAGAAACCACACCCTTTGTCTTTAATACCTTGTAACCTTACAGACTCATCAGACGAAACTGAACAATGTCTTCAAACTAACTATGGTTCTTGATTTGGCATTTTTTAATACAGTTTCCACAATGTTTTGGTCCGTCTCTTAGTGAAAAAAGACTTCTAGTCGATAATCGGGCATGCCTAGCATAATCAGTAGCCATGGCAACTCGAACTAAAGAAAGTTAAAAATTTACGGGGAACTTAAATACACACTTTCAGTTCCTCTTTAAAATATAGAGGTGATTTCCAGTACGAAATTATGGAACCCATTCAAATGTCACCCATATACTCATGGGAAATTATCGCCTCAGTACAACATTAGTTATGGCTTTCAACCCCTATTAACCATATGTCCACTTGCTTACTAAGCACAGCTAGATACCCAGTACCTGAACTCAAACTGTTAAAATCCTCGACAAGTTAATTCCATCAAGGCAATTAGAATATGTATTATCACTTTCAGGCGTAACAGAGATAACACAGCATTATTATTTCTCATACAACTGATAAATTACATTAGCAATGTTCTGTAAAAATCTAACAATCATTATAAACATTTTATTTAATGAAGTTATCGGGCCTGCATCTTAGATGCCAACTTTTCAATATCAACCTTGTTGTTAGTAACACATCATGTTTTAAGAAGTCAATGTAAATATTCATCTCTGAGACTCGACGAGTTGCCGATATAATATGCTTCAAGTGTGAAAAAGTTTTCTCTCATTTGTAGGTATTACCAAAGACTGTGAGAATACCTGCTAGAAACTTTCTCAGTTCTGGGAAACAATCCAGAAGACTCATATAAAATGCTGTAGTATTGTTATTCTTTAACGAGTCTTTCAATGGCTTGAAGGTCGATCACCTCCATTTGTAAATTTTCTTCAACATTAATTATATCTATTTCAAAAGGATTCTGGTTTGAAAATAGTCAGATCTCATTTGCAGGGCCATGAAATTCACCAAACCCCACACATAAGTTGTTTTGTAAGAAATCGAACGCTTCAACCCACTTTTTCACAGAAAAAGTCTTTGTCTTTAAGTTCATCATTTAGACTCTTACAAGCTGGAAAGTGAGCAAAGTTTTTGTTCTTCCATGCACCATGTCCCTTCACAAAGGGTAGCAATTTAAATAATACATTAACAAAAAAAAAGGTAGCTCGGATATTCCTTCATTGTTTAAAGCCAAAAATCCTCTCACTCATCGTCACCTTATAAAAAAGAAGAAAACCACATCAAATAAAGATCTCTAGCCCTCAAATACTCAAGCATCAAGGTCAGAAAAGAACAAGAAAGACCTGATATGAAAGATGAAAGAGATCTAACGCAAGACTACATGAAAGAAGGTGTAGACCTAGCTAGGTTTATTCAAGATTTCCAAGCACAAACTCACTAAATTGAGCCCCTGAGGAGTAGTACTGGGATAGCTGAGAGTGAGGGATCAAGTTACAAAGTGTCCAACAGTTGTTCTTTCGTAAATCTACTTTATTTTTGAGACGACTAACAGACCACTCAATACTCAAAGTTTGCTCAACCCTTTTTCCTGTGGAGACTCTTGGATATTCGGCGGGCTCTCTCTCTTGCTGCCCAGCAATTCTGTCTTGCTCCCTCGGCAATATGTTCCACAAAGATTGGCCACGTCTCTACCTTGTTAAGGACTTATATGCACTTGTGTAATGTGTATTGGTCATCGTACTCGCAAGGCAAGCATTTCAACACTTTTTTCATTATTTCGCAACAGTTGGTTCTCATTCTAGTTTTCATATGTTCCTCCTTATTCTAATACATTTATTATATTTTATATTTATTATACTTATTCTATTCTTTATTTGATTACAATACATTTAATATATGCAATACATACATATAAATAATACTTTACAATAAATACATACTACTGAATTTACATATATAATATATACTTAATCCTAACAATAGAAAGGATGTTTTATACTAATAATAAATTAAACATGTTTTTAAAAGTACAATACCAATATTTTAATTTTAAAACTACTTCAATTTTTTTACTTCTTTCATACTCAAAGCCCTTGGAAAAAGAAAAAAATAATTTATCTATAAGAACATAGTTTCTTTCAAAATTTGCCTACTTATAGGAAAAGAAACCATTAATTTTGGTACAAAAATAACAAAACATTTTTACAAATTCTGTAATTTTCCAGAAAATTATAATATAATTTGGCTAATATAAATATTGCTTATATCTTTCTTATTTGGGCATACCTCTTAGCTTTTAGTTTGATGTGAATCTAGTGAATATAAGTCTCGTCTAAGAAAATAAATGGTCTTTTTTTATATTATTTATTCTGCTAAAGTTTTCAAATCTTAAGTCTCATTTCTCTGGCGTCTGATTCTTCAATAAGCCCTTTTCCATTATTAATGCATTTTTTTCACCAAAATTCTTCTAAATTGTATGAAAGAAGTTTTCAAAACTTAAAGTAAGGATTTATGGTTCCCTTCTATTAAATAAAATTCATTTACCATTTGCCTTATTATACATAATCAGAATAATCTACATCTGTTCTTATCTTATTTGTTTGGTATGTTAAATTCTGTAACCCTATCTGATCGCAACAATAGTTTTTTTTCTTTTAAAATATGTTTTATAGAACTAACTGATATTCTAGGAGCTTGTGTCATACGACCCTGTACATTATTTAAATTAATAGCTCTGTTTCTTGCTTCATAAACATTGGTTATTATTTATTAACCCTTTGGCGAGTAAGCACGGAAATTTCCGTGCTATGAGACAGACATTATAGGAGTATGGCAATTACGCTAAAATACACCATAAGAGTAGGAAAATTTTTTTTTTACTTTTGAACAAAAGACATTATATTTAACTAAACCTACAAGAAAACATATACAAAAAATTGAAATTATGATTATTTATAGTTATTTACAGTTTAAAAATGTGTAGTATATGATATTGTTCAAAACAAGGATATATACAAAGGGACACCTCACACTTTGAGCACTCATAGCATGTTTCCTTCCGCTTTGGTAATGATCTCTTAGTATGTTTACATACAAAGCATTGTCGAGAAAGCTTCTTCTTCCGTGACTCATTGGAGGGGAGAGGTCTCATGAAGTGGCGACCTTGAAGGCGGGCGGATCACTTTCAATAGGTCGGGACACATTACCGCTGTTCCTTGATATGGCATCCATTCTAATAAATTGCCTTATTACACTCAGTCTAAAGTCCATAATATGCAAGTTTGCTTCAGGATTAGTTTTCAAAACATGTTGTTTATACATAAAAAATGCATTTATCACACTGAGATCTAAGAAGTGAAAAAACAGTTTTATGTACCATTTGATAGTTTTCCTGGTGCAATCATTGAAGGATGTCATCATATCCGTGCAATCAACCGCTCCCATGTTTGCAGTATAATTTATAATACAGCTTGGTTTTATTTTATTTTTATGAGTCGTCATTTCAGGAGTTGTCTACTGTAGAGATCATTGTTACTGGCCTGCGGTCACACCATCGCACAACAACCTTTTTTTACTGTGACGAACGACATATTTTTCCCTTTTCATCTTTTTGGGAAGACATGGGACTTTTTCCTTTTAGAATTTAGAGTGCCACAAGCACCTGTATCCTTATCAAATAGCCAATCATAAAGTTCAGGGCTCGAGTACCAGTTATCCATAAAAATAACACGGTTTTTACCCAAGTAAGGCTACATTAGTGTTTTTACAACTTTTGAAGATAACCCTGAATGTTTTATTATAAAGAAAAAACTTTTGCAGAATGTTAAAATAAAGAAGTAAAATGTCAAAATCAAATAAGTAAGTGAAAATCCAAAAGAAATTCATTAAATATAAAGTTTTTACCCTAGATGATGATTTTTTAAAATAAGTTTTAAGCAACTATAAGGGTCCATGTTCAAAAACGGAAATTTCCGTGCTTACTCATTTGGGCACACACGGAAATTTCTGTGCTCACTCATTTGGGATCAAAATGATCACTCGCCAAAGGGTTAAGATTGATTATTTGAAACTTTATTCCCACCAACCTTTTTCTTAAAATCACCTCTCATTGTTTAAACAGAGAAACCAACAGCAACAAATGTTTATAAATTGGAATGTAAACTAAAACAAAGCGATACACTTGGTCGAACTACAGTCAGCAAACTGAATCATATATTTTCATAAGGTCATAGATCAGTCTACATCTCACCTACTGTACTGATAGTGGGCTTCCCCTAAGCCATTCAAACAAGTCAGTAAGTCTGTGAACAAGTCTATAAGTCCTCTTGAATTTAAAACAATAGAGCCTAGAAGACTCTTTGTAGCTCCACATTTAGGTAATGAAAATGACAACAATAGTGGTGATAAAATCTTTATGAATATTACTAATGATAATAACTAGTAATTCTTTCAACTTACCTTATACTAATATCTTTATTGCTTTCCTTTGGATACTGATGTGCAAGTTGCCGCCTCCAATCATGAGCAAACAACATAAAAGCATTTGGAGGCCTTGGTATTTTTTGTTTTGATGTTGGTAAAATTACTGTAGTAGTTGGTAATGTATTTGCATTACTATTTTCATAATCTGTTTCTATTTTAATAGGAACTGAGTAGGGTCTCTTGGCAGGTCCCAAAAGCACAGGAGATTTAAGTGACTTAACCAAAGGATCCTGTTGGAATTAGAAATGAAATCAGGAAGGGTAGAAGTTAGGTAATTGTAAAACAGGATTCATTGAGGATTTCAGAATATTGTTTTAACCAAAAGAAATATATTTACACTTATGTGTGATATATTTATTCATACAATGAAAACCATAAGTTTCATTAGTAAATTTACTTTCCTAGTAAAAAAGTTATAATTTATAGGTGTGTCTAAATGTAATACAAGAAAACTTTATTTTTTTAATGAAACCCATACTACAATGAAACATTTAAAGTAAGCAGCCTAACAATGGATTGGGTCTACTACATGCTCTTGGATAAAATATAGGAGAAAGGTGAGTTGTCTGAACACTGAAATATGTCATCTTATTGACGCCAAAGAAGGGTAACCTGACAACATGCAAAAACTGGAGAGGTATAATGTTTCTGAAAATTGTGGAAGCTAGATTTTAGCAGCAATATGGTACTCAAGAATTAAATAAACACTGGATACAACCTTGAGAAAAACCATCTGGGTCTAAGAAAGAAAGGAGCTGTAAAGATAACTTCACTGAACAATCAATAGAATGTAGTCCAGAATTACACCTACTATTCATAGACTTTGAAAAAGACTTCAACAGCATGAACAGAGATATACTGTGGAACTTATAAATAAGGTTAAAATACTGTATGATAGCTTTAAAAATAAAGTACTCAAGGGAGAGTTATCAGCTAGTTTTAAACAGGGCTGTTCACTTTCAGGGATATTATTATTGCTAGTTATTAACTAGATCATAAGAAACTCTACAAAGTTGGGGTCAGGAATGACATGGAGAATCTTCGATCAGCTATACAAACTCAACTTTGTAGATAATATACATTTCTACGTCTGCCAACAGCAAGTCCAACAAAAAAAAAGGTGTGTTAAAAGGGAAAGTGGAGTGGATGGAGGTGAATGTGAAGAAGACCAAATACATGAAAGTGTGCAGTGACACTATGCAACTCGTAAAAGTAAAAGATCAAGACTGAGGAAATGGATGATTTTGTATTGTCGGCAGAGAGAGAGAGAGAGAGAGAGAGAGAGAGAGAGAGAGAGAGAGAGAGAGAGAGAGAGAGAGAGAGAGAGGGGGGGGGGGGGGAGAGAGAGAGAGAGAGAGAGAGAGAGAGAGAGAGAGAGAGAGAGAGAGAGAGAGAGAGAAAGGCAGACTTGAGATGTAATATTGGTAAAGTGTATGGTGACGAAGATACAGAGTTTAAAAATTTTCACAATGAAGTAATATGGGGTTTTTCATCTCTAATATGAAGAATGGAAACATGGAAGTTAAACTAGTCACTGGTTGGAAAAGTTGAGGTGTTTATAAACAGATGTTTAAAGAGAATACATAAAATAAGATGGCTGGACATAATCAGAAACGAACAGCTATGAAGAAAAACAAAGCAAGAACCAAAAGAGATCCAAATTAGGAGAAAGAAATGGAGGTGGATTGGGCACACCTTGAGCAAAGGAAAAGGTGACATTGGCAGAGAAGTACTGGAGTAGAATGTTACAAAAAACAGAAAAGAGGTTGCTAGTCGGGTGTGGTGAACAGGAACAGTGGAGTCTCTATGTTCCCTGAGGATCAAAAAGAATTAAGTCAAAGTAACCCATGCTAAGACTCCTTTTATACATCACAATTCACGTGTGATTTATTCATCCTGTCACTTGTCATTTGTAAATATATGAGTACATTTGTAAGGAATGAGTAATTTTATGCACTCAGGTGTTTTTAATTTTTTACTACATTCTGTAGTTGTTGACTTTACATATATTGCAATGACATTGTACAGGTCATTTTATATACTTTGGTACTTTTCTTTACATTGGTTGTCAAAATCCCCAGTACAACCAACCATCCCCAATACAGTTGTCACTATATCAATATATGTTTCCAGTATAATAAAAATTGTTGGATTCGGTTGAGTACAAAAATGTTTAATTTATTCCGCAATGTTAGAGCTTTGGTCTCAGATTCCAATTGATATTCTCCCTTGAAACCGACCCTCCTATCTAGACACTTTAAGACAAACAATTGACACTTAATAGTCCAATTGTAACATATTTTTAAAAACATAGATCATGTCGACTGATGTGGATATTAATGCTCTCCGTGACTTTAAACTGAACGTTTTAAGCCAATCTAAGGCCCTGTGAGAGAGGGGGTAAAAGTTAGAGTGTAATATCTAATAAAAAAAATCAAAGAGATCCTCAAAAGGAAAGGAAATACAAAATTAGTTAAGCTCCAAAGGTTTGTTCGCGCAAAACGGATGGGTGAAGAAAGGATGCCAAAGAAGATATTACATGGGAGAATGGAGGGGAAAAGGAAACTGTAAGGCCAAAGAAGATATGGATGTAGGACCTGATGCATAGAAAGGTTGTGAAAGAGTGGGTAGTATAGAAAAAGATGGAGTAAAGACGTTTTGAGAAAGGCTCCATACTGTGGGGATGAGGAAATAGGTAAATATGACAGTCACTGGCCATATTAACAAAATTCTAAGGAAAAACCCAATGTTAAGGAAGGTAGCACTCACATTACTTTCTACAATAAATTGTAAAACTTTTATTACAAAAAAGTCTTGTTTTAATTATAAATACTTCATTTCTCTAAACAACTTTGTCCAATATATTATTTCACTATATTATGTATTTATTTACTTTATATTTATTATTTTATTAATTTTGAAATGAGATTTTTTTTTAAATTACTATACCATTTTTATTAACTGTATATGTATGAGTGTATGCATATATTTAAAAAAACTTCAGGACATAATTAACTACATATTTTCCAGTGTCATGTTTTGGTGCACATCCACTATGGCACCCCAGAGTAACTTCCTTGCTCACTTTATCCTAAATGTGACTTTCAGTATTGAAATCGGAAGAAAAGAGCACTAAATTGATGAAGTTAAGTTAAAATTATTATTGTATTTATAATACTAGCTGGTAGAAACATATAAGCATTAAAATCAATAAATTTTAAATAGGTACCTCAAAATGTATATGAAGCTTTTGTGAGGTTGATATTTAAAATATTTTAGTAATATTAGGTCTATCTGAAAATTCTCCAGCTATTTTGAATATTACAAAAACAGTTTGTGTGACTTTGCTATAGCTTGGCAGCCAATTAGAGGGGACATTTCTATATGAGCATGAACAGTCACTAACTCATTGGATTTTTTCAGTTGACTACTAGACACTATTGAGAAACTGTGTTTTCTGTGTGACCATTGCATTTATAATGACAATGTTAGTAGATGATCAGCAGAACTGCACAAAATTTTGTCTAAAACCTGAAACTTTACCTACAGAAACTATTTCAATATAGTTTAGAAGGCTTCTGGATAATTCAAAGAGTGAAAAACCCGAAGAAACTGTGGTACAGATGATCCAAAATGGCAGTGTATCTTTTAAAAGCAATCCATGGTCTGGAAAACTTTCACAATTAGAACATTTGAGAATATTGAATGAATATGAACTACACTCTACAAAAATGTGACAAAATTTATAAATTACCAAAATGAAATTCTAGAGTTTTTGAAAGAGGATCTTGGTAAAAAACATATGATGGCCAAATTTATTTTGAAGAGATGTTGGGATAAGTGTGTGAGATCCAACGCAAACTACTTTGAAGAGGACTAAGACATCATTGTCCCAGGTACAGTACAGTACATTTTGTTAATATTAAATGACAATACTTTCGTGACAGACCTAATATTTTTGGTATAATTATATATTTTAAGCTTTGTATAACTTATTATTTATAATTTGTTATATTTTGCAAGTTTATAGGAAATACATTCTTTAATTCCTTATTATTAGTAACTAATTCTAGATCTTTATTGTTTAATTACTAGGCCTATTTACAAAAATTTATATTATAATGTGTATAGTCAGTGGTATGTGTAGTAATAAAATAAAATAAATTTTTACTAACTCTGAACGTTGCTGGGCGACAAAGGATAGATTTCTTCGCACCAAAAACAGTAACATCTCGGACAGTTCCATTAGATGCTGAACTAACTGTTATTACGGTTCCTTGGTGAGGAATAGCTATAAAAAATATGTGCAATTGAATATTACTTTTATTGATCACTTAAAAGAAAAATGCACATTTCCTTATGTTTTAAAAGATGCATTTGTTTATGGATAGGGAAAGATAAATTGTTTAATACCTTCCTTGTTTCTGATAAACTAGTAAAGATATTACAAAATACAAAAGATCACACAAACAAATAAGATAAATTTAAATATAAAAAAATAATACTCCTAAGCAGATAGTACATTTGCATAATATATTGAATGTCAGAAATAAAACATTGAGTGTTCAAATTGCTTCTTTTTCAACTCTACATAATAAATGAACTTTTATACGTTGTAAATCTAATTCCTTCTACAATCTAGTTGTGAGCTATGAATCCCAATTTTTACTTTTAAAATTATTGTAAAATGTTTAATAGTTGCATAGATGGGTAAAATTAGATAATATTATCATACTCTCTAAATTCAGTAATTATTGCAGAATTTATTTTAGAGATTCCAGTCTGTTATTCTGCAAAGCATGGAAAGAGTATATTACTGTTGACAAACCTTGGTTTGCCTTTAATTCGGATTTAAATGAATGAGATTAATAGATCAATTGGGGAATTTCAAGATGCAATAGTTTATACAGAAAACCCTTAGGTTAATGTTTGTAAAGGACTGCTGATGTCTAAAAACACACCTACCTGAACTTGTCAAAGGCCTTTAACAAGTTGTTGCATCATCTATTCTTGGCAAAGTTAAGACACTTTGGTATTGTTGCTTCTCAACTGTGATTCCTTAAGGTCTGTCTCACTGGTCATTCCTTAATTGTGAAATTCATGCTGTTTTTTTTTTTCTTGTTTGGAGTATCATAGGGCTCTCACTTTAGGGGTACTCTTTAATTTTTCATTAATAACAGAAATTGTAAAAACATGAAGTGCAATTACTTGATGTTTGCAAATGATACTTCTTTCTTTATAATTACCTCTTCATCAGAGTGCTGCAAGGTTGTGTAATGTCATGGAGCTCAACACTTTTTAATGTGTGATATCCACATAAAGATGTGGTCTTAATCATGAAATACCATTCAACAGGCCCGGAACTAGGATGGGGCAGGGGGCACGTACCCCGGCCGGCAGATTTCAGGGGGCGACAAAATTTGAAAAGTTTATAAAAAATAATAAGTTATTAAAAACGTTTTCAAAATAATAATATCACAATCAATATTGTTTAATTTTATTTGATTTTTTTGCATAATTTATAAAATTTATTATACTGTATACCAAGTTAATTCTTAAGTCTTATAAGACCAAGATTAATGCAGCTTGTGGGTCTGGATTGAGTGTTATGCCTACTACCAATATGAATTAGTAGACTGAGCGCTCGGTAGCGGGGTCGGGCACGAAAACAGTGTGGCCTTGACGTGAAGCCACCCAATCCCCTTAAAATGACATTGGGCTCTTTGTTGCCAATTGCCATGGCGCCACAGCTACAGTTGTGTTGTCTGCGTGTGTTGCTACAAACCGACAGTTGTTTTAATTTATTTACATTTAGTTATTAGTGTTCGGAGTGTTGGTTAGTTATTAGTGTTACCGTTTATCATTGTTTGAAAAATGGAATTGTTTTGTACATTTTGTGCTGTGTTTTTATCAGTTTCCAAATTATGGATGGCATACAAAGACTCAGTGGAGCCGAGTATAGAAAACTTGCAAAAGAAAAAAGGAAGAAAGAAAGCGATGTGCTTTCACAAACACTAAAATTAGAAGCTTTTTTAAAAAACCTAATGTTAATGAAGATGAAGGCTCAAAAGAAAAATCAGGTAAGCAAATATTTACTGTATTCTTATTTCAATAATTAAATTATAGCACATTAGGGAAGAGAAGGAAGTAATTGTACCTTTATAGTATCGGACTTAAGATGAGTTTTTAATACTTTATTACATCTATATAACTAAAGCTGAAAACAATTTTCGTGTTCCTTGAATATTTTTGAAAACTTCCTCTTTAGTTATTCGTTTCAGATGAAATGCAAACGATCTGAGTGGATTTTGAATTTCGTGTCTGTTTGTTTGTGCGTCAATCACGCCAAAACAGCTGGACATTTCAAAACCATCTCCCGTATCTAGGCGTTTGGTTACCCGGAGAAGGACATAGGGGGGTTAGTCTACCAATGCACCGCGCTCGCGCGCAAGATTTTCAATTTTTTTTCTTATCTGCCCGAACAAGGTGTCATTCGATTCAGCTCGCCAAGACGAACAAATAAGGTCCTATACATTTTTGCAATTCGACTACTGCTTAGCCGCTAAAGCGACAAAAAGATATACCAAGACTACACTCCACACAAAAACGGCAAAATATATCAAACCGATTTCCCGTATTTACGAGGTTTTTGGACCAAGTAACTCGAATCTGAGGTTGGTTTCCTTGGGTGGTGCATAGATGATTATGTATTTAGGTCTGTAAAGAAATCTTGATAGATTTGTACCAAACTTGGAATCCAGGGGTTTTTTGGACCGGGGAAAACAAATCTGAGGTTTAACTCTGATTATTCAACCCCCTCAGCGAGCAAAGCGCTGACGCTGGTCACGAACCCGCCCAGAGGGCGATTGGAGCGGCTAGTAATATATAAATTACAATAGAAACTCGCTAATCCGACTTTCACCTGACACACTTAACGAGAAAATTACCACTACTGGTATTAAACTGAAAGCTCAACTTTAAAGTTAAACTTATTTTTAATATTTTAGATGACATTGAAGCTGAAGAGGAAGGCACGCATCATGACAAAATTGGCAAGAAACTGAGTCCTACTGGTGTAGCGAATGAAGATGATTTATTATCTCATCCAGACCCTTCAACTGATCTTCAAGAAACATCCAAGTTTTCTTTTGATTTTAGGGATCCTGGTTCATGGCCACAGAGTTTTTCCGATTTGGAAAGGTTTTACGTAACAAAAATGAGAATTGAAAATCTGATTGAGCCAAATTTAAATAATAATATGCTATAGTGAAAGTAATATAGCTCTATATTGTGTTCTCTGCAGGCTGTTTACACACTTAGCGTCACATCAAGTGTCTTCCTTAGCTAAAGAAAGAGTACTTACTAATTGGTAAAAACTCAGTGAAAAATTGCCTGAACATGAAAATTCATCCAACCACAAACTTTGCTTTTGTTCGTGGAAAGCTTTAGAATCTTGTTTAGGAAAGGGAGGTATTGATACAAAATTCCAAAACCAGATCTATCAAGAAGAGTCTCACTGGAAGGCAGTATTGCGCTGTATTATCAATGCTATTCTATTCCTAGCAAAGCAAGGGAGTCCATTCCGAGGAAGAAAAGAAGACTATGATTTCAGCGACCCGTCTAGTGCAAAGTTCTTGAACACAATAGAACTTATATCGCAATTGAGTGTCCCTCTTCAACAACATATTGAGCGGCATAAGAAAGGGCAAATCTCGTATTTCTCACATAAAATACAAGATGAGTTCCTTGAAATAACTCATAAAATTCATAATTATTCCTTGAAATAATAATATCTATTGCCAATGACATAAGGAAAAAAATAATACAAGACATCTTGGATGCGAAATAGTTTTCCTTAATATTTGACTGCACTCCAGTCACAGTGAGCAAATGACTCAAGTAGTTCGCTACATCAAAACAAATACATCGAAGGTAGAAGAAAGTTTTATTGATTTTTTCCCAATTAGTGACAAAACAGGCAAAGGTCTCAGCCAAGAAATCCTAAAATTTAGTCAAAGATGGACTTAACTTAGAAAACTGTAGAGGCCAATACTACGACAACGGGGCAAATATGGCGGAGAAATATAAAGGTGTTCAGTCCAGACTAATTCAGGAGAACGAGTTAGCATATTTTGTCCCATGTGCTGCTTACTCCCTCAATTTAGTTGGTGCTAATGCGGCCAGTGGTACTATTAAGGCTCAGAATTTTTTCAGAACTTTGAATAGTATGTATTTTTTCTTTGTGGCTCCAACTTCACGCTGGGAAGTTCTCCAAAAATATGTGCCACTGACATTGAAACATGAAAGCAAGACAAGATGGTCTGCAAGACTAGAAGCTATCAAAGCTGTGCATAAACATTACGGTAAAGTTTTGCAGGCTATAGAGGATCTTTAAAACCATGATCTGTCAACACCTCAAACTAAAGGTGAGGCCAGATCCCTTTTGAAAAATATTGCACAACTTGAATTCATCGTTTTGGCTTGTTTTTGGCATGCTTTGTTGAAAAAGATCAATCATGACAATGAGTTTTTGCAAAGAAAAGATCTTACAGTAGATTTGGCTACCCGGAACATTCAAGGTCTTTTAACGTTCTTGAAATCTTGTAGAGAGTTTGCTCCATCTGAAGCCATTACTAAGGGTAAATTCTTAACAAGTATGAATGATCTACCATCTGAGCTCTCAGAAAAGAGACAAAGAAAAAAGAAAAAAAATGCCTGATGAGCTGTGTGGTGATGAAGCTCCGACATGTGCTGAAAATGGGTGTCAAGTAGCCATGTTAGAGGTTATTGACCAGATGATTACGGAACTCAGTGACAGGTTTAAGGCTTTGGACAACATAAACAGCAAGTTTGGATTTTTGAATGAAGTTCGAATCAAAGAAATTCAAGTAAAAGATCTAAAAGTGAAAGCAGAAGAATTGGCAAACATCTACACTGTGGATCTCAACAATGAAGAATTTAAATTTGAAATAGAAAGTTTCAAGCACCACGCTTTATCAGTTGACAATAAATTAAAAGAAGCCACAGCAAGAGAAATGTTAAGTCTTATTTATGAAAATAAACTGGAGGAAGGCTACCCGAGCATCACTACTGCACTGAAAATGTTTCTCACGCTGCCAGTTACAGTGTCATCTGGAGAATGAAGTTTTAGCAAAACTGAAAATCGTTAAACTACAATAGGACAGGAGAGACTCTCTAATTTAAGCATAATATCAATTGAACACCAACCATCTTCCCTTATCAATTTTGACGACATCATCAGTACATTTGCAACTAAGAAGGTAACCTATTATCTGACCCAACTGCTGTCTGGATACGGTTACTTCCGTTCCTACCTGTTCAAACAAGGAAAAGTAGAAAGCCCTATGTGTCTCGCTTGCGGATAAGCCGTAGACAATGCAGAACACACATTGTTCATATGCAGCCAATGGAGCCTACAAAGAGGAGTACTGAGAGAAAAGATCGGAGAATTCACCCCCGAAAACACGGTAGAGCTTATGCTGAAGAAGGAGGATAACTGGGACACCGTAGCTAAGTATGTGGAGACAATTTTACGGACAAAGAAATTTTACGTACGGTCTGGTCGACGACCAAAACACGTGAAGCAACAGCAGCATTAGCAGAACAGAGCCAACGCCAATCTGGCGAAGAACAGCCATCTTGAGTAATGCTAACGTGGGTCCAGGATGGAAATCTCAACGAGGTTTAGATAAAAAAGGAAGGGTTTTAGTGGGTCGTACAGGTGGTACAGCCCCGCACACCAGTCGGTCTCGCTGGGCCACTGATGGTGCGGATGCGCATTTGCCCCCTCTTCGGAAAGAAAAAAAAATTAACTAAGAAGACAACAAAGAATTCAAGTTTAGGTACAATATATATTACATTTTTTAATAAACATTTTTCATTTTATATCAAGACATGTGATTGTTTTCATGGATACATTCTTTTATTTTCTTCTCAACTGTCTAAATAATTTTTCGTTTGTTTTGTTTTGTTATTGTTAGTTAATATATATTTATATCTATAGTTTTTCTAACTGATTATTAATTGTGATAACTATCTTAATTGAATCTAATTGTGATAGTATATACATATTTTTGTTTAAATGTAATCATTTTAATACTTCAAATCTACTTTAATTCTATTGTAATTTAATTGTTTTCTTATAGCATTGTTAATTTTGTTTAATTGGGCTTAAAAGCCCGTTTGTTTTAAATAAATAATTAACATTCTAACTCCGACCAAGCTAAAATTACATTTAAGTTGTAATTTTTTGTGTAGTTGCAATTGAGTTACAAATACAAAAAAAAAAAAAAAAAAAATTTGTATTATTCATGTATAGGGCCTAAGTGTATTAATGTAATAAATAAGTGCTTTTCATAAATGGAACTTCTTCATAACATACATATGGTGTGTAATTTCAACTACCGCATCTAAAAAATAGCTTACGGAGGTATTGTATTTTAATGGTGAGGGAGGGAGGAGGGAGGGGTGATTGGGCGGCAGACTGATCTTTGACCCCCCCCCCCCCCGACAAATCTCCTAGTTCCGGCCCTGCCATTCAATAACTTTTGAGATAGGAATGACAAAACTGGAAGTAATTATTACCCTCTCATTTAGAGCTTGTAAGCTTCTTACACATTTTTGCAATAGATCAAACTATGTTTTGAGCTTTATGATAACATCTTCTAAAAACTCTATGTCAACTCTCTTTAATCTATACATAAAATCTCTAACCCTGATTCAACCTATACTATAAAATGGGTCCATGACATGTTCACCTTACCAAATTGATCACATTTAAATAATTGAAAGACCCAGAACTTTTATTGCAATGATGTTAGGTCTTAAGCTTGGATATGGTTACATTGACTATCTAATTAAAAAGATTCAGAAATAATTGGCTTTGAACTACTCCACATCCGAAGGAGTGTCCTTGATTCAGTTCACATTAACTGCTCTAGCCTTCTGCAGGATAAAGATCTCCATGTCTCATAATATGATGTTCACTCCTGATGTGACTTCCAGAAGAAACAAATTACTGAAAAAATAGTGGTTCGTTAACACTTTTAAAGAATGGAACCAAATTTCAACTAAACCAGATTTCTTTCCAGTTTCATTTTAACACTTCAGGGGAATGATGAAACTCCTATCTGATTGTTGATTAAGATCATCCTGACTTGTTTAGTCAAATCACTGTTTTTTGTAACTATTCTGTATCTCGTTTTAATTATTTACATTGTTTTTACTCTTTGTTTCGATTATGTTTGTATGTACATTTATATATTTTCTTGTTTTCTTTGTTGATGTTGTTATTTATTACATTAGTAATATATTGATGAATTTTGTTAAATTATTTATTAAACAAACTAATGTTAGTTACTTATATAAATTCAATTTTATATAATTAAATTTAGGAGTGCACTAAAAATAGTGTATCCATTATTTGAGTAAACTATAATGATCACTGTAAAAGTGTTGGATTAGATTTCTTCAAGATGCCATATTATGAGTCTTCTGATTACCACTTTTTCACAAACACTTAGTGGGTTGAGAACAAGTAATATCAACAAAGGTTTTATGAAACAGGAGGAAAGAGGCAATGTCTTGTACTTAGGGTTAATGAAAAAATAATATGTTCACAAATAAATATTGAGCTTGACTTGTGAGATAATATTAGATAGAATAAACTCGAACACAAGATCTCACAAAAATTATGCTTACTTAATCAAATATGTTTCAATGACAAAGTCGCCATCCTCAGTGATACATGAGCTACAATAACTAAACTATAAGGATCACAACTTTGTCCTTGAAACGTGTTTGATTAAGTAAGCAAATTTTTGTTTGATCTCACCTTCAAGTTTTATTCTATCTAATATGTTCAAATGATTCCACTGTAAAGATATTGAAATGATTTGTGCCATTAGAGAAGGTGGTATTTTCTTGAGGGAATGATTGTTAACTTAATCAAAATCAAATTAGTGAGAATAGATCTTGTTTATGGTATCCAAGTTACCTGGGCACAGAAAAAGAACTCTGTGACAACTGCTACTTAACCCATAGAACAAACATTGCTGAGCATGCAAAGGATTTTGGGTAATCTTTGATAAGACAGTGTTTATGGTAACTTTAAAGAAGAACTTACCTGTACTGTTATCTTTACTGATTTTACCAGTATTAAAAATTAAGTTGCCTTCCAATAGATGAGGCTTGTGTAGATTTTGTTCAATCAAATTTTATTTTGTTAACTGAATTACTTAAAGGGGATTGAATAGCTTTCAGAATCAAAATATAACTAGGCCTATTTTTCTATAACAATAGGCTACTATAAAAAATACACTGAATGTTATCTTATTGTATAACATACTAGTACAGTAGTAACTAACAATATCAAATTCGGTGCCCTATTATAGATTAAGTTTTAGTTCCTTTATTTTCCTACTTATTCATGAAATTTCACATTATCCTACTGAATTAGTAGCCTATGTCTGATTCAGACATTTCTATTTACCAAAAACCCATATGAACCACCAAAATTTAAATGTATCTAATAGAACCTATAGGCCTAATTTCTTTAGGTGCTTATTCTAGTTAGCCTATATTTTGATAAATATGGAGAAGAAAATATGACATGACGATGTTTTGTTTATACCCATTCTTTATGCACTAAAGTAATATAACGTAGTTGGCTATAACTAAAATTTAACCTAACTCAAGCTAGCGCTTTGTATTTTGTAATTAATTATAACAACTCTAGGAGCTTACTTGAATATGAAAATATGACTAGGGTGTTTTCAAAGTATTATTACATCTTCCTAAAGCTTTTGTGAAAAAAATGATTTCATGTCCAAGTACTTATTTGAATTTAGACCTAGTTCTTCAAGGGATTACACACCTACACAGTTTGGATAAACTTTTAGCCTATCACCAAAGTATTTGTCTAATCATATCTGATACGCATTTTTATAGGTTAAGTTTCGTTAAATAATTAAATATTATCTAAATTCTTTTATTTAAGAGTTCGTTTGTTCTACTATCTTTTCAGATAAAGTGATTTATTAATATAAGTATAAGTATATAGTATAGTATATATTTCTACAAACATATAGTAGTTTATATTGGTTAAAAGTAATAATTATCTGGAATAGACTAGAACTAGAGTATTAGATAAGACTGTGGCTGATTGAACGAAAAAACGGTTGAATAAACAAATTTAGGCATTGCTTATTTTACTAACCTATAACAACGTAGGCTACAAATTTGGTTATAAAACAATCCAATTTGGTTTGCTTGGCAAATTTAACGTGTCATTCTGTTATCGGATCGTTTAAAGGCGGCAACGTTTATAATGCTGTAATTTAGTATAGTAGATAATTAAAACAGCATCTAATAAGTTATAAAAATAAATAAGTAATTAAGTTTTAAGATACGGGGCATTGAACATGACTAAATAAGTTATCACATTATAAAAATACTGTAGGTTAAAAGAAAAATTATTATACTTATTACATTTATAATATTAACAAAAATGTGGCTAATGCTTACGAATTTAAAAGAAAGCTAAATAATTTCAATATTTAAATAAAATTAGCTTTAAATATCTACACTAATGTATAATAATGAAATATAAAATACCTACTGTAACACTTCAGACTGAATTACCGCCAAATTATTTGTATATATTAACATAAATCTCACCTACTTGCTTTGGCCTAGTATCTTTTAAAAAGACGGCCATTGATTGGGTGTTATTGTCAATTTGAAACAGAAGATTTACAATAACATTGTTGTATGTAATAATTGGTTCATCTCCTAACAAACCAAAACTAAATCTTCATTATTGTCTACAATTAAACATTTTAAAACAATTCATTAACAATGTAGATGATTCTTAAAGAAAATATGTTACCGGGAAAGTGTGAAAGTCGTTTACAAATTGAATTTTAGTGACTAATTAAATTTATACACTGCTGTTATAATTGTATCGATTTTTTAATTTTGTATACCCTAGAATATATAAATAGGCATAGGCAATTTAATTTGGTAACTTTGAAACTCAAAATCCTATTTTATTGCTGGACTTTTATCCAAATTGAATTTAGTTTATATAGATATATGTACAGTATATCCTATGAATACTTTTTATAATTATTTTTGTACTGTAGTACTGCAGTACTGCAGTATTGATTTCAATCATTTTAAACAAAAAACTTTGTATAAACATTAATAGGGCCTACTCTAACGTTCTAACGTTATAGGACAAGATAGATATAAATATGGGAAAGGGCGAGTCGCCGACAAATATCACCCCCAATTAGAGGAGAAAAAATATAATATAATTTCCCTACTGTTTCTTATCTCTTTTTAATGACGCATGCATACCGACTGAATCTCCTACAGTTGCTGTAAATTAATTTATGCTTGATGCAAACAGCTGTTTGAACAAACTTTACTACGCACGCGTTAAATAGGACCAAATCAGATTAAAGTTGTCCCTGTTTCTTATTTATAATATTGTTTTGCATATTGTATACAGGCAGATGTATGGAAATTTTTGTGACCATCCAAAGGAAACGTTTTGTTTTTTTTTACAGAAATATCTGTTATGATCCCTTTGAGCCCAAGAAAGAGTTTTTTTCTTAAATAATTTAAGTTATGGGTATATTTTGGTAGTATTTCTAGGGGATTTTATATTTTTGTAATAACTCGAAGATTTTGGGAGCCTAAAACTAAATCACAAAATTTCGATTTTCTCAAAATCTGTTATAATGATTTGTAACAAATTTGTCACAAATGTCGCCCCTAAGGACAATCTCTCCAAAAATTAATTTCATAGATTCTCGGTAAAAGTCCCTAAAACTGACTATAGAGTGGTTATAAAAAGTATATATTTTTTAAAATTAGATCCACCAATTTCTGTCATATTTTGGTGAAATGTGAAGATTAATGACGCAAACCTAACTGCCACATCCGAATTAAAATAAAATTACCCATTTATACCACCGCCCGTACCCCATCTCCGTTTTCGAGCCATCTGTAAACCAGACTATATCCTGCTCGTTATATAACCTCTTTCCAGACTCCCATTCTTCCCTAGAGAAGATTTTCCTCTTGAAAGGCTTATCTAATGAAACATTAGGTATCATGTGATCTGAGGGCATGTCTAACACTTCCCTGTTGACCACTTGATTTATCCTGCAGTGACCGATTGCAGGCCATCTCTTTCTCCAGCAACCCATTTGCTGTAGTCTGTATGCACTCATCCTGGCCTGTCCCTGAATATAAACCCCTAGGGGAGGGAGATCCAGTAGAGCATTCAAGGTAACTGTTGGTGTAGACCCCATGGCCCCCGTGATGGCCAAACAGGCCACCCTTTGGACACCATACATTCTACTTCCAACCCCACCTTGTACCGTCTTTGTCCACCAAACCACCGCTGCGTAGGTGATTAGTGGTCTAATGATCATGGTGTATATTCACATCACCACCTTAGGTTGCAGACCCCATTGTTTACCAACAGCCCTCTTACATGCATACACTTGGCTCTGGTTACTACCCGTTCTATCTGCGGGTTCCAGGTGAGCCTTTTATCCAGCACGATACCTAGGTACTTCACCTGGTTCTCTATCGCTACCTCCTGCCCAAAAAGCTTAGGGAGCGACCTCACTCCCAGATTCCTTTTTCTTGTGAAGGGAATGAGAGAAGTTTTTCCCGGATTCACAGCTAGCTGTTCCTCCTGGCACCACCTTTCCACCTGGATAAAGGCAGCCCGCATGAGATCACAAACGACGCTCATGTCTCTACCTCTTACCAAGATGGCCACATCATCAGCATATCCCTGTGAGTAGAATCCTTGTTCGTTTAGACGCCTAAGGATCTTATCCACCACCAGGTTACATAACAGGGGAGATAGGACTCCTCCCTGTCAGTGGCGGCTCCAGTGGGTAGGCCGGGTAGGCCCGGGCCTACCCAACTTATTTGGTTTTCGGCCGGTGACACGCATAAATGTACACTTCACCGATTTAAGATGTATTAACGAGCTGTATGGTTTACTTTGATTTAAATATTATTTCTCAACAACTACTTTTGTGACACTTATAGGCAATAAAATATATTACATATCATAAAATAACAAAAATATTTTTATTTTTCATAGTTGACCTGGCTCCATAGTTTTAAAATTAACAGTGTGGTGTATGCTTTTATCTTCAATAAGCAGTCCCCCCTTATCCTAGGTCCCAGGTCCCCCGCCATAGTCATGACACCCCTAAACTGTGCCTACCCAAAAAATAATTCCTGGAGCCGCCCCTGCTCCCTGTGCACAACCACGCCTAGCCCTGACCGTGATGATTTCATCATACAGAGTAGCCTGGATTAACCTGCTGTTCAGCATGGCAGACACTCATCCTACAAGAGTCTTGTTCACCTCACAATCCTCCAAAGCTCTAATCATCAATTGTATTGAAGTGTTACTGAAGGCACCCTCTATGTCCAGGAAAGCCCCCAGGGCTATTTCCTTTGCTTCCAGGCTTTCCTCTATTCTGCTCACTAAGTGATGCAGAGTAGCCTCTGTGGACCTGCCTGGTCTATAGCAAATTGATTTTCGTGCAGGCCTGAACTCCTTAGCACGCTTTCTCTGATATTTACATCCAGTATTCTTTCCATTGCCTTTAGCAAGAAGGAGTTTAGGCAAATTGGTCTGTATGCCTTGGCCTGAGCATATCCTGCTCTTCCAGGCTTTGGAGCAAAGACAACCCTCGCGACAGCCCAATTCCTTGGAACATGGCTCAGCGCCAAGCTCGCTCAAAACACACCCGTGAGTACCGGCCTGAGCACCTCTAAACTCTCCATGAGTAGTAGGGGAGTGATCCCGTCCTTACCCGGGGCTTTGTGTATCTCAAACAATCTTATGGCCCAGTCCACCTTATCCTCATTTATGAGTCTCCTCGAGCAATTCCAGTCCGCTCTACGCGGCCCTGCCCTAGTGTACAGAGAGGGATCACTCCCTCCCTCTATCTCACAATCCGGAAAGTGACATCCCAGAAGTACTTCCAGATTCTCCTTTCCGGACTGCGTGTACGAGCCATCTGGTTTTTCCAGAGAGCCCACCCTATTGGTATTATCTGCCCTCAGGATCTTCTGGAGTCTAGCTGTTTCAGAACACTCTTCCACTCTTTCACAGTACTTTCTCCAGGAATCCCGCTTGGATTTCCGAATGGCTGAGTTATACTCAGTGAGTTTTTTATGGTAGGGTTCCCAGCAACCAAGATGTTTGGAGACCTTGAACAAAGTTCTTACCTCTCTCTTCATCTTTGCTAGTTCCTTGTTCCACCACCTTACCGTTTCGTGTTTTTTCCTTTGTGTGAGAGGGGCAGTTGGCCTGAAAAGCTCCCAGCACCGCAGCCTGTAGCTACTCCGAAGCTTCTTCCAACTCCTCTATCACCCTCACCTCAGACTCTATATCTTGAACAGCCTGCTTCAAGTCCTCCCTGTACTTATCCCAGTTCGTCCTTTTGGGGTTTCTGTACCAGATGTCTATCCTCTGCTTCCACCTCATCTCGAATAGAATGTGCTGGTGATCTGCCAGTGATGGCTCCACCGAGACCCTCCAACCCTTGATGAGTTGAGCAGTATGTTCAGTACAGACTGTGATGTCAATGACCTCCCTCCTCACTCTGTTGATGAAGGTCGGTTTGTTACCTAGATTAACTACATCTAAATTATTACTAGACATATAATCAATTAATTAGAGACTTACCTCTTGCATTACAGTTTGAACTGCCCCATGCGAGGTGGTGCGCATTGGAGTCCACTCCGAGGACTAGGTATTCACCTTTCCTCTTTGCTTCTCCCACAATGCGTGTAAACTCTTCAGTTGGTGTTGGATTGGCCGAATCGAACGGGAAGTATGCAGAGCCTATGGTGATTTCTCCATACACCTCCGAATCCTCCAATCTCACCTTAGCTGCTACCAGATCCCTGGAACAGAACTCATTTAGCAAAAAGACACTTAGATCCTTATTCACTAACATGCATGTTCTGGGCGCGTCCGATGACGTATCGTACATCAGCCTGCCCCAGAATCTCCCAGCCCCAGAACCTTACCTTTCACTGCCCATGGCTCCTGGATCAGAGCCACATTGATGCCTTCGGCCTTGAATCTACTGGCTAGGTTAAGGCTGGCTAGTTTAAGGCTGGCTGCCTTTTTATGTTGGAGGTTGGCCTGAACCACCTTCAGCACCTTCCTTGGCATCACCATCCTTTTGAGGAGGTGGTAGCTTGCTCAGCTGGAGCTTCTACCTTCCCTTCTTCTGCCTTCTTGCTGGCCTGACCCATTGGGACTTCCAAAGGCATTTCCTCATCATCAAGAAGCAGACTGAGGACCTTCTCTGCTGGAGATTTCCTCTCTGCTCTTGACTGATTGTAATCTTCCGGTTCATTAATTCGATCCATGAAGGTTATTATTAGGTTTTCGCCCCATCTAGGGTCCTGAGCAACGTTCTCACCATTCTCGGTGAGGCATTTGCCAAACAAAAGTCCTCCCACGAGTCAGGCTCTCCATAGCCCAGCTACTGCCCCTCAGCTGTCTATTCAGAGAACCTTCCCGAATCCGAACCATAGAATCCGGGTTGATCCTCCTTCAATAGGCCTACTCACAGCAACTGCACTTGCCCCACTACGCATTCGCTTAGCGGGAACCCCTGACTGGGCTTGCCAGACCCGATCGCGGCTCACTCAAGCCTCCAGAGCGCAAAGTGATGTGTTGGATCCAACCCTCCACAAAGAATCTTCACCTCAATCACCAGCCACCCCTTCATCAAGGGTCACCGTATCGCCCAAGCAGGGTATACCTGGACGCCCCACTTTCCCAGCAGGGGGGAGGATCCCCCTATCCAGGCCTATATATGTCCTGCACTGGTAGCACTTCCCAATCATCTCTGTGTTGGTACTTGCCTGGGACAGAGAGAGGTGTAATTTCCTCTACCCAGGCTATGCGGCGTCGGTACATTAGCCTGCACCCTCCTAGTCAAGACTAGAAGTGTGCAGTTTCCAGGTGACACTACGTGGAAGAGTACCGTCCGACTTCGACACCCACTGACTTCGGGTATTGTAAGACTTACAAGTAATGAGTTAGTTATTACAAAACTATTAAAAACTGCGAACATTTTGAAATTTTCCAACTAATTTGTTCAATAATTCATAAATCTGAGCACATAAATATATATATATATATATATATATATATATATATATCATATTTTAACAAAAATTCGAGAAAATAAAATTTTAACTAATAATACACACATGACATACATTTATGTGTATACACCATACAAAATATATCCCAAGTTACCCTAATAAGTTGGATTATAAAAGTTATAATAATAAAACCTTCCTAAATAATCTAATTACATACAGTTACTGTTTTAATCAGGTTGAAGTAATTACTAAATTATGTTAGACAGCCTAAATTAAATAAATATTAATTAAAACCATTATGACACTATTGTTTTAAACATTTACCTTATACTGTGTCTATCAGTACTTTTTAATATTTAGATTCAAGTCAAATAGATAATATACCATAATTATCTCATATTTATTTTATTTCAGTCAGAAATAATTTATAGTTAATTTTGAATTTCTAAAATTATTTTATTTAAATGAATTCAGTTTTTTTTTTTTGGAAATCAACTGTAATCAATATCAACAATAATATACCGGTAACTTAAATAGAAAAATATCAAATGAAAAATTAAAGAATATTGATTTAAAATTAATTTGTGTTTTAAAATAACAATTATAAACTATTGTTAATATATTCATTGATCAGCTGTTAATTCTACAAAAGCTTTATAAAAATAAGAATGGAGTGCTCATATTATCCTACCTCGTTTTATTTTCAACTGTTTTGAGATTTGAAATAATAAGACTGTATAAAATTTGTAATCAATAAACTCTGAATTAGTTATTGTTAAAATCTAAAATTATATTATATTGAATATACATATTTTAAACAACTAATTGATACAAGAAACTAACAATGGGGTTAGATTATTATGCGATTTTAGATTTAACAAAAAGTTGTTATGATTCAGACATAAAAAAAGCGTAAGTATTGTTAACCACCTGTTAACCTCTAGTTTATACTATAGTATTTAAAATTATTATAGGTTATTGATAAAAAAAAAACTGCTCCAAAAGTAATAGAAGATTACTGTCTCCAACATTTTTTAATGTGATAAATTACTCAGATTGTTTTCTCATTTCTCAATTAATTTTTGTTCAAAATTTTAATTTAAAATTTACAAGTTGCATATAATATTTTTGTATGAATGTAACATTCAGTCACAATTTTATAATATAGTTAATTGGATCTCTGGTTATCAATATGCTATTTACATCCGTATTTTGTTACAATCATTAAACATTGTAGGCCCAATGATAAATCAACAATTTCGAAGGGGAACTAAAAATTATAACTACCACAGATAAGATAATTTTAATCAATTTTTTGGTTGTTTTGGAGTATTTCTCTAGTAATTTTATTGTAATATCTAGGTAACCACATCATTTAATCTCCAGTGGGTCTATAGTATTGATGTACATTGTTTTAACAATTAATTATCCCAAATTTTAAAACTGGTGAAAAATTAACCGTATTTACACTATACATAAACTGAACAGTCTATTGCTGCTGCCCTGATTTCGTGCAAGTATTGAACAATAGATAGAGTGTCACTTAGAAGCCTTCTCTGAGCCACAGATGGCATCTCTCACCCTTGAGTGGAATATGATTTTTTTAAATCCAAGTAGGACCAGGATTCCAATACTGGTTTTGCCTCTAAGCTATAAAACTTGTGCACCCTCATTCACAGGTCCTAATTCACAGGATTCCTTTTCAATCCAGTATCAGATTTTTGGAAAACCATGAGATATTTTGAATATTGTGTTGTCCTGTTTTTTTATCTATCCTCCACACCAAAGAGCGTCTAAGGATTCAATACTTTTTCTACTCAAAGCAGAGCAATCAAATATTATGTGCTGACCTGTCTCCTCAGCTTCGCCACATTTCCTACATAGAAGGTATGTTACATGAAACCCCATTCTGTGTAGATAACTATAAAACATGAGCCGTCAACAATCTAACCACTTTTCATAGGTCTGACCTGTTCATCTTAAGTACTTTCTCTGTATTGAGTCTTGGAGAATCCTTGAACATCCTTTTAAACTGTACATTACCTTCAGTTCTCTCCCAAGCCTTCTGATGTTCCTTCGAGACTCATTGGGAGACATACCTACATGCCAAATTATAAGATACACCATATTCAGGTTCTGGGCCGATGAAGGGCATTCAGCTTCTGCTTTGACACCTATCTACCTCCTTACTCCTAGTAATGTCCTTGTCCTGGGACCCACAACACGTTTACATTGTTGGTTTTAGCTGGGGTTTTGAAACCATTATGATAATCCAACACTATCTTTTATAGGTATTGTTGTGGTTTGTCAAAACTATAATTACAGCCTTAGTGTCAGAATTTATATAGATATCTTGCTATCTTTCCTCTACATCCCCTATCAACAGATAATGGACACGTGGCCGAAGATCTATGAGGGGCGTGCCAAGTAATTTAATAAATTGGTGTTCCTACTTTGCATCTATTTTGCTCTGGAATAATACCATGCTTTCTTTTTCTCTCCTATTTATCCTTTCTTCTCATCTATCATGGAGGATGGATAACAAAAAACCATGGCTGTGATTGG
The DNA here is from genome assembly GCA_963513935.1 of Aphrophora alni. Lineage (NCBI taxonomy): Eukaryota > Metazoa > Arthropoda > Insecta > Hemiptera > Aphrophoridae > Aphrophora > Aphrophora alni. The sequence continues at coordinate 61,473,124 of OY740775.1, read as the reverse complement.
ACTGTGTACTTGATCTACATCTCACAAAGAAAACTGTTTAATTCTCCATTAAACCTCAATTTGTCATTAGTATTTCCAAATATCATAGAAACCAACTTCACATAGGCTAATTATATATTTGGGAGTGAGGCCGAAACAACCAATTGAGGCCTATTCAGGAAAAAGGGCACATAGGCTATTGATGAATTGAGGAAAAGGGCCTCAAAGATTTTATCACATTTTATAACAATAAAATAAGCTTGCAAATACTTTTTTAAATGTTATATTTATATATGTAAATTATCTGTTAAGCTAATAAATAGCTAGATTAAAATATAAAAAATTATTTGCTTTTTAATAAATATATATTTGTATAAATTGTATGTGCCCTTTTTTCCGAAAATGCTTGGTTAAAAAATAATACACTGATAATACATCACAAAAATGTCTTTATTCTATATAAAACAAGTAAACCTATATTACATACATGTTATGGGTGTTATGAATTTACTCTTGTTTATGTTCATTAAGAATGAATTCAATCCAGTCGCCATCTTCTGGTGATAGGAACTTCAGTAAGGAGGGAACATCTTTCTCCTTTTCTTGGCTTACTCCAGCAAAAGGGATAGGTTTTGGGTCAATGTTTTTTATTTCATTGATGTGACTTTTTGAAAGATAATTAAACAGGATATATGTTGAAATTAGAACAAAGCAGAGTACCTGATATGGTATATTTCATCATGACATATTTCATAATGGTGTACTTGGATTGTTTTGATGTTGGGTTGTGAGAAAAGAAAGAGGTCCCAGTCCTTAACCATATCTTTTCCATAGTCAATTCAAAGGGAGATGGATTCTGTCGACATGTGACTATGGCTAATCATGGCTTTCCAGAGCCGATTCTCTCCATGTTTTTCACTTTGTTCCGGACAAGTCCAAAGTTACGGTCGCACTAAAAATTCTTGTTACAGTAAACTTTACGCCTTTTCTTATAAACAGGTTCACTTTCATTATCCATTTTAAATTAAAAACACATTTATAGGTTAGGTTAATAATAGAAACTGAAACAAACAAAAAAGTAAACGAGTAAACAGCAACCACTACTACAGTCTGAACGTCAGCTGTACGTCAAAACAGGTGTGCAAACACTTACAAAAATAATTTGTCAAGCTGGCAACTGTTAAGATATGAATATAAAATTTTCAGAGCACCTACAGTATAACATCAACATGGCTGATAGTTTTAAACGGTTTCCGGAAAAAGGGCACATAGGCCTATGTGCCCTTCTTCCGGAATAGGCCTCAATTTTTATAGGTGACTAAGAGATTAACTAAAATTTATTTAAAAGTTATAGATGTACATTATATAAATATTTCAACACATAATCTTTTTTTTTATATATGTTTTAAGTAGTTTTGTTAATTCAAAACTTTTAACTTTATTTTTAGTTAAAGTTTTAAAATATTTTATCTGGTATGTTTTATACTAAAATATGTTATAAGGTATTAGTTTTCTGAATTAAATGAATTTTTAAGTATTTCTGATTTTAATTTCTATATTTTACAACTAATTTCTTTTCTCAAATCACATATTATGTAATTCTACATTTTCCCATAAACGTTTTGTGTTATATATAAAATATTTATGAACATTCATTGTTTAAAAATGACTTATTTTACCAAACTTTAAAGGACTGAAATTGAAAATGATATAGCCTAGCGTACAAATTGGAGAGGACTCAAAACAAAATAACTGTTTAGGAAGCTTTTTACTGTGACAAGTATTTTCAGTTGAAAGAAATAAGTATTTATAGAAATAAATAAAATTTCATATATTTTAACAATTGCATAATACAATATCCAAAACTCCTTTGACATAAAAAATACTTGCATATACATATTCAAATAAGTTAAATGTTTATATTAATGATGGAGGAGTTAATAGTTTATAAAGGATGTTTTAGGAAGAGGTGCCTTTTTTCCGTATAATTTTAGGCATTAAAAAAAAAAAAAAAAATTTACGTGTTTTTACTACAGTTGAACTGAAATTAATAAACTTGCAATGGATTTACCATCAACGTCTAATGAAACATGCGCTTCTTAACCATGGTTGAAACAAAAAGTAAATACTGTTGACAAAAACTATGAAGTTGATTTGGAAAAATTTCTGAACAAATGTCTTGATGAATATCTTGTAGCCTTTGACAGTGATGATACTGATCTGGGTCCAAACTATGTCGTAGAAAGTAGACACAACATTGACTCTGAACAAGAATTGAGTGATTATGAAATTCAAATGCACCATCAAAGCCTCCCGGAAGCAATGAAGAATTGATACAAGAAGAGGAACCAGACTGGGTTAATCATGTATAGTAGAAATTATAGAAAGAGTTGTTGAAGGTGCTGGTGAAGAAGTTGACACAGATGAGGAAAATGAGCAGCAAAAGACTCTACTCATAAACAAAATGTATTTTTCTATGAAAACCGACCAAATAAAGCCAGCTTTTCAATGATGAAAGAACATCCCTCCTGCAAATATAAAAACACTGAGCCACAACAATATTATCCATGTACCAGATTGAAAGACAATGTGAAAAAACTTGGTGACAATCCTTCACCTGAAGAAGTATGGAAACTACTTATTACGCAAAAGATTCCGAATGAAATTCTGCAATACACAAACCAAAAAATTACAACTTTGAGAGTAAAATACATTAACAAAAAATGGACATGTATTGAATATCTTGATCAAGCTAAATTGAAAGCCTTTATCGGTTTATTAATGTTTTCATCAATTTTCAAATCTGGAAATGAATCTGTTTTCATTCCTTCTATATCCCTTTCCACCCTGTCTTATTTTTGGTGAAAATTTTTTAATTTTTTGTTTTTTTCTATATCTATATGATCTCCTGACACTGTAAAAAATATTAAAAAAATTATTATATTGTATATTTTTGAAAAAAACTACCCACAATATTTTGTGGGTTCGGGCTTAGTAACAAACACCGAACATTTCTTTACCCACACAATTTTGTGGGCTAGGGTTTAATTGATTGCATAGATAAATAACTAATCTGAACAATGTTTAATCAGCATTTATTTATTAGGTAAATATTTGTGAGTTATTATTAGTAGTTACTATTTTCTGTGAAAAAGTACAAAACAGTTCTTATTTTTACTAAGACAAAGGTAAGTATTACACTTCACGCACTTAATTTTTGTTCTCCCATTACAACCCTTTATACGACACATCCTTGGAGTTTGTAAATCATCTACGTCAGGCATGTGATCGTAACCATCATACCTCTTTCCATCACAAGGTATTGAACTTGGGGGATTGTAATATTTGCTTCGTTTTTCTGCTGGAGGTCCAATACTATCGTCGTCAGAAAAATCTAGTCTCTCTTGATCTGGAGTTGCAAGAAGGGTTTCAGCAACCTCTAGCCTAAACTTCATAAAATCTTTAGTTTTTTTCCTTGGTAGCTTGTTTTCTCTGGCTGATTCTTTGTATTCAAACCAGCTATTGACAGTTGTGAGGTCAAGGAAATGAAGAATTGTTTTTAATGTCCATTTCTTTGTACGAAACCAAGTTCTGTAGAGTTCCATCATTTGATCACATACGTCAACTCCTCCCATGTATTTATTATATTGGGCAATGGCTGAGGGGACCCGCACATCAATATATTTCATGTCTTGTTTGGACCAACGTTGTGTAGTGGTTTCAGGATCAACACCACTACATGTAGACGCCATTAGAACTTTGTTGTTATCTTTCCATTCTATGATAACAACTTTTCCATCATGTTTCACATATTGTTGTGACTGTCCACGGTCCATTTTTTCAGTTTTTAATTCAAGCTGTGAAGATATTCGATTCAACATCAGTGTGCCTGTACCATGTAATTCCAAACTAGATAGTTTTTCAAGAAGAGGAATAGTTGTAAACATTCTATCAAAATATACAAAGCTGCCGGGAGGCAAAGTTTGCACAAGGCGTAAGACCACAGAAGGATAATGCCCAAGTTCTGTGCATGACAGGTTGGTGTTCTTCCCTTGATAAATTTCAAAATCCATTACCATTCCTGTGGAGGATGTAACTACGTAGTTCTTTAGCCCAACTGGCCGAGGCTTATTCTTTACACACTGCCGAAGACCAGGACATCTGCCAGTAAATGGTATCATCTGCTCGTCTATAGAATAAAAGATATGATTACGGGGAAGTTGTAAGCACCTGTTTCTAAAAGCAACTAATATTGGATCAACTTTCCATAATCGATTTGTTTCAGAGTTAGGTGGAGGGTTTTGGGTATCGACCAAGTGAATGTTGCTTCTCAAAGCCAAGAATCTATCTCTAGACATTATATTATCTTTAGCAGAGTTTGAAAAAAGTGCTAGCCCCATAGACCGGTGCCAGTACATAGGAAGCCTAGGGTATTTTAAAATACCCATCATTAGATTAATGCCGAAGAACTTTTTTAACTCAGTTTTAGTAGTTTTCAGTGGTTTTCCAACTTTTAAAGTACTGTACATGTTTGTAAATGTAGCAGCAGATTCAAAGAAATCATCACTCAAGTATTTATTAAAATACTCAATTGGCTGCAAAACAGGTTCTGGATTCTGAAAAAAATATTACAAATTAGTTGGTTTAGAATTGTTTGCCGACAAAAGAAAACAATCATCTAACGAACGGAAACTATTAGAATATTACATACCTGGCATGGTAATTCGTGTTTGGATGGAGGAATATCCTTCGTTTCAAACATCTTATCCGATTGCCAAATTTTTGTTCCATTAGTGAGGTGCGTCTTTTTAACCCTATTCTTTTTAGTGGTAGTGGAAAGATTGTCTTTCCTTTTCAATGAGGTCTTTCGTACTAATTTCTGTGTAGGCTTACTTGTTATTTCAATTTTATTTTTATTTTCCAATGGAGTAGTTTTTGGTGGCTCTATTTTTCCAGCATCCTGTTCAACAGAGAGATTGGGTGAACGATTATATCCTATTACCTCGTCTTCATCATCTTCGCTCTCACTGTCTGAAAAATGATCACCCAAACGAGGTGGAGGAGGGATGTAGGATATGTCTCCCTCGTCATCGTCTAAACCACTTAAACTGGAATCGTCTCCAATTAAATCCAAGATACCATCATCATCTAACATTTTTTGTTTAAACGACATCTGTAAAATAAAATGTGTACCTAAATAATTGCAAAGTTTTACCATAGCCTAGGCCTATCTCTAAAGAAGGAAATAGGTACTTTTATAGTAGCCTAAATTAAATTAATTAAAGTATAACATAACTATATTCTCAAATATAATATTAAATTGATGTATAATAAATACAAATATAAATATTTAGGTTTCCATTCACTTTTACTTAAAAGTTCTGATCTAATTAAATTGTAACGTCAAAATAGTTCTTGTCTGTCACTGTAACTGTATCACCCTAACCCACAAAATATTGTTAGTGAGTATTAACCTTCAAATAAATTTCATATAGGATAATATATTGGCATTACTTTTAATGGATACTATTGCTACAATAGTTCTTAACACAAATTACTGCTTAGTTGTGAAATAAATTACCTTAATTATTTACATTAAATAAAATAACCTTACCTTGATTCTGAACAGTTGTACAATGTTTTCAACTTGATTACTAGCATGCTCTGGTGGTCATGAAATGAACTAATATCAGCTGATTCACAGATGTAATAACCCACAAAATGATTGTGAATAGGTTTGAACCAGAAAAACAATTTCAGAGAATCATACTAAGATTATTAAGTTAACCCACAAAATATTGTTGGTCCGAGTGGAAAGGGATATACTTTAAGGTTTGACAAAACATGCGACAGGAAAGATAGGGCCAAAGAAGATCGTGGTGATGTCATTGCACTAATATTTGAGCAATTCATTGAAAACTGGAAAGAATGCTATTCAATAGAAGAATATGAGTGTGTTGATGAATGATTGGCAGCCTTGATAAGTCGCTGTCAATTCCGAATGTACATGCCTAAAAAACTGCCAAGGTACGGAATAAAGATAATGGCAATGACTGATACACGCACACATTATCTTTATAATGCATATATTAACACAGGGAAAAACTGTTACAGACAAACTCTAAACCAACAAGAACAACAGCAGAATAAACTAACTCAGTCAGTTTTGAGACTTGTGAAGTCGATACTAGGAACTAACCAGATGGTAACTGGTGATACCTGCTTTTCACCAATTGAACTAGTACAAGAACTGAAGGACGACGACTAACATACATCGGGACTATGAAAAAGAGCAAGGTTGAAATTCCTTAAGAATTCCAACCAAACGCACTTCATGAAATGACTTCATCAATTTACAGATTTACTCAAGATATTACTCTCTTGTTCTTTGTTCCAAAAGAGAAAAAAGCAGTCATTATGATGTCTTAAATGTATCATGAAGCTGGAGATTACTTGGAAACTGGTAAACCAGTAATAATAGCTTGGTATAATTATATCAAAGGTGGAGTCGACAGCCTTAAAAAAAATTACCAACTATTCGTCAAGCCGAAGGACTAGGAGATGGCCCATTGCAATTTTTTTTACCATGATTGGTGCAGAAACTGGAGACAATGCCTTTGTACTTCATCAGACATACAGCAATACAACCAAAATGATGGACTTCATGAAGAGCTTGGCTTCTGCTTTGGTACGAAAACATCTAGTTATTTTTAAGTAATGTAACTTATAAACAAGGAACAAACCCTGAAAATATACAGTTAATGTTTTAACCCCCCTCCCCCACCGTTCTTCTTTGCAAAAAAATGACGACTGATAGACTTAAGTTAATATTTCAGAATATAGTAGTTGAGGGTTAAGTGGAAACTACTGCTTGATTGTAAAATTGTGAAGAAAGGAAGTAAATAATATACTATATTGAGAAAATAATTTATTGTTGATAACTTTAGTAACCATAGTTACCAGTGCTCAAATTTAACTAATTGATTATGATTTCACGATAAAATGTTCAATTACATCAAAATTATGCTATTTTTGTCTGTCTTAATTTTTAATTATATTTCTTCAAAGCCAGTGAGTCGAGTTGATATTAATGATAAAAAAGAAGTAAAACCTTCTGATCTACTTTCCTTAGAGTGTATCCGTACTGGTCAAGGAGTAAGGTGCCGGACAAATAACGTAGAATATGTTTTTAATGGAAATAATATCACTGAAGATGTGATAAAATCAACAATACAAACCTTGCTTGTTAACGGTGTGGTGGACATAATGGAAGAGAGTATTCAGAAGAAAAATAGAGGTGTTGGGGATAGAAGATCTGTATATTACTCTGCTGCTAGAAGTAAAACTACTTATGATGCAACAGAATGTCCTAGTCCAAGTGAAACAGCAACAGAATGTGTTAGTCCTAGTGAAACAACCGCTTGTGAAATAACAACAGAATGTGTTAGTCCTAGTGAAACAACCGCTTGTGGAACAACAACAGAATGTGATATACCAAGTGAAACAACTGTTTGTGAAACAACAACAGAATGTGCTATTCCAAGTGAAACAAATGCCTGTGAAACAACAACAGAATGTGCTATTCCAACTGAAACAAATGTCTATGAAACAACAACAGAATGTGCTATTCCAACTGAAACATCCCCTTGTGAAACTACAACAGAATGTGTTACTTTCAGTGAAACAACAGCTTGTGAAACAAAAACAGAATATGATATTGTCAGTGAAACAACTGCTTGTGAAACAACAACAGAATGTCCTATTTTCAGTGAAACAACAACAGAATGTGATAGTTTCAGTGAATCAACTGCTTGTGAAACAACAACAGAATGTGATAGTTTCAGTGAAACAACTGCCTGTGAGACAACAACAGAATGTGCTAGTCGAAGTGAAACAACAGAATGCCCTAGTCCAAGTGAAACAACTCCTTGTGATACAACTACTGATAATACACTTCTCAGTGAATTAACCATTTGCGAAACAAAAATCAAAACTTCCATTGGTGATGTACTAAATAAAGTAGAAAATCTAGCACATGATAAAGCTCGATCTTCAAAAACAGACATGTACTTAGAATGTGTACCTGATAAAAATACTAAAGAAGAGGTTGGAAAACTTAAAGTATTTCGTTGTAAATGGAAAAAGAAAAGTTTTAAGCACTAGTTTTCCAGCTGAAACCCAATATGTGGGTCATTAAAAATGGTGTTGTATGATTTAAGAAATAAGATACACTGTCAATGTAGATTATATCAAATAGATAGTGTATGTATATATTTCTACTTTTGAACTCTAACAAAATATTAGTAGACCTAATTTAACCATTTTGTTTCACATGGTTTTTCATCCATTATTTACATAACAAGAAAATGTAAATCAACACAAGACTGATCTGTTGTATGAATGGTTTATAAATAAAGTTGGAAATATATTGTTTTTATTATATAGGTTTTAAAAATCCATTATAAATACTAAGCAATTGTTTAAACTAGTATGTTTCATAAATTAATCAATCAAAAGGTGTTGTACTGTACTGAATTTGGATGGGAAATATTTAAGGAGTTTACTACTCGTAACATTTTTAGCTATTTCAGCAACCCTCATGGTAAAGTTGAGACTCGAGTCTATAAAATGAAAACTGTTTATGACCCCCTCTCTCCACATTCACTTTTTGAGTGTTCATTCAAATGCTGTGAAAAATACTATGAAAGGCCTATATACACATCAAGGACAAAACTGTCATCTCCTGACTTTTGTAGAAATATAATGTTCCTAAAAAAAGATGAATATTTAAACAAACAATCTATAGACAACATTGCATTAACTTTCTTACTCACAAAACCAAAGGCCAAAGTTATATTGATACATTTTTGTGAAACCAAGTTTATGCATCAAACTATGCACACCACTTAATGGACAACAATTAATTTTGATACTAAATTCCAACCTTTGCATATATGTAGGAAAGACAGATACATGGATGATATTGAGAAGTTTGAAATTTTAAAGCTTTCAAAGATAATAAAAGTGATTTATTGAATGACAAATTTAAAATCTGGTCTAACTCGTTATACAATACCGCGATGACGTTGATAGATAATGTAGTGGACAAACTATAAACAACCTTTACTTCAGTCGTTCTTGAACCATTGGTGTACACCTGTCGCGTATTTGAATGTTATTTGTTTATTGTATGTGTTGTGTAGTGCGTTTTGTTGTGATTTAATGTTTTAATGACCTCTCAGGAGCGAGTCTGAAGATGGAACATACGTTCTGAAAAACGTAACATACGGTATGTTACAAAATAAGTAATAAGACGGAGTACGTATTAAGTATTAAATAACTTAGATAATTTATTTTTGATGTTTAAAACCAAAAATCTCACAGACATTATCATCTTTAAAAAAAGTTATAAAATAAATAACACAAGCCCTTGAATACTGTAAAAACGCATCAAGCATACTTATACATTGGAGGAAGTACAAATCCCACAATGTAGAGAATTCAAAGAGTTCTAAAGCCAAAGGAGGCAGTATAGTTCTGATGAAATTCATATCAATCAATCAAAGGATTGTTAAAAACAATTTGTAAGTTGGATGATACTGTTTGAAACATAGACTATTAATATATGACATTTATAGTTGCTGTCTTCGTCAAGAAAGAGATGGTTCTCCAGTCTCAGCATGTAAGCTGGAGTCTGGGTTCAAATGAAATGCATTAGAGACAAGCCACAAGACAGAGTTACAAACTGAATCAAGCTTCATAATTGTGGGTGTGTAGACATATTCAATCCGTGATTGAACAATATCACAGTAAAAACGTAACAAGTTTTATCAGCTTCATACAGAGAAACGTTAAAATGTTAAGTATTTTATTACACAGTGTTTTCAGATCAAATAAATAAGAAATCCAAAAGAAGTCTTTGATCAAATATTAGTCCTAAGAATTTATCAGTTTGAAGTTATGTTTTTTGAGAAATAATAAATGGTTATGATTCAGTCTATGGTGACTAAAAGCAATACAATGCATATATATATATAGCAAAATCATCACAATGAGAAAACTGCAGACAGGGGGATATATAGCAAAATCATCAACAATGAGAAAACTGCAGACAGGGCACTGTACATTTTTACATTAGCGATAATGTCGTTGATCTCTACAGCAAACAAGGTCACACTCAGCACTTTACCCAGTAGTACACCAGTTTCTAAATTAAAGTTATTTGATGAATTAGCTCCAATACACACTTTGAAATATCTGGTTCTAAGGAAGTTTAGTATAAATGCAAGAATATTCCCATTTATACTCGATTTTGAAGTATTCAGAATTGCTTTTCACGAAGCCATATCATAGCCCTTTTCTAGGTCAATAAACACTGCAACCAGTCTGACTCGAGAAAAAGGCATTTTCAATGGCAGACTCTAATGAAACCGGTTGATCTGTAAACGATCGACCCTGTTGAAAGACACATTATTCATTACAAAACAGCCGGTTAATATCGAGGTACCAAATAAGATGTTGATTGACCAATTTATCTCCTAGTTTTCAAACCACACTAGTAAGAGAAATCGGATGGTAACTTTCTGGTTCTCTTTTTCTTTATCTGGTTTTCAAAAAAAATTTACTGAAGCCTTCAATCAAGTATTGGAAAAACATTGCTCCTCGATTTAAAACATATTTAATTATGAATTCGATAACAATGTAGTGTTTCAAATATAAAACCAGTCTAATAATTTAACAGCCAGGATGTGCTGTACCCTAGCGGTGAGCGGTTGAAACGGTATCGGACGATCTCTGTTCCCTTCCCCTCAGGCGGTAAAATGTACCTTGGGCCCCTTTCAGTCTAGCTTTGTCGTTGAGTAAAAAAACGCATGTCTCAAAAGAATGACTAGTCGCAATGATTCAAAATTTAAAGTTGCACTTATAAAAGAGCTTCATGCTTGTTATTCATAAATTTGTGTAAGGTGAATAATACTTTATTAAAATGTCTAATAGTGCTTTTCAAAATTAAACAAAATCACAACTTTGATAAATTGTTACGATGCCTCGTTGCCGTTAGACCAGTCCTGACATCCTCTTTTGAACCAGCTCATGCTGGTTCAAGTCAAGTTTCAAGAGACATTTTAACTAAGTCTTCAGCTTGAAAAAATTCAAGTTATCACTCATTAGTGGTAACCGATCGCACGAAATGTAAAAGTGAAAAACCAAAAAAAAAAAAAACTTGAATTCATGTGATTTTTGCTAAGGAGTTTAATTGTCTGTTTTTCAACAATGTTTTAGGCTGTAATAAAAAAATTATATTAATTAATCAAAAAAAAACATAAATTTTTGGATGGGATAAGCTAGCAATTTTCAACCTCATGACCCCAAAGGGGTTAATTTCCAAATTTAAATTGAGACGTCAATAAACTAATAAAAAAATTTCCTCTTGTAACAAAGTTTTCTTAGCATAATTTTCTTAATTAATTTGTTCTTTTTTTTAATGTTGGCCAACGTAACCATAATCTACATGTAAGCATTTTTAAAACTGCCTTTTATAATAAGCTTAGTTTTAAGAACAACATTATTTGTAATTCTGTCACTCTTATGTGAAACTTGTTATTATCATTATTATTAACAAAAAAATATTTGTAATTTTGAATAAAAGGGAGAGTTTACTAAATTATAATTTTCTTTCTTTTGAGGTGGGTTTGTTTAATTCTTTGTAAATTTAACTTAAGGGCATATCAGTATAATTTTTTTTTAAGGTCATATCAACTTTTCTTTATAAATCTATATATAAATAATCTAACTTATTTCAAATTCTCTTTATAATAAACCAATCTGTTATGAGTTCATCTGTATTTCCTTTTCCTGTAAATAGTTAACTCAGGTATCACTGGTTTCAAAAGAAGGAAAGGTCAACAAGGGAACTAATTTAAGGATTTTTTTTTTTTTACTTGACATGGCCATTCTTTCCAGGTTCAGTACGATCTTCCAAATTTTTGGTAATTTTCCCTTTTGAATGGTACAACAATTAAAATGGGTTTGGACTTGTATTATTCTTACAACCTGCCTGACTTGAAAATTTTATTCATCAGGTGGTTCAATTTTGGTTTTTATTTTCGTAGTCTCAGGGTAAAGATCCATAGCAGGTTCAATAACTGGAATGTCAGGTGTCTTTAGAACAGGAGGAACAGGAGACTTTAGAGATGTCTGGGGTGATTTTAGGAGGAGTTTAGAGGGACCCGAACATCCCCTATTTTTGGTTATAGAGACTTGGTTTACTGGCTTGCCTGGAGCATTTTTATGTTAAAATTTATCAAAAGAGAAACATTTTCAGAGAACAGATACAGATTAAGATTATACCCTGTTTTGCAATTGAGTCTTCTTTTTTTATACTCTACTGATAGAGAAAGTGAACAGTGTTTACAAAATATTTCAGAACTTTAGTATTTTGTGTATGTGTTTTCTTACTTGTGTACTATTAAGTAATACCATGGACCACTCTCCAAGGTAAGCCTGTTTCTTCTATCCAGACAAAATCTAATTTCAATTTCTAAAATTATGTTATATTTATTATAGAATTACAGTTACAGGAAATTATCATTGCAATATTTTCAAGAAAATAAACTTGAAGAACTAAAAATTGCTTCTGAAGCTTATGAAGTGCTTAGTGAACCTTGTCGGAGAGCTATCTATGATCAATATGGTGAAGAAGGCCTTAAGAAGGGTATTCCTAGTAAAGATGGATTCATACACCCCTATGTCTATCATGAGGATCCAATTAAAACTCTCAGGTAATTGTTTTTAAAACATATTAACTTCTTTATCAGTTATTCATAACTTAATTTATTAATATAATAAAAGAACAATAATGTCTGTCTATGTGACTTTTTTAATAATAAAGTAATTACTTACTTTATAATCATATGACGCGTTTCGGAACTCGTTCCATCTTCAGAAAATCACTCTGCTGAGGTTGTTAAAACATTAAAATAAATTATTACACAACACATATATCGCAACACATATACACATACACGCGCACATTAACACAGACAATATCAACGCTTGTGCACACCATCGAATACGTTTAATACACTGATCCCTAACCTGCAGTACCGCTTATTGTTTGTGTTTCTTATCTATTCCTCTAGCAAAGTCGTACATGAAGTTGGACTTAAAATTCAATTGGTCATTCAACATATGTTCTGGACTTTTTAACTGCGCTTTATATATTTCATATTCCTCTAGCGCGTCCATTTGTTTGCTCTTCTTGCATATGTGAGTTGGACGGAAGTTGCTTTCAAAATTAGAATACGAGTGGTTTTCTTCTATAATGTGGCGTGTGTAGTTAGATTTTGCATATGCCACTCTGTTACTTGGAAGATGTTCTTTATATCGTTTTTTAAATTGCCTCCCAGTTTGCCCTATATAGAAACACTCGCATTCATCACAATTGATTCTATATATCCCTAACTTTTGTTCCAATCGTGTTGTTTTTTTAGGTTTAATTATATTCTTAATGTTGTTGGAGGTGTGGAACGACATGGTTACATCTATCTTCCTCAGTGTGTTTGTCAAGATGCTAGGTAGGGTGTCTAGTCCTGTAACTGCCTACAACTTTAACCTTCACTGCTTTTTTTAATGTTATTATGAGGGTTATCCAGAAAATAACTCACGTTTCAGCGTGGCATCACTAGTAGTGCTTGAACATCGCCATTTTGTGTGAGAGCTTCTTTACACTCAGTACGCAACCAACTGTGGCAGTTTGAGGTTTGTTTTGCTTTTGCTCTGTTTGTAATACATTTATAAAATGTGTGTTTCAATCAAACACCCAGCCGCTTGTGAAGTACGGTCAGTTATAAGATATTTGTTGGCAAAAAACACTAAATCTATTGAAATTTATTGGCAACTTTGTGAAGTTTGTGGTAAAGATGTAATGACTGACACTGGAGAGGGGCATTGGTTCATAATGTTTAAAGATGACCACACAAGTTTTCACAATGAAGAACGAAGTGGTCGACCAAGCATTATGACAGATGAAGTGGTCGGTAAAATCAATGACAAGATTCGTGAAAATCACTGTTTCATGATAACAGAGCTTTCGTTTTTATTTCCTCAAATTTCACAGAGCCTATTGCATAAAACTCATGGCTACTGTTTTTTGGGATAGGTAAGATGTACTGCTAGTTGACTTTCTGAAACGTGCTCAACAATAAACTCGAAAAAATATTGTGCAACATTAATAAAGTTGCATAGAGCAATACAAAATAAACGCAGAGGGAAACTTAGTACAAAAGTCCTGCTGTTTCAAGACAATGCCCATCTGCACTCCGCCTGTTATACCCAGGAACTCTTACAGGGCATTAATAGGAAGATTTTTGAACGTTCTCCATACAGTCCTGAACTTTCGTCCAGTAAATTTCATTTGTTTACTCACATCAAAACATACTAGCAATACAGAGCTTTGATGATGATCCAGAACTTATAAGGCTGTCGTGAATGAATGGTTGAAGTCATGGGCGATAGTTTTTATGACATTGAAATTTGTAAACTTGTTCATTGGTATGATAAGTGACTCATTTAAATGGTTACTATGTAGAAAAGTAGTGTAAGAGTGTAGGTATAAAAATTGTTTACTTTCACTTTGGTTTTTTAATGTGTATTACTTTCTGGATAACCCTTGTATTTCTTGTTTTGCAAGCACATTATAAAAATTAGGAAACAACTATTAGATACATCATGTTATATACATTTTACTTTCCATTATCTGTATAATACAAAATATATAAAACAAGTAGTGTAAAGATTTTGTTTTGTCTTTAATTCAGAGAAGTTAAAAACTTTCTACGGTATGCGCCAAAATAAACAGTACTGAAACTGAATCTGCTGTAGTTGCCTTTTCGATCAGCTGTGTCAACTTTTGATTGTTGCCACATCTTCATGATTATTGTTTCTTTCTTATTTGAGGTTAGTTTTTGCTAACATGGTGCTAACTACTGCAAAGAAAGCTTTTATCGTAAAGCATTATCTTCGCTCATTTGGAATTGGTCGTGCGGGTGGGCCAAGTTTGTACATACTGCATTACGTTTTCAGGAACATTTTCATAAAAATCCGCCTAGTAATGCTGTGATTATTAGTGTTGTTCAAAAATTTTGAAAAATAGGTAGTGTTTTGACGCAGCGGAAGGACTATTCAGGTCCCAAATGAAAACTTATCTGTATAAATTAAAACCACGGAAGAGTGTTGCAGCAAGTGTTATAGTCACCAAAAAGAAGCCTAAACCCAAAATCTTTGAAACTGAATATAAGCAATACGTCGTTGAGAAGAATGTTTAAAAAACAATGGTAGTTTTTCCTACAAAATACAAACTGGGCAACCTTTCAACTGTATAAACAAAACAGTCAGAGTTCAGTACTGAGCTTCAATGTTAGCAATGTGCTATGGAGAACCTGAGTTTCTGAGTGATGTATGGTTTTCAGATAAATGTCATGTGCACCCTAATGGTTTCATAAACAAGCAGACAACACATTTTCTTGGGTTTGAACGTCCTGACCGTGTTGTAGAGAGGCTACAGCATAGTAAGCACGTAACCATTTGGTGTGCTGTGTCAGGGAGAGGCATAATTGGTCCATACTTTGTTGAAGATAATAATAGAAATCCTCTTACTGTAAATCAGCTGAGGAGATTTTGTCATGCCCGAAACCTGTCTTTTCATTCACAATGGTTCCAGCAAGTGGTGCAACCAGCCACACTGCCTTAACCAACATTACTTTCCTTTAAGAAACTTTTGCAACCAGCTTATCTCCCTTAGAACAAACTTTCCTTACCCAGCCTACTCCTCCGTTCTTACACCACCTGAAGCCTACGTCTGAGGAATGTTGAAGGAGAAGATTTTTCGTGAAAACCCACCAGATACCATCGTCTAACTCCAGGAAAAAATAACCATGTGTATAAGGAGCATGAAAAAACCCCTCTTCACCAAAATGATGTAAAAGCTTCAAAAACAGTACAAGTGTTACCTAAAACTGAACGGAGGTCATATTTAACATGTTATTACACAAATCTAACCAATTTTGCTTTCTTTTATTTGTATATATTGGTAAAACTATGTAAATAAAATCTTATATATACCGTAATATGTCACAAATAGATGAATGAACATATAACAATTATTACATTAAACTGACTAACCACAAACATAGGTCTAGGAATTAAATACACTGTACTAAAATACTTTAATTCATTTTATAAATAAAATTAACTTGTGAAAATGTTAAACTTTGTAAGGACTAAAATCAAAAACAAAATAAAAATGTGGTTGCTATACCAAAACTGAATAATTCAAAGTAACAATACGAGACTATACCAATTAAAAAATAATAATAATAAATAAATAAATCCATTTATTATTATATTGTGTAAAATCTGGATTCTTATACCTTACATAGAAACAAAACAAGCTGTTGGAACAATTTACATAGTAATACTAATATGTATAAGCAAAATTTGATGATTGGCAATTAAGAAAGAAGCGTTGACCCTATCTAATGAGATGATTGGTAGTTAGAGGGCCACAATTTCAGTTTTGGTTAAATTTTTTTTTTTTTTTTAATTGTGGAATGTTGATGTAGTGTATCATCATCTGAACATTGTATCATAATTTTATGAAATTACTTTCAAAACTGTAAGTGAAAATTTTGTTTTAAGAAATCAGTATTTTTAAATTGTTTAAAACAATTTTGTGGTATTTAACTTGGCCAATTAGTTCAAATTTCACTATGCCAGGTCTGGTTCTTGGCATAAGTGTTCCTACAATAGATAATGTTTTCTAAATATACACTAATAAGATTGTACATAATATATTTTTAGAGTGTTTTACATTTTACCGTTAATTGTCCACTAATACGTGACAGGTTTACATTTTTTAGTCCCCAAATTAAAATTTTAGGCTAGATTTGTTCAAATTCATCCAATACTTTTTAAATAACAAATTGATATACCAATTTATAATAAAAGTATGTTGTAGCTCAATCATTTACATATTCGTTTATATTGTTTGGTCTACATTATATTGATCTTTTGACACTATCAAGCAATTGACCTAAAATAAAAACAATTGAAATTTTTAAGTTAAAAAAATCTCGAAGAAAGATAATTTGTTTACAACCAATGTTAAAGACATGAATTGATATCTTGTCTTTAAATTTGTTTAATATATTTTGATATAACTTTACCACTGTTATCTTTTCTTCTGCCATTTGTTTAATTTAGTAAAAGCTAACATGAGAGCAAACATCATAAAATAACTTAAAACATTTCAGGGATTTTTTTGGTGTGGAGAATCCTTATGGAGATTTACTAGACTATTTGTTTAAGCCACTTCCATTATTCACGTATAAAGAAAGGCAAGGGATAAAGAAGAAAGAGGCCACTCTTGAGCGAATATTAGAACTTTCATTATATGAAGTAACTAACTTTAATTATTGCATTATGCTTTATGTAACTTACTTCAAAATTAGAAGGTAAAATAGAAATAACTTATTTATTAATTAAAAACTGCATTGCTATTTGCTATCAAAATATTTACATAACTAAACAGTCACTTTAATTTCTCGCAGTTAATTTAATTTCTGACAAAACAATATCAAGTAGACACTATAATAACAGCCTAAATGCCTTTGGATCAGCTAATAGAAAGTCAGGAGTTATGTTTATACACTTTAATTTTTAGTGTTTAAATATATTAAAATGTATTCATATAAATCATCTCACTAATACAAGTATGTGTATGAGGACTGTGCAGAAAGTACCCAGTTATTTAATATTAACAAATACATAATGTGCCTTGTTAATCTTCTTCAAATTAGTCCACTTTTAATAGTTTAATAGGCTAAGGACTATTATGTATGCACACTAAGTACCTTCCAACTGGCTGACAAGTTACATCAAACCCATGCAAATCATTCTTGTGATAATTAAAACAGCTGACTATTTTCTGGACAGACATCATAATATATAATAAATAATTTGAAATTTACAAGGCTCATATGTTAAAAAAATTCTTAACTAAAACTATGTTATACAATTTTGGAGAGAAGAAAGCAGACTAATCCTTATCATAATATTATAATTTTGTTTAAGAATTTTAAGCAATGTTGTAAGATGTTAAAAAGTCTTATATTTATGCATTTATTTAACACTTTGGGGACCACATAGGTAGATACACAATAATCAGTTCCTTCCTAATAATTTCCAAGTAAATTTACATGATTATAAAAAGCTATTACGTTCAACTCAGAAGAATGCAATTGAACAGGATTTTTTAATGTTTTTTTTCTCTTAAAAACATTGTAGGTTTGTTTTTAAAAAAATTACCCTTATTTATTTTTTTTATTTTAAGAAAAATAACTATTTATTTATGTTTTATTCCTGCAATACAACCAGTTTATTCACTCTTGCTGTTCAAATCTGATCCAGGATTTTGAAGGAATTCTTCTAATTCATCAAGTAACAAATATTTAGAACACATATTTCTTGATAAAAATATTTGGTTGGATAAACAATTGAGAAAAAAACTAATAATACTTGAACTAAAAGACAGTGTTTACTATATAACTCACAGACTGTCAAACCAATTGTTTAGATTAATGTAACTACATCGAAAAAAAAGGGGAGAAATTTCCGTTCAAAATACTATGTAGGTTTTTAAAAAAATATATTGTACCATAATTATTACTTTGATTTGTTTGTAAAAATAATTATCAATTATTTCATAATTTTAAAAGTTGTGATAGCTGTCACCATTTATTTCACTGTCGCTCTCGCATTCCCAGATTGTTGTAGGAGCTCCTCTAACTCCTCAAGTGACACATAGTCTAATAAAAATATTTGGAAAGCCAATTGATAAAAACCAGAGCTGACAGACATATTGTTGATGTTAACACACAGACTGTTGATATGGTGACTAAACTGTTTAAATTAATGTTTGACACAAAGAAAGGATAAAGAGAAATTTCAATGTTGTATTATAATGCATTGCACTCTCGTGTATAATTAGAAAAGCTAAAGCAGCAAAAATCTTCAATATGTTAAACATTGTTAGTGAGTTTGAGTTATTATATAATCTTTACATTGACTCCTTTTAAATGTAACTGTAGTAAAAGAGAGTTTTAAATGTGAAGACAGGAAGAGATACAAAATACTTGTTTTACTTGGTTGATACTTTCTAATTTTAAAGGATGAAAAGTTTTGTAAAGGTTCTCTCCCCTCCCCAGCATGGTTATTGTGCAATCTATATGCCAGTAAAGACATTTGGGTGAAATTAACCCAAATTTAACAACTGAGGTCAAAAGTAAACAGTTGTTACACTAAATAAATTGGGCTTTCTGTTGTTGCTACCCAGATAATGTAACTCCTTTTGCAGGAATTAATCAAAGAAGGGAATGTCATTCTTTAGTCTTCTCTAAGCCCCAGAGGATATCTATGATAGAAAGTCAGAATGTAGAGGCCTATACCGAGCAGCAAGACTTCTGCGAGAGGCATATCAAGCCGTAGGAAGCCACCTCAACAAACTTGTAAAAAGAATGTTAGCTAATTGAACAGAAATATAGGTTGGGATAAGATCACTCTTTACTCTTCTTACCCTCCCATCCTTTCTTACTGTCTGTCTTGGAGGTTTGAGTACATAAAGCAATATTCTGTTGATTCTAAAAAGTTAATATCATGTTTATAATGGTTCTCAATGTTTTAAGTGCTGTAACTATTTATTACATCCTCAAAATTGTCTGGTTAATTTATTTACTCCTTACAATGTTATGACTAATTTTACAAACAAAACTCATGTTTGGATTCTTGGTATGTTTGCATCTACCCAAACATGACCATTACTCATTAATATTTTATTTTTTAAATGAAAAAGGTAGCCAACAAGTTTTCTGAGACTTGTACTCATATAATTTTATTTATTATCTCAGGGTATGAGTTCTTTTGAAAAGTGTATTAGGAAGAAATTATGAAGGAAGACAGAGTCAGCTTCTGAAATATATACATAGTTATCTTTATTACCTAAAATACATACACAACAAATTTTAAATTATTACAACTCTAAAATAAAATATAGTTCAACTGTTAAATGTCCTTACATGTTACTAAATGTATTCATAACCAATTTATTTTTTGGTACTTTTGGCATTATCAAAGAATTGTCTCTGATAGTCTTTAGATATATATATCGTATCATTAATGTACAATTTCGTATGCAAATGTATAATTTATGCAAATGCAACGACACCAAAGTTGCTTTGAATACTGATTTTAACAATTTTGGTCAACTTGTCCCACTGTTCTATATATAAGACTTCTTTTTCTAAAAACATCTTTTCCACCAACTCTCCCAACTACAATTGTTAACTCAATACTACTAACTTCATCTTCTACTAACCACCTCCTACCAATCAACTCAGTCAACAAACTTCCCAGACTAACTCCAAAAACAACTAAGTTCTACCAGCAAATATATATTTTTTTAAATGTCATCTACATCACTGCCCAAATCCTTTTATTGTCTTGGTTTCTCTAACCAAACAAAAAGGAGACACAAACATTGTTGCCATATTTCAACCTACATAGTACATAATATAATTTCTTACCTAACTTCATCTGTACATTTACAATATTTATATTCCTAATCATTTATTATATTAAACAATATGATTAAATAGATTTATTTGGATTTGTAACACTCCAGCTTCATTGGTATATATATTCAATCAGACCATATACGTAATCAAAAGTAACTGCTTTTGATCTCATTTTCCTTCATCTGATATACAGTAGACTCTTGATAATCTGACAGATATGGGACTGAGAGGGGTATCAGATTACCGAAAGTGTCTGGATTATCGAAAGTAATTTTTTAAGTGTCCAAGATTAGCAGTAGGAGGAAATTACAGTAATTTTCGTATGTAAAACCATTTTAGACAGTAGGTTAATATAGCAATTAGTTTTACACAGTGAGCACAAAGAAGTTATGAAAAATGTATATAATTGTATTAAAAACATTAATTGTGCATTACAACATTTTTAAATGAAAGCCAAATAGTTATAATAACAGTATGGTAAACAAAGTGTTCAAAAGACCTTGACGTTGTTTGTTAGCATAGCACGGTGAATCAACTGATAACCATATCGGTCTACCGAGTATGTGGACTGTCAAGTATGGGAATATTGCAAGTGTACTATACGTAGTATATTCTAACCGAACTTTAATTTACTAAAAAATGAGAACGTTACAGCCCTTAGGCTAAAATAATTTTCATCATTTTTAAAATGATTTCTGTCTGTGGGATTTTAGTCATGCATTAAATAAAGAATGAGTAGTTTAATTGATTGGAAAAAATTAAAGTTTAATAAAGGGTGGATGTCCTGTGGAATTGGTTTTAGGAGTGAGAGGTGAAATTAAAGGATAGTTTCAAATTAATGATCATTTTAACTATGGTTCAATTTTGACGAAACTCATAATACTTATATGAGTGGTTTAGAGTGATAATTTTAAACTTGGATCAATTTATATTTACCTGGCCCCCGTATACTCCAAAATAAAGCCCACATTTTATTATTCACTGATTTTTAAACTACAAATACTTTTGATTTCATTATTAACTATAATTAATAGTAACATTAAGTCTCATTGAAGTAGGGAGATAATAAAAACTCCTTTTTGGCTTCTATTGTCACATGAGTTCATTATGTGAATTTTATAATTAGCATTTCTTGTTCATTAGGTTTTTCATGGGGGTGTGAAAAAAATGAAAATTCAACATAGAGTTTTCGTTGATGACACTGAAACAACAACAGAAATTGTTGAAAAAATTCTAACAATTCCTATCAAGCCTGGGCTGCCTCAAGGAACACCATTTGAGTTTAAAGAAGTTGGTGACCAAGGCCATACCATCATACCAGGTATGTAAGTTATGTTTTACATACTATTCATGTAAATGAATTGACAAGTCATTGCTGCAAGTCAATACTTAGCCGAAAATAATTTGACAATTAATTCTAATAAGACTTGACTAATAAGTTGGTGTGTTTTAACTTAAAACATAGTCCAAATCAGACACCAAGTGTTATGTTGGTATGATAGTGTACTTGAAGAGGTCAAAAGTGCAGTTTTTAGGCTTTTGTATTGACAATAAGTTGACTTGGTTTGATCACATAGCGTATATTTGCACAAAAATTAGTAAAGGAATATTTATTCTAAGATATTTGAAATTCCACTGCAATCCTACAATTTTACAGCTTACTATAGTCTTGTATATCCATATCTGAACTGTGGAGTTCTTCTTTAGGGAGATTCGTCAGTTCGGAATATGCAAAGGGTTTTTGTCTTGCATATGGGCAGGTTTAATGAAGGCAGAGTCATGTATTGCGTTTAAAGATCTTGGAGTTCTTACACTTCCAAGCATATACTTTAGGTGATACTATACTTTAAATTCAAATGTGATCATATCCAAAATAAAAATATACACAGTTATAGTAACAGGCAATCTAATAATTATTATGCTAGACAGCACAGACTGAATTTATACAGCAAACTTCCTTCACAAGCTGTTGCTATACTGATAAACAAATAAACAAGCTCCCACAGAGCATTAAAAAATTGCAGGATATTTTACCTTTTAAAAACAGTCTTAGACAGCTACTGTTGTCTATATCTTTCTACTCTGTGGAGGAGTTCTGTGTACTGTAGCCGGGCTTGTGATCATGGATGTGTTCTCCAATTTTAATATGAATAAACACATTGTTGTGGTCTTGGATTATTTTATATTGTTTGTTTGAATTATTTGTTATATGTTGTTAAATTGTTCAAATTTTGAGACCGTCTCACTTATGTATGTTATATTTGTTTTAAAATTTTATTGTTGTATGTTGTAGCATTTTTTAAAATAATTATGCTATTTAAATTATGTCAATTTTTATCGATTATTGTACAATTTAAATTTTAATTGCATTTTAAATTTTTAATGCTTGTTCTCCCCACACCTTTTAATAGTTATGATTTCTTATCTTTGTTCCAATTGTATTGTGTATGGGTGTTTTTAATGTTAAGTTATATTAAATGTAGCTTATGTATATGTATACTGTATGTCTTTTGGCTGTAACAAATAAATAAATAAATAAATTATATATAATTAAAGAAACACTTTTTAGTATAAACCACAACTTTATTTAAAATTTACTGAACATGGTTTCGTTAGTTACAGCATTGTCAAGGTAGTTTACATGAATGAAGAAGAAAGATACAGTTCACAATTTCCAAACAATATTTGGGTAAAATGCCTTTGTTGACCTAAATAAAGAGGGGGAGGAATGGGAAGGGCTATGACCTAGTTATGGTTTGAGGAGTTGTTAAATCCTATTTGTTCATTTAAAACTAACACATTTTTATTCTTAACTATTCTATTCATTTCTAAATTTTCTAAATGATTAAATTTTTTAGGCTTATTAGATACATGTAAGATTTTTAAATTCATGTTGGAATGAAAATTCAAAACACTGTGCATTTTTAAATGGTTGGCAAAACTAGAATCATCATAGCCTAACCTCCAACTTCTCTCATGTTCATTTAATCTAATTTTAAAACTTTGACCAGTTTGACATATATATATATATATATTTACAAATTTTACATGTTAGTTGATAAACTCCACTTTTCTCATTCTTGGTATTCTTCTTTTTCTCATCCTTTTACTGTTAATTAACAATTTACCTAAACTATTATCCACATAAAAAGCTGGTTTTACACACTTACTATTTAATAATATTTTTCCTAATTTGTAACTATTCTGAAGCGCCGCCCTCTGGTTAGGGTCGGGTCGATTGAAATGCAGCTGCCGCGCCGGCTGTCTTCACTATACATTTTTTTAAACGGTATCAAATTGTATGATCTTCTAACGTTTATCCTTTCCTCCTGCTTTCTGTTGATGTGTTTACTTTACTGACAATTATAATTTCTTCAGTATGAAGATACATAATTTATAATCAAAATCATTATTATTCCTTCTAAACATTTTTCATATAAAATTTTTAACTAAACATTTGTAATCATATATTTTTATTTATAGATAGTTATAGTACTTTTAAGTACTTCTTTTTTTCTGGCTTATTATCATTATAACCGGTGGAATGTTGGTGAAAAGCCCCCAAAGAAACGTCAACCTCTTCCACCATATTGGGGGTCACTCTTTTTAAGGGTAAAGAGGCTCCCACAGGGCTAGGTCACATAAACCTGTGGTACGGAGAAACCCATTTATTTACGTATTAGTCGCTCAGAGGGAGTTCCTCAGCTATTATTGATTCTTCACTGTCGCTGCTGTCATTTTCTCCTATATTTATAACAAATTGATCGATTTGTTCTTCCGTGGATTCAATGATGTTATCCAACTCCCACAATTTTTCTTCTTCGCTCTTAACATGTTTTACGCATTTGTCCCAATTCTCTTTAGTGACTTTGTTTATACCTTCTTCCAAGAGACGTTTTACTTCAGGAAGTTTAAACGGTTTGTTGTTTGCTGCCCTTTATTAACATATCCCTTTATCTGTGCCCATATTAACTTGCTCCGATTTACTGTAGTTACTTGCTCCCCCATCAAATAGTTGACAATAATAGGGGGGAAGTCTCAAAACAGTTTTGTTTTGGAGCTTGGCTTCTTCATCAATGATAAATTTGTCATATTTTGGTTTTTCTTTATATGCAAGTTGCAGTAGTTATTTTTTTAAAAAGGACATGTCCACATTAATACCTTTTTGTGTTAGCCACTCTACAAGATGATTTTTATTCCCAGACGTTGTTGGAAGCTTCTCAGCCTTAACTGAATGATATGATGCATTATCAAGTACAATTACAGAGTTTTCTTTTAAGTTTTGGTAAAATGTTTTTAAAATGATCTAGAAAGACGGTTCCATCCATTTCGTTATGATAATCGTCATGTGATTTTGACTGAAAAATCAGTGATGCTTCATCAACAAACCCATCTTCGTTTCCGAAATGAGATACTATCAGACGCTTTCCTTTGCCTGTCGGGTGTTTTAATCCTGTTGATAAGGAATTTGAAAAGGCATCGTTTCGACTTTTTACCTGACTGTCAAACCAAACTTTGCCTTTTGTGTGCCCTTCGTTAACTCAAATTTCATCTTGATAAAAAATTGGTCAACCCTCTTCTCTATACTTTTTATTGTTCTAAGATAATTTCGCCTCCAAATAATAATATCATCTCTGTCGGCAAGAAACATATTTCTCCCTCTTTTACCGAACTTAAAGCCAAACTTTTTCAATACACAATAAAATGATTTTCTTTTGAAATTTGGCAAATCGCTATCGTCATTCACTGCACACAATACTTTTTCAACTGTGGGTTGTTAATTTCTAAAAAAAAACTCATGAACCTTACGCCTTATAGCGCATTTTGAAAAGTCATCAATTTTCTGAAATACGCAGGGTCTTTTCTTTTTATTAACTGGAGATTTTAGTCCTGCAACGCGATCTTTGTTGTAGGTAGATATAATTCTATATACACTCCTTTTTCCTACTCCTACTGAATTCGCAACCTTTATGACTGCACAATCTATTATAATGCCAGGGTTTTCAGTTAAAACACTTTTGTACACATTAATTATGCACTGTTTTTTGTCACTGCCAATAACTTGACCATTTTAATTTTTGCTCACTGTTGACAGATTCTCCATATTTTAAACAAACTTTTCTGTCATTTGTATTACAATATACGAACTATCAGTAATAAAATAACTCTGATAAATTACACCTATACTACTGAACAACACTAGAAACTAACTCTGTACACCACTGTAAACTAATATTATACACACTCACGCTTAAAACTCATGAATGTTACCAACTCGTTGGCAGTAAGGTTGGCTGGCAACTGAGGACGCCTATAAATCTGCCTTCGAAAGTTGTAAATTCCGAGTGGTGACCTTGAATGTTATTGGCTGCAACCCTTTGTACCGTTATGGTGCAGGAGGGGCGTCACTGCCAATACTCCGTGAATAGAATATAGTTTGACCCACATAACCTACCTTCCACCATTTTGTGGCTTTATCAACACACTCAATGGGGAAAATATGTTTTTTGGTACTATTTTTTAACTTTTTATTTAACATATTGTCAATTTATTTGTCATTGTATCCATTATTTCTAGCTATTGTTTTATACAATTTAGTTCAATAAAATAATCATTACGGTACTCAACATAGGAATATTATTATTATTTTTTTTTTTTTTATTTTCCACAGAATACAAACCACAAATATTTATAATAATCATACAACATAAGAACTTAAAAATAAACTTAAAACTACTAATCTTTATCCAATGAACTTAAAATATGCTTGTGAAACAATGTTAACATGTCAAAATTTAAATTGTATACATAAAGTTAAAAAACTCTGTGGAAAACATACCACACACAGAAGAGCAATAAAAAACCCTTGTACGTGTGCGGGGGCTATCTTAAATATGAATTAAATCCCATTCATACCAACATACACACAAACAGACAGACAGACTGTGATTATATCTACAAAATATATTTATTTTAAATTAAAATACATTTCAATTCAATTGGCCTATACAATTCATTTATACATTAAATTAAGTTCAATTAAACTCAAATACATTCACCTTACTAAATATAATATTATGCCCTTTATTGTCATTCACTCAGAACAGTCATTGAACAGTTTTAAACATATTTTCCAAAGCCACCGGAGAAAGAGATAATAACCAATATCTAAGTTTAACCTTGAAATGAGTAATAATAGAGGTATTCCTTAAATATAAAGGCAATAGATTATAAAATTTTGACCCAAGAAAGAAGAAAGTTTTCTGAGTAAAGGTTTTGTGACATTTGGGTAACATTACAAGTCCTTTGCTAACCTGCCTTGTGTGGACTCCATGGTTTAATATAGCCCCTTCATTACCACTAACCCTATAAAACATTTCTAACACTTTAAACACAGAGATAACGAAGAGGAAGAATCTTTTTAGCAATAAAACACAGGAAAGAATTATGGAATCTGTCTTTTTTACACAACATTCTCACAAAAGATTTTTGGAGATTAAACAAAGGTATTAAGTGTGAATTATATGTACTTCCCCAAATTGATAAACCGTAAGCCAACTTAGAATGTACAAATGCAAAGTAAATTTGTCGCTGTATTTGTTCAGGTAGATATGTTTTGATAAATGAAAACCTTCTTAAAAACATAAACATGTATTTTTTAAAATTAAATTAGTTAAATAATTAGTTTAAATTAAATTATTAAATTTATATTAGTTAGGCGATGCAACATACTATGGAACGCAGCTAACTTGTAGTTCACCAGATGTTGAGAATTAGCGTGAATCACATTATCTGTAAATGTAGGTTTTCTAAAAATGCTAAAATTATGCTTACCACTTTCTATTTTAATGTTTAGGTCTAAATAACTAATGAGATTGTTTTGACTTATATCCATAGTAAATTGTATCACCTTATTAATTGAATTTAAATAATTGAAAAAGATTTGAAGTTGGCAGTCTGATTCATTAAACAAACATAAAACATCATCCACATATCTGTACCAATAAACAATTTTACGGATAAACAGATTTTTACCGTTGAAAAGTTGGTCTTCGAAATTGACCATAAATATCTCTGCTAACAAAGGAGATAGAGGTGAACCCATAGCCAAACCCTCTGACTGTTCATAAAAATTGTTTTGACATTGAAAACAATTTTGTTTTAAACATACATCAATAACATCCATTAATTCTATTCTAATACAGGGACCGTCTGAAGGGATATGTCATACAATAAAAGACCATCTTTGATAATGGCACCCCAAACAATTTGATTTCAAGCCCTCTTTGTGTAAGATGTGTGGATTTTGCGTTTTATAATAATTACAACTATGTCTCTTTACAGATCCTGTTTGGTAAAATGTAGCTTCATGTATGAATATTATTCCTTCATACCACTTGGCATCTTTGTCAAGCTATTCAATTACCTTCGGAAAAAATTATACTAGTTTGTTTGGTTCATCTTCCAACAGTATGTGAACTAATTATATATTTTTTTAATTATCTTATTTTTCTTGGCATACATTTGAACTGACAACTTGGTATCCCAGTAACGGATGAAACTTTATAAGTGAACTAGCCCTGTTTGAAGATTTCAGTAAATTAGCACATGCAAGCTCTTCATTTTCTGTGTTATAAAATCAATGGTATTTTTTTTAGACTAATCCAGTTTCTAGTATCATAGTTATCCACATATGAATTAATTTCCTTGATGGAGGAAGCACATTTGGTTAGGTTCTTTAAAAACATATTATCACTTCATATAATTTTCAAAACCAATAGCCCAAGAACAATATTTCACTTTTTGTTCAATTGAAAAATTCATTGTTTCAAGATTAGATATCACACATAAACTGATTGAACACAACCAACAAATAGTTTTATTGTTATTTGTTAACAAAATAACAGTTGATCAATGTTAAGCAGATGACACTGTACATTTGAATTTCATTGGATTGTGGGAGGAAACGCTTCCATCCAGAAAATTACTGTTCTTTTTCTTATTCCATCATTTAGTTTTGATTGACCATATAAAAATAAAACTCAAGGGTACTTTTTTTACATATTTATGTAAACATGACTGTAAAGTGTAAAGTTTGTAGATTGTTTCATATGTCCAGAATATTAATAAAAAATAGGAACCTATTTGTGGGACACTCAGTATGTATTAGTGAGAAGTTTGTCTAATAGTTATTTGCTATAAAATTCAATAATATAACACAAATAATTGTGTAGGGTAGATGGAATTAATAAAAAGTACTGGAATGGATTATCAGTTTTTTTTTAATTGTATAGTTATTTTTCACAATAGAATGCAAACTCTATTTTATATGTTTAGTTTGTATTCTGTATTAATTCAATAGGTTAACTCATTTTACTTTTCAATATATAGCCATACACATACTACAAATATAGTTCATTGAAAATGATGTACGAAATATATATTAACAGTTTTGTAAAAATGTCTGTTAACCAGTACTTTCTAAAAGTTTTTATAAAATATCAGTATATTAGAAAATTAAGAAATATTGCCTACTAACTAATTAAAATTTCTTGAAAATTTGTATGAAGAACATTGTATAGCAAAACAATTATTACTTTGTTATGTTTTATATAGCGGATGTAATTTTTACAACAGCCGACAAACCTCATCCTGTATTTACTCGTGTGGACCAAAATCTTGTAACACAACAAACTCTTTCATTGCAGCAAGCATTAGTTGGAACAACCATCACTTTGGAGACACTTGATTATAAAGTATTACGAATACCCATTACTCAAGTTGTAACGTAAGTTTATTGCATGTCTATATACATAAAGAGAGATAGTAAATATCTCAAAAAACATCTGACCTGAATTTTTCCTGTGGAAACAAATGAAGTATGGGCAATTTGTTTGTTAACTCTGACGGGTAAGCTTCATGAGTATGTGTAACAGGTATCAGTAACTGTCAATCAGCCTTTGAGGTGCTGTAGGCCTTTCAACACTAGTTAGATTTTCATTTTCCAAGAAAAGACATGCGGCTTGACCAGCAATATTGTTATATTTTGGTGATATATCTGAATGTTTTCTTCAATTTTGTTTAAGAATTCAAAATTTAGGAATATTCTACCTGCTATAAGACCAAAACTCAAAATTTGGAATTTAACAATAGCCCCTAAAAACCAAAACAAAACATATATATTGGTTGCAATCTCCCAAAAATATTAATTCACTAAAAACGTAATTAATCAAGAAATCTATCTTAAAAGACCTAATATCGCAAAATCTGCCCACTCAATTTCAACTAAGTTTTAATAAAATTTGAATTCTAATGAGCCGAATTATGTGAACAAAATAATGGTTTGTGAATGAATTGGAAAATAAAAAAAAAACACATCAACCGATATTCAGTAATTTAGGTAAGGATAACTCGTCCCGGAGAAATGAGCGCAGACAAGGAATAAATAAACAGACGTATTGATCCATGAGATGTACCATGCATTTTTTAATGGCAGTCGGAGTTAATTTAGATCACTTACAATTTACTCAAGAGCTGTTTTTTGTATCACAGGATTATCAATCAATCGATTAAAATCAATTTTGAGTATTCCAAAATTTAGGACAGTGCCAACAGTTTATTTTTATTAACCGATAATTCCTGAACTGGCATTTTTGAGGCAGTGGTGGCCAATACATTTTATTTAGGCTCTTAGAGATTATATTTTAGAGAAATTTGATCAAAATCATCCATTTTGATCATTAAAAAAATCCAATTTAAGAAAATCAGATTTTGAGTTTTGTCTTATCGTAGTTACTCCCAAATTGAATTATTGAAAAAAATAATAAAAACTCTTCAAATATTGTAAAAAATCCACATACCAAATCTGATCAAAATCTGTCTTCCTGTATGGGTTATAGCTGGTAGCATTGAATAAATATAGATAAACATTCCAAAACAACTTTTTGGGGAATTAGAGAAGTCTAAAAACATTATGTCTATGAGAAATCCAACATCTTTTTCTTTCTTTTTTTGGCTCATGACAAAACATTCTGTATACATGTATATGTGAAAAATAAAACATATTTTGAATTTTCACCTTCTGACATATTAGAGATTTTATCGTCAAAAAACTTATTTTTTGTCTATATGATATCTACCTATCTGATACAGTGAACTAAAACGCAAACGGTTAGAACTATTTGGAATGTAGGCATATCAATTACTTACTTCTTGTGCGTGTATACCAACCACACGGTGTCTCTCATAAACATTTCTGGCCAGTCTCCAAAAGATGTTGTTCGTCAGTACCCTCTTAATGGTGCAATCCTTTTCTAGCATGGTTCTTAACATATTCCTGGCAGCACTCCTCGGACCAGGGCACTGAGAAAGATGTGCTGGAGAGTCTCCTCTTGCTATTAGGCACATCAATTTGACCAGGCAGTTTTTAGCCATTTCAATAAAACGAATTCATGAGGGTACATGCTACAAAACACAAAATGTTAATTTTCTCAAAATCGGTTGTAATGATTTAGATCAAATTTTTCTAAAATATTGCTCTTATAAGGACCTAAAGAAAACATATTAGTATCTATCTCCCCACAAATGCCAATTCAAGTATTACTGGTAAAAAATAATAATAATGAACTGTGGGTGTCATAGTTAGTCGAAAATCCCAAGCAATTTCTATCAAACACTAGTGAAATATGAAAAAAAATTGTAACCGTCCTCAGATAGATTAAAAGAAAATATCAGTTTGCAAGTATATTGTAAAAAAATCATGATTAACCCTCATTGCTGAGTTTGTTTTGGTATTTTAAATTTAAGTAAAAAATAAATAAAACATGGAAGGATTTGTTGATTATCTTAATCATCACAACTACAGTAA
This sequence comes from Aphrophora alni, assembly GCA_963513935.1. Lineage (NCBI taxonomy): Eukaryota > Metazoa > Arthropoda > Insecta > Hemiptera > Aphrophoridae > Aphrophora > Aphrophora alni. Next base: position 61,441,651 of record OY740775.1, on the reverse strand, counting down.
CTATAGGCAGTATGACTGTGCTATGTTTGTTTGAAATCTATTGAGTGGTTTCAAAGAAGAACTGCAGATAGACATTATATTAAACAGACAATCAATAAAAAAAAAAAAATCATTGTTCATAGTTCTTTACGCAATAATTTAAACTACCATTATTTTTTATGGATCATGTTACTTAATTAACTTAGGTCTAATTCAGTTTAACTTTTTCCTTACTGCTATAGGGAAAGATGAGAAGGATCTAACCTAAGACTACATGAAGAAATGTGTCAATCCAGTTAGTACATAGGGATTGCTCCACTATTCACCATAAGTGAGCCTCCTTCAGCAATAAATCAGCATAGAGAGATTGTAAATTTAACCCGTCTTACTGATAAAAATGATTAGCTCCAACCTAGTATCGTTTGTGTGCACTTCAAAAGACTGTTTCTTTAATCTTTTGTGAGATATTAACACTTCATGGATCATATCAGAATTAATTTAAATGGGTTATTATTTTTTTAATTTCATAGAAGCGATGGAAAATCTTCAAAACACAAAGAAAGATATCCGATCTACCCAATAGTGTGAGACTCTTACTCACTAAATACCACCTGCCTTCCTGTTAGTATCCATTTAGCATAGGACAAGGATTTAGGAATAGTTTTTCTTGTACCAAACTAGTAAGCTCTTTCTATGTACATGTTGAGAAGAAAATGTGAAGAAAATCAGAACTTATAGCTTTGGCTAGGACAGAATCTAGACAGAAATAACCTTATGACAGATCATGCAGGTGCCTTGGTTGGGGTGTTGTGTAGGTGAAGAGGGGGGGGGGAGTTACCTTATAAACCTTGTTAGTTATTTTAATGTGGGATTGCTCTGCATGCACCATCTTTTGCTGCTGCATATTCAAAACTGAAATTAGCATGCAAAAGAGGTATGGTGAATACAACTGCGTGTTGAATATTACACCTGCAACATAAAATGTATTAAGGAGTTGCAAGCGATATCTTCTCCTGGACTGCAGAAGGTTTTATCTCATGCATCTGCATTGCCCCTACCGCTTTTGCTGAACTAGATCTGATGGGCATATCGGTTAGGAAAAGGTAATAATAACAAAAGGATGTGGTTAACATTACAGGACTAGAACAGGTTTAAGGTGTGTCTTAAGTTAGGGACAGTGGTCATCTGTCTTTATCAGATGTTGTGTTGTATCTGCCAAATGAGGAAATATGTGTAGATGTAGGGTGTGAATGAGCTCCCTGGTATTTTTGGATATATAAGGTTGGATGTATTGTTTAAGAAAAATCACATTTCACATCTCTGTGTATTGTTCTAAGTTTGTTGCACATTGGTTGTTTAATCACTATTCACAAAACCTTGTTTTATTATAATATGTGTATGTAAGGATACTCATGAGTAGTGAACTATATAACATGGAGGCTGTTCTCAATGAAAAAGAGCTTGTTTTATTAAGCAAGGGATATAGCTGGAAGAGTTTTATTTCTGCTCTTTTAGAAGTTTGATTTATATCAGCTGACCATGTTAGTTTCCTGTCCAGAGTGACCCCTAGGTATGTAAAGTGTATGTTTTCGTTTAATTAGAGTAAGAGTGTGTTTATTGTAGGTCGTTTGGAAAACAACAGTGCCTGGCACTTATACACATTCACTTTCACTCTCAAAGCTGTGAGCCATGGCTAGAGGTATTTAGTGCTTTTTAGAGACTACTGTATATTTACATGATTGCCATGACTATATAGATATCGCGTTGTCATTTATATATGGCCATATTGGTGTTTTCAAGTATTGAATTATCATTGATATAGATGTTGACAGTATAGTCCCAATAAGTGACCCTTATGGGATGCCAGACTATATTGTCCTTCAAGTAGATGTTTAATCTACATCAACCCTAAATTTATGGTTGGACAGGTATGCTCTAATGAGATAGATTATCCTGTCTGTGAGTTATAGTGTCATAGTTTGTGAATGAACCCTATCAAAGACCTTTTCTATGTTCAAGAAGATTGGACTGGTTGAGCGGTTTTTGTTTCGGTGTGTCCAATTACCCTAAGAAGTTGGAGGGCCATGGAGTGTTTGGTTCTGAAGTCAAATTGTTCTGGGCTCAGGATATTGTGTTCAATGATACACTTAAATTCAATGTACATTTTATTTCACAATATTTGCACTAGATGAAGGTGCACTTTTATAAATATATCAATGTTGACAAAATTTATAATGTATGTGTTTTTAAAGTTGTAAGGTTATAATTTGACTTTGGTTGTTATGTATTTGGTCCCCCAAATAATAGAAAATAAATTAATAATGTTGTTATCTGAATTCTGCAAATAAGGAGAAGCAAGTTTGCTCACTTAATATATTTCATCATATACAACGTAACAACCAAGACCAGAGACCAATGCATGGCCTCTCTCTCCAAATAACAATTGAGACCAAGAGTATTTTCTGTTTGAGAGTCTGAATTTGTATGAGAAGAAAATACGTATAATGTAAGCACTTAAAAATTAAAACAAATTTGACAACACTTTGGTATTTTATAAATTACACAAGACCTATTATTTTCTTTTACATGAGGTTTAGTACATTAAGATTATTAGTCTTCAAATTTCACCAAAATTTGATTAAAATCACTTCCACTGATTTTGAGATATTTAAAATTTACGACTGCTTTCATAGTTAAATTCTTTTGTTTTGATCCTATAATTCCTGAACCAACATTTTTGAATAGATGACTCAAAAGCAATACGTTTTGTTTGAGTCCTTACAAGGTTAAATCAAAATTTGATCAAAATCAATAGAACCGAGTTGGAGGAAATGTAATTTTGATTTATGGCACTTGCTCCAAATTTTAAGTTATTCTAAAAAATGTCTGTTAAAACTCAGATTTGATCAAATGTGTAAATTTGGTAAACATCGGTTCACTCGTTTGGGGTGTAGAACACATATAGACTAAAAGCCACTCTTTTGGCCTCAGGGGATCTAAATACAAAGACTATCACACACCGTTCACTACCATGTAGTAAGGTGAGTGAATATGATGTTGACAAAGCAATACAGAGTTTAAAGTAAAAAAAAATCCAACATTTCTGTCAAATAGGAGACAATGTGTTCAAGTTGCAGACAGACTGTCAGGCAGAGTCCAGAAATATGGGGTCCCTCAGGGATCAGAGTTAGGACCCTTATGGTTTTTGATATATATATATATATATATATATATATATATATATATATATATAAATGATCAGACATCACATGTAAAAGGTGATGGCTTAAATCAATTTGTGTATCATAGAACACTCAACTTCAAAGCAGATTCCATTTAAAATCTGGAAATTAGTAGAATTAAATTGTGCTGTGTTACATGTTGTCATGGTTATATGTATTGTTCTTAATAACTATTATTTAGATAGTGTTGACTTGTCTTATGCAATGCAGTATATTGCTAAAAGACTAAATAATAAAGAAATGAAACATACTCTATAAATGTGAAAGTAAAAAATTACCCTAATCATAGAATGATTAATCTTTATTCAAATATCCCCCAATATCAGAGTCAAAATTTTAGCGGCTTGTTCTTGAACCTACATACCTCTACAACTGAGTATAACTTTGTTAAAGCAGATAAAAATTTCATTATTATTGATTATCAAGAAAAATACACAGTGGAATGTTGTAAAACCTACTTTATATAATAATTTTGTTTATGTTCAATGTGTTTAGGCCTGATTATCAGAAGATTATTGAAGGAGAAGGTATGCCCTTTGTAGATGATCCAAATAATAGAGGAAATCTTATAATTAATTTCAAAGTGGATTTTCCAAAATACCTCTCCAGAAATAGTAAAAACTTGATAACCAAAGCACTTACTGTTCCTATAGCTAAAGGCATGGCTGAAGATTTGAATCGTTTAGTGAATGAAGATATGTTAAGAAGAATACGATAGCTAAAGAAATTTAAATTATTACTCTTCTAGTTTAATTTATTTTGACATTCAATTTAATAAATGGAATTAGCATAGTGCAATGCAGTTTTACTTATATTAAGCTATACATCTCCCTTCAGTGGGTTTATTATACTGATTAGTTTTTAGTATTACTTTACAATATGTTTTCCAATAAATCGTTAACCAATTGGCGACGCCTCACGAGTGTTACTCGTTCAGCCGCTGCAGGCCCAATAACCGACTCACAAGTGCCGCTTGTTTGCAGTTTTCATACTGCCACTAGGCCTAGTAGTTTGATGGATATTCACTAGATCACTCCTGAGTTCACTTTTTCACTCATTCAAGAGTACATACAGCTGATATATTTTCATAATAAAATTATTGGTTTTAATAACGTAAAAGTAATAATAATCAGCTTCAGTCGGCGACCAAAACTTGTTTTCGAACGTGATAAGTGCTGTATTTGAACATTGTATTTCATTTATAAATTATATTCTTGTGACAATATTTGGTTGTTTGAGTTAGCAACATTGTTTTCCCCTCTAGAATGTTATTCGAGTTTGTTACTGTCAGATGTGTTTCCTTTCGTTCTTTCAGTAAACAAGTTGGACCAAAATCAACCTTGGTAAGCTTTTATATAAATGTTATTTTTAAATTTAAAAATTACCTGCAAACATTTCTGTGTAGAAAATTAATGGTACTATACAAAGGAAATGTATTTTTACATCTTATATAAATGCCAGTTGTTGCTGTTTTAGGTAGTACATTTCATAACAAACATTATGGTAAAAGATTTATTTAGATATCTCTTGCAGTTTTGTTTTTATAAGACTCTAAACAAATATCTATAAATTCATTAAAATTAATTGCTGACCGAAGGTTCAGTGGCATGCCGATTAACTCCTTACCCCAATAGGTTAACTATATCATTCATATTATTTTATTACATATTTTTTTCGATCCAAATGGAAATGTAAAAGCAATTGGCTATAGTTAAGAGGCACTACTACATACAAAATGAAAGTAAAATAATAATAATGACCGAGAGATTTTAACAATCAACAGATGAAACTAAGAAAGTGATATAAAAATTATAAATTTATTCAGATCTATTAATTAAAAACAACTTTGCAATAACATAGTCGGTTGATCATGTAGTTTTTTTTTAAATAAAATAAAATTTACAAACTACCATAGTTAAATAATTAATTGTAATAAACTAAAAAATTGTAAACAATAATTATAATTATTCCAACATGACACATGTACAATCATCTGTGTTCCGCACAGGACACTAACAAATACTAGCTGCGAAGACATATATAGCAGGTTGCAGTCAAATAGGAGCTGTAATGCTGCAATGTTATGTTCAAAATAAAACTTAAATCATAATTTTATATTTAAAATAGCGACGAATATATGTAACTTTATTTGGTAGGCCTATAGAAATGTATTTCCTTTTTGTTTTTTGTCATACTTGGGCTTCACAGCTAACCTAGAAAATACACCACTGACTATTAGGTAATACCAAAGACCACTTTCCAAGGTAAGCCTGTGCCTCCTATCCATATGGAATCTAAACCAATAGGCTATGTGCCCTATTAAACTCTAACTATATTTAACTATTGTTATGCCAAAATATGTTTATACAAAAACAATAGTATATAAAGTATTAAATCAAATGTGTTGTGTTTCTATCCACCAGTTATTACTAAGCGTTCAGAAGGTTGAAATAAACATTTGTCCAAGACTATGAAATCATTTGTAATTTATTTTGATTAATCAGATATAATTAACTCAATTTGAATATGAATAAGGCACATCACAATGTTATCATATAAAACTCAAAGTACAACTAAAAATCCTTATTACACAAACCATGGCAGTAAACAATGTTTCGAACAAATTTTAAAATCAACCTGAAAGAAGGTTTTTTAAATAACAAAGATCCAGTAAAATAGATATAAAGCATAACCATATATGTATTATTTTAAAATTATGGTTAATATAAACTATCTAGACAAATAGGAATGTAATTATAATAATTTTAAAATGTAATGATTTCACTTAATGGTAAAACATCAATCAGATGTTAATGTTAGAATGAATAGTTTTCCTTTAGATGTTTTAAAATAAAGACTGTAAACTCCATAACATATTCATGTAACTATTAACTCACATCCATAATCCATTTTGAAACATATTATTTACAAAATTTCCCAAGAGTTGTGATATGAATCATACAAAATAAACACAAATTCCCATTATATAAGGCTGAAATGAACACAAATTCCCATTAAATAAGGCTGAATCTAAGAGCTTGTCCACACAGTACTGAATCTTTTTTTACAGAATTGTTTTATTTTACCATTTTCTTTAGAAGTGCATATATTTTATATTGATGGTTCACATAATACTGCTATCAATTATGTATATTAAAATCAAATTCTGCAATTTTCGACTATTGATTTTGCCAAAAAAATCATATTTCAGCAATTTGGTATTAAAAAAACTAATCAAAAGCCAGAGGTACATATATTATATTGGGGGGATTCAGACAATTCAGTTTTTATAGACAAGCATACCATTGACCTAGTTCAGTTTTTCTTACTTGTGTGTGTAATGAAGAAGATATTTGTAGTTAAAATAAGGGCTATGATTCCGTTTGCAGGCTATGTAAACATATTATCCTAAAATGTGAAAGGCTTGAGGCTAGGAGAAGGGTCATATTCGGGGCTTCACAACCGAGTAATGATTTTGATGTCTAGCATTGGGCGAAAACTTCTAAGCCTCATTGAAGGCACAGACATTGGCTTGCCTTCCATTAGGTCCTTGTGACTGTACAACAAGCTTAGTTTGACAAACAAGGATCTTGAATCCTCATTCCCCAATAGTCTAATCTAATCTAAAAGTAGGTTCAGATAATTCGGTTTTTATAGAGAAGCACATCACTGTCCTTGGTAAATCTGTTTTCAACTTCATACCTGGGTTATTAAAACCGCGTGCACTGGAGAGGATAAATACAGAACTTTCTATCAGTTTAGTTGGGTAAAGGAATTAACCATTTGGAAAAACAAAAGACTAGCAAATTGGATCATTTTGCAAGAAAACTACTACCTAAATGAGTACATGCAATCGAAGATTGGAGCATACAAGGAAAAAAACCAAAACACTGCAGTCAGTTGACGCCAAGCGGGTAACAAAACCTAAATATGTGAACTAAGCATGGTACAAATATCATTTAAATAATGAAAAAAGAAGAAAATCTAAAACTAACCCATTAAGCTATTTTAACGGCTACTTAATGTTTTTAAAAATCATAAAAAAAGTACAATTAATTCTTTTATTATTCTTCCTACTTTGAATATAAGGCAAGATCAAATATATTTAAAATAAAATAAATCTGAATAGATAATCTATTTGTACACAATCTATGAGTTAAACAACTATATAGGTATTTTTTACATGTGCTACAACAAACTATATTTGTTTCAATTTGAAGGAAATCAACTTTGAAATAAAATTTATTTCTTTATTCATTTCTCAACAATTTGGTAGAAACAAAAACATAATAATAATTTGGAAGACTCGAGAAACTATAAAAATGAAACGACCCACGTGCAAGTAATTAACGCCAGTTAAATATTTTAACTTTGAATAAAAATACAATTATTTTTAAAAAATACTAATTATATAGTTAAAATTGACTTCCGTCACCTATTTTAAAAATAACAATTAGCTTAGGAAAAAGAATATCTGTTTTGTTCCATTTTACATGCATATGAAACAAATGTAATAAAAAAAATATGCACTACAACTAATGTCATATTTGACTAGTTTATATGAATCTTAAAACTAATAACATATATATATTTTTTAATATACTAATATGATAAAAAAATACATGTAACCAAAGTTAAATGAAAACAATATCAATTAATAATATTAAATTAATATTTTACTAGTTAGTAAAATGTCTAACTACAATACTATTTACAGAGCATACAATGTCTTTGGTTGAAGGATTTAACATAACCTATTTTTATAATTGTACACAGAAAAGAACTGTATTGCTAATATATACCTAAATGAAAAATAGGTCTAAAGTACCAGTTGTTTCTATCAAAGCAACATATTCCTCTGGACATTGTATAAATTTAGGTTGAGGAAAATGAAAGAAAATGCCTATCATACATCTATGTACAAAGCTTTAAATGTATCATTATTTTGTAAGAACAGAGAATAATTGAAATGAAACAATTTAGAAAAACAGTATTAAATTACAAATTATTCAATTACAAATGTAAATATTTATATCCATTATCATAAGATAATTTGGAGTTCATTAATTATTTCTGTATGTATTAATTAAAAGGCAACTATTTTAAATTAGAAGGTTATTTTGTTAAACATTAAAGTTTCAAAGCATAACTTCATTATAAATCTGAAAACAAACTACCAAATGGATAGGTTTTCCTTAATCAGGAAGAAATATAAATCACTTTAGAAGACAATTTTAAATTTAGATGAAGTTCTAATTATTAAATCCGATATAATATCCTTGGCTACTCCAGTGTATTATAAACTATACATTTCTATATGTCTGAACCATCGTCTAAATAATATATTACATTCAATGTCTCTATTTATTTGTCATTTTATGCTAATCTAATAAAATTAGATTAGGGCTTATTAGAAATTTTCAAAGTTAAAATATGTGATATTATAGTTGTACCATTATAAATAGGTTACACAAACTGTATTTATTGGTAATATACTACCAGCACCAGGAGTTGCAACTAAATTGCATTTCCTAAAATGTGAGTCATCAAATTCTAAACAAATGGCCACTACACAAGCCTAGTAAACACATGTCCAGTATCTGTTATAAAGCAATGATTTTTTTTTGTTTACAATGGTTTATTCACAAGAAGAACTTGTTTATTCCTGGACATATATTTCAGTATACAATCTGCAAGATTATTTTCTTCGTAACTACAGAGACCAAGTCTTAAAATTTACACTTATAATGGAACATCAGTATATTTGACTGACGCGTTTTTTCATTCTAACAGCGGCTTGACTGTATGACCTTGGCAGCCTTCAGTCACAATACCTTCCCCTCTCCCCTACCCCCATACATAGGCATATTATCGTTTAGATCCACCAATAGAGTTGACAGCTGCAGACATTATTACTTATTACAGTCAGTCAGAAACACCTTGCGTTTCAGTTACCATAGTTTTGTCATAGGCCGAGGAAGCCGTACATATCGGCTTACGTTTTTCTGTATATGGTGAGTGATTGTTTTGTCTTATTCTAATTATTTTAGTTTTGTATAATATAATGGATTGTCCTTGTTGTAGTAGTTATGAAACGATCCAGAATTTAGTGATAAAATCCGTCAACTGTTGAAATGTGAGGATGTTGAAGATAAATTGTTAGTGGATGCAGATCTGAATTACGTTATCTCTGATGATGAATGGTATGAAGAATCAGATGAAGCTATGTTAGAAAAGACTCTTGGAGAGACAAATATTAGAAATGCAGTAGCTGAGTATGTTCAGATGCCACCCTTTTTCCCGGAAAAAACTGAAGAAAAATGAATAGGGCTCTCCAAATGCTTGGATCTCCCTCCAAGAAATGTCAAGACTCCTACTCGAAATATAATAAGAACTGAATTACCAGGGATTAGAAGTCTTGAAAATGTTTTAGGGAATTTACACTAACACTTAATGTTAAGTTAGCATCTGTGTGTCGGAATTTTGTACCGGGAACTAGTAAAAGTAACTAAAATAATACAAATATTGAAGAGATAAATGCTCTAATTGGACTGTTTCTGCTATCTTCAGTTCTCAAGGTGAACAATGATAAGATTATGTCTTTTTTCACTAAGGATGAGTTCAGCCGCCCAATATTCTGGGCTGCTATGATTGTCTGTAAAACGCTACGACATACTATTAGCATGCCTAAGATTTGATGATGTACAAACACGTAAGCATAGAAGACAAACTGATAAAGCAGCTGCTATTTCAGAAAAAAAATTATCTCTAAACAGCCAGGTTGTGTACTGTCCTTCAACGCATGTTACAATCGACGAGGTGATAGTTACCTTTCAAGGATGATGCCATTTCAGAGTTTACATGCCAAAAAAATATGGTATCAAGGTAATGTGTTTGGCTGATGCCAAAACCTCGTATCTATGCAACTCATACATATACACAGGGAAAGGATGTGATTGAGTAGGGTTGTCTGAATAAGAAAAGGATTTGTGTCCTAACACAGTCACTGATTCGACTGTGTAAAGTTATTGAAGGTAGCAAACGAAATGTGACTGCAGACAACTGGTTCTCATCAAAGGATGATATTGAAAAACTTGGTAAGAGGAAGCTAACTTAGGTTTGGAACCTTGAAAAAGGACAAACATGCTATACCAAATGAGTTTCTTCCAAAGAATGATCGACCTGTTGTATCTACATTCTATAGCTTCAGAAATACTATAACACTTCTTTCGTATGTCCCAAAAAGAATACTGTTTGCCTTTTTTCAACAATTCACAACAAAATTGAAACAAACCAGGTGAAAAAGAAACCAGAAATTATCTGTTTTAATAACATCACTAAATTTGGCATGGACTTACTAGATATGAAATGTGCTATATTTTCTTCAAATAGGAAAACTAGACCCTAGTCATGTTTTACAGACCCATAAGTGTAGGCAATGTGAATTTCTGTATAGTGTATATCAGCTGCACAAGAACAACCATTATGACATGCTTTGACTTCATCAAGAGCTTTGCCCCTCATCTACAAAGAAGAATCACTGAATGTCCCTAACCTTCCATGATACCTGAAGATGGGATATCAACAGGATCCTGGGAGAAAACGATGCTCCAGTGGCTGAAAGCATGTCTGATGTTCACAAGTGCTAAGCAGGCAGTGACAGGAAAACTCAGCACAAATGGATCAAATGCAAACAGCACAATTTGTGGACAGTGCCAGAAAAGAGTTTGTACAGACTCTGTTGTAGACTGTGTGTAAAGTCTTACAATTTAAACAATGTAAGTAGGCTACATAAACTTTTGGTTACACCATGTACAAGGTCCATCTTTATCTTGGTACTTTTCAAACTTTGTTTATGATTTTTACTATAATTGTATAAAATTTAATAATTTTATATAAAGTTGTACTTATAAAATCTAATTATAACTATTAATAAAACTTTTATCAATTTAAATTCCTTTGTTATTAATATCCCCTAATATTGAGATAAATAGTTGGAAAATACATTTAAAATAGCTATAAAAGTCAGAATGACAAATATGTTTCGTTATAAGTGATTAATGACAAAAATCTAGATATACAGGTTCCATTAAATGAAACAAAAATATCTGTATCACCATAAAACTTAATAAAGCAGTTTCAGATAAATTTTATGTGCCAAGATCTACAGAATATTGCACAAACACCTGATAAATTTTCAATATAAAATTTAAACCATCTTATTACCTTCCTGGATCTGAAAAAGGGGAACAACTAAAATATTTACATTTGCTTGTTGTACACGAAACGATTTATATTATGGACTAGTTTTACAGATGAAGTATTGTTACACTTGAACGTAGCTAAAACAGCAGAAATTGGGGCTGATGAATAGTCAGTCTCAACTAGATCAATGAAATGCAGTTGCAAGAAGTGTGAATGGTGCATGATGCTATGGAAAAGAATTGTTAGTCCTTTTTTTCTTTGAAAACATTAATATAAACTGATATACTCTTTTGATCTTACTAACCTAACACCACCACTTTTGTAATCAAATGATCATTTGTGGCTTACGTCTACAGACATATCTAAACTTTGTTCTATGGGGTTATATTAAAAAGAAAGTTTACAACACTTTACAAATCCTGAGTATGTAGAGACTTTGATAAATAACCATCAACTTAAAAAAACAAAAAAGTAAGAAATACTACAAACAAGTAATGAAGAATGACTACTTCCAATATGTTATCATTTTTGTTATTTAATAAACATATTTCATGTTTATTTCACATTCAACTATACTTTGTTTATAATGTTAACGATTAGGTTGAAAATATGCCCCATTCAAAACATAACCTATCTGTAAAAGTATATTGATGGTATAATGAATGTAACAATATGTTAGAACATTAAATATTTTATCTCTTCCCTTACTAACAGTGAATTTAATATGTGTATTCCATTTAACAAATAAATTGATTACATTTAATAAAAACATACAGACATCTTAAATTTTATAATTTCTTGTAAAATGTAATATTTGGCCTAGAAAATAATTTCATTTTTACAATAATTTTTGTATTTATTGTTAAAATGTAATATTTGGCCTAGAAAATAATTTCATTTTTACAATAATTTTTGTATTTATTGTTTATAACTTCAAAATTAAGATTTGTGGATCTCATCCCAATCATAAAAATAGAATTAATGAAGTGTAAAATAAAAACTAAGTATATTTAGTAGAAAGAGAAAAGATAAGATTTGATTCTTTATTTCAAAATGTTTAAAAGATTAATTTTAAACAAACACTAACATAATGATAACAAGAAAGCATCATTACAAATATAATAATAATAATGAAACACTATGTTTTTATTTGTTGAAATACACTGAGTACAATACAAAAATAGATAAACATAGCTGATTATATTTTGTTACGGATGTTACCTAAATAATAAAAATAATATACCATATCGATGAATATAATATGATTATTGTTTATACAACTTGTAACTGTTATAAAATATGGTCCCTTTAATTTACCCCCAAAATCTAAATTCAACACTGAATACTATCATCTAAAACTATCCTTGCAGATAAAAACATAATTTTGAGCACAGAATAATAAACCAAAATACTAAAAAGATTTAAATACCTTGTAATCAGTTGTTCACTTTTTAGTGAAATATAGATACAAAATATTTCTTACATAAGTATTAACAAGGTTTATAAGAATATACATAATAAATAAAATATACAATAAAGAATCAAGGCTGTACTGAGATACATAAAAACAATTACTGTGCACAGATGACTAAATAGTAAATAAATACAGTAACTTTTATATTAATGAAAATACAAAGTAAATTTTTAATCATAAATTATATTCATAAGTAAAACAAATTTAAGGCCAGATATTAATCCCCTGTAAGTTCATTGTAAAATTATTAACAAGTATATTAATTTTAAGCCAGGGAAAAAAAAGTAAGCAGTTCTACAATATATAATAAACTGTAAAGTGTAATATTGTTGCCCAGACATGTAATTCCTTTATGGAGGTCATGTCTACAAGCCCCAAAGAGAATCTTCAATAGAGGGTTCTGGAGGAGAGTACAGAAGGAGTAGTCGTACTTCTGCGAGGGGCATGAAATAGAAAAAGTATATATATCTAGCGTGGTTCTTCTTTCCTCTGGTATAAAACTACTATTTCCTTATTTCATCTTCCTATCCTTTTTGAGGTTTGACTCTCAAAGACCAATGATTAAACTATGACTTGGCAAACAGATCTTCAACCCCTCTAACAAACAAGGGTAGATCTTATCATTAATTAAAAACAACTGAACAACTTAAAAAAAAAAGTTATACAGAGCTTAAAAAGGTTCCTTTATTTTATAGTTGATCTCATTAATGAAAAAAAATTAACAATTTCCAAATTATATTTATTTTACATTTTATTATTTGACTCTAGAGTAAAATATGAGTTTATAGGAACAAAACAAAATTATTTGGATAAATAATAATATATTCTTCTTTGTTTACACATTGATTTCAAAATTTAAGAAAATTATAAATGTCTTTTCGTAATTACTCTAGGCATTCAAGTTTTTAAATATGTAAAATAATGTAATTACCAAAATGTCAGTTTATACAAAAACTAGTATTTATACAAACTAATAAAGATTAAATATATAAACTCGAACATAAAAGAATGTTGGCAATTTCTTTGTTCTTAGTATGTAAAATTAAGATATAGAGCGAAATTAACATAGCATTAGGCCTGTAGTATAGTTGGATTTGAATAAGACGGAGCACAAGAAGAACCATGATAACATTTAGATTAATTAAGTCATTTCTTCTCAAATTCAAAATAAACCTAATGTCATGGACAACAAATTATTGTTCATTTGGAAAATGTACAACGTTTTATTAAATACACTAAACAAGTGAAAACAGTACAGCCAACATTATACTAAAACTAAACTTATAATTAAATTGGCACACATGGTAACAAACAAATGGTTTAAAATACATAGTTAAATGAAAAAAACATGCTTTAAAATTTACATTATTAAGAATAACATTAAAAATTTGGGAAATAAAAAACTGAAAATCACAATGAAATTGTTGATATTTAATATTTCCCAAAACTGATAAGTGCAATATCATAATACAATAATGTTTATTGTCTTAGGCTAAAATGTCCCTTCATAAATAGTATTTATTTAACACAATTAAAAAAACAAACAAAAAAAAAAAAAAAAAGTTCTAAGGTGTAACAACAATTGTAAGGCAACAAGTGAAACACAGAATTTAGTAAGTAAGAAAACATACTACCCAAACTATATTAGATTAAAAACTTACAACTTAAAGACAAGAAACTTCAAAAACACTTTATTTTTTATATAAACAAGTAATCAAATATGAATGATTAAAATGAAATATTGAAGGTTATTAATATATACTAATATAAAAAGAAGAAAACTTTCTAAAAACACTGCCCACAATTATAACTACAATAAGTGCTGTTATGGTGGAAACAATACGGACCACAGCCATTTATATAAAAATCACATGGTTTCATAGAATAGGAACTTAAAGTATTTTATATACAAAGTTAAATGCATAATTTATGTTAGTGAAATAAAATAGTGAAATAATCAAAGGATTATTTATTTACAAAAACACACGAATAAGGCACTTTGATTTCCAAAAGGCAATTGAAAGTTTTCTTTTTTATCTTGAAGGATTTAAAAAATAACGGAACAATTGATTTTTAAATGATTATTGAGGATCAATTCTAATTGAAACTAATCTCAAGATTAGGGTTATATATTTCTTTTTTGTTTCTAAATTTAAATCTTTGTTTTATAAATACTATTGAGCATGCTAATAGATTATCTTGATATAGTTTTATTTAAAACTGAAAAGGAGAACAGCTGTCACTATTTAAGTTGGAAGTTAATGACAAAAACTATTTGGTCCTAGCATAACTGTAAAAGACTTCACTTTTATAAATCTGGATGAAAACTAAGGAGCAAGAAAAATTTATTTTCTACTGAAAAACCAGATTATCATGATTAAATTGAATTATGGTTTTTCACAATTAAATGAAAGATATTAAATCTTCAGCAGAGGTGGTAGCTATTAAGAAATTAATAATAACAACAATAATAATAATAATAATAGATGGTAGCCTTGAACACAATTAATAATTTTTGACATTTTGATAGGTTTGATTAATAATATTAAATACAAATTTAATAAATATTAAATGGAAAGGAAATGTTAAATGTTTGGAACAAAAAATACTTGTAATACAAAAAGGTTTTGGTATTTACAAATAAATTTGTTAATGAAACCTAAAGTGAAAAGAATGAGTTATTTGATCATATATAGTGAAATGAAAAAAAGAGTTTTACGTTTTATTTAAAAAGATGTCTTGGGGGAATAAGAAAAAATCTTTTAATGAGTTGTGATCGATCACCTTTAAAATAATTTCACTATGTAAATATAATATCATTTAATAAACGTTAAGAAAAGTTATGCTAGGGAAAAAAAATTAAGATTCAAATGTTTTAAATCATTCAATTGTCCCATTGCTAAATATGTACATCCTATATTAATATATATATACTGTTTTAAATTTACTTTCATTTGAAAATGTCACAATATCTGTGAAACAAGAACATAATATTATCTACAAGTTTAACACAAATTAGTGCTTAGACACATTAAAAAAACAATAAAGTGCATTAACAAATAACATTTTTAAGGCGACATTTGCCCTCATAAATATATATCCCCCATTAAATGTTTTAAAGAATATAAAACTGTTCCACCTAATCGATAACTTTAAACTAATTGCATTATCTAGACTTCTGAAACAATTTTATCTGTGATGTTAATCTTCTATAGAAAATAGTTTTGTTTTAATATTAACCAATGGGGGAAAAAAAAAAAGAAGAAGAAGAATAAGTCCATTTATTAAATTTGGTTTTCCCTCTGTTGCAAATATCTTAAATTTAATAAGTATTTTTCTAGTTAAAATGATTTAGTCAAAATAAAATGCATTCCTATACAAAATTATAGATATTTAAAAAAATTTAATTAGTAATTTACTCCAAAAATATAATTGAAAACTCAATTCTATCTATGTAAAGGGATCAAAGTTTACTACATAGAGGATTTGATTAAAATTATGTTGAGTATAATTTTCAAATATTCATAGCCTTGATATACCTTATTATTACTAGTCGACACATTTCAAAGTTTCCAACTTACTCAAAGTACACCCTATGAATGCACGTTTGAT
Organism: Aphrophora alni; assembly: GCA_963513935.1. Taxonomy (NCBI): domain Eukaryota; kingdom Metazoa; phylum Arthropoda; class Insecta; order Hemiptera; family Aphrophoridae; genus Aphrophora; species Aphrophora alni. The sequence continues at coordinate 61,425,139 of OY740775.1, read as the reverse complement.
GTTTAAAGGAAGTAGAACATATTTTATAAAACCTCAACTCGATTTATGCAGTCATCTATCTGGAGTTTCTAGTCAACAATTTGTTTGTTTCTCTGGGTACAAACTCGAACAAGCCCAGACACAACCAAGTTCTGAAAATGTCTAAAAAAGAAGAACTTATTGAATTAGAGGAGAGTTGTCAACAATATGTTGTGTTTGTTGCAAAACAGAAAGAATTAAAAGTGTAAAACCTTATTTAATACAAATTATAAAGTTACAGAATTCCTCAGTAAATGAGAATCAGGACTGGAAAGCACTGGCAAAGACGTTAAGAATCTTAAAAGTAAAAAATAAGACAATTGAAAATTTGTAAGCAGAAAATCAAAACATATTAGATTTACTGAACCAAATTGCGTCAGAACCTATGTTGAAATAAGTGTATCAAAATTTGGTAAATGAGTATAATGGGTTAAAATCGGTAATAAGGAACATTCTTTTTTAGGATGAACTTGCAATAGAATTAAAATCATCAATAGCAGAGGTAGAATAATTGAAAGAAATAGTGATGGAGAACAGTGAGAAGAAAATTAAACAAAAATATGAGAGCAAATTGCACAAACTAACAACATAAATAAAATATTTGTAATGAAGCAATTACAAAAAAGACTGAATACACTCTAACAATATAAAGAAAACATAAACAAAACCAAGATTATATTGCACAGTAAGATCAAGATTTCAGGGTATTAGTGATCAACTAATGAAATTAGAAAATGTATAACTCAAATCTGCATGGTAACAATTAAACACAGAAATAAAGACTCAAATGGCATCACCCATACAATGATTCAGAAAAAGTCTAGAGATCAGATGAGTGAAACAGATGCATGATATTTGATGACATTGGTTTTGTTGATGAGGCAACATCATATCCTCAATCACGAGGTATAGTTGTAGAGGTCTTGGTTAAAATGTTGTGGGTATAGTTTTATAAATGGACAGAAATAAGCTACTTGACAGAAACGATGCTCAGACGGTCAGAATCTGTAGACTCTTTGCTGATACAAAGTAGTCTACAGACACTGACCGTCTGAATCCTTTCCTGTACCTCAATTTTTTATATATCTGTGTCTTCCACATCTTCTGCAGATACTGTTTTAGAACAATCACATGTTACAGAAGTTGCCATATAGGTTTCAAGATGGTAGAGCAAACATTTTTTAATCATCTCTAAAAAAAATTATAAATAAATGTAAATTGGTATTCTATAAATAACACGACCAAATAAAATTTGTTTTACAGATATTTTTATATTATAAAAACATGACATAATTTAGATACTACATTTGTATATTATATACGATTATTAAGTATTTTCATCATTTTAACACATTACAAAAATATTTATTTTGTTATTTAATAAATAACTGTATTTTACCAACACTGTAATATAAATTTTGTTTATACTTTATTCTAGTTTTGTACAAACAAAAAATTGGCTCTTGTCTAACTCAATACTTCATTCTCTTCACTCGTGTCTAACTCAGCTCATCATCCCCTTTCCTAATGATTAACTAATGAAAAATAACATACAGTTATTTAAATTTAATAAAATTAAAGATTATATAAGTAGCTTTTGAAGATGGTAGTACTTCGAAAAGCTTCAAGTGGTATTGATAAGGTGATAACACTGAAAATTGTACTCAACATAAGTAAATAAGAGAAAAGACGATTGTGTATCTAAATGAAAACATTTTAAATAAAATAGTAATACGGTCTAAAAAAATCCTTTAGATATATAAAAAAGTGAGTTATATAATAAATATAGAAACATTACTAAAATGACACTGTATAACAATACATACAAATTTATGTTATGACAACAAGATTGAAATTTTTACAATATAATAAAAATAGAAAAAATATTTGGAAAATTTCTCTTAGTAAAATAATTATTGTTTATTAAGTTTATTATTCAAGAAGCAAATACTTTTTTACCAATCTTGTTAGCACTATATCTAAGCTCCAATAAATAAATGACACATTTTAAAAACATGATGATAATAATAATAATAATAATAATAATGATAATAATAATAATAATAATAATAATAATAATAATAATAATAATAATAATATAATGATAATTATTTAAATATATAACTTTTTAGTTTTTTCTAGTTTTAGAAATATAAAAAATCTACCAAAATAAGATATTTTTCTAGTTTCGCCAGAAAGTCAAGATGCAATTAGTGTTTTTCATATACATTTTACTTTGATTAAGTCTTTCCAAGATATTAAACTGCGAAAAAGATTTTGAGATATCTCGGAACAATAAATATTACACAACAAAAATGTATGTGACTGAATAAAATAAATATACAAAGTATTATTAATACATCAAATTTTGATTAATAAAGATAGATTAAAAACAAGAAAACAATGATATGATAAAAAAGTAGATTTACTCTACACCAAAACTAATAATATATCTACCCTAATTATTTTTTTTTTGCTATTTTTTGTTGATTTTTCTTTGTTGCTTAGAAACAGCACCAACATAACTCAGTTTGAATATATGAACAGCATCTATTTACACAGAATAACATTGAAAGAAAAGGAACTGAAAACAGTAGATACCACCAAATTTAAAAGTAATGTGGTCTTCCCCTATATTCTTTTTCAGTGTTGACCACATTTTCAGGCCAGCAAATCCACAATTCTAGGGAACTTTTTATAATAGCGCGAAGCATAGTGAAAATTTTAGACATTATGGTATCATCGGTAGGATCATTGAATGCTTCAAAACCGACATAAATAAATTGATCAATTGTTAATAGTTTATTTAATTTCCTTAAACAAGTTTCTAGGTCCACAAAATGTAATGGTTCATCAACCTTTTTTCGCACAATTAAGCTAAACAAAACTTCATTATTTTTTTCCATACGAACTACTTCACCAACTGTTTTCTTTGCATTTTTGTAAAAACTAGCAAAATGATATTTCATATTCAAACTCTCTGCAGTTTTGTCCATATGACCATCTTCAGTCCCCAGGAATACAAGAGCAGTTTGAGTAGCAATTTCAACCAAAGGTTTTTTCAACAATTCTTGTACGAAAGGCCCGTTACTACGTTTTCCTGTGGGACCTTTCTTATCCTTTTCTTGTTGAAGATCTTTCAAATCCTTTTCTTGAATACCATCCTGCAAGCAAATTTACATAAAATTAAACATTTATTTTGAGTATATTTGAAAATGTTTCTGTATAATTTCTAAGAACTTGGACAAAATATAAGAGTATGCAGTATAAACCTCTAATTTACTGAAGTCATCAACGTGCAAAGTTAGCACTTTCATCACTGAATTTATTACATCTATATATGATATGCCCTATAGGATAATGTAAGGCTTAATATGAATGTTGAACGGTTTTAGTTTTGCGAGTTCAGGTTCAGAATGTGGCAGGAGTTGAAACATACAATCAATACAGTAGCTTAGCGATAATCTGGCGTATATTGAACATTGCTACTGCCGGATTACCAAAATAATGGATTAGTGGAAAATGAATGAAAAAAACAATTGGTAGTGTCAATTAAAAAAACAAAGAATAAAACAACATACCTTTATCTATGCAAAACTTTTATTTAATAAATTAACATGTTAACAAGTGAAAAACAACTCATTGAATTGAAATACAATACCAAAACACTTTAAAATTACAGTTAAATAACTGTAAAGTACTGTACCTACTTAAAAATATTTTGTATAAACGTAAATTAAATTAGACTGGAACTTCAAACCGGTAATAAACTTAAATTAACTGTACATTAAAAATTGTTCTTCTTTTGTAAATAATTAAAAGAACTTTTAATTGCTTTTTCTTGGAGTTTTTTAAGCACAAACATATCATTTGCTGAAACATCATTTTCTTCTGCCCATTTTAAACTTACGTTGATTGCACTTAGGGCTTCGTCCTGTCTAGTTCGGTTTTCACATCTTTCAACATCATCATCGTTTGTCTGTGCCTCGATGTTGTTACCAAATATGTCATTTATTATTTCGTCGTCAATCATAGCTTGATAAGTTTCGTCATTTCCAACAGGTCAAGAGTCGATTGAAGTTTGAGGATCGGATAACTAATTGGCAACTGCTTTTTTTTTAAATTGGTGTCCGTTTCACAATCTCGGACATCTCGTTTGTAGCTAAGTTGTTTTCAGAAGTCATCTTATATGAAGGCCACAACTGTTTCCATGAAGAAATTATTGTAGATGTAGAAGTTTCTTGCCAAGCCTGTGTCTGTGCGAAAACAACATATTTTAGACCAAGTGATATCAGAAAAGCAACGATATCTTCATTTTCATTTGGTCAACAAATTCTACACAAATTTTTTTATAATGGATTTTTATCAATTATATGGCATACTGATCCATGATTGATTGGAGTGCAGTTTGATGGTACAAACATTGCTCTTATTAAACAATTGCTGATTTTAAATGATCTTCTTTTGGGTGTCTGGACGTATTATCCAAAATTAGGAAAGCCTTTTGTGGAACGTTTTGTGTCTTCAAGTATTTTTAACACATAGTACCAAATTTTTAAGAAACCATTATAAAAAAAACTTCTCGTTATCCAACCTCGCGAATTTTTTTATAAGTGACCAGCAGGTTAACATTTTTTAATGGGCAAAGATTTTTCGATAACTAATAAGTTTTGTTTGTAGCTGTCACTTGCATTACAACAATACATAGATGTTATTCTATCTTTCACTAGTTTTATTCCTGGTGTGCTTTTCTCAGTTCTATATACAAAAGTTTTCTGTGGAAGCAACCTAAGTATAATTATTAACTAAACATATTGCTTTGACAAATGGTTTCAAAAGTTCCTTAATCGAGGAATTGAATGAAAAAACAAACAAAATACTAACAAACAGATATAATACATTTCTGTAGAATTTGGATCAGTTCTTAACAAAAACTTGTGCAATGAAATGGCAAAACAACTATGTGGTCAGTACCTTTAAAATATCAAATAACCTAGAAGAACATCTACTGAACAGTCAAAATAATAGTGAACTGGACCTGTCTCAAAAATCAGAATATACAAACTTTCATGTATAGATTATCTTACCCATTATTTATTTCAAACAAGATGCTATTTCATGAAGAGGTTCAAGGAGCATCAACTAAAAAGTACATGTGGCTAAACTCCCCAGTCAAATTTCACCAAATCCAACCACCACAAAAGACTTCAAAACCGAAAATGAATGTCCTACTTGTATGTAAAAAAGGCCATTTACATACATAGACACATGGGAGGAGTTCACAATATACAAAGCCTCAAAAAATGAGAACCAATATTTATTAAATGACAAGGTGTCGTTAAGTCCAACATTGTGTTTGATATGTTAATTAACTTCCAAAATAAAGAAATGTTCCAATTCGCCAATCGTAACATGTATCATCACTAACTCCCACATATTTTATCTATCTTCAGTAATCAGTGAACCCTTGGCAGGGCATTCATATGAATCTGTGTCGGTCTCTTATTTGTGTTTATGTCATAGTGTTTATGCATTTTGTCTAAACTTTAAAATAAATTTTTGACGATCACACTAGTGAGAAGCACTTGAATTTTTTGATAAAATTGTGATTTATGTGACTGGAAGATAGAGTAACCCGTAACCGCAATCTTCATGAAGAAATAAAGAAGACTGAATACACAGATTACAGGTAATTTAACACCTATTAGAGTTAAATTTGTATCTAGGGTCAAGTGGTGTAAAGAAAAATGACAAGATTTAACTGGCTTCAAAGATTTTGCTCAAGTTTAGCCTCCAAGGATCCAAAATGTACAGCAGATTGCCATCTCTCCAAAATGCAGATTTGTAAGTTATCAGTAAAAAAATTAAAAAAATTAAAGGTCGATTTTAATCAAACTAAATACTGAGAACGTATTTATGGCAAAAAGCGAAGTAAGTTACAGAAATTTTTGGTGATGAAAAGATTTGGTTGCTTATTATTTAGTTTTTGGGAATGGATGACTAAAAAACTTCGTGCAATGGTTTTTCACTGTTCATTTTAGGTTAACATATATAATAGCATCACTCAGTATACATACACAATTTATTGGTTACATTATTTAAAATATTATTTAGGCTCATTCAATTTAAATATTTTAGAATTAATGCAATGCAATTGTTACAATTTAATATAAATTTCATTACAAAAGAAGTCGGTTTAGCGAATATTTAGATCTAAGAATAAACATCTTACATCAAACAAAAATAGTTACATATTATAAACCACAGTACTAATTATTATATTAACGAAGAATTAATACATACTACACTCAACACACTTAAATTGGCCTTTATTCGCTAACAAGCAATTGGTAAATAATCATTCATGCAAGTTTATTGCTATCACAAGACTATTGAACAAAACAATGGTGAGTGCAGAAGCATGTTGGTTCAGTACCAATGAAATTTAAAGAAGCGTTATCCATTTGTTGCCCCTCATGTCTTCTTATTTATATGTCATGTACATACAAACTTATTAAATTCAAACTCAGGACTCTAAAATATATACTATTATGAATTTGGTGAACATTAATACTAATTGATTTTTCATAAATTTAGGGCCAAACTTTCCTTTATCTCCATAACCAAATTTGACGTAAATTAGTTATTCCATGGTACTCCAAACTGCAAAATTCCACATCATTCAGATCATCATTCCTTATTTACTATCACTTTTTCCTTTCACACTATTTTCAGTTATATCTTTTAAAATGGTTCACAATTTCATCATTCAATCAGATACTCACTTGAAATTAAGCTTGCAAATTCTGAGTTGTCCAGATACCTTAAAATAATGAGTATAAAAAATGGCTAAGATCAACGGACTAAAATTCTGGACGACCTTTGAAACTGGTCAAAATAATAGTAATAATTATATTTTATTGTTGGTGACATTTTACAAGTAAATAGCAGAAGTCAAACTGGATTAATTATACACGAAACCTTACAACAAGATCAACAGCCTTCAAAATACATCACACAATACATAAAATGAAAATTAGTACATTAAATTCATTACAATTATATAAATAAATAATACATAGACAAATAACAGCGATATAATATTTTACCAAAATCCTAACACTATATAATCATTATACATTTATAGGCAGTGATGGATGTTCAATGGAACTTTGGTGAATGTGAAACAATATAAAAACACTGAAACCTCTATCACAAGTTTGGTACAATAACACACACACAAATAAAATAAAATAATTATTTGCCTTATCTTATTATAGTTCCCTGATGTACATTTCGGTAATCAAGTTACCATAATCTGAAATAATACTAACCAAATTATGAAAATACCAATTTTTTAAATGTACATTCTGTTTTGTATTGAATAGTTGCATGATATATTGTTATCTGTATTATTTATTTTGTTTTTGTTTTTTTTAATTTTTGGTTTATGGATTATTAGTATCACTAAGTCATAGCATGCATTTTGATTCACTAAATTTTTATTGTTATTATGCACATCTTATCTATACTATTATATAAAAATCGAATGGTGTTTGTCTGTGTGTGTGTTACTCAATCATGTAAAAACTACTGGACCCATTGAGCTGAAATTGTACATCGACATTCTTAGGATCTATGTTAACACATAGGCCTATTTTTATTTAGAAATTCCCAAGGCGTTGCCCCACTGGCTTTGAAAACTCCCTTAACACTCAATACAAATATAAGTCAACCCCGTCCGAAGGATAGGTACTCTGCTATTTTATATTTAAAGGAGTTTTAAGATATAATTGTTATCTGTAAAAATTGTTGCCGCCATTGCCATATTCAACCTACGGGTTTCCCAAGGACAGGAATGTGTACTGTTAGCCGCTTTCATCGAGGTCATTGACGTGGTTCTACTTTGTTAGGCTGAACCACTGGAAGTAGAGTGAAGGGGAGAATATGGCATTTTAGTTTTTAAGATTTCATAATTTGGTTAGTATTATTTCAGATCCCTCCGATGATGGTAACTTGGTTACCGAAATGTACATCAAAAAACTATAATAACATAAGACAAATAAATATTTTATTTGTGTGTGTGTGTGTGTGTGTGTTATTGTACCAAACTTGTGGTAGGGGTTTCAGTGTTTTATATTAGTAATAATACTAAGTAAATAAAATAATACCACGAAAGATTAGTTAGAACGGTACACAATTAACAAAATTAATTGAACGTAAATGAGTTTTTAATTATTAATAAGTCTGATAAAACCAAATATCAACAGAATCTAATCAGATCCCAACTACCCACAACCCAGTGTATCACTCAACCACTCAACTCCCTCACAGAATAATATATCATATGGCAGACTAAAAAGTGTTATGAGCTTTTTTTAAAAAAAGGTTATTAACATTTATATTTTTATATGATTTGAAGAAGTCTGACATATTATTTTTTATAAGTTTGATGGGAGATTCAGTAAAATGTGTTTCTGGGGCTGTAAACATTGACAGCCATTGAAAACATATTGAAATTTTCGCACTATCACATGTTTGTATATGAAATTGTAGGAATTATCAAGGGTTGACCAAATAAAAATTATTTGTATTTAATTTGTTCCCTTATTGAGAGTAAGCAACAGGATGGATTTTTGACTACACATACACACAATATTGCTAATATTTTGGGTTCATCATTTGCAAACTTTTCTCAATTGTTAGACAATAATCATAAATCTATGTTTAACAATCTGTGAAGAGACAAGGTAATGTATAGCTCTTCTGTTCCTCAAATTCTAACTGGTAACTTGATAACAAATTTAAAATTTCAAAAATAAGTTGTAACAATTTGAAAGTAGGCAATACGAATTATGAATTTAGGCTAGGTCAGAGGTCTCCAAACTACGGCCCGCGAAGAGGATTTGTCCGGCAAGCTGCCTATCTGACTACTCTGAGTATAACGACCAATTTTGAAACAATGAGCTAAGATCGAAAACGTTTCATATTATATGATAAGTTAAAGCAGTACATTACACACTAGACGTAAGCTCCAATCGGCCAGAGCTCTATTTAATTTACGTGTTTGGGCCACGTTCTACTAAACTGGTGTGATAAAATGGCTCTAGAGTACAGTAGGCAAGAAGATTTCCATTTCCCCTATGAGTCCAACTCCCATTCCCCTGGTGGTGACACATTTCGCTACTCGCCTAGTCTAGTATCACTCAACGCAACGTATGCAGAAAGTGAAGTTGTCGATGAAGCCTGATGCTACTAAACGTTGCTTCTTTTAATTTTTTTATACAGTATTTTAGTGTAATGCCAGTGAGTTATAATTAATTCAGTGTTTGAGTGTAGTGCCAGTGTTTTATAACTATTATTTCAGTTATCTCTTTGTCCAAAAAGAGGAAAGTTGACAGTGAGTGTCGTGTTTTAACGAAAAATGGTGTATCGATTACTTTCTGGTTAAAAATGTGTCTTATTTGTAATGAAACAATATCCGTGGTGAAAGAATATAATATTCGGAGACATTATGAAACAAAACATTCAAAAAGCAAATAGGCTGAACTGACCGATCAGAATCGATCAGAAAATGTTTTATCTTTGAAAAATAATCATTTAAACTTTTCGAATTTGAAACTTCAAGGAAAAAATCGTTTGTACAATGACTTGTTCCATCATGTAAAAGGCTTTAGAAAAAAAATAAAAAACTGTCTTTGTAAGTGCAATTTGAAGACCAATTTGGACCACTTAGAAATCTCAAAAAGATATCTAACGAAACCTGTGTGTCTTTCCCATCACAATATGCAGTAAAAACCATCGTCAAACTACGTGAGGAGTTTTAAACCCGTTTTGCAGACTTTGATGCAGCATTGGTAGCAGAAAGATAAAACTGTTTCATAATCCATTCACAAATGAAATTGAAAAAGCGCCTTCAGAACTTCAATTTAAATTGATAGAACTTCAAACGAGAACTTATAGGACTACTACGAGTGTTTCAAGAATGCTGATCTTTTCCCATTCTACTGGTATGTCTTTAAATATTCAATAATAACTTTGAATTATGAATTTATAATTATTAGTAAGTAAGAAAGGTCGTATATTGACCTAGAGTCTAAGTTAAGTTACTTTTACAGTTTTTTGTTGCAGGTCATTAACTGACGATTTCAAGGGAATTCAAGATTTTGCAAGTGGAATGTTTTCAGTGTTTGCGTTACTTATATTTATATGCGAAGAAACCTTTTCAAAAATGATGCATGTGAAATCTAATACAGAGCATATTTGTCAGATGATCATTTGAAACAAACTTTAATAATAGGAGCATATAAATTTAATCCAATGTGAACTGTAATTGTCTGTCAACAAAAACAATTGCACACTTTACACACATACATAAGAAAAACAAACAATAACCAAGATATGGATAAAACAACCACCAAAAATTAAGTTTGTCATAAATATGTGTATCCTAAGAATGTGTTTGAATTTGTTTTTTATTTTTACAAATAAATGAACAATTTATTTTCTTTGGAAATGTGTTTTATTTCATTTTAAATATAAACATTTCTTTCAGTTCCCTCTTTGGTAAACTTTAAAATTATGGTAGTAAAAAAACCCTACGACATTAGGTAGTACTCAACTCCATTTTCACTAATTTAATTTTTAAGTTTACTAAAATTATAACCACTAAAAATAAAGAGGAATTTATTAAATTTTAATTAGAATATATGTATAGAAAGCCTTTAAACGCTGTTTTGAAATGTTAATTTTTCAAAATGAAATATCCCCTGGACCCCTTTTTTATCTGGGGGTATTTCATACCTCCCGGAGGCCCGTGTTCCTACTTAGATTTTTCAGTTTGGCCATATAGATGATAAGTTTGGAGACCCAGGTCCTGGGCTAGGTCATCAATATTTGGAAGGCATAATTTTGAAAGAGAAAGTATAAGAGAGGAGGAGAGTATTAAAATAAGACTATAATGACTAGATAATACGAATAATAACTAATAAATAATTTTAAATAAAATAAGACCAACTTGAAAATTAGGGTTATCCAGGGATAAACATTCGTTTAAACTTTAAAGCATTAGTTATTTAGTAGAGAGAATACCATTACATAAAATCAAATTTTAGAATAATAATAAGATTTAACATAACATATTTAATTCAAATTGAGTTAAAAATAAAAATATTAATAGCATAGCATCTTCATTATGAATTAAAAAATTGTAAAGGAAAGTATGAGCGTCATATGGAGAATTTAAAGTGACGAGCAAATTAAGGTCAAACATTGAAAATAGAAATAAGGAAGTAGATAGGAAATTAAATGTATCGTAATAATTATTTAGTATACTTATAATAAGAGATGATGTAAAAGAAACGGAGAAAAAATGTAAAAAAGGGAAAATAAAATGGTTAAGGTTGAATAAGTGCAACAAGATTTAGACAATGTATGTAGAAAGAAAGACACGCGATGGGTGACAATTTGTAACCTACCATAACACTTCATAACCAGGTACGGTTTAGCTTGGCTTGGCTTGAAATTGACGCGGTGATACAAAGTTGGCACAGCTAAACAAATTTAGTATTATGAAATAAGAAATAAGTAATAATTTTATAGTGTGATGTTAAAGGAGAGGGAGGGAGAGAATGATTAATTGTTGTAAAAACAATTAGAATAAATTGTTGATACATAAGCTATATGTTACACAAAATAATAAGGAATCTATTATATTCTTTAAAAAATATCATTTTTTTCTTGTTATTGCATTTATGTGTAGTTATTTCAGTAATGATTACATAAAATGTTGTTGAATTAAGATAGACTACAGTACATTAAAGATTTTTTTTTTTGTAAATTTCATTTCATTATGTTCAGAAACATAATGATAACTTTAGAATTTTTAAACCTAAATGTGAGGCAATTATAATTTTATTAATATCACATCATTGTATTATTTTATAATTTTTGGCACCTCAATGTGAGGCTTCTTTTAAAATAATAATATAAATTATAACATATCTTAAATCACTAATATTGGGCAAATCCTACTACGACATCCTTGACTTTATTCAAGATAAAGATCTTTTAAAGTGATTGTTGTATTATTATTATATCTATGTATAAATTCTTAGTATTATAACAGTATACATGTTTATTATTTAAATATTTATTTTCAACCAGATTTTATTTATGTAAATTGTGTATGATTTCTGTATGTAACATGATATTAAGTGACAAGCTACTTACTTCTAAAGCTCTGTGAACTTTAGAAATATGTGTATTCCAATAATAAAATAAAAATTAGCTACCTTCAAAGCATCAAAACGATATCAAGTAAACACAAACTCTTTGAGTCTCTTTAGCATTGAAGCCGAAACCTCACATACCAACTAAAGGGCTAACAACAAACTATGGGCTAATCTGTAATAAAATAGTATTTCAAATATGTTCTAGCATACGGTTTTATTTTGACAAGTGGTAAATAGGTCTCCCTAGAGTAAGATATTGGCCATAAGTTTTACTTCTAGAATAAAGAAAAGAGGGCGATGAATAATAATCAGTATTTAAACAAGGCTTCATACCATTTCATTTTACAATAGCATGTTCCCTTCCTTCCATCATACGTTTTAGCTCAAATTTCTACATTTTCCTTATTTTTTTTTGCGGTTTTTCCTTTTTTGTTTTTTACTCATAGGCTTTTTGTCAGGAGTGATATCATTGTTGTGACACGCTTCCTTATTATTAATTTTATCCTTATATTTTCCTCCCTAGAAAAAAGATAATTATTGAATTTTCCTATAGTTTGGGTAAATTACAACAGAAATTTAAAGAAGAACTTGGTGGTTTAGTCATATTCATACAATGGATAACAAATACCTAACTCGAATAAACAAAAATGAAAATAGTTACACTGCTCTATTTTTAGAGATATCGATCTTCTAGGTAGATAACATTTTACTAAATGTATTGTAATCATATAGGTGTCCTATGCATATTAATTTAATCATAAAACTGACTTAATTTATCCAGTATACAGTGTTGTTTCAAACAAAAACATAATCTAGTTCTAGTTATTACTTCACTTGGTTAATACTATGTTAGATATTTATAGCTGGAAGTGTACTACAGTCAAATGGGAGTAGTGAAATTTTATAAACACACCATTCGATATGTCACATTTAATAAACAATGGATTACACTGACTCCTAACCTCAAAATAGTCACTATTCATTGTGAATGTAAAAAAAATTCCTTATGAGACATAAATATAGCAAAAACTAAAAATCGTCAAATTGGCATAAGAATGAAATTACTCACAAAGTAAAATTGACTAATAATTATTATATGAATATTCATCATTATATGCATTTAGAAATGCTATGTCCATTACTCGGAGAACAAATTCATTAACTATAGATCGTCAGCATGAGTCATAATAGAATACCATTAGATATTTTAAAAAATCTAATTCACAATAAATCATTGAGCAGAGATTTTATAAAATTGTTAAAAACTGAACAGAGATACTAAGCAGCCATGAAATAGTGCATTGATCAAGTATGGATGCCTACTGTAAACAACAGTGTAGATGTCTCTGTCCCACTATCGGAGGCATCACACTGAGGGAACAACTTCCATCAGTACCGTACACACGTAGGCGAGACTAAGCACATAAAATAGGTTAATTGACATTCCATTAGGCTATAACTGGCATTATTCGCAAAACATATATATATATTAGAAGCATACATAAACCATGAAACTGATTATTGCCTGCATTCTGTAGGTTATTTCATGAAATAATTTTGATACAATGGAGTATTGGGTTTTAACATGTAAATGCCAGTTTGAGCAAGTAATATCTATGCATGAATCACATCAATAATGTTCAAAAGGTTAAGATACCCAAGTCAAATCATAAACTATTCTGGTAGTTACAAAAAAGTCAACTTTATGTCATAAATTACAAAATTAATAATTTAAAGGCTACAAAAATGAACCTTAAAATAAAAAACCATTTCCAGTTCAATTTTCTACTCATAAACTACAAGAACTTATGTATAAATACTAAAGCAAATGAGGTTTTTAAACAATATAAAAAATGTATCTATAAAGGTAATACTAGTCTTTGGAAAACAAAAATACTATCAAATATTATCTTTGTTGTTGTAAAAGTACTATTTGAATTTGAAATTTTGAGCCCAATTTAAAAAATAATATAACATAAATAAATAGACGTTGACATACAAGAAATATCCAGAGATTAATTCCGTTCCCAAATAATATACAATGTTTACATGCATGCCGAATTAGTCGATTCATTGGCAAGATAGTGATGCCATTTTCAAACATTCGAGCAACAAGTACGGATCGCGGTGTGTGTTTAAATGTCTAAAAAAAATCATTAAGCTCACCGCATGTGAAGGTGTTGTACAAGATCTGTTTACTTGAATGGAAGTAACATTAAAAATGGGTTGAAATTCACCATTCAAATTGTAATGTTTACAGAGAACGTGCAATGAATGATTCAGTCTTATAGATGATAAGGGTGCAATTTTGTAAAAAACTAAGTGGAAATATGCATGATATAAATAGAATAGGCTGATCTAGTTCATGGAATGAAATTTTGGTGTGTATGCAGTTGAAAAGAAATCACAGGAAACAAAAGATTCACAATTTAAATCACATTCCTTATATTTTCCACAAATTCCCTTTAATCACAAAATTATTGGAAATTGTGTGTACCCTGCGTGTTGAAGATGTTTATAGAACAACACAAATAAAACGGCAAAGCAGTTCATTGGCCTTGACACAATACAAGGAACAATCTACACAGTGACCAAGCTGTTACACCAAGTGGTTAAAACATTTGAAATCCTTCCTTGTTGGTCGGCAGTTCCACGAAGATGAACAAGGTCAAACAAGGCAATTGACATGTAGTTTGGAATGAAGGTGACAGCATTGTATGATAAAGTGATACAATATAATACAATACATGTGTATTATGACAAGTACCTCAAGAATGACTATGTCGAAAATTTATACATCAAATACAAATAAAAACTGATTGCACTCTGTATTTGCTTAATAACCCATCAGAACTTTCTTCTAGATATCTCTTATATTACGCTAATTTTTTTAATTAAATAGCTCCAACTCAAAATCTTTTAAAAGTTGTTAGTATTTAGTCTACAAGTGACCATTTAAATTTACATAAAATATGTTTAAAATTGATAAAGTTCTAATGACTCATAAATCAACCCATGTTGTTCTTGTAGAATTAGAACTTTAAACCTTCATTGCTCTTAAAATGACCCTAATTCTAAAAACAGACAAAAGTAGGTGAAAATTAAGTTGGCATGTAGTCAATAAACAAGTAAGTAAATAAGTACATACTTTCAAACAAAAAGATATACGACTGTTTTAAAAATGTTTCAACCTTTAGACAGGAAAAATACAATTAGGCCTATCACATGGAGGTCACAAACCCTAATTTTCATGAAAGGAAATTACACATTTCTTCCCAGAAGTTGAACCCATGTAGGAAGCATTTCTCAGTTCTCTTCGAGAATGGAGTACAGCTTGACTTTCATGTTAAATGTATTTTTCACAACTCAAATTGAGTCCATTTCAGCAGAAGTTTCACCTCTGAAAGAACAAATATTCGCTAAAAATGGAATGTACTAAATCAATGCTTATTTCCACATCATCGGCAAGTTTTTGATGGTGATACAATGGTCCTGCATGACCAAAGACGGCATTTGTCAAAGCATGACCTTATTGTTTAGGGTTTAACCCTGAAAGTGGAAAGTGGCATATACCTCGGACCGAGCCGATGAGCAACGTGTCTGGACAGGTACCTGGACCACCGAGCAGAAGAAATCCTTTTTTTTAATAATTCAACATTTACCCTACTAAAAATCATCGTAGAGCAATTATTTTTAGACCTATTTAAAGCTATTGCTCCATAAATTCATAATCATACAACCAAAAGTCCATAAAGCAGTATAAATAATATTTAATTAATAGGTAAATTTTCTGTATTTCAATGCTATCAAGTAACGCAACAACTGTGTAGTTGTCAAACGAAAAATTACATCATTCTTTGTTTTATTTTCACAAGTGGATATTTATGTGTAACAAATCTACAGTAGCATCATTCTTTATAGAACAATTCTTCATCTTTCGATCTGAACTTTCCAAATGTTTCTAACTGTTATAGTTTTTAATTAGGGATGAGACAATTAGCTTAACGATTAATCGTAATTGTGATTACTACGGTAATCCGTGATTAATCGCCGATTCATTCTTCTCTTACCAATTCAAGCTCACCACAAAAAGTTTTCCTTTAAAGGCAAAAATACCCTTTGGTCATCATAGTCTTTAAAAAAAATTAAGATAAAATAGAGACCCTTCCATTTCCATACTACTCATTAAACCGGAAAAAGGTTATCAAGCCATAAGAAGATGTATTTTAGTTGAAAACAAAAATAACATATCATAATTCATGTTTATGATTTTAACCCTGGAATGGTAAGCATTCGTATTTTTTACGATCGGCATTGTTTTTATTGATATATCTTTGGATTAAGAGGTTTGCAGCTCTGTCCCTCCGTCTCATCCCTTCTCACGCCTACCCAAGGTCAGTGCCACTTTCGATCTCCTTCGGTCAATATCGGTTTTGGCCCTATATAGCCGTTGTCGTAAATTATACGAATGGTTACCAATAACGTAACTTTTTAGTGCAGTGGAAATTTTTGTACGGATACGTTTGTACGGATTATGTTCTTATTTACTCATCAAACTGTGTCAGGTATTTTCAATCAGCAGTTAGCCGTTGATAGTGATAGTGACATAAGTTTGAGTTACATTGAGACAAAAAATAATATACTTTCCTATTCAGGAAGTGACGATTATGATATTTCTTCTGATGAGGAGTTATTGAATAATCGCTGCCCACTGCCCTGCCATAAACGTAAAATTCCGCGGATTGGTTTACAAGAAAGTGTTGGTGATGTGTTGAGAGCACTAGAGTCAAGCCTGTCATATTCAAGTACTTCAACGGAAGCATCTAGTTCAACAATTAAGCAATCTGGTTCACTTCAACAACCACATTCAATAACCCTCCTAACAATACCAGAAACACATGTAAGCAATGTCCTTCAAAGAAACGGAGAATGACAACACATCACTGTGTTCGTTGTCACCAGGCGTACTGCAATGAGCACCGAGGACCAGTTTGTAGCCAGTGCACTTAAGACAGTAGTTAGATCTTTGCAGAATACAAGTGAATCACTTCAGACTTATTTTTATAGTGTGTTTAATCTATTTTTCTTTGGATTTCTACAACATAATATTTAATATAATCTGTTTATAATTTTTTTAATTTTGAAACATGTTAACATGTTCTGTTATTTCAATGAAAAATATAATATACTTAATTTTAAATATAGAAATATGTTTTGTGTGAAATAAAACTAACTGTAATTATTTGTTACAATTATACATAACCATCTGAAGTTAGATTGGATTTTTATTTACCACCAATTACCAAATTAGGTTAAAAAATCAGAAGTAGTAAATTTTACGAATGCTTACCAATAAAGTGATTTTTAGAAAGCTTACCATTCCAGGGTTAACTATAAAACAAAAGGTGAGCGTTTCTACAAAAATTATAAATTACTACTTTTGAAACTAAAAAATTATAATTAGGGATGTGTGAGCCATTGAAATTTCGAGACAAGCCAAGCTAGAGTTTCAGAAAACATCTCAAAATTATTGACCTTGAACGATTTTACGAACTTGGAATTGTTTTCCTAGCAGAACTAACTTTTACAAGCCTGGCTCAGTTTTAAAACAAGGCCTAAACTGATAGAATAATACCACAACGAAAGCTGGCTATAACGTGAATTGAAGAAATGAGAAAAACTGTCATAATAGATTAATACAATTCTTACTTTCTTTAAATTTAAAACTAAATTTTTAAATAGCCACACGTTGTTGCATCAACTTGCTATAAATAAAAACTTACACAACATTAAATATTATTGTATGATTGGAATATCAAATTAGTTATTAAATTTCTTAATCTCACTATGATATATTTTATTTTATTTATTTTTTAAATAATAATTTGACTCTCTTCACTAAATAAAATATACTCAAGATACAGTGGAACTATGTGTTAAATTAATTAACATAAATGAATAAATACAAAACAATACATGTGAAATTAAAGATATATAGCTTTGAATGGATAGTTCATAAGTCTTTGCTATTGAATTGAAGTTTGTAAGAAATTAAATTATTTGACCTCAACAAATCTATAAAATACTATACAGTAGAACCCCTTAAACTCGACAGGGCCAGTGACCAGGAGCGTGGGATTTCCAAGGTCATTCACTGCATTGTTTTACGCCATGTGCGCCTGCCAGATGCCGGGAGGTTGAGGCTTGTCACTTTTGTTTATACAGCTGTGAGGGTTGCTCCTTTGTCTAGCCACTTTCTAATCCTACTGTATAGTAGAGGCCAAAGTTAAAGATAAAGGGTCCAGGTAGACCGGGACAGCCCTAATCATGTGTTGTCAAAACATTCATGTTGTTGTGAACCCAAGCGCCTAACCACCCGGATGCTACCGGTCATTAGCACAGATTCCATTAAAGTAAGCGGCAAGTCTTTTGTCATAACAATTCAATGGAGCGTCGTAGAACTATGATTCAAGTTTTGTAATAAAGGTCTTAATCAGGTGAAAAAAATGACTCGACTCTTAATTATATGCGATCAGCACTTCGAGATGAAGCTGCCAGACGTCGAGTCGAAAATGAAAAACAAAGATCAATCAAAAGTTTTTTCAAACAATGCTAACTTTGCTCTAATGTTTTTTTTTATATATAAAATTGTTTTAATCTTTAAAAATATTTAATGGCTGTCTGTTTTTTACTGTAGATTTTACTGTAAATTTTATTACAGCATATTAGGATAGGTCTTTTTAGTTTACTGAGCCTATTGTACAAGGCCAATACTTCTTAAATCTCATTTGACCCATCGATAAATTTCATTTTAATGTGTGATTGAACACACTATTTTTGTTGTTGTCAGGCAGGGACTTTTTTGCAATAAACGTGTAATCATTGATAATCAATAAATGTACAGTTATTTAAAGTAGTTTTGAGTATTTGTTGCAAACCTAACCATTAAATACCGAAGTTCCCTAAAACTCGACAACCTTAAAGTCCACATTGTGTCGAGTTTGAGGGGTTCTACTGTATTACACTTTAAGAATTGGTCACTGTTCATTAATTATGATGTAGGAATTAGGATAGAGTTCAATTCTAACACAAAAAACAAACAAGATAATTGATTAAAAGATTTCATCACAATCTCTAGGACGGTTTCCAAGATATGTAGTCTAAACTATTCATTTGATTATCACAGGATTTTATCTTTACAAAATGAAACATTAATATATATAAACAAGTGTTATTTCGGGTTTTGGGGTCAGTGCCAGCTTTTCTCAAGGCTAGGGGCAGCAACAATAAACTTAAATTGAATTAAAACCTTTGGGTCTAAGTTCAAAACAAAACACACACAAATGAAATACAAAGTAATAGTTCATAGCTCAATTAATTCATTGTCTTTAACACATCATAAAATTATAAAATAGAATCATGGCCTCTTAGGCTTAGTGTCTTTATGTAAATGAGGGTGTTTGGATTTAAATACTTGGGTTTTAAAAGGGCTAGCTAAAACTCTTTCGATCTCACAAATTTGCTGGATTGAATTTCAAAATTAATATGTGGTGTCCGGGTATTAATGATGACTTTACGATATACCTGACTATTTAAACTTTTCTTGTGAATACTTTGTCACTCTCGATTATTGGATTTGACTGATTCCTCTTGAATCAAGTTACTTTCACTTGATTTTGGATTCTAATAAATTCTTCTGAATTTTGTATACATTTGTAACAGACCTTCCGGACGCCTAAAGTTTCATTTTATCTATAAATAACATTTGTTCCCTCGGGTAAGGTTTTGTTCTGTTATAACTTGTTTACTTTTGGCGGCTTCCATCTGGTTAAATTTTCGTCTATACTTTGCATATCAATGATGAAAATAAATTTTGACTCGTCATGTCATATCTATATTATAATTTTCTGGTATAGTTAATTTAATTTTAAAAGATTTTGAAGTGGTTATCAAGGCCGAATGTATCGGGAAATATTTCTAATTGATCATTTTGAGGTGAGGAGTCTGGATTTCGGTAATTATATATAATCTAATCGGAGTCCCGCATATTTACCGCTATACGCCGTGATAGTCATTTGTTGGACTTTAAATAACTTTGATGGAATGTCAAGTATTTTATTGATTTCTTATTCGCTATTTAGGCAAAAATTATGAAATGATGTACGATATTGAATATGAAACGAACTATTTATCTCTCGTCGTTCTTCTCATGAGATAAAAACAACTTTTTATTAACTTGTCTAGCTCAGAGGAAGTTACCAGAAGAAAGGTGTCCCCACTTGTCTGCTTCAAATATGATGACTTATGTCAACATGTATCACTGATGACCAGTTTTAAAAGTTTTATTTAAAGAGCTAATTGAAGAAAATCCGATTTCAAAATTATAACTGAAAGAAAGATTTATTAAATTACAATGTGTTAATAGAAAATTGAGAACTTTATAATTCATATTATTTAGTCAGTAATACATGTCATTAATATTATCGAATTGATTAAAACGAGGTCTATACTAATGAAAATGTCATAAAGCTACATGAACTCAAATAATCAATTTTTATTATTCAACATTTCAATAGAGTATTAAATAATAGAATCTTACACTATTGTTAAAAGAGATGCAATAAAAAATAAAAAAGGTGTATTATTTAGTAACAGAAAACTCAGGTAAAGCAGCGATCACTGGGGAGAGATAATAATTACAGCTGGAAATAGGCATTACTGATTACAGTAGAACCCCTCTAATCCGTCACCTTCGGGACTGGGGGCATGGTCGGAATTTAAAAAAAGGTTGCATTATCCGAAAAAAGTCAATATTTATTACATATTATATAAAGAGATTTTTTTAAAGTGAAATAAGTGATATATAAACTTTTAAAAGTTTATATAAAAACTTTGCAAGTACTATAGCAAATCAATAGAAACAACACGAGAGATGACACAGCACTGAAGCGGGAAAGCGATAACAAACCGGAAAGAATGGCACCAGGCGGGCCGTGAGTCATCGACAAGTCGGCACAATATCGCGAGCTCGAGCACGGTCGGATTAACCGGAGTAACGGACCACCCGAGAGCGGATTAGAGGGGTTCTACTGTATATACAAGGAAACGGTAAGCGGAAACTTTACTTAAGATAATTGAAACAAAAGAAAATCAGTTCAGATTTGCTAAAAATAAATAAAGGAAAACAAAACTCACGCCCTACTAGAACATGTAAAAAAAAAAAATAATAAAAAATTTCTTGA
Organism: Aphrophora alni; assembly: GCA_963513935.1. Classification (NCBI taxonomy): domain Eukaryota; kingdom Metazoa; phylum Arthropoda; class Insecta; order Hemiptera; family Aphrophoridae; genus Aphrophora; species Aphrophora alni. Next base: position 61,403,646 of record OY740775.1, on the reverse strand, counting down.
AAACAAATTACCGATTGTGTTATATATAATAATATAGGCTTCGATTATTTTATACAAAATATAGGTAAATAAATATCATAGCAAATAATTTAACCCTTCCCACGCGGCAAACGAGTATAGCCGCAATGGTAGACTTTGACCCAAACGCGGATGACGATTAAAGTCGCAATAATATATTTTAGCCTATGGTTAGTTAATTAGTTCAGCAAAGTTCCGGTAGAATGCAGAGGCATGTCCGCTGTCTATTCAGGAATAGAAAAACGTTTTGTTGAAAGTTCTACGCGTCGAGGCAGTGGAGGGGGACGCTATTTTGTCTGGAATTGTCCGGCGGCGCACGCATTCTATAGCTTCTACAGAGCGGATAACGTCTATACTCACAGTCTCATTAGTCTGATAGGCGACGACCTCCGTGTTTGCATTTGAGCATTGTTTTGAAGAAGGATTGTTTTTTGTTTTTTTTTAACATTACCTTCTATTTTTTATATATTATTTCACAATATAACTGTTCCAATTTACAAAAATTAATAAAACTAAAATTGTTTTTGTAATTTTTTACTATTTTGTTGTACAGTATGTCATAAAAAAATGTTAAATGCAGCCGAAAACCAATGATGAATTTTTTTTTTTAAATTAACCTTTCACATACAAAACGAAAACAAAAATTAACTTTGAAAAAAAAACAAAAGATTTTTAAAGTTATTTCAGCGTTGAGATGAAATAAGGCAAATTTTATTCAGCGTGCGAAGGGTTAAAATATTATAAAAGAGTAAAATTCTCGATTGAGAAACTTAACCATAACCGCCTTTGGTATGTATTGGGTCGATGACTGATGCATGGTTTCATTTACCAATCCAAAAAACATATTTTGCAATTCAACATTTCGCCCACATAGAATCATCCTACCGCAATAAATAAAATACTGTTGGAAGTTAATGTCTCAGATGCATAATCATGGAAAAAGTACCATTTATTGTTATAAATAATATTTAACTAATTGATATATTTTGTGTATTTTGCCGTAAATTAAAGAAAACACTGAATACAAATTATGTCATTCTTTCTCTAATTTTCACAAATCCATATTTCTGTCTAACACGTCTACCATAGCACTGTTCTATAGATCAAATCTTCCTCTTTCGAGCTGTGTTTCCAAAATCTTTCTAACTTATAGTGTTTTTTATTATATAAAAATTAAACAAAACCAATAATTTAAACACGTTTTTACACATTAATAATCACTCCCCCCCCCCCCAATTCAACTTTGAGCCTAGTAAATATTATTTTATCGAAATATATAATAATATATCATTTTTTAAATTTGTTTATACAAGTTATGATATGTGTGTTAGTGTTTCTATAGTATATTTTAGAGTGAATATATTCAGTGTATTAATTACTTAAGAAGTCTAGCCTAGGGTACAAAACTTTTTGTTGGTTAGTACAAAAAACTTAATTTATTCACTTATTTATTTATGTTTTAAATAATTTATTTTTGTTTTTACCAACTTTTATCCAAAACTATATTACAAATCTCTTGTATATCTTGAAAAATAAAATTGTTGTTTAAGAAATATACACTTTTATGTGGAATTTTGGCTTCGGTTCTTGTAAGAATTTTTGATTCTGACATACTAACTCCAATTTTTTTTATTACATAGGTAAATTCCATGCACCTTTCTGACAAAAATGATAAGAAGTTGTGTTTTTTTATAATATTACTATTTTTGGTGATTTTTTCAAATTAGGCCTAACTTTTTAGCTCATTTTGTTAACAAAAGTTTTTACATATATATGAGAATTTTATAAATAATTATATTTTCAACATTTATTCACAATTACATTACAAAACTTTTGTATATCTTGAAAAAATGTGCTAACAAATCTATTTTGGTTTATATACGCTTTTCTGTAAAATGTTAACGTCATTTTATAAATAGAATTTAAATACTGCTAATACACAGCCATTGCATTTATTTTAAAAGTCCTGTATTATTTTCACCAAAATCTACTATGCCAATGAGCCCTTGTGTAAATAATAAATGTATTTCTTTGTAAATAAATTATTAGCATATCATCTGCTGTAATTTTAAATTAATTTGGTGTACAGCCTAATATAATAATTGATGATGTATATTTTGACATTAAATATGTTGAGGTCAGTATATATTTTAGTGTTTATTAGGCAATATTATTGATAACAGACTTTGACCACTATTTTCATGTCAGGGCTCCAATGTGAAACGGTCATATGGGTAAACTCGAGGAAGAAACATTCGGCTGTGAATCACTGCTGTTTCCATCTGTGTACAATTTTATTAGAGTAGCAAAAAGTTTCTATTACTTTTTATAAATTATACTTTATTTTAATAATAACTAATTAATTAATGTTTTCGAATATAATTTAACATTTTAGTGTGTGTACTGTGTGATTTCAATGTGTACCAAATAAACTTATAGTAGTAACTGTTCGGTGTACATTTTAGGCCATGTACTCACAATTACATTACAAAACTTTTGTATATCTTGAAAAAATGTGCTAACAAATCTATTTTGGTTTATATACGCTTTTCTGTAAAATGTTAACGTCATTTTATAAATAGAATTTAAATACTGCTAATACACAGCCATTGCATTTATTTTAAAAGTCCTGTATTATTTTCACCAAAATCTACTATGCCAATGAGCCCTTGTGTAAATAATAAATGTATTTCTTTGTAAATAAATTATTAGCATATCATCTGCTGTAATTTTAAATTAATTTGGTGTACAGCCTAATATAATAATTGATGATGTATATTTTGACATTAAATATGTTGAGGTCAGTATATATTTTAGTGTTTATTAGGCAATATTATTGATAACAGACTTTGACCACTATTTTCATGTCAGGGCTCCAATGTGAAACGGTCATATGGGTAAACTCGAGGAAGAAACATTCGGCTGTGAATCACTGCTGTTTCCATCTGTGTACAATTTTATTAGAGTAGCAAAAAGTTTCTATTACTTTTTATAAATTATACTTTATTTTAATAATAACTAATTAATTAATGTTTTCGAATATAATTTAACATTTTAGTGTGTGTACTGTGTGATTTCAATGTGTACCAAATAAACTTATAGTAGTAACTGTTCGGTGTACATTTTAGGCCATGTACTTGAACAGGATTCAGTCATTGTGTATGTAGGTAAATTATTTTATGTATTTCTTACATATATGAGGTGCAAGAGAATATTTCAAAGCATACTTTTTATTATGCACATAGCTATTTTCGCACTTTTTGTACATAATATATACATACATATGCAAAAAGGGAATTAACTAATGGGTGTTTGAAAAAAACACACCATGAAAGAAAGTTGGAAGTTCAGCAGCAAAATTTAGACTCGTAGGATGGACCTAATAAACAAACTCAACAAAATAAATTAAAACGCCAGAGATAATAAGGAAGATAGTTCTGTAAGATAGTGCAATAAGAAACGACTTTAATACACACATATATATATATATATATATATATATATATATATACATATATATTACATCGAATCAATTACAACTGCCATAGAAGTTTTCACTTCGGGCATGCAGTCATAAGTACACTATTTTATTTATTTATTTTTTTTTTTTTAACAGTGTTTATCCTATTTAATATTATGAACCACTTTGACACGAAAATATTTAATATTTAAACATTTTATAAAACATTATACTGCCATTGATTAGCAGTAAAGGTTTTTTCACACACATAATTATTGATATGATATAATATAATGGCAATAGAATTGCATTTAAATGATGAAGAATGTATATGTATTACTTTTCACTAATTACTATTTTTAATCAAACCTCCATCATCATACCATTCCAGAAATCTACAGTCTGCCTCTTTAATATTTGTGTGGGATATTACAATGTCAGTAAGATCTAATATACATATAAAATCAATTTTTTTTTTTTTTTTTTTTTTTTTTTTTTTTTTTTTTTTTTTTTTTTTTTTTTTTTTTTTTTTTTTTTTTTTTTTTTTTTATACTGTTAAGATAAATAATATATATAGAAGTAAGGATGCTTCCCTGGGGTACTCCTGATTTTAGTCTATGTTCCTATGTTACAAAATTTCCTATCTTGACAACCATTTTCCCACCTGCAATCTCTCAAATAACTTAAAATACTATCTGTTATTCCTATTACCTTCGGAGATTCAATGATTTTATCAGTGTAGTATCTCAAATGCTTTTGAGAAATCTACAATAGTTATCAACATTTGCCATCTTCTGTCCAACCGCCAATTCACGATATGATTTGGAAAATTTCTCAACAGTGTTTCCATACTTTTGTAAATTTCATCTAATAGCATCAATTTTCTTTATTCAGTTTTAAGTTAAAATAAACGGTACCAAAACATTCACACACTTTCTATTCACCCATCATCAAAACCAATCATAATTATTCGCTACCAAAAATGTTAGTTTGGTAGTTGTCAGCCAAAAAGTATAAATAAACTATGAACAGAGTCTTTAAAAAATATATTCATATATTTAAATAGAGCATAAACTTGCTTTGCTCTAAACTATATTGTGTTATTTGTGATTTTGCATGCGAGTCTGGGTAATTAATTTTCACATTTCATTAAAAATTGAACGAAAATTATAGAACTGATTTTGAGAAGTTACATCTTTTATAACAAGATATTTTGATTTTTACTAATAATGTACAGTATGAACTGGCATTTTTGGATAAATAGCGACCAATACTTTTATATGGATCCTTACAGACTACGCTTGTTCAAAATTGTTAACCCTTTCCCATCTCATTTGCAAGAGCTGATTTTCCCTATCTGCTTGCATTTAACCCTCCAGCTGGCGCATGTTAATGTGCCTTAAAAATTCTTCGTTCGTTTAAAAATTAATAAAATATATTATTTGTATACAAAACCTAACTTATAAGATATCATTTTTCTCAGAAAGATGCATAGAATCCATCTATGCAATAAAAAAAAATTTTTTGAAACGGTTTTGGAGTAAGTATGTTACATGTCAAAAACGAAGTTACCAATTTTCAGGAAAAACCTGTATATTCCAAAATCAATAGCTTACTACCTATTTCTAAGATATACACAATTTTTGTGTATTATTTGTGAATATATTTAGGAAAAAATATATATAAATTTGTTACATTTTAAAAATGTAAAAAATTATTTTACATAAAAAATGAATTTTCTCTTTATTTTTTTTAAAAAAACATTGAAAATAGTAAAATATATTTTATACAGAACTTCTATATATCATTATGTCCAGAAAGGTGCATAGAATGTAGGTGTGTAGTGAAAAAAAAGTTAGATTTATCAAATTTGGAGTTTTTTGGTCAAATACCAAAAAATCTAAGAGTAACAGAGCAGAAATTTCATAGAAATGGTGATCAAAAACATACTAATACATTTTTTGCAATTTTTTCAACCATTTGTTGAGATTTCTAATATATTTGTGAATATATTTAGGGGGGAAAAATAATAATATGTTACATTTCCTAAATAAAAATGACGATTTTTCAAAAATTTGTATTCTGACGCTTGAGGTTAGGTTTGAACTCTTGACATTTAGGCGTAATTAGTAACTTCCTAAAGCTAGGCCTAAGACAAAATCATTAGATTTTACAAAGACAATATACTTTACAAAGAATAACACACATATTCACTTGTATACTCATATAAAACACTAAATATAAGACAATTTGCATATAGCCTAGACTTAACATTTTCTTTTTAGGTTATGACAAATATAAACTTTTCACAAACTAGAAATTCACTAAAAACATAATCTTTAGATATAAAAACACATATATTGTAACTTGTATACAAAATATATACAATTTGTATAAACAAACCTTCAAAATAAAATAAATATGTATTCCCAAACTATATGCACTAAGTCATTTGTTACAGTATTTACATCGCACCATTGCGTATGTTCCGGGCTCAAACAAAACCTTTATTTTCAATGCACAAGTTTGTAACATACACAAAATTAAAGATTGAAACCTCGTCTTTAGAATGATGTAAAATAAAACAGTAAAATCTATGACGTCAATGTAGAAATATGGAATAGTGTCTAAATACTCCAAGTCAAGAGTAGGATCAAAATATTCAGTAAGCCACATCGTAGACTGTATATAACTCGTAAACTATATAACTTAGGATGATTTCGTCTTCATAGTTCGAAAGAGGAAGAAAAATACTATATAATATTGTCAACTTGTAACATTTGGACAAGTTTTACCATTTAGAAAAAATATATGAACATATAGGTGATATTTTCTATATAAAACTCGCCGCGGCCAGTTGTCGCAACCTAGCGTTATGAACCTCAACTTCAGTCAAGTCTTGTTTTACTATTTGACGCAAGTTTAATTTTTCTAAACCTGGTTATGAAACATTGAAAGATTACCTTTCCAATGGTATAGAATACATTTCGATAATATAATATCTACTATGATAAAAGTTGAATTGCAAAAAATGTAATTTTTAGCGTGTAAAATAGCGTTAAAATTCTTGATTTGGTTTAATTTTTATATAATAAAAACTATACTAGTTGGAAACATTTGAAAAACACGGTTTTGAAGAGAAAGACGCGATCTATCAAGCAGTGTTACGTCCGATGTGACAGATTGAAATTTCGAAATAGGAATAATTGACAAACGAGACGAATGTTTTGTTTAAAACTTGTTAACGTAAAACTTGACGTTTCGCATCAAAAATATGTGAACTTCGCCAATTTTTGGAATATTATTTATAACGTTTTGTGGTATTTTTTTTGCATGACATGCATCTACGGAACATAAGCTTTCCAACGGTATTTTATTTATTGCGATGGGACAATTTTAAGTGGGCGTAACGTTGAATGGCAAAATACGTGTTTTTTTATTTGGTGAATAGAGCCGTGACTAACGAAGCGACCACTTTTAAGGCAAAAAGTGGTCGATCACCAGTTGGAGGGTTAATTTTAGGCAAATATCAACAAACATAGCATAAATTGCTTGTAATTGGATTCCATGACAACAAGGTATTAATTAAGATGTTATTTTAGTTCAAGAACATATTGGCATTATGAAATCTATATAAAAAGAAATTTAATGTTAGTAAATATTTTTTTATATACTAGTATGATGCATAAAAAAAAAAAAATTAAAGTTTTTCAAAATTTAGGGGAAAACATTTTTTTATGGAGGTTATATATTTCTAAAACTACTGAAACTAATTATTTCTTAAATTTGGTGAATGTTTTATTTAAAAATATATAATGATAACCCTAATATAAAAATAATTTAAAAATTAAAAATTTAATACCAAACCACTTTTTTTAGCCTTTTCAAACTTTAATTTATAAACATTGCTATAGGCTACTAAAATATTATTATAAATCACCATTATACATTATGAAATTGTGTACAGACTTAGAAAGTTTACTAATAAAAAAAAAGAAAAGATTTTTGCCTACTTTTATGATTTGTAGTCCTTCAGAGTATGGAATCGCTTGAAGCACTCTCCGGGATGTAGGCCAGGTTTCTTATTGCAGGTCTCACAAAAATATACAGTTTCCCTTCTGTTTCCTGCTTTTCTGTCACTACAAACCATGCATTCTTTGGTCTTCTTGTTTGTTGTTAGGTTGATGAAGTGTGGTGTTATCCAGTTTAGCCGTTCTTCATGATCTGCTGAACCTGGGCGGCCTCGCTTTCTGCTTTCACGGTTTCTGGTATCACCTACCAATCCATTTACAACTTCTTCCCTAAACTTTTTAGATTCTACAGGTTTCTTTCCCATATTTAATAAATACATGTTATATAGCAAATAACTATTTACAACTGAAATGTCCAAAAGCCAGAAAAACATTTTCCGCCACCACTTTTTTGATTTTCTTACAAACATGTAGCTTGACACATAGTGGTCAGCAGTGTCTACTCCACCCATCCTTTCATTATAGTTAACCACAACTGTAGGTTTATTGACTTCCTCTTCAACTCTTGTCTTTTTCTGCCTTCTCACCAATGTTTCACTTCATTGTTGTGGTAAGAACTGAGCATTATGACGTCTCTGACATCACACCAGACCAAAACCAATATGTCATCTTTATGCCGAAAAGACCTTCATGTTATTTAAGCGCCTTTTTAACTGACTCTTAGTTATGCCAGAGGGGCAGCCTTCCCTATTGCCCATTACTGTGCCGGTTAAGTGCACGCGGATCTTTAGAAGCTCTTGTGCGAGTTTTAGGCTGGTATAATACCTGTCTGTGTATATGTGAAAACCACAGTCTTCTCCACATTTAGCCCTAAGCCTTTCAACTAGAAGTAACACAATTCTAGCAGTAAATGACAAATCTGGGTGTGGAAGAATCTCAGTAGTGATAGCACCATAGTAAGGTTCGAATGTATAAATGTAGCCGGTCCTAGAATCAGATAACACAAATATTTTTAAGCCCCACTTTATAGGCTTTTTCGGGTTGTATTGCTTGAAGATTATCTTTCCTTTAAAAGATATAGTGCTTTCATCTAAGGAAAGTTCAAATGGTGGTATAAAGAATTCAGTAAATTTTTGTTGTAGATAAGCAACAATGTTACTTATTTTATCACGCCTAGATCGAGTCCTAGCATTTGGACTTTTCGAAGACACATGAAGAGTCCAAAATATTTGGTGAAACCGGTCTCTTGTAAAAATGTCACTAAAAAAGGGCTGTTTATAAAGCCAATCATTTGAAAAGTAGTCTGAAATATTAGGTTTAGGATTGAGGCCCATGTTGAGAACTACTCCTAAAAACGCTTTCATTTCAACCAATGAAACTTCTTGCCATGTGTTCCAAACAGACCTATGAGGAAGTGGTCGCTTTACAGTCAACTCTCGATTAACCGTAATCGGATCAACCGCGTTGCGGCTTAACCGCGATACCAATATATACCAATATTGACCAATATTCCAATATTTATTATGTACAATGTGCAGCTGTGTTGCGATAATATTCGTAGTTGGGTCGGAACAGTAGCAGGTGCGCGCCGCACACGCACAGCAGTCAGTTTCGCTTGGGATGGCCTTGGCAAACGTTGAGTCACTGCTCGAGTACATTGAGAGCCAGGACGATGCTCTCATCACTGATAAAATTGTTTTGAGAAACCTAAGAAGTAAAATAAAGAAAAAGTGTTTCTCAGCACAAAAACAGAAAACCATGGCTGATTATTTTCAGAAACAGTAAAGTTAGACTAAGCCCATTCGAAATATGTTTTTTTTACTTTTGCAGTACAGTAATTTAAATATTTTCCCGTGAAGTAGTTTTAAAAAAAGTGTGTTTATTTTGTGTGTGTAAATAATTTGTTTAATTTTTGTGTATGATAATAATAATAATGCACTTTTTACTGCAGTTTATGAGGTATGTATGTTAATAAAACTCATTTAACCTGTTTATTTAAAAATTTACTATTGTTTTTACCGTTTTGCGGGTTAACCGCGATTTTACTTATCCGGGAAGCCTTAACCCTATATTATCCCGGATAATCGAGAGTTGAGTGTATATGTTCTTTAGCATACATGTTTGTCTCATCAACAATGTTTTGAATTAATTCATCACTGAAAAACAATTGAAAAAATTCTAAAGGTGAAGTGGGCTTAGCTAATGGTGGGTTTGGTGGTTTGTAGCCTGATAACAATACATATTGAAAGTGCTGAAACTCAGGATTAATTTGATCAACAACTACATAATTATTATCTTCATTTTGTTTTTTTCTTTTTTTAGTAGGCCTTTTGGTAGCCTGAGTTGTAAGATAATCTAAGTCATCATCCTGATCAACATTTTCTAAGACTAGGCCTACCTCATCATTTTCATCATCTGAGTTTGGGACATCTAGGTTAACTGGCGGTGGAAGTTCTGTCTCTTCATCACTAGATGATATATAATCTGTATCTAATAAATAACTAATGTCCTCATGTTGTAAACTTACTTTACTACTACTTGCTACAGCCATCTGAAGATATTTATAATATAACTACAAAACAGAAATAACAAAAACACAAAATCACTAACCTAAATTCCACCACATCGATCACAATTTATGTTATTAGGCTTGGCTTCCTAATTTAATCTGACAGTTCACTAGATTATACACATCTTAAAATACACATTACATAAAAATAAGAATGTTTCAAAAGTAAATAATTACAATAATAACAGTTTTTCTCAAGATAATACACACGCTAAAGACGATCGTGATTGCAACTGCACAGTAAACAAACACAGCGGACAGCTGACAATGTCGACATAATTTCAGCTGTACAAAACCAAAATGAAACTGTAATAACTATCAGAAATGAAATGTTCAGATAGTTCAAACTCTTCTCGTTAGATAGCAGCACAATCCACACAAATCAGATAACATTAAAACATCTTTAAATCGGTAATATTTTACGCACTACCGAAACCCAAACTAGGTTCGGTGTTCGACCGCTACCGATAAATAGCCAGGTTCGGTGTTCGAGTGGAAAGGGTTAAGAGCCGGTATTAAAAAAAAAATCGTAATTTAGTGGGTTTTTATCTTATGGCAGCTACCTCCCAAAATTGAGTTATAAAACAAACAACAATTTTAAGTTAACATATAAAATATTTTACTTTCAATTAATTATATAAATTAATTATTCGTAAATAAAATATTAAAATTACCTCAAAGTTGTAAACAGTGATTTCAATATTCGAACCATCAAAAACTTCTTTGATCATAGTTCTTACTTGTCTCCAATCCAATTTATCTAAGCCACATCCAATGCGAGGAATGGCAAGGTGTTTAACTTCTAAATCAACACACTTGGCCATTAAATCTTCTAAACCTCTTTTAAAGTCAGAGTATGTAGGTTTGCCAGTACTATATTTTTTTGTGACAATATAGAAAATATGTCGACTGCCATCTTTAAGAACTGCAACATCTCCAATTTTACAATTTTGGTCCAGCAACTCTCCTAGTCTTTTGTAGTTTTGCCTTTGACAAAAAATTATACAAGGTTAGTGCTGTGAAAGAGAAATTCAAACGAAGATTTGTTTGAAAAAATCAATATCATTCAACAATATATCTTTATAATCATGATTTTAGGACTAAAATAAATTTTAATTAAATTTCTAAATATTTATAGACAATAATGATTTCATAGGAACTATTATGTTTCAGAATACTATTACACTAGACTCTAGTTTGGGCTGTGGTGAAAATAATAATATTAAATTGGATCGACAAGTTTAGTCTATAAAATAGTTAACATGTATCTCAACATGTTAACATCTCAACATTAACATGATTTTTTAAACGGTTAGAAAAACTAGAATAGAACAAAAAATAGAAAAAATGCAAAAAAGTGGTGTGTACAAACTGACATGTAGTATTTGTAATGCTGCTTATGTTGGCCAAACAGGCCGTAGTTTTAAGTGTAGGTTAGGTGAGCATGAAAGGAGTTGGCGGTTAGGTTATAATGATTCTAGTTTTTCTAACCATTTAAAAAATCATGCATTGACAGATTTTTATTCTAATGTTAATTTTGAAATTTTACATGTTAACGTAAAAAGTAGAAAATTAAATGTTTTGGAAATTTTAGAAATTAAGAGACTTTTGTGTAATGATGATAATCTAGTTTTAAATGACCAAACGGAATTTTTGTCATTTTCTCCTTTACTTCAACCTCTATTCAAGGTTGGTTAATACATGTGTGAATGACCTGTGGGGTTTCCCTTGGGTCTTTGTGCTTTGTTTGTTAACGGGAATTTCCTGCCATTCTCAACCTTTTATAATAGTTATGGTGTGCTTTGTATTTAGTCTTGTAAGAGCCTCGTCAATGCCGTAACTGGCGAAACCATGGTCGGCTAGACCTAATAAATTATAGAATTTTACAAAAGAAAAATTGTGTTTTATTTGTTACATATATATAAATATAAAAAATTTAATTTTCAATTATTAAAAACAACATTTATTTCTAAAGTTTGAAAAGTGATAAATAATGGAAAAGAATGACTGCATGAAGGTAAGTGACATAAATATAGCTAAATAAAATAACCTAGTCTGAGCATGAAGTAGGGTTCTGAGTATGTTAGTTCCGAGAAGGTTAAAAAACTCGTAAGAGAATGTGGAGGAGGAGCATTATCACTGGATGTGATTGCAACAAGTTCTTCACTTTGGGATTTAACACATAGAGTCTACGAGACACAAGGGGAGATCAGCATTTTAGTGTCGGAAGGTCGTTAATAAGATACTCATAAATAACAAATACAATGTTGTGATTTTATCATTTCATATAACTTTCCTTTCATAATTATGTCAAATTAACATTAATTCACTGATGAAGTCTATAAAATACAATTTTAAATATGCTATGAAATGCTACAGATGTTTAGAGCTCTTATAAGCCATTAACTTCTGATAACAATCTAAATTATATGTGTTTACCTTTATATTTTCTATAACCACAACAACATATTCTATTCTCCACTGACTACTAATAATGCCTCAATCCATCATCAAATTTAAAATTACCAATTGTTTTAACAGGGTGTCCAGTGATTTAGACTCAAAGAATTCAAGCATAATTCAAGGATTTCAAGGCTTGAATTTAAGAAATGCAAGGCTCTCATTGACAAATTAAGTCTGCTTTAATATATTATAGGCGATATCTCAAAAACCAAAGGCAAGGGGGAAAAAAACAAAAAAAAAAACATTATTTTTACAAAATTTAAATTCATTATAATTTTGTGTTTATTTTTTTTTAGTGATTAAAATAATTTCATTAAAGAACACATATTTTTTATTTGTGAAAATTATTCTTTTAAAAAATTCCAATAAAAAATGAATTTTATTAATTAAAATAGAACATTTTAAGTTAGGTTCAAAATGTATTTAAATACGAAACGTTCTATTACTATTTATTTACTTGTTGATTTGAAGAACATATGTTGTATAAAAAGGTTTATAAATGCAATTGAGAAGATTTAAAATGTTGGAAACAAATAATTTTTAAAAAAAAACTGAGTTAAATAGCATACCGCATATAGCAAAATCAAGGTTATGCAGTGTCCATATGTAATGTTTGCAATATATGTAATTCTCTCGTCGATTATACAATATAAAATAATTTAACCTAACTTTAAACAGCTTTCCAACACAAATATATGGCATATATAATAACGTAAAAATTGAAACAGTGATAAGGAAAGAGTGATTCGGAAAGACATAGGATTATAGATTGTCAATCAGGTAGTAGGCCTAACCTACTTATCAGCAGGTTTGAAGGTCAACGTGCTAGAAAACCAATGGCAAGATATCTATTTATTAACACTTGCTACTGAAATTCTTAATTTTTCCGGTTTTCTCAAAAATTCTCGGTAGTTTTTCATAACTTTTCCACCAAATATATAATTTCAGGTGTATAGCATTAACATGAATATTGAATTTATAAAGTATGCACAAGGACGGTATCATAAGGACTTTAAGGAAATAACAAAGCTCTCTTTCAGATGCAAGAGAATGAATTGTTTTGAAATCATTACCGAAGATGAACACTTTTCGTTATCATGTGGTGATAGGATCAAACACACAACAGGTATGTTTTAAAGCTTTCTTAGCTCTCCATTCAGTGTTAGTAAAAAGAGTTAAGAGACTGAAATCCTTGAAACTATTGGGAAAAAGTCCTGTTGACAAATGTGGAAAACACGTTAAAAAAGCCCACTTACCAGATACAAAACAGCTTTTGAGGGAACATATTGAAAGTTTCCCTCAAAAACAAACCCGTTATGCATCAAAGGCTTATAACTACTTAGAAGCAAGGTAGAACAAAAAACTATTGTCCACCCATTACAATGAAAAGAATCCAACAAGAAAGTTAGCCAATCATTCTTTTCAAGATTGTTGATGAAAATTATAACTTGCAGTACCACACAGTGATTGTTGTTGCAATTGTGAAAAACTGAGTCAAGTTTAAAAAGCCCCCACCTAAATGAGGCAGCTAAAAGAGCGGCATCTGCGGAGCTTTTAGTTTATAACAAGATAAGCCTCAAAGTTTTATGCTCGTTTGAAAAGGGAAGTAGAAACCAAAGGCGAACCACATTTGCTAGCTATCTGCTTTGATTTTATGCAGAATGTCCAACTGTATCAAATACCTGTTCAAGAATCCTTCTACTTACATCAGTTGACAACCAAGTATGTTTTGTATACACATGATATTTAAAAAAAATGAGGCAGTACCGATTCACTCAAATGACTGATATAAATCACCGAAGTTACTAGTTTACTATTATTTTGTTCAAAATAAACTTTTGTTTAAAAACATTTCGAGTATCAATGCATCAGAAACATAATTACATTGTTTACCATACCATGAAAGAGACTTTAACACTAATTTTACAACAAATTTTCAGCTACAAAAATGTTTTCAAATTAAAAGAACAGATATATATTTTATCGACAAATACTGTTTTCAGTGTACAGCCTAAATGCTAATCATTTGGCTACACCCATTTCTCAAATATGAATGATATTGTCAAGTAGAAGCTATCTTGCATTTAATCCTTACTACTATAATCGTGTTATCATCTGTATAGTAACAGGATGGTTTTTAGAGTAATAAACAACTCTTGACTAAATCAAAATATAAAAACTTACATTTCAATATATCATAACGATGGATTTTTTTTCAATGACGGTCAATACTAATTACAAAGCTGTTGTTATATAAATAGTTTACTTTTTTAAATCGAGCTAAGTCAACACCAGTACAAGCAGTGCAATGTTCGTCTGCCGTTACGAAAACAAATGATTACTTTGAATATATTAAATTTTTAAAAAAATTTTTGTCTTGGTCAAAATTATTTTTGTATGATTTTTTTTTTTTTACCAAAATCTTAACTTAAATTTTCCTGGAAAAAAATTCCAGATACCTGGTAAAATTCAAGAATTTTTCCCGACGTAAAAAATTCAAGCATAATTCCTGATTTTTAAGCCTGCTGGACACTCTGTTTAAGTATTAACAAAACAATAAAGTATCCATTAAAGAACATTTAAAACGTTAGCATTGGGTTAGGCGAACATAGTTCACTCACTTGAAAGTCACTGCAATTCCTGCACCCATTCTAAAATCTGAACCAACACAGTGAGCCAAGGAAAAATGTTCAGGAGCAGAGAAGAGATCACCAGTTACTTCAGTGAGAAATTCCTGTCGTTTCTGATTTCTATCTTGATCATTTCCTAATAGAAATAAAAATTTAAGACATTTAGCACAATACATATTAGATTAAACCTGAATGTAAAACAATTGCATATGTTCTACCATGGCAAAAGTTGTTAATTTTAATTATTAGAGAACTTGGCTGCCAGAAAAATTTACATCACAAATACCCTGCATTAGTAAATTTGAAGTTATTAAACACAATCATATCCGAATTTGAGAATTATATTTTTTTCATAGTGGAAAGACATAAACGAAAAGGATATTACAATGAAGCTAGGAATAGCGGAAGATTGTTCTCAATTATGCTTTTTACTTACTTCGGTAATTTGGTCTTTGTTTATCATTATATCTATTCTTTCCGCTTCCACTTCCACCATCATGTGGAGAGTAAGAACTGCCACCTGTATATTCATTACTTGAAGATGCAGCAGCAGCCCCTTCACTTTCATGAGCTTTGGATAAAGAACTGCTACGGGATCGTTTTGATGCAGAGGCATTGGTTTCCACACGTGCATGCCTGATTGAAACATTAATAATTCATGGAACATTTGTTAAAGAAAATAAGCTTATATGAAAACCAATAATAATGTAATATAACATTTATCTAATATCAATTTGTAATGATAACAAATTTGTAATATTATATAAATAAATAAAATTTCCATTAGATCTTAAACTTATTAGGCAAGTGTTTATCTCGAGCTATGTTTTAAAATTTTCCAACATGCATTGTATAGATTCAACATTTCGTTAGTCACAAAAAATTGACCTACTAGTGTCTCACTCGTCGGTGTCATTTTGTCTAGCACAATAGTAAATCTAATACAATATTCTTAACTAATCTTATATCTAACAATACATTTTTCCTTAATATAGATATTGTATCAACCCTAATTCATTATTTACAGTTATATTACGATACTTGTTGAAATAAAGTTTCCCATGCACCTACAGTGGAACTTCGATTAACCGTCACTCGTTTATCCGCCAGTCTCTGTTAACCGTCAGGGGTAAAATTTAAAATAGTAATTTTAAATACTGTGCCGCAAAGCGACTGCACATGTCTATTGCCGCCCGGTAGTAACTGTACTGGAGGCGTAGTCAACCGGTCACTGAACCAAGCCCCCTCCCACCGCTGTCACCACACCTCTACTCTTGCCACGCCATCAGTCATCAGTGTGGCAGTAGCTGTTGTAGTGTTTAACTCGTAGCGTTCGTGTTCGTCGTGTGTATTCTAGACTTAGCGCGTGTTGCCTGTTTCACAAGTTTTACTGTAGTGTGAACTACTGTACTGTAAGTGTTTTATTTTTTGTTAAGTTTGTTATTTAACCGTAAAGTAGACTAATGTCTGAAAAACGTAAACGGGTTGTGCTCGGGCTTGAGCAAAAACTGGAAATTATCAAACGTTTGAAGAAGGGAGAGACAGCCACTAGCTTAGCTCAGGTTTACGGAGTTGGTAGAACAACAGTTAATGATTTAAAACGTGATTCTGAAAAAGATAGGAAAACTATGAAACAAGCCAAATTCGATCAGTTAGACGATGCAATGTATGAATGGTTTGTCCAAGCTAGGTGTCAGGGCATACCCCTTTCCGGCCCCATAGTAATGGCCAAAGCATCAGAGATGAACAAAAAATTACCAAATGGTGACCAAAATTTTAAAGCTAGTGTAGGCTGGCTAGATAAATTAAAATCTCGTCATGGTATTCGTCAACTGGATATTAGTGGAGAGAAGATGAGTGCCAACAGTGCAGTTGTGGGAGAATACAAAGAGGATTTTTTATGGCACATTTTGAATCTTGACTTGGTTAGGGAACAAGTGTACAATTGTGATGAGACTGGCCTCAATTGGAAAGCTTTGCCTCAAAAAACATTGGCGTCCGTCTCAGAAAAAACTGCCCCAGGTTTTAAAATGCAAAAGGATCGCATGACCGTTATGGTTTGTGCAAATGCATCAGGTGAACACAGATTGCCTTTGCTTGTCATCGGTAAATCTAAAAAACCACGTGCGTTCAAAAATGTAAATATAAATGCATTACCAGTGAACTACTATGGACAAATGAGCGCTTGGATGGACAAAACCATATTTTATGAATGGTTTCATAAAATCTTCGTGCCGCAAGTAAAGGTTATCTTGCAAGAAAGCAGCTGCCTCAGGAAGCATTACTCTTTATGGACAATGCACCGACGCATCCCCTTACCGGTCTACAACGTGATGACGGCAAGATAACATGTCTCTTTCTGCCAGCAAACAGCTCATGGGATGATCTCACGGTATCAAATCTGAAGAATGGTTGGAATAAATTGTGGCCTGAACCTACTGCTTATGTTCCTGAAGAAACTCAAAGCGTCAATGTAGATGAAATTGTTAAACTGTGCAATAGTGGGATGCAAAATGAAAATCTAACAGCAGACGAAATTACAGACTGGTTGGAATGTGATCAATTGGATGGTGGCTTTGAAATGCTGAATGACGAAGAAATTATTTCTAGAGTGACTCATGATGAAGAAGAAAGAAATGAAGACGATGATAAAGACTTCAGTCAGGAGCCAAAACCTACGACAAGCCACTCAGAAGTAGAAATAATGCTGACAAAATGTATGGATTGGTTCGAGCTACAAGAGGAAGCTAATGCTACTCAGCTTCTACTTCTCCGCAAGATTCGTAGCATTGCCGCTCAAAAAGCTAGAGCTTCTAAAAAACAGAAGAAGATGACTGACTTTTTTAAGGCTTAGGCCAATTTGTAACAAAGTGTGAATATATATATATTTTCGTTACATACTGTACTGTATTATTTTTGGTGCAATACAAACGTCTTTATTATTCATTGTAAATGTTTTAATTTGTATTTTTATTCCTTTATCCACCTTAAAATATGGTTTTTTATGAATTTACTACAAAAAATATACCACTTTGGTCATTTTAAAGACGATTTTCTGTTATCCGTCTATTCTATTATCCGTCACCGTCCTGGTCCCGACAGTGACGGTTAATCAAAGTTATACTATATTGTGTTTAATTTAGTAACATTTTTCAACAACACAGAGTTTTCTATTTTGAAATAATGTTTTTCATCTAAACAATGTTTAGACATAGCTGATTTATTAGGTCTATTATATTTGAAGTGGGCAAAGTGTTCTTTTGCTCTTATCCTGACATTTTCCTAGTGAAATCATAAATTGCAGTATCAATATACTTTTTACTTCCAAAGCTGAATATCATCCAAAATATTGTGTTTATTTAAAACTGTCTCTAGTCTATTTTTCATTCCTAATTCGAAAACCTTAGAAAAAAACTGAAATAAGAGACAATGGTCTATAGTTTTCGACACTTCCTTTGTCTCCCTTTTTGAAAATGGGCTTTATTCTAGACAGTTTTAGTTGTTCAGGGAAAACTCCTTCATTAAATGAACAATTTATAAGATGCAAAAGAGGAGCAACCAAATAACCAAAGAATTGTCTGACCAAAAAAATCGGGAATTTTATCCTGGCCACAAGATTTTTTATTTGATGACTCTTACATGTGAAAATATTGTTGAAAAAATAGCTATAAACCCCAACCATATATATAATGTGGAAAAAAAGCAGTTTATTTTGGCAACTTTTTTTTAAAAAAAGTACTGTACACTGGGTTAAAGCTAGTGCTCCTGGATGTAAAATGGCAAAATTCAGGTTCATGACTTACAAACACAAGTGGCATCCATAAACTGGAATTGTTATTTACGCTATTATTAAGTTAAAAATATAAAAATCGTATATTTGAGCGAATAAATTTGAACACAGAAAAAAATGGGTATAAATGTTAAAATATTAACAATATTTACCCTTTTAGGACCATCTGACGATATTTCGTCAATTTTAAAATATGCGCAAAAGACCATCTGACGAAATATCGTCAAATTATTTCAATGCGTAAAAGACCATTTGACGATATTTCGTCATTTACGAAAAAATTAATTTCAACGTAATTAAATAGGTAAAAGTAATAAAATTGTTATTTTTGAAGACTAAATAATGACATTTATAATAAATGTAATAATCATTATTAACTCATAATATGAATAAATACTTTAAAATAGACAAACAAACTGTGTTTATTATCTGTGCGATCAGCTGTATAGGCCTAAGAATTCTAAAAGCGTACGTAGTGCTTTGTCTCTTGGTTTATCTAACAACAGCGTATTTACACTGCAAAGTACTGTTATTCGAATTTTAATATTGTGTTTTGGTTATTTTAGTGTTATATTTTACTTCCAACATTAAGTTTTAATTTCTAAGTGTGTTTTATTTGTCTAAAAAATGAGTGGTGACAGTGACTTTGTTAGATCGAGTGAAATTGATAGGTTAATTCATGATGAATTGGATAGCGAAAATGATGAAGACATTTTTGACGATTCAGATAAAGACCCAACCTATGATCCAAACAGACCTCAAACATCGTCATTTCTGGGTAATTTCGGATCGTCAACTATTACCGATAGTGACAGTGAAAGTGAGGTTAGGCATGAAACACCGATAGGCCTACATACGCCTACAGTTTCCAACATTGATAGGCAGGTTTTGAGTGATGATTCAGATATAGACGATGAATCAAGTGATGCAGATAATGATAGTGATATCTGCGACCTGGTAAGCAAGAGAAGACCTGTAAAGTTTGTTCTATAAAAGGGAAGAGGAAAAGGTCCAGAAGAGCATGTGAAAAGTGTGGTGAAGGCTGCCATGG
This sequence comes from Aphrophora alni, assembly GCA_963513935.1. Classification (NCBI taxonomy): domain Eukaryota; kingdom Metazoa; phylum Arthropoda; class Insecta; order Hemiptera; family Aphrophoridae; genus Aphrophora; species Aphrophora alni. Next base: position 61,383,694 of record OY740775.1, on the reverse strand, counting down.
CGAATGTCATTACAAACATGTATGCCGATAAAAAATTAATTAATAAATCAGTGGTTTAACATTCTAGTGTAAATATATGACTATAAACTGTGCTTAGTGATAGTTTTGCAGTGTTTCAAAAGATTTTATGTGAGTACTTCATTTCAATTATTTACAGTTATTGCTTCCCTAGAATATGAGTAAAATTTAGAAAAAAGGTTAGGTTTTAATTTTTTCTATATTTTTGTTGTTTCTGTACTTATCTTTATGAAATTTTCAGGATTAATATAGAACATAATAAAAATGATAAAAATCAAGTTTCCCACAGTAAAATTTTTGTTTGTTTTTAAAATAGGAAAATTTGAATTTAAAATTTAAATATGAAATTAAAATTTTTTTCCCAATTTTGGCGTTTTAAAATAAAAATATATATTATTTCAGCTAAAATGTTAATTTATTAAAAAGTCCATTTATTTATCTTCAATTCAAAAAAAAAAAATTTTAATTCCATTTATAAATAAATATTTTGTGACTTTTTTAAAAAAACTTGCCAAATAAGTCTATTCTTATAGTGTGCAGTTTTTAAAGCCTGTTGCCGAAATTCAGATTACACTTTTTACACACCCCCTGAAAAATGGTTGGTCCTAAAAGGGATAAGAATTTTTTTTCCCAAATCTCACTTGTATTGGGAGTGTCCTAGCTGTCTGCCGGGAACTTCTGTTCCAGTTAAAATATTGTTTTCAGTGATGAAAAGCGTATGGTGTGATGACAGAAACTGGTTGGCTGAATCGAAATTGTGAAATTATTGTTGGGCTGCAAACTGAACATGAAATGAAGTTGCTCAGATTTTTTACAAAAAAAAAAATTAATATCAATGATGCCTTCCCGAGAGAAACTTGTTCCAGTATCAAATACGAATAGGGTATACTAATAGCATACAATTGTTACGAGCAAACTTATATTTTTAGTGTTGTAAATTATTATTATCAATATTAACAAAATTTTTAATTTTTATTTCATAGATTTATAAATGAATTTTTAAAGTAATTAACAAAATAATAATATTAGATTTTTAAAGATTGTTAAGTAATTTAGTGTTTTTGTTGATTATTTATACATTGCAAAAATTTATTATGAAAATAAAATCATGTCATTAATTCTTACACAAATACTACTAACTAAAATCATGTTATTAATTATTACACTAATACTGCTAACAACCATAAATCTTAGTAATCAGAATTTTTTGTCTTCCCTAATGTTAACGGTAATGATATACATTAAACATGAACTGTGTATGCAGATTTTATAACAAATTTACATGTACTGTATAGCGATTAGAGTAAAAAGATACAGAAAGTCCCAGTTTCTGTAGAAAAGATTATGTATGTTAAGCTTATGTATAAGAGACCACAATTTCATAATGCTCTATGAGTAGTTTCCAACGTCGGTTGAGTTTTTCCGTGTGTTAACTACTCGTTTTGTAGTCCAACAAGTATAAAGACACTAAGCAAAAATAATCATCATCAAAGGATGACCCTCCCCCCGAGATCATAATCAAGATAATAACAACAAGCGTACTTTTTTTTTACCCATTCAAAATTAGAAATTTTAAATTATATTTTAAATAAATTACCTTTTATGAATTGAATTTGATGAGTCTAGACCCAAAGGAGGGTAATCTGCATTGAACGAACTTGAACCAGGTTTACTTTGATCTTCCATACTAGAGAAAAATTAATGATTATAAAACAAATATCCTCGAGGATTACTTTAGAAATAGAATTTTATTTTTATAAATTACTTAGTCAAATGTTAAAATGTGAAAACATAATTGAAAATAGAATTAATTAAAATGGTCTAAAACGTATCAACATACATAAAATACGCAACCTTTAAGTGACTTGTTTGTTTAACTACCATTTAATAATTACCGAAAGACTAGATATTCTTAAAGAATTTGCAGTGGAACCACGCTAATTCAAATCTCAAGGGGAACAATAAAATTTCAAATGATTTGGTGAGTATTCTTAAATATCGAGGTTCAGCTTATCAAGAGTAGCTTTGATAGCATTAGATTTATAGAGGCTCATGTTAGGTTACGTTAGAGTAGAGCATGTTGTTATACTGCTGTACTGTACTTTCATGAAGCTGAATTTCTAATTAAGTGCACTTTGTATTCTGAAATTGCAATGAAGCATTACTACTGTATAATGGATAATAAAAGAAAATCACTTACTGTAATTACAGTACAACATTTTGCCATTGAACAAAGCCTCATTAGATTAAAAAAACTCTAACTCAAACACCCGAAAAAGACTACAGTCACTAAAAAGTATAATAAATCAATGTACGCTTTTAGTTAAACCTAAAAACTCGGACTGGATATAGGACTAAAAATTAGCAGGATGCATGGTGTCGGTTAAACATAATAATAACTGAACACTTCGAATAACTATTAGGTTCCTATTCAATTTGCAAAGATTTTCTAGCTCAAAACTTTGAATTACAGAGGTTTAGCCACTGATCCGCAGACGGAAAAAATGGAATTATCAAGGTATTTTTCGTCAACATTTTGATTTATAGAGGTAAGATAACATGGGAGAACATGGGCAAGTTCAAAAGGAATGTTAAAAATTCGATTCATCAAGGAAGTCGACTTAACGAGGTTCGAATTAGCGGGGTTTTACTGTACTACTCTACTTTTCAAAAGTTAGATTGGGATGAATTGATTTTTTTTTTTTAACATTGATGTGTTATGTGTGATGGTTAAAAACTTATGTAAATTTTTTGTGAACATATCCAAAAGGCCCCAAAAATGGTTTGAGGGATATCTGTTTGTTGTTTTTGCAGTGCTAAACAGTTCAAATAAGTTGAACAATTTTAATCGAATTTGGTAGGAAAAAATAATAATAATAAAGCATAAAACACTAGTCGGGAGGGGGGGGGGGGGGTTAAAATTTTATTGTTAGAGCTTATTTAATTCGAGCTTAGGAACATTTAAAGTAACATAAAAAATTGATCCTTTTTGGAAGTGAATATAATTTAATACTAACAATTTAAGTTGCAAAATGATACCTTTATTTAGTTTTTTTTTAATATTTCCGCTTATGTAACCTCCATAAAATAATTATGAACGTATTTGTTCATTATTACATTACAAAAAAAAATGAGATGAGATTGAAGTTGATTGGTTTATACAGCAAGTTGATACATAAACTCAAAGTTTACACACACCAATTTTAAACAATTAGCCATAAGAACAGAAATTGTTGATGTATTTAAATGAAATTTATGAGAAGATGATTTTTATGAAGAATTTCGTAACAATTTCGAGTCAAAAAATTTGAAAACAAAACCTAAAAAACGTATTTTTAAAACAAAAGTTCGAGGCCTTTTACAAATAAGCCAAAAGATCATAGAGACTTAAATTTTAGCTTTTAAAAAAAGCTAAATTTAATGTAACCTTCTCATTACATAGCTCATTGCCATTTATGGACCATAATTTACAAATTAAATAACTGTTCATTCACCAGATAGTTACCCATATAATTGTTTTTTTAATAAACAGTGAATATAATTTATTTATTAAAATACAGTGCTATTCATATCAAAAGAGAGGTAAAAGAAATAGAGAAAAGAGATAGATTATAAGCTTTGCCTAACTATTTTGTTAATCTTAAGTTTTCTTTACTTTAAGTTTTAATTGAAACAAAATTGTTAATCCCTTCCTTTTTTTAAATATTATATGTAGAAGTAAAAGCTAGCCGAAGACAATTCTAAATCTAATTATATTAAAAGAACAATACCCCAGACTAATTATCAAACATTCAGACTAACTATTGTATTTAATAATTATTCATAACTAATAAAATAAATTAACTTATAGATTTACAATTTTTAATAAATCACTTTTTATGATTGTACTCTCATCTTTCTTTGTATCACCTCAGAGTTTATATTTAATTATAGTTTAGAGTATAAGTACGTAAAAGACCTAATATAAGAAAACTTTGGCACTTTTTATAATTATCAAAATTTGTATTAATAAATTTTTACAGAAATGGTATATGTACAGATTTTTCTGTCTGTACAATAAAATTCATTAATCAACTCTAATTTCAACCAATTTGTGAGATATTTACTTAAAACTTGATATACATGTTTTACATTATTTGTGTACCAAGTGTCAAGTCGATATTGTAAATATATATATATATATATATATATATATATATATATATATATATATTTATATATATATATATTTATATATATATATATTTTTTTTTTTTTTTAACGGAGCTTGATCAGAAGAACTATAGATTTTTTATTACCAGTACAAAAATTCACCCATGTTACTGGCTTCAAAAATTTCAAGATGTCATATTGAAACTCAGTATTCTAGTAAAAACACTTACTATACAACATTTTACTTTGAAATGTAAAAGAATAAATTTTTTTGTGATCGATTGTGAGCAATTATGTTGCTTATATTGAAAGCTCATCTGTTATAAAATTTATTTCCTACACATAAATGAATAGTTAAATACAAAATTACAAAGATTGTAAAAATGCTTAGTTTAATTATTGTCAAGTGAATTAAATCAACATACATAAAATTGAAAACATTAAAATTAAAAACTGAGATATTGTCTTCATATGTCTTTAAAAGTTCATTGTTTTATTTTATATAACACACATTAGGATATTTGTTCACTTAAATTTTTCAAATTTCATTATTGAAACACATAAGAAATTAGATATCACACACAAAATAAATTTAAAAGTTTTATTAAAGTCTCATTAGTGGTTTATAAGATAGGCTATTTTATCTAGCTCATTGAACTATAACATTGTCTGCAACAACTCGCTTCAATCAAGCCTGCAATTAAGACTAATACACGGCATACTAATGCATTTATCAATGAAACCGACAGCTTACGATACCTAGCGGCGAAAGTTTGAACTTCGATCTGATTTCAGTACAGCGATAAGGTGATCGGTCAAAATAATAATTTATATGACTATTTGGGACAAACGAAACTAAGGCACACATGAAAAACCGATTTATAAACACATCCGACGATTTATTATCGCAAACCTAAATTAACATTAATTAGTTAAACTTCCATAAGAGAAAAGTTTCAAAATTCAAATCGACCAGAATCGGCCTAAAGCATTCATTCATTTAGCAAGCTAAATCAGCTGATATAGATCGAGGAATGTATAAAACCAATGCCCTCTGACGTCACGATGCACATTTTTCAAATAATACAATATCAGTGCATTCATTCAAAATTATACAATTTGGCCAATATTTTAATTTAAATTTCTAAAACTGGTAAAAGTAAGCCATAAAACCATATCCCTAATCTATGTTAAAGAATCATTTTAATTTAAATAAACCTATTGTATTAGCCTTAAGTGCATATTAGAACTAACATAAGAAGTGCAGTGAGTAGCCTAATAAGTGCAACGATTTATGTGGCCTAGAAAGTTTTTTTTAAAAGGCTGAGGTTTTCTATTCTTGTATTCCAATATGTCCCTCCAGGATTTTAAAAACTAAATGCATGTAATTTCTGAAGCCGGAGAAAATTTTATTTTAAGGCCTAGAAACAAAGTTCAGGCCTAGAGCAACATTCTCCATTTAAAAAAAAGGAACTATCTCTTCTAGCTGAATAGATATTGGTGAGATCTACCCATTTATTATATAGGCTACATTTAAATAGTGACTAACCAATATGAACAGATTTCACTGAATTTTTTTTTATTAATCATTTATCAACTTGGTAATTTAAAAAAAAAAAAACAAACTATAAGAAACTTTAATGAATTATAATTGATGTGACTTTGTTAATTTAACTCACTATATATATATATATTTGATCCAAGCCTAGGTTAAGCATTTCAACCTTACTAAGACTATTAACTGATCTCATGTGTAATCTAATCATCATCCATTGTTTCATATCATTATGTAAATATCATTATTTAATAGTTTAAGTATCCCTTAATGTAAATGGTTGGAAAGTGCCACGACCCCTTTTTAATGTGTTAACCCCCGAGATAAGACTCTAATGACTCCTATGATTAATGATTAATACCACATTGTATATATATATATTATTTAATTTTGTTTTTTTTGTTACTGAGTGTGCCCTAATAATATTTTTAAAAAACTGAACTAAATCGTAATAATTGAGTGCAAAGCACAAATAACTTTGATAATTTGATTTATATTTTATTGAGCTCCTGCTCTAATAATTGTGAATAACATATTACCTTATCAATAAAAGTAAATTTTTCTTGTTCTTTCTTGTTATCCCGAGTTTCATTTATTATTATTGTTAACCATTTATTTATTTATTTTTAAATTATCAAAATCATAAATTATATTTCTTTTATTATTAATAAAAGCAACATTACAGGTAGCTGGTAGTGTTGTAAATTTGGCGCACAACGTGAAGGCACTTTCCAAATAGCTACTTTTACCAGCAATTATCTTAAGAAATTTATAAAATAACCTTTTTTTTTTAAGAAATTAAAAATTAAAAAATTTAAAAATGGAAAACGAGAAAAACGGGTATAGTCTTAGGAGCTCAATTAGACCTACCGACAAAACAAGAGAAGGTACTTCAAGAGAACGCGTACCGCGACGACGTGATGTTGTGACCGACGATATGCAAGGAGGATCGCGAACGGTCGTTGAAAAGCAACCAAACGGGACAGAAGACGTGGGGTTAGGTTTCCGCGACGAAGGGGATCTGCTAATCGGAGTAGGCGATCTTTTCGAAGAGCGTCAGGAAACCGAGATGCCGCCTATGGAAGCAGACGTTTTCGTCGACAAACCGGTCTACGTGAACCACGATCAAACCTACCCACCGACAGCCGACATAGCATTCCTTTTCAGTCAGCTGAGCCAGTTAATTAGTACCCAAGGTGCTGAACTTAAGCAAGAACAAAAACAAAATTTAGCCGAAATCAAACAGGAAGTAAATTTAATTAAAGAAGAGCAGAAACAAAACTTTATTGAGCAAAACCGGAATTTGGCTGCTATACAATTACAAATCGAAGAAGGTCGACGGGAGGTCAACGCGAAGTTTGATCGGATCCGAAAGGAGTTCCAGACAAAACTTGAGGACCAGCACCAGGCCATGAAGCAGGAGTTGAGGACGGAGTTCCAGGCCCAGTCTAAGGAAGTAAAAGAAGAGATGGAAATAGCGACCAAAGCAGCAGAGGAGCGAGTTATAGAAAGGGTCGAAACACGAATGGAGACAGTACGAGTGGAGCTGGTACAAAAACAGCAAGAATACGAAGTGCGTAGCCAGGCGACGATCGACCAGATCATTACCGGAACAAAGGAGAAGGTAGAAGAGCTGGAGCGGGAAGTGAAGGTAAACCGACCTATGATACCACCGCAAATATACGTCACGTGTGGGAACCTTCCAAACGGCACCACGGACTACAACATTCCGAAGTTCCACGGTCGTGAGACCAATCCAACGGAACATCTACGGAAAATTCAACGCTTCTATGAAAGACGGTCGGCCACCAACAACAACATCGACCCGACCACTTACCTGATTGACACTCTTGAGCTATGCTTAGACAGCCACGCAGCCAGATGGTTCCAGCTAACCAAGGGCAGCATACAAAACTGGAACGACTTCAAGGAAGCGTTCGAGGCGAAATATTGGAGTCGAGAGGTGCAACGCGGAATTAGACATCGCCTGGAGACGGAGAAGTATCGGCCTAGCGGGTCATTAAACCGATCAGAATACTTCATGGAGAGAGTGATCGTCCTGAAAGCAATCCAGCCGCCTATGTCGGAAGACGAGATTATTACGAGCCTATCGGAGCACTTCGAGGAGTTGGTTCAAGATGCTCGGCGAGTTCAAAGGATTGACACGATTCTAGAGTTCGAGTTGCTCCTGCAGCGGGAAGACCTCAAGGATACACACCTTAGATCTCGGAGAGGTCAACGCTCCACACCGAATATCCAACCTACCACCAGAGCACCACCTAGAGAACCACCACCGCGAACCACACCACAACATTATAGACCTCCACAAAATTATTACAACCAAGGACGACCATATCAGTACCACCAGCAACAGTTTAGACATTCACCAGGACCACCACAACAATTTCCGCCCAGACATCAATACCAGCCACCAAGACATCAACATTTCCAACCATCCCCACACCAGAACACTTATCCTCCCAAAGGACCAACACAAAACTATCATCGTGGAAACCAGCAAGACACCACGAGACAGAACGGAAATAGAAACCACACATATCCGACCGCAGAGCAAGTCAACGTTTGTCATGCTGTAGCAGAAAACATCAAATCCTCTACAACTCCCGGACCGAGCCAAAACATTACGGGTACTCGACAGGAAAACTGTTGAGCACAGGTAATGTCTCAGGCCACGAAACCGCGACGGAGAACAACAACCGCTATGCGACTTTCGACGATATTAACCCTGTGCCACATAAAAGTCTCGGAATTAATAGGCCTACAAATATCAATAACCATAATAATACCAGCATAAATGCAACCGTAGTAATTAGTAATATGTACTGCAACCGAGAATTTTTGACGAACGAAGATTTTGATGAAACCACCAATAAAAAGGACTTAGGATTCGTACAATGCCCGGAAATTCAAGTTCAAATTGGGAAACTCACAATATTAGCTTTAATAGATACTGGATCAAATGTGTCTTGCGTGTCGGAGAACTGGTTTAAGTTAAATAAAGATTCAATTGGCAAATACGAAGAATTACCCCTTACAAACATACAGATTAAAACCGCGACGGGAATTAAGACAAAACGAGTATCAAGAATCATATTAATAAATATTAAGATACAAAGAGAAGAAATTAGATTACAAGCTTTAATAGTGCCTGCGTTAATTAAAGACATAATTATTGGAATGGACATGGTTACGTTACTGAAGATGGAAATAAACTTTAATAGTAATACGATGAAAATGAATATAAATAATAATGAAATACTACTAGGGTTTGGAGAGCGAATAACTGAAGGAATATTATGTCAGATAGTGGGACAAGCAAAGGAGATGAATAATGAAAATAATAACAATAAACTTGAGAGGGGCAAAAATAACCATTTTTCAGCAAATAATACAATAGACATAAATTCGGCCGTCCAGCAAAATAAAAATCTAAATTCAAAAAATCAAATCGAGTTAAAAAATCTATTAGAGGCTTATCGACATATTTTTTCCGAGATACCTGGACTATGTAATAAATACGTACATAGCTTCGAGATTAAAGAAAACAAAATATTTAAAGGACAAAGCTATCCAGTTCCATTAAAATTTCAAGACGCAGTGGCACAGGAAATTGAACGCATGCTTTCACTTAACATTATTGAGCGGTCACATAGTGTGTTCATAAACCCAATAACACCCGTAATTAAGAAGAGTGGGGAGATTAGGCTTTGTCTTGACGCAAGGAAGGCGAACGAAATTATTGTCCCGGATTTCGAGTGTAATCGCAGCGTCAATGAAATCTTAGCAAAGGCACGGAATTGTAAATGGCTCAGTACAATTGACTTAACCGCATCATACTGGCAAATCCCATTAGCACCATCATCACGAAAATACACGGCATTTCAGTTCAGAGGGCGGACATATCAATACACCGTAACACCATTTGGAGTTTCGACATCGCAAGCATCATTAGTACGAGCGCTAGACAAAGTTTTTGACGACATTATAGAACCATTCACCCTCATATACATCGATGACATTTGTGTCATCTCCCCAGATTTTGAGAGTCATCTTCAACACCTCGAACACATCTTTAAGAAGCTAAACGAAGCTAACATGACCATCAACTTCAATAAATCAACCTTCTGCCAAAATTCAGTTACCTTTCTAGGTTATACCATGACAGACACCGGACTTCAAATGGACCAAAGTAAGGTACAGCCTATACTCGACTTCCCATCCCCAAGGTCGAGAAAACAACTAAAATCGTTTCTGGGATGTATCAATTACTACAACAAATTCGTGAACAAATTTGCTCAACATGTACAACCTTTATTGCGGCTAACCTCGAAAAGAATCAAATATCTTTGGACCCCCGAAGATGAGGTAACCTTCCAAAATATTAAGAATTTGTTCCTCAAAACACAGACCTTAAGTCACCCGAATCCAAGACTGCCATTTTACCTTCAGACTGATGCCTCTAATCACGCTATCGGTGGACATCTCTACCAAATCGACGATAATGGAGACAAGAAGGCGATCGTATTCATTTCCAGATCTCTTCAACCGGTTGAGCAACGTTTCACCACGACTGAAAAGGAACTATTAGCTATCGTTTACTGTCTCAGTAAAACTCGATATATCATATATGGCGCAGAACTTATCATTGTCACAGATAATCACGCATTAACATTCGTCAAAACCTGTAAACTATTAAACGCAAGATTAACACGGTGGATATTGGCAATCCAAGACTATAACTTCCAAATTAAACATTGCCGGGGAAGCGAGAACGGAACCGCCGACGCTCTCAGCCGAATTCCGTATCAACGTTGTGGAACGTCACAAGAAGACCGAACGGAACTGGTTATAACTTACATTGAACGAGTTCAAGACCTTGAATTACAGCAAGAATTACACAATATTTCGGCTCACCAAAAACAAGATTCACATTTACTCCATATCATCCAAATTTTATCCGATACAAATATTCACGAAAAACAACAAAACATACATCAAAATTATCGCATCCACAATAACATTTTATACAAGCGTCTAGACAAACAGTGGCTGATTATTATTCCTGAAACTTTAATTGAACGCATTATCTGGGAATGCCATGGATATTATTTACATTGCGGAGCCAAGAAGTGTTTGGACATTTTACAAGAAAGCTTCACTTTCAAGAACATGGGTCGACGTATTAGAACTACCCTAGCAACATGTGACTCATGTCAAAAATGCAAGTGTAACCCCCACCCGCTAGTCGGAACCTTTAAAGGCATTACATGTAAAGAGAAGAACCATCACGTCGCAGTCGACCTTATTGGACCGCTTCCCACTAGTTTAGGCCGAGTTAAATATATCTTAATCATTTTAGACATCTTTACAAAATTCGTTAAATTATATCCCCTCAGAACAGCCAACACTAAAAATATCTTGAAAAAATTATTTGAAGTTCACTTTTCCCAATTCGGCACACCAAAACGTCTCCAAAGTGATAATGGAACTCAATTTCGAAGTAAAGCCTGGAAAAACAAATTAGAAGAGAACTCCATAGAACCGATTTATAACCCATACTATCACCCAAAGTCGAACATGGCCGAACGACCGATCAGAGAGGTCAAGCGGTGTTTGAGAACATATTGCTCCAAACAGCACAAGAACTGGGCGCGATACATCCCCGACATTAATAGTATGTTAAACGAGGTGCACAATGAAACCACGGGTTTCACTCCTAATGAGTTACAATTAGGACAACGGGACATCAGATTTTGGGAACCATACATCTCAAACCAGTTTAAAATTGACCTTCCTCTAGAAACCAAATTAATCTTAGCTAAACAACGAATTAGGAATAAACAGGAGAAAAGAGCCGCAAAATTAAATCAAAAATCGAGGACTACCACACTAAATAAAGGAGATTTAGTATTAATTAAAAATTTCTCTTTATCTAATTCGGCATTTGGTGAAACCTCCAAACTATTTGAAATTTTTGAGGGCCCCTACGAAATTAGTAGAAACATTGGTCAATCCACATATTTCATAATGGATCCTCAGAGCAATAAAGAATATGGGCCATACCATATATCCACTTTAAAAAAGTACAAATGCGCCTAAACTAATAGAAACGGAACATTTAACTATGACAATAGAAACCAGTGAAATCAACTCAAGTTACACTTCAAGCTAACTGCCTATACGTGAAGGAAGAGACGAAGTTAAACCAGTTTAAAGGAGATATGTCAGGACGTTTAGGTGCAACGAAACAGATTACAACTGCTTCATATCCTATCCTCTTTAAAACAGTCAAATTTTAACGCTCGTTGTTAGATTTTCGTTTTGGATAAATCCATTTGTTTAATGTTAAGTAATTAATTTTACAGGATAACTTGTGAGGGACCAAGCAAATGGATTTCCCAAAAAACTTGTGAGGGACATTTGCAACAACTCGCTTCAATCAAGCCTGCAATTAAGACTAATACACGGCATACTAATGCATTTATCAATGAAACCGACAGCTTACGATACCTAGCGGCGAAAGTTTGAACTTCGATCTGATTTCAGTACAGCGATAAGGTGATCGGTCAAAATAATAATTTATATGACTATTTGGGACAAACGAAACTAAGGCACACATGAAAAACCGATTTATAAACACATCCGACGATTTATTATCGCAAACCTAAATTAACATTAATTAGTTAAACTTCCATAAGAGAAAAGTTTCAAAATTCAAATCGACCAGAATCGGCCTAAAGCATTCATTCATTTAGCAAGCTAAATCAGCTGATATAGATCGAGGAATGTATAAAACCAATGCCCTCTGACGTCACGATGCACATTTTTCAAATAATACAATATCAGTGCATTCATTCAAAATTATACAATTTGGCCAATATTTTAATTTAAATTTCTAAAACTGGTAAAAGTAAGCCATAAAACCATATCCCTAATCTATGTTAAAGAATCATTTTAATTTAAATAAACCTATTGTATTAGCCTTAAGTGCATATTAGAACTAACATAAGAAGTGCAGTGAGTAGCCTAATAAGTGCAACGATTTATGTGGCCTAGAAAGTTTTTTTTAAAAGGCTGAGGTTTTCTATTCTTGTATTCCAATATGTCCCTCCAGGATTTTAAAAACTAAATGCATGTAATTTCTGAAGCCGGAGAAAATTTTATTTTAAGGCCTAGAAACAAAGTTCAGGCCTAGAGCAACATTCTCCATTTAAAAAAAAGGAACTATCTCTTCTAGCTGAATAGATATTGGTGAGATCTACCCATTTATTATATAGGCTACATTTAAATAGTGACTAACCAATATGAACAGATTTCACTGAATTTTTTTTTATTAATCATTTATCAACTTGGTAATTTAAAAAAAAAAAACAAACTATAAGAAACTTTAATGAATTATAATTGATGTGACTTTGTTAATTTAACTCACTATATATATATATATTTGATCCAAGCCTAGGTTAAGCATTTCAACCTTACTAAGACTATTAACTGATCTCATGTGTAATCTAATCATCATCCATTGTTTCATATCATTATGTAAATATCATTATTTAATAGTTTAAGTATCCCTTAATGTAAATGGTTGGAAAGTGCCACGACCCCTTTTTAATGTGTTAACCCCCGAGATAAGACTCTAATGACTCCTATGATTAATGATTAATACCACATTGTATATATATATATTATTTAATTTTGTTTTTTTTGTTACTGAGTGTGCCCTAATAATATTTTTAAAAAACTGAACTAAATCGTAATAATTGAGTGCAAAGCACAAATAACTTTGATAATTTGATTTATATTTTATTGAGCTCCTGCTCTAATAATTGTGAATAACATATTACCTTATCAATAAAAGTAAATTTTTCTTGTTCTTTCTTGTTATCCCGAGTTTCATTTATTATTATTGTTAACCATTTATTTATTTATTTTTAAATTATCAAAATCATAAATTATATTTCTTTTATTATTAATAAAAGCAACATTACAGGTAGCTGGTAGTGTTGTATGTCTTTACATATATTAATAATATAGAGAGCACAAGATTTATATCGGGGTAGGTTTGTGCCAGCTTCTCCCAAGATTAGTGGGAAAACAAGAACATAAAATTATATTTAGTAAATGTCCGGACAAAGTCCCAAATAATTGATGGGAAACCAAAATTAAAGTTACTATAAAAAAACAAAACAGATGAAATGAAAACTGTATCAATGAATATAGGTATCGATGATTAGTTCAAGTTCAGGTTATTGGTAAAGTTATAACAGTAAAGTTATCTTTACATCACTTAACCCTTTTAGTGCCAGAACCAAAATTTAACAAATGTCTGAAAATTGCCAGAGATTTTTGCATTGGTACTGCTGAAAAATGCCAAACCACTTTAAGCCATTTGGTACCGTTTTACAAAAAGCTACATAAAAGTCCTAATTTTTCACATAAATTTATATATATATTTTAAATATTGCTTAGAAGTAAATTTCCTACAATTATATATTATGCAATTGCCTTTTATTTAATGGTAAAATACTTCAAAAAATTATATATCATTCTATTCACCAATATTTTCCAATTTCTTTTTAATTTGTCATGAATAATCACACTTGAAAAAAATTCTTTGCTCATAACAATTGATATCACATGAAACAGTAACTAAATGTTTACAAACACACTAAATTTTAGGTTTTTTTAAACTAAAAATAAACATGGAAACACTGTTTTTTAATAAACACAAAATTTTCAGTTTTTAACAAGCACATTCAATTTAAATTATCTGAATGTTATTTTACTTAGACCTTAGCAATCATATTTAATAATACAAACAAACTGTTTTAGTTTTTGAAATAAAACTGTAACTAATTTAACTATTTATACAAGTTTTCATGGCCTAAATTTTTCAGGCGTCTGTTAGCACAAGTGGTGTGGTAAACATAGAGAATGAACACCTTTCTTACATTTGTTGCATTGGAAAGTGATTTTCCATATTTCAAGTTTTACCGCACAATGTAACAATAACATAAGGTAACAATCACATAAGATAATAATAACACAAGTTGGTAATAGTAGTAAGTCTTAAACGAATTAGTAAGATCACACACAACAAACATCAGTGCATGGAATAGTCTCCACTGAACAGCTGACGCACAAATATCAAAACCTTCTTTATCTTCACTATAGTCAATTAGTATTATTGACTTATATAAAAGTGTATATATTTCTGTAATCTACGTTTCTTTAAGAATATTTTGGTGTGGTGTAATATTAATGAAATTTGACAAAAAATAAAAGTGTAGTAATTTTTTTTCGCGATGGTTTACTGTTTTAAGAAAACCAATTAAATCAGGAAGTGGTGGAAAGCTATGGTCCGTATGTCTAGTATTTTTAACCTGTTTTATCCTGACTGTACTATAATTTATTTATGTGTAATATTAAAATTATTGTATATTTTTCTCTATTTTTTAAAACACCACACGTTGTAAGTGTGTAAAGATCTACACTTGGCTGCTTGCACGTCTGGTTTCGTAATCTATTTAATCCCCAGTTAACTATTGGCTAATTTCTGTCATCCTTTATTCATCACCCCACCCCTTCTTCATTATATAAATATTAAACATTACATTATGTGTGTGAAGTCGGACAAGACTTTGGTGTCGATTCACCGTTATGACTGGCCAACGTCAATGTAAGTGCCAATTCATTTAAGTCACAGACACTCGTGTTTATTTTATTATTATTATTATATTTCAATATATTTAATAAATTTTTATTTATAACCGCCTGTGGTTCAAAATGTATGTGTTTAAAGAACAAAGCATTGATACAAAAGTTATTTATGAATGCAGCGAAAGAAACTATTTTCATCAGCTACAAAAATGTTCCCTATTTAAAAATATATATATATTTGGTCGATTTTCAACTATTATTTAACAGACTAATTGTTTTTGACTAACAAATAAAATAAAACGCCACTTGATGAATATTATCTTTCTCAACATTTTCTAAGAATTATATCCTTGGTATATTTTCTTTTAAAATGATTTAAGTTTTTACTAGGAACATATATTTATAATCACTGATCTTTCCTCCTAATAATAATTTAATTAATTAAGCATAAATATTATGAACAAACGCGAGATATAACAATGGTATCAATCGTAAAACTAAATTCTTACTTTTTTACCGTAGGCTACTTAATGGTATTCCACTAAGTCAGCAACTCTGTTTTTAACATCATTCTTTGACATTTCTGGATTTTTTCCCCTACATTTTTTAAAAGATATTTACAATAATACACTTACTTTTACTTTGTAATGATATTCCCTGGCCTAGATGATTTATTTATCTAGGCTGAGGCATTATAAACAAAAGATCACTAACTATATTGACTCTACGATAAGAGCAACTGTTGTGGTAGTCGGTCAATCTTTTCTCTAAATCATTAACTTCGATCGCTCGAATCGTTGATGGTACTTTTCTCACGTTAAACTAGTCACAAAGCTTTTTTACAGATTCCCCTCTGTCAAATCTTTTTAACACATTTAACCGCGTCTCAAACGAAACCAACACATGCTTCCGTTTTCGTAACTCGCTCATTTTTATTTACTGTATATACTGTGCGTACCTGTCAAAGAAAACTGAAAAGAAATGTATTCATCCAAAAAACGTTTTTGCAGGTGTATGTCTGCTATATCGACGGGTGCCAATGCTGCGGTGTTTTTACACTGCCGACAATGGGATACCGCTATCGACAAAGTCGTTTGATATCACCGCCGCTTTGGTGTTTCAATTACAATTAATTTTTTGCCCTTATTCCCGATAACCCGGCATTTCACAAACTCGGCACACTTCCGGTCCACATTACGCTGAGTTTGCGGGACTCTACTGTATTACTGTATTTCGGAAAAAATATTTTATAACATTCACAATTTAAAAAAGAATAAAAAGGCATTAAAGCAAAGTTTATTTTTCATTCAAGGTTGATTTTCTACTATTCCTTAACAAAATACAAGTTCTTGACCACCGATTAAAATACTAGAATACTTAATCACTTGATGAAAATTATTATCAGCATTCCCTAAAAATTAAATTTTTTTCTTTTAACATTTATTCAGTTTTATACATGAACATATAATTATAACTACTGATAATTTCTGCTAATAATTATTTATTTATTTTAGCAGAAATAATATGAACAAAGGTTTTAAGTATGTGTTAAAATGATTGTGCGTCAACTAGCATTCACGTCTAAAGCATACTTTCTCTTGCTACATCATAACACAATTTAGCTGAATTGAAATTAGTCGTCTGGATAAACTGCCTTAACATGAACTATTTAGTTTAATACTAATCGTAATAATTTTCTGCATATTCTTTTGTTCTACTACGATGAAGTAGTTATTTCAACAAAAAATCTTGAGTATATTTTATTAGACTGATATAGTCTCTAAAAGCTCATTTCCCAACATCATTAGCGAAATTCCCACTTTCCCCCAAAGTTTCCCCAACTACTTAAAATTCTGGGCTTTTCCCAGTTGGTAGACAGACACTGCATATAATTTGTATAGTAGTTTTCTATGTTTTTAGCTCCAACATGCTAATCTTTCAGTCGAAATTCGGGTTCATTAATAAGGATTAGACACGATTCAGTGGGGTAAAATAATTCCTGTTGTTATCTGTTGACTACAACATTCCTCTCTTTCAATCAGACACAAAAACGAACAAACATGGGAGGGCGCCAATCAGTTCTATAACACAGGAAAACCATATCGGCAGTAGTTGACAAATATTAACAATGACATGATCACACCACTAAAACTAATTAAATACAGGTTTTCAGTGCAGTGATATACATTCTGTTGTTGATATTTGTAGACCAAGACAAAACTGACAATCCTCAATTGCAAAAGTATCACCCTTCCATCATTTAATATGACAAAAAACAAAACAAACAAAAGAGGGTGCCAATGAAAAGTTGGGAAGGGGGGGGGGCATCCAAAGTTATCAATGCCATCCCTATAAATATTTCATATCAGAACAATGTAACTGAGACGGATGATTTCTTGTTTCACTGACATATTATGATTAACAATTAATTGTAACCAGTTTTGTTTTTTGTTTTAGAATTTTATAGCATAAAATTTAAAAAATTATTAGAATTGACTTTCAAATTAGTATTCCTTCATATAATTTGACAAAAGATAGTGTATAAAAATAGAATAAAATAAAATATAATTGGTTTTATCAAGGACAACTTTAAATCCTTGTACAATTCCCACTTTTTCAGGTTGCTGGACACCCTGAAGTACAATTTTGTTTCCTGAGGAATTGGTACAAATATTAACAACAATGAAGTATAAGGCAAAAGTGTCACATAATATACTCTTAACACACTCTACTTAATTGTTTAATCTGAATAATTAATTAAAGAACTATTATTACCGTTCATGA
Organism: Aphrophora alni; assembly: GCA_963513935.1. NCBI lineage: Eukaryota > Metazoa > Arthropoda > Insecta > Hemiptera > Aphrophoridae > Aphrophora > Aphrophora alni. Next base: position 61,365,504 of record OY740775.1, on the reverse strand, counting down.
AAAGTGTTCTTCCCATATTTTTCTTGATATTTGTTCTTATTGAACCTACAAAAAACAACAACAAAACAAGTAGTTTGATATCCAAGACAATTAACTACAAATAACAAATAATGATTAAATTAAAAAACTTATGAGTTTTACATAATATACTTAGATAAATACCTATCAAATTATTCTAAATATGGATTTTGCAATGGGTGTTAACTATGTATAATAGAATATTTGAAGAAGGTAATGTACCAGAAAATTTCAAGATATCTATCATTTTTTCTCAACATAAGGGTGGTGAAAGAGCTACTGTTCAGAACTATAGAGGCATTTCACATTCGGGAATGTGATGGGAAAATTTTTCACAGGTATGCTTCTGGATAGAATAACATCATGGATTTGTCGATCTTGGGAGAATTTCAGGCTGGATTTAGAGAGAATTACTCTAAGATGAATAATATATTTACTTTGATGAATTTGATCAGTGTAACGTTGAGTGAAAAATGCCAGAAAGTGTCTGCTCTTTTTATTGACCTTTTTTCTGAATTTGATCTTATGTTTTATAAAATTTTCTTACATGGCTTGTCATCAAGAATGGTTAAGATTTCGAAAAGTCTATATTGTAGCACTACATCTGCTGTGTGGAATCAGAATGGAATGTCAGAAAGTTTTGAGACGCGAAGTGGCATGAAGCAATTAAGTCCACTTCCATTTTCTCTTTTTATTAATGATAATGAGGAAAGCTTAGATGTTGGTTATAAATATAAGAATGTTAAGAATTAAACTTTAAGCATATGCAGATGATTTGGTCATATTGCCATCACACAGACTTGAACTCCAAAAAATAAAAAATGCATTTTCAGAATATTGTGGTGTATGGGGTTTGAAAATTAACACGAAGAACTCTAAAGTAATTGTGTTTCGGAATGGAGCCAGGACATCTAGAGAAGAAAAGTGAAGTAGTAAATTTGTATAAATATTTGGTTTATACAATTGACTTCCACTCTTAAGAGAACACTTTACAACAAAAGATACATATGAACTTTCTACTTTTAATAACATAATAACAAGCAATAGTTGTTCTTTTTTGGCAAAGCTTCAAATATGCAATGCAATCTCAAGCTCAATAAGCTGTTTTGGAACGTAAGTGTGGGGCTACAAGATGTATAATAGTGTAAAATGTGTTCAGCGCTTCTTCATTAAAAGTGTATTTAATCTGCTTAATAATGTGCCTGATTATTCCTTTTACATTGAAACATGTTTACATCCCATTTTTGTTTTTTCTCTTAGAGTTACATTTAAGGTATTTTCAAAGACTACTAATGCGGATTCTTACGGAGCATGGCACATTCAGAAGATATCTTGTGAAATTTGGCCTAATGGATGATAAGACTGTAAAGGAGGGTTAGGAAAACCCTTGCATAGTACTAGTAGATTGCAAGGCCATATAAATTTAAAAAACAAGAACTTCGGGAAGATATCAATTAAATAGAAGATCCTCTCTCTCTCTCTCTAAATCCTCTTCAAATCATAAAATTTAAGATAGCTATGGGATTGGAAAGGATGTTATAACTGAATACCTCAGGAACAATGAAAGGAGGGTACAAGAAATCTCAGTGCAGTGGTAACCCCTAATATACAATAATATCTCTGTCTCATAATTTAGAGGCACCTCATATTTTAATTAATGATAGGACTGCAGTTATTACACTAGTCATAGAATTTGTTTTTTTTTTTTTTTTTTTTTTTTTTTTTTTTTTTTTTTTTTTTTTTTTTTTTTTTTAATAAAAGTCGTTATTTGACACTATACGTCCAATAACAATTTTATAAAAAAATTATAGATTTTGATGATGTCCTGAGGTCTGTGATTATTGCATTATATTTTTTCCTAAATATTTGTGCATTCTAAAAATGGTTAATTAGTACTATAATTTTGTAAGTTTTGATCCTCAGATGAATTATTTATCTGTTAATTATAATAACAAGCAGAGTTTCTATAAATACTAATAAAAAAGCTTTTGTAAGAAAACATGTACAATTTATTCTTTTTATGTCTAAAATTTTCCGATCTGGAACTACCTGTAGTACATTATGTAATGTGTTGTCTAAAATTGAAAAAGAGCAATGAAAAATATTGGATAAAAGTTATTGTTCAGATTTATATGTTCTCTGCAAAACACCCAAAAGAGCAATAAATTATAAAACAATAGACATTTCGTTGCAGAATTAATTATAAATTTTAAACAAAACAAGAATTTTCTTAAATCAAGAAAATGTGAAACTTACTTTTCAGAGTCAACATTCATGTTTAAACTCTCATCTCTATTTTCTGTATGCGAGTCACAGCGGGCAGAAGACATTGGTTCAACTTTCATCCTATCGGCTTCAACTGGAGTTCTTATTTCTTTGTCTCTCCTACTGTTTCTATGATTTGAAGCTCCATCCTCAGAATTTTTCCTTTGCGAATTAACCTGTGCATCATGAAGCCTTGGTTTTATTTCTGAGTTATTCCCTTGTTTGCTTGTTGTTTTTCCCTTGTTATTTTGTTTACCTTTATATGAAAAATTTTGTTTTTGCCACTTATGTGAGGATTTGTGCGATGAAGAATTATCCATGTCAACTTGACTGTTTACTTCTTTTTCTAAATCTACTTTCGTTTCAGTTTCGGTAGTACGATTTTCAACTCGACTTTCTATTTTTTCGTTCCCTGATGTTTCTTTAGGGGGGTCACAAACTACTTGTTCTTTTTCTACTTCTACAATGTTACAATTGTTATCTAAATCATTCGGTTCACTATTACTGATACTTGTTGGTTCACTTTTAAGGTCTGGCGATTCAACACCACTACTTCCAACAATCTGATCCTCTTCCGTATTCTCCGTTCCAAACCTTATACCCTCATTTATATTTTCATCACTTGTATAATTAGAATTCTCAACTCTTAAACCTGCAGTTGAATAGTTTCTTACTTCGTTTGAATCCTGAAATCAAAATTATAAATTTTAATTATAGACACAAGTTTGTATTCACCTATACATCAGATAAGTATACACAAATTATGATTGATTGATATGATCTATAATGAAATAAATGGTGGAAAAATTGCACAAACTTTCTTACTAGTCCATCTCTAAATCCAAATAGAAATGAATCAAAACTAACCGTCATCAAACATGTCAGTTCAGTATATCAATTAAAAAGTGAAAATGAATAATTGTTCCAGTCTTTGAAATTATATTTATATATTTCAATAAGGGCCCTGAATAAGAGAAGTTTTATCCTTAAAAAGATATATTTTTTGACATAGTTTCCTGATAGCTCGATACACTTGGTTCAATAGTTCCCAAACTTCTTTAAACCTTCAAAAATACAATTTCTTGAAGTCTAGAAATTAGGCATTTATATCAGTGATAACCACCTCGTTCAATATGAATTTTTCACCAAGCCATTTCTTCATGAGAAAGAAGAGGCAAGGAGGCAAATTTGAGAATAGGGTAGATGATGGAGCAGTTCGAAGTACAATTCGACAATTTTGACCAAAGGAATGGTAGATGTTTGAGCTGGTGTATTTTTGTCATTGAAGAGAACTTTTCTATCAATTCATCATGACCTTACCAATAGAGGTAATACTGTTCTTTAGTAATTTTTCTCTTTTACAGTTAGACGATCAAGGTTATGGCAAGCATATCCCAGAAAAATGCAGACTTGACCTTTCCAGCCTGTTGAACCGTTTTCACTATGCTTTCATTTCTGTAATGTAGTAATCAATTCCATACCTCATCAACGGTTACAATATGCCTCAAAAACCCACTTGAATTGCACATAGTTGAATCTAAATATATATATATATATATATATATATATATATATATATATATATATATATATATATATATAGTTTTAGGTTAGATACCTCCCTTTCATTCAGTCATCTAAGACAAGGGGGATAATTGCATTGCACTTAAAACATATTCATCAAACACCCCTTCAAAATAACTTTGCAGTTACATCTTCAGTTAATTGTGAATGATTTTCTTAAAACTTTGAGTATATAACTAAATAAGATGGCAAAGTCAAAGGTAAAATGAAACTTACGATTTGGGACCCATCTCTTATAGAACTCACCAACTTATCAATCAGCTCTCGTATAAGTACATATTCACACCTTCTTAGCAACAGAAGCTATGTATAGTACACCTTTCATATTTCAAAAAGTTTACAATTTTTTTCACACTTCGGAAAATGAATAATCAATTTCTAAGCTTACTTTTAATATATTCAATCTGTTCTCTTATTGATCTCTTATCAAACATTACATCTAAATATTTATATGAACCTACACTTTCAATTTAATCATAAAAACATTAGTGGTTTTAATAATGTCCACAAATGTAACAAAGCTTTTATTAAAAGACAATTAGTATTAATCCTTACAGATATAGAATAAATAAACCTACAGTTGCAAGAGACTCCCACTCCGAGGAGCCTCACCCCAAACACAATCTAATCTAATCAAATCTTCAAATACAGAAAGGAAAGTTGATTTTAAAAGATTTATCATTGGCAAATTTTGATCAAACTATTTTTTTTTAAATAACAAATATATGTTACCAGAATTTGTTTTATATCTTCATAAGTCCTGAGTAAGACTAGACTTTTTTCTTTTTATTTTATACTGTCATCTTTGAATGACGATAACAGTGTTCAACCAATGCGTCTACAGACAGAAATCTATGCTTGCACTATTAATCAATGGTGAAAGGAGAGACAGCAACTTTTTGAGACACTAAACTTGAACTTCACTCGATGCTCAATTTTCAATCTACTTAGACAGGACGTACCAACACTGTAGCTAGTGACAGACAATTGTTTCTCTTCAAAATTTTAGTTATAATGCCAAGAATTGATGAGGCCACAAACTCAGATGTTAACTAAACGTGATTAGAAAGAGAGAAAATTCAAATCCTCTGGTAAGAAAATTAAATAGTTATGTTTTTATTACAAAATACACCATGCGTCTATCTCAATTTTGGCTCTATACCTAACAACATGTATTATCTTAAAAATGTGTAGCATTATCAACTTTGATATCACTGGCGATGTTTCATATTATATACGTATGAAGATAGTTCTATACTTTAAAAAATAAAATCATTATTATAAAGGAAATTTATAAATTTCAGAAAATATTAAATTGAGAAGCAATGCAACTGTTAAAGAGTATAAATTATATTGTTTAGTAAGCATCATTATGTTGTTCATGTAGCACATCAAAAAGTTTTCTAGTTGAATCAGAATAAAAGATGGCATGTGCAACAACTAACTCTTGTTATAGTACAAAACGACAATGTCAATATTAGTTTGTTATTTTAGTACTCCAGCCTTACAGTCTTGCATTATTTAGTAGTTAGTGTACATTGCATCATGTGTCATTATAACTCAATGTAAAATTGATTGTAAGGCTAAATAATTGAATATGAAAGCTGGTAATTTTGGCAAAGAAAGTGAGTGTAACTCTCTAATTAAACAAAATGTTAAAAAAAAAATTGTTACTCTGTTCCACTAAAAAGGGTGACCAAAGGGTGCAAAGGGAGAAACTCTTTGCATCGTTTGCCTAATTTAGTTGAAGAACTAAAAACCAGTTAAAAAGATATTCTTTCAATATGTAATAGGAAAGTTAAATATAAACCTCTTACTAATTACTATTATATGACTACCTATTCACTAATATTTAGATATAACTATTAACTATTAATGTATGTTAGTTTTATCTATAATTTTTCTTTATAACAGTAACATAGATCCAACACAAAAATATCAATGATTAAGTGACAATACACAATATCATATATATGATTTTGAACGAACACTTAAAACTTTTTTAAAAGTCAATATAGATATTCATTTGACGATACAAAGTCTCAATTTTGCCATGAGCGTAGTTGCAATAACTATGTTATAAAGGAGGAGGTAAAAGCTCTTTAATTTGTAGTTAGAAAGGAAACAAAGTGATAAAGCTTCATAGCCTTTTTATTTGCCACAAACTAAATCAAAAATATCCCATAATCTTTGTATCAAATATTTGTCAGTCAAAAGATGAAAATAAACCGTCACTGATGCAGTCTTTTGTAGTGAATTTCAGTTGTTGGGAGAAATATCACCATTTAACACCTAGGGTATGCTTAAACCTAAGATAGACTTAACCAAGAAAAACATGGTTGCCCTTATCTTTGAGGGCATAAATCACTTATCCCCATCTGACAAGAAAACAACTATAGGTAACCAGCTAATTATAAAAATAACTGCACACAACTCTAAAATTATAATATGGTTGGTCAAGGCTAAAGGTGTATTTGTAAAGGTGTATTTGTAAAGGTGTATATAGGCCTATTTAAATACATAGCCTATAATAACTGCATTCCAACACATTATTTAGCCCTTTCTGAGAATCTAAAGAAAGCCTACTGTCTTATAATAATAGGTTGTCTCCTACATTCATTTTCTACGTGTTTAAATAAAATAATAAAATCGTTTGGAAATATCAGCTAAGGCAAGAGATAATTTATTATACATAAAACATATCCTTATATTTACTGGAACAATATAAAGTATTTATCTTTTCTCACACAATTAGCAAGATCATCAGCTTACATTTAGCTCACAAAAACAAGATACTAAATGACACAGTTGAGTTTAAGTTATTCCATAAACCCAGATCTATCAACCACAATCTTATTTTCAAAAAGAATCTGTTGCTCCCCCGGTTTAGAATATTTGTGCTCTAAAAAACAAAACTCAAACACCAAAAAAAGAAATGACCTCCTTACCTTTCTTCTTCTCTGGAGTTGGCCAACTCTAGACTGCCTGGCATCTCAAGTCTCAAATTCTAATATACAAGAAAAAGCCCTTCTCTATGTCCTCCCTAGTTATTTAAAACCTTTCCATCTCCCCTTCTCAACTGTGTCATTTTCACATTTAATATTCACTAAACCAGCAGGCCTAGTTAGCATTTGCACAACTTCTCACTTTGTGCCAGTATTTCACATAACTAGATCTCCTGCCTATTTAAATTTTTAAACTATAAACCTATTTCTTGCCTAATCACTATTCTAACAAATTTAAACTTACACTTTACTTACTCCTAACAATATTTAATATTGCAACTTATTCCTAACAATTGAAAACTTAGCCCAACAACTTCACTAAAAAGGAGTCCAGTCGAGCTATTCTGGGGCACTTCACTGTTTATTACTCCAAACCCATATTTTTATTTTTACTTTTAATTTTGCACAGAAGTTTCGTCATTAATCTTCAAATTTATTACAATTTGAACGAAATCGATAAAGCATTTTTTTTGGAAAGATGGCGATGAATGTTTTGTGTGGGTCTGTGGAGGCTACATTTTAACCATAATATCGAGTAAAATATTTAGGAAATACAGTACAACCTCGTTTATCCGGACTAATTGGGACCGGAAGTGATCCGGTTAATCAAAAATCCGGATAATCCAAAATTATAGAAAGATAAATAAAACAAAATATAAAATGATAACTTACCATTTATAAGTCATGAAAAAACACAATATTTACACAGTCATTCAATTTACACAATACACGAAATTACACAATGTACTGTAAATGATGAAAAACATTTATTTACACACCTGAAATATTTACACATGCTTTTAATTTACACAGGGTTTAGTTGTTATTTACAAAAAAGTCATTTATCTTCCTCTGTTTTAATTTGGTGTTACGTTTCAATGCGGCCCTGTCTATACGATTCAATGCGTCTCACTTTTGGGCCATTGTAAGCACATTACGTTTTCGTTTCGTCGCCATTTCCATGCACAAACGCTAACACACGAATATAAATAAATAGCAGTAACAACGCTCACCTCTAAATACTATGCCGATTCTCATTCACGTCCTCGATACTCCCGACTGGGGATGTGATGTGCCAACTGCCAAAAAAAAAGAACGGGGTTCCCAAAGCTGGCGGCACCGCTTTAAGATGTGACAAAATGTTCACATTTACTGATTTACACCATTGAGTCTTAGCAACCCGACAACAATAAAGTTGTAAAAATGACATGATGGTTTATGATGCGTTGTAACATGCACCTGGTTTGTATTTATTTCACACTGTCATGCCGCATCGGGGTAGGGGGATGGTGACGCAGAGGTCATTGCTCCTCCACTTTCTCTTCCCAGTTCATCAACAACCCGCCCTAATACCTCGAGGCGACACTGTAGTGTTGAGAAAATCACGTTTTTATCAACATTATTGTAATAGCAGATATTTCTTGTTGAAACTCCATATTCAAGGATAAAATAAAGCAAAAGCTTAAAGTTTCAAAATAGGCCTATTATAAATATTATTCAAAATACAGTAATTATTAAAATATTTTGAAACTTTAAGCTTTTGCTTTATTTTATCCTTGATTAAATTTTTTATTTTTTGTTCCGGATCGATCCGGATAATCCAGACATCCGGTTGAATGAGGTCCGGATAAACGAGGTAGTACTGTAGGTAATTTTGTTTTTTTAGCCACCTTCAAATTTGAAATTATCAAAAAATATTCCTAGATATGGTCAAAATATGCCCACATACCACATTTGATTTAAAACAGTCAAAACACATTTAATTAGGTTGTAGGTAGAGATAATATTTCTGCACAAAGATAGATATTATTCCAAAAACTTTTTTTTTAAACACAGGGACCTTAGAAAGTTATGCAAATAACTAGAGAATTTTTGACCCCATTGCATAACTTTCTCTATACTATGTATAAAGTGAAAAAGTAATAAAGGAGAATAGGGAATAATCAATGACTACTATTACAAATTTTAATACTAACCCCATTTGCAGAGACAACTGGTACTAAAGGTTGGTTATTTTGAGAGAAATTAAATTCAGGTGCATCAACCGAGAGCTGCGATCCAGTAACTGTTCTTTCTAAAGTTTTTCTGTCATCAAAATCGATACTGTTATAAGAATTCCGCCGTTCAGTTGTTTTCAACATTTGCTCTGTCTGATCCAAATTTCGTTTTTCCATCTCAAGCTTTTCTAATTTGGCACTTAATTGAGCAATTTCAGCTTCTTTTTCAATAACAAGTTTTGCTTTGGCATCAGAAAGTATCTTCCAATATATATTATAACTCTTACAAAAAGCACAACAATAATCAAAATAAGGCTGGTACATTTGAGAGTTTACAAGAATATTTCCATCTGGAAGTTGAGTCGGTTGAGCATTATAAACTGCAGGTAAAGAAGAAGCATACATTGTTGGCAATGGTGGTGCATTCGCTATAGGACTACTACTTGTGGGAGACACATATTGTTCCTGAGGGACAGAACTATATTGAGGTTGTGGCCATTCTTGTGGTTGAACAATTAACTGCTGGTTCTGAGGATAATTCTCATCGTAATTATTACTCGGCATATGATTAGGCAAATTTGGTCTAGTATAAATTTGAGGTGGTGGTGGCGGTGGCGGTGGAGGTCCATAACCTGAAAAAAGAAATATTACAATTTATAAATAGCTAAAAATAAATACTAAAATTTTTGTAAGAAAACGACACATGAATAGTGTAATCAAACTTGTTTGTAAATTCACTGCTGGGTCATTCACGTCAATTCAACCACACAAAAATAACTTTTTTCACCCAACACTTCAGATTTTATGAAAGTTGGTATGTTTGTTCTATATGTAGAGATAAGAGAACACCACCAAAATTTAATTTTTTATCTCACTTAGTTTTTGAAGTATGGCACTTTAAAGTTCACGTTATTCAATTTCCGCGCCTAGGATAATGCCAAACAAAATGTGTTGTAAAAAAGAAAATAATTTCTCATTTACAGCACTTATTTGACACCCAATCTTGAAGAAATGTTTAAGGTAGGTTCTTATAACTATAAGGAATTTAAATATATATTATAACGAAATAAAGGGCTCCCAAAAGGTCAGTGCTCGGCAGGCCATAAATTGTAAAGAGTTGAAAGGGTTGACAGCTAGAAAAACTATTCTAACATCAGTCACGGATCTCAAGGAGTCAAATAAACCATTCCAAAAGTCAATGCCTTCAACCGAAAATGTTTGAAATGGACCAATGAAAGAAATTGCGTCAGTCCTGAAATAACGTAAAAGATTTAAAATAAGCCAATGAAGGAAGAGGATCGGAAGAAAGCGTTTGAAAACAGACATTATAAATAGGGGTGGAAGAAGCACACGAGGTTCTTTTTGGTTGTTAACTGATTGAAGGAGGGAGTTCCGGAGCAAGTGTTTCTTTAGTAGAAAAGAAGATCGTTGTGAAAGATTTAGCCGAGATTAACAGTCAAAATTAAATAGTATCTGCGTCTTTTTTTTGTATAAGTATTTAATAATAATCTCCGAAGAATAGTTTAAAGATAATCGTTGTTTATAAGTTTAAAGATAATCGTCGTTTATAAGTTTAAAAGAGTCGTCGTCATAAAAGTGTGTGAGAAATTGCGTCGTTATAAAAGTGTTTGAACAGGAATATTAATACAATAAATTTAAGTAATCGTCGTCACAAAAGTGTGTGAGAATTCAAGTGTAAGAAGAATAGAAGATTCGTCGAAAAGATTAAGGCAAATCGATCCATCTACTGGCAGTCTACCCGGGAACCACGTGCAAGGAACCAGGAACATCGGAGCTGTGATAAAACTTCCAAGCCGATAAGTACAAATTAAAGGACAATCTCAAATAAATAAACTACCACCAAATTCTATTTTATATGTAAATTATAGTCACCAAAGAACCTCACGAACCCGTAAAGAGAAAATAAATAAAATTAATAAATAATACATTTCAGTTAGCCGGAGCATTTTTATAAAAATAATTAAAAGTAAAAAATTTAAAAGTAAAAATTATGATGCACTCCTATGTCTTTATTTTAGGTTTAGACATTGTAGAATTAGTAATTTATATTTAACAATGTACTTAGAATAAGTAGTAGGTTTAGACGTTTAATTGTATAAGTATTTAAGTGCATCAGTTTGGACAATAATTGGTTTTTATTATAAATGATTTTAAACTTAAATTTATAATTAAAGAAAAATTCTAGAAGTGTCGAAGTGTAATTTGTTATAATATATATATATATATATATATATATATATATATATATATATATATATCAGTAACCTAAGTTAACCCTAAAAAAGTTATAAAAAATCATATATACATATATATTTTTTTTGTTTTAAAAATGCGAATATTGAATTCAATATCTCAAAAAGGGAAAGAGATAATCAAGAAATTCCCCCCCTCCCCCGAAATTATCTGCGTGAAATGGGCTTTAATTTAGTAAAATAAAAATTCTGTGTATTTTGTTCCTTCTATTTCTTTAAGTCCATTGCAGGTTTCAATATATTATTTACAAGCAATGTGAGGTTCTCTCAATTTCAATGAATGGCTACAGTTTTTAAAAGAAAGGTATAAACAATTCATTTTAATATTTGGAAAACCATATATTAATCATAAGCGTTATAAAAAAAAAATATATATATATATATATTTATTTATTTATAAGTTCAGATATGATTTCTAGATTCAGTTACTAATATTTACACATACAAAGTAGGTCTACCCAACAGTTATGTATTTACACTCACCAAACATTTCTCAATAGGCCCAGTTCACTGTATTTGGAGGCTTTGCAAGCTAATAAACGAAATTATTTTTAAAACTAGATTTTCAATCAATTTGGTGCACACTGTTAAGAATTGACATGTTCTTCCCTTTAAGGTGTGTGGAGGGTCAACCACTTACAAGGATGTGTGAACCGGCACGTCACATATATCATGTCGTTTTGGCTAGTAAAATGAAGGGTAAAGAAGCTTAACTGTTACATCTCCATCTTCTTTGGCGACATTTGTTATTATTCCAAAGTCCAGAGATTGTCATATGTACAAGCAATGTAGCGAGAGGAGTACAAATCTTCTTCTTTCACATTTAAAGTCAACCCTCTTCTAAAGTTGTATGTTAGACTTGGTTTTTCATCACAACTGACTCGCCTTGCTTCTAATGATTCAAAACAGTCCAAGGGTCTGTAGTTGTGAAATTTCTTGTAAATGGAACGGTATTCAGATCTTCAAAGCACTTTTCAAACTTGCAACGAATCAGATCTACTGAATCTTTTGAAATGAAGTGGAAATTGATTTTTGCAAAGTTGGATTCACAAAACTGAAAACAGGTAATTGCAGTCAATAGTTGATCTTGAAGAGACCTTTGAAGACTTGCTTTTCGCGCCAACCGTTTAACAGTTCCTCCACTACCGTCGCATTCTGTTTTGCCATGGCTTGTAGCAAAGAAAGACCAATGGCCTTTAATTTTTGAAGTCTTTTTCATGAAGTGAAAAAATTCATAAAGTTGTATTTATTTTTGTATTGTCCTGCACAACCGTCACTGTAATAGTGAGCATCTGTGAGTTAGGAAAATTTTCCTTGAGAAATTGTATCAGGGTTTCTTGAATTTTATAAACCATACAAACATCATGATTTAAGTCATCGGAAATTACACAATGGGATGAGAATATTTTTTCCAGGTCAACACACATGTTAATGATTACTGAATGAACAGTACAGGAGTCTGAGGTCCAGTGGTAACCTTGGACCTCATCTTGTATCATAAAGGAATAATTTTCACTGAAGTCCATTGATATGACAGTTACGTTTCACGCACAGGTATCTTTGAGGCTTTTAAAATAACTTGACTAGCTCTTGGCAATGTAAGAATGAGGAATTAATTCTTCTATTTTTGTTGTCAGTTCATTAACAAATTCATCAATAGATAATGTTTGTGTTACCATCTGCGTCCTATCTGTAGCAAGCCACTGCTTATAATCTATTCTATCTTCTTCTTCATAGTTTTCAAACTTTGTTTGTAAGAATGTGGTTAGATTGTCTTTTGATGGACATTTTTCATATCGCCCAAACATGCAGTTTTGAATTGGATTTTCACACAAAAGCAGATTTTGTAGATCTTTGTAACCCTCTTCTAGTTGTGCTGCATGACATTTTGATGGATGGTACATACGTAGACAGAGTGAGTGCCACTAGCACCAACCTGAACACACCATTTGAGACGAAGTATACAAAACTTGGAGAACCCTATTTTTATTTCAGGATATTCCCATTTGAAGTTTGCAAACATTTCATTGAGATTACTTAAAATTAATCTTTCTTTCTCATAATTTTTTTTCACCTAAGCTTACTACATCTTTTATACCAGGCAAAACTCGTGACTGCTCATCACTTTGATAGAAATTTACAACTAACTCCTCAACCTTGAGACTGAGTTTCTTTCCTTTCCTTGGTTCAGGTTCAGGCAGAAATCCTTTCTCTTTGTTCAATTTTTGTGCTTGTCTAGCAGAATAATCGGACACTTCAAAAGTATCTTTGATTTTTGTTCTTGACCAATTCAGTGATGGTGGAATCGTCAATAGTTGTATTTTCTTCTTTGACGAAAGTTTAATTGTCATTTCACTTTTTATGTCCTCAACAAGTAAGTTCATTTCTGTCGTTTTTTGTTCAGTTGTTTTTTGTAATTTAGGTACTTTGATGGCAATTCAACATCTACATAATGTTCACTCTTTCAATATTTTTAGAAAACCTACATATTCAGATGCTGTTATTCCAGCATATTCTAACCAGCCCATTAACCATAAGCATGCCTCCTTCCATAGCATGATTCATAGACTTATAAGCATTCCCTTATCTCTTACAGATTTCCAGAATGAATTGAATACTATCAAACAAATTGCGGTCAATAACATGTACAGTACCAAATTAGTTGATAATACTTTAAATAAAAAATTAAAACGTAAAATATGTGAACTGATTCTCTATATAATTCTAATTACAATGAAAAAGAAAACATCAAATATTGTAAGGTTAATTTCATTGGAACACTAGTTATAAAGTTGGAAATTTAATATCTAATAGATATCATTATAAACCTGCGTTTTATTGCTCTAGAAATATAGGAAAATTAATTATTAACAATAAGGATAAGAGAGATAGTTTAGAAAATAGTGGTGTGTATAAAATTTCTTACAATGATTGCAATTGTGAATACATAGGTCAATCCGGAAGGTCAGTTAACCCTCCGAGTGTCGGTCGTCGCTATAGCGACGATTGTGCGGTAAGATGCGTGCTAGTAGTCGCTGCAGCGACGACTGTGCGCGACGTCACAAAACAACAGTTTTTAGAGTTCAACTTTTGCTAAACTTACTATATGAGGTATCGATCGATTCTACAGAAAACGGTGCATCTTTCGGTATATAGCTTTAGTATTTTCGGCAACAGATGGTATAATAATCTCTCAGTTACTTCTCAGCTGTTCGGTGTTTGAACTAACCTAAGTGGACTTTGTTTTGTTTACGTGTTTAGTGATTGTTTGTTATTGAAAATGGATGGAAATTTATGCCGTGATAGTGAAATTGACCGAATTATTGATGAAGAAGTAAGTGATATTGATAGTTTTGTTGTAGAAGAAGGTAGTGATTTAGAAAGTGACAGTGATATTGAGGATGGAGTTGAAAGTGATTATTCGTTGCCTGATTTTTCCTCGGGTAGCGATGATAATTACGAACCTAATTTAGATGAATTAGAAACATCAGATAAGGAAGATTTACAAAGTAATAGGCCTGATTCACCTAAAAATAATAACAATTTTGTAGGCCTAAATACTCCACAACTTCCAGTTGCTAATCCTTGGGTTCGAGTGTACCCGCCTGAGCCTGAAAGAGATGTAGGCCAACTTTTTGAAGTAAGGAATCCAGGCATACAACAATGTCCTACTAAAAATAGTAAGCCTATAGCCTATGCTTTGCTATTTCTTACATCAGGGTTTTTCAATGTGTTGGCTAGGGAAACTAATATTTATGCAAACAACAAACTTCAAGAAAAAAGAAACTCTGGCCAATTGAAAAAATTCTCTCGCATAAAATCTTGGGTAAATGTCACCATGAAAGAACTTAGAAAGTACATTTCTATAATTTTGAATATGGGTTTGACTGGCGCTAAGAATAGGCCTGTGAAAAGTTTTTGGGATACGAGATCATCCCAAATGAGTATTTGGTACCATAAAACCATGTCTGTAAATAGATTTTTATTACTAAATAGCCATCTTCACCTAACTTCAAGACAAAACCCTCTAAAAGGCGAACCTGGTTATGACCCATGGAATAAAGTAAGATTTGTTTTAGACCTTTTCAACAATTTATTCAAAAAATATTTTAGGCCCTACCAAAATATATCAATAGATGAAAGTTTAGTAGGAATGAAAAATCGATGTGCTTTTATACAGTACCTACGAAATAAAAAACATAAGCAGTTTGGCATAAAAAAATTTGAATGTTGTGATAGTAAAACCAGTTATGTTTACCATATAGAAATGTATAGTGGTACAGATTATTTAGCTGACAGGGGTGCTACGCCATTTACAGAAAAAGTAGTATTAGAAATTATGGAGAAAGGCAGGTTGTTAGATAAAGGTCATCACATCTTCACGGATAACTTTTACACAAAAATCCCCTTGGCTAGAAGTTTGTTGGACAGAAATACATTTTTGACTGGTACCATGAATAAAAATTCAAAACATCTTTGTCTAGAGATAAAAAATTGTGTTCTTGGTGAAAGAGAATCTCTTTATTTCAGACAAGGAGAAATTTTGTTAGTAGCCTATAAACAGCAAAAAAAAAGAAAACAGGTCATCGTTATGTCAACTGCCATCCACGCTGAAGATAAAATTATAAAAAGTAAGAAAAGTAATAGAGAGGGAATGAAACCAGTTATGATTGACAAGTACAACCAATGTATGGGCGGTGTAGATGTTAGCGACAAGTCTGTTTATCACAACTCCTGTGATAGACAGACAACGAAATACTGGAAGAAGCTATTTTTCAACTACATTGATATCGCCATGTTCAATGCATATGTGCTGTACTCAAAAAATACAGACAAGCCAATGGCTAGAAGAGACTTTTTAATTAGTATAATTGAGGCTTTAGTGGAAGATCCGGATGAACCTGTGGCTGGACCAATTGGACCTGGTGGCGATGGAGATCATCGTATTGACAAGTTACCTGGTACACAACTTCGCATTTGTGTTGTGTGTAAACATGGAAGATCTCGTTTTATTTGTCCTGGTTGCAACTCTGGAGTTCACAGGGAGTGTTTCCATAAGCTGGATCACTTCTGGAGGCCAATGAAGGGAGGCAAAAAGAGAACTAGAAATGACAGCAGCTCTTCCGAGTAAAAGTGCGGTCAGCACCGTGTATATAGTTTTTGTTTTAGTGCTCTAATTTTGTGTGTGTAAATATATTTCCAATGTAAATACATTTTTGTGAAACTAAATACAATTTTGAACAAATTGATGTAGGCTATTTGGATTGTATATAATATAGATGTTTGGATTTTGTGATAGTAGTGTAAATTCAAAAAGAAAAGTTTTGAAACAAATTTCTTATTTTGGGAGAGGCAATTCAGAAATTCCAGCAAAGGTGAGTAACTTTTATTTACTTTACAATATTCTCTATAATTTTCTGAGTAATGTGATGCATGCAATATTTCCCTAGTTTTATTACTGTATTTTTACTGCATTCTATACCAAAAGCTTGCGTTTTACCCAAAAAAAAAAGTGTGCGCACCGTGTATGTAGTTTTAGTTTTAGTGCTCAAACCTTGTATGTGTGTATATATTGCCTGTATAAGTAAATATTTTCTGAAACTACATAAAATTTGGAACAAAATGGCTATTCTGGAATTTTTATAACATAGGTTTAGGTATGTTTTCTGATAGTGGTCAAATTTGAAAAATAAAAATTTTGAAACATTTTCTAATTTTGGGTGAGAACACTCAAACTTTCTAGCAAAGATATGTAATTTTTATTTATTGCACAATAATCCCTATACTTTTCTGAATAATTTCATGCATCATTTATATGTCTAGGCCTAGAAATGAATTTTTGGTGAATTTTTAACCGAAATCATGCGTTTTAGCCAAAAACAGTGCGGCATTTTAGATTTTACAACAGACACTGGGAGGGTTAAGAATAGAGTTAAAGAACATGTACACAGTTGGAAGTATGGCAAATCTAATTCAAATTTTGCAAATCATTTATTAGACTAAGGACATAATTTTGATCCCAAGTTAAACGTTAAACTTCTGCATATGGAACAAAAAAGTAGGAAACTCAATAACCTGGATTGTTTAGAAATCAATAGATCAATTTTAAAAAAAACCATACTTCCAAATTAAATGAACAAATACATCTTAACTCATCTCCACTATTGAGACCTATTATGTAACCTTTGTTTTCTAAAACACCCCCACCTCCATCCCACAGGTTAGATCATTGACCTTTCCTTTGTCATTTCTCAACCCCTTTACTCTACCCTTTCCCTTTTTCTCACATTTTTAGTTTAGACTTGTTTTGTTTTCAATTTAGTTGCTTGAAAATGCCTAACGGCGAAACATATGTCGCAATTAAAGCTGTTTTGTGGAATTAAATAATCATCTCATTATTTCCTTTATCATGGAATTCCATCATGTACCGACTGTTGTAACATTAAATCTAAAACTGTTTCAATTTTCATTTTTACATTTTGATGTAGTTTTTTCTAATTTATTTTGTGCATAACCAATTTTGGAGTTTTCATTCAACGCATGTAATTTGAAAGGTGAACACCCGACATCCGTCAAAGAAGCATTTAAAGAATCAATAGCCTCTTCTTTTTGTAACCGAGTTTCAGTTTCAGTCGACAGTGTAAAACCATCGTAATCTTATGATTCTTATATTCCAAAAATTGCTGAAGTTCGCATATTTTTGATATGTAACGTCAAAGATTTGCGCTAACAAGTTGTAAACAAAACTAACGTCATTTTTGTCTAATATCCCCAATTCGATATTTCTGTGAAACAGATTGAACATAACACTGTTCTGTAGATCACATCTTTCTCTTTCGATCTGTGCTTTTCAAATCCTTCTATCGGTTATAGTTTTTATTATATAAAAATTAAACAAAATCAAGAATTTTTACTCATTTTTACACGCTAAAAATTACATTTTTTTCAATTCAACTTTTATCCTAGTAGATATTATATTATCAAAATGTATTATATATCATTGTAAAGGTAATGTTTCAATCCTTCATAACCAAGTTTAGAAAATTTTTTGTCACCAACAGTTGAAAAACAGTATTTGACTCAAGTAGATGTTCCTTGTGCTAAGTCGTCTCAGTTTGTTGCGTCGAGGATTACTTAGAAATTCTCATCTCTATGTTCATATAATTTTACGAAATGGTAATACTTGTCCAAATGCCACAAGTTGACAATACTATATAGTATTTTTCTTTCTCTTTCGATCTGTGGTTTACAAATTTTTCTATCAGTCATATATCGCGAGATATATCTATTTCACCAAAGTAGTAACCAAACGGAACGAATTTCACTTGGGATTCGGTGCAGTTTACTAAATAAGATAATCGATATTTTGTAATCGATCTTTACAATATGTTGTAGAGAAGATTTCATTCTACAAGTTGGTACTACAGTACTTGCTATATCCTACAGTTAGTTTTAGGTTATTGTTTTTTACTTGGAAGTTAGCGATGTTTGTGTACTAAAATGACATGTGAAAGGCATAGTGCTTATGTGACTTGGGATTATATTTCTGTTATTCTGAAGGTTTGTTTATTTATTTATTATAAATTGTGTATACAAATTACAATATAAGTATAATTGTTTGTAGAATTTATTGTTTTGAGTGAATGCCATTGTCAGACATAAAATATTGAGGCTATCTAGGGATAGAGGTTATGTTGTAATTTGGTCTTCCTTCATAGCAAATTTGTAGCAAAATACTATGTTTACTAATAAAAATAATTTTGTCTAATAATAATTTTATAAATTAATTGTTTTTACCAAAATGTATGCAAAATGTCAATAAATTTATATAGGCCTATCTATAAATGGAGATAGGGTATGATATATCTGGTCTTATATCCATTTGTTTACAAATAAAAATAATTTTGTCTAATGAAAATTTTATAAATTGTATGTTATAATTTTATAATTGCATGTATAAATTGTTTTTACCAAATTGTATGCAAAATGTTTATAAATTTATATGGGCCTATTTTAAAATTATTTTTTTAATTGGTTTATATACTTATTTCTGTGGAATTTAGCATCCGTTACTTTCCGATTTTTGGCTATTTGACATTATAACTATAAATTTTTTACATCTAACTTTTTTTTCACTACACAGCTAAATTCTATGCACTTTTCTGAATATAATGATATATAGAAGTTGTGATTTCTATAAATATTACTATTTTTGGTGAATTTTTGAAAATAAGCCTAACAAAATTCCTTTTTTCGTAAATTTTTTTCTTGAAAAATTGTAACAAATTCATTTATTTTTTTACCTAAATATATTCACAAATATTACACAAAACTTTTGTATATCTTGATAAAAGGTGGTAAGTTATTGATTTTTGATGATACAGTTTTTTCTGAAAATGTTAACTTCATTTTTTGACACCTAAGATACTTACTCCAAAACCGTTTCATATAATTTATTTATTTATTTATTTTACATAGATAAATTCTACTGATCTTTCTGAGAAAAATGATATCCTATAAGTTAGGTTTTTTTTACAAATAATATATTTTATTAATTTTTAAACAAACGAAGAAAATTAACATTGACAGTTCGAGGGTTAAATAAATGTTAAAATTAAATATCAATATAAATATTAATATTTGTACCATTTTATCTACATTTCCTTTTATAATTATGTTGAATAAACATTAATTCTTTGATTAAAGTGTATAAAAACAAGTTTAAAATGCTATGAGACGCTACTGATGTTTAGTTATCATAAATTTTGGTGTTGATTACAATGGAAGTGATTTACTGTACTTCTACATCCACCATTTTTACTATCCAGTCCGGCCAAGCGCCACATTAGACAGGATAGTCGCAAACCTACTCTATTTAAGAAGAAAAATTATTTTAAGGGTAATAAACACATAAATCATTAGCTATTTGTTAGATCTATTTTTTAGATCTTGTATCTAAGTTTATAAGCCATCTCTGTTTATAGAATAACTGTGGACGTTTAAACTAAGACATAAGTTCAGGAGTATGAGGCTTAGTTATAGTTATTACTATTTATATCGGACAGCACATGTGATAATTTATACAAATATTTTTATCATATACATTCAATAAACTATTAGATTTATTAAATTTAGAATAAAATTGATACAGTCTAAATCAAAATTCATATCATGAAGAAAATCTGATCAAATTGTATATATTTTTTTTTTAACTATTTATATGAAAAACTATGAGCATTATTAACCATTACTTAAATATAAGTGGATATCTATTCTAGTGAATCAGTATATTTATATGTATTCCAAAGTAAAATTTAAGTGGCTTCATAGAGAATGTATATGACTACAATACTTGACATAAATCTTATACATAAAACTCTCTTTTTGTTAAGTTAAATATGACTCATCTTCCTATGAATATGTTCCTTCTATAAGGCTTTTGAAATAAACTAGCATAGGTTCACAAAAAAATTATACACAAGGATTTAAAAAAAACCTTACGACTATTAAAGAATAATATTTGTGATTTTGCTTTTTTTAAACTATTTATTGTCATTTATTTGTTTTGACGTAAATGTATTTGTCTAGTGTTTTATGTATTATTAGTGTTTATTTTTGTTCCTGTGCTGTTTAGTTAACGCTGTGATATTGATAATTAATTTATTTATAGAATAGTTAACAAAATTTATAATTGTATGCGTCTTACAATTAGTACATAAAATCAATCACTACGTTTTTAATGGATTAAAACAATGTGATGTGTTAAAATAGTTTCATTCACCCATATAACATTCATTAATTTTATTCTAAATATACATTCTTTATTTTTACTTGCCTTGTCGATGAGCTTGCCTTTGGCCAACGAACTGGTGATGACTACCTTTCGGTCGTGGATGGGGAAACCTGGGATCCATGCTGGTGAGCAGAAAGCTACAACAAGTTTCCAGGCACAACCCTGAAACAAAATGTAAATACCATTAACAAAATTATATACAAAAAAACATAACTTAGGTTTTCATGAATATGTAAAATGAAATCATATTTAATTTCTATAAAACTTGACCAACAAAGTGTTAATATAATTGATGACTGAATTTCACAATTTGAACTTTAATAATACAATTAAATGAAAAGAAATAGAATAAAGTTGTCACAGTAACAATTTTAATAGAAGTAACATGAGAGATTATTAAGTCAGCTAAAGAATATAACTTAACAATGACTTCAGACAGAAGCTAGAGTACCGAGTATGTGGCTCTGCTCTGTAAGCCTGTATATGGCTCATATCTTCAACAACTAGTTGTGTACTTTTCACAGACCACATGGAATATTTAGAACCGCTCACGTTCAGTTCCAATTTTATTTGTTATATTTATAACTACTTGAAGGTAGTATCTGATGTTGAAATCTTCAACAAAAGTAACTCCAACAAAGCCAAGAATTTGGGATGCAACTTAAAAGAAGAAAGACGAAAAACACAAATTGTAGATTACCAAACAACAAATTCAATGAACTACCACCGAAAAAGAACAAAATATAGTTAAGTAAAAAGTTAATAAATTATGACTGAATTTTATTGTAATAAATAATGTATGAGGAGAAGGAAAACATACCTGTAAAATGAACAATGATAAGTGGCTATACTGTTAAGAGATTCACTATTTTTCATTTGACAACAAAAAGTAAAATTCAACATCATATAACCGTTATCACATGGCTGTTATAATAGCTAACTTGCCTGTTGCTTTTAATTTTCATTTTTAGGGGGGGGGGGAATATTATTTTGATGAGTTATTTTTTCTTATTTGGCTATATTTGTGGAATATATAGCCAAAATTCAAAATATTTATTTCGGAAAAAATAATTAACAGTTTTCAGTTATAAACAATTTTTTAATTTTTTTATTTAGTATGATAATTATTATAATTACAAATAAATAAAAAATAATGTAAAATGAAAAAATTAACCAATTAAATTAGAGTATTAGTACAATAGACTGAGATGGTCAGCAATTTTTAAATAACATGTAATAAGTAATCCAACAGAAACACTAATAATATTACAACCCCCTTATGCTATTTAGTGAGAACTAATGTCTGTGGAATATTTCACTTCAGGGATATTGCAAAGATAGCGGATTACCAAGGGAACACAATTTTGACAAATCCCGTTACAACTAGATTCAAAAATGGTTTTTAATACCATTACACCTATATACCAATTGTGTTGTGCTACATCCTAACATCCAATTTACAAACTATATTTATATGCAATGGAATATTCCGTATTTAGCATTTTGGGCAAATTAGGGCATGCAGAATATTCAATGTACCCCATTTTATAGCTTTACTTCAACAAAGTTGGGGTTATTATATTGGAGATGGCGGTTTTAATAAAACACGAGAGTGAATTTAAGAAATTCATTAATTCTGTACATAAACGTATTCAATTCACTATGGAAATTGGAGAAGGAAATAACATCAATTTTCTTGATCTAAATATCAACATAGAAAATAATGTTCACTCTTTCAAAATTTTTAGAAAACCTACGTATATTGAGATGCTGTTATTCCAGCATATTCTAACCACCCCCATTAACCATAAGCATGCCTCCTTCTATAGCATGATTCATAGACTTATAAGCATTCCCTTATCTCCTACAGATTTCCAGAATGAATTGAATACTATCAAACAAATTGCAGTCAATAACATGTACAGTACCAAATTAGTTGATAATATTTTAAATAAAAAATTAAAACGTAAAATATGTGATTCTCTATATAATTCTAAGTACAATGAAAAAGAAAACATCAAATATTGTAAGGTTAATTTCATTGGAAACTCTAGTTATAAAGTTGGAAATTTAATATCTAATAGATATCATTATAAACCTGCGTTTTATTGCTCTAGAAATATAGTAAAATTAATTATTAACAATAAGGATAAGAGAGATAGTTTAGAAAATAGTGGTGTGTATAAAATGTCTTGTAATGATTGCAATTGTGAATACATAGGTCAATCCGGAAGGTCAGTTAATAATAGAGTTAAAGAACATGTACACAGTTGGAAATATGGCAAATCTAATTCAAATTTAGCAAATCATTTATTAGACACAGGACATAATTCTGATCCTAAGTTAAATGTTAAACTTCTGCATATGGAACAAAAAAGTAGGAAACTCAATAACCTGGAATGTTTAGAAATCAATAGATCAATTTTAAAAAACCATACATCCAACTTAAATGAACAAATACATCTTAACTCCACCACTATTGAGATCTATTATGTAACCTTTGTTTTCTAAAACACCCCCACTCCCATCCCACAGGTTAGATCATTGACCTTTCTTTTGTCATTTCTCAACCCCTTTACTCTTCTAACCTATCCTTTTGTCTCACATTTTTAGTTTAGACTTGTTTTGTTTTCAGTTTAGTTGCTTGAAAATGCCTAACGGCGAAACATATGTCGCAATTAAAGCTGTTTTGTGGAATTAAATAATCATCTCATTATTTCCATAATCATGGAATTCCATCATGTACCGACTGTTGTAACATTAAATTATAATATACATGTAATTAATTATAATAGATATCTTGATCAATAAATAAATCAAAACTTTCAAAGAAGCATATATATTTAGAATAATGCTCTGTAATATCAGCTGATAATTTTTGCTCTGTGAGTGATGTATACTGAATCGTTTACGAAATACCATGCTACTGAAAAGGTATTCAAGGTATTTTTAGAGATTGTCATCAATATTAAAATTTATTTCTGGACTGTACACTCCATTGTTTATTTCAATATTTCTACCATATTTCAACAGTCATTCTCACGGCTATCTTGAAAAATAAACTTACTGTGAACACTGAAAGACTATTGAATATGGTTAAGACCCAAATAATATTGGAAAAAACGACATAGCATACAGCTAAAAAATGCAATTTTAATATTAATGACATTTATTTTGATATTTATAAATAGCTAGCAAAAATTGTTAAATGGGAATTACTGAACCAATTGACAACAAAATGCTCAGTTCCAATTACCCTTTAATCACATACCATTTTTTTTACTCACAATACATATACGCTGAAGATATGTTAAATATGTTAAAAAAATCTGCCCTTCCTGCTTTACTAGCAGCCAAAAAATGATAACTCAGGAACTGGATTGATTTCAATAATGTTTTCAATA
The DNA here is from genome assembly GCA_963513935.1 of Aphrophora alni. Taxonomy (NCBI): domain Eukaryota; kingdom Metazoa; phylum Arthropoda; class Insecta; order Hemiptera; family Aphrophoridae; genus Aphrophora; species Aphrophora alni. Next base: position 61,341,165 of record OY740775.1, on the reverse strand, counting down.
AACAGTAATGAACTAATTTGGATTTTCAATATTACTTAACAAAGAAAAAATATATAAATAAATGAAAAACATCTAATTGAACTTCCACTTTGATGATATAAGGGCACCTTATACTTACTTCCGTGTAACATTAGGGCACCTCGTAACTTCAAACGTCACAGCCCTCCCTATTTTATACTATAGCACAGCCCACCTTTTTAGTACTTCCAAAATGAACCTCTTGCACAACAATACCTTTCTCTGTTTTATCTAGGTCAGTCAAGATCACCCAATCATAGCCAGCATATTTTAATTAATATCAACATGTCTATAAATGCCTGATAGCCCTAAATTAGTTCACTATGTCCACTCCACTCATTATCTTCACATACTTCTCCAAAAAAATCTTGTTAGGATCTGAGACTAAAATTGCAGGAACTCATTCATCATACCTTCAACAATGATCAACCATTCAGACACGCACAAGTAAAAACGAGTATATAAAGTTTCATAAAGATGGAATTTTGTAGTACTACTTATATGCCTCAGCAATCCAAAATCATATCTGTGGCTGCCATTATTCTGTTATGTATATCAAGCCTTATTTCATTATTTGAGTTCATCTGTATCAGAGATACACTCATACAGCCTCTCAAAATTTTATATTCATTTCAGTATTGAATTACAGCAACGTGAATGTGACAAGTTCACCAAACATTACCCGATTAAATCCATCTAGGAAGCATAAGCCTTTCACCACAAATTTATTATGTAAAAATTTGCTCCTTAACTGTCCTACTTGAATATGGTTCACACATTGTGTATGTGAGTGAGTGTGAATGAGTGTGAGAGTGTGTGAGAGAGAGAGTGTATGTGTGTGCATGCATGTGTTAAATATATAACACATTCTTTGGATGATAATGCAATACAATAGGTTATAAATACTTTATATACCCATAAATTCTTCAAATTATTGACAGATTTATAAAGTGTTTATAGCCTATTATTAACAAATTAAAACATACATTCAATTAAATAGACGCTTATTCTATAAGAAGAAGAAGAGAAACAAGTTTAGTTGGAAGATATTTATTTTGTTGGCCAGAGTTTATTTATAGAAACTAAATTATACTTAGTTGACAATTTACTTTTAAATTTTATTTGTAGGCTAGGCTGTTTTGGACATTTATATAAATAATAGCAAGCCTATACACAAGAACGGAAAAAGAGTGTGCCTTTCTTCACTACAGTAACTTAAGGTACTCCAGTTCTACCCCTTCCTAACATATGTCAATAAAAAAAGCACAATCACAAATAAAATAAGTTTTGTCTTACACTAAAAAGATAATATAAAACATAATGGTGATTACCTTTGATTATTGAAGTAATCCTGGACCTTGACCTTTTGCTTGAGGGTGTCTTGCCTTAGTGTTGTGACCTTTGTACACAAATATACTGGTTTTAAATCAAACCACAATACTGATTCAATTATGTGTATTGTTTATTATTTGTTTAGTTGTATGAATATTTCTTCTCAATACAATAGAAAATTTAATTTGGCCTATAATAGAAATTCAGTATAAGGAATATAAAGTACATTTCAGTATACTATTATTGTTAATTTTTATTTTTTTATTTTTTTTAACAAGCCATTATATTGATTTAATTATGTGTATTGTTTATTATTTGTTTGGTATGAATATTTTTTGTCAATACAATAAAACATATGTTTTAGCCTATGCAATACAATATAATGTATATTTCAGTATACTAGGCTATTATTGTTATAAGTTTTTTTACTACCTGCCATAAAACATTATTTAATTTGTGATAAATGTAGTTATTATTATGACTATCACATGTTTATTTCTAAGCCACCACTTTGATTAGAGTAGAGATCGGTGGTAACTAGAATGTTGGAAAAATCAACATGGCATACAGTATACCAATTAATTGTGAATGGTGAGAATCTCTCTAGTGATTCTTTGGGTAGTGAGCATTTCAAAAGTATATTCGAAATAATTGTTTCGAACAAGGAGCTAACCGCCATCAAATTTATAACGTGGATATAACTGGATTTTTCTACCATCAAAGATTAAGCTAAAGACTAGAAAAAAAGCAAAGATTAGCTCACTGCTATGACTTGTAGCAAAGCTTCGGGAAAACATAAATTGCTCCTTGTGATAATAGGAAAATCAAAAAATTCTCATACTTTTAAAAACGTTAATCATGTTTCATTGCCTGTGATCTACCATAATAAAAAAAGTGATTTGATGGACAGCTTCATTGTTTTAAAATGGTTTTTCCTGGGGTACAAATTTTTTTTAAAGAAAACAATTTGCTAGAAAAAGCCATTTTGTTTGATGACAAGCCCATCTCATCCAGATGAAAAAGAACTTCCAAAATGGCGAAAAAAAGGTTAAATTACTCCTTCCTAATGCCACGTAACTTTAGCAACTTATGGATAAGCGGGCACTGGAAAATATCTAGTGTGATCGCAAAGAGTTTTTAAGCAAGATAACCGAGGAAGAAGGAGAAGAAAGTTTTATTACTTTACTAAAACAAATAAATATTAAAGACCTCTACATCATTTGCATGATTGCTGATCCATGGGAGTTGAAGGCACTTTGAAGAACTCGCGGAAAAATTATGACCTGGTGTTTATAAAATAATAACTGAAGACATCCCTCCTTACACATCAACAAATGAAACGATTGTTTCTAAAGAACAGTTATTTCAAATGTTCCCCAGAAGTGACGAGTGTTTAGATGTTGATATTGAAGTCTTTCATTGGATGGCTACAATGTCAGTGGCAATGGGGCAATGATAAAATCACAGTGTGGACATCTACACAGGATGTAGGCAGCGAGGGGGGGGAGTCAGTTGGGGAAATAGATGGTGCCCAACTTTGTCGTACTTGGAGTGACATTCACACCACACCAACAGAAGTTATTTTAATGTAAACCGACTACGCGATCATGTTACGTTTAAACTTTGCACCAAAGTGACTAAATTGTTAAATGATTTGGCAAATAACATCTTATGTGGGATCAGAGTATGATTCAACAATATGCCATCCAAAGGAATTATACTTTTTGTAGCTCCAATCGCTCTCTAGTAATACATCAAAAACCAAGCAGAAAGTTTTTTTCTACAGTTACTTTACAAAGATGACTTTTATAAACAAGAAATGGTTCGTAAAACTGCTGTTTCCTACATCCTGCTGTTTCCCCCCCCCCACAGTGTGCTTTACTGTTCCTTCCATACTAAGGGTGCCATTGGAACAATAGTAATACATAAATGTTTTATCATAATTCGTTGTTTCTAGGCTACACAAATGTTAATAACAACTCAACTAAACAATTTAAAATAGAAGTAGAAAATTTCAAAGAAATGGACAGTGAACAGTCAAATATTTTACTTGGACTGCTAGATTGCAACCTACAACTGTAGGAAATACTTTGGGTGTAATTTGTGCGACAAAACTTTTTCTCCCATTTGAAAAATGGTCACTTTGCGCACTCATACACAAATAACTATAGGCCAAGGTCTCCAAGGGGTTAAACCAGCTTCCTAAATAATTCTAATACATCGAAATACACCCAAAAACACGTGAATGTTGTAAGTGTTATCTTGCAGCAAGACATGGTCTATTAGATATAAATACACAAATATTAAAGACGATATGAAATCCATAGTGAAATCCATAGGATATAATCCAGTGTTATAATAAATTCCTTTTTTTTTTAATTCAATTTTGTTAGCTCGGATTTGTAAAATTCTACAACATTTCTTGTTGTTTAAAGCTAATAGCAAATTTCACTTAATAATGAATTTATAGAATATTTCTTCAACTTTTTAATTTATAAAATTATCAGTGTCCATATAACAGAATATTTGGTTCCTTTGTACTATTGTATGCTATAATACACAACAAATATAGTTTCATGAAGAGTAAGGATACATATGACAACTTTTTTCAGGACAAAAACTTGACATTCAGCAGAGGCGTTTATGATAAATGTAAGTACAGTAATGATTTACACACATTGGGGAAAATAGAAAATATTTCTGATTTTAAGCAATCTATTATTTACACTATTGCCCAACTCTCACTTGTGAAGTTAACCCACTAACGACTAGACGGGCCGGGAGTTCCTATTCTGGAAAGGCCATATTAAATTATTTGGTCTCCATGGAATTGAAGCTGGTTCCTCTCGCTTGCCAATTAAGAGTGGAACCATTCTGCCAACCAGTTATTATATTTGTTTTTATACCCAGATTTGCCAATATCTTAATTTTAGGCATAAATTTGGGTTGACAAGGTTTACAATACATCTTAATTTATTAAACGTTTGGGAGCCACTATGGAGGAAATTTATTTCCGTTATGCTGAGATTATAAAACAGTTACAGTAAAAACTCTCTAATCCGGATTAATGTGGCGCCGGCCGATCCGGATATCGAAAAATCCGGATCTTGGGGTGGCTATTTTTATATAGTTACAGTGGTTTTAAACGTGAACAAAACGTAGCAAATTTACGGTTTTAGCGCTAAAACGCGTTGCGCTTACGATAAATTGTAGCTTTACCACACTATTCTAAAAATTCACTATGGTTTTTCAAATTACTGTAATATATAGAACGTTACGTTTTAACTGTACTATTATGTAACTTGCCGTAGTTTGCCGGTACGGTAACCGGTAACAAAAGTACCGAAACAACAAAAGGTAGGTTATTACATAAACCTATTAAATAAATATTACAATAGCTATGTTTAAAAATCTATTTATTTTAAGCTGAATGAGGCTCAGCATAAAGTACACAAACAACAATTAATTAGGTCTACAGTGTTAAATAAAAATATCAAACGAAAAATGAAGATTAGAAAATAAAACAGTACAATAAATACGTACAGGATTGTACACGTGAGATTTTGATGAACGTACGATAATTGTTAATTTTCATTACAGTACAGTAATTTGTACTCATGTCAGTTTTTATTTTAAAAAGATGTAACGGTAGCTTGCTTGGCTCGTTGAACATGCTTCTTAGATGTAATATCTCTCCATCTACGAAAAAGAAGGAGATCGGCCGGTGAGGATTCTTCTTGTTCTTCCAAGTAGTCTATCAGCTGTTCAAGTGCTTGAAAAGCTTCGCAATGAGTCATGATTTGTTTTTGTTGTTGAATCCGAACCGCAATACTGCCCAGCTCATAAACATCGTTCACTACTATTCGGGCCGAAAATATTATTTTTGTATGGAAAATTGTATTTTTATTATTTTTTATACGATGGCATACGACGGCCGGATATCGGAGTTTCCGGATATCAGAGATCCGGATCAGAGAGTGTTTACTGTATTTCAAATATTATTTTCTAAAATAATATTATACAAATAGGTTAGGAAGAATGTAACCTAGTTATGATACTGCATAGAACAAAAGAATTCTTGAGAATGTTTACCAAATGGACATACATACTAAAAACTACTATTTTGAACAGAATGGGCTATAGCAACTTTTGCTGTTAAAATCTTGAAATACAAGTTTTACAAGTATATCCAAGATTAGGCAGAATGTAACCTACCTAGGCTTCTTCTGCATAGAGCAAAAGAATTCTTAAGTTTTTATCAAACACATACATACTATAAAAAGTACTATTTTAAACTCAATGGGTCATAATGATTATGGTTGTTAATATATTGAAATTTACAAGTATCTAATGTGTAGTAAGAAACCAAAATAAAATTTTTAGGGATCTCTCATGAGCAAGTGGAAACAAATGATTTATTATAAGAAACTCGAGTTTTTTGTACCAAATTATATAATAAAATTGTTTTGACAAAATCCTGAGTTTAGAAAATTTCCATATCAGTCAAGGAAACTAAATAAGGAAATTTATCCCCCCCCCCCACCTAATCATAGTATTTATAAAAGTAATTATCATAAAATCTATATCTTTATGGGCAGTTATTTTTGTGTCTTAATGTTTTTAAGGAACAACCAAGGACACATATCAGTAGAGGTAAAAGCACTTATCAAATTGACTACCATTCAGATTGACGAATAATGTGAATAGGAATGCCGTTTCAATAGTTAGCTTCAGCCAAAAAAATGATGCTTAGGTTTAATTTCATCAAATTTCTTGTTTATCTTATAAGAAACATTATGTGTAATAGTTCAAAATATCTGGTCATTTTTACAGAGCTAGGCCTTATATAAAAATTTGTCTCTAATCTATTTTGTAAACAAAACTAAATAAATTGAATTTTCATTTTATTATTAGACATTATTTAATCTTTATTTCAGAGGTTAAATTTTTATTTTAAACTATATCATCTTTTAAAAGGGAAAATGACAAGTAATTACATGACTTATATGAAACTCTAAATAGAAAACATAGAAATAAACTTGTACCAAATTTTTTATATCTGTATCATTACGTGAAATGCCAGGCAAGTTCATCATCTAGCCAGCAGTTAAAAACCTTAGTTTGTTAACTTTGGTATTCAACACGCATATATAAACAGAGAATCTATATAAATGTAAACAAAAATCTAAATATAATCAAACAAAAATTGAATGTACCAACAACCATCTAAATGAGTGATTGACAAAAGATGTAATGGTATATCATTCCTCACTCATTCAAGAAATGATTGATTTAAGACTGCCCACCAAAGCAATAAATTTTACAATGATATGACAAGTGCATTAACAAATGTAGTCTATAGAATGTCTGACTTGTAGATACTTCCAGCTTAGAGAAAATAAATATTACAGTAATTACATACAGATGATAATAAATAAATTATAAAAAAATAAAACTTAAGTGAATACTGTAATCAAAAAAGTTGATTTGACAATCCACTTGTCAATCCAATATGAAAAGTAGTTTTTACAACGATATTTAAACTTTTGTCTGGATACCCTAACCTAAACACCTTTAATTTATTTTACTTTGATGAGGGCATACTTTGATTTTGCCTACAAATGTTTTCAAACATTTGGATAATTCCATATATATATTCATCTTTATACACACCATATTAATTTAAAGCTTATAAGAATGTATGTATGTAAGTTATTATGAATCTTAATAGGCCTACATCTTAAACTATTAGACAATCAAATTCATAGCACATAACTGACGGAATGTAATCTTAAACAACATAGTTATAATTTTATGTGTGATTAAACAAGATTGATAAAATTAATATTGCTTTATTGTTTAACAAAACAGACAAATAATTGCAATAAAAATAACATTCAATTAAAAATAGTGATCGAATAATATAAGGGGCAATAAAGGTGACCATCATATTGAATTTGTAGTCCCATAAGAACAATGTTAAAGCATTTCCCACATATCCTAAAAACACAAGTCACTTGTCCTAAAATTATGAATTATATCTAGTTTTAAAGATAATTCAAAACTAATAAAGTACATTGGTAAATTTTTATTTTCTCATAACTTTTTAGAATTTAATTTTTACTATGTATTTTATTAATAAATCAACAAATTATTTCATTGGAAATGTGATCAGCGCAGTTTCTTCATTTTTTTTAAAACTCTATTCAATGGTAGGCCTACTTTTGTGAAAAATACAAGTGGTAGGGTATAGAAAACAATCTGTGATATACATCATGCATGTTATAATTATTCAAATGACTCGGGCTGAGAAAACCCCAAGTTTGTTATCATACTTGGAGTAATATATAGCTTTTTTGACAAAAGCGGTATTTTACTATATAGCAAAAGCAGTATTTTTAAATACATTTTTTTCTTGACTTCAGTTTATTTTTATAGCATAGAGAAAAGTTGCTTTAAATTGTTTGATTCCTTCTCATTTGGAAGAATTGCATTTAAATCATGGTAAATCTTAACATCACATTGTATATTTTACATAAATATAGAAACTAAATAAAAGGATAAAATAAACCTTTATAAATAGCTTATAAATAGTTAATGTTTTTAGTGTAAATAAATCGTTTTTTTAATATGGCTAGTACATCTCAAGACAGTGAAATTATAAAGGATGACTTTGTAAGATCTGGCAATGACCTTGGTAACCCAGATGATTGCTCAAATGATGGTACTGGGTATGACGGACCTTACTATCCATGTGAGCGAAAGACTGTGTGGTGTTACAAGAAGATCTTTATCCATGTTATACAAATGGTGACCACCAACTGCATGTTTTTTTAGAACATGAACAACATAGATTAACACTTTCCCCCTTCCCAATCAATGAACCTATCATACGTACTCCAACTAGAAATCCTCTACATCGGATAATATGAAATGAAGAGTGGAATCTAAATGGGGAGAGAGAGAGAGAGAGAGGGAAAGAGGGAGGGAGAGGGAGAGAGGGAGAGAGAGAAAGAGATGGATGGAGGGAGAGAGGGAGAGAGAGAAAGAGGGAGGGAGGGCGAGAGGGGGAAAGAGGGGAGGGAGGGAGGGAGAGAGAGTTTGTGTGAAATCAAACTATCAATCACCGATCTATAGTCCATCGACCAGGCAAATATTAAAAACATGACATCACAAAATTAGCAAACCCAGCCACGAACCGACTTTGGAATTGCAGAGTTATTATCAAAGCAAAAGATGAGTTTTAGAAGAAAAAAAAATATCGGTCCTGATTTGTTTATCATTAGCAATAAATGAGTTAAATGAAGATTGTGGATCAAAGCTCACAAATTATATTTTGTAGAGGATAAAAGAAATACCTGCGACTCCTGTAGATGGTATATTTGTTACATTTGCAACCATATGATAGAAAAAAATAATTTAATTCAGGAGGTATTCCCAACTTTTTAATTATTAACCCTAATATATTAAAATATATTTGTAAATTATCCCAAATTCTCCATTCAGTTTAAACATAACTCATTACACATACAAATATAGAGGCAAGGGCCCGACATGAAATATATATTATTTTTAAAACCATCTTTTACAGTCAGTAACCCTTGCATAGACATTTTACGTAATAACATCTATTTTTATCATACTAAACATCTTTCTATACTACATATATGCAAGTAAACTCAATTATTTATTCGATTTAAATACTTGTGTAGGTCTATGTACATCCTCGAGAATGTTTGTCCTCTTGATGAGTGGAAAGGAAAAATGGTGGAGAGGGAAGGGGGTAGGGGAAATAATATATGAGAAGTGGTACATTTTCACTCCAAAATAATCATGCATACATTTTAGAAGTATTTAAATCATATTTCTATGAAATGTTGAATTAAATTAAATGATTATAAAACTTCACTCCTTCTAAATTAAATAGACAATATGTGAACGAAACTATAACGTAGATCTTGAACTTCGGCTTTAAAAAACAATTTACATATATTTCAGAATTTTAGATAACAACTAACTTTATGAATTCATTGCAATCAAATTATAACAATTATTTTAAAGCATAGACGATGAAAAATATATTCTCCTTTTACAATTGATTGTATTGCATTCTGTTATAAAGTGGTGGTAAAATTAAGGGAATGGGGAACTATCATAATACTTATCCAGCCCCATCATACAATGTAATACAAGCAGATCTTCTCCTCTAAATGATGGTTGTTTAGACTTTTTTTTTTTTTAGTTGAAACGTTTATCCTTATGTTTCTGGTAAAAGATACAGTAGTGTATTTGTTTTCTAACATCATGTTGCAACTGTATCCGCTATATGAATTAAGATTCAGAAATCACGCACAATACTGCCCGTGCAATGATAATCCAGCATTTCCAGTACCGGAAAAGTCCCAAACGTGCCGGATTATCAGAATTCTACTGTATTACAACCAATTCCATTGAGTTTTAATACATATGGCCCACATTCAGAATCAACTTATTTCGAATTAGATGATGTCAAAAGGGATACACAAAAACCTGAACTAGTTTTTGACCCATTACAAAACGTAATATACTCGTATATCACATATATGCGAGAAAATAAAAATTGAAGTTCAATAAAGACAGTAGATTCCAAATAGCCAACAAAAAAAATTACCCTATCAAAATGTATCTTTAAAGAGTGGAAACAAATACTCAAATTATCATATTTAATTATAACAGTATTTCTTATAATGAAGTGATTTCAGACTTCTGCCTTATCATGTATAACCTCAATAACTATAATGAAACTATTAACATAGTTCCCTATTATGTAGGCTTTTAATGATAAAGGACAATAGTTTTCCTTTCAACGAAGAAACTATAAATAAACAAAGGTAGAAAACAATAGTAGATATAATAATAAAGGGACTGTAAGAATATCCATCACAACCACTATTCGGTATTCCGTAACAATTGTGCAAATCATTCGGTTATTGGTGAGAACAAAAATTAGATGATTGTATTATAACCAATATAATTATAATATAAGTTTTGTTATAATTATAACAGTGCAAAAACATTGCACTAACTTTCTTAGAAACCAATTTACAAAACTAAATCATTTATTTAAAAAATCCATAAGAATAAATTATTAATTTGTCTTCATTTCGATTTTATACATATGAATTTCTAAGTGATATGATAGATGGTGTTAAAGATGTTGTCCACTATATATTGTAACGAAAAGGTGCTGGCTAGGGCCAGTGGAAGGCAAGCCATCAATTTGACAAGAAATAAGGTTGACAGCTCATGAACAAACCCATAGTAAAAAAAAAACTGAAGGGTTTAAAGACAACCACAAGGACCTCATTTAGAGAAACGTTAGAGTAAAAAGAGGTCAACAAACATAGTTTAAATCATCAAATGGGAAAATAGCGTCATGATGAGACTGTTGAAAACAAGAAAAATTATAAAAATAGGTCCACGACAAGGAAACAGGGTGGTTCTTCAAGATATTTTGTACAAGGTGTTCTGTGAAGTTTTTAGTACAAAGTTGTTCTAATAGATTATTGTTCTTGATAAAATTTCGTAAAATCTTCTGGGAAATTGGTAAACATTTGAATGTAATCACGAAGAATATCAAATTAAAGAAAAGTACGTCAAAATTGAAGTATAAAATAAAGAAAAAGCTTAAAGTTTCAAATATTTAATAGTATAAATGAGCTACAATTGTTTCGCCTTGCGGCATCGTCGGGCAACTGATTGAAGTGTTAATTGAAGTGTTTAAATTAAAAGAAATTACGTCGAGAAATAAGTTAAGTAACAGAAATACGTCGAACAGTTTAATAAAAATTAAAAGAAATACGTCGAACAGTGAATTAGTTTAAGTTAAAGAATACGTCGTAAAGTGAATATAGTCAGCGAAAAGTTAATAAATGAAATATCAGCGTCGAGAATAACAAGAAGGATTCTGCGACAAATCCAAGTGATTGCCAGACAAGATTACAGCTTTGCGAGAATAAAGGAGATTATTAGACACCAAATCCGCTGGAACAACCACGCTTCAGATTGTGAAAGGACTTTAGATTCGATAAGTAGACTGTGAAAATTTGTATAAATAATAACCCACCATCAACATTTGATTCAGTAACTAATGTTTAAATTATAGTCACCAAAGAACCACACGAACAAGAGAAAGATTTAATTTTAATTTTAAATCAATCTTTAAATAAAACAAGCTAGCCAGGGCAGTAAATTAATTAAATTAGGCACATAATTACTAAAAGAAATGACAGTAAAATTAAATTCATTATAAATAATTCAGACTAATAACAATTTTGATACACTCTTTGTTTCATTTTTAATTGTTAAGGAAGTATTGTATAATCTTATTAGATTGTGTTTAACTGTCATTGTGCTTTATTTCACGTATTTTCATTTGTTTAGGTTAAGAAATATTGCAGGTATTTCATTTGTTAGATTAAGGAATTAGACTATTGCTGTATTTAGATAGTGCATTTTTAGCAAATCAAAGTTAAATTTAAATTAATTGTGAAAAATTATTATAACAATAAAAAGCAGAAGTGCGTGAGTGTTATATATATATATATATATATATATATATATATATACACGCACAGAAATTCAGAAGCGTATTCTTCACATCAAAACTAATGAAAAAGTTTACATAAATATGTTTCCTAAAATGCTCAGTTTTCTATCTAGCCGCCATTATGTATTTTTATTTAAAAAATTGTTATCTTCATAAAGGTAAATGATATCGAGCTGAAATTTCCCATGCTATTTAAAGACCCAATTTGAGAAAAATAATCATTTCAAAATGGCAACTATTTACGATTTTTAATGTTGAATATCTTAGAAACCACCAACATAACACACCAACATATATCTTAAAAACCGTTAAGTTTACAAACTATTAACAAGACAAAATATTTTCTTGGATTTTTTATTCTTTGGTAGCTTAAAGGATAATTGAGTTATCGAAAGAGAAAAAACGCACATTAATTCTTGGTAATTGTCTACAATACCCAAGATTAGCCTAGAATAAAATTTGAGTGGAACAAATGATGAATAAGTTTGTTTTGGAGATAAATAACAATAAACAAACTTGTTTATTGCAGAATTCAATAAAAATCTTGGTTGGTTGTAAGCTGTATTGGGTGTTGTAGCCAAATAATTACCAATGTTTTCAGTTTTTTGTTGATAACTCAGTTATCCTTTAAGTAAGCTAGAAAAAAGAATAATTTTTTTTGTTTATCCTTAAAAAAGGAAAATATTTTGTCCGTTGTAAATATTTTGTAAAATTAATGGATTTCAAGATATTCTATGTTAAAAAGTTATAATAATACCTTAAATTCAGGTTATAAATAAACTATCACCTCCAGGAACCATATCATCAACCACAAGACCCTGACTGTCACCAAAAATAGTCACACACCTCGAACTGCGTATCACATAACCCATTTCAATTCATGTCTCATATATATTGTAACGAAAAGGTGCTGGCTAGGGTCAGTGAATGGGCAAGTCATCAATTTGACAAAAAATAAAAGAGTTGACAGCTCATGGACAAGCCCATACTTCAAAAAAAGTGAAGGGTTTAAAGGTAAGGAACTCATTTAGAGATGTGTTAGAGTAAGGAGAGGCCAACGGACAAAGTTTAAATTAACCAATAGGGAAGGAAGCGTCACTTTCTAAATTACAGTAAACTTTGAATTCCACCAATGAAAAATAAAGTCGTGGTGTGACTGTTGAAAAAGAGGAAATTATAAATATAGGTCCTAGATAAAGAAATAGGGTTGTTCCTCAAGATTATTTGTACAAGGTTGTTCTGCAAAGTTTTTGGTACAAGGATGTTCTAATAGATAATCGTTCTTCATAAAATTTTGTAAAATCTTCTGGGAAATTGGTAAACGTTTGAATGTAATAACGAAGAATATTAAATTAAAGAAACAAACATCGAAATTGAAGTGTTTAAATTAAAGAAAAGTACATCGAAATTGAAGTATTTAAATTAAAAGAAATTGTCAAGAAGTGAGTTATAAAGAAACAGAAATACGTCGAACAGTGAATTAGTTAAAGTTAAAGTTAAGAATACATCATAAAGTGAATATAGTCAGCGAAAAGTTAATAGATGAAATATCAGCGTCGAGAATAAGAAGAAGGATTCTGCAAGAATTCAACGTGAGTTACCCCAGGTGATTGCCAGACCAGATTACTGCTTTGCGAGAATAAAGAAGATTATTGGACACCTAATCAACATCGAGCTTATCCGCTGGAAATACCACACTTCGAATTGTAAAAGGACTTCAAATTCGATAAGTAGACTGTGAAAATTTGTATAAATAATTGACCACCAACAACATTTTGATTCAGTAACTAAAGTTTAAATTATAGCCACCAAAGAAACGAACGAACGAACGAACGAACGAACGAACGAGAGAGAGAGAGAGAGAGAGAGAGAGAGAGAGAGAGAGAGAGAGAGAGAGAGAGAGAGAGAGAGAGAGAGAGAGAGAGAGAGATTGTATCTTATTTTTATTTTAAATCAATCTTTAAATAAAACAAGCTAGCCAGGGCAGTAAATTAATTAAATTGGGCACATAATTACTAAATAACTTAAATAAAAGAAATTACAATAAAATTAAATTCATTATAAATAATTCAGCCTAATAATTTTAATATACTCTGTTTTTTTTTTTGTTCATTTTATTTTTATTGTTAAGGAAGCATTGTATAATGTTATTAGATTGTGTTTAATTGTCATTGTGATTTATTTCAGGTATTTTCATTTGTTTAGGTTAAGAAATATTGCAGTTATTTCATTTCTTAGATTAAGGAATTAGACTATTGCTGGAATTAAATAAGTGCATCCTTAGCAAATCAAAATTAATTAAAATTGATTGTGAGAAATTATTATAATAATAGAAAAGAAAGAGATTGTAAATAAATATATAAATTATATATATATATATATATATATATATATATATATAATTAAAGAAAATATTCTATCCACATATGTGTATTAAAGTGTAGTGCTAAATAAACAATATAATAAACAAGTCAAGAAAAAGAAATAAGAAAAGAGGTTGCTACAAAAAGGGAAGAAAAAGAAGGTGGGAGGATTAGGAGATCATTATTGGTGATAACACTAAAAAGGCCAGAAATCTTTAACAAGGGCTCTACAAATATAATATTACTACTATCTTAAGACAGACTAAATCTGGTGAAAACCAAACCAAAACACTTAAAGTGCAGTAACCAGTATAAAGTCTAAATTGTTAAGAGAAGAGTTGGTAATTATAATAATAACAAATTTGGTAAGTTCCCAATTTCAATTAAACCTCCATCAAATAGCTACTTCAAACAAACATCTTGTGCACATAAAATAATGTAAGAAATAAATTACTATAAACTGACTCCTCAATTAAACATTAAACTTTTAATATTAATTCCTACTAATATTCATAAATTATAAAATCATCCTTCATCATTACATATTTTCACCCAAGCCTATCACCCATGTAGATCTAGTTTTGTTATTAAATTGAACATATTAGCTTTATAAACCAAAAGGGCTAGCCGAGACATTTCAAAGACAATACCCGAGATCAAATAAATGTTTAAAACTTAAGATAATAGCATTGTACTATCTTAACAGGATTGTATTAATAAATAGCAGTCATATTTATTTCATCCATCTCGTTTTATTTATAAAGTTTAAATAGCCGTCATTTTGAAATGAGTAAAGTAAATCGGTTGATTATTTTTCTCAAACTGGGTATGTATTATACTAAGTAATATGGATATCAACTCCATATCATTTACCATTAAAAAGATATGTATTTTTGTTAAAAACACAAAATGGCGGCTAGGTAGAAGTAATATGGATATCAACTGCATATCATTTACCATTAAAAAGATATGTATTTTTGTTAAAAACACAAAATGGCGGCTAGGTAGAAGTAATATGGATATCAACTCCATATCATTTACCATTAAAAAGATATGTATTTTTGTTAAAAACATAAAATGGCGGCTAGGTAGAAGTAATATGGATATCAACTCCATATCATTTACCATTAAAAAGATATGTATTTTTGTTAAAAACACAAAATGGCGGCTAGGTAGAAGTAATATGGATATCAACTCCATATCATTTACCATTAAAAAGATATGTATTTTTGTAAAACACACAAAATGGCGGCTAGGTAGAAGTAATATGGATATCAACTCCATATCATTTACCATTAAAAAGATATGTATTTTTGTTAAAAACATAAAATGGCGGCTAGGTAGAAGTAATATGGCTATCAACTCCATATCATTTACCATTAAAAAGATATGTATTTTTGTTAAAAACACAAAATGGCGGCTAGGTAGAAGTAATATGGATATCAACTCCATATCATTTACCATTAAAAAGATATGTATTTTTGTTAAAAACACAAAATGGCGGCTAGGTAGAAGTAATATGGATATCAACTGCATATCATTTACCATTAAAAAGATATGTATTTTTGTTAAAAACACAAAATGGCGGCTAGGTAGAAGTAATATGGATATCAACTGCATATCATTTACCATTAAAAAGATATGTATTTTTGTTAAAAACACAAAATGGCGGCTAAGTAGAAGTAATATGGATATCAACTCCATATCATTTACCATTAAAAAGATATGTATTTTTGTTAAAAACACAAAATGGCGGCTAGGTAGAAGTAATATGGATATCAACTCCATATCATTTACCATTAAAAAGATATGTATTTTTGTAAAAAACACAAAATGGCGGCTAGGTAGAAGTAATATGGATATCAACTCCATATCATTTACCATTAAAAAGATATGTATTTTTGTTAAAAACATAAAATGGCGGCTAGGTAGAAGTAATATGGATATCAACTCCATATCATTTACCATTAAAAAGATATGTATTTTTGTTAAAAACACAAAATGGCGGCTAGGTAGAAGTAATATGGATATCAACTCCATATCATTTACCATTAAAAAGATATGTATTTTTGTTAAAAACACAAAATGGCGGCTAGGTAGAAGTAATATGGATATCAACTGCATATCATTTACCATTAAAAAGATATGTATTTTTGTTAAAAACACAAAATGGCGGCTAGGTAGAAGTAATATGGATATCAACTCCATATCATTTACCATTAAAAAGATATGTATTTTTGTTAAAAACATAAAATGGCGGCTAGGTAGAAGTAATATGGATATCAACTCCATATCATTTACCATTAAAAAGATATGTATTTTTGTTAAAAACACAAAATGGCGGCTAGGTAGAAGTAATATGGATATCAACTCCATATCATTTACCATTAAAAAGATATGTATTTTTGTTAAAAACACAAAATGGCGGCTAGGTAGAAGTAATATGGATATCAACTCCATATCATTTACCATTAAAAAGATATGTATTTTTGTTAAAAACACAAAATGGCGGCTAGGTAGAAGTAATATGGATATCAACTCCATATCATTTACCATTAAAAAGATATGTATTTTTGTTAAAAACACAAAATGGCGGCTAGGTAGAAGTAATATGGATATCAACTCCATATCATTTACCATTAAAAAGATATGTATTTTTGTTAAAAACACAAAATGGCGGCTAGATAGATTATATAAACTTTTTCATTGGTTTTGATGTGAGGTATAAACTCCTGAATTCTTGAAAGGTTTTTTAAACACTCTGAATATCTGGAAGAAAAATGTCTTTATTTAAATAGTCTTAACTTGAATTGCTTGTGCCATAAACTCGTGCTAAACATAGTTTTTCAATAAATCCAAATTCATAATGACGTTAGGACATTAATCTTCATATTTCACCAAAAATCAGTAGGATTAACTCTTGAATTAGTATGTATTGGGGAAATGGCAACAAACAATTTTCTTTGGTTCCTTGGTTCTCTCATTCTAAAATTTCTTTTATTTTTCAAAATTTTTATCTCTGGTTTCAGTGACTACTCTTATTTTGTAAAATGCTTCGAAGCTATGGCCAAAATATGGCTATTTACCAAATCTACTTGTTTGACCTTTAGAGAGCACAGAGATGGACAATATTCCAACAACCACTTTTCTAAACTCAGGAGACCTGAAAATGGATACTCATGAAATATTCAACATCTATTTTTTTACTCAACCTGACTATGCACAGTAAAAACTAGCAAATAATTAAAGAATACTACAAATACAAACAGAATATTGCCCATATTAGAAAAGAGTTACAACTCTCAGTACAAACTATTTACTGGCATGGGATATTAGAATGATAATGAGCCACACAGCCGCTGCAATCCTACAACTTTCTTACCAAAATATAAAGATTGTTTATTATTAAGCAGAAATTTGTTAATAAACATTCACAAAATGATTGTAGGACACCTACATTTTAAATTATCAATATTACGTAATGATATTTATATAAGTATAGAGAAAGAAAATGCTCAAGTTGAATTAAGTTGGAAAACATAAACCAGTGTTAATGAATTTCTGTTTTGAACGAATTAAAAATGGTGTTTTCTTGAAAATTTATTGTTGCATAAATTAAAAATAAGTTTAATTTAAAGCTTAATAAGCCGTTAAATCTTGTAGTAATTTTCATGGCACACTATAACAAGGAGTGGCCTATGATTCTACCATTTTATTCCTGTAGAAGTGTACACGCTAACTTCGAAATATATTTCTAATTTCTCTTTCCAATTAGGCCTAGTTTAAATTATTTCTTAAAGTTTATAATACATAATGTTTCAGGGTCAGTATAAACTTTTTTTAGAAATGATTATTATTAAATATAAGGAAATTTGTTATTCAACTTTGTTTCTAAGGAAATATTTCCTTCTAACTTAAAATTAGGTTTACTTTTACATGTTACTAAAGTTATATATAAGGATTAGTTCATAAAATTATATATACTGTATATTAATTCTATAAGTGATATGGGTCACAATTTTCATGAAAAAGCATGAAAAACTAGTCTATCAAAATTGACTTTGGTATTAATATTAGCTGATATTTCACGGTTGATTTTTGAGTTTTAGTGTGTACCTGTAGTGATATACATCAGAAAACAATATCTATATAGAAATTTACAATAAGCCACATAAATGCACAAGTAGTTGTTTAATTTGAATCGGTTCTGGTACAAATCAATAACTAAGATTTCAAGCTTTATTTTATGTGTAATTTTATTTGTCTAAATTCGTTATATCAGACCTATTCCGTTATTGTTGAGAGTGTATTTGCTTTATACAAAATGTGTTGTTTTTGCTAATGTGGTCCATTATGTAGCTTAGGGTCCTTATATAAACACACAAAATTTTATGGACTATTGCAGTTACTGATCTTGTAGTATACTATAGCCTATTATTCATATAAACAAGTGTGTTTATTCTATATATTAGATTTTAGTTCATTTTTAGCTGATTAGACATGGCAAATGTTGCTGATGATCTTGAATTGAGTGATGACAATTATGCTACAGATTCCGATATGGAGCGACAAAAATTCTGATGAAACCGTTTTAACCCTGTATGGTCTAATCAAACTGCGAGATAGTTTAAAAAAAGGAAAACAAATTACTTGTTCCTTTGCCTGAAAATAACAGACCACTTGATCGCTGAACCATTCTAAAAAAATATATATATTATAAACAGACTATTTACATTTGTGTAGAGTGCTTCAAAAAGTTTCACCTCAACAAAAGTTTGTAGGGAATTAGGACCGGCTGTAAATATTGCACATAAAAAATAACATTGATAATAATTGTTATTTTACATTATATAAATATTTAGTGGATATATTCAGTTTAGTGGATGTTGAAAATATTTCAGTGATCTTCTATTGAAATGACGTACATTAGTGTGCCCCAGGGAGCTGATCACTCGGATCCGACATTATTACATCATAAAACTTAATTACCTGAACTAAAATCTACTTTTGTACACCTTATTTGGATTTTCTACGTGTAAAAAAAAACACTTATTAATTTTTAGTTATCTGGGTCATATAGTGTCATTTTGCCTTAGCAGTGAATGTGTTAAAAGTTTCCCCAAACCATGTTGGTTTTGTATTCACTTATTCAAAATTTAGATGTGGGGGACTTTTGGGATAGCAGATTAGAGCCAATTTTGAGAATATTATAATTTTGTGTTTTTATTTTATGGCAAGTACCACAAATTTTGTTATATAGAAAAAAAATTGATAAAATGTCCTCATACCAAATTTGATTGAAATTGAACCACTCATTTGGACTGTAGACCATAGCACAGATACCAGACAAACAAATATCATTCCCAAAACCACTTTTTTCCAAACAGAGGACTTCAAAACAAATACTTCAATTAAAAAGTTGACAAAGGTTTTTGATGATATCACATAACTTTCTCTATGACTATCTGTATGTGAGAAAATTAAAACATTACATTAATATTGAAACTGTCAAGTCATAACGAATATTAAAATTATTGCATACTGTATATAAAATGAAAGAGACAATATATCACAACTAGAACACACAGACTGAACAAAGCATGTTTGAAAGATGAATCACTCCAGCTTAGTTAGACCTACACTGGAGTGCTGATTGTTATGATGAAGCCTTCTCTTATCCATGCCCAATGTTTATAAAACTGAATGTAAATAACAGCAACTCAACAGTTACTAATCATTAGTCATTCATAACAAACCTTTGCTGTGCTGTGCAGTGCAGGAATGCTGAGCTATGTTTCACAGTACTGATAAAAGAAAAAACCCTTGGGAGTTATCCTAATTCAAAACTTAAACATAGTTAGACTTTATACACTTATTTAAATCATTAGAAAAGAAAATGATTTGTTTTTCTTAATAAATGTTTTTATTTTCGCATTAATTATTGAACTTCATTTCAAAATTCTAAAATTAGCAAAGATAAATTTTATTTAACTCTAGAACTAGTAATCATATTTTGCTGAAACAATAACACTTGTAAGCCTTATGGCTATATTATGGCTACAAAGTGATATTTAAATTATTTTACTTAGTAATACTTGTAAATAACTTGTTCATGTAAAAACTCTAAATGAACATTTAGTCTTATTATTGCATTTTGCGAGCTTTTTTTTTTTAATGCATAAGAAATATAATGTTAAAGTGTAACATTTAGAGGAAGGTCCAAACAATTTACTTATGTAATAAAAAGATATGTTAAATGTAAACACTTGGGAGTTAGTAAGTCAGGAATGAAAAAAATTACTCTAAGAAGGAGAAATTCTACATAAACGTCTAAATACAAAATATAAAAAAATTGTTGTGTGGTCTAATTGTAAATACATATGTGTAAAAAATAATATCAATTTACAAAATTTTCTTTTGAAAAAACTACAAAGCCTAATAAGTTAGGCTTATATATCAAAATTCATAAAAAATAGCAAAATAATACAAAACCTAATTTGTAATATACCATTATTTAGTAGAGAAAGATAAGTTAGTATCTAAGAAATTTAAGAAAGCTATAAAGAAGTGAAAAATTCCAGATAAACTGATATATACAAAATATAATAAAAAATTTATTTTTTTTTTTCGAGACATAAAAAAGTGTTGTGCTCTAAGTTTAAACACAAGCGTGTATAAAAATATATTAATTTAGACAATTTTCATTTGAAAAAATTCAGTTTTTATGAAAAAACTGCAAAATGGCTAAAAAGTTAGGCTCATTTTACAAAATTCACTATAAATTGTAAAATAATGCAAAACTCAATTAGTAATATACCATTATTTAGTGATACATAAAATTCACTTATGTAATTAAAAAAAGTGTAAGATGTAAACATTTTTTAGTTAGTATGTCAGAAATCAAAAATGGCCCTAACCAAAGTGCAAAATAAATTCCAGATAAACAGCTAAATGGAAAAAAGACAATAATTTTGTTTCAAGAAATACAAAGGTTTTATGGTGTATTATTCGAACAACACAATATTATTCAGAATCCATGACGTTGACAATAATTTCAAAAGCACAGATCGAAAGAGAAAGGAAAATACTATAAGGGAGTGTCAATGTAGAGTAGTGGGCCTGCAATTCTGACTTGTAAAAAATAAACAAAATTGACATTTGTTTCACGCTCTAGCAAAGTGACACAGCGGAAAACACTAAATTTATCGATTTTAATCATTTTATATTACTATTTTGGTGATTTAGTTATATGAAAATGAAAAGCCAGATCATTAGCTCTACATTGATGCCATATTAATTAATTGTGATTTGACTACTTATAGTTAACGAAATGTTGAATTGTAAAATGTATGTTGAGCGTAGTGCATTATAGTCAGTTACCTCTCTCAGGAGAGAAAAGTGTAGTGTAAAGTAGGCTGTTGCCACTTCCAGGAACACCCAACCGCCTACTATAAATATGCCATTTTTTGCCTTTTTAAATCATTTTGTAAAAAAAAACATTAAAAAATAGTAATTTTATTCAAAACCCAACTTGTAAGATATCATTTTTTTCAGGAAAGTGCATAGATTATCCGTGTAAAGAAAAAAATGTTACATGTTTCGGTTTTGAAATAAGTATGTCAGGAATCAAAAAATGTGAAAAAATGAAGTGAAAATCCCACAGAAAAGTGTATATGTACAGTATGTATCACACAAAAATATTTGTTGAATTTTTTCAAGATATACAAAAGTTTTTTAATGTAGTTGTGAAAAGTTGGTAAACAAAAAAAATCTATATGATTTGTATTTGGGAAAAAAATTTACATAAAAAATCTAAAAAGTTGGATTGATTTTGAAAAAATCACTAAAAACAATAACATTATCCAATCACAACTACTTACTATAATTTTTCTCATAAATGTGCATAGATTTTATGTGTGTAATTCCAAAAATTTTGGAGTTATGTCAGGAATCAAAAAACCATGCAATAAACGAAGCAAAAATTCTACAGATAATCATATATTTTACCCTACAATTTTTTTTTTTTACAGATATTTGTAATATATGTTTTGTAATATAGTTGGGGATAAAAGGTGGTAAAAAGAAAATCAATTTATACAAATTTATTAGACAGAGTGGAATTTCCAAAGAAAGTAAGGCCCAATTTGACATAACCTAGAACTTTGTATTATGTATTCCTGAAACAAAATCACTAAAAATTCACTCAAATAAACTAGAGAAACAATAACACATGTATTACAACTTGTATAAACAAATCACTCTACATTACAAATCAGAAATAAAAGGAGCCACCCTTGAAACAGGCCATTTACACACTGAATGCATGCAATTTGACATTTGAGAAAGATGCAAAACTTGTCAATGCAACGAGATTTCCAGTTCTATAAGCTTGTCTAAAAATACGCCTATAAGGTATAACTTTGTAGGATTATATAGAAATGAATGTCATCTGTTCAATGGAATAAAACAGCTGATCAAAATATGAAAGTATGTCTTCATTTTTCACAATTCGCTAAAGACAGGATATTACATTACCTAACTCCTCCAGTTAATTTTGGTCACGACTTCGTAGAAAGTATATCTCTCAAAAACTATCATAGATATAAGAATTTCGAATACTTAGTTCAAAAGAGGATGAAACAATCTATGAAATGTTGTTAACTCATAGTATTTGGCTGAGTATTAACATTTACAAAAAAAATATGATGACATATTCTTATATGACGACTTGCTGTGTGGGGTTCTCTCTAATGGGAAATAAGAGCAACTTCATCGAATTTTTATAATTTCTAGTTTCGCTTTTGGCACAATCTGTTGAATGAATATGAAAGCTTGAAAGATACCAATTTAAACAGTATAATGTTTATTATGATAGTACATATTTTACTAGACTAAAAGTTAAGATGAAAAAAAAGTGATATTTTAGATGAACAAAGCATACAAAATTCTTGGTTTGGTTTTAATTTTATAGATCCAAAACTATAACAGTTAGAATAATTTGGAAAACACAGTTAGAAAGAAGGAAAAAAATACTATAAACTAGTACTACTCTAAAGTTGTTAAGAAAGTTATATCGGCTTGTGAAAATTAGACGAATGGATGCCATAATTTGAATTTCAGTTTGCCGCAAAACTTGATTGCATGTAATACACAAATTTTACCAAATTATTAAATATAATTGTTAATTTTAATGAACTTTTGGTTGTATGTATATGAATCTATGGAACATTAGCTTTAAAACAGTATATAAATTATTGCGATACAATAATTTTTAATAGGATAAATGTTGAATTGAAAAAAGTGATTTTCAGTCGCTTACCGCGAGTTCATTTGCGCTCAGGGAACAGCAAACAGGTTGGGTTAAACTCAGGTAAAATCTCATTTCTTAGTTAATATCCTCTATCATGAGTAGTCTCTTCCTTACTTCAAAACCATAAAATTAATTGCTTTTCGATTTTCGAGGTGTATTATGAATGAATCTGTTAGAATTTTAAAAAGTTCTAAACTATAGTTGTAAGATGTGATTTTAATTTTTTTAAACTACTTAAGGACTACTGTAGTCTTCCTTCGAAAATAGGCTTTCACACAGTTATAATTCACTATGTACCTTTAGGTAAGTTTGTAGCTACTTATATTTTTAAAATAACATAATTATGAATACAGTATATTTCTTTAATAACAGGTATATAATCGATATTACTGTACATAATAATTATAAAATATAACATACCGGTTGGACCTATTAAACCATCTAATAAGGTATAAATCATTAATCTAAAACTTTAAATTGGTACCTAGCTTTTTTGTGGTTTTCAAAATTTGTAAAATCGATTTTCCTAAATAATGGCCAACTTCATTTCTTAAAACAAAAATATGTATTTTTTGTATTGAATATTATTCTGAAGATAATTAAAACACTTTCTGTACCTGCTTTTTTTCCAAATTCGTAACACCACTAAGAGTATAAAGATGAGGAATATACATTTAATTCATTAACAACCCAAAACAGACACCAATTTATTGCCGTTTATATGTTATTGGTTTTTTCTAAATGCCTAATTCTAAATCAATCATTTCAATTTACATCTAGTATGTTTTCTGATATACCCACTTCACAAACAATGGACATGTTAACAGACCCATGACATGCATTATTGATAGGTCTCCACAATTGATGAGAGTTGTTTCTTTCCACCAACCATGGACTAGTTATAACCCAAGTGTTTACAATAGGTTGTTAGATTTTTTTTTTTCTTCCCTGCAGTCTTTCCACTCAAAACACACAAAAGTATGAAGGACAGAATACATAAAACCTGTGCAAAAGTGACAATCCAAATGTTAGTCAGTATATATATATATATATATATATATATATATATATATATATATATATATATATACGGTATATATATATATATTCATGAAGAATTTTGTAGATATATTTTGCAGTGGAAGGACATCGTTTTGACTACCTAGAACCTAATTTAAATGCTATTTATATCGTTTTATATTAATGATTAATTCATTGTTGATTACATTGAATGAGTGTTTATTTACGGCAATTATTATTTGTGTTGAATTTATTTGGCATTATTTTATCTGTTATTAAGCCTACTTCAAAAAATTATCTAATTTAAAAGTTATTGGCTTACTTAGTTATATATAAACAAGTACTGTAAACAATCACATATACATGTTCACATAAGGATAGAGTTTATTCCTACTAACTACAAAAATAATTCTAAATATTTACACATCCAAGAATAGCGATTTAGCAATAATTTCCAGTTAGGTACTGGTTTTTTTTTGAGTAAAATTAGAAAAAGAACTACACAGGATTTAGTAATTAATGACAATCAGAAGCCATCTAAATGAGTAACTTTGGACCATGCCGTTATTAATAGGAATTTTAATAGAACAGGACAAAAAGTGTTTAAATTGTCTATGGCATAATATTCCTTAGCCGTAGAACTAACTGCAATTGAAAACAAATGAGAATCATGAAATAATTTATTTAGATTTACTCAGCATAATGTAAATAATATACTTACTTGGGGAAATGATAAATATATTTAGTTTTAAGGTGTTTAACACTAAGGCACACATAAGCAAGGATTCCCGCAGTTGAGGTTTTTGTTTTATTATGGAAATGATCAATGTATTTAGTTTTAAAGTGTTTCAACACTAAGTCACATGGATAGGCAAGAGTTCCCGCTCTTAAGATTGTTGTTTTATTATGTTAGAGCTCCAAGTCCGAGGCAGATGGCTATCAGTAACATCTTGCGCCGCCCCACCCAGAGTAGCAAGCAAATTGTCTCAGTTGTTGTTGAACAGTCAAAGTAGAACTATTTCTTTATGTATTTGCGTTTGCAGGGATTCCCCGCCCTTGCATGTTGTGAAGGCACTATTTTAGTTTTATATTTTGTGATATACTTTTTACCTATATTTATTTAACCTATGTCATTGAGTGGTTTTTCGTTTTGTGAATATTGCAAAAATGGATTTGGAAGGGGAGAACAGAGGATTCAGGACTTAATTACAGACCTGGAGAACAAGAGTTCGGAAGAGAGTGACCAAGAATTAAACACAGCTCCAACATGGTTATTACCTGAAAATAATGATTAGTTACCTGCTGTTGGTGAGTTCCAAATTCAAAACCAAAATAATTTGCATGCTGAAGAAAGCGAAGATGAAGAAATTTTAGGTTTAAAGGCCCATAAACCATGTTTTTTGAGAAAAAATAAAACTACTCCTTGGAGATATCAACCAATACAAAAACAATCACAAACAATAGCTTGAACATAGTAAAGAAACTTCCAGGTCCCGTTAGAGCCCGAAAAATGCTAAGTACTTTTGATTGCTTCTCATTGTTTTTTTTTCCCCTAGAGACTAGATTGATAAGATAGGCCTAATTCATTACACTAACATAAAAATACAATCAAAGCAATATCAATACAAATGGGACAGATACTGAAGAGAGACAGATTTTGATGAAATCTGTGATTTTTTGGTATTCTTTACTTGCTTGGTATGACCAAACTTAATAAAAATAACTTGCTTGACATATGGCGAAATGATGGTCTATGAATCAAGATTTTTGGTCTAATTATGGGAGTAAAACCTACACCAAACGTAATATTTTGATGACACACCAGATCCTGACAAAACAGAAAAAGTGGACAACTTGTACACTGTAAGAAAACTATTTGAAACTTTTGTAGAGAGTTGCAAGAATAACTATAGTTGTTATGTTTATGTCACTGTAGACAAAATATTACCAACAAGAAAATTCGGAATAAAAGTATGTGCTTGCAGTGATCATAAGACTTTCTATACAAGTAATATGGAAATTTTTGTTGGTAACCATGAACCTCTTTCTTATCATATAAACAACTTAACCCCAGCTTCTGTTCACCATATTGTCAGCCACCTCGAAAATAGTGAAAGAAATATAACTTGTGGAAACTACTTCACTTCTCCGCCCTTGGTAGAAAGCCTTTTCCAAAAAGCTAATCATTGTTGCAACTATATGTAAAAACAAAGAAGAGATCCCTCCACTATTTGTGGTTAAGGAAAGTGAGGCCTGTCCCGAGTTCAATTTTTACATTTTCTACAACATCAAGTCATGTGTTGTACAAGCCCAAACCTGCAAAAGTGGTTGTGCTACTTTCAACCCTCCACAACAATGATGCTATAGACAAAGTAAGTGGTGACAACCAAAAACCATAGATAGTTATGTTGTAATAGACTAAAATTTGCGTTGATACAAGTGATGCACTGCATAAGAAGTAATTTGTGTCGAGAATGTGAAATGTTGACCACTAATGACCTTCTACTTCATGTTGAATATTGGAGCATAAACTCTTTCATCATATATCAACATAACTCCCAAGAGAGCCTCAAGAGGAACCAATTTCTATATTTACTGGGTAAGTCCCTGGGTCTTGATCACTAAGCGCTGCTTATATGAAATGAAAATTTCAACCACTGTGAAGTTGAGAATAAGTGAAATATTCTCGTTGAAAAGAAAAAGGCAATATGATGAAGCTTTCCAAGAAACAAGTGCAGCTACAGGTGTGATTCAGCTACAGTACTTCAAAAAAAAATTTAATAACAAAACAAAGTGCAAGACCTGTGAGCGGGCCATCTGTCGGGAGCTACCACTACAGTTTGCAACAGTTGCCATGGTGAATACCCTGATGAATAAGAGGATTAAGAAGGTATACAAATTCAAGGCATTAGTTTGTTGTTGTTGATTTGTGGATTTTCTTTTAAATTTATAAAAACAATTAATTTTATAAGACTAGTGTTTTACTGAAAACTATTACAAACGTAAGTAAAATAAAATAGTGAAATAATAAAATAAATGTAGTACCTATATATACCAAGTGTCCTAAAAGTCCCCCCCTATTATTTTTTTTATGAATTGAAATAGACAGATTTGCTTTGGCGAAAGTTTAGATAACCAAAGGAGGAGTTATTTACTTACTTACTTCTTACTTCTTGTGCGTGTATCTGATATCAAGTGATATCAACCACACGGTGTCTCTCATAAACAAGGGCAGCAAGTTGCCAAAAGGTGTTGTTCGACAGTACTCTTTCAAGGGTGCATTTTTCTTTAAGTCTCGCTTTAAGTATCTTTCTAGGAGCATTTTCTGGACCAGGGCATTGCAGAAGGATGTGTTGGAGAGTTTCTTCCTGTTCTTGGCATACCAAACAAGTGGGCGAATCAGCCAGTCCAAAACGGAAGAGGTATGCCTGAGTAACGATATGCCCGGTTCTTGCTCTGGATGCGAAAGTCGATACTGAACGAGGGATTTCCTTGTAAATTTCCAGGTTGTTAGGTGTTTTCTGTATTGAGTATAAATGGCGACCGTTTATCGTGTTATTCCACTGTTCAACCCATCTAGATTGCAATGTTCTGTCACAAAGAGCAAAACCGGCACTCAGAGAAAGATTTCTGGATGGAATCGGGCCCAAACTTGCAGCTATTCTAGCTATCCTATCTGCTTCTTCGTTGCCATGTATACCACAATGTCCAGGAACCCACTGGAACCAAATGTTTTTACTTCTGAGTTTTCTAAGCATAGCGTGAATGTCGTTTACTCTACGGTAGTAGTTCGATGGTTTGTATTGCTTCAAAATCTGCAGTGCACTCATAGAGTCGCTGAGAATACAAACATCCCGCTTTTCTACGCTGGCGATATGAGCTACGGCTGTGTCAATCGCCAACAATTCTACGTCTGTACTTGATGTAGAGTGTGCAGGTACATAGAATGACTCATTGGTGTCGTCCACAAAATATCCTGCTCCAGATTTCGCATCAAGCTGGTTCAGTGAGCCATCTGTAAATATTCTATAATAGTTCTTGTAGGAGTCATTAATAGTTTCTAATGCAGCTGCTTTAGAGTTATCTAATGCATCTGCTGAGGAGTTATTTGAAGTATCAAAATTTTCAACCCTTACCCCCAAATGGGGTAGTTTGGGGCAAGTCAAGAATTTTAAATAACAACTCCTATTGGGTGATACCTCATTTTAAAGGCCTTTAAAAAAAATAAGAATAATGGCGCAAACTAGAGGTCTCTAAATTCATCCTACCCAACATAGCGACCAATTGAATTATGAATTTTACGTTGATAATTATACCGGAAATGTTACGAAATGTACAACAAGCTTTTGAGTCAAGAATCTATTTCTGCCAAAAAGTAAATGGTAGCCATTTCAAGAACTTAATCTGAGCTAATAAAACAAGGTAAGGATCTTACCATCATTTTACCAACATAGAGCAGTTTGTAATGTAATAAAAACAACCGAAGTTTGTAGGTTAACATTCACAATTATATTGGTCACTATGTTGGGTAGGATGAACTAAGAAACTTCTAGTTTGCGCCATTATTCTTATTTTTTAAAGGCCTTTAAAATGAGGTATCACCCAATAGGAGTTGTTATTTAAAATTCTTGACTTACCCCCAAACTACCCCATTTTGGAGGTAAGGGTTGAAAATTTTGATATTTCAAAAACTCCTCCTTTGGTTATCTAAACTTTCCCCAAAGCAAATCTGTCTATTTCCATTCATTAAAAAAAATAATAGGGGGTGGGACCTTTAGGACACTTGTTGTGTGTGTATATATATATATATATATATATATATATATGTAAGTAATATTTTGCATTTGAAATCAATCATATGACTGTTCATATTTAACATTGAGGGATTCCACGGGTCACGGGGCTACAAAAAGATGATAAGCCAAGGTGCAATATTACACGGTAAGTTGTAATATTACTTAATATTCGGGTCACGGGGCTACAAAAAGATGATAAGCCAAGGTGCAATATTACACGGTAAGTTGTAATATTACTTAATATTCTTTTAAGATTTTAGACCACATTTGGCCCTTGATAACAATTATATATTGAAATTAGCTATGTGTAAACAGAGTTAAATTGAAACACAGACATAAAATGTAAGTTATATAACATAAAAAGTACAGTTGAAGGATTCCCGCCTTGAGATTTTTTACGCTTGTGCTGGAGTGATAAGTGTTTCAACCATAAAATTTTTTGATTCTTTAGTATTAACCAGACCCCTTTTTCGTTCGAAGCAGGTTTATGTTTGGTTAATTCAAATAAGGTATAAATTAATTAAAGATAAATTGATCTGAAGATTAGATACAAAATTTTGGCAAATTCATTTCGTACAATCCTTTGTTTAGAAAAGGAAAAAATCACTGTAAAAATTGAAAATGAAAAGTGCCAAATTTGCATAAAAAGAGATTATAAGTCTAGGGAATTGCTGTTACTGAAATAATTACTGACGACCAGCTAATAGATATTAAACAATTAAGTGAGCAGGTAATTGTTTACTGTAACTGCAAAAACTGGTCTTTTTGGCGAATTTTTTTTAATCATGTTCTTAATACTTATTTATTAATAATAAAATAAGTTTTCACAGCGGAGCTAACTTTTTCACCGAAAAATCACAATTTCAAAACTACAGAATTCAATGCATCATCGAAGTCAAGCTACATTGACCGCAGTTAGTACATGGATGGGTGACCACTTGGGAATGTACACACAATTTCTTCTTTTTTTTTAATTTACCCTATTTTTAACGCGTAATTCACCTTAACCTAGAAATGTTGAAAATATGTTTTTTCCTCGTGATAAAGTTAGCATTGCTGTGAAAACTATTTTTATAAATCATGTGAGAGAACATGATTTTTTTTTTTTAAATCGCCAAAAAGACTGGTTGCAGTTACAGTAAAAATTTCCCAAGTGAGCATTAACACATTGACTGCGGCTATGCTCATATCTACCCTGGAATTGGGAAGCCACAGTTGAGCTGGTAACAGAATGAAGTCTATTGCCCCACCGGTATCATACACGCCACCAGAGCTTGACAAGAAATATGGCGCTGGCGACCTAGCCGCACTCTATGTGTTAACTTGTATCAATTATCTGTCAGACTAATAATTGTGCATGCGCAATACACCTTTTGGCAATAATTTTACTTTGCCATGAAACAGTAATATTATGAAGTAAACGTAAAATAATTTACTTGACTTGCGTTTTTATTTTAATGAAAGGCAGATTAAGTTAAGGATTTAATATATTAATATAATTCAACTATTATATTCAAGAAAAACTGTTTATAGGCCTACATTAAATTTTATCAATATCTATCTAATTAGGCTATATCATATTTTAATAAAAACAAACTGTTAGGACTCATATGACATTGAATCTTTCATACTATTTTAGGTAAGTAAGGTTTCTAGTTAACGAATAAAAAAAAAATCTGAAAATTAGCAGTCTGACTATTGTAAATAAATACCAGCAATTTATTATGGATGTTCGTTAAAATCTATTGATTGGTTACCTTGATGGTTAAAATATAGTCAAAATCTCTTTCAATATATAAGTCTGGCAATATGATATTTGAATAAAACGGTTAAAAATTAGATTCCTACATGTATAATAATTATATATCGAATTTTCACGGTTGAAATTTAGGTTTTTTATAAGTGAATATGAAACTTCCAAATTTCTATTGCAATATGTATAATATAACCTATATAGGCCTACGCGTATGTAAATTTGGTAGTTTTCATTTTCAATTTTTACTGTGAAAAAGTAAATTCCTCTAAAAATTACTATTTACAATCAAAGCAATGTACTAAAAATGAATTTGGCATATTTTTATTTAATCTCATGATACATAGAGTAAATTTATACCTTCAATTAAACACGGTCTGAATCACTGCCTATGGCCATAGGCATTCCCTCAATAGGAGTCTAAATTATGACGAGATGTTTCTCTGTAAGTTTTTTTTTTACCCCATTTCACAAACTCTTAAATCATTCAGAGTCATATACCGGTAACATTAACTAGCCTAATAGTTTATTTATATTAAATAATGGATTTAACCTTACCTAACCTATTTTTGATAACCAAAAGTTAGAGGTATGGTAAGGTTAAATTATTTTATAACTTTATATAATATGTAACAAACATCCCTTGCCATCATAATATTCAGCTATTTCACATCAAAGTATTTTTGTTATTGTATCTCTTTCAATATATAACATTTTTCCTAAAAATTCATCAAGTTTCCATTAAATTATGTTCCAAAAACGTCCTTTGATAAACGATGTCCAGCAAATACAAAAGTACCATTTGTTATGAATATATATGTATGTATCTGGAGTAGTAACAGAATAAATAATGAATTATACAATTAGATTAAGTACATATTATAATAAAAATTCGAAAGTGCACATAATTCCTTTATTTTTGCATATGAAACTGTTAAATTATGAAATAAAAATTATGTTTATTAACAAGAGGGGTTGACAACCACATCCTTACAATCATAACTTTAAATGTCAAGATTCATGTAGTGTACAAGACCATTGCACGTTAAACCTCACAAGAACCATTTTATAGTTTTATTGAAATATAATTATTTCTATAGTTATAGTATTACAGGCAAAACTCGATAATCCGAATATTTGTTTGCTCGAGGCGTTCGGACTATCAAAAAGTTCGGATTACTGAGGAAATGCAAAAAAACGCCAGAAATAATCTAAAACAAAATTTATTACTGTTCAATCAATTTAAAAACTACAGTAGGCCTACAGTACATAATAAAGTTGTAGAATACGTGTCATACAATAAACTGTGTACTGTATGTTAAAACCATTTGTTCTCCAAATAACTTTGTACTAACAGTGAAATGACCTGACTAGTGACTCATCTCAACTACATCTTTTACTTTGTTTACGTTTCCGTTGTTGTAACATGAGAATTCTAAGAAATGGCAACTGAAGGCCGTTCGGAGTACTGTGCGTGCAGATTAACGAGGCCCACCTGTATATATAAATTCTATTCATATAAACAGTAAAAATTTGTACATTATTCGATATAACCATGTACCTAACATATCAAATCGATATGTATCATATAAGGTGTGGCATGCCACAAATGATATTAACCAAATCACATATTAGTTAACAATCACTTCTACCATATTTTTCAATTTGTAGGCCTAAGTATGTTGATTGGACATTCAATGATAGTATACAATAGAGATTTTGTAGGAATTTCAATTAATTGACCTACCTACTCAAAAACAAGTTTTTTTTTTTTTTTTAAGTTTTCTGATCATCCATATTGCATAACTTAAACAACTGAAAACATATATCATTAAAATGAACTACTTAACAATCTAATACCAAAAAGATACACTCTATAGTAGGCCTATCTATATTAAAAGGCGTGTGAAACTTAAATAATGTGGAACTAGCAGAATGATATTGTCAAAACCATACAATATTGAAATTTTAATCCAATACCCCTAACACAATACAATCTAGAGGACAAGTGGAAAATTGGAATTTTTAATAGGGAGGAATTTTTTTTCCCCCCCCTGTTGCAATGTCTTACCTTAACGTACTTGGGTGGCGGAGATGTCATAACATTTTAAGACACATTAACGAGGAATGAAGACAATATTACTATTGGACAAAATTGGAGTTTTGTATATGAGACCTATAAAGTAGAAAAATATGGAAGAGTGGAACTTGTTATCATGGATATGTTAAATAAGATCGATTTGATTATTAGTATTAACTTATAGACTATATTTACAAAAAGATAGCATTTTAAACTTTAAAAGAGTGTATACATTAGGAACTATAAATGATTTTACAATAAAGTTGCTGTTAAACACAGAACCAATGTTTTTTATTTATTGTTATAGCAGATGAATACACTTGTACATTTTTCATCATTGTATTTTGTTCTGATAGCCTAATTATAGCTTAAAATCATTGTGAACATTAAACTAGATTTAGTTAAGTTAAAAAGGTTATAAATGATTAAATGTGAAAGTAAAAACTCTTTGAAAATCTGACAGGTAAGATATAAGATTTTCATCATACCGAAGGGGGTATATAAGATTACCGAAAGTCTATCGATTATCAAAAGTGATTTTTTAAATGTCCAAGATTAGCAGTAAGTTATGGGAATTATATTTTCGTAAGTAAAATCTATTAGGACAGTAGGCTAATAAAGCACACAGAGATTTTACACAATGAGCACAAAGGAGTTATAATAATAATATATAATAAGTATATAATATATATATATATATATATAATATATATATATAGGCTATATATATATATATAGCCTATATATGGGCCTATATGTATTAAAAACATGAATTGGGTATTACAAAATTTTTAAATAAAAGCCAAAGTCAAACAGTATGGTAAACGAAGTGCTCAAATTACTTCGAGGATGTTAGCATAGCACAGTGAATCAACTAACAGGCAAGTTGTACTATCGCGACTGTACTGTATTAAGAAGAATTGTTTAATGACTTTTTTTACTTTCACATTTAATCATTTATAACCATTTGAAGAAATTTGTGGAAAATGTAAACTTTTATATCCAATTACCAGTTGGGTTAAAATTACATTTCTCGGTAATTCTGTGCAATTACTTGGTCAACCCCAAACTTTTTCATATTTTACTAAGGTCATAAGGATGTTCTCAGAAAGCAAGAAACATATAATTCAAGGCCCGCAAGGCCATCGTACAGAGCGATAAGAAGGTTCAAAGTCCATGCAATAACAGTGGCTTGCGGGAGACGCGCGGAAGGCCAGTTGTGACAGTACCATTATATATAATGACAGGTTTGGCCAGGTAGCTATATATATAGGCCTATATATATAGCTACCTGGCCAAACCTGTCATTATAGGCCTTCCGCGCGTCTCCCGCAAGCCACTGTTATCGCGTGGACTTTGAACCTTCTTATCGCTCTGCAACCTGTACGATGGCGCGGAAGGCCAGTTGTGACAGTACCGTTATATAATTATATATAATGACAGGTTTGGCCAGGTAGCTATATATATAGGCCTATATATATATAAATATATATATATATATATATATATGTAGTTATTTTTGACTTACCGCCAGCAATCCTTGGATAATTCTATTTTGTTTATATTGTCATGTATTTATTCACAACACGTGTTTCGGACATTATCGTCCATCGTTGGGTGATAACACTTAGTTAAAATATTCAACACAAAAATACAAGTAATAGTAACACATAACATTCACGCACGAGAAACACAATATTTCAATGTCACCGTGCCGGCACTACATAGTATACTATGCATTGGTCATGTGCGTAGCTATATATATAGCTACCTGGCCAAACCTGTCATTATAGGCCTTCCGCGTGTCTCCCGCAAGCCACTGTTATCGCGTGGACTTTGAACCTTCTTATCGCTCGGCAACCTGTACGATGGCCTTGCGGGCCTTGAATTATATGTTTCTTGCTTTCTGAGAACATCCTTATGACCGTAGTAAAATATGAAAAAGTTTGGGGTTGACCAAGTAATTGCACAGAATTACCCATTTCTCATCTTTAGTAAACAAATATCCAATACAAATTAAAGCCATTAAAATATTCCTAATAAATTATTTTAAAAAAATGTATTAGACATACGTAAAAAGTTTTAAATGATAGTCAATACTGATTGTATTATGTAATTAATATTTAGAAGCAGATAGCCTTCAAGCAGTTCAGTGAAACTAATTCCCCAGACATCTATCTACTTCACAATAACCTAATTGTCTATGTATTTGGTGGAACATATTTTTTTTCCTTTTCACGGTATGGATTTGCAAGTCAATGTTTCTTGAAAGAAAACAAAATTGTAATTTAGGCCTACAATCAACTTTTACCAATTAACGAATCTGAAAAGAGGAAATGTTTACTTTAAGTTGACGCTTTATTTTCCGGATTTTATTTTTTTATCGTCAACTACATTAACTTACTTCTTAAGAATAAATAATGTGTTCCTTGTGCAAATCCGACGTATTTATAAGTTAGATATAAATGGCAGATGTTCATATTTTACGTCTCATATGTTACTAAATATATTTTAATCTATAATATCTGTGATCACAGATCACGTGATAGGCTATGCTGTGAATCCTTCATATCAATAATCTAATTTCAAATTATTAACTTTAATAAACTTACGAAAGTTTTGGCCAGGTGCTTCTGCTCAAACCTGCCGTGATATATAATTATATCCCAAGTAAGCTAATTATTATCTTCAATAAACATATGCAAGGCAACCTGGACAAACTTGTTGTAATATGAAATAGCAATCTAGCGTAGTCTCATTGTGTAATTCCTTCAAACCATACGCTATTATTAACATTGTAATTAGCCTAGATGTTTTAACCTGTAAACAGCCTATGTCGGATTTTTCTATGTAGGCTAGTTTTTAGATTGTGATTTTTCAGTGAAAAATAGTGATCTGTGCAAGGAAAACATTATTTATTCTTAAAAAGAAAGGTATGTAGGCCCCTAGTAGACAATAAAAAAATCAGAAAAATAAGGTGCCACCTTTAAGTAAACATTTACCCTGAAAAGACACATTTCTATAGAATCTTGTTGAAATAATTTTATGAAATCTATCATGTCTAAGGGTGATACATTCAACAGAAACAGTTCTATTTAAAACAAAATTTACTTTTTACAATGTCGCCTACTCTAATCCAGACTTTGTTCCATCTTATATATTAACTTTCTATACTGAATTAGCTATAGCCTAAATGATATTAATGGTGTCTTCTTCTGCATGACCAGTTAATCATAATAAATGTAGTAAGTAAAGCTCAAACAAATTAGGTTATGTGCATACATTTGGGCTTTACTGGTTTGTTGTCTATCTCTAACTTTCGATATTGGAATAATTAAGGTTTATAACCTTAATTACAAATATCTGCAAATAAGCTAATAAAGTTATATTGATCATATGTATTACATCTCTATCACAGTAATTTATCATGTAGCCTAAGCAAATTACATATTGTTCAAGATAATTTTGTCTCAAGGTCAACTTTTTTAAATGAGAAGGTAATTCTGTGCAATTACTTGGTCAACCCCAAACTTTTTCATATTTTACTAGGTTCATAAAGATGTTCTCAGAAAGCAAGAAACATATAATTCAAGGCCCGCAAGGCCATCGTACAGAGCGATAAGAAGGTTCAAAGTCCACAAGATAACAGAGGCTTGCGGGAGACGCACGGAAGGCCAGTTGTGACAGTACTGTTATATAATTATATATAATGACAGGTTTGGCCAGGTAGCTATATATATATAGCTACCTGGCCAAACCTGTCATTATAGGCCTTACGCGCGTCTCCCGCAAGCCACTGTTATCGCGTGGACTTTGAACCTTCTTATCGCTCGGCAACCTGTACGATGGCCTTGCGGGCCTTGAATTATATGTTTCTTGCTTTCTGAGAACATCCTTATGACCGTAGTAAAATATGAAAAAGTTTGGGGTTGACCAAGTAATTGCACAGAATTACCAATGAGAAAATAAATGTATCTGCATTAGGTTATATATGAACTGTTATTCATACACAACAATAATTTCAATAAAATAAATTTGAATAATAAATAATCATCGTATTGTGCATGCCTTTTAGATGTTAGTTCTACAATTTAGTATTATTATTATTAAATATATCTAACCTAACCTATTTGTGCTTTTTGATTCTTCCCACCAATACCTAATCTATATTTTAATTTACCAAAAACTCTGTTAATAGGTCAGGTTATGTTACCTATTCAAATAAACTCGAGCATGAAACTATTCACAATCATAGGTTTAAAAATTTAAGTCAATAAATCTTGGTTCTAATTATGTTTGTACCTACATTTTTAATGAACTGATGTATCAAAGAAACATATTTTCAATTAGGTTCTTAAATATTGACTAGGCCCCTAATTGACATCAGGTGATGTATTAAAATAAACACATTTTTAGTTACATTTTTTTTATATAGCCTATATGGTAAAAAGTCAACTTCCCTCCCCCCCCATCTTTAGGCTAGATTTGTTTCTGCCAATTATGTCTGTTGAATATAGGCTAGGCCTATTAGTGTACCTTTAGACATCATAGATTTCATCAAAATTTATTTCAAGATTCTATAAAAAATGTCTTTTTAGAAATACCTTTTGCTGTTATATTCCCTATATTTCTTATACCGCATGTCCAATAAGTATCATTCTTCTTTCTTCTAATGTTCCTAACTCTATTATAGGTTAGTTTATTAGCTTCAGTAGTTATAAGTAGTAGTATTCCTAGGCTATCCAACATAATAATTATAGGCTTAGCTTGTAAGGTGAAAAAAATTAACCTATACTTATTTAGGCCTATACAGTATTAACATTAACTGGTAAAGACAAATATTAGTCCAATTATGTTTATAATATCGATTATTCAATAATACTTATAAACATTAATTAATTGGTCTAAACTCTTCCTATTGTCCTAGGACATCATATTGTGCTAGGAATACTCTTATCAAACTTATTCTGGAAGTGAAACTTACCGAATTAGCCTACAAGAGGCTGAGTCAAAGTCATCTAATGTGGACTCTGCACTATAGATTTCAATTAAGTCTAAGGGTAAGTACAAAACGAAATTTTATAAAACAGTACAAATAGAATATATTAATTCTGCTAGAGAATGGAATTTCCTTATCTGTTCCATAATTTTTTTTTTCCTAAAATGATGTGTTGTCATTTTGTCGGGGAAGTACAGTACCGTCAGTAACAATCACTTATCACAAAATTTGCAACATATAGAATATCTTAGCTAAACTACAAAATTGTTATTGTAAAAAAACTTTAAGAAGACGATATTACACCAACTTACCTGTATTTGTTAAATGTATTTTGAGATAGGTTATATTTTATAACATTCAAAGAAATGCTGAAAGTTTTCACCACATAAACTGATTATAATAACACAAACTGAGGTTCTGCAGTCCTGCAATGCAATAACAAAACCTACAAAACTTATCACACTACACTCTGTGCTGAGTGGATAAAAAACGGATGCAATTGGGTTGGGCGGATGTTTAGAGTATAATTTTCCAAGAGTTCGTTCGAATAGTCATATTGTATGTTCCGTGAGATTACGTGATATGAACTGTATGAACATTATGGTTCTATCTATATATCCACTCAATATAAATTAATATAGATTTATATTGTAATATTATTTTAAATAAAACCTATTACTGTGTGATCATTACTTTACTACAAACTTTTTTTATGACATTTTGACTTATAAATTTGTTAAATAATATTATTTTCTAACAGAAAAAAGTCTGTGTTCAAATTTTATAATACAGTACAATATAATGTAAATTCATGTAGTATGCATGAAACCGAGTACAGTAGAAAAAGATACTTCTGACTATTATTCTGTAATACACCGTACATTTTAAAACCACCTATGAAAATAGCTGGTATGCACAATTGCATGCATAAATTCAATATAGTATATACAAATTTAAAAACTAAAGGAAAAAATCTTTGCAATAAACTCGTTCTTAATAGATTCCAGTATTTTTAATGATACACTGATAAAGAACACGAGTTATTGGTTCCACTAGTTCTCAATGAACGTAGACTAGATACATAATTGAAAACATTTTCTACAGATTTGATTCTTTTTTTTACATCGTTTACGCTGATGTTTCTTTACAAAATATGACATTAAAATTAATGGTTACACTCTCTGCTAAGAGCAATTTTTCAAGAGATCTATTTTTTACGATCTCATCAACATTTTAAAAAATAAAAAAGCTCTTATTACGTTACATTACGTAACTACGGTAGCCCAAGGCTATTTTTTTATACTGAGTTCAAGAATATATTAGACAAATTATTAAAATTTAGATTTTTTTTTTGAAAAAACAGCTTTACAGATTTTCTTATTTGTTACAAATTCATATTATCTACTATCCCTTGGACAAGGTCATTAGGCAAAAAAAATTGATTGGCATTATAAAATGGCGGCAATTTTAAATTCCAGTTTTTCTGGAAGAACTTTTTACTAACACAAGTAATTTTTTTAATTAAATGTTTAACACCCCTCGTATACAGCTCAGTGGCGGCGATAGCAGGCCCGCGAGCCTTGACCGGGATTTTTCGAAAAAATTTACCGGGACCCGGACCCTGCCACAAGGCCCCCCATATCATAACAATATTTTTATGAGTATTGTCAAGATATTACTAAAATAAGGTAAAATGTCTTCAGACAAGATTGTGCATCGTGCATCCAAAACGGCAATAACCATTATTTTTTAGAGAGCAGTATTTATTATTTAATGTCATGATATGTAGTATGTATGTATTGTTTACCGTTGGCCGATAAGTAATGCAGCTATCGCTACGTCGCGCATCACGGTGACTTACTGGCGAAAAGATAAACATCTGGGAAAAGATTATTGGGAGAGGGGGGGCCCGATGAACAAACTTGCGGGGGGCGCGGGTTCTTATCGCCGCCTCTGATACAGCTCTCTAATTTAAATTAGCCTACATCTTACTTGACCATAACCTAATATCAGATATAGACATACAATAATTTATTTTAATCATTTTTCAGGATGGTAAGGACATTAAATTCCCTTTTATAATGACAACAAACAAAAAATGACCTTTTTTAAAAAATAAGCTGACAAGAAAGATTAAATATGTACCTGATGTGTTCAATTCTTACAAAGATCATAATAGTAAAAATTTATACTCTGAGAATCTTAATGGTTGGTGGGTCATAAAACATTTTACTTCAACCCATTACAATTCTACCCCTTTAATTTAGAACTCAAATTTGACAAAATGTAATATTTTTCCAAATCATTTATGGTGACATAAATACAATGGAGTTTTTGAATCAGAGGACTCTCCATAAAACACTCTATCATTCTAAGATTGGAGTACATTAATTTATAACAAGTTGAAGGGCTCTTTCGGCAGTTGTCATACCTTGAGTAGCCACATATATAGCAAAATCATCAACAAATAGAGAACACCAGAAAGGGGAGTGCACATTAGTGGTAATACTGTTGATTGCCAGAGCAAATATGGCCACTTTCAGTACACTACCTTGGGGACACCATTCCCTGAATGATAACAAAAAAAAAATTATTTGAGTACAAATCACTTTTTTTCTGAATCTTCCCAATAACAGTTATAGTCAATACCATGGGATTAATGCCAAGGTACCTTTAGCAGACTGAAATAGGCTGTCTAACAGACTGCCTCATAAGCTTCCTTGACAATGGTGTGACTAATGAAAGCATGGTCAGCAAGATATAAAGATTGTTTTATATATCTTTCAAGCATCGTTAAAATATATTTTGCCTCTTGACATGACACTTATATCAATTCTCTGTTTGAAGTTATTTGTTAATGATGGAAGTTCAATTTTATTATTATACATTTTTCGGACATTTGCCATCATTTGTGTGTTAAAAATCAAAACACGACGTTTTGGGAATAAGAATCAATTCCCGTTATCAAGTGACTAAAAAGTGACATTCTGGACCACGTCACTTGTTGCTATCTTTGATACAACACGTATTTGACGTTAGTTGTGTGTTACCGTGATTGTGTTTTTTGACTTCTCAGTTTTAGCTCTGAGATGCATGCTTAGATATTAAGGTTGGTGGTATTCTTATTTAATTTTACTTCTTACATAGGCTTAGTTTCTAGTTTCATGTTTCTTTAGTTTTTTAGTCACTTGATAACGGGAATTGATTCTTATTCCCGAAACGTCGTGTGTTTGATTTTTAACACACAAATGATGGCAAATGTCCGAAAAATGTATAATAATAAAAAAAAAACTTATATCAAATGGAGTTGAAGAAATGTACAAGATGATCGATGCCAAAATTTGATCATTCTTGCAGCCTTCACTGTTGTGCCTTTTCAAACCGCATTGACAGCATACCTACGGTTTTGTACAATTAGAACTTATATATCAGAAACCATGACATGATTTAAATATCGTGGGTTTTGGAACATAAGATCTAATGACTAACCATTGGTACTAGGCATAAATATCGTCTGTTACAATAGGTGAGCCAAAAGTTATCACCAAGGAAGTAGTTGGGACTTTCTTGCCATTCTATGTTCACATTATGCGAGTAACTTCAATCACAGATTACTCACATAATTCAGACTTTATCTCCTCCAAGGTAAGGTGGAACATAAAATTATAAGTAATCACACCCTTTGAGTAGCTCCAAGATCGGTGAGGTTCCACCAATACTTAAACTTTGATCAAAAAATGAAGTTATCTTCATTAGAGACAAGCTTCGCTTTTTGGCATTTATCTTTACTGAGAGAGTTCCGTTCTGTAGCCTGCTGTGTCTTTGTTGATTAGGAAGGGGCAAACCTTTATATTTCTTTTACTTCCTCAGTACTGGATGAGACTAAAATTTAGGAGTTGGCAACCCAAATGGTTGAGATGCCACCTCATTAGTCTTTAATTAATGCCTTGCAAATGTTTTCAAACTCGTCAGTCAAAACTGAACGATACCTCTGTAACTATTGTTCCAGATTTGACATTTTTGTTAAAAGTATCCATGTAGTTTTTTGTCCGGCCTTTTGTGGGAG
Source organism: Aphrophora alni (assembly GCA_963513935.1). Lineage (NCBI taxonomy): Eukaryota > Metazoa > Arthropoda > Insecta > Hemiptera > Aphrophoridae > Aphrophora > Aphrophora alni. Next base: position 61,298,840 of record OY740775.1, on the reverse strand, counting down.
AAGAATCACAGACGATAATCTGGCATATCCAGCATAATCAATAGCTCAGCCAACTAAAACTAGTTTCAAATTTAAGTAGGACCAAAATATATTGTATTCAGTGTCTCCCCTCTCCCCTAATAAACATAGAGGTGAGTTATGAGACGATATTAACGGTTCCTCACAAACAAATTACTACTGACTAGCCATCCATATACTCATGGAAAATTTACGACTTTATCCATTAACCCAACGTCCACTTTAGTGGTGGGCGTTAACGCTAACAATGGTCAATGTCAACACCAGTTAATGTTGAGCGTGATTAACTGTTGAAAAAAACTGCTAACGTTAACCTGCCAGACAGAACAGAAGACCAAGCGTCTTTGTTTGTTAAGTGTGCAGTGTGCAGTGCATGTGTTCAGTCAGGAGTGAGAAGGCTCTAGTCATCAATCGACTGTCGCCTGTTTCTTAGAATCGGACGAGTCTATTACTCACCTATATTTACACCACACTATTTTCGTATTATCCAGTCGTCGTTTTATAGTTTTAGATTTAGTAAAAAACAAAAGTAAAATAGTAGGCTACAGTAGAAACATAAGTTGATGAATAAACGTTGACTTTAATTGATTCGCTTTAGTTGCTCAACTAAACTAACAGACGACTGCAAAGTATAGATCAGGATCCATGTACTTGACTCCACCAAAGCAACCAAAATGTACATCACCCCTTCTGGACGTAACAGATACGAACACAGTATTCTTTCTTTCTCATACCCATAAAGGATTTCAACATCCGGAAAGAATGGCAGTGTTGCATCATTCGGTTTCCAAGAGAGTAAACGCTACCTAAGAAAGAGATGTACAGCACAATGTGTTGTGAGTGTTTGACTGGAGATTGCGAGGGTCGCCAATCCTCTCTTAATAGTTGCAGCTAGACTGCACCAGCCCTCAAGGTTTTTATTGGACATTTCCAAACACTTCAGATACATGTTGACATTATTGTTATACACAAACACAATAAACCAGCAAATAATCTAGTTATAAAAATGTTTGGAGGAAAAAGTTTTACTCTTAAAGAAAATAAGTTCCACAAAAGGTGGACATACATAAGGAATCTGATTGACTCAGGATAAAAATGACTAAATAGAAAGCTTAAATCATGGAAAATCATTATGGTCATTTTTTCTCCAATAAGGAAAATTCACTTAATTCTTATTACTACATGTTGAGGTTATTTTCCTTTGTCCAATTAAAAAAATAAAATCTATATGTTTGTAATAAAATATACTAATAAATTGTTTAAATAAAGAAGTTTATTTATAGTTTTGCAAATACATATTTCACATTGTTCAAAAAATTTTACATCACAACAATATTCAGTCCTATTTTTACGTATCTAACAAATTTTGCAGTCTGCTATCCAACCAACATCATATGATTTTGTGCTCGTTATATTAGTAAAGGAGATGATTTTAAAATAAGAAATAATTAATTATAAAGTGATTAATACATACATAATTGAGGATGTGGTTTTCCATCCTCGCTTTAATTCTCGGTGAATACGCATTCTGGTGGTCAATATAGGTTTGTAATTTTGGTAGCCTGGCTATAACATTCTGTTTCAAAATTAAATGATTACTTAGTGCCAAATAAATTGAGACTTTACCAAAATTAGCACAACTTGTAAATTTATGTCTTACTATTTCAGTAGAAAAGGGGTTTTTGACAATAAAGCATTTAAAATGACATGTTAGAAATACAACCACACAATATCATTTTAGCATTGCACGATTAATATCTACATAAAAAGAGTTGAACATAATCCTAACTATTATAATTTTATATAAATTTATCTTACCAGGAAAAAAGGATCAATTGGAAGTACTAGTAAATCCAATACATGTAGGGAAATTTTTACTTTTTATGCAATAACTTGTTAATAACAATTTTAAACTTGTTGTTAATTATTATATGGCCAGTAATTAATCACCAATATTTAGATGTATTATTATACTATTAATTATAAATATATTTTAGTTGTGCTTATAATTTTTCTTTTAATTAATAGCTATTAATTAACTTTAAAGGAACACTCTTAGTAATTTTTCACTAAATATAATCCAGCTATTTTTACAACCACAAGTAAACACCAACAGCCTATTTACCCAGTATGACCTATATTCAATAATAAAAAAAAACCCACTTAATCATCCCTTCTTCCTGACTGTGAGAACATACTCACCAGTCATGCATTTATATAAAGAACATTATTTTATTCATAATCTTATCAGCTCAATAAAAGTTCAATTTCTGAAGTTTTAAGGCACAAACAAAATTTTGTAATGATAATTTCGTCTGTTGAATTAGTATATTCCTTTAATGAATATTTTGGACAAATATCAAACACATAATTGTTTAAAAATCTTTTAAAGGATTGTAATTACATTTTATTTTATTTTATAAAATTATGGTCCACATTAAAATAATGTTGAATACAACAGAAAAAATATTTGATGGACTATTACAGATTTTAAGAAATTGTAAAATCAATTATTTCGAAATTAGAAGCTCTAACTACATGGAAGTCAAACATTAACTGATAAGGAAAAACAGCAAACACTGCTATAATCCACAAAAGGTGAGTTAATTACCACTGCTGGTTTCTATCTGTACAGGCCATTTACAGGTCAAACTAAATTTTTGTGGATTACCGGTAACGTGTTAGAGTTTTATGCCTTATAACAAAATTAACAATTATTGCATAATATAGTTATTTGATTGCACTGTAAGAATGTTTCAATAAAGTCTTGTTTTATGTATATTATTAATTAATATATGAAGCTATAAAAAGCAAGATATCACTGAAGTAATAAAAATTATTAAATTTTTAAATTGTAAAATGTAATTTTGAAAATGATAGTTTTAAAATTATTTCCTAGAAATATATCTACAGTATTGGAAAACTCCCCCTTTCCCCATGCAAATTTGAGATCCAGGTCAAATTAGCACCGCTCATTACCCCAAAACAAATCATGAGTGTTCATTTACGTTCATATTTTCTTTATTACTAAAAATTAAAGGTTTCCAAATATAAAAATAGTGGCCGTTTGAAATGAGTTTTGAGAAGTTTCTTCTTACTTTTCGATTCTGTAGCTTGGCAATCTGCATGTACTGTTACCACAAATATTATGAAAATAAATTTGCTTCATATCAGCTCCATGTTGGGTATTTGTGGTTTAAGTGGGTATTTGAGTGGAGTGAAAAAGCCCAAGGAAAAAGAAAGAAGTGCAAGAGATGCACAAACAATTTTTATTTTTAAATTTGCGGACTATAATACCAGTATTTGGTAAGAGAGCAGACTTTATATAAAACTACAATTTGCACACTTTAAATACTAAACACCTTCAATAAATTCATTAATCTAAAAGGCACTAAAAAGACCTATCAATAATTACATCACACAACGTATATAAATAAAGCACATAAATATTTTTGATTTGTCATGTATAATTTTTATAAAATTTGATTCTATATTTATAATATAACAATCATATCGCTTAAAAAGATGAAGTGCTTCCACAACAAACATTAAGTGACGATTTCTCCATAAACACATACTTAATAATTTTCTTATACAATATAAAATAAAAACACTCTATAGACAGTGCTAAATTACTTTACAATCACAGATTTGGACGGATTAAAATTAGTGCTTGTGATACATAGAGATCTATATAAAATAATTGACTAGACATTTAATTTCATCACAAATTCGAAGAAACAGTAAAGCGACAAAGCATTCAATCCAGTTATGGTTTCGAAGCATTGAGTTTTCTTAACCTTCACAGCAATATACACATTTTGGACTGGAACAAAAATGATTTTACAATAATATTTGTTGTCTAGATAATCTCAGTAAGGATTACAATCATAAAAGTCCACTTAGTGTTATATAAACAAGCAATAAAATTTGTTAATGCAATTATATAGTAAGTAGACATACTGCAGTACTAAATAAATATTGCGTTTGACTTGTGAGATGTTTCAAGTTCGATTAAAATAAATTTCTCACAAATACGTTTGAAACACTGAAGCAACAATGTCACTGAAACATGTTTGATTTAAAAAACATATTTGTAATAAATTGTGTTCTAAGTTCTAATTTGATTTTAGATGTTCTAGTAATCAACCTGTTTTATATGGAAATGTAAAATATTTATCAAAGAATAGAAGTGGGTACAGTTTGAAATTTAAATAAAATTGATAATAATTTAAATGTATTTATGCTGGAAGCAACTAAAAAATAGCCAATGGTGTAACATATGTAAGATTGAGTTTAAACCAAATAAAAGAAAACATATATTTATGTATATCAATATACACAAATTAGACATTTTGCTAACTCTGTATAAAACAATTTTTATTAATTTTCATTACTGTTGAGACCGAAGGTTCTTGGTGGAATTCCATGTTTAAAGATAATAAAACACAATTTTTTTATTTTGTAAGATCTACTTTTTATTAGTCTAGCCGACCAATGGTTTCGCCTGCTAAGACATTGACGAGGCTGTATTACAGACTTAAGAAAAAAGAAAAAAACAGAAAACCTTAAAACTAGAGGGTGGGAGTTAGGATACAATGAATGGAAGGTTGGGGAAATACCCGGCCTGGGCAATGACCATAGGAACAATACATAATGGGAAAACCAGTTGATTGTTCTAAGTACAAATAACTTTTAAAGGTTTTACTAATGGAGAGTTATACAAATCTAACTGGTCATTTAAAACTAAATTAGGATTACTGTATCTTATTCTTTTAATTTCTAAGCTCTCCAAAGCATTCAATTTCCTACCTTTATTATCAAAATGTAATATTTTAAAATCTACACTCGAATTAAAATCAGACACTTGATGTATTCATAAATGATTTGAAAAACTGGAATCCTCATATCTTAACCGCCAACTTCTTTCATGTTCACTTAATCTAGATTTAAAATATTTCCAACTTTTTGGCTAACCTTAGCAGGGTAAACCATTGGTCGGCTAGACTAATAAAAAGTGGATATTACAAAATAAAAAAAATTGTGTTTTATTATCTTTAAACAATTTTTATTAATAAATTTAAAAAATTGAATTTGGTAAAATAAAAAAGAAATTATTTTAAAAAAATTGAATTTGGTAAAATAAAAACAGAAATTATTTAAATAGTAAATTAAACTTTAAAATAAAGATTTAACAAAATCATATACTACTTTATGCCTGAAAGAAAACTGATTTGTGCTGAATGTATGAACATTGAGTTAGCATTCAGAAAAGGATATCCGTTGGAAAAGGTAAGTGATGTCACGTCCTAGGAATATTGAAGGTTTTCTTTGCAGTGCTAGAAGTGCTTCGCTCTCTATATAGGGGAAAGTCCAGTTCCTCCAAGTAAATTTTCATAAGGGAGAAATTAAGACTCTATATAGCCATCATGTTAAAATTCATTTTAACTGTCGTCTGAGTGAGTTTCAAAAGAGTAGTATTTCTAATTGTTTGGTTGAATCATCATTATTCTTATAAAATGGACAATGATTTTAAGTCGGCATAGATAAGTACGATGTAATTAATCAGAACTATTTAATTGTAATATAAAAACTATATGAACTACGTGAATTTATAAAGAATGAAAGTTTAGAATGTAATTTGTATGTGTGTATTGTACCATGAGTGAGTAAATTTAAAATTTCCATCAACTACATAATGTTGTAGAGTTCTTTCTTTCAGATCCAGTCTAAGTACAAAAAGAGAAACCCAACTACACCACAGGTTTAATTAACATTAACTACACCAACTAATTTTAATTAATATAAAAAAATATGAAAAATGTGTGTCTTGGTTTTGAAAAAAAAGATAATGCAATACTTGGAACACAATGAATTTGTTTGTGACATTATCATGCCGCCATGACGTTACAAGTGATGAAATAATTCCTCAGTTCTAATATTGTACGTTTTAAAAAGACTTAAGGTCAAAATATGTTGTGATAGCCGACTTTGGTAATTTATTGTGTAAATGTAAAATGCTTAGAGTACGATTTGTTATTTTTTAAATTGTTACAACTGGTTGGCCAAAATAAACTAACCTACCTTTACCTGTTGTAAAGAAATTATAGTCTCAAAATGAGTGTTTCATTTTTCATATTTTTTAACATTTGATAACTTATAATTTTTCATCTACTATTTTGAATATGACTATTTTCTATTACATTACATTATTCTAAATTGAAACAATTAATAACATGATGATTACCTTCTACTTTATATTTCCAACTTTGATCGCTTCTCTTTTGCACAATCCTAGGTTCGGTCATTTTAAAAGAGATCCAAAGTACACTCTACATTTCAAACTGGGGTCAATTAAAAATTTCAATCAGCATTTATTTCACCCAATGACCATTTTCGGAGTTCATTTCCGAAATTAATTTATATCTTTAGATGTGACAAATTTCAATGAAAGTACATCACATCAGACTAGATAAATTGAAACATTGTCTAATTAATCGATTCAAATTTATATCAGAAATCACTTTTTTGATTAACACATAGGTATCTAATTTGTGTGGCCTTAGTTTCCAAAGCTTTGAAGAATCCATTCCTCTTCTTTCTGTGTGTAGGTGTGTGTAAGTAAATAAGTTTTGTATCAGTATAAGTTTATAACAATCTTGGATTATAATTTACACACCCCTACACATAGACATAACAGAAGTTGAAATATGAATTTGTTAAACGGGTTCACTCTTTAATTAAATTAAAATATAAACAATAAATAAACACTTATAAATATGAATAAACTTTGTGTTTTTAGATATTCATCCTGTAATTGTGGTTGGGGAATTATCAAATAATTTGTGAATTTCACCAAAGGGTTCATTGAAGATTGTATTACATTATAATGTAAGAATGAGGTTGGCAATGAGCACACACACACAAAAGCAAAAGAAATTGGCATCCTATCATAACAGCGTATCGGCTGCATGTTGAGTATATTTTAAATGTCACAACCTTTGACGATGAAATCAAATATAAAACTATTCTATTAATATACAAAATTTTCATTAGGTGTCTAATTATTCTTCATATTAAATATTTACCTTTACTTTACTCTTAGCCTTTTTTGTTGCATCCATTGTTTTCTTCTCCTCATGGAGGGGTTCACAAATGTTGGCTGGAAAGAAAAAAGATATTAATTATAAGATATGAAATTTTAGAAATATTACTGCAAAAATAATTGAATACAAAATTTCTTGAACCTAAGATATATTCCAAAATAAGTTGATGGGGGTCATAATATTACTTGCGAAGCCCTGTCATGCAATTTAACATTTACAAAAATTTACTAAATCTCGTAGTTGTTGCTACTCTCATCATGAAAACTTCAACCTGACAAACTGTCGATGTTAAACAACTTCCACTCACTTGGTAAAACTTTAAACAAAGTTTGTATTTAGTTTTAGCTGTGGTGGCGGGTGCAATAGTGGAACTCATTAAATGACATTTTTTCTCTCTCTTATTAAAAAAAATGGCAACCTCGAAACTTGCACTGTTGGCCAAAGAGGTTCCTAATTTGTTTTCCTTTCATATAAATGTTTGTGTTTTTGTTGTTGTTGTAAACTAAGAAAAATAAATTATGATTATTATTATACCATCTCTACAGCCTAAATGATTGTAGGTCGTTAACTTATTTTATGCTTTCTTATTAATTTCTTCCTTCAGTAGTCTATAACACTATGATGCTTGGTTTTAGAATTTTTGTTTTTAACTCCTGAAAAAAAATTTAAAAAATAATAATATAATTGGTAAATGGGAGACCATTTTAGATTTACTCATAAAAGAAATACATTCAAAACAAGCCAAGAATATAATTTTTAAAATAGAAAAATTAAGAAAGTTAGTGTCAAATATTTGTTTACAGTGTGATTTTAATCAATATAAAACTAAAAGTACAAAATTCTTTTTTTTTAAATTTCCCATGTATTACGGGTGAGTATTAAGTATTGGACCACCAACAACACTAAACTTTTTCAATTATTTTTCATTTCTACTAGAAAACATAACCTCAATAATTTGCACCCTTCTGTTCTGTTTCCTTTGTATGTTTTTGTTATATTCATATGATTTATTTGTTGTAGAATATGAAACAAACAAAATACATTAATAAAATTCAGCTTTTGAATTTACTTTAAAAAAAGTACATAAATATAAGGTTTGTTAGGAAATGATCCAAAATAAATAGCCGTCCTTGAAACAAATGAACTTAGGAGGTGACCTCTGTTGGAATGATGGAAGATACATTTGTTTGTGTGAATTTTTACCCCACTTGTAGAAACTGGCAGTTAGGTTGTGATTCAGCATCTGTTGGATTTCCATTTTCCATGAAATGATGGAATGACTTGAACAGCAGTACTGCATTAGCTACAATACCATAGATGACATTCTAAAAAGCCCTCAACAAGCCAAAATGAAATCACTGGCTATGTGTGGACTTTGGTCATGTGTCACTGTCCAGGAATTTTATAGTTTTAGTATATTTTATTTTGAGCAACCATTTGGCCTTAGGCAGAGTAACAATAAAATTCGGGCCAACGCTGCTAGTGAAAGGAAAGTAGTAACTTTGTTTGAAAAGTCTCACAGGATGTGTCGAAACTCACAAATGGTGATCTGAGTTCATGAAAACAGTGATTACTGGTGATGAGTTGTGTATTTAGAGATACAACCCAGACGCAGTTGCCATAGTGGTGACATTGAACTTCTACAATGTCAAAAAAGCATACTACGTATACAGTAACATCACCTGTAAGTTAGTTACATTGATTGTTTTCTTGAACTTCCATAAATAAATAAATAAATATATATATATATATATATATATATATATATATATATATATAACATTACTAAAGAGCACTAACTTCTAACTTGGTCGCCATATGACGCTGTGTGGTGTAAGTGACCAAACTTAAGGACACCAGAACTTGGAAAATGTGAAGCATTAAGACTACTGATCTTCGACTCAGATGTGACCCTTTGAAGCGACAAGCAACCCAGCTAGGAAAATCCTGACCCTCACCAAGGGAATAGACATAAGCTAGATAGAAATTTAAGAAGTACACAAAAAGTCTTTCAGGCTGAAGTGCCTAGAGGATAACATCCACTTCTTATAACAATAATGACACCAGGGACTTGACAGCTTTATGATGACAACGCTCCATGTTATCCCTTCCATCTGATCAAGAATTTCTTGCCAAACTCAGCACTCCTGTAGTACATTAGGCTCCCAAGATGGATCTTATAAATTTTATATAGTTCTCCAACCTTAATATTCCACTATAAGGGACCTCGATTTCATGGAAAATGAAAATCCGACAAGTGCTGAATAAGTTCTACATTCAATGACCGACTGCCAGCGACTGACGCTCTCTATGGGGAAAAACAGAACAATTCAGACATGTACATGAAGGTATATCTACAGAAAATTTTTAATTTCTGATATTATTTAAAACAAATCGTGTAAAAGGCAACAAAATATAAAAAAAAATCTATAACTGACCTGCATTTTTTTTAGCCTCAGACTGCACAGAAGGTGTTCGTTTCATAAGAGTAAGAAATGTTCTTAAACGACTTGTAGACCTTACTAAAAATCATTTGTTTGTTAGTTGCTTTAATAAAAAAATATTTGTACTTTTATCATGAAATAATAAAAATATTTAATATACACTATTTAGTATAAGTATTTAATTTTGGTTTTTTTAATGTATGTAATATGCTTCTGTTATGTAAGTGATAATAACACTGTGCCTGTTTTAATATGTATTAAGCACAAAGGAGATCTTATCTCTTAAACACTCCAACCTAAATTACTTTTTGCTGCTTTTATACTATAATCCAGCTAGTTTAGTTGTATATCCTTTATGGATCTATGAACCTGCTTTCCTAGATTATCTATTGTTTCTCGACTATTGGACAGATCAAGCAAGATTAATTATTTTTCGCTCCAGTATTTACTTTAAAAGTATATGTTCTGGAGTTTCCTTTTACTGTCCACATGTTCTACACTTCAACTGTAATGGGCTAGACTCAGGTGTTCAAATGTTTCTTGAATGATCTATATGTATTAACAAAATTGAAGGACCTTACTTTGTTAAGCTTACTCAGTGAGATTATAAACCTAGAGGGTTTTTTATGGGATGGTACAATGACCCCATAGAAGTTACTCTTTGAGACCTATCACCATCTCTTAAGGATTTCTGATTTCACCCAACTTCTTATGATGATTCTTGTCATACTTCTACTTACACCACAAGCAGGTTCTAGGCGAATCAATGGATTTCTGCCAATCTCGTCAATTCATCATCTTTCTTGTTTCCTGCAAATTCGCTGTGACCAAAGAGGTTTATAAGAAATTTTTAACATTTAGTGAAAGACTCTTCTTCAAACATGTATGACATTTTTCTCCTTTATGTAAATACATTTCTTAGATCCCCAACTCCATTTTGTAAACAAACAGTTTTTTTTTGAACTTATAATTATTAACATATGGCAAAGATTTTTAACATCAACTCCACAGTCAGATTCTGGAAAATATTTTTGGTACATCAATAATTATCAACTATGTTGTATGAATTGACAAAGTAAGAAACCCAAAATCCATATTAGGGTCCACATTTGGTTAGATAAAAAAAAGACAAATATTTCTATTTGGATACTGTTGGTAAAAAGAAAAGAAATTTCAATACAATGTTTCAAACCATAATTCTTATTAAAATCTGATGAGTTTTTTCAAAATAAATCTAAGTGAACACCACACAATTATTATGTCAATAAATTATGAATGAATCAATGAATTGAAATAAAAAAACAAACAGGAAGAAAACACACACACACACAAATATATATATATATATATATATATATATATATATATATATCCATTAAAACAACACACTCCAAAAGTGTGTTAAAAGCAAATTTGCATAAACAAAAAATTGGTCAATCTCTTTAAAGTATTGTAGCGAGATATAACATAATATGTTTAACCTTTTTGTATTATGTTACTTCAGTCTGGGACACATTAACTTATATTTTATAAATATCACAGACTATTCATGTGGTGGCAGATATCATGGGATACCGTGAATAAAGTCTGTTACATATGTTTGAATTGTCCCAATTAAAATAATTACGAGCAATATTTTCAAATATAACATTATACATGTTATGTTGGTGTGAAGAGACCTTTAGTCTTCCAAAAGTTCGACAAAAGTCTTTTGTCCTGGGTACGAGAGTTCTGCACCCTGAACTGGCCTGAAGAGAGGCACGGCTCAGTGGGTCTTATCCTAGAAGATATGCGGAAATATATATACATCAAATCAAATCAATACTTACTAAAGAAGCTAGAGCGGTTTCATCATAATTTATGATATTATCAGTGATCCTATGACTAACGAATTGACAAGACCTACACATAGTTACCAGTGTTTGTTGACATGTACGTTATACAAGTTTTAAAAGATTTTAATATTTTTTATATTATTGTTGTAATATTTTAAAGTATTTGATGAATATGTTTTAATAGCAGTATTTTTAATATGTAACCTGATGATGTCATAATTATGACGAAACAGCTGTAACTTCTTTAGTAAGTATTGACTTGATTTGACGTACAAAAATAAATAAATATATTTAATATATCGTCGGATAGTAATAATGGATTAATATGACACTATTAAAGCTTGTTATCAGTAATATTATTCTACATAAATAAATGTAAGCCTAACAATTCAGATAAAGTAAATATAATTATTAACTGACCTTGTGTTTTATTTTGTTGTTCTTCAGCTGTCACTTCAACATCAGGACTGGAATAAGAAGGTTCAAGTTTCTTCTCTACGGGCAATTCCTTACTATCTTCTTCCATATTAAACTGTTCCTTAAAACATAATATATATATTATAGTAAAGAAAACTGCATAAAACTAAAATCTTTAAACTAACATTCTTATTGTTTGTAGCTTTAAAATAAATACTAAATCATTTTCTACAAAATCTAAATTAATACAATCTATTTTGCAATATAGAAATTCCTAGCTATTAATTAGAATCACTCTCAAGGTAATGTTGACACCTGATACTGTACTTTGAAATGTCCATGAATCCTACCCTTTTGAGTAATTTGGTATCAATTTTGGCTTACTGTATTACTTACCCTATACTCTTACCCAGTATACGAAGAGTATAGGGTACGTTTGGTAATCATAAAAAATTAGAACTTAATTTTTTGACTAATCTTTACATTTCATTGTCTTAGGAAACTGAAAAGTGATTTTATACAAGTCTGTCAACATTTGCAAGATAGCGGCCACAAAAATTAAGAGAGCAATATGAAATTTGGTATAGCTGTGCTGTAATAATACCGAAATTCCAAAGATATAAGATTATATATACATAACATGAAAATCACTAAATTAAACATATACACTAACACTAACCAAAAACATAACCCATTTCATCAAACCCCTAATCCACACTAGATATAAATATCATTCATATTTGGTAAATATATAAATAAAATATAATTTGTGGAACATGAACAGTGAAACACATTATAGATAAAAAGTTTGAACAAAAAAATTAAAAGAGACAGAGAAAAAAACATTAGGTAAAAAAGAGAAAGACGAACTATCATTTGGAATGAAAAGGAAGTCTTAATAGTGGAGGGAGGAAAAAAAATAGAATTGCTAAAAAATTCTATTAAAAATCATCCAAAACAGGCAGCATCAGGTTTTCGGCCCAGGTAAAAATTTAAGTATTTTGAATAAAAGTATACCATTAAAAAACAACTAAGTAGCTAATATAATATAATATTTTAGTTCAGAACTATCACAGGAATTAAATAAATAATAGAAGAAATAATAGATACTACTGTTATTACTAATTTTTTTATATAGTCAATAAACTACTTATAATTTTTTGACTACTAAATAAATAAATAAATAATCAACTTGACTTGTGAGATGGCATACTAGATAGAATAAAACTTGAACACAACTTGCAATGCCACCCACCTTTTCTATTTTAGACTTTAGCTCACAAAGTATGAACCTTCTTTTGCTTTTGCAAATTTATACCCGGCTTTAGACTCTATTTTGCAATTGGTGGTGTTGACAAGACGAAACTATAAATCTTAACTTTTGTACAACTTATAGCTGGTTGATGACTTTATTTATGTTTCTGTTTGTTTCGTATTTGCTCAGTCTTAAATTTAATTTTATTTGTACGATTCTATCAAGAGGTCGTGACTTGTGGGAGAGTTATTATAAATTAGAATATAATAAATATTTCCATAAAATATGCATTTCAAATATCTCATTAATAATACCATCCCTAATGACGCAAACCATTTTGTTCCGGCTCCTAGACACATGGCTCCTAGACGGATGCATAGGCTCATTGCTTATTCAGAACATCGAATCTAAACTTGGAATCGTACTTTTTGCATATTTTGCACAGAAATATTGGATTTTGGAAAAGGGTCTTCCCAGCTTAAGACTGATCTAATTAAAAATTAAGAGTGTTCTTGTTAAAAAAGGTAGAGTTGTTAGATTTTAATACTTTTGATGTTGTACTCATTTTTAATAATTGTAATTTATAATGATGTGTCTTATAACAAACTGCTCTGTTCTGAAGACAATTTTAATAAATGAATAAATAATTGTTTTAAAACGAGGTATGTACAACACGATTTCATAAAATTCGCTATTTTATCGCTACGGAACCTTTAATGCACATTACCGTCAAATAAAATCTCCGTTCTGTTTTTTCGTTCATTAGTCGCGTAGGCATTATGTCCTTATTGGCTAGCTAAGAAAACGTGATGCTTTTGTTGCTTATGTTTTGACTTTGGATCAGTAGCTATTATAGATTGTTTGTGTTCTAGTTTATAATTATTTATAAAATAGTGTAATCTTTAAATAAATTTTGTTAGTTACATTTTAATTTCTTTATTATTTATGGCATCGATGTGTGGGTATATTTTAAAATTGATTTGGATAATGAGCAGTTCGCATGTTGCAATTTGTGTTTGAAGAAAAAATCTAGCGGTGGAAAAAGCAAAACCACTTCGAACCCAATAAAACATTTAAAACTAGTGCATACAATTAATATAAAGCAAACTAAAGTGAATTCACTAAAAACATAAACTAATATTGGTGCTACATTGATTTCTACCACTGAAAATTCAGGTAGCAGCAATTGTTCCCAACTAAAACTAAGGGCACACTAGATTGTTTTATTAAAACACAAAAATTAGACTTAGACATGGCATGTACTAAAAAAGCACTTGGAGATAAAGTTGTGTCTACTAGGCCTTTTTGAAAGAAGTAGGGTTACTATCAGTTCAGATAGACCAACCATCTACTTCAAAATGTTCTGACGTCTTTTAACTGTAATGAAATGAATTTAGATGAACCATCCCAAATTGCACAATCGATAACAACACCTTCAACATTAATAATTTCTTCTCAGCTCTCAACTACACGAGACTCAGACCAATTTGAGGCAACACCTAATCGAAAGAGCTACTTTCCCAAAGTAATAAAATTGTCTAAACATTCAAAAAGGCAACAAACAATTCCAGAGTTACAAGATAGATATTTAAAATTTAACTCTGAGGACTATCGATCAAAAAAGATTGTCTCGCTTATAGGCGAAATGATATGTATAAATGTACAACTGTTGTCTTTTGAGAACAAAGGTTTCAGGCGCCTCATAAATCATTTAGAGCCTTGTTACACTGTTCTCTCAAGCAAACGATTATCAAATAATATATTAGGAAACATGTATAAAACTATATCGTTAAAAGTAAAACAAGATTTAATAAGAGCTGAAAATATTGCTATAAGCACTGATATGTGGACCTCAATAGCAAATGCAGACTACTTGGCTGTAACTGCTCATTTATATGAAAACAACAGATATTTTTGTTACAGCGAACAATCCTAAAATAATCAATCTTATTATAAAAGTCAAAAAGATAGTGGGCAGTTTCAAGCATTTGGTAAAACTTAAAAAGTTGCTTAAAGAATGTCAGGTTCAACTTGATTTACCTGCTTATCGAATGATCCAGGACGAACCAACGAAATGGTTTTCCATATGCTTAGAAGTATCAATGCTCTTGTCCTAGTCTGAGCAAAGAGAGGAAGTAAAGTTTCAGTGGAATTTACGACAAATGATTGGAAAACAATTGAGTATGCTGTACACATCTTGGAGGTTTTTGAGACGGCTACTCTTCAATTTTATAAATGATTTGCCTTATAATTTATCATCTACTATATTTTTCTTTGCTGATGATACTACAATTCTAAATAGTCATAATGATTTGGAGAAGTTAAATAATATTGTACATTGGAAGAAGCAGTTACGATTAAATACTAATAATATGTTTTTAAATGAACAAAAAACACAATTAATTACTCTCTCTATAAAATGTAACCCTAAAGATAAAATTAAGCTCTTGGGTATCAACATAGATTCTAGTCTTTCATGGCAGTATCTCGTCACAGATATAGTAAAGAAACTGGCATGGACTATGTTCTTGATTAGGAATCTAAGGCATAGACTATCACACAATTATATTTGAAATATATATTTTGATTTATTTCAAAGTCTCTTGAGATATGTGCTACACATACACACACACACACACACATATATATATATATATATATATATATATATATATATATATGGGGGAACAGTAATAATATTGCAATTTTATTAAAATTAAAACAAAAATTATTAGAATAATAAGTTATGCTGGTTATAGAGAAAGTTGTAGCCCTTTAATGTGATCAATTTATATACATTTGATTTGCATTTACGTTTGATAAATCAGCATTTGATTTGCTGATTTATATTAATCTAAATAAATCTGATATTAAATACAGGTCATAAGTTCATACACGTACAATACTAGAAATATTCACATTATAGATGTTTCTTATAGTAGATTTATATTGTTAACACTGATGACCGACGGTACTTGATAGAATTCCATAAACAAATAAAACACAATTTTTCTTTTGTAAAATTCTATAATTTATTTGGTCTAGCCGACCATGGTTTCGCCAGTTACGGCATTGACGAGGCTCTTACAAGACTAAATACAAAGCACACCATAACTATTATAAAAGGTTGAGAAAGGCAGGAAATTCCCGTTAACAAACAAAGCACAAAGACCCGGGGGAAAAAATCCCCAGGTCATTCACACAGGTATTAACCAACCTTGAATAGAGGTTGAAGTAAAGGAGAAAATGACAAAAATTCCGTTTGGTCATTTAAAACTAGATTATCATCATTACACAAAAGTCTCGTTAATTCCAAACGCTAATTCCAAACTAACTAAAGTTAGTAAATTCCAAAGATAAAATAGAAAAAATGCAAAAAAGTGGTTTGTACAAACTGACATGTAGTATTTGTAATGCTGCTTATGTTGGCCAAACAGGCCGTAGTTTTAAGTGTAGATTAGGTGAGCATGAAAGGAGTTGGCGGTTAGGTTATAATGATTCTAGTTTTTCTAACCATTTAAAAAATCACACATTGACAGATTTTTATTCTAATGTTAATTTTGAAATTCTACATGATAACGTAAAAAGTAGAAAATTAAATGTTTTGGAAATTTTAGAAATTAAGAGACTTTTGTGTAATGATGATAATCTAGTTTTAAATGACCAAACGGAATTTTTGTCATTTTCTCCTTTACTTCAACCTCTATTCAAGGTTGGTTAATATCTGTGTGAATGACCTGGGGATTTTTTCCCCCGGGTCTTTGTGCTTTGTTTGTTAACGGGAATTTCCTGCCTTTCTCAACCTTTTATAATAGTTATGGTGTGCTTTGTATTTAGTCTTGTAAGAGCCTCGTCAATGCCGTAACTGGCGAAACCATGGTCGGCTAGACCAAATAAATTATAGAATTTTACAAAAGAAAAATTGTGTTTTATTTGTTATAGTAGATTAAGTATGATACACAAAAATTTAATGTTTTAGGTTTTAAGTATTTTTATTAAATTACCTTTGGGATTTAAAAACATGCTCATAAAGTTATTTAAAATTAATTCTATAAATTTCTATTGGAACATCCGATGTGTGATAAATGAATTCCTTAGTGCAAATATTATGATTGAAGTTAATTGCATGTTTTATATATTTAATGATAATAAAGATATAATAATAATAATAATACAATGAATATATACCATCTACAAGACATAACTAGCATCTACTACAAGGAATATTTACCACCTATGAGACATAATATGTCTCCACCTATGACTACTAACCACAATAATGAATGTGTACCACGTATGACATTATCTAGCAACCACAATAATGGATATATACCACTTATGACATATAACTAGCATCTACTATAATAAATATATACCACCTATGAGACATTACTAGCAACCACAATAATGAATGTATACCACTTATGACATATAACTAGCATCTACTATAATGAATATATACCACCTATGAGACATAACTAGCAACCACAATAATGAATATATACCACTTATGACATAACTAGCATCTAATATAATGAATACATACCACCTATGAGACAAACTAGCATCCACAATAATGAATGTATACCACTTATGACATTAACTAGCAACCACAATAATGGATATATACCACTTATGACATATAACTAGCATCTACTGTAATAAATATATACCACCTATGAGACATAATTAGCAACCACAATAATGAATATATACCACTTATGACATATAACTAGCATCTACTATAATGAATATATACCACCTATGAGACAACTAGCGACCACAATAACGAATGTATACCACTTATGACATATAACTAGCATCTACTATTATGAATATATACCATCTATGAGACATAAATAGCAACCACAATAATGAATGTATACCACTTATGACATATAACTAGGATCTAATATAATGAATATATACCACCTATAAGACATAACTACTATAATGAATACTATGAAACTATCTACGAATCGTAACTCAAGTCACTTACTGTATGTTCGATTACTAGTTGACTCGATTTAGAATTCCAAGGATTATTTTCCATATCAATCCTTCTCCAAACACCTCTGATTTCCTCATATTCTATATCTTCTCCACCTCGCAATCTTTCCCCACTCCAAACATTCCTCTTTACATAATCCTTCTTGCAAACATCATTTTCTTTTTTCTCAGACATTTTTAACAATACTTCATTTTCATAATTATTATTAGCATTGAACAAATTCAAAATTACTCCATTTTTTGGTTTGGCATTTCTATTTCTGACCATTAAATACTCATTTTTATCTACCAAATTGTCCATAGTAGATTTATTGCAGTTTAATAAATAATCACTCTTGACGGATTGCATTGATTTCTTGTCTTTATTGGAATGTTTTCCAGAAAAACTGTGACGACCATTCAAATCTTGATCATCATGTACATTAATTTTACTATTTAAAATTTCAATTGTTTTAAAATATTTATCAATAGTTTTGTTTAAACAATCCGATTCAACTACACAATTACTTATTTTCAAATCATTTTTTAAGCACTGCTTAGACATATTTTTTTCCAAAACATTTCCCTTCAATTTATTAAAATTATTGTTTTCTAATTTTCTTTCACTACTGTTGTGTCTTTTACTACACAAATCAGATTTTTCAACATCTTTTAACATAGTTTTATAATTGCTCTTAAAACAATTATTCAGATCATCCTGAGCTTGACCCATATAATCTCTACTAGAATTTCTAAAAGTTCTTTCAATCGTTCTGTTAGAAAACTTTCCACTCGAAGCTGTTGAATTTTTTTCATTTATTAAATTTATCATTTCTTCTTCTTCAGTAGTGCAACCATGTTCTCTATCACTCATAACATCAATGCGTGAAGGTAAATAATATGGTTTTGTACAGGTGGTTTTATCGCGTTCTGAAAACACGTTTAATATTTTTTTTGGAGGAGGGTATTTATAAAAATCTGGCATTGATTTAATAGAATTACTGCATTGATTTGGTACATTCAATTGTGCAGCAGTAGAAAATGATAAGCTATCTTTCATTAAAGAATTATTACAACATTCTTTGTTATTTAATAAATTGTTTTTAATTTCTCTCACACATTTATGATGAAATCTCTCATCTCTAACATCACTTGGCGAATCATTCTCCGATTTGCCAGTAGCTAAACCATCACTATCAGTGTTATTTTCATCATCACTGTTTAATTTTATAGTAAATGTTAGATTATTATTAAATTCTTCATCCGAATTCTCATGATTATTTTGTGCTGAATGACCTTGATTTTCTTTACATTTATTGTCTCTAAAAGAGCCAGTACTACAAGATGTCCTATCGTCTATTCCTTCTAACCACAATTTTAATGTTGTATTGTTGACATTTTTGTTAATTTCAGAAGAATTTTGATGAACTACTGAGTTAAGGAATTGATTACAGTTCATAACATATATTACATCATCTCCATCAGATACAGCACTAAGAACTTCAACATCTGTATTCTTCGTGCTTAGAGCAGACAAACAACGAATCTTACATTGATTAATCTTACTCACTCTGTTTGATGAATGTTGCGGAGAATTCACAATCTCAACTGAACAAAGTGAAGTAGCTTCAAAGTCTTTGAATGATTTGCTCTCATCGGGTTCATCGTGTGAGTTACTGGATTGGATAATTGAGGAATTTCCATTTAAAAGTTCATTATCATAAGGATTGAGAGGATTATCATTATTAACATTATTAATTTCGATTGTATCATTTACATCATTGTGCATTGATGACAAGGATTCAGGATAAGATTTTGGTATGGATTCAGGTTTATTACTCGATGGAACAGGTAGAGGGACTCTTTGAAGTGGTGGTAGAGGTCCTCGAGCACTTATTGGCGGTGGAGATATTATACCAGTCTGGAAAAAACAATGTATATGAATTAATTACCTTCATGACAAGTAGATTAAAGTTCCAACTACATTATAATTCAAGTTGTTTAGATTTAACAGTTTATTCTAAAAGTATTGTTATATTTGGGACATTACACTAATTGCTGATGACTACGAAAAACATTGAGGATTTGTATAATGGATTGGGATTATCTGTAGGACAAAGATTGATGCAGAAAAGATTATGAGATTATACCCGTGGTCGTTATGTCTCAGTGAGTTGAAGAATGAAAATGTGTGTAGCACACTTGATCCTCATTTTATTCAGTTTAATTAAAATTTTCTTATAGATTGTTAGTTCCCTTTATGGGCTTTGACACAGTGGATTAATTCAAACAATTCGGACTGTGATAAATGAATGGGACCTTGAAGTGTAATTCAGACACAACTGCACTTTCATTGACAAATGAAAAATTGATAATTTAAACTTAGTCCTCCCTAAATTGTAAATTTAAACACATTAATTTAATTCATTTACTAATGTTTTAAATAAATAATGAATTAATCAATCCGAACCTACCATTCTAGAAATAATTGGGCCTGAACCTAACCCAAACTATTTTTGGCCACCTTCTTTGCTTCTCTTCAGGATTTACAGTAGAACTTGGATAATTCAATCTTCTATAATTCAAAATCATCTTTAATTCGAATACTTTGTTTAGTCCCTGACATTTTGTATAATAAACAATGTTAAAAATAGTGGATAATTCGAACTCTCAGAGCAGTAATAGTACAGTATATATTGTGATGTTGATTCTATTTTATCCCCATTTTGCTTAGAGGATGTGACGATTTAAACATTTTTTTTTGAGAGAGATCACAATACACAACTATACAACACACTGTTGTCACAACTTTAATGAAACTGGATTCTAAAAGGACCCTGACAAACTGCTGTATAAAAGAGACAAAGAAAGCAAACATAGTGTCCAGGAAGTCAACTTCCGGGTAATTTCCGAACAGACATTCCAATGTGTGTTTCGAGACATCTACAATTTCCTAGAAAAGAGTGATATTTTATGCTCCAATGTCCTTTATTCAGAAGTTTAAACTGACCCATTAGCCATCAGTTCCGTGTCCATTTATAGGTAAGTCTATTGTTTAGAAACACTACAGAGGCCAGAAAAGCATGAACTCGGTCGGGGAATAAAAAAAAGTCCGTTTATTAGAAGTGTCTGTTAAGGGAAGTTTCTCTGTAGTATAAATAAAACATGTTTGTTGTATGTTTGAATCGTGTACTGTAGTACAGTTTGTACCCTTTTAATACAACTGCTTGTTAGGTTCAAAACAATCATTTAAACATCTGTCGGTTTAACCGGTCATATCGGCAACCGGCCAGGGGCCTGGTCCTGTAGAGCTGCTTAAGAAGGCACCTACAGTATATATTTTGACACTTATTTTGTTTAGAAAATAAACTTCTTTCTTAAAATTTGAAATTAGTTTTTTTTACCTTAATTTGGTTGATTCGAATTTTTTTAATGGTCCCTAGAAGTTCGAATTACCCAAGTTCAACTGTATAAGTAGATGATAGGTATAATCAAAAAAGTAATTTGATTCTGATTGATTTAAATATTTTTTTGGAAAAAAAGTCCTTTTCTACAAAACATAAATTTTAAAAGCTAAACTGTAAAAAATAAATGTGCTACTCATTACCTCCTTTCAAAATGATCTCAATATATATATATATATATATCTTATTCTATTAAACGAGCAAGGAATTGTATGTATGTACCTATTTCCAGTCATTTTATCTCAAAAACTACTCTAACGATTTTCTCCATATTTTGTATATAAAGGGTTTTCAACATCAGGAATCCAAAAAACTTGGTCAAAATTTCGAGAAAAATCATTTTCTATGAGTTTTTACGATTCGAAAATTCTATTAAACAAGCAAGGAATTGTATGTAGCCTATGTACCTATTTC
Source organism: Aphrophora alni (assembly GCA_963513935.1). Classification (NCBI taxonomy): domain Eukaryota; kingdom Metazoa; phylum Arthropoda; class Insecta; order Hemiptera; family Aphrophoridae; genus Aphrophora; species Aphrophora alni. The sequence continues at coordinate 61,276,898 of OY740775.1, read as the reverse complement.
CAGTCATTTTATCTCAAAAACGACTCTAAAGATTTTCTCCATATTTTGTATATAAAGGGTTTTTAACATCAGGAATCCAATGAACTTTGTAAAAGTTTCAAGATAAATCATTTTCTATGAGTTTTCACGATTCGAAAAATACGCAGTAAAAAAATATATATTATAGCATTTCATGATACTGTAACAGTATTTGCAATCAGCTGGCAAAAGGGAATTAAATAATCTCAAATAAGTTAATGTGTAACTTGTATTTAAACTAATTATTTAGATAAAGAGAAGTTATTTGTAGTGTGTTTATGTAAATAATAAAGTTTTTAATAATATCTCTTTATCATATCCAAAATTATATCATTATTGAATAAATAATTCACTGGCTGATTATTCTGTTCAAATACCAAAATATAATTTGGCCTATTATAAAGTAAACCAACACTGAAAAACAAACTCGTTGCCTTGACAACGGATTCACCGCCCAATAAGAATGGACGACTCAAAACAATGCAGTTGTAACCGGCAAGCTTAAAATACCGTAACGTTTTATTGTGGGACTTCTGAAGGAGCTAGATATCTTTTTTTTGTGTGAGGAAAAGTGAATTTTGTAGTCATATTGACCGAAGTTGTATCTAGAACTACACAGGTAACGAAACTAAACATAGCGAACAATTTGAACTAAATTCTTTCCATCATACATCAAAATTTAATAACTTTTCTTTTGAGTATAATTTTTCGTAAAAAACGGGATTTCTTAGCCAGCACGAGATCCCATTCACAAATATATTGTATTTTTTAATTTAAAAAAATAAATTTAAAAAAAACATTTTGACGTATTCTACCTTTGTAGAAGTAACCAACCAAAGTCAATTTAATTTGATATTGTTAACCTAGATTTTGCTTACCTAGAATAAAATTTGTATAACCTAGATTTTGTTTACCTAGAATATAATTTGTATAACCTAGAAAGATCAATAAGTATAATATGTCTATGCAATCCTTAGCGTTGTTGCATGAAAAAATTTTGAAATTTTATTTGGTTTGTTTTGTAGCTGACATTAAAATATTATCTTATTCTATTAAATTAGATACATATTTTTTTAATTTTTAATTTAAACAACATTTAACCGGAGGAATAATGCATTTAATTTTGTGACATCATACTGTTATATACAGTTAGATAGGAGCGTTTTTCACGTGATGATGTCATTTACCCCTTCTACCTCTTTTTAATGGCTCATAACCCTATTGTTTTTTAAAAAGTAAAAAATTACGTTTTTCAAAGATTTTAACAATGCATTTTAATTTGTTCTTAGATGCCACGCGGACGTCCTCCAAAACGACGTAAGTTTAATTTTAACAAACATGAGCCACCAATGCCGAATTTCAATGAATCCCTAGATACTAAATTTTTACCTTAACAAACAAGCTATGAAGCTAAATTTGAAATTACAGATCTTGATTCTAACGATGAAATAAATCTTAATGATACTTTGAAAACAACTTCTACAATCAATACTCCAAATAACTGTAAAACTTCTATCAACTTTCTTAATTACGATTTGCCATCAACCTCGGGAGTAACATTCCATAATGTCGTCCAAACAACAACTTTTAATCAAGAAAGTAATGATAGTTCTGCTACTGCTAGACCAGTGAGTAAAGCGAAAGTTCTTTGCATAGATAGATTGATAGGAGTTATGATGGATTTGAATGATTCACAGAGTCAAGAATCAACAGAAACAAGAATTCATCGTAAACGTAACAAAAATTTTAATGAAACAGCAGAAGAACGTCAACAACGTTTGAGTGATGATCTTTCAAGAGTCACTCAACGAATCTCTCAAGAAACTTGTGAACAAAGAAGTCAGCGTTTGAGCAATATGCGCCAAAGGGATAATCAACAAAGAAATGAAGAAACTCCTGAAAAAAGAAATCAACGTTTGGATAATATGAGTCAAAGAATTAATCAACAAAGAAATGATGAAACTCCAGAAGAAAGAAGTAAGCGTTTGAATGATATTCGTCAGAGAAATAGTCAACAAAGAAAAGAAGAAACTCCTGAGCAAAGAAGTCAGCGATTAGAAATTTAAAAAATGCGTGCAAATGAAATTCGAGCAGCTGAAACCCATGCTCGTAGGGAACAACGTCTTGAAGAACAGTGACGTCGGAATGCTCGTCACCAAAGACGTTTGTTAGCTAATCCGCTGAAACCTACTTAGAAGTTAGCTGTTCAAAGTGATGTTTCATGTCACCGTTTAGGAGCATTTAATGTATCGTGCGTGCATTGTGGAGCGTTACATTTTCCTGAAGAACGCGTAGGTAATCAAAATAATAATTCATTCGGGGATTGTTGTTTGAAGGGTAAAATTAATATTCAACATGCTGATTTTCCAAATGAATTAGCAAGACTTTTTTCGCATAGGCATCCCTTATCTACTGAATTTCATCAGAGAATCAAAAGTATAAACTCATCGTATGCAATGGCATCTTATTCATGCGATGATGACCGTACAATAAATAATCGTGGAATATACACTTACATTGCCAACGGTCAGGTTTATCATAAAATAAATGCAGCTGCACAACCAACTCAAACTCCAGAAGGTAATTTCGAAAAACCTCTGTATGGACAAATGTATTTTCTCGACTCAGATGAAGCTGTAACGGAGCGAGGAAAACACCCTTTAAATGTTGGAATTAGTGTACCATTATTTGAGTTAGTAGAGGGAATCATACGTTCTGAAAATCCATTTGCACGGGGCTATATGATGATGAGGGAAGTAGCAGAAGATGCTGAACGAGAAGCAGCTATTCAACAGATACCAGTACCAAATGTTAGGCTTTTATTCACTTGCCCAGAAGGACTTGATCCAACAAGATACAATGTTCCTCAAAGCAATGAAGTATGTGCTGTGGTTACTTTGAACGCTGAGCAAAGCTTTCCAGATAATCCACTAATAATTAGACAACGCGGAAAATCAGTTCAAATAATGAAAAATATTGATAAACACGCAGAACCATTAACATACCCACTATTTTTTCCTAAAGGAACATTTGGTTATTCACCGGGTATGCTGCTGAGAGAAGGATATCCAAGTAGAGGTCACATGACTAGACTTGAGCTTGCACGATATAGAATAGCTTTTCGACCACATTTAGCAAAATGTATTTCACTCGATGAAACAATAAGGGGATATGATTTACGTAACATTAAATTTAATGCTTTGCATTACATTAGAATAGAGAATATGATAGAGTTCAATGGATAAAATTGAATCAAAAGAAAATACTTGCAGACAGTTATACATCTGTTACAAATTATCTTAACGAGATGGCAGAAAAAAACAATGCTGTCTTGGGAGAAAAGATTATACTTCCACCGTCTTTTCCTGGCTCCACTAGATATTATTCTGAGCATTTTGAAGATGCTATTGCTCTGGTTAGAAGATTCGGGTCTCCTGAATTTTTTATAACCATGACATGTAACCCGGATTGGCCGGAAATTAAGGAAGCTATTAAGATAATGAATGAAAATGGAAGTGATTGGCAGCAAATAGTTCAAGATAGACCAGACATTATTGCTAGAGTCGCATATTTAAAATTTGTAGAGTTAATTGAGGATTTGGATAAAAAACAAATTTTTGGGCAAGTTGCTGCTTACGTTTATACTGTCGAATTTCAAAAAAGAGGTCTACCTCATATGCATTTGTTAATTATTTTAAAGCAAGAAGATAAGATACATAATCCTGAAGAACTAGATGATCTCGTTTCGGCAGAAATTCCAGACATAGAAGACGATGCTGAACTACGAGAACTAGTTAAGAAATGGATGATTCATAATGCATGTGGTGAACAAAATCAAAAGGCATCATGTATGGTGAATAAAAACAGTAGAATGAGTTGTAGGTTTAAATTTCCTATAGGATTTCAAGATTCAACCTCTTTAATAGACGATGACAAGCCAAAGTATAGAAGAAGGTATGATCCTAAATTAGATCAAAATAATAGAGATTTTTTTGTTCATGAAGAGGTAATTTATCGTAAAGATGCTCAAGGTCAAAAAATAACTCGAGATAATTGCCATGTAGCTCCTTACAACCCATACTTCCTGAAGAAATTTAACTGTCACATAAATGTTGAATACGTTGGAAGCATTCGGGCTGTTAAGTACCTTTATAAATATATATATAAAGGCCATGATTGCGCTTCTTTAAAAGTTGTCCAAAATCAAACAACTATAAATTACAATGAAGCAGATAAATTTATACAAGGTAGATGCATAACTCCACCTGAAGCTTGCTGGCGACTATTTGGGAATGAGATACAAAAAAAAAGTCATTTTGTTCAACGACTGGATATCCATTTGCCTGGTCAATATCGAATTCAAAATATTGAACAAGCCCAAGAGGATTTACTAAATATAGGTCGAAAGGGTTCTATGTTAGAAGCTTACTTCCGAGAAAACCAAGTTAAAAAACAACGAATTGAAAATAATGACAATACAGAAAATAATACTTTTTATTATTACTGGCAAATGCCAGAATTTTATCGATGGGAAGGAAAAGAAAGCAAATGGGTTGAAAGACAACGGAATATACGAGTTATTGGTAGAATACACAATGTTACATTTGTTGCACAACCTGAGTTATATTTTTTACGTTTACTTTTGTATCATGTTAACGTAGCTGTGAGTTTTGACGATCTGCTTATGGTTAATGGTGTAAAATGTAATTCTTACAAACAGGCTTGCTTAGGTAGAGGTTTAACTTACGATGATAAACAATGGGTTGATTGCTTACGAGAATCATCATTGTCAAAAATGCCAAGAGCAATGAGAACACTTTTTACACAAATACTAATATTTGGAGCTCCCGAAAACACGAAGAACCTGTGGGATACATTTAAAGAAGATTTGGCTGAAGATTTTATTCATCATGCCATAGAAAATGGTACTTCTGTTGATGAAGCTATTCAAAAAGCTTACAGAATTATCGCTCATAAGCTCAATACTCAAGCAACTGAAGGTCGAAATTTTCAATTTTGGGTAGATCGATTTCAGGTGGATGATATTGATGGTTACGATGTAATTAATGATGCGATAATAAATATTGATTGATCTTTTGCACTTGGTGAAGAGATGAGAAAACAACTTCGTGGCAATCAAATTGAAGTCGTTGATTCCATAATAAATACACTTGATAATAATTTGCAACAGAGATGCTTTTTCATTGATGGACCAGGTGGAACTGAAAAACATTTATTTATAAAACATTATATCATGTTCTTTCGGCTAAAAATTATAAAGTAAAGTGTATGGCTTTTACAGGAATCGCAGCAATGCTTGTGCCAAACGGCCATACATCTCATAAAACTTGTGGCCTTCAGGTACCCTTAACTGCTGAATCTGTTTCGAATATTAAACCTGGATCAGCTAAAGCTAGAGAGCTTGCAAAAATTGATATTTTCCTAATGGATGAAGCTCCTATGCTCCCTAAATACGGACTTAAAAACATAGACGAGTTATTACGAAGTACGGTATAGCTAATCCAAATTTACCATTTGGAGGTAAAGTTATGGTTCTAGGAGGAGACTTTCGGCAGTGTTTGCCAGTTCAACCAAGAGCTAATTGAAGTGAACTTGTGGATTTGTCAATAAAAAAGAGCCCTTTGTGGCATAATTTAAATTTTTTTTTCATTAATAGAAAATATGCGTGTTGATCCGGAGCAACTAGAATTTGCTAATTATCTTCTACAAGTTGGGAATGGTGAACTTCCAAAAAACGAGTTGGATGAAATTAAAATTCCAAGTGATATCATTTCAAATGGTGATTTAATCGATGAAGTTTTTGGCAACTGCCTGATTAACAGACAATATGGAAATATGAAAGACCGAGCAATCTTAGCACCATTAAATAAGGACGTGGCCAAAATTAATGCTGAAATCATTGAAAAGTTAGGTGGTAAAAGTCAGCAATATAAAAGTTATGATTCAATAAAAGATCCAGCAGAAGATACATTGCAATTTACTCCTGAATTTCTAAATTCAATTGAAATTGCAGATTTACCTCCACATGAGCTAAAATTAAAAAAACACACAATAATTATGCTTTTGAGAAATTTAGATCTTGCGGAAGGCCTCTGTAATGGAGTTAGACTCACTGTTACCCAGTTATGCAACAATATAATTAAAGGGGAAATTATAACTGGTGAACATTCTGGACAAGAAGTACATATTCCCAGAATAACTCTGGAATCAAACAAAAGTCAGCTGGGATGTTCAATGCAAAGACATCAATTTCCAGTCAAACCCGCATTTGCCATGACGATTCATAAATCGCAAGGCCAAACATTTGAGTATGTTGGTGTTGATTTAAGAAGTCCAGTTTTCTTGCATGGCATGCTTTACATCAAGAGTAAAGAGAAGAAACAGCCTAAAACTTTTGTTACCAGCAGAAAATAATGGCCAAATACATGGTTATACACGAAACGTTGTTTGGACGGAAGTATTAAATTAAAGAGTTTCAAGGGAAAATACACAATTATAAAAAAGGATCGTCCAATCGAAAAAATCCGGTGAATATCATCCTATGAAATCCAAAGACAATACAAAAATAATTTAAAATGATTAACCATATAAAAATAAGTGAGGGAGATGCTTCAAAACTAGCCACAGTCTTCTGACAATAATCAAACCAACCGATGTATAACAAGTCTATTCCAAAAGTAAAATGTGTTAAGAGTAAAAATGTTAAACAAGTTCAAAAAGAATTATAATGAGTGTAACTCAAAGCAAGATAAGATATAAAAAGCATTATGAAGTGTGTTAAGCAACTGTTAACTGTTAAGTGAAAGTTCAGAAATTAAATCAATAACTTTAATAAATTTTATAAATAAACTACCCCTGAAGAGATTCACGATAAAGGAGGAGGAGTTTTGCAGCCACTGTGGTGATGAGTATGATGATGCAATGCATACGCTCTTCATATGCAAGGCGTAGAAAGGTGTACAGAGTTATTGTAGTCCAAGTGGATGTTAACAACTTCATAAGTCAAATGGTGGAATCCATTGAAAAATGGAAAATAACTGAGGATTTCGTAATTACCATCATGAAAGGAAGGCAAGCACATAGAGATTAATTAAGGAATAGTACTAAAAAGAAGAACTAGGAAGGAGAGTTTGCCAACACGATGGGTATAGCCGGAAGGTGGTTCCGTGTTTGGCAAAAAAGCCCTGGAAAACAGAGGTGGTTTTTTTAGTCGGTACGAGTCCGGCACAACCTGGGCACAGGGCCCAGGTAAGAAAAGGTCCATGAGGATTTTTTCCTACTAAAAAAAAAAATTATTGATAAAGAAACGTGAAAAGTGAGTAAAGTGAAACTTAAAAGTGCTATAGACGGAAATACAGATAATTGTGTGAGTAGTCAGTAATTTAAAACATTCATGTAAGAGAGATCTCATAACTAAAATCATTTAATTAATAACAAAACTAAAATTAAAATCAAACTAAAGTCAATAAAACAAACCAGATTCACCATAAATGACATAATCTTTAAATCAATTATTTGCCTAACGCTAGGTTTTAAAAATTCAAAAATACTTTGATATTAATTAGCTGAAATAAGGATCTTACGATACCTTCCAAGAAATTTTAAAGATTATAGAAAAATCAAAAGTGACTCAAAATTTATATAAATATCATATAGAAATTTAAAATGCATAACTTTAAATAATATTAAAATACTTCATTATGTTAGAGTAAGAAATTCTATATTAGATAGTAGTAAAGGTTTTTAAACAAAATTAATTCTATAATTGAATGGGGTGTAGGCTATAGAAAACATGGCACAGTTCTATCTACAAATAAAAGTTTTAAAATATATTTAAAAAAAATTTCATAATGAGAGATAATTATTGTACTTATAACAAAACCAAATAACTAATAACATGCCGACATTTTTGTAGATGAGACAATAACCCGATCGGAGATCGGCTTTCCTGGTACTATATATATATATATATATATATATATATATATTGAGATCATGGTTATCTTGGGTTATTATTTTGTTTGTATCCCAAAATCAAAATACTTGTCCAAAAATTTATGTGCGTAGAACATACAAGACCAGTTAATCCACAATTACCATTTTCAATTCAAAATCTAACACATTTCTAATTTTCTGATAATTACAAGTTATAATAATTATTTATTGGCCATTGCAAATTATAAATACGTTAATGGTATTTAAAAAAATCTTTGTACTACTACGAATAAATTCATTGTTGCATGAATAAGCCTATGCTGACTACTATGAGTATTTTCATACCCATAGATTAGGAATGGCCGATACGATAGTTTACCCTAGTTAAATTTTTAGTGTTAAAAATGATTTTGAGTTTAATTAATTAAGTTAATCTTCATAATAGCTAGCTGGGATTTTGAGCTATAGTAGGTGTTACTGTTTTATTATTGTAGTTTAACTTAATGCTATTTGGACTAACGAAGACGGGAAAACATTATAATAAATAAAAAATCCAATGCCAACAACTGGAGTCAAACCTGTGCATCTTGGCATTACGAAATCAGAATTACAGCAACTAAACATGACTATGTCATATTGCTCTCTTGGTAGTGCTACACTTCTCATGATTTGCAGGCCTAGCCTATTGTCGAGCACATATTTGAAATTATAACTTATACTTTGTGTAAAATACTAATTTAACGCTATTTAAGTTTCGAAAGTCGAGTAACTCCTACCAATAAATATAAATTAAATTTACTTATTGTTAACAATTACCAAATCAATATAAAAATACTTGTATAGTAGGACAAAGTTAACTTCGAGCAATATTGAGATGCTCAGTTGACGAGTTTGTGTATACTTGACATGAGTTGTAAAACTAGTAAAAAATGTAATCTGTAAGAAGTTATTGAACAGTTATGAAAGCATTTTCATAGCAAAAGACAATGATGACAGGTTATTGAATGCAGATAAAGGACCTATCCCTAATTCTTGTCTTTTCTCTTTGTTGAAACCAAGATATTAACTTTCACTGTATTCTTAGGGAAATACAGATTTTAAGTTATGTAAAATCAACTATGTATTTTAGTTATAAGATCTATACAGATATTAAGTTATATCTATATGTAACAAGTTAGAATTTACATATGTATTTTATTAGTTGTAAAATCTATATTAAGTATATCAATGCAACATATGTATTCAATTAGTTGTAAGATATATATGGATATTAACTTTCTTAGTAATCTAGGAAAAATACAGATGTAATAAATTAAGTAGTCACATTATTTTGTATTTTTAAAGTTTATAAAGACTTTTGTACGGAGTAGGCCACCTGTTCTCATTAGTTTTGTTTGAGGTACAGTTATCTTTCACCCCACTCCATAGGTCAAAGACATATAACAATAACTTGACAAAGGGCCAGCCCAAGCCTCTATCTTACTGGCCAACTGATCTGTGGAGTGGGAGGGATTTTAGCTTGCACTCAGGTTATTATAGTTTTAGGTTTAATTTTATTTCATTAGTAGATATGTAAGTTTAGATTTAGTTTATAAGCAAGACCCTCCGATGACGATAACCATATTATCGAAATGTACATCAGGGCGTTTAGTGAAATAATAAATAAAGAACCATTAATCAGATAATTGTGTTTTATTTTAAAGTTTCTAGGGATTGTGGTTAGGGGCAAATTCAAATAATTATTTACTTACTATAGTTCAATATATCCTTATACAAACTATGAAATTTTTATAAGGGAAATTTTCTACTGCATGGGAATTTATCAATTCAAAATATGCTGAGTGTTTACCTAGCAAAGGAAATTTTATTGCAGGATTAAATAAATTTCAATCTAGTAAAATTTTTTTTTAATAATTTCACATTTTAACACTACTGTGTAGTAAGTACTGCAACAATTCTTTTTCTTTATTTTTTAAAATATATAATTTATTATTATTGGGTGCTAATACAGTAGACTCTCATAAAACTTATTACTGTATGAGCAAACTAAAAAAATAACGTCCAACTCACGTAAATAACTATTACAACTTGAAGAAGTCATTAATAGTTTTCTGATTCACAGTTTCTGCACGATTTCTTGCCGCAATATCTCTTAACTTTCGCAAACATATAATGTCGGCTGAAGATACTCCTTGTTGTTGAGTAATGTACTCTAGAGCTCCGCCTAGCATTTTAAATCCTTCTGAATGTGGCATGTTTAAATGTTCGTGCCACAAAAACAATGCCTCTTCAACTTCTACATGTTTACCTTTGTGCATACTTTTCCTCACTTTTATCGCACTTCCACTAGATTGAGAGGAACACCATTTTCTATTTGTTCGCGATTTTTCCTCTAATCTGAAACAGTACTTGTTCCTACACCTAACTCTAGAACAATTTTTTTGCGGATTCCCCAGCATCAATTCGTTTTATGGCACGGAGTTTTTCACCCACTGATATACAAACCTTTTTAAGTTTATTACTCATCTCACTTAAAAAAGAGAAGCGAAAAACACAAGAGAAACCACACAACACAAAGTAAATTAACGTTTGCACTGAGTGGGCGCGGTCAACTGCGCGTAGTGGGTAAACAACAGACTGTTGTGGAGGGGGCGTGTTAATGCCCTACCCCTCCTCAGCCGAGCGGAAACTTCCACTGCCCGTGAATCATTACAAAATACGTCTTTCATGCAATGCGGAAGATCGCATGAAAATTGAAGGCGCTAAAGCGGCAAATTGTTATAAAAATATTTTACCGTCCGGTCCGGATTTTCGTGATCCGAATTTATGAGAGTTTACTGTATGTTGTTTTCGAGAACATATACTCGTGCAATTACTTAGCATAAAGGATTCCTGAACAGTATACCCAATAAAATTACTTACAGAGTCGAAACTCCTGAAAGAGTATATTACCAAAATACAACAAACATAATTAAATTACAATTACAGAACCTGTAAAACATAATTCAAATATCATTATCTCAAAATCTTATGTCCCTTTGATTTTTTTTTAAACATAAAAACAAATCAATCCAAGTCACTTTTCATCCACTGCAAGCAATTACTCATAAATTTGGATATTCTACTATTCCAAAACCAGCTTCTACTATTAAATGTTTTTCTTCTTCCTCTATTTTATAATCAATCGTTAAATTCTTTTATATAATGAATATACATTACTAAAGATTTGCGTCTATACCACGGAGGTCTGTGCACTGTCTCTAGTTAAATTTAATCGCTGGACTCTTACTTCACTTATGTAAAAAGGAATTTTATATACAACAAAAACAAATACAGCAATAAGGAAATAATGTGGCCTATCACTTGGTAGGTTTGACTATTTTACTTTATAACAAAATCAAACTAAATTTACGGACAATTCGTCCATAAACTTATTACTGTTCCTACCAGCCCAGCTGCTAGTTAAGAAGTGAGTCTTCTTTTCGTGACTTGTACAGTCCCTACTTTTTCCACTATTTTTCTCATTGGCTTACTTTTTAACTAATAAGAAAATACTTCGTTCTAATTTTATCGGTTGCTAACCGAATCAACGTTTTAAAAAGTACTTATTATTAAACATAGTTAAAAGAAAACCTATATATTTTTACAATGATTCCGGGTCGTTGTCTTATGCTAAGATAATTAAAAATTTATTAATGACTAAATAATCATTATTCCTTTGGTTTAAATCTATAACACTCCACATCATCTGACCGTCTGTCCAAACCAAATTAATATGTAACCAGAATCAACCACTCCTATAATCTCTGACATTTTTATAACAAGTTTAATCTTCTGATTGCGTAACTCACTCAACTGAACTGAACCTTAATCTACAGAAAAATATGAAATGTAACAGTACATACTGGCAGTAATTCTCTTTTTTCAAATTTAAGTGTGATCATGTTCAGAATAATGAAATACACAGTTATAATAATAGTACCAAGCACACTTGTAATTATCATGTTAATTAGCACAAGTTGAGTTTACGTAGTAAACTTCCTTCACAAACCAGGTATACTATTTATAAATAAACTTCCCAGCAAGATGGTTAATTTGCAGAATTACAATTGTTGTAAAAACAGCCTTAGACAACTATTGTCGTCTTGATAGTTTTACTCAGACAAGTTTATGGGTCATTATTATTTTCAATGATTCACCAAAGGAAGATGATCACCTTTTTCACGCTCTAGGATGTTTTATTTGGTTTTAAAAAAATTATCTTTGTGTGCTTGTTTTAATTAATGGCATTTTATTAATTATTATAAGTATTTACTTGTTTAAAATGTATTTTTAAAATATTACTTTTTAATTGATTTTATTTAATTGTATACTTTCTATAAAGTTTTTAAAGTTTAAAGTTTTTTGTTTAATTTTCTACCTTTGTTATATTTATTTATTATTACATTAATGTTGACATATTTTTTATTTTTTTATTGTGATTATACTTTCTCCAAGATGAACAATATAAATAAATAAACTTACTTGTAATATAACTACTTGGTAAATGTAAAATCAATGAATTTCTACATACTATTTGCTTAACATATATAATTATTTGTTATTATAATAATAATTACTAAAGATATTAAAAATTTAAAAATACAGTAACTTATATAAATAAACCAACCTCAGGAGGCCTTAAACTTTTTGACGGGGATACAATGTATCCATTAGAAACAATAGTCAACTGTTCATCCATTTCATTAGCTCTTGGTGAAGCTAAGACTATAGTATGGCAACCTCCACATTTAACCTATAACATAATGAACACATACAGCAATGTATTAATTAATTATGGCACAGTCCGCAACTTTTCAAATTATGAAAATATAAGGTGAGCAACTTAAAACTGGCTCTAGATTGATGATCACAACTATGCAGTATTCTCCTACTATTAGTGGTTTTTGTTACTACATCTTTCTAATAGAACAAATTTGTATAAATACACAACAGGCCACAAGACTTTAAAAATAAGACCATATTGTATAAGAGCATATTTGGCAATCTAAATTGTTATTTGAAAAATCCCAACTAGCTGCATGCAATCATTTCACTATGAGAAAGTCAATGTGTAGTGTGCTGTTTCTAATACTCTTATTATGGGGTTAAGTTTGTGAAAAAAAATACCAGCAGTAAACCATGCATCATCCTGCTATCTGCCCATCAAACTATAGCCGACAAAACAGTGGTACATCTGGTCTAAAACCGAACTTTTCCTTGACCAGAATATCAAAATGCACACAAATAAATATAATTTTATTATTCATTATGCTTTCGAAAATCTTGGATATAGAAGGCAACATAGGCATAGGCAATAATAATTTTGCATGATGATGCATCATACCTTAGGAACGATTTCTTACTTAGTATGAAAATTCCTACTTGTTTGTAGAATTAATTAATGCTATATATATATATATATATATATATATATATATATATATATTGTAATATCACACAATTATTATTATTTTAGCCTAGTTGGGTCTTGCTCTAGCACGTTTACTTTAAAAATATAATGGTTAACTAGTAACAACAACTCAATTGTTTAAATGACTCTTTATTCTCGGGTCTTACTAAGGTTTGGGCCCCTTTTTTTAAATGTGCAATTATTACAATTATGGACATATATCTTAAAATTTACAAATCAGCTTATACTATCAATATTAAAAGTTCTTAAAGTTCAATTTTATAATAATAAATCTATATATTTACTTAAGTCCAGTTCACCATTATTCACATGTAGTTCACCTCTGACATGTTTGTATTATTAAATATTTAACTTGTCTATAAAATCCTTCCTTTTTTTAAAATTGCTGAACAACGAAAATTAACCTTGCCTCCATGAAATTTTTTATAGCACTCTTATTCTTTTTTCTTCTAACAACCCGGGCTACAATGAAGTACCGCCATCTTTTGTATCTTTTCCGCTATCGGCTTTTCGTATGGCCGTGCATTCAAACATATCAAATATATATATTTTTAAATGTCCTTCCATAGTCATTTTTAAATAGTATATTAATTTGTAGACATATCTGAAGTTAAAATTGTTTTTAAAAAAGGTTTTAATTAATCCACATTCACTTTTTATGTATTTATGTTTTTATATATTCACTGCCTAGATTTCAACAATAGTTCTAACTTTCGCCGCCAGTTCGCACTGTTCCACTTTATTGTAATAATTCTTTGTAAACACTAAAACTAACCTAATTATCCTATTCAACCAGTTTGTTATTTAAATTAACTAATACACAATATATATTGAATTTGAATTAAAAATAATTATCTAAACATGAAATAAATTACAAAAGGATAATAAAACGTTCTTATTCAATCATTTTAGGTTATTAAGTAAAGTTACTGTTATTGTTTTTTGAAATGGAAGTAAGTTTTATTTAAATTAGCTGTAGTTATTATATTATGACTGTGCTTTATATTATTCATTTAAAATTTCCAAAATCTTTAAGTTAATTAAATTATTAGGCTAGGACGAATTTTGAAGTTATTACATTTAGGCTTTAACATTTTATCAACATATTTTATTAACCTTTAAATTGTGTGGCCTATCCAGTTTGACTGTTACAACTGTCCCTCAAATTTCTAATTTTTTATATATAATTGACAATTTTATAAAAAAAATTATAAATTTTATTTTTTCTTTAAGTAACATTTTTATCCTACGTTCACAATAGTTTACCATATCCTTCACAAATACAATGAAATTAAAAAAAAAAAAACAACACTTAACAACTATACAATATTACTTTAACAACATATAAACACAGGAACGATAAGCAATTTATTTATATTATATTTCTGCCTATTGCAATCTCCCTTTAATTCATTGAACAAAACAAAATATCCTTCTAAACTATGCATCATTTTCATCCCTTTGATGATATCTCTTTAAACTGGAAATATGAAACATCCCTTTGATTTTATTTGTGTTATTTAATTCTGAGAGAATATAAGTAGCCTTACCCAGTTTCTCTTTGATGTTATAAGGTCCTGTGTAAATGGTAAATAATTTAGACATTTCTCCCTTAAATTGATGTGAATAACCCATTTCCTTTAGCAATACCTTTTCCCCTTCTTTCAATTCTATCATTTTATGTTTATCATTGAATACCCTATTTCTAATCATTCCTTTCTTTCTTATCCTATGTCTGGCCAATTCTACTTTAATTTCTAAATTTATATTTCTAGTCTCTATTCCATCCAAATTTAACTGTCGTTGCCAAAACCTTGGTGTCGTTTGGTTCAGTTGCAGTTCGTTTGGTGTATACCCAGTGGTATCATGTGGCAACTCGTTCAAACATTGGACTACTAGAGGTATAAATTCTGTCCATTCCCTGTGGTTTCTATTACAATATGTACGGAGGCATCTTCCTATTTCTTTATGTACCCTCTCTACCATGTTACTGTTCGGTCTTCTTACAGGGGAAAATATAGGTATTATATTTTGCTCTTCTAGCATCATTGTCCATTTCCTACTTTTAAATTGTGTCCCATGATCTGACTGGACCTTTCTTACATTTCCAAATCTTGTTAGATAGTCCTTTAATGCTTTTATTGCACTTGAAGTGGTTGCCTTTTTTATTCTGTAAGCTTGTACAAATTTAGTAAATGTATCCATGATGACAAATAGATACTTCATACCCCCTTTTCCAGTTGGTAGTGGTCCATAAAAATCCACTGCTAATTGATCTCTAGGTCCTCTGGTACTTATACTCTTCATTTCCCCACAACTCGTTTGGTTTGTTGTCTTACATTTTTGGCAAATATCACATACTCTAATTTCCCTCTTAATTATTTTGTTAAATTTTTTGAAAGTGAAGCTTTCCTGTAAAATCCTTATGCATTTACTTGCTCCAATATGCATATAATATTCATGGCATGCTATTATTAATCCTTTAATCAAATCTCTTGGTACAACAATCCTCCAACCATGTTTGCATCTTTTAATTAAAATTCCCCCTTGTAATTTATACTTATCCTGATAATTTTGAATGTTGTCTATAATTTGCCTTGTCTCTTTACTTCTTCTTTGCCATTGGCTTATATCCTTTAAATTTTCCATAAATTCATAATCTACAATCCTCTTTAATAAATTTACAACAATTTCTGGATTTTCATCTTTCCTTATACTATCATTCATGTCACATGGATTTCTGCTTAGAGTATCACTTACTATATTCTCTGTACCCTTACAATGTTCAATCTCGAAATCATATTCTTGGATGAGCAAAATCCATCTTGACAGTCTTGAACTTAGTAGTCTACATTTCTTTATAAACGTTAATGCCTGATGGTCGGTTATTATCTTAATTTTGTGTCCTAAAATGAGTGGTCTAGCCTTCTGCAAGCAAAACAGTATAGCTAACATCTCCTTTTCGGTGGTGAAGTAATTTACTTCTGCCCCTTTTAACGTCCTACTCATAAACATAATTGCCGCCTTTTCGCCATTCTCTTTGATTTGGTACAAGTGACCCCCTACTGCAAAATCACTGCTATCTGTCTGTAATATGAATGTTTTATTTGGATCTGGATGCTCTAAGACAACTGTATTTAAAAATCCCTCCTTTAAATTTTGAAATGCCTGCTCTTCTTTGTTGGTCCATATAAATTTATTTTTCTTTGAAGTTAAATGCAATAATGGTTTTACTAGATCTGAATATTTATCGACAAATTTGTTATAAAAGTTAGCCAGTCCAATAAATCCTTTGATCTGTTTATGATTTTTTGGTGATGGGAAGTTTCGAATCGCTCTAATCTTCTCATCATCTGCAGCCAAACCTGTTGTTGTTAATTTGAATCCTAGGAAAGGTATTTCTTTTCTACAAAACATAGACTTTTCAAATTTTATGGTCATATTTGCCTCTTTAAACTTTCTAAAAATTGTCTCTAAATGCACCAGGTGTTGTTCAAAGCTGTCTGACATACACACTAAATCGTCCACATACATCATAGTATAGTCTTCTGTTTCATCTTTCATTACTTGATGTAATCCTCTTATCAGAGCTGCTAATGATGTTGACAGACCGTATGGCGTTACCTTAAACTGATATACCCTTCCCCTATACTGGAAAGCTGTATATTTTCTTGAATTTACTTCTAACTCTATTTGCCAAAAACTATTGGTTAAGTCAATTGTACTCAACCATTCAGTAGCTCTTGCTTTGTTTAATATCTCATTAATTCCTCGGTTGCACTGATAATCAGGTATCATAATGTCATTTAAATGTCTTGCATCCAAACATAGCCGTACCTCATTGTTCTTTTTTATCACCACTACTATTGGATTGATATATGGGCTGTTGCTTTCCTCTATTATCCCCTGGTTCAACATATTTTCTATCTCTTTGTTTACTGCCTCTTGGTGCTTTATGGGTATTGGATAACTTCGTTGATAAAAGGGTTTTTTGTCATTTATTTTAATTTGGTGTTTATAGCAATTACATTTTCCTGGAAGTTTCGAAAAGATATTTTTGTATTTCCTCAATAATCCACCTAACTGTTCTTTTTGATCAACATTTAATAAATCTAGGCCATTTAACATATCTACTATTTCCTTCTCTGCCAATTCTTCACTAGTGTTTGTATCCTTATTGTAACTACTCATGCCGTATCTATCATCATATTTCTCTTCAATAAATTTAGTTTGGTGCATATCTCCTATTACTTCATCCTCCACTTGACTCATCATTCTACATTTAATACCATTATTTTCCCTATTATTAAACATCACCACCTCCTCTTCACTATTATAATTAATCCTTATATTACCTTTATTAAAATCAATATCCATTCCTAATTCATTTATACTATCAGTCCCTATAATTATTTCCCTCAATAGATCTGGTACCACTAAACATTGTATGTTATATATTATTTTTCCTATTTGAATGCTCATCATTATAATTTTATTTATTTTCCGGCTCTTCTTCCCTGTAGCAGTTACAATATTTATCCCAACAACCGGCAATTCTTCCACCTTTCCTAGTTTTTTAAAATTTTGCTGTAGCCAATCCTGTTGTATACATGTAGCATTACTTCCTGTATCAATAAGACCTTTAACCTTCACTTCTCCAATCTTTAATTCTATTTCTGGATTACTTTTCTGGATGTTTTTATTCTCATTCTCATCCACACTCCCATCCTTGTCACATCCTATTAAAAATTGTCTGTCACATAATATAGTTGTAATAATTTGTTTTTTACTGATCGGCCTAAACTTTCCTTCTTTTTGTTGCACTGAAAAATCTGATTTATTTTCTTCAAAACTTTGTATTTGGTTCTCCCTCTGGCCTACCCTTGACTGTTCAGTGCTTATTAGTTTAAAGATACATCATTAGTATTCCCTTGTTCTGTTTTGTTTTCCCTTCTTATTTCAATTGCGTTCACCCTCCTGTTATTTTCTTCCCCTCTTCGTTCTACACTTGGGTTAACTTGTCTGTTTTCTTGCTCCCTTCTAAAATATACCATATTTCTTTCCTGATTGTTTCCCTGTCTATAGTCTCTGTTAAAAGGTCGTTGGAAATTTGGTCGAATATTTTGATATTGGAAATTTGGTCTATTATTGCTATCACTTTGGTTTGGCCTCCTATAATTAAGTTGTTGTCCCTCAAACTGTGGTCTACTTCTCCTTTGCATTAGATCTCTCCTGGCTGCTTCCTCATTTATCTCTTCAACGTCTACTTCATTTAAAAACCTCTCCATTCCTCGAATAGTATTAATATTCTGTACCCTTCTGGCATCCCTAATCTTTTCGTCGTAATGTCTTACTAATTTTTTAACAATTTCCTCCTCTGATGGCACTGGTATTAAATTCCTCATGGTTATTACCCTTTCAATAAAGTATTCAGTCCTATTTAGTTGACCTCCTACTCTATATTTTTCAATTTCCAACCTGTTCCTGATACCATTCTGAACTTCATCGTTCCAATATTTTTCTAAAAATCTTTCTTGGAAATTTACCAAGTCTTCTATGTCCTCCCTTGTAACTTGCCACCATCTAGCAGCATTTCCTTCCATAGATATGTCCATTATATCCTTAATGTCCACTTTTTCTCTACCTTCTCTTTCCCTTCTCTCTTGCATCTTCTCTACATATCTCTTCAACTTTCTTATATATTCAATTGGGTTTATTCCCCTTCCATTAAACTTAGGAATTGTAGTTTGAGCGTGGCTTTCATCATTTGCATAGTATATGACCTGAGTAGTTCTATTTTCCATACTATCTTTCTTATTTAGTCTCTCCTCCGTTTCCTTCATTTTCTCTTCCATATTACTAGCTACCTTTTCAAAATTCTGTTTATTAATTTTAACCCTATTATTTAACTCTTCGATATTCTCCTTCTGTTCTTTTAATTCCTCTCCCAACATCTGAAAATTTTACTCTACTTTCCTCCCAAATTTCTTATGATCTTCTATTATCCTCTCTTGTTTCTCCTCTATCTCTCTCTTAAACTCATCAAATTTATTATCAATCTTTCCCTCTAACTTTTCAAATTTTTTCTCAAATCCTTCCAATTTCTTCATCATTTCATTTTTATTCTCTTCAAAATTTGTTCTCATTTCATTTTTATTCTCTTCCATTTTTGTTTCCATTCTTGACATTGTTTCCCTCATTACATCAAATTTGTTATCCTTCTCATCCATCTTCTTCATCATTTCTCTCAATAATTTCTCCATACCTGATTCTTCTTTATTCACTGTAACAAGTGTAACACCTCCTCTTTCTATTTCTATCTCCCTAACATTTTCTTCTACCTCAGAACATGGTACCCTATCTCTTTCATCCTGTCCTAACCTGTCCTGTCCTGAATATGGGAAACATTCATCAATTTCCTGAACCTCCAATATTTTAACCATTTGTCCTTCCTCCTGAACCATTCCCTTCTTAGGCCTATCCTGTTTCTTTTGATTCTCCAATTCTCTCTTTTTTTGTGTCTCTTTTGGGTTATCCCTTAATTCATAACGTCCTTGCTCTGACATTTTAATTATTTATTTTGTTTAAATTGAAATTTATTTTAATTGAATAAGTTAATATTAAAAAATAATATATATTTAAAATTATTAAATATATATTATAAAACCTGAAATTGCTTATTGTTTAATTGCACATTTAATCGAGCCAGCACGTTGTGCGCCAATTTTGTAATATCACACAATTATTATTATTTTAGCCTAGTTGGGTCTTGCTCTAGCACGTTTACTTTAAAAATATAATGGTTAACTAGTAACAACAACTCAATTGTTTAAATGACTCTTTATTCTCGGGTCTTACTAAGGTTTGGGCCCCTTTTTTTAAATGTGCAATTATTACAATTATGGACATATATCTTAAAATTTACAAATCAGCTTATACTATCAATATTAAAAGTTCTTAAAGTTCAATTTTATAATAATAAATCTATATATTTACTTAAGTCCAGTTCACCATTATTCACATGTAGTTCACCTCTGACATGTTTGTATTATTAAATATTTAACTTGTCTATAAAATCCTTCCTTTTTTTAAAATTGCTGAACAACGAAAATTAACCTTGCCTCCATGAAATTTTTTATAGCACTCTTATTCTTTTTTCTTCTAACAACCCGGGCTACAATGAAGTACCGCCATCTTTTGTATCTTTTCCGCTATCGGCTTTTCGTATGGCCGTGCATTCAAACATATCAAATATATATATTTTTAAATGTCCTTCCATAGTCATTTTTAAATAGTATATTAATTTGTAGACATATCTGAAGTTAAAATTGTTTTTAAAAAAGGTTTTAATTAATCCACATTCACTTTTTATGTATTTATGTTTTTATATATTCACTGCCTAGATTTCAACAATAGTTCTAACTTTCGCCGCCAGTTCGCACTGTTCCACTTTATTGTAATAATTCTTTGTAAACACTAAAACTAACCTAATTATCCTATTCAACCAGTTTGTTATTTAAATTAACTAATACACAATATATATTGAATTTGAATTAAAAATAATTATCTAAACATGAAATAAATTACAAAAGGATAATAAAACGTTCTTATTCAATCATTTTAGGTTATTAAGTAAAGTTACTGTTATTGTTTTTTGAAATGGAAGTAAGTTTTATTTAAATTAGCTGTAGTTATTATATTATGACTGTGCTTTATATTATTCATTTAAAATTTCCAAAATCTTTAAGTTAATTAAATTATTAGGCTAGGACGAATTTTGAAGTTATTACATTTAGGCTTTAACATTTTATCAACATATTTTATTAACCTTTAAATTGTGTGGCCTATCCAGTTTGACTGTTACAACTGTCCCTCAAATTTCTAATTTTTTATATATAATTGACAATTTTATAAAAAAAATTATAAATTTTATTTTTTCTTTAAGTAACATTTTTATCCTACGTTCACAATAGTTTACCATATCCTTCACAAATACAATGAAATTAAAAAAAAAAAAACAACACTTAACAACTATACAATATTACTTTAACAACATATAAACACAGGAACGATAAGCAATTTATTTATATTATATTTCTGCCTATTGCAATCTCCCTTTAATTCATTGAACAAAACAAAATATCCTTCTAAACTATGCATCATTTTCATCCCTTTGATGATATCTCTTTAAACTGGAAATATGAAACATCCCTTTGATTTTATTTGTGTTATTTAATTCTGAGAGAATATAAGTAGCCTTACCCAGTTTCTCTTTGATGTTATAAGGTCCTGTGTAAATGGTAAATAATTTAGACATTTCTCCCTTAAATTGATGTGAATAACCCATTTCCTTTAGCAATACCTTTTCCCCTTCTTTCAATTCTATCATTTTATGTTTATCATTGAATACCCTATTTCTAATCATTCCTTTCTTTCTTATCCTATGTCTGGCCAATTCTACTTTAATTTCTAAATTTATATTTCTAGTCTCTATTCCATCCAAATTTAACTGTCGTTGCCAAAACCTTGGTGTCGTTTGGTTCAGTTGCAGTTCGTTTGGTGTATACCCAGTGGTATCATGTGGCAACTCGTTCAAACATTGGACTACTAGAGGTATAAATTCTGTCCATTCCCTGTGGTTTCTATTACAATATGTACGGAGGCATCTTCCTATTTCTTTATGTACCCTCTCTACCATGTTACTGTTCGGTCTTCTTACAGGGGAAAATATAGGTATTATATTTTGCTCTTCTAGCATCATTGTCCATTTCCTACTTTTAAATTGTGTCCCATGATCTGACTGGACCTTTCTTACATTTCCAAATCTTGTTAGATAGTCCTTTAATGCTTTTATTGCACTTGAAGTGGTTGCCTTTTTTATTCTGTAAGCTTGTACAAATTTAGTAAATGTATCCATGATGACAAATAGATACTTCATACCCCCTTTTCCAGTTGGTAGTGGTCCATAAAAATCCACTGCTAATTGATCTCTAGGTCCTCTGGTACTTATACTCTTCATTTCCCCACAACTCGTTTGGTTTGTTGTCTTACATTTTTGGCAAATATCACATACTCTAATTTCCCTCTTAATTATTTTGTTAAATTTTTTGAAAGTGAAGCTTTCCTGTAAAATCCTTATGCATTTACTTGCTCCAATATGCATATAATATTCATGGCATGCTATTATTAATCCTTTAATCAAATCTCTTGGTACAACAATCCTCCAACCATGTTTGCATCTTTTAATTAAAATTCCCCCTTGTAATTTATACTTATCCTGATAATTTTGAATGTTGTCTATAATTTGCCTTGTCTCTTTACTTCTTCTTTGCCATTGGCTTATATCCTTTAAATTTTCCATAAATTCATAATCTACAATCCTCTTTAATAAATTTACAACAATTTCTGGATTTTCATCTTTCCTTATACTATCATTCATGTCACATGGATTTCTGCTTAGAGTATCACTTACTATATTCTCTGTACCCTTACAATGTTCAATCTCGAAATCATATTCTTGGATGAGCAAAATCCATCTTGACAGTCTTGAACTTAGTAGTCTACATTTCTTTATAAACGTTAATGCCTGATGGTCGGTTATTATCTTAATTTTGTGTCCTAAAATGAGTGGTCTAGCCTTCTGCAAGCAAAACAGTATAGCTAACATCTCCTTTTCGGTGGTGAAGTAATTTACTTCTGCCCCTTTTAACGTCCTACTCATAAACATAATTGCCGCCTTTTCGCCATTCTCTTTGATTTGGTACAAGTGACCCCCTACTGCAAAATCACTGCTATCTGTCTGTAATATGAATGTTTTATTTGGATCTGGATGCTCTAAGACAACTGTATTTAAAAATCCCTCCTTTAAATTTTGAAATGCCTGCTCTTCTTTGTTGGTCCATATAAATTTATTTTTCTTTGAAGTTAAATGCAATAATGGTTTTACTAGATCTGAATATTTATCGACAAATTTGTTATAAAAGTTAGCCAGTCCAATAAATCCTTTGATCTGTTTATGATTTTTTGGTGATGGGAAGTTTCGAATCGCTCTAATCTTCTCATCATCTGCAGCCAAACCTGTTGTTGTTAATTTGAATCCTAGGAAAGGTATTTCTTTTCTACAAAACATAGACTTTTCAAATTTTATGGTCATATTTGCCTCTTTAAACTTTCTAAAAATTGTCTCTAAATGCACCAGGTGTTGTTCAAAGCTGTCTGACATACACACTAAATCGTCCACATACATCATAGTATAGTCTTCTGTTTCATCTTTCATTACTTGATGTAATCCTCTTATCAGAGCTGCTAATGATGTTGACAGACCGTATGGCGTTACCTTAAACTGATATACCCTTCCCCTATACTGGAAAGCTGTATATTTTCTTGAATTTACTTCTAACTCTATTTGCCAAAAACTATTGGTTAAGTCAATTGTACTCAACCATTCAGTAGCTCTTGCTTTGTTTAATATCTCATTAATTCCTCGGTTGCACTGATAATCAGGTATCATAATGTCATTTAAATGTCTTGCATCCAAACATAGCCGTACCTCATTGTTCTTTTTTATCACCACTACTATTGGATTGATATATGGGCTGTTGCTTTCCTCTATTATCCCCTGGTTCAACATATTTTCTATCTCTTTGTTTACTGCCTCTTGGTGCTTTATGGGTATTGGATAACTTCGTTGATAAAAGGGTTTTTTGTCATTTATTTTAATTTGGTGTTTATAGCAATTACATTTTCCTGGAAGTTTCGAAAAGATATTTTTGTATTTCCTCAATAATCCACCTAACTGTTCTTTTTGATCAACATTTAATAAATCTAGGCCATTTAACATATCTACTATTTCCTTCTCTGCCAATTCTTCACTAGTGTTTGTATCCTTATTGTAACTACTCATGCCGTATCTATCATCATATTTCTCTTCAATAAATTTAGTTTGGTGCATATCTCCTATTACTTCATCCTCCACTTGACTCATCATTCTACATTTAATACCATTATTTTCCCTATTATTAAACATCACCACCTCCTCTTCACTATTATAATTAATCCTTATATTACCTTTATTAAAATCAATATCCATTCCTAATTCATTTATACTATCAGTCCCTATAATTATTTCCCTCAATAGATCTGGTACCACTAAACATTGTATGTTATATATTATTTTTCCTATTTGAATGCTCATCATTATAATTTTATTTATTTTCCGGCTCTTCTTCCCTGTAGCAGTTACAATATTTATCCCAACAACCGGCAATTCTTCCACCTTTCCTAGTTTTTTAAAATTTTGCTGTAGCCAATCCTGTTGTATACATGTAGCATTACTTCCTGTATCAATAAGACCTTTAACCTTCACTTCTCCAATCTTTAATTCTATTTCTGGATTACTTTTCTGGATGTTTTTATTCTCATTCTCATCCACACTCCCATCCTTGTCACATCCTATTAAAAATTGTCTGTCACATAATATAGTTGTAATAATTTGTTTTTTACTGATCGGCCTAAACTTTCCTTCTTTTTGTTGCACTGAAAAATCTGATTTATTTTCTTCAAAACTTTGTATTTGGTTCTCCCTCTGGCCTACCCTTGACTGTTCAGTGCTTATTAGTTTAAAGATACATCATTAGTATTCCCTTGTTCTGTTTTGTTTTCCCTTCTTATTTCAATTGCGTTCACCCTCCTGTTATTTTCTTCCCCTCTTCGTTCTACACTTGGGTTAACTTGTCTGTTTTCTTGCTCCCTTCTAAAATATACCATATTTCTTTCCTGATTGTTTCCCTGTCTATAGTCTCTGTTAAAAGGTCGTTGGAAATTTGGTCGAATATTTTGATATTGGAAATTTGGTCTATTATTGCTATCACTTTGGTTTGGCCTCCTATAATTAAGTTGTTGTCCCTCAAACTGTGGTCTACTTCTCCTTTGCATTAGATCTCTCCTGGCTGCTTCCTCATTTATCTCTTCAACGTCTACTTCATTTAAAAACCTCTCCATTCCTCGAATAGTATTAATATTCTGTACCCTTCTGGCATCCCTAATCTTTTCGTCGTAATGTCTTACTAATTTTTTAACAATTTCCTCCTCTGATGGCACTGGTATTAAATTCCTCATGGTTATTACCCTTTCAATAAAGTATTCAGTCCTATTTAGTTGACCTCCTACTCTATATTTTTCAATTTCCAACCTGTTCCTGATACCATTCTGAACTTCATCGTTCCAATATTTTTCTAAAAATCTTTCTTGGAAATTTACCAAGTCTTCTATGTCCTCCCTTGTAACTTGCCACCATCTAGCAGCATTTCCTTCCATAGATATGTCCATTATATCCTTAATGTCCACTTTTTCTCTACCTTCTCTTTCCCTTCTCTCTTGCATCTTCTCTACATATCTCTTCAACTTTCTTATATATTCAATTGGGTTTATTCCCCTTCCATTAAACTTAGGAATTGTAGTTTGAGCGTGGCTTTCATCATTTGCATAGTATATGACCTGAGTAGTTCTATTTTCCATACTATCTTTCTTATTTAGTCTCTCCTCCGTTTCCTTCATTTTCTCTTCCATATTACTAGCTACCTTTTCAAAATTCTGTTTATTAATTTTAACCCTATTATTTAACTCTTCGATATTCTCCTTCTGTTCTTTTAATTCCTCTCCCAACATCTGAAAATTTTACTCTACTTTCCTCCCAAATTTCTTATGATCTTCTATTATCCTCTCTTGTTTCTCCTCTATCTCTCTCTTAAACTCATCAAATTTATTATCAATCTTTCCCTCTAACTTTTCAAATTTTTTCTCAAATCCTTCCAATTTCTTCATCATTTCATTTTTATTCTCTTCAAAATTTGTTCTCATTTCATTTTTATTCTCTTCCATTTTTGTTTCCATTCTTGACATTGTTTCCCTCATTACATCAAATTTGTTATCCTTCTCATCCATCTTCTTCATCATTTCTCTCAATAATTTCTCCATACCTGATTCTTCTTTATTCACTGTAACAAGTGTAACACCTCCTCTTTCTATTTCTATCTCCCTAACATTTTCTTCTACCTCAGAACATGGTACCCTATCTCTTTCATCCTGTCCTAACCTGTCCTGTCCTGAATATGGGAAACATTCATCAATTTCCTGAACCTCCAATATTTTAACCATTTGTCCTTCCTCCTGAACCATTCCCTTCTTAGGCCTATCCTGTTTCTTTTGATTCTCCAATTCTCTCTTTTTTTGTGTCTCTTTTGGGTTATCCCTTAATTCATAACGTCCTTGCTCTGACATTTTAATTATTTATTTTGTTTAAATTGAAATTTATTTTAATTGAATAAGTTAATATTAAAAAATAATATATATTTAAAATTATTAAATATATATTATAAAACCTGAAATTGCTTATTGTTTAATTGCACATTTAATCGAGCCAGCACGTTGTGCGCCAATTTTGTAATATCACACAATTATTATTATTTTAGCCTAGTTGGGTCTTGCTCTAGCACGTTTACTTTAAAAATATAATGGTTAACTAGTAACAACAACTCAATTGTTTAAATGACTCTTTATTCTCGGGTCTTACTAAGGTTTGGGCCCCTTTTTTTAAATGTGCAATTATTACAATTATGGACATATATCTTAAAATTTACAAATCAGCTTATACTATCAATATTAAAAGTTCTTAAAGTTCAATTTTATAATAATAAATCTATATATTTACTTAAGTCCAGTTCACCATTATTCACATGTAGTTCACCTCTGACATGTTTGTATTATTAAATATTTAACTTGTCTATAAAATCCTTCCTTTTTTTTAAAATTGCTGAACAACGAAAATTAACCTTGCCTCCATGAAATTTTTTATAGCACTCTTATTCTTTTTTCTTCTAACAACCCGGGCTACAATGAAGTACCGCCATCTTTTGTATCTTTTCCGCTATCGGCTTTTCGTATGGCCGTGCATTCAAACATATCAAATATATATATTTTTAAATGTCCTTCCATAGTCATTTTTAAATAGTATATTAATTTGTAGACATATCTGAAGTTAAAATTGTTTTTAAAAAAGGTTTTAATTAATCCACATTCACTTTTTATGTATTTATGTTTTTATATATTCACTGCCTAGATTTCAACAATAGTTCTAACTTTCGCCGCCAGTTCGCACTGTTCCACTTTATTGTAATAATTCTTTGTAAACACTAAAACTAACCTAATTATCCTATTCAACCAGTTTGTTATTTAAATTAACTAATACACAATATATATTGAATTTGAATTAAAAATAATTATCTAAACATGAAATAAATTACAAAAGGATAATAAAACGTTCTTATTCAATCATTTTAGGTTATTAAGTAAAGTTACTGTTATTGTTTTTTGAAATGGAAGTAAGTTTTATTTAAATTAGCTGTAGTTATTATATTATGACTGTGCTTTATATTATTCATTTAAAATTTCCAAAATCTTTAAGTTAATTAAATTATTAGGCTAGGACGAATTTTGAAGTTATTACATTTAGGCTTTAACATTTTATCAACATATTTTATTAACCTTTAAATTGTGTGGCCTATCCAGTTTGACTGTTACGACTGTCCCTCAAATTTCTAATTTTTTATATATAATTGACAATTTTATAAAAAAAATTATAAATTTTATTTTTTCTTTAAGTAACATTTTTATCCTACGTTCACAATAGTTTACCATATCCTTCACAAATACAATGAAATTAAAAAAAAAAAACAACACTTAACAACTATACAATATTACTTTAACAACATATAAACACAGGAACGATAAGCAATTTATTTATATTATATTTCTGCCTATTGCAATCTCCCTTTAATTCATTGAACAAAACAAAATATCCTTCTAAACTATGCATCATTTTCATCCCTTTGATGATATCTCTTTAAACTGGAAATATGAAACATCCCTTTGATTTTATTTGTGTTATTTAATTCTGAGAGAATATAAGTAGCCTTACCCAGTTTCTCTTTGATGTTATAAGGTCCTGTGTAAATGGTAAATAATTTAGACATTTCTCCCTTTAATTGATGTGAATAACCCATTAGTATTCCCTTGTTCTGTTTTGTTTTCCCTTCTTATTTCAATTGCGTTCACCCTCCTGTTATTTTCTTCCCCTCTTCGTTCTACACTTGGGTTAACTTGTCTGTTTTCTTGCTCCCTTCTAAAATATACCATATTTCTTTCCTGATTGTTTCCCTGTCTATAGTCTCTGTTAAAAGGTCGTTGGAAATTTGGTCGAATATTTTGATATTGGAAATTTGGTCTATTATTGCTATCACTTTGGTTTGGCCTCCTATAATTAAGTTGTTGTCCCTCAACTCTATCTACACTTGTTTGATTTTTATAATCGTGGCACTCTTCATTATCTTGACAATATTGTAAAGGATATTTTGTTGCATTTGATCTTTATGAAATTAACAATCCTAATTTATAATCTGTTTTTTAACAAAGTCTGTTTTTAAATATGTTATAAGACATAATGGACCTTAAAAACTATAATGTTGGCTAGGATCGAAAACCTTATTTGTAGTGTGGATGAGTGCAAATGGACATTCATCATATTTATTTGCTATAAACATATTTATTTGCATGTACAGGAATTTCTAATGACAGATGACCAGTTACTAGAATAAAATTTAAAATGTTACAATTTAAAACACATTACTAACATACCTGTTTTTTGGAATTTCCAGATTTAACATTTTTTGTTCTATACATATAAAATCCAAAGAGTTTACGATTTAAAATAATTCTGTTCCTATATCCACAATCAACAAAATTTATAATCCATTACGCTACTAAACTTATTTTTTCAAAGTTAACATATAATTGTTTTCATACTAGGTGGAAGTAAAATATGAGTCTGATATCAACTCTAGACCACTCCAGAGTGAATGGGAACGATAAATCAGACAAGTTGACAAAAATGAGTGCTCTTGAAAAAAATAAAAGGAGATCATCGAATGTAACAAGTATATCAGAGGTTAAGTATAGGAGTCTACTTGTGGCATGATCTCATAAAGTGTATCAAGGTAGGTGGAATGCATGGATAAATTGAAGATGAATTGGGAAACTAGTAAGGGAGAATAGGGGTGATCTTTGGATGGTGATTTTAGTATGTTAACATGGCACTGTTCTTTCAACAGACATTTTACACCTGTGGAACTGGCATGTAAGGATATTCAAAGTTTGGACATCCTGGACCAGGCGAGGTTTGTAAAGAGACAAGTGCTCTTTAGTATGTAGCTAGAAAAGACCCATGATGGTCTAATTAAGTGACTCTTTATCTACCATATAGTAAATAATAATAGATAAATAATTCAATAATGTTTTCTTTGCAAGAAACATTTGTGCAGATAACAGAAAATAAAATATTTATAAAATATCAATGAGGTTATATAAATAACACCCACTCAATTTTAGTAGCTAAGTAAATTTTTAATAAGTACTTCTACAAAATCAAGATTTGTCTAAATAAATAGTTTTAATACCTTAGTAACAGAGAAGCCTTTAAATCTTGGCACTTTGACAGGTGTTACATTAAAATGACTATCTTTTGTTCCACTAACTTCACATCCAAGTTTCCCATGTCTTATTTCTCCGCATGTCAATAGCTCACCATTTTCTAAAACATTACTCTTTCTTATTAAATATTACAATAATTAAAATCATTAATTAAAATAAGAGTATAACTTTAATGTTAATAATTAGCATTACTTTTTTTTACTCCCGTATCTATTATATGCACAGTAGCTCCAAATATCAGGTTGTTTGGCTAATAATAAATACAATTTTTCTACAATAAAGTGAAATTATAAAATATTTTATTTAGATAATTTTTCTATTTACGCCTCCTCTTTAATCCTAAATTACCTCTCCCCTTCCTCCAGTGGTGCACACAAATTTTTTTAAAGGGTGGGGTCTAAAGTCTGAGATCAAAATTTAAATTATATCACATACACCATATTAATAATTTTTATTATATGAACATATTTAAAAAAAAATCATTTAAAGATAACATTTAAATAATTAATATTATGTAAAATAAAATAAATATAAATTTCCTATATCTTAAATAATGAAATCCAATCTTCTAGGTTTCATTATGATCTCATCTATGACTTGTGCTGGAGATAATACAACTTCACTGGTATTCAACAAAGCAGACCATTTAACTGATCATTATTCAATATTCTTTAAGTATGTTTTCAACCTTCTTAGAGTAGAGAATGACCTTCCACTTGTAAAACTAGTGATAGGAAGAGTATACAAAATTTGAAACAGCCATTTAACATGAAAGTAAAATTGTTCATCAGTATACATGTCAAATACTGATATTGATATTTTATTTATATAACGTAAGTTTATACAGCGTTTTATTTTGAAATTAACCTTCACCTTTTGAATAAAACTTTGTCAAATTCAGAAAGTCTGCAACGTTGTCCTCGTTATAAGATGATGTTAATAAGTTAGAAAATAAACTTAAAATGTTGTTTTGTTTTTGTAATCTTTGTTTGATTTGAGAAACCATGTTAAGAAAGGAACAAAACTGGCTCGTCTACGTTTGTAGCAAGGAACATTATTACAATATTCTGAACGCTTTTTGAACGAAATAGTGCATTTTTAATTTGCAACATATCCTTCTGAAGTTTTCAAAATTGTTAGCGTTTCACTATAAATTAGACTAAAAGTACAATCTGTGTTTAAATTTAATTCTTCCAAGACTGTGATAACTGAATTTGGATGCATAACTCATAATAATAACAACAATAACAATAACTATTGTTTACACCGATGACCGACAGCACTTGATAGAATTCCATTTTAACAAATAAAACACAATTTTTCTTTTGTAAAATTCTATAATTAGAATTTTACAAAAGAAAAATTGTGTTTTATTTGATAACAATAACTCATCATAACAATAAGTATTAACTGTTTGCAAGTATTCACATAGTTTCCTTGTCACAGCAAATATTTTACTTGCTTCAATAGTGAAATCAAAAATGTAGATTTCAAAATTAATAAGTGCATTAAAGAGACTTGTTCCAACACAACTTTTTTTTTGTCTACAAAGACATTTATTTTAGACTTGTTATTACAGCTGGGAAGAGTTTCATTAAAACAACAACAGAGTAGTGTCTTTCAATCCATTTTGTGTTGCACATTTGTACAAGTTTTAGTTTTGGCGTATGAAGAAAATTATAAACGTTTGATATTATTCCTATCCAGTTCTTAATTTTGGGAATATTACAAGAATCAGAAATTGTGTAAACTACAGTACACATACAAAGCTAGTGGGTAGTCTTTTATATTTGCGCTTGTACTCCATGATATCCCTGTTTATAACTAGCTCGATCTGACCCTAGCCTTCTTAGAATTTACAAATTTATTCCAAATGATTACACAAAGTTTATTATATTTGAGGCTAAATTGAAGCCTGTGGTGCTTAGTACTGAAACAATGATGGTTTGAACAAATTTCCATCTATTACATCGGTTTCTCTTTACATTTTGATTAAAAAAGTGATAAAATTGCAGATAGCTGTATAGATCAGTTTCATCTTATTAGTATGGACACTAAGTTATAACTAGAAGAGCAATAAATACTAAATAGAATGAAATATTTTTACTTGTAATTGAAATAATTATTTTACCAGTAATAAAAGCAGTATGACTTTCTCCACAAGCTGCTTCCTTGATGACTCGTCCACTGAGACTATTGATGATGGTAGGTTTGGTTATTTCAGTTTCTGTACGATCTGTTATACCCAATTGACCATTGCTGTTGCTTCCCCATCCATAGACTTTACCATCAACTAATTAAATTAGACAAAATAAACTTATTTTATTTTGTGATAATTAAAATTATAATAAATGGTTAAAAAACATTGCACTGCCTTTTTTACAAAAACTAAAAATATACTGTTTCCTACTTTCTAAAAAATAAAAAATGGAAGTTTATTATTGATGTAGTGTTAATTGTTTTGAATAAAAATTTTGTTAATTTTAAAGGTTTCCTAAGAAAAACAAATTCATATTTTAAACTGTTCTGCTTCTAAATTATTGGCTCCTCACAAGCAAGTTCCGTTCTTGACTGCCTGAAAAACCACCATAAACTGGTTCAAAATTCCTTATTGTCTGCCTTAACATTATCAACAAACTGAAGATCTCTCTTGAGTTTCTTAAAGTTCTACAGTACAGTAGACATCCTCTGTACACGCATCTCCTCTCTTCATTTTGTTTTTGTATTAGTGAGTTTTTTACTTTGTGAGATGACTTAAGCAACCTCTTACTGAACGGTTTTCATAATAAGATAAAAATTATTATGGAGTGCCAGACCAGAACTTATCTCAAGAATCACTTATCTTTTGTATAGTGATTTCTTGTGTTACCATACCAAATTACCAAATAAAAATATTCTGTTCTGTCTTTTAAAATGTGTCATCCCACCTTACCTCACCTTAAAATCACAACTTTTCTGTGTACTAGGTAAAGTTTTCTATACTTAGTAATTAATTTTTTTTAACTGTGTAATTTTTCCTTACCTGCTATGTGCTAATTTATTTTTTTAAATTGTTATTTTTTCCCCTTAAAATCTGCAATAGCCTAATTTGTCTGTCCCTTACTTAACCTGTTCTTGTCACGTTTAACATAAAACTGTTTAAATACTACTTTCCATTTAACTTTAGCTTACTAATTTTGAATTTCATTTTCATTTCCTTTGTTAGTAAACCATAATTAAACAAAATAATTTAATAAAAAGAAAAATTGTTATTCACTCATAGTTAAAAAAAAATTGGTTTAACTAACTATTTTCTAAGTCAGGTAAGTGACCATTTTTCATAACAGTTTTACTGGAGCAAATTAAGATGGACGATATGATTACTCGTTGCTATATAATTTTACTTAGTTACTAAGATCATGGTTTCAACAATTAATGTCAACCCGTTTTCATTTGCATAGTGAACTTTGTTTGATGAATTATATAATTTTTGCTTTATGTAGGTTAATTATTTCATATTATATTCTGGAAGGAGTTGCTAGCAAACCTTTGGCTTTTTGTTCCTGAGAGAGTCTTTTTTCAGAATTAATATTACCTTTTTTTGTATTGGGACCGTCGATTTAATAACATATTTTCTTTAAAATTAATTTTAAATAGTGTGTTAACAACTATTAACTAGTGGTCAACTATAACATAAAAAATTTTAATTTTAGATCAGTCATTTTTGTGTATAGATATATACGTATATTTGTCATTAAATTGCTTTCTGTTCAAGTAACTATTTATGTCAATATGTTTTGTCATTAATCTGTTATGTGGATAGCTGAGACAGCTGTCTCATGTTTTTCAATAATCAATACTAATAAACTAATAAATAATTTTAACTCAATCTTTACACAACGATAAGGACGATAGTATACCAGTTGCTGTATGCCAGTGTTTGATTAGCTTATCGATCAGCTGTTGAGATCTGAACAGAGGTCCGGAAAAGCAAATAAATATTAGAGTTTATTTAAATAAAGTTAAATCTTATTTCATATTTTATTTGATTTATATTTGAATAAAACAATATATCGGCCAGCCTATAACAATATTAATAATAACCTATTTAAATTTTAAAAGTGACTTTTAAGAAACCGTTTCTTCACACAAAAAATATATTTACAAGACATTTAGATGTATTTATTATTATTAATTAAATTCCATTTTGTAAAGGGCCCTATTTTAACTAGTAATTAGGCTACTTCTAATTACAAGCATTATGATTGGTTTTTTTTCTTTTCAGTAATGTCACTAACCAATAACAAATTGTAATTTGTGTGTCTTGATTTTTAAAAAACAATTACAAATTTTATTAATTTGTTAAAGTGGACTTAACTAATTTACAATATTGATATATATTTATTTATTTATTTTATTTTATTTCTATTACTAGAAGATTGTTACTTATTTAAAGAAAAGTTTATAATTTATAATTTTAAATGAGCATGTTTTTTTTTTTAGTAAATTGTAAGATA
This sequence comes from Aphrophora alni, assembly GCA_963513935.1. Taxonomy (NCBI): domain Eukaryota; kingdom Metazoa; phylum Arthropoda; class Insecta; order Hemiptera; family Aphrophoridae; genus Aphrophora; species Aphrophora alni. The sequence continues at coordinate 61,242,413 of OY740775.1, read as the reverse complement.
GTAGGGTTATGTTGATTTATGTGTTTGAATAATAATATAATACTAATTGTAATAACAATTTCTGAGAGTTATTAAAAAAAAAAAATTAAAAAAAAAAAAAACTCAAAACCGACTAATTTTACCGTTGTTAGTACTCAGCTTTCTCGTTGTCTTGGCTATGTAACTATTCTATTTTTTAATGGGATGTTAATCTTAATATTGTAATAACAGTTGGGTGCCATTTTGTAACGTTTATTACAAAAAATTTTTTAAAAATTATTATAAAGAAGTACTCTTGAACATAGCATAAAAAGTTTCTCTGAGGTCGCAAGTTCTTTAAAACAGTGTACTTTGGAGAATTTTAAATAAAATACAGAATCCTTTTTTTTTCTGAAATGTACTACAACGAAAAACTCAACACTTTTCTGTGGGTTAAACTGTACGCTTCCCCTATCTCTTTTAAAATACGCACTAGTCTCAAATTCTGAAATTTTCTCTATCAGGATCTGTTTCCGCGAAAAAAGAAACGAGTTATCCAATCCACTGGAAGTTTAGGCTTCTTTAATTTATCTGGCCTGGATTGTATAACTCCTTCAACAGTTTAAGTCACCCCAAACTGCAGGTACCCCCCTTTTTGTATAATACTTCCAGTAACTATATTTATTTTAACCCTTTTGCTCAGAGAGGACACGATTAATTTTATCTCTTTTTAATCCCCTGGGAGCGTGTTCTTGAGAATACTTTTATTAAATACAATATATCTTACCTTTTAAATAATAATATTTCCTGTAGACATGAAACAAGGTTGTGTGGATAATTATAAAAGACAAGTCTTTGTTTTTGATATTTAAAAATTAACACCCATTTATTTTATTTTAAATAAAAGAAGCAAAAATCAAAGTTCTTATGAAAACAAAATAACTCAAATTTTTTAACTTATATAACTATAAAAACACCAAAATATTCCTGTAACAAAACTTATTATTTTTCTAATTTTATTTATTTTAATAGCAGATATAGACAATTTACTAAATAAAAAAAATAAAAATTTTGACGTTTTACTTTATTTTTTTTATTTGTGAATTTATTTTCTTTAATCTCTGAACACTAATTTCTCAGGTAACAATCTAATCAGTTGTCCAGGTATATCATACAAATATTTTACTTACAATATTTATAGCAAAAAAATATTAAATTTCTTAGCCTAAACAATTTCCATTAAATTATATTAAATTTTTTATCCCAGAAAAATCAGTAACTTTATTGAATTTAATTTTAACTTTTGGCCAACTTTGCCCTAATAAGAAAAGAAATTTAGATGGTTTCTCAAACCTTAACCGCCGTCTTGAAGATCCTGGTAATTTTGATCCTGTATGATGGTTGAATTGGTTTAATCCTCTGGTGTCTGGTTGCTGTGATGATGTTAAGATTGATCCATGAATCTCTTAGTAAGTTTCAGGTGACATGTTAATTCCCATTAAACACTGGATGTTGAATTTTCACACTTTTTACTGAAATCACTGATGACTCACTAATTCAACATTTCACTTTCTAAACTTTGATTTTATTTTCATTTATACACTTTTCTTTTATTACTGACTTTATAACAAATTTCCAAACAAATTATTAATTATTAAGTTTAATTATATTTTTCTTAATTACTTAAATTCACTGTTCTGTCGGGCATAGTAACCCCTTACCTTCTTGTAGAATTATTTTTTCAGAGTCTCCTGTTGGGCAATAGTAACCCCTTACCTTCTTGTAGAATTTTATAGAGTGTCACCTGAGAGGCTGTGCAGCTATATTTATAGCTTGAAACTATCATATTCTATTACCAATTTTTTCCCCTCATGGGGATAATACGATAGTTCCTTATTTTACTATTTATGATGTTACTTTTGCATTATTTTTATTTCTAGTGCTTATGATATTTATTTATGAGTTATTAATAATCGTTCAAGTCCTTTAATCCTGTTTGAATTATTTTAATTTAATTAATTATATTCGTTACTGTAGCAGTCTGTTGGTACAATAACTCCTCCTACTTCTATGTCACGAAATCCTGGAGTTTGGAACTCTTCAATTCAAAACTTGCTACTGCAGAAATCTCTATTGTCTTTTCTTTAACCTCTTCTAACGGTTTTCCTGCGATATTTTTCATTTTTTTCTTTGTCAGGATTTTGTAGTCCTTCGCGTTGGCTTTCACGAGAACTTCACGTGATGTTTGTCGGTCCACCCGTTCTCCCGCAATTCCTTACGCAACGATCAATGTAATTTTCAATTTTTATTTTTCACAACGTTTGATTTAAAGTTTTGAAACTTCACCATTTTGTTGGGTTTCTGAAATAAATCCACTGGTCATAACGAAAATACTGTCTGACCTTCCCGTCTTACGTAATTTCGCACTCAACTTTACAATATCTTTTTTAGAGGTCTATTATTTACTGATAAACCCTGGGGGACTTACATATTCTTTATCATATATGTTTTTAACTATGTTTTATTAATTTTGAAATTTTATCTTTATTCGTTTCCTACAAGGGTGTGAAAACTATAGCCTTTCTACTTTATTCAAATTTTGATTTTTTACTTTAATTCCTTATTAAACTTTAATCCTCTAACTAAACTTATACAACACATTTTCAAAATTTATGTTTATTTAAGTTTTATTCAACTTTCAAATTATACCATTTCATCTAACTTTTTAAATATTAATTTGTTTCACAATTATACAAGAATCTTTTATACTTATTGTAACATATTTCTTTTCTTATATGTTATAAAATATTTTATCTTTATTATAAAATCCAAAATAGTGAAGTTACTTTATTAAAAATTTAGTTGAAATATCTACAACTAGTCTTGAACTATTACTAAATAAGTTGACAATAATGCAGATGATTTCAGTTATATAAATTCATTTGTTTATTCATTTAAATTATAAATATTTTCTTTTAATAAATTATTTCTTGTTGAACATTAATAATATTTGCTTTTGAGTTCTTTTAATAACACAACAAGGTTAAATTGTCTTTAATTACAAAGTTAAATTATTCCAGGCTAGCTCTAGGTTTGGGTTCATTACATATATCTTTATCATAGAATTACAAAGTTCTTTTATAAATATTAGTAATTAATATTTATTATTTTCTCGGGGCAGGCACTCGACCAGACATGAACAAACTGTTTTTAACGCATTTTGTGAAGTTACAGTTAAGAAAAATTGAGATTTAGGATCGGTGTTCTTTTTTGAAATAGGCTTATGAATTGTAAAATTTGTTAAAGTTTATCTTCAATTTTAAGAGTTTCTGGACTTTATTATATTTGAATTTACAGAGGATACCACTCTCTGTGTGATTTAGCACTGAATTTACCACTGTTTATACTGTTTTAACATACTAAAACTTGACGGCATCACTTTTAAAATTACGAATAGAAATTTTCATCTTTGGGCTCTGAAGTCTTGATTGGAATGAATTTTTGGCTTCGGTTTTGGAATTGAATTGTTGCCGCGGTTCCCAGCATGCACTGTTCTTCCGTTCCCTTGGTTACTCAAATAATATTCTCTCGTTTTGTACAATTTGATATTCTTGACTTGAATAAATTATAATTTTGATATTACTTTATGTCTTTTTTTTGCCTTTGGTCTCGTGATAATATTTATTCATATTTACATTGCCGATTCTTAAATGAGTTTACTGATTTTATTGTTAATTGTATAATTTCCCGTTCCAACAGAATGACGTACTTATATCTATGACTCAAGTAGTCCTAGTTCTAATTCTAATTATATAACATTTGGGTCTTACGGTTACTATTTATGTTCTTAAATTTACTTTAAGGATTGTTTTACTATTCTAACAGATATTGTGACTTATTATTTATTTTTATTTGATTTTATTAATTTCGATTGTGATAGTCGTTTCTTTGATCTAGTTGTACTAACAAAAACATGGCGTTCATAGGGAATGCGTTTTACCTTCATATATTGTATATGCTATCTTCTGATGATTAAAATAAAGAATAGTTGTTTACTGAGGCTATATATATATGTGTAGTGCTTATATTAATTTATGGTGTAGTGTTTGTGATAGTATTATGGAATTGGTTTCAATGTGTTTGTTTAGATGTGAGGTTATAGGTTTTCATGTTACAAGGCTCTGTCTAGGCTTTATTCTATATTTGAGAATTATATTTGATAATATCCATTTCTATATGGATTTGGGTGAATTCTTGGGGTGTGAATTGATTTTGACATAGTTAAGTTAGTTATTGATGATGTTTTTCCTTGTATATTACTTTCGTAAATTGTTTAGGCCTATCAGCTGATATTTTAGTGTCGGTTTCTTGGTTGGCTTTGTGGGTCATTGAACTTTGCTTTGTTTTGGTGTCGTTTATTTTAGGCTAACTTTTTATGATGGAATTTGTGACGTTATATTATAATTCTTTATTTATTACAGAAATACCAAGGTTTTTTGAATTTGATTAATTTTGAAATTTTCTAATTCTTCATTTTAATTTGCCGTAGCTTATGTTAGTTTATATGAAAAAACCGTAATAGATTTGTACTGCGTACAACTTGTACTACAATTGCACATCCTTTAACATTATTATTTCATATTTTCATAATTCATCAAATATGAATTTTTTATTCAAAATCTAAAGACACGATTTTACTGTGAAAACGAGTAGGCGAAAGTTGACTTTAGACCGAGTAATAGGTCAGTTTCACCAACTCGCCCTGAGCAACAAAGTTGGTTACAATTCAGCCAAATCTTGTATTAGGATTAAATTTAGATTTTTTTTTCTCTTTTTTGACCAAAATATAATCCCATACAACGAATTTCCATTGTAGTACATTTTATTATTAATAAACATTTTATATTAAATTTCATACAATATTACACATAACATCCTACACTCTATATTAATCCAAAATTATAATTCATTAATGTTTGATTTATTATTAATATTATGGTTGCAACCTAATTACAAAATAAATTCTCTCATTATTCAACATGTAATATTTTTATATTACACAATCTCTTTTACAAATCTCTTTTATTTTTATTAAATTTAAAACATCTAATTCAACAAATCAAACAATGTATATCTTTGAATTATAAAATTATTTAATCATTATCTTCAAATAAAATATTTTTCTTTATTGAAAAACACGTGATAATTCTACAAACATACTATACAAGTTTCATTAGTGAATTACAATTTCTAGTTATTTTTATGTTTAAATTTCTGTAGAACATAGTTTAAGCATGTTATACCAAGCATGCATTTTATACACAGAAGTTAAATTGTACATGTTACATAAAACTTTCAATTTATTCACGCAACTTCCTTGTTCAAACCACATGGCGTCGTTTTAGCAAATATCCCGTCACTTTAAAAAAAATAACTTTTCTAATGATCACAATTTTGTCTACTTTGTCTTTTATTCAAAACATACTAGTTAAATCACATAGTTTTTCTTAAAAACACAAATATTTGTCCTTTATTGAATGTTTTCCTGTTTCCACGGTATGGCTTGGTCTATTGCATCATTTTTCACAATTACATCTTCTCACTCTAAAAGCTTATTTCCTTCTTATTCAAACTAACTGACAAAATCACATGATATTTCTTTAAGTAGAAATTCTAGTCCTTTATAAAAACACTTTCTTTCTTTTACGGTTCGGCTTTGTCTCGGCAAACATACTTATTCTTTATACGTCTTTCCTCTCAGAAAATCTAGATCTCACTTGATTCAGTACTAACATATTAATTCACATAATACTTTCATAAATTGAAACTCTTGTTCTTTTGTAAAAACATTTTCTTTCGATGGTTCGGCTTTGTCTCAACAAACATACTTATTTTTTATATGTCTTTTCTCTCAGAACATCTAGATCCAACTGGATTGAATACTTGGTTAGCAACAATCTCTCACTATTATTCACAATGCTGATGTCACATTTTTCTTATAACTAAAATTATATCTGTTTTAAATATTAACATACTTTTAATAAATTTCTCTGATCATTTTGTACTAATTACTTTCTTTATTTATTTTATTCCTTATTTATTTAATTCAAAAAACAGAATACGTTTCCTGTTTATTGCATTGAATTAAACTTATTTTCCATTCAAACCAAGATTACCAAACTGAAAATGTACACTTATTACAGCTACTATCCATCCTAACAGACAAAAGAAAAACCAAAATTAATTAAGACAAAAATAATATATCTCAACTTAAATTATTAATTATGCAATATTGTCTTTTATTATAATTCTGTTTCCCATAATCAAGATACATCTTTCCGGGCAAACAACTAATAGTTATTAATCACACCCCTTCTCCTCTGTAGCTAGTCAACCCATACAGCGAGCTCCATTATTTTGATGGGTACTTAATATAGCTTGGTTTTTTTTTAACGGCAGTTGTTTGAAGGGTGAGAGTAACTAAGGTAAGGTTATGTTATTTATTTGAGATTCTGTTAATTAAAAAAAAAAAAAATTATTATGAATGCTCCTTCTTTAGTTTGGGTTTTGTGAAAGGATTTATGCACACTGTCCATCCATACGCTTCCTTGGGAGTCATATTACTGTTTTTATATCTAAGTTTTCTTTCTATTTCTCATGAGAGATAATTTAGTATACATAAAAGGGATATTTATTAAATAGAATCTATGCTTGTGCCATAAACTTATCCACAACATAAATCATATTTCATTGAATTCGAGTTTTTAATAACTGCAGTCAAGGTTCATTTTCAATTTTCTGCCATATATTCCTAAAATGTAAATTTCTTTTACTTTTAATTTGGCACACTGATCCAAGTTATTAATCTTCATCAATTTTTTTTTTAAATAGTAGAGCTGATTTTGATAAATTACATCTTTTACAACAGTTGTAAGCATGGGGCATTATAAACACATTTATAACATAAAGCACACAGTGTATATAACTAAAATACACAGTGTCATAGCAAATTTTACAGATAACTCTCAAAATAGCATTTTTTGGGTGTTTGCAACCAATTCGTTTTGTTTTAATGTTAACAAAGGCCTTAAAAACTAAATTTTAAATAAATTTGATCAAAACCATTCAAATAAATTTTTAGAAATCTGAATTTTGATCTTATGGCAGCCACCCCTAAATTTTAGGTTATCACACAAATAAAAGATGTTTTAAATTTAAAAACACTACAAATTATGGTCAAAACATACCCACATATCAAATTTTATCAAAATCAGTCCACTCATTTTAACTGTAAATTCACAGACTATAAGATAGATATACATCATTCCAAAAAAACTTTTTGAGGTTACAGGGCCTCAAATCAGATATTTTAACAAAAATTCAATATCAATATTTTAACCCATCATAACTTTCTCTATACTGTCTAAGAAATTAAATTTATTTATTTGTTTCATACCTGCAATAGCAATGGTGTGATTGCCTCCTGCAGTTATAAAGAGTAGAAAAGCTTCCAATGGTACTAAAGTTGGTACCATGAGGTTCTCTGTACTTTCAAGCCCCAACTTCCCACCTTCACCCTCTCCACACACAAGAGCTTGTCCTTCTTCTACAAACACAAGTTTTATATTTTTATTGAAATATTGATTGCCTTAATTGAGTGAAACTACTAAAATACCAATATGTGTAAAGATAATAAAACACAATTATTTATTTTGTAATATCCACTTTTAATTAGTCTAGCCGACCAATGGTTTCGCCTGCTAAGGTATTGACGAGCCTAAAAAAATTGTTTACCAATATGAAGAAAAATTATGTGGAAGAAAAGGTAAGAGTTGTAACTTAAATTTTGTATAATAAAAAACCTCAAATTTTATTCATGCCTTTTTTATAATAAAACGGACCTTACTTTCAGAACAGCCTTTTTACATTGCAGTACCAGACGGTGTTTCAATGACTAAGATATACACACAAGAACTTATTTATACAATTATGTGTATTTTTATATACTTAAAAGATTACAATTTTATGATAAACATAGAAAATTAAAAACAGTCAAATTTATTTTGTTCTTTTTCGGTGAGCTCACACAATATTTGGCTATCCTAAAAGTGTTGAACATATTAACATCAATTAAATTGAATTTTTTGTTCATGTTTTAATATTCTTACCTGTAAGGAAAACTGTATGATAATATCCACATGCGATGCTTGCTATACTCTCTTGTAATGGTAAAATTGTGGGTACAGAAACTGCTTTAATGTCTTCCCCTAAACCCAACTGCCCATCAGCATTGCTGCCCCAGACATACACTTGACCCTTGTCTGAAAACATTCAACAAAAATTTTGTTACAAATTTATGGATATAAGAAAATCTAATCTGTTTAATACATTTTATTTGGCAAAATAATTTTTAAGTACAATGTAATTTAATAATAAGGTTTATTATTAAGTTTATTTTCAAGGAAAAAATATAAACACATAAATTATTCTTTCTCAGCATAAAAATGAAAAATACCAATCCTATCATTAAGGCTATACTAAAATTTAAAACTACAACTTGCTATACAATAAAAATTACATATATTAATTTATACAGGAAATCATCACATTGACTTTGCCTTGTATTCTATAAATTTAGGCAATTCTTTAGCCAAGCTAGGTCGTTTTTGATTTACCTTTCAAATTTGTACTTCAATATATTTTTAGAATTTGAAAGAAAAACAAGCTCTTTACATACAAAAACACAGATATATAAGAATTTTAAATATTATTGTTGTTTATCCAATGTACATATTAAAAAAAATTATAGTGCAAAGAGTACTAGTTCAGTAAATTCAACATTTATGAATGTAAACCATCTTCAATTTGTTAAAACTAAATGAAAAATACAGAAATTTTATTTTCAAAAACATTTTATCCTGTAATGTTACTTTGTGTATAACAAACCCTCAGGGGCTCACTATAATGAGTACAGGCAAAACATAGGGATCCTAGATGGATCTATACCTTTTTTCATGTAGACTTGCCATAGATCTCTATTTTTCATCTTTCCTATCAGGTCTTTCCTGATCAAGTCTTGTTCTTTAACCCTATTAGTATTCAATACCTAGGGGTATTTATTTTATTCCTTTTTTTTATTAAGTTGGATGACTGAGAGGTTTTCCACCTTTAAACAAACAAAAAATGTGTATAACAAAGTTCAGCTTATTACGGTACTCTGACATCTATGGCAGTGAGAAAAACAATAAGGTAGATATCGTTAACAAACTAGAAACATCGACTCCCTAAATAGGACCTATGGCTGGATGCTGCATTAACCGATCAAGAGGCAACATAACAGTTAATAAATTAACCAGAGAAGAACAATACTGTAAACAGCTGCAAAAATTATGGGTAAGAAATTAATAAACGTCCTAATCCAGAGTTCGAGTTCAGAGTTCACTAGATTCTTGGTTAGGCTACATCGGGAACACAAAATGTTCAATTCATAACTAGATAGGGCTAATTAAGGAAAGCCTTACTGATATTAGGTTTCTTCCAAGGAGACTCAATCTAATAGTTGTGGGGGTAAATAAGTGAGTCTGCCAAACATATCCTTTTCGAATGAACAAATACTTGAACTTAAAAGGTACAAGGATTGATTGTGACTATAACCCAAGGCTGACTTGCAAGAGGTTTCAGTATCGAAATCACCATTAATTCAATCAATATTATGTATATCACAAGATACTTACTATTAAGTGCAACAGAGTGATTGCAACCCGCTGCCAATTGTTCAACAGTGCCTGTAATACCTTCTACTTCTGCAGGAGTGTCTCGATCTGTAATGTCACCCAGCCCTAACTGACCATCACTATTACTTCCACATGAATACACTTTGCCAGAACCTACAACATGATCGTTAAATTACATACTAACAAGCATGAAAGGTTAAAGAATAAATATATAAACTACCTCCAGTAGTCATTTAACCATTAGTGTACATAATTTACATTTCAATGCTAAAGTGTTATTATATAATTATATATATATATATATATATATATATATATATATATATATCTAATATTCTTATTTCTTGAAGTGTCTGAGGGCTTTATTACTGTGTTTTTAAATATTAATATATATAAAAAAGTTTGAGATTAGAAATGCTGCTAAATATTTCGATTTATTACATTTTTGTCGATAGCAAATACACTTTGCGTCTACATTTGAGTGACTTATTAAATCCAAATATTTAGCTGTATTTAAAATTTACAAGTGTTAGGATCAAGTATTTATATATGTATTGCGTATATTAAATATAAAATATAATAAATGTATTAGACTAAGAAGGAACATATGAAAACTAGAATGAGAGCCAGCAATTGTGTAATAATTCAAAAGTGTTGAAATGCTAGCCTTGCGAGTACAATGGCCGATACACATTACATAAGTGCATATAAGCCCTTAACGAGCGTGAAACATATCGCCGAGGGATCGAGAGAGAATCGCTGGACAATGAGAGAGAGAGAGAGAGAGCCTGCCAAATATCCAAGAGTCTCCATAGGAAAAAGAGGTGAGCAAACATTTGTGTATATAGTGATCTGGTAATCGTCTCAATAGTAAAGTAGATTCATGAAAGAACAACAGTTGGAATCATTCTGGGTTCATATGTCAAAATAGATGTAATTTGATTTCAATGTATTTAAGATACACTCTTAATTTGATAACATAGGTCTATATTTTATATTAGCATATAAGAGAGTCAATCTAAATTATAAAGATATTTGGAATAAAAAAACAATATAGTAAATATTGAATACAAAACTGATGATTATTTTATTATCTGAATCAAGAACTCAGGCCTAATAAAGGTACATTCCTAACAAATGGCAGAACCAGCCTTACTGTACTTTTAGTTTTTACTAAAAATTTTTAACTCTATAAACGAGAAATATAAAAAAGTTTTACTATTTTGTAAATAGGTGGAAGAATTAGACCCATAAAATTAAATTGGTGTTTTGCTGATTTTAAAACTTGTGTTTTGTTATGTGGTGATTACCACCACTCCCCCTCCCCTTCGTGAATCTGGACATATCCGCCCGGCTAGCTGATAAGACCAGAGTAGTGCTCGAGACAGCTGTGACTAAAGACGTCTTCAACGATCTTCCTAATTATTATATTATAGTGCGGTAAATTTGTATCATGCCTTGCTAAACCCAAAGGAATAGGGCCGTTCGGCCCTTGGGTTTATATCTGGGCGCATCGCGATTAGGGTTATCGTAAAAATTATTAGTCGAACTATATGCGGCTATGTTAGGCCCTGCTATAGACCGACATGTTGTTGCAATACAGTATAGTTAATATTAACATTGGTATTAGTGTAATTGTCTTATTTTTAGTTAATTAGTTTCTAGTAACACTCGTCAAAAATGGCTAGCCTAAGTTGAGATTCGCCCAGTGTACTTTATTAATTTTACCACGCGATCGGGACCCGGTAATACATTATCAAAGTAGATCCGCGGACCACCCAAATCTTCCCCCCATGGCATTACTATTTTCTCGCTACCGTTGCAGAATGGTAGCAGAGAAAAGGGCTTTGTCTTGTGTTCCGGGTCCTTTTGGTCGTGTCTAAACGAAAAATTAAAAAACATTAATAAAAGACCCTAATTTTTACGAATTAATTTGGTTTTTGTGCGCTGGGCGACAAGTCTCAAATGGCCGCCACACGTGTCTTCTTTTTGCTAAATTTCCGTTTTATAAAATTCTCAGTAAATTAAATCAATATTTTTTATAGATAAAACTAACTCTTAGTGTTACATTAGTATTGCACAACATTTTTTTTCGCGAAATCTAAATTCCGTCTCTTTAATTATAACTCCTTAATTAACCTTTTTATCCCCGCGTATGTAAAATGGTAAGTAACCAATATAAATTCGGCCTAGTTTTATTAACATCCTGTCTGCCAAAATGGTGAGTTAACTATTTAATTACAATTTTTATCTCTAGTTAGAAATATTATTGTTTTTGTCTCCAAATTTAATTCATGTTATTATAAGTTACCAGTTTAAAATTATTTCCATATAAAATTAATAAATTTCATTATTAAATTATTGTTAAAATATTTTAGTTTGTAAAATAATGAGAAGAAAGGTAATATATATATATATATATTTTATTGAAGGAAATAGCGTATTGCATCGTTTAAAATAATTAATTAAAGATTTTTTTCTTTCTCTTTCGCTGTTCGCGAATTTTCGCTTTTCTTGAGGCGGTTTGGAATTGGCCAAAACGCTCAAGGCAGAATAAAAATTGTAAAGCTGATTCGTTAGCAACGTAGTAGGTAAAGCCAGCAGTTAGCGATGTTGATGCGTCACTAACGGGAATAAACTTGTCCGTGAAACAAAAATGTTTCAAATTTAAAAAATAAAGTACCGAGAAAGATTGTAAAAGTAATAATAAAAATATTTAGTAAGGGGGGAAATTTTCATAAATTAATAATTAACAAAGTTACGGGGAAAACAACTTAGACAAAAAATACTAAAATATAAAATAAAGGAAATTAACAAATGGTAAATTAAATATAAATAAGTAAGGGGGAAATAAAGGGGAAACATGAAATAAAAATAATAACTCCAACGATATTTTAATAAAAAAAAAAAAAACCTTAGGCACTTATAAAAATACCAATTTATCGAAAAATTAGATAAACATTATAAATAGAATGTATTTATAATTAAGAAATGTTTAAATTAGTGTGTTGTACAGAATGAACAAACCAAATTTATAAAATCAGTAGATGGGGGTTTTAATAACATGTTTTCATGGGAAAACGATGTAAAAAACTTTAAATCAAGATTTCTCGCGAAATAAACATAGCAGAGAAAAAGTGATCATAGTTACATTCGTTCCTACCAAGAACAAAAAATAAAAAAGTGTTAAAAAACCAAAAACCAAATCAGGGAAAAAACTAAATTTTGAAATTGTTTAAATTACGTAAAAGCTAAATAACTCGAGAAAGAAATGGACTACAACCACGAAACAAAAACCTAAAGGATCCCAAGAACATTAAGAACCAAGATCTAAAAAGAAATCGAGAATCGGAAGAGCGAAGCAGAAGTTAGAGAGAAAAGAAGAAAAAAGTACAGAATTTCAACCAAAATCATGTTTTAACAAGAGGAGGGATCGCTGAGCGAAACTCGACCGTAACCAATGACAAAGAAGTGGAGACAACCGATAAAAGATAAAAATTTGTGAAGAAATAAAGTAAAAAGGAAGAAATAAAAGGATTAGAATGAAATAAAAGAATAAATATAATAAATAAATAATCTGTAAATATTTTGGGAAATGAAAAAACCCAAAATAAAGCATAAACTCGCCGAAAACGTATAAAAACGTGAAGGGATAGTTTATGAGGGAAACCAAGTTAAGTTGGTACTCAAAATTCCCAAGTCAGAGGAGCTCTGAAATATTCAAGGTAACTTGGATACTCTTTTTTCAACCAGCCTACGAGGAAGACGTGCTTCAGGAGTCAGCACCAGCAGAAAATCTACTCATTGAACTTACAACATTAGACTACAGGCATCGGGAGATCATCTCAACCCATCAGAATCTTCAGCATCGTATATGATCTTCATTAGTGTTCAAGGTACCAATACTTTGATTTATTGGAAACTTTAGGGAATTAATAATAATAAACGTAAATTCATTTTAATTAAATATTCAATAAAAATTATAGGGGAAGTGTATTTTTTAAGTAAATTCAATTTTAAATGATTTGTTCTGGTCATTCTGAGTATAAAATTTAATATGTTATAGAGTGTCTATATAAAATTTAATGTGTTGTAATATATGTGTATAAAATTCATTGTGTCTTATGGTAGAGATTTTGTAGTATAAAGAAAAATATAAATTTACCAAACAAAAGAAAGACCTTCAGTCATAATATAAAAAGTAATAAATATTGATAATTGATTTGAAAAATCTTTAATTGCTTTTCATTATTGTAGAGATTCCTATAGTTGTATGCCATTTTAAATATATATATTTGTGAAATAAAGTGTGTGCTCTAAAGAGAAATTTACAAAAATTAATTATTTGTACATTTTTCTAAATGGAATAAAATTTGGAAACCAAACTCTCCCACACGGCACGACCTCTAGGAAGAGTCGTATACACAAGTTTAAAAAAAGGTAAAATTGACTGAGCAATCAATAAATTCATTAATAAATAAAACGAAATAAAGTCGAAAAGACTTATTTCTTGACAATTTACGATAAAAGTAAAATTGTCTTGCATACGATACGTTGTCGCAAGCGGGGAAAAAGCCGGAAGCAAAATTTGAGTAAATTCCCGAACGATACGTGTTAAATTGAGAGTCTACGTTAATCTTGCAAGGTGTATCGTTGCAAGACGTTAAACGTAAATTCATTTAAATCATTTGTTTTCATTCTTTTATTCACCGATCTATTAATAATTGTGTATTTTGGTAATTAATTATATATGTATATAGGTTTAGATATAATTTGTATAAATTATGTTACGACTTGTATTTTTTTTCCAGCGTAAATTCACATAACGTAGTTTTAAATAATTTATTTCCATCTTTTAAACGACAGTTTAGACCCGTCAAACCAAGTTTACAGTCGTTAGGGTGAGCATTTGGGTTCTTGCCTAAGTGTTCACGTTTAATTTTTTGTTGGCAAGCTGACCACTATGACAATGTTACCTAACACTAACTAACTTTATACCTTGTCCCATCCCCATACCTTCACTCCCGTCCCGCGCACGGCGTTTCTTTTCTTTTGGTTTTTTGGTTAGAGGGGGTGACTGTGGTGATTACCACCACTCTCCCCTCCCCTTCGTGAATCTGGACATATCCGCCCGGCTAGCTGATAAGACCAGAGTAGTGCTCGAGACAGCTGTGACTAAAGACGTCTTCAACGATCTTCCTAATTATATTATAGTGCGGTAAATTTGTATCATGCCTTGCTAAACCCAAAGGAATAGGGCCGTTCGGCCCTTGGGTTTATATCTGGGCGCATCGCGATATTGATTATCGTAAAAATTATTAGTCGAACTATATGCGGCTATGTTAGGCCCTGCTATAGACCGACATGTTGTTTCAATACAGTGTAGTTAATATTAACATTGGTATTAGTGTAATTGTCTTATTTTTAGTTAATTAGTTTCTAGTAACACTCGTCAAAATGGCTAGCCTAAGTTGAGATTCGCCCAGTGTACTTTATTAATTTTACCACGCGATCGGGACCCGGTAATACATTATCAAAGTAGATCCGCGGACCACCCAAATCGTACCCCAATGCAATTACCATTCTGTCGCTACCGTTGCAGTTACAATTTATTCTGTGTTATGTCTAAAAGTATTTTGTGACTATTTTACTCTAATTTTTACATCTCGATTTTTTAGTTTTCATTTAAAAAATAGTTAATTTTTTTTTAAATAAATAAAAAATGTGTGTCTTACATTTGATTAATACTACACTCTTAATGACAAATTTCTTTAAAACTTTTGTATTCTAGTAAATTCATTTAATCATTAAGTGCATAACAATTTTTTTATACTAATTGAAGGCCTTTTGTTATTTGTGTAAGGATAATGCGTTGGTTTTTATTTTCGTTCAAATTTTCTTGTAATAAGTATTTTTTAAGGACAATTTTTATGTATATTTTATGTATGTTGCATTCATATAACCAAGGCATTTTGAGTGTTTCAATATTACGCATTATAGCAACGTTTTTTGTTTTAACAAAGCTCTCATTCAACATTAACAATTTGCAATAAGGCTCTTTGCCAACATTTTTTAATATTACGTAAAATAAGTTCCAATTTTTAAATACTTTGCCACCAACTCAAAAAAAAAAAAATATATATATATATATATATTTGTGACTACATATTCAATCACTTAACACAGCAAACTACATTGAGTTCTAAATTTCACAGTGCAAGTATAATTATTTTACTCAGTCTTACATGATGATATACTAAGTGAAAAGTTTAGCTTAATTAACCTCCCACTATGAATATTTTGTTTGTAACTTTGATTACAACACTGAATATATACAATTAGTTTAAATCTTATTGTGACATACAAGATTAGGTGAAACAAAAATATTTACCAAGACAAACATTTAGTTAACATGACCTATAAATTCCACAATAGTTATTGACAACGTCAGCATTCTAAACTGTACCAATACAAGTCTATAGTGTTACATGCTGAAGAAGCTAAAAACACGGGCGCTTTAACTTCTATCAAGGCATCAAAATTGCCACCTTCTTTCCTCAAACAAAAACAACTTTAACGGGACAATCACCCATAAATACTTGGCTTAAGTTTGTACTTGCAATTGGGAAACTGAGTAACCAAAACTGATACAGATGAAGGTCAGGTCATGAGGTGAACTTTTCCTAGTTAGGCAAAATTGATTTATTAGGCTTTTCATATTTCAGATTTTTCCTCAAAAATATATACAAATTTCATGAATTTATATCTAACAGATATCAAAAACTTTAATAAAGCCTAAACAACAGCTGTTTAGAAAGACCTCAAGTGGGACATTTCTCAGCAAGCGCATCTTGAATTTTTACGATCACGCATATGTCTGTCAAAACTTCAAACTGATTCTGATATGAATCAAGAAGATATAGTGCAATAATACGCAAATTTGGCTAATTTTTTAAAAAGTTACTTCAACACTTGTGAAGAGCCACATTTCAAATAAACAACAAACACAATTTCAACACGGAGACAAGTACGTTGATGTCACAATGACACACGATAACCACACAAACACTCCTCGGACTATGCTGAGACAGCACTAAACGATAATACAACCAAAACTAATAATAAATTTTACACAAAACAGTATACAATATTAATTCCAATTTGAATCTCACTATTTCTGCAGTAATTGGAAAACATGAGATATCGGTTTTACTAGATACAGGATGCAATGTATTCTGCCTAAACAGCAAATATAAGCAATTAACAACAAAACTAGACAATGACAACAATGTCATTGTTGTCTCTGCAAACGCTACACCAATGCAGGTCATAGAAAAGGCAGTTTTGACATTTAATATACAGGGAGTGCAGTACATATAACATGAATATTTAATGAAGGGCTTAACATGTGATTTCTTGGTAGGCAATAACTTCCTGTTAGGTAACAAAGCAACAATCAAATAAAATGATAAATCTCTAAACTTTAGGAAAAATAAAATAAACCTATTCAAAAAACAAATTTTGACAAACACCTACAAAAAATTGACTCTAACAAATAAAAATATATATATACACAAGAGGACATGGAAATATCACCCCATGGCAGTCGAAATGTGCCAATACAAATTCAACAGAAAGAAAAAACTATACTATTAACGACTTTCACATACGGGAAAACCTACTTTCACAAAAAGGTATACATGTACATGCCAACTCAGAGCACATACCCATATCTTTTAAACTCATAAACCCCACATCCATGACAAAACATATATTAAACCAAAAACAATTAGGGGAGATAACCCTAAGTGCACAAAACAAAGGAATAAAACTAATATCTCAAAAATTTACAACTAAAGAATTCAATGACATCAGCACGGAAACAAATTAACCATACTAACCTAAAGAGGGACGACGAGCACAACACACAATTAACAGACCTAAAGGGTCTTATTTATCGACATAAATAAGGGATTATCCATAAAGAGAATATGGAGTTGCTAAAGTCCAAGTACAAAAAAATATATACATCCCTTTGCACACGGACCACATGACCTACAAGAAGCAAATATGCCAGCATATGCAATATATGAAGTCCGACAAACAAAAGACAGTAGCACAGGTAGACCAATAAAAAAGGCAGGGGTCATTGAAGATGCCCAAAGTGCCTTCACAGCCTCAGCATTTTCTAGTAAAAAAAAAGCGATCAGTTCAGAATGGTGGTTGACTAGTGAAAATTAAATGAAAACATGGAGGTAGACAAATTTCCTTTACCCAGGGCTGACACAACTTTCGACACACTTGGAACAGCAATATATTTTTCCTTCATGGATATAAATCAAGCCTTCTTTCAACAACCAATCTTCCCAGATCACAGGAAGTATACTGCATTCGTGACACACAAGGGCCTATATCAATATACAAGGCTGCCCATGGGAATGCACAATTCCGCAAACTCTTTCCAGTATAACATGAATCGCCTGTTTTCGAGATTACTGTATCAAGGCATGATAATATACGTGGATGATCTAGAGGCATACGGCAATACATTTACGGACCAATTAATAAATTTAGAAAAAAAATTTAAACGGTTAGATGCAGCATAATTAAAACTACAAACATGAAATTGCCATTATTTTATCAATACATAGACGTCTAGGACACAATATCTCACGGAATAGAACTTCGAGATAAGAATTTGAAAGCAATCACGGACTTCCCCACTCCTTTAAAAAGAAAGGATGTACACAGCTAGAGGCGGGGTCATACTATAGAAAATTTATCCATAAATTTAGCGACATCATTATTGGACTTAATAAAAATTTAAAAAATTCCGATAAAAAAAATTCGAATAGTCGCAACAACACAAGACTGCTTTTCGACAGCTAAAACAAGCTCTGACAACACCACTGGTTCTTGCCAATTTCATGAAGATAGAGAGATAACTAAATCCTGTGATGCCAGCCGAGACAAAATAGGGGAGGTCATGTAACAATACCAAGAAGACGGGACGCTAAAACCAGTAGCTTATGTAAGTAGGAGGCTAAGAGACACTGAAGGTCGATGGAGAGTATCAGAAATATAATTGTTAAGTGTCGTTTACACAGTAAACTACTTTCGACCCTTCTTGTATGGACGACACGTCACCATTTTCAATGAATATGCTAGCCTCCAATATTATAAAAATGTCAAAACATTGAATTCAAGACTAAACAGATTAATGTTGAAACTAATAGAATATGACTTTGAAATTAAACACAAATGAGACTTCCAGATAGTTTAAGCCGTTGTAACCCAGGCCCACTAGTGCCAACAACAAGTATCAAATTCGGAACTGCAAGGAGAATTCAACAAACATAACATTCAAACCATAAATATCGAAAAATCACAGTTAGAAGATGAGTATTTAAAATCAGACAAACCTTGATCGATCCGGAACGTGCTGACAAAGGCCACAGTTGAGCCGCCAGATCATACATATTGCATGATAGTGTTTTGTATTACAAGCACTTTATGAATGGAGAAACCGAACTACTACTAGCTGTACCGAAATCACTGACCTCAGAAATACTACAACCATATTCATATATGGGTGAAGGACACGCCAGTGTTGCAAAAAAATGTCAAAAGAAAAAGAAAATACCTCTGGCCAAGCATGACCACTGACATAGTCCAGTAAATAAAACATAGCTACAAATGCCAGATGATGAACATATAGACAAAAACCTTTGGGCTTATTGCAGCCAATAAAGGTACATACCAAACCATTCACCAAATTAACATTAGATTATATGGGACTCTTAGCAAAATCAATTAAAAAATTATATATTATAGTTGTCACTGACAAAACCACAAAATTTACAATGACCAACATATATTACACAAGTCCATATAAGCCCATAATGAAGTAGAGACGCGGCCAATCTTTGTGAAACGTATCGCCGAGGGAGCGAGAGAGAATCACTAGACAGCAGGAGAGAGAGAGAGAGCCCGCCAAATATCCAAGAGGCTCCACAGGAAAAAAAGGGTGAGCAAACATTTGTGTATAGAGTGATCTGGTAGTCGTCTCAAAAGTAAAAGTAGATTCATGAAAGAACAACAGTTGGAATCATTCTGAGTACATATGTAAAAATAGATGTAATTTGATTTCAATGTATTTAAGATAAACCCTTAAGTTGGGTCAATATTTGATATTAGCATAATAAAAGAGTCAATCTAAATGATAAAGATATTTGTAGTAGAAAAAATAATATAATAAATATTGAGTACAAAACTGAAACACTGATGATTATTTTATTACAACAAAATTTGTGAACATCATCTTATCACGATTACGGAACTTTCTGAACATTTCTACCAAATATCACGGAGTTTGGTGAATGAAAGTGTGGTGGATAAGCTTGGTTACCACAAATTTTGTAATAGGTAGATTCTGAAAATCTTAACGGAAGACCACAAAAAACAGAGACTGGCTGCAGCACTAACTTTCCTCAAAGATTATGACAAAAATGGTAACAAAGTTATCAATCATATCGTAACTGGGGACGAGATTTGGGTGAAGCATGTTAATTGTGAAACAAAAAGGCAGTCGATGGAATCACAAATTCTCTTAGGAAACCAAGAAAGTGTTTGCAAATGCTGTCAGCAAGAAAGGTCATGGCTACTGTTTTGGGACTATAAGGGAGTGATTCTCGTTGATTTTATTAAACGTGGCACAACAATTAACTCAGAGAGGTATTGTGAAACACTGAGAAAGCTAAGCCTTGCAATACAAAACAAGTGTCGGGGAAAACTTAGTGTGAAGGTTTTGTTCTTTCACGCTAATAGACATCCACATACGGCCCAAGAGTATGGTTTTAGATGGGAGATGTTCGATCATACACCATACTGCCCGGATTTTGGACCAAGCAACTACCACTTCTTCCCAGCGATGAAGAGATGGCTCGCTAAACAACGCTTTGATACTGATGCTGAACTGCATGCCAGTGTAAACCAGTGGTTGAAATCATAGGTGGTAAGTTTTACAGAGACGGTATTAAAAACTTGTGCCTTTTGGTTTGCATGCCTTAATTTGGATGGCGATTATGTTGAGAAATATCTTAACAGTGAACCTTTCAATGTATATAATAAAATACTTTTTTGTTATATTCATTTTGTTAATTTTTTATTTCAAAACGTCTGTTACTTTCTAGACAGCCCTTGTAGAAATGATGAAAAATAAACTTTAACAAAAAACTAATTGAACCTAGTAAAGAAATGTTAAGAAATCCAAGGTCTGATATTTGATAAATAATCTTAGACCACAAATGACAGTGAGAAAAGAGTATAATCAAGTGTGATGATTTTAAGTTACTTTCTATGACGAAATGTGACCTTTGATGAGACATTACAGGAAACTAAATCAGACCTTAACTTTGTGCAGTGTTTTTAGTTAAATATAGCTGAAAGAAGATGAAAATATAGAAGGCGACAGACTTGTGTATTTGTAAAAAAAAAAAAAAAAATCGGTATCTGCCAGCATAGAATATGATCAGCAGTCTTTGACATGTTTTGGAAAGACGCATTGGATGACCTAAACTATTTCTTATAAAAACAGTAAAGTGTTTTACTTGAACGATAAGTTAAGTAAAGTATTAAATAAGCAAGAAAAACCACTCTGGTAAGTTGTGAAATTCTTAGAATAGGGAGCAACTACAATTTAAAAAAATCTTTTATGTTTTTAACATTGACTTACAATTGAGACTTTTTATACACAAATATCTTTGTTTAATTGTATAATGTATGTTAATTGTAATAATTCTGTTTTGTCTAAGAGTAGATGAGATCAAATTTGCCTCGTGGCAAAAGAAAGAATACTTGAATTACAATTTTATTATATAATCCTTTAGACTTGTCCATAAAGTACCTGGTAAGAAGACATGAACCCTTATTGCCTTAAAAATTAGAAAAGAATGAAAGATTGAGAGTGATAAGAAAAGGAGTTTAATGAATTGATAAAAGCTTTGTTAAAGAACTAGAGAAGTAAGTGATGTCACAGGTATTGACATCATTTTCATGACACTTAACTTTTAGGTCTACTTATTCCTCTATACAGTTGCCAAAACCATCTAAAACATTAGTACATATTCCTAGTGTTATTCTTCGGCATTCTTCTTCAATTCTGTTTCTTATATTTTCAACTGATGCTAGGTTTGTGATGTAGACAGTAATTTTAAATGACCCCATTAAAAAAACCTTTTTGGATTAAGGTCAGAAGACTGAGTTGGTCATTTGATCTTACCTTAACAACTTATACAATGGTTATGAATCTATTAGTTTAAAAACACCCTCAACACTATGAGGGTACTGAGGAGGAGCTTCATCTGACCTGTTGTGTTATTACCTTATTTATGTTGAACACAGGTGTTCTATCAGAGTTGTATGTCATTACGATAATATTGTTCAGAGTTAGAATCATTTAATTCTCAACATGTTCATAAAAACATTGCCATTCAAATTACCATTATTAAAAGATAGTCCAAAATGAGTTGGTTTCAACACTTAATGAGATAAAAAATAATTAATGCAAATTATGAAAATTATTTTTTAACTGTCTTAATACAATTATGTATTAAGCCAGTTATTAAGTATTAAGAAAATCATGTACAATCATGTTTTTGGCCGTCATTTTGGTTTGGTTGGTGAGAATTTCATTTTTTTTAAATGTCATTTGTCTGAACAAAATGTTTAAAATGAGGTATCACATGACCATACATCTTATTTAAAAATTTTTAATCAACCCAACCTCCTAAGTGGCTAAAATACCCAAAAAACTCATTAGGACAACTTATTAGTTAATGATCATCATTTAATTTACGATGATGCAATACATTTTCATACTATAATTTTTTGGGTTAATCGAGCGCTTTAAAATGATATTACATGAGCATATGTTCCATTTGAAATCTTTAACTTACCGACTAAGTCTAAAACTGAAAAGCGTGAGCTCATTGAAGCAGCCTCTTACTAGAAAGAAGACTGCAATACTATCTTAATAACAAAGTTAAGGGGGAGAGAAGGGGTTGCAAGTTTCTTTTCAGCTACTATGTATATTGCATTGATACCAGTTTCGATAGTCATTTATAGGTTGGTTTGCAGGACAGAGCTATGTAAATACTCAACTTATTCTGGATATAAGATTTTAATCAGTCGAAACATTCTATATAAATACCTGTGCTTATAAGTGTATGAGCTCTACCACATGCTAAATGAGTTGCATGTTCTGGTTTCAAACCTGTAACACAATAAACAAAATTAATTTGTTTTAATTTTTAAAAAGTAATTACAAATTACTTGTATACACAATTATCTTTTGTAATTTAGTCTTGTGGGTGTGTTGTCATGTGTGAGTTTGTGAAAGTATTTGACCAGCAATGAGTATGTGAAGTGTCCAAGTCCAATTCAAGATCCTGTAGTGTATATTGTTAAAAAAACTGTTGATTATTGGAATTATAGTCTACCCAATTTTTTGTTGTTGTTTGCTGTGGTAAGGGCATAAACAACTTATTTCTCGATTCATTCTCTCTACTTGATTGCTATGTGGTTGACGAATTGGTGATAACATTGGTGTGATGTTTTGTTCCCTCAGTCCATCAATCCATTTGTGGCTGGTAAATTGTGCCATGATCACTTCGGATCTTCAAAGGCTTCCCATTTTAAGACAGTAATCATTAAGCAAGGCATTGAGTGTGGCTCTTGTGGTAGCACGCCTGAGAGGATAATTTTTGACGAATTTAGTATGTTGACGAATAGCTATTTCATGTTGGACTACTGCCCATTACCAGAACTAAATATTTGATACTTTTCACCTCTTTAATGGTATCATCATTCAACATAATTGTAGAAATTAAATGATGTTAATTTATTTTTCAAGGTATTATTTATACATGTTAACAGTTTTGTCTGGATTTATCAACAAGTTATTTTCTAAAAGTATTGACATGTTTTATTCACACATAAAACTTCTAATTTTCCTTGCTGTTTATACGGTTAACATCTTTACTAAATGCCCTTCAGACTAATGGAAGAATAGTGTAACTTATGAAAAAACACAATTTCACCGACCAGACTAACCTAACCTATATAGTATTGATGATTTATTGGTCCAAACACCAATGAGATAAAGGAGCGCTTTTTATAACTGAGACAAACCTCTCTCAAATTTTTAGTTAACATGGCCGGAGCTATTTTAAATACAGTCTTATAGTACTCTAATTATATACCATAAAGTGCAATTTTTGAATTTTTCAATAAATATTTTAAGAATAATAGACTAAATTTTTTTGTATCATAACCTGATATTCACAGTACTTACTCTTCACACAGCTTGGCTTGTTAACAACAGATTGATGGCCAAGTCCTAATTGGCCCCATTCATTGTTGCCAAATACAAAAACACGACCATTTTCTAAAACAAAAAGAATGCAGATATATTTATAACATTACTTATTACAAATTGTTAAAATTCCATATTAAACTTAATTGTAAATTGCAGAAATTTTCTAAAATTGTACTATAACGTACATCTCAATTGATGCTATTCCAAGGTTTAATAAATTATTAAAAAATTCAATTTCTATGTATTTTTGGTAAAATAGATCAATTATATAATACAGTACATATATACAGGGTGATTTATTGAAAACTTACCAACTATATTATTTAAAAAATCGAAAGAGATATGAATAATCTGTTCTCATTCATCTTTAGGGAGAGTCATAGAATACCTATTTACAAAATTTTAACCCCCCCCCCACAGCCATCTCAAAAATGTGTAATGGACACATATGGCTTGTGATAAATCAAATTACAATGTAAAAAAACACGAATTTCTGTTGTAATAATATAAAAATCAGTCAATGCATTTGTTCGCTACATTCTAAAATATAATTTTCCAAGTCATTTTCTAGAATTTAATAAAAATAGGTTCTCGTACTACAAAAATACTATTTATTACAAAATTCAATATTTAAGATTGGACAAAGTTAACAGCATACAATGGACCAGTTTTATGGTAATAAAACTGGAACAAAGAAAATTTAGGTAAGTCTATAATATTTTGTTCCTGTCGACTTTCCTAGATATTTGAGAACGTTTTTTTATTTAGTCTGATTTTCCATTTCTAATAGTTAACCTAAATATTCTTGTAATTCCACAATAATAATTTATTAAGGTTGTCAAAACAGGTATAGCAATTTTCTTTTTGCGAGAACAGTTTCATTGCAATTAGTTAATGTTTAAGGAGTCAGTTTTCCTTAGTGGCATTGTTAGGAATATAGTCTAAGTTCTTATTAAGAAACCAGAATGAAAAAAATATTTTTTTGACAGACTTGGAAAAATGATGAAATTGCTTACCTTGCAAGCAAGGCAGATGTCATTGATGCTACGAAGATATATAACCCTTGGATGGGAGAAAACGTAGTCAGTGGGCCAAGATTGATCAAGCGAAGATGCTTCAGAAATTCTTGAATATAGCCAGATGGACTTGTGAGTAAGAGCTTCCTAGGAGAATTGAGGCTTCGGATGACCATCCATAAGAGTGGAAAGTAGGGTGAGCAAACTTGGTGTATAAACCTAGTAATTATTTCAGAGACAAGTCATAAACTATAATGTAGAATCAGATCTGTGAGTCACAACAATTAAGAATTATTCTGGATTCTTAGTAATTACTTAAGAAGATTAAAATATTTATAATTAGTATATAAGAGAACTAAGATAAATAGTCAAGTTGTATTAAATAATAAAGAACCATTAATTAGATAACTGAACCACTGATTTATTTAGTTTAAAATTAAAGAACCTAGGCAGTTTAAAGGAACCAATCCCAAGACTATCAACTAAGCTATTTTCATAGTGCAATAACCTATGTTTATACAATTCTATAAATTAACATACAAAATAACACTTTTGAGCATAGCGAAGAACAAATGTGTTGACCAATTTTTATTTTCTTACAAGGGAAATTTATGGTTTTTAAAGAGCTTTAATTTAAGATATCACAATTAAGTACTCTTTTTCCAATTTTGGACTGAGATTTGGGAGGGTAATGCATAAGTCAAAAATTTCAATTGAGACATATGGTAATTTAATACATTGTTTTAAAGAGTTTGAAGCAAGAATAATGCTGTGAAGAAATTTTATTTCAAATGTCATAAATAAAATAGCACTTGCTTATATGATTGCATTAAGAAAGCTAAAAGGAAATATACACCCCCACCTTAAGTTTATTCTAATTCGAGATATTCTAATTCCATTTTCGGTAAACTTCTCAGTTAAGAAAGGCATTTCAATAAGTCCTAATATTGGGTTTTCTTAGGGGGTAATTAATGGTGACTCAAAATTTGTACATAAAATGTATGGTATTCTAATACCATATTTTAAAAGTCTTGGTGAGACAAATGATATAAAATTTGTTTTTTAATTCGGCATCCAAACCAAAATGGTTAAAGCTTCTCCTCATAATATTAGGATGTTTGTAATGTAATGAAAAATTCCCTAAACATTGGATAAGTCACAGGGGTGGGATCAAATAGCCGGCTTGATCTCCTTACCTTATTCCACTAGATTTATTTTTATGGACTTCATTTAAATTCAATTGTCAACATTACAAAAGAAGTTTTAGTTGAATATTTAATAAACAAAATTGAAGAAAAACACCAGAAATACTTACAAACATTGGAGATGGGTCCAATCAATGTTTATACTACCGGTACTGCATGTAGACACAAGGACCAAAATTTCAACATTTAAGGGGAAAATAGTAATTATTACACAAAAATTGATTATGAAAATTAAAGAAAGAATTATATTTTTATTTATTATGATTCTAAATACTATCAGGTTTTTTGTTATGAATGGACAGACTCATCTTACCAAAACCATTAAAAAACATAGCTGAACATCATATTTAGACACTTCGAATCATCCTCTACATATTTCAGAGACCAAACCCAAAATTAGGATTTATTGAGGTAGTCTTTTTACTGTAAAAGATTGCCAAAAACATAATTAGAATATTTAAAATAACAATAAAGATAAGGTGGGAAGCTAAAATTCCTTTTTAGTAAACTTAATACAATCACATTAACAACCACTATGTTAATGGTAAAAAAAAAAAATCATATCATTTCTCTTGGCTCATCAATAACCCATCTCTCCTCATCTCCTAAGTCCAAAATTGAAAAATCCTCTCATTGAAGCAAAGCAGAAGATTGCCGCAAGCTGACTTTAGCTATCTTTTATTTATTAATATATAATGAGAAATGAAATTGTTTTATTTTATTAGGAATCAAACTTCCCGCCTGGGTTCTTTAACTTTAAACTAAATAAATCAGTGGTTCAGTTAATTAATTAATGGTTCTTTATTATTTAATGCAACTTGACTATTTCTCTTAGTTCTCTTATATACTAATTACAAATATTTTAATCTTCTTAATTACTAAAAATCCAGAATGACTCTAATTGTTGTGACTCGCAGATCTGATTTTATGTTATAGTTTAATTATATAACTCTGAAATAATTACAAGTTTCTTAATGCTCGTCCGAAGTCACAATTCTCCTAGGAAGCACTTACTCACCAAGTCAGCCTGGCTATCTTCAAGAATTCCTGATCACCTTCCCTTGATCAATCTTGGCCCACTGACCACGTTTCCTCCCACCCAAGGGTTTATAAATGATGTTGCTTTGCTTGAAAGGTGAGCAATTTCATTAGTTTTCAAGGTCTGTTACAATAATTGTTGTCATTCTGGCTTCTTAAAAAAACATAGACTCTACTTCTAACTAAAACTATCCTAATTACTGACATTTTAAAAACTAACAAACAACTATTAAACTTAAAAACTAATTAAACCAAATTTATTGGATTGGCTAGCTCGAATTAACAAATTAGAACATTCATAAATATACTAACTGTTTTGCATTATTGACAACAATTCACAAAGTAACTTCTGTTTGACTATAAATACATATAGTCATAGATACAAAAACTTTATTAAGCTTATATTTACATTTTAAAACAACAATTTCCAATATTTTTTCGACATAATCATAATTTAAATTTAGACATTTATCTAAGGACCACTTTGGAAATTCTAGTTTCTAGACCACAGCTGTCTTTATTGTAGTTAATTAATTTTTGCATTCCACTTCCCAACTTTGTTTTGACTTTAATTTTATATTGTTAAAGAATGAATTTAGATTATTTGTGTTATTTATGTGTTGTAATAATTTTTTTTTGTCTGAAATGAGATCTTGTCTGAGTGTTATTTCCATTACAGTGAAAGTGTTGTACAGTACTTTACAATCTAGGATTATTTAGGCTTTTGTTTTTATGGCTTGAAATTTAGTGTGTAGTCGTATCGGGATACCCTGTATTTCCTCAAGTATTTATGATGATATGTAGAGAGACCTTCTCTGGACGAATCGGAAAACACCAGTCCTGAGGTTTCCCCGAAGTTTCTCTTTTATAGTCTCCGGCCGGCTGGCCCCTTCCTTTCCCCCTTTTTGAATACTTATCAGCTATTGTTTTATTCAAAACCGCCGTAATTCCACTTCCAGATCTGTTATTGAAATTCCTAAGGTGTTGTTTTGAAGCCCGTGATGCCTTCTATCTCCACGACTTCGAATGAAATCCATACGAGCTTTGGTTCTCATATAAACGGCATTCGAAAAATCGCGAAGGTACTCCTAAAAAACTTCCGGAGTTTCTGAGCAGCCATATTGAAACTTTTTGAAAATGTTGCTCATTATCCAAAAGTTTCATACCCGCAGCACAAAATCACTCCGTCATTTCTTCAGCGTTTTTTCCCACCTTGAAAGATTCTAGTCTCGAAATGTCATTCCTTTGGCTTTACAATTTAAAATTCTTTGAATTGAGCTGCTTATTTTATTCTAACCATTTAAAATTTTATTCTAATTTACCACATATCTCTTTATGTTTATTATTTAACTGCATTTCTTTGACTTTACTTTTGAAAACCTCTTTTGTTTTCAGAATTTAATTTAATTTAAATTGTAATTATTTTTCCTGATTGTTCTAAACAAGTTTTTGAAAGTGTACGGTTTGATTTTGTTAAGTCGGTGGATTTTTGTCACCTTCCAGGCATCGAACATAACACTTGTCGCTAACTTTTTAGTTATGGATTTTATCGAAAGTTTTCCCTCTTGATATTCGATTTATTTTTCATTCTTATTTCTAGAAATGTTAACAATTTCCAGTTTTGATCAATTTTGGAATTTTTTATTAACTTTAATCTTAAATAACTATGTGAGAAATCCAAAATATGATCTGATTCGATATTTATAAGAATGCACGCTTTTGGGACTGCACTCTGTACCAATTTCAGCCTCAAATTCATATTTTCAAATTTTTAATTAACTTTAGAATAAATTCAAACTAAAAGAATAATTTTGAGGTGATGTAAATTCTTTGAACAAACCAATCCTTTTTTTAACGGGTTCTTGGTCTTTGTATTCTATTTACAGAAGATCTGACGACAGTCACGGTCCACTTTTACTAGGCTAAAGTACAAGTTAGCTTGGTTACAAGAAAATTTAATTTCTTTGTCTAGCAAAATTAGATTCAACCTTTGAAACGGATTTAACCGTTTCAGTCCATAAAAACATTATTTACTAAAATCTCAATTAAGAAATGTAATTCAATTTCCTTCCAATTGAATTACAAATTGACTAAACAACATGAATCTTCTCCAGAAGCTTAAACCAGAATGATATATATTTCGTTTTTACCCATTTAACAAAATTATTATTTAGAATTTTTTATTCTAATACTGTTAAACTATTAAAATATAAATTTATTGTTCGCAGTAATTGTTAAAAGATTAGTTTGTGTTAACATGTATGTAGTTCATTAAAATCTTTGTTTGTTCTTGCATTAGTGATGAACATAATTTCAATGATTATTGATTATTTATAATTTGAATTCTCCCTCAACAATAATTATGTGTAATTACAGCAGCTACGTCTTAAATAATGGTTTTGCCGTAAATATGCTAATATTGATTGATATTGTTTGCTGTAAATATGCTAACATTGATTGATATATGTTTACTGTTGATATTTAATTGACTTTATTAGATTTTACTCTAGGGAATGTTTTATTTCTACCGTTAAAATAACAGAATACGTGATGAATAGTCAAAAAATCTTGGTCAAATCGTCCACAGAAATACTTGTTTTGAGCCCAAAATAGTATTTTCACATTATATCTGTCTGTCATCTTAGCAGTGCTCCACACCCCAAACAAGTGGATAAATATTAATAACATTTTTATGGGGGTACAAAGGCTTTAAAGATTTTGGTCAAATTTTACTGAAAAGTGAAGATTAAGGATCTAACCAGTAAATAAAATTAAAATAACAAATTTTTTAGTATCAACCCCAATGTTTTAATAGAAACTTGCCGACCATGGTTTCGCTAGTTAAAGCATTGTCAGGGACTTATACAAGAATGAAACAATAAGGTTCAGTACACAATATATACACATTATAACAATAGCTGGGTTTTCCCTTATAACCTAGATGAGAAAGGTAGAGGAAGGGAGTGGAGAGGAGGGTCAATGACTTGACTTGGTTAATGGTTTCAAAAGTGGGGAATCACTTAAATCTAATTGTTCATTTAAAACTAACACATTTTTATTTTTAACTAATCTATTAATTTCTAAATTTTTCAGACAGATAGATAGACGTCATTCCAAAAATTTTATTATTCAAAGGACATACAAATGAATATTTCTATGAACTCAAAATAAATGTTTCAAACCTTCTCTATAATAAGTAAGAGAGTACAAACATATAAAAGCATCAAAGGATCATAAATATAATGGCAACATTTTTATGTGTTACTTCAAGTTTAAATTCCATTTATTTTAATACAGTAATACTATTGTTTCCAACTTATCATTACTAGGCTACATAATGGTTTATGATTCCAATATACTAGGAATTTATTTTATACCATAGTACACATTATGAACTAAATGTGCAAACAAAACAAGAACGATACACAAATGACTTGTTTCCATGACTCATGCATGATTCATACTCTGTATTACTGATCAATAGTGGACTATAGTATTATTTAAATGACCATGTATCAGTATTTTACCACTTTCCTTAAAGGTTTTTTTTTTTTATGAAGCTTGCTTTCATTATTTTATCGATGCAGCATAATTTATTATAGTTTCTATAAGATATAACAATGCATTCTTACAATGATTATGCAAAATTCTTCATACTGAAATGTCTTGAAGAAAATAGTTTGAATGATACAATGAAGTTAATTTAATGATTAAAAATAATATTTATCTCTACGATTCAGGAAAAGTTTTGAAATGTTAGATTAAATGGAAACTTTTAATTATACAAAATAAACGGTGCATGAAAATTTTCACACACCCACACACAAAACTAAATAAAGGCCCAACTAAACAAAAGTATTCATTGTCATCTCAACTAAAATTAAAGTTTGAAAGTTATCCATTAAAAAAATGAAAAGAAACAATGAACAGTGTTTTTAATAAAGCGTAACAAACTCAATCAATCTTTCATGAAATTTGGAAGTTTATGACATAAATCTACAATATAAGCCAAATATAAAAGAAGAACCCATTCAGGGTTCATAGTTTTTTATTTTTTACAAATTTAATCGTGAACTGATTTTTAATTCTAAATGCAGTTTGAAACACTGATTTAGATCCATAATTTTTATAATTCTCAAAAATTTGATTAAAACTGTCTGGAATGGTTTTTGATGTGTGACTTTTTAAAAGGACGTCCTAAATTAAATTTAGCATTTCATTCTGATAATTTCTGAATCAGTATTTATTAAGCAGATAGTGATGATTATGTATTGTTTGGGTTCTTACAGATTAAATTTGATCAAAATTGTTAAAGCCGATTTTAGAAAATTGTGATTTCCTATTTTGTTTAAATATCTAGTACCCAAAATTATGGGTTATTACAAAAACGCCTCAAGATATAGTCAAAATATGCTGTCATAGCAAATTTGATTAAAGGATTGTCACACTTCTCAAATGTCTGTTTCATATCTTGGCTATATTAAAGTTTACTAATTTGATTTATTAATTTTTAAAAACAAATTAATAATCTTTACTTACTTCTTCAAAAATTGGGGGCTCTTCCAGATTCTAGGACCTAGAAACAACTCTCTGTGTTTGAGAGGTTAATAATTAATTTTAAGGTTAATAAAACAGAAACAAATTGTTACAACAATGAAAGATAAACTTTATGATAATCCCAAATAAATTCTATTCACTCACACGTACACTCCATTGCCATTTGCTATTGTTACTTAACAAATTTTAAAGGTGTTAAATCCTTCCTCATTTTTTCAATTTTTTTCTAATATCAGAGGTATACTATATTTGAATTCATTTTCAACATATTATTACAAGGAATACTAAGTGAGTGACAGTTGTCAGAGTTTGGGTCGAACATGAGTGTGAGTGTGTGTGTGTGTGTGTGTGTATGTGTGTGTAAGGATTATGGGCAGGTAGAGACCCATTCCCAACTGCCTTCCTTATTTGAACAAGATATGGTAAACATATGAAATGTCAAATTATTCTAGCCCTGACAAACAATTATAGCGTTTATATGGAAAAAAAACATATTATTCTAACGACACAAAATTCACAGGAAAGAATTTTACTGCTTATTTGTAGGCCTACATGAATTTTATTTTTAACATTATCATTTAGTAAATAGGTATGTTCTTTGCAAGTTGAGAGTGATTATAAACTAAAAACACAATTGTTAACAATAAATTAAGAAAAATCATAAGGTAAAAGATATACATTACATGTATTACAGTTCATACTTACTCAGACCAAATAATACTCTCAACATAAATTCATTGTATCGCTGGAAAGAGTACATATTTATAAAAATTGAAAATATTCCACTTATTTATAACTGTTTGAAAGTTCATGTAGTTGGTTAAAGTGGGTAAACTTAAGTATACATTTTAATGTAGTTTTATTCTTTTACAACTACAATCTGAGAAAAGTGAGACACATTTTGCTATGTAAATGCTTCAACTAAATGTGGTCTGTGTACAAGTACAGCGTTTAAATTTCGACTTTGTAATTCTTGCTCTGTTCAGGTTTCATACTGAGAGTGTGATTTTATCAATAAAAATGGATAGTTATCTTGTACAAATGAATAATTTTAATAACTTTGGTGTTATTGAGGATATTATTAAATA
Source organism: Aphrophora alni (assembly GCA_963513935.1). NCBI lineage: Eukaryota > Metazoa > Arthropoda > Insecta > Hemiptera > Aphrophoridae > Aphrophora > Aphrophora alni. The sequence goes on along the minus strand of OY740775.1, from coordinate 61,209,440 downwards.
ATTTTGCTGCTGATGAATAAAATAGTTGATGAATATCAGGTTCTGGGTTGGTTTCTTTAGTTAATGTTAGATATGTTTTAAACCTTCCCTAGATCTGTTTTAGTCAGATGTAAAAATAGCTGTGATTTTGATGTTGATACGAATGTACTAGATTTACTTATAACAGATCATAGTCTTGTTATATTTGGTTTAACCTGTAAAAACAGCTATAGGAAAACCGGTAACGCCAAAGTAGGTCCAAAGGTCATTATTACTGATTACTCTTAAATTCAAAACATATTTGCTGATCATGATTGATCAACATTTATTTGCAATCAGGTGTATGACAGTGTAGCTTTTGACATGTTTATTTCAAAATTGTGGATTGTCTAAAGAGATATGTTAGATACAAGCTTACAAACAAACAAAAATGCTGAAAAAACTTAAACCTTCGACAACTTATAATCTACATTATAAAATATTAGAGCAGAATAAATTGCATAAAAAAACGAAAATGCATCCGATTAATTTAAGTCTTTTAGAAATAAATTTATAAAAAAAAAAAAAAAAAAAAAAAAACTAAGCCAATTTACTTTGAAAATATGTTTCAAAAATGTAAAGGAAATTCAAAGAATGGGAAATAATTAATGAGACAAGAAAAAAATGTAAGAAATTAAATTAATGTGTGATTATGGAAGTCTTCTTTCTAATTCCTTAGAGGTTGCAAAATATGTTTAGTGAATATTTTGTAGGGATAATTGAAAATTGAAGTCATGCATGTTTGCGCACGATCAATTTAGCATGGTTTGTCGAGCAATTTTATGTTTGTAACTCCAGAAGAAATTAAAGAAATAATAATTGTAACCTTTTATAAAACAATAAAGCACCAGGAATAGATGTCATACATTCTAAGGTCCTTAAAAATCTTTCCGATATGATCTCTAAAATTCTGAAATTTTTATGTAATTTGAGTTTTGAATCCGGTATTTTTTCAGATAGTTTAAAACCTGCAATCGTGATTCCTATTTATAACAGAGGAGATAAGCAATTGCCAGACCAAGCAAACCAATATTTCTGATTTTATCTATTTCTAATATTGTAAAGAAGTGTATGAACTCTACAGTAGACTCTTGTCGTACCTCAAAAGGATTGTATTCTTTAGTAAAAATCAGAAGGTTTCTTGGGGCAGTAGCAGTACAGAAACAGCAATGTTAAATTTTATAGATGAAGTCAATAAAGAGCTTAAATCAGGAAAATTATATTAGTAGTTTATTTTTGGATATGACAAAAGGGGTTTAGACTATGTGGATCATGATCTGTTATTAGAAATTTTGTCGGACTGTAGGGTCAGGAGTATAGTTAATAAATGTTTTTTGAGTTATTTATCTGATAGCAGGGTGTACGGATTCAAAGTTCAATCATGAAACCAGAAGTATAAAGTACACAGCTCCGTTTATAATTCTGTTTATAATTTTTGTTAATAGTTTATCCCAAACCACAAAATAACAAAACTGTATAATGCGTTAATATTACCTTATGTACATTTCGATAGCTCTGTACATAAGATGATAGCAGAGCAATCGAAATGTACATACGGTAATATAAACACATTATACAGTTTTGTGTAGTTGTGTTATTTTGTGGTTTGGATTTTTCCTTGTTCATATATAATCACCACAGTGCTCTAGTGATTTATTTAATAGTTTATGCCAAGGTTGGTTGCAGGAAAATATCTACACTTTTACTGACAGATACAGATCTGTGTTATGTTAAGGTCACATAGTGATGTACATTCAACTATGCAAGCCGATCTAATCAGTCTAAAGTAGTAGTTTTCGAAACATTTCATGATTTTGATATTTATTAATGGGGGAATCTAAATTTGAATTGCTTTTATTATACAAATGAATAAAGTGTGCTGTGCGAGATAATGTTTGCTTTTCATGTGTTGCAATAAAACAAGTACTGACATGTAATTATTTATGTGGGGTCTTAGATGACAGTCTGACATAAAAACCCCATATTAATTCCTTCAAATCCAAATCAAATAACTATTATTTAAAGGAGTTTGTTCCAACGAATGTTCTATGTAAAATTTATTTTGTAATCATTCACAGTAGGCGTAAGTACGGAATTAATGTTCGTTGGAAGGGGGGGGGGTACTATATATCAAATATTAATTCTATGTTGGTTGAACAGAAAAAGTTTATTAGAATGATAACGAACAAAATAATGAATGGTTTCAGCTACATCATTATTCCGACAGCTATTTATTCTACTAAATAGATAGAATAATTAACATCATACTACTCTTCAAAGGTAATACTGTTTCAAGTTAACCTGTCATAGATTGTGGTGGCAACATCTTCCCCCATTCCCATTGATACTATAAAACATATTATAGGCAACAAAAAAAAAAGTCAAAATAATATTCTTCGTTCCATCCTACCAAAAAACTTCCCCCCTGTCCTCCTAAACTGTAATGTGTTACTCTATAAGAATTTTGGCTATAATTCCATGGGTTTTACAATATCATTTAGTCAGATGCATTCAACTGAATTCTACACTCCTATTATTCATCTACTGTAGAAATTTATATTTTTTGTACTAGACTTTTGGTTTTTCTTTGGAAATGATATTTCATTAGGTTAAGTTAATACAAGATAATGAAAAAAACTAAATACTCTGTAAGTCCAATAATTTACACACAAAAATCTTGTTTTTTGAGTAATTAATTTAAACCACCACAGTATTTCTTTTGTACAATATCATTGAAGGTCCAATCTACAATAAAAATAATATAAGGCATAATATTCTACATATTGAAAAGTCAACACAATACCCAAACAAAACTAAATTTTTATTATTAAAATATTGGTAAAGTTAAGACTTATTGTTTTTTTTTTTTTTTTAACTTACGGCAAACAACTGCTGTGTGTTCATCACCACAATCTACATCAATGACAGGATCATTGCGGATAAAGAAATGACTTGGGACATTGTCTGCAAAGCGGCTCCTTCCGAATGTAAAAACAGCTCCACTAGCTAAAATCATACAATAATATAACAAATTTCTCCCTAAATTAATACTATGATTGAAATATTAAAATATTCTTAAGTCCTTCTATATACTTTAAAAATCCAGGAAAGGAGCAGCGTTTTGCCTTGCCAAGTTAAAAGTGTAAATAATGCTTAAGTGATGAGTACTGTTTTTCACACATTTGCACAAACACCCCAGGTTATATTCCAAACAAACTTTTGATATCTCTCTGTATTGGAGTCAATAACTAAATAAATATAAACAAAATAGATTCAGAATTACTTGAGGAAAATTGGTATGAAATGAAAAGTGTTATTTGTTGTCCTTCTCTTTGACACTGTTAGACCCCCAGCTCAAATGGTTGGATTTTAATGTGCAGTGTTTCATTTTATACATTACAGTAATTATAGTACTTTCATATAAACATTTCAAACTAGAGTTATTTTCTGTGCAGAAAAGCAAGATAAACTCAATAACAACAAATTTAATTCTTGTGAAGTCAATTTTTAAAGTGTATTTCATATTAGGAATAACAAATAAACTAAAACGTAATAAATAACTTCTTTCATCTAAAAACATATATTTTAAAAGTATGTAATGTTTACTTTAAATAAATAATACTTTTTCCTGTCATAACTTGAAAACTAGCCCCTTCTTTTATATTTACATTAAAAGTAGTTCTTTTGTACAAAAGCTATTTCGATATATATTGTATTATATATATTTAAGTCAATGAATAATAAACAATAAGGTAAACATTTATTGCAAAACATTGAAATTAATCTTTAAAAAATATTTAATGAGATTCAACATTGTAACATTGACTCTAGACTTTGTTTCGAAAGTTACATCACAACGAAATAAACATGAAAATGTTGTTTATGGGATATTTTTATTTGGATGAAATATTGAAAGAAAGAAGTTGTTTATTGTCCACGAATAATGTAAATTTCCTTGCTAAGATGTAATGATAAAATTTATGAAACGACCAGAACACTGCAGTGTTTTTTCTTTACCCAAGCTGTGAATAACATTTTTCAGCTGTAAACATGAGGCAAATCCAATTGGATAGACTACTCAAATTAATAATGTAGTATAGTACACAACTATATTCCTATACATGTTGCTAATGTAGTGGAAGTGCTGGATCGTAAGGAGTTAAAATAAATCACTACTAATTTTTTTTTTTTTTACTTTTAGAAATGCTGACTCACACTGACACGAGCAATAGAATTTTGAGTAATTATGCAAAAGACATGTCCGATCAATTTTACATGCAAAATCTCGGCATTTCACCTTCAAAATGGTGTTTTTTTAAAAATACTTTTGATCATTGTGAACAAAACTAGTCACTTTTTAAGTTTCCCAATTCATTATTTCTGTCCAAAAACAGTGATTTTAAAATGATTGTTTTATGGCATTTTAAGGTTATTTCGACACATATTTCATCATTTTAAGTCAAATCTTTTGGTTTTTTTTATTTCGTGCGGAAAATAAGTCTGTTTTAAGAACTGACACTATGAAGAACTGTCAAACTACGTATCATTTAGTATCAATCATGGTCAGGGAAGGTAACTATATATAACTATATGGTTCCCTAACCAGACCCAGTTAAAGAAATACAGGTCAAGGCAGGTCATTATATATACCTATAGTTCTTGTACTAGGTCTGGGTTTCAGAGACCTAGTCATCATGAATCTTAGATCATATAGGCGTTGTAATATCAACCTGTATTAATGAATGAAATGAGTGAATTCAATATGGCTGGGACATGATAAAGTATGTAACAAAATTGTACAATTTCTAAGATTGTGAAGTAAAAAATGAATTGTGAGAGATAAAAAAACACTAGTTTTGTTCATAATGATTGGAAGTATCGAGAAAAAAAACAAAAAAAAAACACAATTTTGAAGACGAAATGCTGAAATTTCACACTTTAAATCGATCGCACATGTCTCCTGCATATTTACCGAATTTTGTATTATTGAGTAATAGTTGATTTAATGGTTGAAATGATGTTGATGAATGAAGTATGAATTTTGCTCCTTACTTGATCTATATTCTTAAGGCGTTTTACATTAACTATGGCGAAAACCTTTTCAGGAGATTTTGTTAATCCATCTTTGCTATTATGTACTAAATAAGTTATTTGAAGAAAAATTAGCATTTTGTCAGTTTAAGATATATATATATATATATATATATATATATATATATATATATATATATATATCTAATTTACTCATTCTCTGAAACATTAGAAGTAGTGTATTGTATTCATGATTGTACGGCCTTGAATGACAATTACATTGAAATACGTAGCAGTACCTTCCAATTTAGCTAAAGCATCATCTAATTCAAGATGATTCATGACATATGTGCCTCAGAGTGTGGAAATGATCTAGAGTATTTTGCTTTCATTATCAAGTTCAAGATGAAGAAAGGCATTGTGGAAATCTAAAGTAAATAAAACATTTACCACCTTCATTTTATGTAAAAAAAATTTGATTTGGTTACTGTGCATTAACTATCTGTGAATTGACAGTTCTTTTATAGTTAATACAGAAGCAGACATCACCATTAGGATTGGTTATGACCAATAGGTGAACCATTCTCAGAATGTTGTATTTTTGAAATTATCTCTTCAGCTTCAAGACTATGTAATCTTTTTATGATTTTTTATTTAATGCGCAAGATATTAGTCTTGATTTTAGAAATATAGTTTTATAAAAGACTTAGTTTTCAAGGACATTTATAATTAGGTAATGTGTGCCTATTTTTGGTTTGATGAATGTCTGTATAGTCTTGTAGAACTTCCTTTTTAAGTCATCAATTTTAGGATTATCAGCAGTGATGTCCAGTTTGTTAATAGAAATATTTAAATGGTGCAACCATGTTTGACCTAAAATTGCAGAGGTTTATGTTAACAACATACAAATCCTCTCAGAATTGTGTCATTGTATTTAACTTAAACTATGACAACTCCTAAGGGTATATAGGAATGATAATCTTTCATCAGTATATGTACAGAAACGAACTTTACTTGAACTTAGAGGTAGATTCAATTTTAATTCTTTATCATTTATTTATAATGCTCACTGGGCTGCCAAAATTGATTTAAAGTTGCTTTATTATGTAATATATGGAATCATGTCATATGTTAATCATATGCTTGGTATACCACATGTTAATGTTGAAATACCAAGTTTCAATTCATTATTAATTTAATGTTATAAGGAATACAATGACACCTTTGACATTCAAGAATATTGATGACAGTACAATTTCATATATGAAAAAGAGTCCAGTAGATGAGTGACAGGTGTCAGAGGGTTGTATCACCCATGAGTGTGTGCTTGTCCCCTAGAATTAGGAGCAGGTAGATCCATCCCCATCACCATCCTTATTTGGACAAGATCCAGGTCATATTATGCATTACCAAGCCAAGTTTAATCTTAACTTTTATCTTTCTTACCAAATTGTTATGTATTATATATTATTTCATGAATAAGAATTATATATATATATTTACAATGAATAAAATAAACATTTATTGCGAAACATCCAAATTGTTCATTACAAATTTTTTAATGAGATTCAAACAGAAACATTGACTCTAAACTTCTTTTTTCCTTCCAAACAATTAACTTTCCCAACTAAGAAACAATTTTGTTTGTCTACAGCTGTTTAGTATATAATAATATAAGCTGACTATACCATAATCAAATAAATAAATAAGATATGATATTACTTAACAATTTGGTCTAATAACATCATATTGCCCGCTTGATTTATAAAATCCAATGAAAACTTTATATAATAAATCTCTCTTAATGATAATATACCTTTGACCTAAACAAAGGACCAAAAAAAGACATTTTTTAATTACAGAGAAAAACATGTATAATATTTTGTTTATTACAGGTTTGACCACTGGCTTGTATTCCTCCCTAACATAACAAACTGTAGTTCAAACAAGTTAGCACAAGGGAGTAATTTTAACTAATTTATTGAGTAAATAAATTTCACATTTGCATTGAGACCCTTTAATCAGAACAGAATATTTGAGTTATTAAATTGTGGAATGAAAAATATGGCTCTAATGAATAAAAACAAATGGTGCCTAAATATTGCACAAACTTCCTTGTATGGTTGTATGGAAATTTACAAAAAAAATTTCAAGTCCTTTGATCATTGATAGAATGGAATCCTGCTGCATGTTTTGAATCTAGCCTATACTTGCTACACTTATGTTGGCCCTTAAAATTCTTCATGTTTAAGTATAAATTGTTTAAAATAAAACCTCTACTAATACTGCTTGTATCAGCAACTTGTCAATAGTAGACCCTTTTACAGAAGTCATTGTTAGTTAAATAAAACCTCTACTTGTTTTATTTGCAGTGTTATAAATTCATCGTACATAGGGATACATAGTAATTAATTAAAATCATGTTTTTAATGATAGCTGTCAGATATTATGGACATTAAAGATTGTTAAGATTCATTTGATATTTTTTACAATTAGGCCTGCTTTCAAATGAATTTTTACTACCGTAATTTACTTTTACTTAAAATTTGGTACTCTAGGTTAGATTAGTAACCATTATATTTCATCAAACTTTGTAAATCATTTATCTTTTGATGGAACCATAGGAGTAAAATTAGCAAAATAGAATCCCAATTGTTATCCCTTAGCGTGTGGCTAATGTTAAAGCTAACTTGCTCATTGTGCCTAATATCCATTTTTAAGGGAAAATATTAATTTGTTAATGTCTTTTCAGGATATTTGGCCATATTTATGCTCAGAAAAAGTCAACACTTTTAAATGTTCAGAATATTTATTTTTGAAAAAAAATTAACATTTATTCATTTATAAAACATGATTTTGTTTAAATGTACTATAAGAATTAATTGTTATAATAAAAATTAATATAACACAATATGAAATGAAAAATTAACAAATAAAATTGAAGTATACTAGGTAATTCAACAGAAACACTAACAATATGCAATCACAAAAGGTCAACTCCCTTATGCTACTCAATGAGAGTTATTGTGACAGCGAAATATTCCGCTTAGAACATTTAGGGGATATTGCAAAGTTAGCAGATTACCAAGGAACAACAATTTTAACCAATCGTGTTAAGACTAGATTCACAAAATGGTTCCTAGTCTTCGCCATCATTTCCGTGTTGTGCTATTCCATACCGGAATATTTACAAACTATTTTTCTTGCTATAGGCTAGTTTTAAATATGTGCCAGTTGAATATTCCATATTTCCTATTTCAGGCAAATTAGGGTTGGTAGAATATTCCGAATGGCCTATGGCATTTAGGGAGTAAGATCTAATTTAATAGTTTTCTTTTTTCTGTAAGGTGTTCCAAATTTTAAGTTAAATATATAGTATTTTGAATGCATAATTAGAAGCCAAAATAAAAACTAGAAACCAATATTGAAAATTAAAACCGACATACACAGCCTAGGCCTACAGACATTTTGTAAAAATATATATATATATATATATATATATATATATATATATTTAAAACTAAACTAATTATTAGGTAAGTACCATATAATTGTTATAGAGAGCTTCACCAACGTTTTCCTCATTAAAACATTTATTACTTTAAAATCATTGTTTTCTATGCTAGTATAGGCCTATCCTATATGTTGAGGGGAAACATATTTAGAAGGTTAAATTTACAACTAATTACTACATTTTTGTTTATCAACCACTCCATGAATAGGTTAAGTTAGGTCAGGTTATGTTAAATACCCATGAAATTGACAAACTAGTTTGTCCTGAAATCAGGTTTAGCCGGTACATATATATATATATATATATGGTTTCAAAAATATGGCATTCGATTTTTTGGCAGATTCCACAAATGAAAGTTAACAATCTTGATATGTCCATATTGCACAACAAGGATGACAAAACCATTTTTCATATTTGCACAAATTATGATACTTAATTAACTGATAGCTCTCAATCAGCTGTTTGTCATACTTGTGAAGGAGGAAATTAATCTTAGTTTACTTGGACTTTCTCAACTATGAGCTGGCACTTTTCCTATTTACAGGCACATGAGCGTTTATTTTTTGTTTTCTCATTCATTGAATTGTGCTCTATAAGACTATGAAAAATTTGTTGTATTAGCCTGATCAAATGCCCCTTAACTGGTACCAATAATTATTACATTAGGTATTTAAAAAATATTACATAAATTATCATTAAGATTTAGGACTCTCTACCCTTATATCCTGATTTATCTTGTCAATTTTGTTCTTACATAAATATTGTTACAGGACCTTATAATAACCAAAACATTTAATGGTAAATAAATATTGATGTTGTCCAAGCAATTTTAGTGCAAAATCTCAGCAATTCGTCTTCCAAATAGCATTTTCCCCATCATTTCAATCTTCATTTCAATGAAAGTAGCTTTTTATCTTTCCCAATTCATTATTTACTTAACAAACATTGAAATTTAGCAATTTTAACATTTTCAATCTATAAGCCATATTGAAATCACTCATGGGGCATATGCTCATTTTATTAAGTTCTACAGGTTGATATTACTACACTTCTATGATTTAAGATTCATGACGACTAGGTCTCTGAAACCCAGACCTAGTAAAAGAACTATAGGTCATGTAAGATATTTAATATTATTATTAAAAATAACATAATAAAATTTATATTATATGTTTTAATAATAAACATCAAGCAATGACACGTGACGAACATAGTCATGAATATTATCATAGGTTTTGGTTATCAGAGCTGTATTTAACCTAATAACAGCTAGATTCCCTTGTTTTTAAACTGTTATTTGACAGTGAAGAAAGCATTTTGAGACTTGAAAAATGTCTTCCGACAAAAATATGAACTGATTGTTTGAATACAAGGTAAATAGTTAACAATTTCATAATTTTAAATAATAAAATCCGATGATAATGTACAATCAATATTTACCAATAAAACTGTACTTTAAGGCAAAAGAACATTAACTAGGTACAATGATCCATTTACAAATTTTTGTGTAAGACTTATCCTTTGAACATACATAAATGTTTTCGCTTGTAATTTAAGTTGAAATTAAGTTAATATATTGTTATTATTAATCCATACTTATAGATTTAGTAATTGGTAACAGATAAAAAATATCAATATGACATGCCATAGGTTACCTGGAATTTCAGCGTCTTCTTCACCTGCCATACTTAAAAAAACTTAAATACTTTTAAACTCTTCAGCACATATATAATCTATTGAATATGGGCTTTAAAATTAAAACTGGAGCTTATAACTCATAAAAAAAATTATAATGAATTAGACTTATTTATAACGTTCAAATTGCCCGTATTCCTCCATTTTAAAAACATATAAACATCAAAGTTCCAAAGACAGTGTTGCCAAAATTATTCCATGGAGATTCATGAATTTTACATATGAACATGTTAATATATATATATATATATATATATATATATATATATATATATATATATATATATATATATATATATAATATTCATCATAAATTAGTACAACATATAATTATGTGATATATAATTTAATTTTAAATTAAAATACAATATACAGAACTGTTAATAACTTGAAATAATCATAGAACAATTATTTTAATGGTAAAATAATATTTTAATTCTATCATATACTTATTTACTTTAATATAAAAAATTGATTATTTCACTTTATATTTGTAAATGTTAATATTATTTATTATAAGATTTTTTTCCCTTCTTATTTTCAAATACTCTAAGATGAATGTACTCTTAACTTAGTATCCTAAACATAGAATGTATGAATATAGATTGTGTCAATTTAAATTTTGTATATTAAAACTAAAGACTTATAATGCACGTATAAGTGCGATTTGGTTATATGACATTTAGATTAAATTTGAACATCAAAATTAAAACTAATTTACAATTGGAACCAAGATTTACCAAAATCACTTATTAATCAAATTCCTAATATTATTACTTACGTTTTGCAAGACATTGGCAAACCGAGTAATTACTTTACAAAACTAATTAAAACTGAATTAATTTATTAAAAATGACTTTTAAAACATACGTCTTTAATAATTGTTTTAAGTAAAGAAGAGAATTTTGATGCTTTATAGTATTAAAAGCACAAACATAGTGTTAAGGCGCGTTTACACTGGCAACAAAACATGTTTATAAACAGTGTTTCGGAACAATGTTCCTCAAATCGAAATATAACTACTTTAAACAATGTTTCTAAACAGTGTTTCGGAACAGAAATTCGGTGTTTCTCCACATGTTTCTTGTTTCCCGTAGAAAGCGGTAAGATCAAAGGGTGTTTATAAACATTGCCTCAAGGTAATAGCAAGTCTTTCTTGCACAGGTATTGGTTTCCTAAAATTATTGTCTTTCCTTCCTGTTTTGTGGCCAATACTAGTTATATGAAACTCAAAATCTTCACTTTTCATTCGACAAAAAATTTTAAAGCTTCCATCACATCTTATTTCCCCACCCAGATCCACATCATCTTTTCTAAGGTCTTTCAATAGGTTGCTTCCACTGTAAACACCTTTTGACGCAAGTGAAGGCCTTACCCAGAACCTCCTGGGTTATTCTGTCACAACACAACAAAACACATGTAGCAGCAGCTAGAAGAAGAGCATCCTCCTCGTCTGACGACATCTTCAAGAGTGTGGCTGTCCCTGTGTTTAGGAACATTGTGTGCAAAATATTTCGTAGTGACTAGTAGCAAAATATAAACAAAGTTTATAAACAAAGTTCCAAAAACATTGTTTTGTTTCTAGTGTAAACGCGCCTGTAGCCATGCCTTACCAACAAACTTTTTTATATTTTTTATTAATTATTTTAATCTATATTTATTTATTTTAACCACAATATCATAAAGTTCATTAAACTTTGCCAGAGTTTTTTTACCCTAACTATAGGCTCTTGGAATTTCATGTAGTTCTTTGAAATTACTCTGATTATTTTTCATTTTTATCAACCACCAACACTTTTTTGATGAGAAACATTTTATGCTGGGGTTCTTGAGTATAAGTGACTCTTGAGTAGCATTGCTATGGGCCATCAAAAGGTCAATGTAGTTCCTTTCTGCGCTTTGAGGAGAATTTAAAAGACCATCATTACAGACTAACTACATTGCAAGGAGTGATCACCGATTTTATGAAAAAATCTTTAAACTTTTTAATAATATACGCATTAACCAGTCAAAGTCTCAAAAAACATGCTTCTGATTTACAAAATTCAATTTGCCAAAGGAATAACTTTTTAGTATTATCTGAAATATGGTTTCCTGACAAAGAATCTGTTCAGTTACCTAACTTCAATTGTATAGCTAAATTAAAACAACAAAATGTTAAAGCTGGTGGAGTTACCATATATCGAAACCTAAATATTTCATTTATTAATATAATATTAAATATATATTTCACAGAGCAAAATGCTGTAGAAGTTCATGTTAGTCAAACACACATTGGCTAGCTGTGTGCTTCTAAAATTATAATGGAAGATGAAAGAGAAGTTCTTATAGTTGTTGTGTATTTTTCTCCTTATCAAAAAATCAATTATATCATTTCATTTTTACATGATAGATTACTTCCATACAGTCTCAGAGGTTCAATGATTTTGAAAAACAATTTACACAAACTACCATTAATTTTAGCAGTAGACATGTGAATATTGCAAAAGTCGAATCAATGCCATTGATTTCATTCCTTAAAGAAGAATTTCAGTTGCACATTAATAACAACCCAAGAGAATCTACAACTAGATTGGAAGGACAATATATGCAGTATTCATTAGATACCTTGATATTGTTATGTCTAAGACTTTCATTGCATATTTCAGTTATCATCGACCAATTGTCACTTTAATGCCATCACAGACATCATTGACAGTTAGTAATACTGACGTTACACCTGACAATATTTAAAATAATGTATTTCTTTTTTGCAAAAAAATTGTATTTTTGTAAAAATATAATTATAGTTTTATTTTAAAAAATTGAAACATTTGTTTATTTTCATTATTATTTCCTTCAAATATTGTACCATTATTTTCTTTTGCATATTTTTCATAAAAATGTATTTTGATTTTTTACATCTACCAGGCATCCTGCAACAGCAATTTTTAGTTTAAATCAATGAATTGTAACTATTTCTTTCATTTTGTGTGTGTGTGTGTGTGTGTGTGTGTGTGTGTGTGTGTGTGTGTGTGTGTGTGTGTGTGTGTGTGTGTGTTTGCATCTGCTAATATTCTAGTAGTATTGACCTATGTTATACAACTTTTATTAAACTGTTATGATAGATATACAGTCCTATTATGTATTATTCTACTAATATCATAAAAACACATGCTTAATGATTTTTTTTTACATATAAATGTTGTGTATTTTGTGACTTACTTCCTACTACTACATTAAATTTTAAAATATGAAATGTTCTAGTCTTAAATATGTTAATCACACAAAATTTGAAAATCTCATTGATTGTAGAGAAATGAGATATATTGATGGGTATGGTTACAGTTTTTTTTCAAGGTAGAGTTCCATCTAGCATTCCTAGCCCGTAGAAGTTGTATGAACTGTGGAAAAACAAGAACCTTAACCCTAGTCATTCACTTATACGTTTGATGAGCTGTGTTCCTTTCTTCGCTACTATATTTATAGAGAATATATTTCAGTGGATTAATTGTAAAGTTGACATGAAGTTTTTCTCTAAGTAAACTACAAAAAAGTTTTTATGATTGCAAGAGTTTCTATCATAAAGCAAGTTATTATTATAGGATAATGTAGTTAGTTTTTCTGAAATATTAGTCAGATTGTTGGACCAAAGCCTAAAATAAACACCACCCCTGGTATTTAGATATTATAACAATAAATTATAATTATATGGTTTTTAACTTTAAATTTACAGCTAACGAAGTATTGTTGGATGACACTAATCTTTTTATAATACTCATACTAATGCGGCAGAGCACAGAACAAGTTTGAAAACAAAATTTTTTATGAAATATTGTCCGAGTAAGGTTATAACAAGACTACATGAAAAAAAAAGAAAAAAAATAATATTTTGTCTTACAGTTTGCCACTAAGGTTGTTCATGTAAAATTGATATAAACTGATGGATCTGTGTAAAGAATTTCTGATATTTATGTGATGTTTGCAAACAAAGCAAATACCTGTCTGATTTGAATGGGCTATCAGCTACATCAACTAGCTGATACAACGAATATCCCATTCGTTTGAATGGGATATTCAAACAATAACCAAACTTAGAATAATAAAAAAACACACTTCTTTCAAAACAGGTACAAAGTATGAAAGAGAATTTTAAATGAATTATTAACAATAGCAGGTTCTGTCTGATGAGAGAGCCTCTATAACATAAATAAAAATGGAAAACAATGATATATATTTTATTAGTGTAATTATTTGTTATCAGGATTTGTTAATATAATTTAGCCAATTAAATTTATGTTAACGAATAGCAATTATAGTTTTGTTATTACTGTACCTAAGTCAGGGGAATTGCCAAAAATTCGTTGTCAAAATAAATTTCGTATTTAGTGTTGTCACTCATTATATCTTCGTCCTAATTGTTACTGGAGTCTGCTCCTGGCCTAGGCGGATGATCATCTTGTCCACGGTGTCCTCCACGATGCCATCTTTCCTCCAATACATTTCTTCTCCAATCTGTGCTGCATAAATCCTTCTCAGTTATCTGGAGTGACATAATCCAGTTAGTTTTTAACTAGGTCCTTCAGTTTGGTTAATCACACTTCGCCTTGAGTGTTCTAATTTCGAACATAATATTTCAACTTACTCCAGGCCAATTCAATTTAAGGTCATACATGTAAGGTGGCAGGCAAATCACTTTGTGTCCATTTCCCTTTAAATTCGAGTACATTTTGTAAATTTTTTCTGCTGGCTCGTCAGTTTGATTTCCTCAAATCTAGGTCTGCTTTACGTGCGTTTGGTAGTAAACTTTGCCACGACGAGTGAGCCAGTTGACCATATCTTTCTTCAAAGGTGACTTCGACAGAGGCTTATCAAATTGTTCAAATATGAATTATTTTAATTACATTTCACCTTCCCTGTGTCATCATTAACTACCTGCTTCCGAACAGTAGGGTAGAGGGTTAAAGTCCATTCATGAGTCTAAATAGTCATTGCCGAAGAAAAATGACAAGAATTATTGTGTCATTTGTCTGTTGATCCTAGAGTTGACTGAGTGGAATGAGGTGGGACTGTTATCTTATCTGATAATAAAAACAAAGGGGTTGCAGACAAAACATCAAGGAGTGCTTCTCACTGTGAGGTACAAACTAGCTCATGCTCAGGAAATTGAAAGTTAATCACGTTGGTTGTAAGTACAGACCTGGTGACTTATGAGGTACACACACTCTTAGACCAAGTATTTCCTAACAAATGGAACATTTGTAGGGGCACTATTTAGTAGCTGGCAAGGTCACCAGATATGAATTCCTTAGATTTTTTTTTCTGGATATTTTGTGCACATAGCATTTGCTGACCAATCTCATCACTCAAAATTATTCTCACCTTGAGTTGTAGAAAAAACCTGACAACTCATAAAAAGTCGGTCTATTAAGGTTTGCTTTTGAAGAAATTGTGAAATAAATTTCATTGTAATAACTAAAAAAAAGTGTAAAAAAAATTAATTAAGACATTTTTTAAAGGATAATTTTTAATGCCTAACAATAAATTATTTGCCTTGTAAAACTTAGATTGCAACATGGTTTTTATTGTCAGACTTTAAACAGTCTTAAAAATTAATTTGTTAATTATATATATTTTATAAAAGTATTTTCTAAAGAAGACCAACTACATTTCATTTTTTATTTCTTAATGTATAATTTTGTAATACATTTTTACCATAAAATATTTCTAAATAAAAATTATAAAATGGAACAAACATAAACTTAAATATTTTAAAATAAGATTTGTATTCGAATGTGAGGATACAATGATCTGAAATCAGTTTTTATAAACAAAATTTAAAACAGAATCTGGTGGTAACCTCACAACTGTTTAGAATGTAAAAATTTATGAATCTATAGTATATAGAAGGAAGGCCTAATAAATTTGATTGGTAAGGGAAGGGGTATTTTTTTATTATTCTGTTCGTTCAATAAACATAAACTATATGTTCAGTAGAAATGATAAACACACAGTTGGTAATTCACCTGTTCATTGTATAAATAAAAAAAGATTTATATGAACACATAACAAGATACTGAATCAAATTTGGCATAGAAGTGATCGAGGAAACTGAAAGTATGACATGCACATTTTAAATTCCAGTTGATTGTCCACATTACCAGTTCCAGTTCATCAATTCTGAGTGGTACCGTAGTTCCTTTCTTTATTTCAAATTAATGATACTTCATTCAAACTTAATCATTCTATTTCCAACAATTAAAAACAAGCTAAAAAAGTTTGGCTAGGTTAAATTTTTTTATTAAATCCCTTTTAATATAATAACTAGTTCTAGTAGATCATTTTAAGTCTCTGCATGTACAATAGAATTATTAAATAATAGAAAATAATTTCATCTTGTTGGACTAGATTAGATACTAGTTGTTATTAAACTACTGTAATGCCATTCTTCTACTGTGTAATTAGTTCTTCTTTGCACATTTAATATTGTCTCCTGTCTGTCCAGTATAGTTATATGTCAAAAGTCATTTTTTAATTGACAACATGATACATCACATTTTCAATTTTCATACAAATATTCTACTTTGAATAGATAATAGGAAAATAAAATATTTAATTGAGGAAATAAATCATGCATACTGTGCAGTTTATGACAAGTAGTCATAAAAAAATCATTATTTCTGGTCATGGTGACCCCCAAGGTCTGCTGCCAAGCTAAAATATGTTTTGCAAATATTGCTAGTGAGAGTACAGATTGAAAGATTGCAATGTTGATAACCACATGCAATATGGCCATTAATCACTTATTTTTTTAACATCAAATCTAATGTAATCAACTCATGAATGTTTTTTTTATTAAAGTTTATTATCATTATCTTTTAAAAACACATTATGCTCTTATTTGAAACCACGTGATATCTCTGCCAACATCCTATCCAAAATTTAATAATAAACTGTAAGTTCAAGCTATTTTTATGTCTAGATCTTTATGAAAAATAATATGAGCATGTCATACCAAGCATGCTAACACTGAAGCTAAAGTCTGCAATATACTTAAAATTTGCACTCGACTTAAACTATTTCTTTGTTCAACTCACATGTCGTCTTTTGAATCCACATCTCATCTACTAAAAAATAACTTATTGAAAACGTCCCATTTCTCTAAAAAGTAATTTATTTTATTTTACATCTCATCTCCGAGAAAATCACTTATTGTCTGATTTCTCATCTATTCAAAAATAACTTATTAAAATCACATCCTATCTCTGAGAAAATATCTCATTCAAACTACATCCCGTCTCCGAGAAAAAAACTTATTCAAATCACATCTTATTTCTTATAGAACAACTTATTCAATGAATCCTTCAACTTTGTCCTCTGTCCCCTCCTTTACACACTACACATTGATGTCACATTCCACAAAGTTTTATGCACATCTACACTGTTGCCATATTTCTCTTATATCTTATATTATATACTATAATAATAAACATACTTTTAACAAATCTCTCTGACCATTTAGTACTAACTGCCTTCTTTATTTATTTATATATTTATTTAACTCGATCCAATATTATTATTATTATTATTTTTTCCTATAACAGAATACATTCCTTATTTACTGCCTTGAGTCAAACTATTTCTCTAGTCATACCAAGTCTATATAATCAAAAATGTACCCTATTACAATATGTGAAAACTAAACCATTGATTATTTAGTTTATTCATTGAACCCAATAGCCAAAAAGGGCACCAGCATAGTAAATGATGCATCTGCTGTTTGATAACAAATAGTAAGTTTGTTATATAACATTAACACTCTTTTTCTTTTTCTTTTTGAACGGACAGCTTCTATAGCATTAATCATATTTTCAGGAAGTCATTTTTGCCTTAGTCCCATTTCGTCTCTTCCCAGTTCAGTTCACCTGAACACCTTTAAAAATAGTTGAACACCTTTAAAAATTTAAAAGAATAAAAGTCGTTCAAGTAAGTGGGATTACAACATTAACCAGCCAAGTCCATATTGCCACCTTCCATTTAAGTGTCATTATAATATTAACATCCCATGTCCAGATTGCCACCTCCTGTGTTTATCCATAATAACCTTAACATCTTAGTAGGAATAAGAAGGTTTCAAATAACTAAACAAAATATTTTGAAGTTCAACCTTAGGACTAATTATGCCTCTATAACTAACATCTTACAATTTTCAATTAGATGAGAAAACTTTAATTATTAATCTTACCTTGAAAAACTTTTTTGAAGAAACAAAATATATAGTTGCACTTTTAGCATGTGTAGACTTATGTGAATAATACCAGTTTGGTCTGATGAGGTTTGAGAACACTAATTATTACATTTATTTTAGTTGCAAACCAATAGCAGCACTTATCGGAGAAATAAATACCCGGTTGGTATTGCAACCCTGGTGCATATTTCCACCCTCTCCCCTTTAGTTAGCAGACATGCAATTTTCTTGCACTAGAATGAGTGTGTAATTTTTAATCTGTTTCTGATCAAAACCCATTTACTATACTTTATCAACAATTTAAATCAATGAATCAGAGATATTGTATGCTGAATAAATTATAGTTATAGAGTATAAGATGAAAATTATAAAATATCTATCATATTAAATAAAAGGAAGAGGAAACATTTATGCTTCTGTTTAATTTATAATAATTAACAAGGTAATAAGAGAAATAAGATAAACATAATGTTTCAATTTGTTAATTTCTTATGTAATTTGAGTTGCGTAATCTTGAGAATCAGTTAACAAATAACAATCAATGCTACACTTGATTACAAAACAAAAATACCTAACAACAGTTTAAGACAAAGTTTAAGGTGCAGCGTGTCAACACCATTAAGGTACAGATCGAGGAGTCACATGCAAGGTGCCTCATTTGTCCAAGCGCAATAGTGGTGTTTCCTTTACATTATTGTTGGTACAGTCAATTCTGATAGTACTAAATAACTGGTGAACATACTGTTTTCTCTGTTCTCTATGTAAACCACGTTTATTGTTCTTTTTTTTGTGACATGGAGACTTCTACTGAGTTAAATCTAAACTGATGGTAAAATATAAAAGCCAGACACATGAAGTAATTTCAAATGTTTTAAATTTCATGGAATGAGAAGGTAAAGCAGACAGATGATTGATGTGAAAAAAGTGAGAGAACGAGTGGCTGTTGCTGTTGGTATTTCTCAGAGAACTCTAACTCGCATAAGTGAAGAAAAATGGAAGATGAAAGAAGTATTATCATTATGTTTATTTGGTACTTCCTTTGAAATACCAAATAAAAAACAAAATCTACCAAAAAAATGACGGGTCTCGATTGTTTTGATCTTTATGTCATAAGGTGAATGATATAAAGATTTTTGTATTTGGTGGAGAAGTGCCTACCAACAATTTAAACAACCGCTAAAGTGCTAAATGCGGACCAATTTCAATTTCGCAGGATCTCACACGCCTTTGAAGGAGAAAAAAAAAGAATAATAGGTGGAGGAGGACCCCCAACAAATGAATACATTCTAATAGAATGACAAGATGTGGTATAAAAACGCTTCGTATATTTAAAAAGACTGCAAGAATATCAGAATGAGATATGTACTTTTTTTTTTTTTTTTTTGGACGAATCTTACATTTATTCTGCACATGTGTCAGGTAAAAGCTGGTCTGATGATTTGTAAGCAGGTCTAGCTGCACCCATATCTAAAGGGGAGAGGCTAATTTTCTTACATACAGGGGGAGAAATGGGTTTCATAGAAAACTGTTTAACAACATGGAAAGCTAACAAAAAAACAGGAGATTATCCTGAAAATTTAAATAATAACACTTATGGTAAACAGCTAATGGAAAAGATGATCACTAATTCTGTTAGCCCCAAAAGAGATATTTCCGTGAAAAAACAACAACATTAATTTGTCATCACATAACTTTCTCTATTCTACACATTTTCATCTTGAATACTATAAAGAAAGAGTATTATATGCAAAATTTTGTTTATTTTATAGAAGATAAAATGTCTTAAAAACTGTTTGTGAGGCCATATTTTTACACATCAATAATAGTTTGGTCATGTGCCATGTTTAAAGCTTACAGTCTATTTAGTTCAGTCATTGATTTTCCACCTATTAATAAAGGTTGTGGATAAATTTTACAAACAAATTAATAATTCATAAACCAATAAAGTAGAAGACTGAAACCTTACAAATATTTTTTGGTGTAAACAAAACTATATTTTAATATATAAAATAAATTTACCCCATCTCTCAAATAAAGTTTTTTATGGAGCAAATCAAATTTTTTTAATGTAAACTTCCATCAAGTGATACCTTATTTTAAAGTATTGTTTAGTAGGGGGAAAACTTTACAAACTAGAGGTTATCTTGTACTAATAAAAATTGGTGGCTGGTAAAATATCCAAAAAGAATAATTTACTTCAAAAAAATAATAAAAAGACAAAATAAGTAGAAATTGTTTACTGTTTTTAATGACTTTCAATCAGGGAAATTACTATATAACATTTCAGAGCTAACCTTTCAAAGTACAAAGTGTAACAAAACTTGAAAAATAATTATTTTACATTGGCAGTTACTTAACTAATCATGCTAATAAAGTAAAGCAGATCACATTTTTATAAAATAATCAATACCGTAATTTAAATCTTACAAGAATTACTATGTCATTTCTAACAGTAATTGTTCAAAATGTAACATCTTGCAGTGTGCTATTCTTAATTCTCAATAACATGACATGGTACATTGTAACAGTATCTCATTTAATATTTACAATACTTCTTCTGTTCTCCGATTTCTTTATCTGGATCTTGAAATGTTAGCATTGTTATGTTAAATAATAACATCTTTG
Organism: Aphrophora alni; assembly: GCA_963513935.1. NCBI lineage: Eukaryota > Metazoa > Arthropoda > Insecta > Hemiptera > Aphrophoridae > Aphrophora > Aphrophora alni. The sequence goes on along the minus strand of OY740775.1, from coordinate 61,188,330 downwards.
ATTAAATTTCATCAAAAAATTTAGAAATTGCTACAAATTTCTTTTAATTATTATTTTTCTAGAGTAAGGTAAATTATTATTTTTCTATAACTGAAGTAAATAGGTATTTATGGACATTTGCCCAGAAGTCATTCTTTATTGAAGCAAGATGGCCATTTATAAATTGTGTACCTTCAGTGGCTCCTTTTAGTGAGTAAGGCTTTGGAAATCCTGCGGGTCCCTAGCTGGATCTATCCCTTTTTCTATGTAGTCTTGGATTATATCCCTCTCTTTCATCTTTCCTATTAAGTCTCTCTTCTTAACCACGTCTTCTTATTATGACACTGATACTGTTTAGAATATTCGAGGGCTAGAGGTCTTTATTTTATATTTTTCTTCCTTTTTTTTGAAAGCCGATGATGACTGAAAAGTTTGTTGTCTATAAACAACAAGAAATAAAAACTAGTTTATGCAATTTTGTCTCCTAAACAAAACCATTTAAATGATGAATCACTATATGGAGATTTACAATTAAATAATTTTAATTACTTTCCGTAAACCCCATTTTTAAGGAAGAAATTAACCTCAAATGCAAAAAAAATAGTATTTTTTATAGTAAAAGCAATTGTATGATTTCATTTTTCTATCTTTCATAGTTAAAAGTTGTTTAAATGCTCCGAACTCTTTACCACTGTTAGGATTTAGGGTTACTTTAGGATTTAAAGCTAAGTTAAGTTAGAATGTAATAATTTAAAACACTGAAACACCTACAACAAGTTTGGTACAATATTGTAAAAGAGAAGGAGATGCTTGCTCGATACGAAGTAGTTGATAAGGGGTGGAATGCTGTGATAGTTCACAAGGTTAAGAATAAAGGTACGGTTAAGATAGGTAGCATAGTTAAGGTTAAGATATATACAATAGAACACTGTTTAGATTTAAGCCAAGATTTTAAATTAGAAGAAATATAATGTCAGTATCATTTTCATCTTCAAAAAATTAATGAAGAAGTAGTTGAGTTTGATCAAAAATATTTCATAATGAAATAGTGAAAATAAATATTAAAATAAAAACACAAAATTTACCATATCCTCATATTTTTCAGGACGATTTCAGTATGAAATAACATAAAAATCACCTACTTAGTGATCAGTCTGACCACTCAAAATTACTCTAACAAATATAACCTTACAGCAAAAATCGGACAACTCACTTCAGAAGAAGACACTTTTGACATTTCAGAAGAAATAGTTTTATAAATGTCATTGTAATAACTAAAATAAATAATTAAAAAATTAATTAAGGCATTTTTTATAGCATAATACAAATTTATTTGTTTTGTAAAAGCTAGATTGTATCATGATTTTAACTGTCAGACTTTAAACTGTAACTAAATTTGTTAATTTAAATATATACCCATATACGTATATATATATATATATATATATATATATATATATATATATATATATATATATATATATATATAAGCATTTTCTATACAAGACTAACATTGTTTCATTTTTTAGTCCTTCATGTATAATTTTGTAATACATTTTTATCATAAAATATTTCTAAATAAAAAATATATAATGGAATCTACACTTAAATATATTAAATAAGATTTGTATGTGAATGTGATGAAATCAGATAACATTACGAAAATTTAAGAAAAAATCTAGTGGTAACCACAACACTGGGTAGAGTATAAAAAACTATGAATCTAATGGAAGGAGGGCTATAAAGGCTATAAATATGATTGGCAGAGGAAGGGCAATTGAAAAATTTGATATGCATTTCAATTTTGTTTTTACGGAACCGAGTCACAATTAAATAATATAGATAAGAATTACCTTAGTAGGTCCGTCTTGTGACTTCAATTTATATCTGGTTTTGCTATGACATGTTTCAAAGTTCAAGACTTCATCATCAGATACATGTAGATTAATTAATTCATTCACACGATGAATGCGTCACACATCAAATGTTAAAACACAAAACACAAACACAAACACAATTAAAATAAATATTCCCGTTCGGCACCGGTGCGCATTATCCTATGTCTGGTGGAACACTGTCGTTGTTAGGAATAAACCCTCTGATGGTTATCTCTATTGAGTCTAGATAAATGCTTGAGAGCTGTGTCGTATAGATAGTGTGAGTTAAAAGATAGCTGGTCGTTTAAAATTTCATCTGGTTTATTTTTGAACGCTTTATATATCTCAAACTCTTCTTGAGCGTTCATTAATCTTCCCTTTGTACACACTTGCAATGCCTCCACACTGGAATGGAAATTATCTGGGATGTGTTTGTTTTCGAATAAATGGCTAGCAAAATTAGAGCTTGTAATATTGCTTTTATTAGTTGGAAGGTGCTCTTTGTATCGACAAAGGAACGTTCTCCCTGTTTGGCCAATGTAGAATTTGTTACAATCAGGGCAGGTTATTTTATAAACACCAGATTTATTTTCTAAAGGAATCTTATTTCTGCGTTTAAGAAATGAGGAGATATTGTTGCTTGTGCGGAAGGCGAGGGTGATGTTAAGTTTTTTAAAAATATTGCGTAAAACATTGGGTAGAAGGTTGGTGTACTCAGATGGAATAAATTTGTTGGTTTTGGTTAAGCCTGTTTCTAAATTGTTTCTATTTTTCTGTGTCTTATTATACCTCTCAATCATTTTATCAATTAAAGAACTTTTATAGCCATTGCTTACAGCTATGTGTTTTATTATGTTTACTTCGTCATGATAATCAATTGTATTCAAAGGGACTGTGTTAAGTCTATGTATAAAGCAATTAAAAGACGCCATTTTTTGGGAATACGGATGGTACGATTTGGCGTTGATGGTGACATCAGTTGTAGTAGGCTTTCGATAGATTTTATAGTCAAGCTTGTCATGACCCTTTCTTATGGTTAGATCTAAGAAATTCAGTTGGTCATTACTTTCCATTTCTAGCGTAAACTGGATCTTAGTGTTAATGCTGTTCATGTACTTCAATAGTCCAGCAGCTTGTCTATTGGAACCATTAAAAATAACAAATGTGTCATCCACATATCTATTGTAGAGTATGATGTTTTTTCTATACTTGTTTTTATTTGACAAGCTGCTGGACTATTGAAGTACATGAACAGCATTAACACTAAGATCCAGTTTACGCTAGAAATGGAAAGTAATGACCAACTGAATTTCTTAGATCTAACCATAAGAAAGGGTCATGACAAGCTTGACTATAAAATCTATCGAAAGCCTACTACAACTGATGTCACCATCAACGCCAAATCGTACCATCCGTATTCCCAAAAAATGGCGTCTTTTAATTGCTTTATACATAGACTTAACACAGTCCCTTTGAATACAATTGATTATCATGACGAAGTAAACATAATAAAACACATAGCTGTAAGCAATGGCTATAAAAGTTCTTTAATTGATAAAATGATTGAGAGGTATAATAAGACACAGAAAAATAGAAACAATTTAGAAACAGACTTAACCAAAACCAACAAATTTATTCCATCTGAGTACACCAACCTTCTACCCAATGTTTTACGCAATATTTTTAAAAAACTTAACATCACCCTCGCCTTCCGCACAAGCAACAATATCTCCTCATTTCTTAAACGCAGAAATAAGATTCCTTTAGAAAATAAATCTGGTGTTTATAAAATAACCTGCCCTGATTGTAACAAATTCTACATTGGCCAAACAGGGAGAACGTTCCTTTGTCGATACAAAGAGCACCTTCCAACTAATAAAAGCAATATTACAAGCTCTAATTTTGCTAGCCATTTATTCGAAAACAAACACATCCCAGATAATTTCCATTCCAGTGTGGAGGCATTGCAAGTGTGTACAAAGGGAAGATTAATGAACGCTCAAGAAGAGTTTGAGATATATAAAGCGTTCAAAAATAAACCAGATGAAATTTTAAACGACCAGCTATCTTTTAACTCACACTATCTATACGACACAGCTCTCAAGCATTTATCTAGACTCAATAGAGATAACCATCAGAGGGTTTATTCCTAACAACGACAGTGTTCCACCAGACATAGGATAATGCGCACCGGTGCCGAACGGGAATATTTATTTTAATTGTGTTTGTGTTTGTGTTTTGTGTTTTAACATTTGATGTGTGACGCATTCATCGTGTGAATGAATTAATTAATCTACATGTATCTGATGATGAAGTCTTGAACTTTGAAACATGTCATAGCAAAACCAGATATAAATTGAAGTCACAAGACGGACCTACTAAGGTAATTCTTATCTATATTAATTGAAAAATTGTGAAATTTAATTGCACAGAATATTTTAATTTCGTTACATAGTATCAGTATATTATTGCTTCATTAACTGTTAATTATGAATGATTAGTTATAATATCTAATGCTAAGTTAAAATAATTATTGCTTTGAATTTTATTTTCACTTTCTGTTTTTAAGTTGAAATCGTAATTTATTATTATGTTTGTTCAATAAACATAAATTATTTTTAGCAAAAAGAATAGACACAAAGTTGTTATACATACACCTGTTCATTATTAAAATCATAAACTTTGGTAATGCACAGTTACTGTAACAAATCTGCCATAGAGGTGATCGAGCGTACTGAAGCTATGACACCCATATTTTAAATTCCAGTTTATCATCCACATTTCAAGTTAAAAAGTGATTTTTAAATCTATGTCATGATACACTGGATTTTAAATGATCATACTAGTGTTGCTTACTTTGTATTAATACCAGAAAAGTAGAATATTTAATTAAGGAAATAAATACGTATACTGTGCAGTTTATTACAAGTTATAAAAAATTTATTATATCTGATCATGTGCGTCCACTGCCAGGTTAAAATATGTTGTGCTAATATTGTTGGTGAGACTATACATTGAAAAGTTGCAATGTTGATAGCTACATACAATATATTTTTAGATGAGCAGGTAACAGTTTATTTTATTTATATTTTTTATTAAAATCGTTATAAATGAATTATATTATTTTAATTATTCATCATTAAAAGGGTTCATTGCCTGAGTGAGACTACTATATGATTATTTATATTTACATGAGATGTAATCAATATATATTTATCTGAATATTATGTTTTATTTATTCAGATAAACAAATATGCCAAAATATTCAATTACATTGAATTGAATGAAATGAAATTGTAATGTCTTGTACTCACTCTCTTACTTTTCAAAAATATATGATTAGCTTGATTACGAGTGTTGTTTACTGATACATCAAGATTCTATGAAAAGCTCCAATGTATGTAGTTTATCATTTAGTGATATCCAGTGATATCATTTACTTTAAATCTTCATGAAATAGTTTAAATTTTTATATAAAATGTTAACAAATTAGGCACATTTTTCAGTTTACTGAAAAAATGTCATATGAAAAATCGTTAAAAATCTCAATGCCAATTATACTCATTTTGTTTTACCTTTTTAAAAACAATTCTGCATTTCCAACTCCCAATGCTTCTAAATTTTTACTAATTTCAGATCCTATAAAAAGAAACATACTTAAACCTTTTTATCAAACTAGTAATTGTGTACAATTTTGGAGTGATAATAAAAACCTTAAAAATTATGAAGAACCCATTAAAGATGCAATGAAATTAACATCATTATTAATAAATTATAATTTTGATATGAAGTTAAAAGAGTGTATTAACATTTTAATATTTATAGACAATTTAGATGCACTGTGTGTTGGGAATGGTTATAAAACAGAAAAAAGAAATATACTAATTCTTAGCTTTGATACAACGAATTCTAATAATAATTTTATGACCATGCAGGCTTCAAATTTTGGTATTTCTAATGTACTTTTTGTATCAATAAACAGTGATGAAATTTACTATTTAAACCCACCAATTAAACAAGACAGAACGTTTGTTAAGAAGAGATTATTTTTAATTAAATCATGGACATCACCAGAGAAAAAATTACCAAACCTCCAAGGTAGAAACATTACAGTAGCCACATTTCATTACCCAATTTTTACTATAGTGGATCCTTTAAAAGGAAAAGGTAAGTTTAATTCATGATTTTTTTTCTTAATTACACTTTTTCTGTAAATGTTTACTCATTAATTTTATTGATTGAACAAAATTGTGACAAACAAGTTGCTTTACTTTTATAAGTGCACCAAAGACTATTTGCATGTCTTATTTAAAGATGTACAATACAAAGACAAAATTGATCTATATAGCCCTTTACAATCTTATTACTTTATTATCAAAATGTATTGATAAACTGATGTACTATTCAGAAATTTGTTCATAAACATCCAAAATATTATTTGTAGAAAACACAAAATTCAATATTACCTATGAATCTATGTATTAACTATAAGGAAAACACTACTTTTAAGTTAAAGTACGGTAGTTAAAAATGAGTAAAAACGATTGTATGTTTTCTATGAATAAATACAAAACAGTTTTTTTTTTTTAATTGGCCTTTCATGAATGGGTCTAAAATTAAAATAAATGTAAGTTTGCCAGAAGTAAGATTTTAAGTGAGTGCAGACAATTTTCTAGGCATGTATTCTATGTTATTTGTGTATGTGTATAAGGGTCGCCACAGATCTTGACCGATGAATCGGCGCTACTAGCCATTCTGAAACAACGAACCAGTGCCAGCGGTCCGCGCATCAGGCTATAATACGGCAAAACGGAGTAATCCAGAGCGGAGAGCGTGTTGTCGTTTACACGTTCCTAGACATCTTGAGAATAATAAAATTACAAAGAAACTTATATATGCCTTTTCTGCATGAATTTCCGCATACAACGGTATAAATATATTTTAGTTTTAAAATTATGTGTAATTTTTAATAATGACTAATATTAGAAAGTTGAAACAAATTGACATGAAAAAGTCAGTAAGCGAGAACTTTTTTTTAATTTTTGTGGTAGAAACAAACTTCCAGCTAGAAAGTTGTAGCAAATTAGTTGATCTTAAAAATGTATTCGAAAATATTTTTCATAGAACTTCTAGTTTGTTCAATACTTCGATGTAAATAACCGCTATGTTCAGATCTACGCGCACCGTAGTCGGCGTCGTCGAGGACCACGGTCCTATGATGTTCAACCACATCAGCATAAACGCCTCTCATTACAAATTGATTTTATCAATCATATGTTTCAAAAACACTGTTTTTTCCCACTTTTTCAAGATATAAATTATAATAAATTATGTAAAAAGTTTAACCTCCGTAATATAACATTTGACAATATTTCCTTTAATTTGATAGGTTACTCGTCAAAATTGAACTGGCCGTTTCAGATATGTGATATCGTAAACTCGGGTATACATAATTTGTTCACAGACATTAGTTGTGACATTGGAATACCAATGTTTTTAGGAAAGTACCCGCACTCCTCCCCTCGCCTAACCCAGTGCTTGCCAAACCATCAGTCAATATCCGTGGCGACCCTTATAGCAATGTACATTAATTTAAATGTTTTGTTAACAATTTTTAACAAGTAAAAATATTCTGATGATAGGATTACAGTCTTGAAATGCATAAATAAAGAGTTGAAAACAAAAAGTCACATGATAGCAAAATAAGTAACTTTATGCTATAACTTTTATTCTGTTATTTGCAGACAATGTGCAGGGCATAGAAATGCTTATTGTCAAGGAGTTAGCAAGACAACTAAACTTTACCATATCACTTCACTTAATAGAAGATGAAAACAAATGGGGAAAGTTATTGAAGAATGGAACCTGGGTTAAGGGAATCATGGGAGTTATGAGTAGCGGCTTTGCAGAACTGGGATTTTGTTCCCTGTTTATTTCTTATACACAGAGCATGGTTTTAGACTATACCCCTGCTTGGAGTAAGGTAAAAATAAACGTACAATCTTAAATTATTAATAAAAATAAAATTATAACTTTTATTATAACTTTAAAAATAATAAGTATTTCGACTTGTTCTATAAAAAGAACAAATAACAAGAATGTGGATTGTTAGAAGTATGTAGAACATGCTTTTTCCATAGCCCGAAGATTTTTGGAGTTTTCAATAATAAATAAACAATTCAATATCAGTTTTTGATTTTCAAAATTTTCCAAATTGGAAGTATGGGAAACATTATATGGATTTCTATCATGGTGGACCATGGACTTATTTTACTGATCTCGCCCGAGAAATCTGGCTAATATACTTTATGTATGGTATTGCACTAGGATTTTTATTACATTGTTATTATTAGAGAAACAAATTTATTAAAATGTTTGTTGAAATGAACCACTAGTGTTTCACAATGGTACTTATTCTTAGCTATGAACAAACACTATTTTGCCATTCATCTTATTCATATCAGCGGTAAATATCACAAATTCACAAATAGGGCCCTAATATTTATCGCTCTAGAATAAGTTTTACAGAAATATTGTTGTTACTTTGAACTTCTAAATATAGTTTGGGATATGTTTAGGTTGCACACATGCCTAGCCCACATGCCGTAGCCATTGAGATGTCAGACCATTTACTGAACTCTTTTTCAATTCATCTAAAGATTTTGATTTAAGACCATTTACTATGTATTTCACCTCTCCTTTTTCTATAACTCTGAGAACAAGTGATTTAAGAGTCTTCTAAAGATCTTCTTCTCCCAATCAGGCCCGTTTTTAACCCTTGTAGCGCCCCTGGGCAAATTAAAGAGATGCGCCCCCCGATTAATTCATCTTTGCCAGTTTTGGTTCGGGAGGGATTTCTCCCTTAACTCCACCGAACTCCTTTTATTTGGTGAGTCGGTAAGTCTTTCCATTATCCAACACCTATGGACCCGCTGCGTCCCGGACTGGCAACCGGCTACTGTAAAAACCTGCAAGTATTATTAGGCCACTGCAATTACAGGCGTAGGTGTTATGATTGACGTCACAACATAACAACCTTGTATTTTACAGTATCACGGACCACCCACCCACCCTAAAAAATAGTTCTTAATTATTTCAAACGTTTATTTCTATAGGCCTACATAACCATAGTTCATTTTATTTCAACTGTATGTTCACTTTTTAATTGAGTCTTGTAAAACAACTTTAATACTTCAACCATAATATCTCTTATTTCCTTTATACTTTCTTTCTCTTATTACTATACTTTATATATATTTATACATATTTCCCTCATACTTTCTCCTTATTTCCTATTTACATTAGACTATTGCTTTTTTTTTCTACTGATCTTTGATGTAGCAAAACTATCAATTATATCTTTGAAGTCAAGCTTCAGTGTAATATCATTCTGCATACATAACAGCATTAAGCTATTCAGCTTTTCGTCTTTTATTGTAGAATGATTTTATGAATGAATTTATACGAAACGAGATGATTTTTGCGATGCGCGGATGAAGAGAGGGCAAAACGAGTTTTCTGTTTCGGATGCTATTTTCTAACCGATAAGCATGGAAATGTTACCAAATTGTTCAGAAAGATCTGAAGAATGGTTGTGCTAACATAAAATTTTGATTTTTCAGCTCTATAATTTTTTATAGTTTTTTAAATTTATAAACTTTTATCGACATATACTGCCTTAGTATGGTTGAAATTTTTTCAATTAAAAAATTTTTTTTATGGCCTAAAACCCTTGCGCCCCTAGTACGCTTGCGCCCCTGGGCAAGTGCCCATGTTGCCCAGTTATAGAATCGAGCCTGCTCCCAATGATTCTGTTAAGGAAGGTTATATCCAGGAAATCATGGACAATGCGTAACTAATACAAGACAGAACAATCATGTTGCACAGTATTTAAAAAAAAAAAGTTTATTAAGTACTAACTAAAAACCTAATATTCCTAATTAATTGTCACCATAACAGTAACATTTCTAATTAATTGTCACCATAACAGTAACATTTCTAATTAATTGTCACCATAACAGTAACATTTATAATTAATTGTCACCATAACAGTTTCATAACAAAGTAGAAGCCAATCACTCTAAAGGATGGTAGACTTCCCAAAGACAAACCTCTGTTTGTACAATTTCAGTTCCAATCTTAGAGTTGAAGTTAGTAGGCCTAATATCTATTTTTTTTTAGGAGTAGTTAAATTTTATACCTTTTCATATGTCAAGAAAGAGTTAATTTTACTTTATCAGACCACAAAAAAAAAAATAATTGAGCTCTAAAGAAAACTCATTATCCATTATCTCATACATTTATAAGCTCCTGTCATCTTCAATTAAACTATGAACCAAATGAGGGATAGCTTTACAATATATATGATCATGAAATATACAATGAATTGAATTCTATAAAATTTTATACTTGACCTGCAGATAATCTCTTCATTGATTTAAATGGCCTCTGTAAAAAAAAGTAGTAAATAATGTTTCATTGTTTTTCGAACTCCACTTCATGGTCTTCAAATTTCTTAATTAATCAAAAATTTTTATTCTAAATAGTACTGTACTTTCAAAATTATCTTACCATTGTTCCATAATAGCAATTACTCCATGCTTTTGTAATAGGTTTAATCTACCTGTTATATTTGTGTACATTTAACAAAATTACCAACCAATATTAAACATTTATTTACTTTTGAAACATATATTGAAAGTTAATATATATTTCATATATTAACTGTACTTGTCCATATATTATGCATGACTTCGTTCATCTTGTGTTGTTTTTTTGTTCTACGACTCATTTTGGGACCACAATCCCAGTTTTAAGTGTTGCTCAATTAGTGGTAGTTATTTTGTAATAATTGATAAAATGTAGGGGTTTTTATTTTTTAAGTTATATATTTTTAAAAAGAATGAAGTTATTATTTATTTAAGTTAACAATTGCTCGACATTTATGGGGGCCAGGAAGCTTTCGCTTACCAATTTAGAAAAACATGAATTTACTTATTTAAATCTCAGGGTGCAAGTTCTTTTGAAAATGTACTCACAGTGATTTACCTGGTGAAATGAATAATCCTTATTTTTCTGAAAACTTGACATGAGTTTATTAGCAGAATAATTATACATAAACATTTATCATTACAAATAAATCAATTAGATCAACTATAATTAACATCCTGGTTAAGTTTATTATTAATCGCCTTTGAAGAAGGTCTATTTTTAAATCTTGAATTTATCTTTATGTTGCAACTGAAAAAATCATTTATTAATCTTAACAGATCAAAGATATGTGTTTACTAAAATTGAATTTACGTTATAAAAAAATTATATGTCAGTAGACATTTATTATTTATTTATGTAAAAAATACAATTACTTATAAATTTAAATTATAAAAATTAAAACATGAAACATATTAAATTTTGTACAATAAAGATATTATATTCTGTGTGTTAAATGACACATTTGTTACCAATCCTTTCTTGAGGTAAAGTTCATTTACGGTCCTTTGTATCGTCGACTTCGATGAGAACTCTGGCATTCTTTGCATGTGCTAATTTACCCGTATAAATCATCTCAACTGTATTCCGCGAGTGTTCACTAATTTCGATTAAAGTTTATGTTTAGAATGTTCATTAGCTTTATTGTTTAATAAACACTCCGAAATTGTTCACCATTTTGTCATTTACTTTCACACGCGTAATTGTCTATTATGTGAAATGCGACGCGCAATTGTCTTTGTTCTTTAACGCACGATTCACGCCAGCTCGTTACTCAGACTCTTTAACACTTTAAATACAATTCTCCTCTCCAAACATTAACTGAGACTCTTAACAAGACTGACAATAAAATTCTTTACATTTTTATTAAAACACCTTTATACCAACTTGTACAGGTCTGACCTCGTCAGATCCCAAACTAAGACTCTATTAGAACACACCTTGTTCCTGCAACTTCCCAACTAAGACTGAAGAACGCATGGTGAAAATCTAATATCCTGTTGGTCCAGGGGTTACAGATTTTTCCACAAGGACTCTTACTCAAATCTCGCTGTGTTTGCGTTATTTACAACTCACATCTCGTTACGTACACTTTTAATATATATTCCCCTTGACAACAAGTCTTTTGTCTATATTTTTGATAACACACACATCTAATTTATCATTATTAATAAAATTATAACTAATATTTTATACATTATTATTTATTTGGAAATCTATGTTAATTTAATTTTCTTTATTTTAAATTATAATGTAAGTCGTGTTTTCGACTCATTTACCCCCTCCCAAATTAATTCTAAACGATTCCCTGTTACTTTTATTATTCAAATTAAATTAACCCTTTTTAGGTATTACAATTTACACATTAAAAATACATTAAAACACACTAAAAAAGTAACAATACACTTACACAATATGTGGTACACATATAATAATTATGGAATTCATATTTTCGGTGTGCAACATAGCTTGAGTTGTTACAATGCTCCTTACTTCTATAGAATTTAAAATAGTTGATAATAATCTAACAATACACTACGAATTTAACAATCTCTATCATATTACTAGCAACACAAACATTATAAACTAAAACTATCATGCAAAATAAAATAAGTAATATTTTTGTAGATCAAAGATTTATAGGTATAGAATAATTTTGTTTTTGATCTGTCATCATCTATCTTATGTTACAGTTATATGTTACATTCCTAGTACCACACTCACACAGATTAGATTACCATTGGCAAAGCATCTTCCATCCTTTCCGAATACATCTTTGGCTTGGAGTTATGGCTTCAGTTATTATAACGTCTTCTTTTCAGTGGATAATAACTTGGGTCAAGTACAACTTGGGAATTAATCACAAACCTATGAGTAAATTGTTCTTTCATTTACATACATTGTTTTTTTTTGTATTACTGTAGTATAGATATTCCATAGGCAATAAATGGTGTTTTAACACATTAAGATCATAGGATGTAATGTTGCCTTCAAGTTAATATGCCTCTAATTTAAGAAAAACATTATATTATATAAGAAAATAAAATTAGTCGTATCAGCACTCCTTAAACTAACATTAATAATAGGCCAATCTATTCTCAGTAGTTCCACACCTTTTATGGTATCCTGGTACCACTTTTGTTTAAAAAATAACCCTATATTTTTACTTTGCATTGCCGAAAAAGGTCTGTAGTTCCTCATTATATCACATATTTTTGTGGGTTTTCTAATAACAATCTGTAATTTTTTATGTTAATAAGTCTTTAAATTTGCTGGGCATTACAGAAAACCTGATGATAATAAAATCAGGGGATAAAGTTTTGAGTTGCAAATTGTTTTATTTGTGAGCATATCCCCCATCTCTGTACACATAGGTACATGATTTATAACTTTCGACTCGGTGAAGCTAGGATACTCTTTGTGGTCTCAATCAACAGTTATGATAATAATCAATAGATTTAGTGGATAAAGTATTAGTTAAGAGTTGTTTTGGTGGTGCTGCATTAGATTGATGTTGAATATAAACAAATATTAATACAATGTCAGCATATACTCAAGAAAAAGCTAAGTCGCAATTCAGTAATTGGAAAGAGTATCTCAACAACAATCCAGTGATACCTCTCAAACCCCTTATGAGAGAGTAAAGTGATATTGGCAACAAAAGAAAGCCTTCCCAGCAGCAGCCATGAGCATCAAAAACATCACCAGTAAATTATGGCCGGTGGTCATTCAAGTAAATAATGAAATCGTATATACGTCAATGCCATGATGTATGGAAATTGTTTTATATGATCACTAACCATGGAAAAACATTGGGTGGGAGCTAGTGCAGATTTCACAATTACATTTGTCAACAATCCATTTAACCATAAGTGTAATGTGTATGATTGTCTATGGTTAAACATTGTACATATATTCCCATTTTCTGTCCATATCCACAACAAAGTCACACAAGGTTTTTTTTACATGGCTTTAAAGGGAATAGTATAAATAGTAATTGTACACTGGCACATCCTGTTTGCATGACTGATTTACAACATCAATTGTACAAAGTATTATTAATCAATTGACATTGTAAGCCATATTTTTTTACCCATCACATAAGTTGTCTTCTTATGGGATAAAAATCTACTTTACATTAATTCAAAATTGTTGTCAAATGTTTTTAGATTTTAGGGATAAACTGTTGAAGCTATTTATTTACTAAAATTAAAATTTTACTTTAAAGACTAGACTAATTATTTATTTGGAATTTCTGTTTACTAATATTATATGTTATTGAAAAGATTATAAATAATTTAAAAAATATTATATGCTAAGACAGAATGTTTTAACTACAATAAAAGTAAATATTGTTAATTGTGAGTGAGATTTTTCCTTATTTATTTTGACAGTCATTGTGTTACCAACTAATTTAAATAGGTATGCCTAATAACAATGTTTACCTAATAGTGGGCCAATGAACAGGAGAGGCATACATTTGTTATTCTCTTGTCCTGGAAAAAACTAAGATTTTTGTCATCCTAGGTACTTGGTCCTTGGCGCTTTCCCCTGATTCCTAGAGTATGGAGCTAAATTTATTCCTTAAAATATAGGTTTTAAGGGCAATTTTAATTTAAAATGAGTCTTGTATTTTGACTTTAATAAACTTTAATAATAAATGGAGTAAGTTTTCCAGACATGAACCAACCAATCAAACTAATATTTGAAATAATTATTTAATTAATATTTGTTGTTACAATTTAACCAATACTAAATCAAACATTGACAATCAAAGTTTGAAGTAATAATGTAATTTATAACTGTTTACATTATTTTAATTATCTATACAATAAAATACTAAACTCTGTGAAACAACAGTCCATGAAGAGCGTAGGTCTACTAAATAGTGTCCTATTTTGATAATGTATGTTCATTGTTGAACAGCCCTAGAACTACATATAGAACTGATGATGCTGCCTGTGGCAGTGAAACATGTAGCCACATAGAAGGTAAAAATAAAAATAAAGACTACATTATTTGACAGATACGAATAGTATATATAAAATAAGATAATGTATGGTTAGTATTACAAAATTACTATCACTGTTGTTCTAGCATTTTCAACCCAAGTTCACTACCAATTGTAGTTTCCCAATTTTTCTCAGACAACACTGTAAATGTTTGAGCAATGGGGGATTGAATCTGGAACCTCTCACTCATGAAGTAAGAGTACTAACCACTACACCAGTTCAATGAAAAAATACAAAAGAAGAAAATTTAAATGAAAACATTCTACTTAAGTGTCAAAATTATATTAAAATATTATCTCTCCAAAACTTCATTACTTGAACTGTTTTTATAGCAAATGTTCATCATAGAGTATTTTTATTGAAGATACTCTCAAGTGTTATGGAGATGATGTAGACATGTATTAAACGTCTGCGCTCCTTTCTCCTAAGTAAAAAGATATTTGAATGGTGAGGAATATACTTGAGCTGATTGTTACAGATAGGTATCCTTTTCGAAATCTTAAATCAGGTTTAATACAGTATAATTTCATTTTGTTGTCAACTTCTAGAGCTTAGTACTTAAAATTGATTTCTGGATTTTTAGGAACTCTTCTTTAATAATTAATTTTTTTTTTAATTTTAACAATTCTCTTGTCTTATTTTTGAGATCTTTAATTTTCATTTTCTTAATTTCAATTATGCTTACTTTTATTAAGTTCCTTCTTCATATTTAGAGTTACCATATGTCCAGGATTGGAGGTTTTCTTCGAATGTCCCGACCGTTCTGTGCCATTTAATTTTGTCCCGATTAGAAATTTAATTTATAGTTATCATTTTTTGAGTTTTTAAACTTTTTAATACATTATAATTAATATTACCCTAATTTTTAATTACTATTAAATTTGAAAAATAATTATCAAAATAATAATTTAAAATGTTTTAAAGATATTAAGTAATTAGAGTTTGAATTTGTATAATTTTTTTAATTAATTAAAATTGCTTAATTTTGTTGTGAAAATAAAATATTGTCATTAATTCTTATACAAATACCACATACGTATAAATCCTAGGTTTTCTGCTTTCCCTAATACTAAACGTTATATGCTAAATGTTAGCTAGGCATGTTCATTTCAATAAAATTGGTCATTTATAGAATTTAGACTTAGGAAATTCAAAATGTCCCCAATATGTTCCATTTTTTGAAAAGAAAAATATGGAAATACTATTCATATTATACTCCATATTTGTTATTTCTGTCCTAATAACTTAACTTTAGCAGATCTTAAAGGTGTATTACGTATCCATTATTCTATACGAGGTTATTGTTATTTTTATTTTGGTACACCCTGCTCTATGTTTATGTGATGAAGTAAAATTTCTGATGTGATCATTACACCAATTTTTCAATATAAAAAGCATTAATTTTTTTCTGAAACTTCTTTTTACTCAAGTACTCTGTAATATAATGATTTACAATGAGATTTTGAACAATGTATAAATAAACAATGAGAATTGTGAATGGAATGACATAGAAATTATCACTTTTTGTATTTCAGTAGAAGTCATTTAAAATATATTAACAAAATCAATGTTGTTAACTGTCTTTTTTTCTGCTTTAGGTTTCCAAACAAGTACTTTTGGTATAATAGGAGCTTTAACAGTAGGCTCACATATTTCATATAACACCAATAAAAATCGTTACCTTGTCACTTCATGGTATATATTTGTATTAGTCATAACCACAGCATTCTCGAGTAGTATAGTAGCCAGATTAACTCTACCAGTACAGGAAGAAAAAATAGACACAATACAACAATTGGTTGAAAACAATTTCTTCTGGGGGAAGAATTATAACCTTAGTAATCCTGGAGATTTATTTAACATGGAGGTAAGATGTAGGAATTATATTTATTATTTCATGTATACTTTTCTTTTTCAAAAATTTCCATGTGAAAGAAGCTTTTGAGGTTATCCACAAAACTGAAGTTCAGTCAGGACCACATTTATATTTTGTTAAGGGAAAAGAATTATTATGTTTCTACTGTAACACCTTATGGACCCTTTCTACACATCACCTTTGGATCCAAAGAAGAATATTTTACCCTTGACCAAACCCATCTCTATTCTATTGATATTCTTTATTAGTTCAAGGAGGTAAGAACCACAACCATCACATTTCATCATTTTACTACTATACCTTATATAGTTGCATCAAAATAATCAGCTATTTATTCTCAACCCACATATATGACATAAAGACATAGCTGCTTCAGCAAAATTGGGAGTTGCTATTAATATACAAAGCTCATTTTTATAATATCTACCATCATTCTCAGATCTTTAAAGTTTGTTCACCTCAAATTGAAAAACTCATTTTTTTTTTTGTATTAGTGCTACAATCATCATGGGTTTAAGACAACGGACTTAATATAAACCGCTTCCTCCCACATCTACACCTAATTTGATACATAGAGGTGGGGGGGAGGGAGGGTATGGGGTCTTGTTTGTAATAATTTAATAATGAGCTGTAGTTAATATGATAATTGAAACTATTTGAAAATATAAAAATTATTCTTTCGAACTTGAAGAGTTCCTCTAAGTATTTATTTATTACAATTTGAATTTAATGATTATTTTGCTCGACTTATAGGCGCCAGATGTGTTAACATCAATTTAGAAAAAAGAAGTTAATTATTGTTATTAAATTTCTCAGGGGTGAGTCCTTTTACCAGTGTACTTCACAGTGATCTTGGTTTCAGAAATGAAAACATTTGTAGCTGAAATTTAACAAATATTTATTAAACATAAAACATTGGATATTCATACACATTAATTAAATAAAGTATATCATAACATATAACAATGATTGACATCCTATTTATTCTTAATGACTGTGCCTTTGAAAAAGGTTTATTTTGTTATTTTTTAAGTGTTAACTTGAATTTAAGGAAAAAATTGAATCTACTTTAATGTAACTTGCAGTTACTAGTTGAATTTTTGATTATAAAATTTTGAAAGATTTAAGATTCATTTCACTTACTAATCAAATAAAAATGAGTTTAAATGGTTAAGGATTCTTTAACTTTACTTATTAAAATTTTCTTTGTTTTATATTGAATTTAACGTTATGTTGTAACAAACATTTTCAAATAAACAGATTCAGACTCTCTGTTCTTTGGCAATTAGATTTAGCTCATTTCTGATAAGCAATATGTCAACAGACATCAATTAATTTCTATTAAAAAATAGCAATGTAAAATATCAATTTATAAAATTAGAAAATAAACATATTAAATTTTATACAAGAAGTGAATTAAGTTCATGTGTTGAATAACACATTTTACCAGTTCGTTGATTCAGAACGCATTTGCACAATGGTGAACCTGAAGCCTATTGTTTGATGATCCTTTTCTTCTGCCCGTGGAAAAAGTTCTACTGAAAGCATTTATGTTACACTTTGTTAAAAAAAATGTTTGTGTCTAGAATGTCTACCAGTATATTAGTCCATCTTTAACTTTATAACTGTCCACAATACAAACGAATTCAATAGTTATTCGCGTGATTGTCTATTGTCTTTTAGAATTCACGCGATTTGTAACCATCACTTCTAACACACAGTTCTTTCAACATCACAAACTATACTTGTCCTATAAATATCTTAGTTTTAGATTTTAAAGAACAACCGTTCTACACAACAATTCAAAACTATACTTTTACTAGAAAACCGACCATGCTTTTCTAAAGCTATGATCTAAGACTTTTCTAAAAACACGACTTGTCCATCCAAGCGGTGGAGTCCAACTGATCATCAAAACCACGAGATATCTCACTTCCGAAATTGAGTCTTTCCGGTCACACGTTTGCTGTCGTAAAACAGTCCGCACACGTCGCAAAACTCACACAATTTACATATAATATTAATTAAACTAAATTATATTAAAATTAAACATGTTCATTTATACTGTTGTCTTGAAAATCCATTTTGTTCCTATAAATGAATTTACTACATACAATTCATGATCCAGACTTCCTGTCTCGGTCCATGCACCCGCGGATTTTAAACCTATTATAAATTTTGATTTTTCACATTACCACAAAAACCCCACAAGATTTGTATTACAATATGTGTATTGCAATACAAATTTTTATATATAAATTTCAATTCGAAGAAAAAAAAATTTCAATGGATGTTCAAGACTCTTCATTTCAGAAGCTAAGGACTTCATAAAAAAAAATAAGTATCTCTAGTATACTTATTATATGAAAGATTCTCTTTTCATTTAAAAAACTAAAAAATCTATTTACTAAAAATCCTACTTTCTTAGCTTAACTATTAATTGAGTTATCATAACTCATCAAAATAAATACAACTCCATTTTATTTTACTATATTTAACACTAACACAAAATTTTAAGAGAATCTTTCTTAATTTATAGAGAAAGTCCTTACCTTGATAAATGTTTTCATTTCATCAAAATCACTGTTTTTTCGACCAAAAACGCCCACAGTTGAGGCGACATTTGTAATAATTTAATAATGAGCTGTAGTTAATATGATAATTGAAACTATTTGAAAATATAAAAATTATTCTTTCGAACTTGAAGAGTTCCTCTAAGTATTTATTTATTACAATTTGAATTTAATGATTATTTTGCTCGACTTATAGGCGCCAGATGTGTTAACATCAATTTAGAAAAAAGAAGTTAATTATTGTTATTAAATTTCTCAGGGGTGAGTCCTTTTACCAGTGTACTTCACAGTGATCTTGGTTTCAGAAATGAAAACATTTGTAGCTGAAATTTAACAAATATTTATTAAACATAAAACATTGGATATTCATACACATTAATTAAATAAAGTATATCATAACATATAACAATGATTGACATCCTATTTATTCTTAATGACTGTGCCTTTGAAAAAGGTTTATTTTGTTATTTTTTAAGTGTTAACTTGAATTTAAGGAAAAAATTGAATCTACTTTAATGTAACTTGCAGTTACTAGTTGAATTTTTGATTATAAAATTTTGAAAGATTTAAGATTCATTTCACTTACTAATCAAATAAAAATGAGTTTAAATGGTTAAGGATTCTTTAACTTTACTTATTAAAATTTTCTTTGTTTTATATTGAATTTAACGTTATGTTGTAACAAACATTTTCAAATAAACAGATTCAGACTCTCTGTTCTTTGGCAATTAGATTTAGCTCATTTCTGATAAGCAATATGTCAACAGACATCAATTAATTTCTATTAAAAAATAGCAATGTAAAATATCAATTTATAAAATTAGAAAATAAACATATTAAATTTTATACAAGAAGTGAATTAAGTTCATGTGTTGAATAACACATTTTACCAGTTCGTTGATTCAGAACGCATTTGCACAATGGTGAACCTGAAGCCTATTGTTTGATGATCCTTTTCTTCTGCCCGTGGAAAAAGTTCTACTGAAAGCATTTATGTTACACTTTGTTAAAAAAAATGTTTGTGTCTAGAATGTCTACCAGTATATTAGTCCATCTTTAACTTTATAACTGTCCACAATACAACCGAATTCAATAGTTATTCGCGTGATTGTCTATTGTCTTTTAGAATTCACGCGATTTGTAACCATCACTTCTAACACACAGTTCTTTCAACATCACAAACTATACTTGTCCTATAAATATCTTAGTTTTAGATTTTAAAGAACAACCGTTCTACACAACAATTCAAAACTATACTTTTACTAGAAAACCGACCATGCTTTTCTAAAGCTATGATCTAAGACTTTTCTAAAAACACGACTTGTCCATCCAAGCGGTGGAGTCCAACTGATCATCAAAACCACGAGATATCTCACTTCCGAAATTGAGTCTTTCCGGTCACACGTTTGCTGTCGTAAAACAGTCCGCACACGTCGCAAAACTCACACAATTTACATATAATATTAATTAAACTAAATTATATTAAAATTAAACATGTTCATTTATACTGTTGTCTTGAAAATCCATTTTGTTCCTATAAATGAATTTACTACATACAATTCATGATCCAGACTTCCTGTCTCGGTCCATGCACCCGCGGATTTTAAACCTATTATAAATTTTGATTTTTCACATTACCACATGTTTCATCTGTCACAGAGAAATTTTATACTCCAACTACCTGGAAAGAAAAAATATTTAGTGAAATTAGGACAGAGTGGTCTTATCACACAGCAAAGTAGAACTAAAGTAGGAACACATATTTTATCTGTATGGTTACCCCAACATACTCTCCTTCAGGAAATAGGTGAAACCTATCTCCCAACCACCTGCATGCCCCTCATATAACTCTGTTCCCAAGCTTTCTGTCAAAGATACTCTCTAAAGGTGTTAGACATATATTGAAAGAAGGTGTTATTCATTATCTAGACCGCAATAATAAACTACTCAGTTTATTATACTACTTGATTTTTCCAAAGTTTGAAATTTGGACTAATATGTACAATAGTATGATAAAGTCTCTGAGGGGTATGGTTTTTTCTTAATTTAATTGTTATATTAAAAAAAATATATAAAAAAAATAATAATAAAAAAAAAACTATTACAATTTTATAACAATGTTATAAACAATTTTTTTAAACTTAACTAAAAGTTATTGTATTGACACTTTTTGTTCCTACTTTTGGGCTGTTGTGCATATCTATTATTTTAAACTCCAATTTATATTTACAGTAGTTAATATGTTCTTAACATTAATATTAATTTGTATAAAACAAGATGAATATCTGGACATTCAAATGTTCGCAACAATGTTTTACAATCATCACTGCAATATACGACTCAATCATTTTAATTTAGATTATGCTACTATACCGGTATTAAATTCTTTCTGTTTACTTAAAGTGTAGTTGTGTACAACAAAGCCGTACCCAGACTTTTTGGACATCTAGTATGTATATGTATATGTATATGTATAATAATATGTGTTCTTTAATCAGACAGCCTAAACGATTTTCATGAACTTATCAATATACTCGTACCTAGGTAGTCAAAAGTGTGTACAGTAGAACCCCTCAAACTCGACCCCCTCAAACTCGACAGGGCCAGTGACCAGGAGCGTGGAATTTCCAAGGTCATTCACTGCATTGTTTTACACCATGTGTGCCTGCCAGATGCCTGGAGGTTGAGGCTTGTCATTTTTGTTTATACAGCTGTGAGGGTTGCTCCTTTGTCTAGCCACTTTCTAATCCTTCTGTATAGTAGAGGCCAAAGTTAAAGATAAAGGGTTCAGGCAGACCGGGACAGCCCTAAACATGTGTTGTCAAAACATTCATATTGTTGTGAACCCAAGCGCCTAACCACCCGGATGCTACCGGTCATTAGCACCGATTCCATTAAAGTAAGCGGCAAGTCTTTTGTCATAACAATTCAATGGAGCGTCGTAGAACTATGATTCAAGTTTTGTAATAAAGGTCTTAACCAGGTGAGAAAAATGACTCGACTCTTAGTTATATGCGATCAGAAGTTCAATTTATAGCATTTGTATTGGACCGTGTTATTTCCAAGAATTTAATGGAATCAGTGCTAATGACCGGTGGCATCCGGGTGGTTAGGCGCTTGGGTTCACAACAATACGAATGTTTTGACAACACAGGATTAGGGCTGTCCCGATCTACCTGGACCCTTTAACTTTAACTTTACCTTTAACAGGTATGGACATTCTTTTTCTTTGGCGACTTCGAGATGAAGCTGCCAGACGTCGAGTCGAAAATGAAAAACAAAGATCAATCAAAAGATTTTTCAAACAATGCTAACTTTGCTCTAATGTTTTCTTTTTTTATATAGAATTGTTTTAATCTTTAAAAATATTTAATGGACTGTCTGTTTTTTACTGTAAATTTTATTACAGCATATTAGGATAGGTCTTTTTAGTTTACTGAGCCTATTGTACAAGGCCAATACTTTTTGAATCT
Source organism: Aphrophora alni (assembly GCA_963513935.1). NCBI lineage: Eukaryota > Metazoa > Arthropoda > Insecta > Hemiptera > Aphrophoridae > Aphrophora > Aphrophora alni. The sequence continues at coordinate 61,165,551 of OY740775.1, read as the reverse complement.
CATTTGACCCATCGATAAATTTCATTTTAATGTGTGATTGAACAAACTATTTTAATTGTTGTCAGGCAGGGACTTTTTTGCAATAAACGTGTAATCATTGATTATAATATAAATGTACAGTTATTTAAAGTAATTTTGAGTATTTGTTGCAAACCTAACCATTAAATACCAAAGTTCCCTAAAACTCGACAACCCCCAAACTCGACAATCTTAAAGTCCACATTGTGTCGAGTTTGAGGGGTTCTACTGTATTATAATGCCTAATTTTTAATTTTAATATTATTGAATTAAAATTTTCATTTTTAAGTAGCAGTTTAAAAAAAAACTATCTCTGGTTTATTTAAAGTTTTTCATTTTTTATCCTCTTTTATTAAGAGGATAAATGCAACAACCAAATAAATTCAATAAATTGAAAACGGTAACAAAACAAATAATACAATTCTTAATTAACACCAAGGAAATTAAAATGGGGACCATAAATTTCAAAATTTTTGAATATTTATTATTATTTTGGTTGAAACCCAGATTACCCATGTCATTTAGAACACTGAAAACAATTGTTCACTAGTTTTTCTGTCTAACTTCAGCAGAAAATAATATTTTAAGTGAGTGTTAATTTCAACTTTAAAAATGTAGATTAGCAGCACCTGTTACATTAATACTGTATTTAATAACACTTCTTTTTTTTTAAGTCTTTACATCATTTCTTTGCTAAATTACCATGTTAGTATTAATACATTTTACTAAAATATCTTGTCTGATTTAAGAATATTTGGCATCATCAATTTGCAAACAATTTTAAAACTGTGGAAGCAGAGGATTTGTCTAAATTGATCTCATCCAAACAGTTTGCCGTGATTGGACATAGACTAAACAATGATTACGTCTTCACAGAATTTACAAACATCTCTGATACAGACTTAGGACAGCTGTGGGTCATGAAAGAGTCCACACGTGAACATCAAATCTCCATATCTTTCCGTAAACATTCGCCTCTATATCCGATATGTAGTCGTATTATCCGAAGACTTATAGAAGCAGGAATTGTTCAATATTGGATTCAGGATGTTATCCGTATTTATGGACGTAAAGCTATCTTCAAGATGATGTTTGAGAATGAGAGACCTAAACCTGCAGATCCTGTTAAACTAACCTTTAATAATTTACAAGGAACTTTTTATTTATTGTTATTTGGTCATTGCCTTGGTGTTGTTTCTTTTGTGATAGAATGTATCAATTTTAGATTTAAATTCTTCACAAATTCCACTGCTTAGCTCACAATATGTTGCTATGAAAAGAAACTAATTTCCCATTGCATAAGTTTGAAAACACATCAGATTAAAATTGTTTAAATTTTGTGAAATGAAAAAATTGCAGAAATTTACTTAAAAATCTCTTTAAAAAGGTACATTTTTTACACTCTTTCTGGTAAAAGTGAAATACATTTTTTAAAGTGTCTTGCGATTATTCAATTTCTTTTCCAATAGACATCTCCAAGCAATGGTAAAACTGAACGCAAAGTCAACTTTGCTCAATTTTGACAAAAAAATACAATTACTAGAATGGAAATTCAATTAAAGGTATCATCTTTCATAATAGTTCAACCAATCTTAATAAGCTCATTTAAAATTTCAAAATAAACTTCTATGTACCAAATTTTATAAATTGAATTTATCCAAAATTAATCATGGATAAACACTCACATAAAGGTCAGAATCAGTGCACATTTTTCAGTTTTGGCACAGAGTTGCACAGATTTGATCTCTAAATTAAGAGCTAAAGCATTTCTAAAAAAAAGGCAATTAGTATAAAATTGATTATGTTTAATTAATATTAACTCTTTAATATTAACACAATATATCGTCAATCAAAAATCAACTTAAAAAGACAAATAAACATGTTCATGTTACTATGCTTAGAAAACTGATAGTTTCCACTAACGGTATCTAGCACAGAACTGATGAACTTTTGGAGTTGTTAAATGAACTACGTGGTAGCTTAGACAATGTAACTGCATCATTTAAGTGATGTTAGATGACTGATTATACCTAAGTGTCTTAATGGTTGAGAGACTTAAGGCAGGAAAGATTGGTGTTGAAGGTTCGAATTCCAACACAAGTTTTTTTCTGTACGGTTTGATTTACTCTAATCTGTGGTATGGTCCACTATAAACAAACAATGGTTGGCTTCAGTGGAAATTGATGGGGTTGGTTTGAACCTATTAGACAGAAAATCCTAATGTTGCATGTTTTATTTTAGTAGATGTATTAAGTTTTAAAAACTAAAGAAATTGCCTAATAAGTGGAAAACATTAGCAAACTTGCTAATTTAGATAACATGTTCTGAATGAAATTACCTCACTTCCCATAGTGCAATTGTTTTGGTTTCATCACTAAATCTCTTTAAACACAAAATTTAAAATAAATAAAATAAAATAAAACCTAGCAATAAAATTATCTGCATTTATGTACATTTAAAAAGCTTGTAATTTAACTAACAAATTAGTAAAAAAAATATTGGAATAGATTATTAAATTAGGAAGTTTATTTTTGTAAAACTCTTGAGAACAGTCAAATTTATTAGTCTTTTTTTGAATGCCTGAAACAAATGTTGCTGTCCTAAAAGAGTTAGAGAAAAAGAAAACTCATTTATAATAATAGGGTGTTTCAAGTAAATGCTAATGTCATTAAAATAAAATTTCAATAAAAGAAATGTTGTTACAGTATTACTAATTAACAAATAAAACACAATTATTCTTTTGTAAAATTCTATAATTTATTTGGTCTAGCCGACCATGGTTTCGCCAGTTACGCCATTGACAAGGCTCTTACAAGACTGTAAGACGTAGACCAAATAAATTATAGAATTTTACAAAAGAAAAATTGTGTTTTATTTGTTAAAATGGAATTCTATCAAGTACCATCGGTCATTAGTGTAAACAATGTATTACTAATTAGTAGTTATTGTAACTACAAAACTATATTTATATATGCTGAAAGTCGTCTGGTTCATTTATTTACCCCCTTACAACATTATGACTAATTTTACCAATGAAACTCATGTTTGGATTCTCTGTAAGATTCCATCTACTCAAACATGACCATTACTAATTATTTTATTTTTAAAATGAAGAAGGGCTCCAACATGTTTTCTGAGGCTTGTACTCATTACATTTTATTTATTATCGCAAGGTATGGGTTCTTTTGAAAAGTGTATTAGGAAGAAATTATGAAGACAAAGTCAGCTTCTAAAATATATAGATAGTTATGTTTATTACCTGAATTACATACACAATAAATTTTAAATTATTATAATTCGAAGATAAAATATAGATCAACTGGTAAATGTCTTTAGATGTTACTGAATTTATTCATAACCATTTTATTTTTTGGTACTTTTGGCATTACCAAAGAATTGTCTCTAATAGTCTATAGATTCTTTTATACTGTGTAACATTATTTAGTACATAATAAAGGTATAATTTATAACCTTGCTTTGAATGCTGATTTTAACAATTTTTGACAACTTGTTCCACTGTCTTACAGAAGACTTCTTTTTCGAAAAACATTTTCCCACAATTCTCCCAACTACAATTGTTATCTCCCTCCTTCCAACCAACTGCTACTAATCAACTTTGCCAACTAACTCCAAATTACAAGTTTATGAAAAGTGAGCTGGTCTGAGAGGCCCAGGGTTTTGGTGTGCGTTATTTATGGCGTGGTCTGACATATCGAGGGTTTTGGCTAGCGATTGTGTGTATGTAAAATGGATCCCAGAGACCCAATGTTTGGTAACAGAATTTGTGAACTACTTCAAAATAAAAACGTAGACAGTTCTGACAATGACAGTAGTGTTGTGGATAATTCGGACACTGATCCTGATTTTCTGTTATCGGACCATGAGCAGAAAAATGAACAGCAAGAATCGAGCTCAGAAGAGAAAGATAATAATTTGCTACAGCTATAACAACCTGAAAATAATGTTATACTTCAAAACATTGATGATAATGAAACATTTTATGTTGAAAGAACAAAGAATAATGAAAAAAACTGCGTGGATCAGCAAACCACCACATAGAAATGTCAGAACCCTGTCAAGAAATATTATAAGAACATTACCAGGAACGTCTAAACATGTTTGATAAACAAGTTTTTAATGTTCCCTCCATGGTACATGCTTGGTGCTCTCATCCACACATGTTTGATAAAGGTTACGTAAATAAATATTTTAAAATTTGTATTTCTAATAAGTTTTTTGCTATTTTTTGTATTGGTAAATATTTGTATTTTTCAAAATAAATTATTTTAATGCAGAATTAGTCTTTTAATTCAAAAAACCTTTGTTCTGTAGTTTTAAATAAAAAACAAAGCACTTCATTAAAGAATCAGCAACTAAATAGCTAGTAAAAACATAGGGGTATAGAAGCCCAGGGTTTCGGTTGGCGTTAGTAAATTGGGGTTTCGGTAAGAGTGTTAGCAGTGCCAAGAAGTTTTGGGTCTATGTAACAACTGAGGATGAGTTGGAGGACAAAATAAAGCTTTAAGTTATTTTTTGGCTGAATGATAAACAATGTTGGCTAATGCTTCTCAAATCAAATGTTGAATAGCCAGAATTTCACTAAAAAAAAATTTTTTTTAAATGGTTTTGTCTGAAATTTCTTCACAAGATGAAAGAAAATTTACAAGACAAATAATTACAAAGTATTACATTTGTAAAAGGAAATTGAGGATTTCCGGAAAAAACATGAATTTCAACTTTCAACTCTTAACTGGACACAACTTTCTAGCAGAACATTTAAATAGAATTAATATTTTTGATTTTGACAAATAATGCACATTATGTGACTGCAACCACTGAAAGATGAACAAGGACTATAGCTCAGTCTGCAATAACCTGGACAAACAGAAGCAGAGATTAATAAAGATACTGGAAAGATTGATCAATGATAGCATATGCAAGTTGGAGCCATCAGACAAAACCGAGGATGACTTAATTAATTAAAACATCACCTTAAAGAAATGAAGTTATGAAGTTAAACAAATAATATGTTTTAAGTATTCCTTTGTCTTCATAAAAAGAAGTTTTTAATGATTTATATATCCACTGATCTGTAGTCTAAAAGCTTAAATTTTAGTTATTTTTTGCATATATGTATTTTGTTTGTTTTAAAATATACGTTTTTCTTTAACACCACTAGGTAATGGTTGCTTATATGGTCTGATTGAATATATAAGCAGAAGATAGTAGAATGTTACAGAAGAAAGTAAATAAATAATAATAAAACCATTTTTAATCATATTATTTAATATACAGTAATAAACTACCAGGAATAGTTTGTTAATGTATAGATCTACGTTAGGTAAGAAATTATGTTAAGTGCTATGTAGGTTGAAACATGGTAACAGTGTTTGTATGTTCTTTTTCTGATTGGTTAGAGAAATCAAGCCAATAAAAGGATTTGGGTAGGGAAGCAGAAAGGAACACTTTAAAAAAAATCTGCTGGAAGAATTTTAAAACATGAAATGAACACTCACAAAATTGTATTTTCAGCTGAAGTTAGACAAAACTGTTTCAAATGCCTAAATTAGATTTCATCAAACACCTAGTCAAAAATGTTGAAACTTATTTCTTATATATATATAAATTTATTTCCATTTCAAATTTTTTGGTGTAAATAAAAAACCGAGTTTTTTGTTTTCTTACGGTTTCCAATTAACTGAATTTACTTGGTTGCTGTATTTACCCTGTTAACCATAAAAAAGATTGAAAATTTAAAACTCCAAAATAAACTAGAGTTAGTATATTTTTCTAAAACTGCTACTTTAAAATAAAAATTTGAATTCAATAATATCATAATTCAAAAAATAGTATTTGTAGTATTCAATTTAGACATACATATAAAGAAAAACAGTTTCTCTGAAAATTAACCCATTTTTAAACTACATTTAAAAAAATAACCTTTGTTGTACACAACTAGACGTTTAGTACACAAAAAAATTTAATATAGTAGCATAATGTAAATTAAAATTAGTTATAGTTTAGTTATTGTAGCTCATATATCACTAAGGATTGTGATTTTGACGTTGAAACGTGTTTGATTAAGTAACCATTGCAGTAATGTAAGATGTAATAATATTACATGATTAAAAGTAGAGGCCAGTACATGTAATTTTAAATTAAAAATTGATAAATCATCAAAAAAGTACGATACTGTTGATAAAAATACATTTGTATGTTTTGTACATTGAAGACCATTCTTTTCACATCTCAGAGCGTCCTCAGATCACCTATTACTATTATAACATAAGTCTTTGGTACTATCCAATATCACTACAAAATCATTGATATTTAAATTTGTATCTATGCCCTGCAAAACCAAGTCATTTTAGCATTTGGTTTAAAAACACTTGAAACAGTCAGGTCATGTTTAGTTCTTTCCTGTAGAAGTTGACAAATCTATCATGGCTGTCATCTAGAATACTGATTCTGTGTTTCTTCCTCACTGATTTATACTGATTGAGGGAGTTGTTCAGTCATACCAGATGATTCAGCTCCTTTTTCTTTATTATTTTTTTTGTTTAATTCCAGTAGATTCAGTACAAGCTACTGTGTTATTTTGTATTTGTGACTTTACAGCTGCTTTCCCTCTTTGAAACTTTTTTGGGGGAACCTTTCCTTTTCTGAAGATAGGTGTTTTAATTTTTTCTGAATATAATATTTTGTTCTACTCTCTCTCTCTCTCTGACTTATTTCTTTCTTCATCCAAAACTTCAAATAATTTTTTTTTTATTGACAACTTAAAATATGATGGAAGGCTTTTTCCTGTATATATTTTTTGATAGGTTGAAGATTTATCGTTATTGGTCTCAAGTTTTTAAAATATTTGCAATTCATTATTTAAATATAGTATTTCTTTTTCTTTTTTTAATACAAGATTTTTCAGAATGCTCTTTTCATTTTGTAATTCGATAATATTATTTCTGGACTCAACTAAATCATCATTTCTTGTTTTGAGCATCAAATTTAAGTTTTTCACTTCTACATGATGATTCTGAAGCTAGCATTGAACCTCATTGAAGGTATAGGCATTGAATTGCCTTGCTAGTAGGTCTTTGGGGTGTACAGTAAGCGTTGATGTACAACGATCATAAGTCCTCATAACAAAATAATCTTATCTAAGGGGTTGAGAGGCATCGCTGGATTGATGTTGAGATTCTTTTCCATGACTATACGCTGACATTGTGTTAATATTTGTTTATTTTCAACAACAATACAGTACAACTTCACCAGAACAACTCAAAACTAATACTTTATACACTAAATCGATTTAATACTATCATAACTGTTGATTGAGACCTCACAAGTTTCACTGAGTTAGAAGTTAAACTTCTTGAAAGTATCCAGAGGACACACTCATAAAATAAACAATCAGTAACTAACAACTGCATCCACTGATTTCATTCTCATCAGGTTATCTGTAATGCCCAGCAAATTCAAAGACTTATTCACATCACAAATTACAAATTGCTATTAGAAAACCCACAAAATTAAATGGCATATACTAATTATGATGTTAATGAGACAACTGTGGCTAGATTGACCTATTTTTAATGCTAACTTAAAGAGTGCCAATACAGCTGACATGGTATTTAATATATTGTTTTTCTTACAATAGAGGCCAATTTTTCTGTTATGTTCAATTGATGTAATATTTGGTAATGTAATAAAAGAAAATTTGGGTTTTACATATGCTCGGAGGACCACTGCTTTTAATGAGACAGCAGATAACAAGAAATTCTAATATGCGTCTAAGCTACAGAATAATTGAATGTTAGAGTACTCACGTAGTCCAATGTCTATGGGAAGCGTTGTATAGCACTTCAACTGTTCTCGGCCGAGACTTGTAACAATATATTGTATAATAAAACACAGCTCACACAAATAATATAGTTCCAATATTGCACATACAATACAATTAAGACTTTCACAAAGATAAATATTTTATAAAGAGTAACATAAAACGGTCAACTGACAAGTGAATATAAAGTAACGTAAAATAGGAAAAGAATTAAGCGATACTTATTTAAATTAAAAGTAAACTGCTGCGTTAATAGCGTGTATAGAAGCGAAAGGAATTGCGTAGCGAAAAAACCCACATGTTCTCTCTTTAGACTCGTCTTGCGTAACAACTCTAATCATACTGGCCTTTTTCTAGTTAGCTCCCGACATCAATCGGACGAGTCGTGGTTTGTCGCTGGAAGCCAACGACCAATCCAAAGGTCCGGAAGTACTAAACATGTTATGTTAACCTGAAGGCATCAGTGTATCTCATGAACTTAATGTGTTAAGACACCGCTTATTGTCTATGAAAAATCTACACCTATAATGATACAAACAAACAAATGTTTGTAAATGAAACTAGTTTTACCTATAGGTTTGTAATTAAAATTCCCAAATAGTACTTGGCCCTTTATAATCCAGTGAAAGGAAGGAGATATTATAACAACTAAACCTATAATTTCAAGCCTAAGACGTATTTCAAATAGATGGAAGATACTTTGTCAATGGTAATCTAACCTGTGTGGGTGTGCTACTAGGAATGTAATATATAACTGTAACAAAAGATACATGATGACGGACAAGATAAAAAATAAAAGATTTTTCTATTACTATATGTCTTTGGTCTCTATAAAAAAATATCAGTTATTTATATTTTGTATGATAGTAGAGTTTATAATGTTGGTGTTGCTAGTAATATTCCTCCTGCTGTTTTCCATCTGAAAACCCCTCGATATGAAACTAGAAATTCTCAGCTGGCAGGTTGAGTAATTACGTCGACCAAAAATCTGTCAGGATGGACCGATTCGATCGTGATTTTAGGCGCAAGTCAAAAACAATGCAAGTTTACAACTAAAATTACTGTTTATTAAAATGTTAAAAAAGTATCAAATTTAAAATGAATATAATAGATATGAATAAATATAAATAAAATATTAAATGAAGGAAAGAACCTACAACACCCCTCCCCCCATTAAAAAAAAGAAAAGTTACAAATATCTGCCAAAGTAAATCATGGCTTGTCGTGTAACACTGGTAAAATATAGGTTTGATTGAAAATTTAAAATCGCGGGTAATGTAGTGGGAGAATAACTCGAGTCAAATGTATAATAGGGATTTTCAAAACAAGACAGAATAAAATAATGGTAAAAATAGATTTCCAAAATAAAAACAATTAATAATGTATAAATTTAAGATGATTTTTTAAAATAAAAATGTGTGTTAATTGTGTGTTATGTAAAAAGACAATTGGACACTTTTTAGGAAGTGAGGTAGACATTAATTTAATCTAACGGTGGCTGAGAGCTATGCGTGCGCAGTTTTTAACCGGAATGAACAAGTTCTTGATTTGCACGAGGTAAGAACTCACTAGAAGATTGGGGCCTGTCGGTAACGGACCTATGTTAGAGCCCACTACAAGTTTTTGGGTAAACAATAAATTATGTGTTAGAAAGTATTAAAGTTGCAGAAGATATGGTGTACAAACATTTTAGAAGCGTCAATAACAATATTTTGTATTTTTTAAGAACGTATGTACTTAAAAAATAGTAAAAGGATCTAAATGGTGCAACGTGGTACATGTGCTTTGCTAAAACGGACAATGAACGATTGTATTTGATATGTTGTACGAACTTTGTTTGCAATTATCGCGAAATGAACAATAAAAGAATTACTGGTATAGTCAACGTTAGTTCCACGCCAAAAAATACAGACAGAAGAGTCATCAGCCGAAGGACAATGAATTGCTACAGTTTGGTGAGACCGTGGCACAGCACGTTATGATTCAAATCCATATATTTTGTATAATATGTTCTATGTTACTTTTTTATGATTTATATATGCATATTTAAATAATTTCATTTAAAAAAATATTTGCTAGTCCAACTACTCATCAGGTACGGTAGTGGACAATATTAATTTTCTTTTATAATTTTTTTTAGTACTCAGATAAATGAGTAAGAAATTATTTCAAAATTGTTATTTCATGACATAAAGTTCATACTTGCAAGTTGTAATAGTTATACAAATGAGCCTTTGTCGTACTTGAAGAGTACTTATTTTTATTAAAAAAATATAAAAAATGATTTTAAGTTTTATTATTTATTTATAAAATTTTGCCAAGCTTTTTATGGGCGCCAGGAAGCGTTAGCTTACCAATTTAGAAAAGAAAGAAGTTAATTGTTATTGTTAATTAAAATCTCTCAGGGTCGCAAGTCCTTTTAAAAGTGTACTTCAGTGGTTCTTGGTGAAATAAAAAATCTTATTTTGTTGAACTGAAATTGAACATAATTTATTGAGTTAAGTATTAACATTTATACAAAATAAAACAAACATAATATGAATACATGTAAATGAGCAAATTCAAGCAATATATTTTAAGTTAATACATCCTACACAGTTATTCCATTATATTCAAGTCTCAATATTAAAAAACTAATTTTTATTGACTTTAGTCTTCAGTTGCAACTTCTTAATAAAAAATGAAATGAATTTAATCTTACTTCTCATAAAAAAAAGAAATTGAATTACTATAAAGTAGATTCTCTACAAAAAACAAATAAATCTCAATTAGCTAGTTTCTTAAAAAAGACTCTAACATATTAATTTTATTTTGAAATATAAGACATTGCGTCTTATTAATCAAAAAACATCAAGTAATAAATTCAAACTTATTATATTGAAAAATTTCTAAATTATTACAAATACATATTTTATTTTACATAGTAAAAAGTTTATACGTGCTATACCAAGACACGTTTTCTCATTTTAAACAGAACTTTTCCTCTAAAATCACTTCTTCATTGTCCTGCACGTCTACATGATGACTCGCCAATCTCGCTCCAGCCGTTACATCATAAGTCCACGCTTCATGTTTTACAACGACACATTTATTGTTCATATTATGAAAATGGTACATATCAATGTTCAAATTGTTCTATTTCTTGCTTTGAAACACAAAATTAAATTTAGTCTCTATAACATTAGTTCACCAAATTGCAATATCTTTTGTTAGGTATGCAAAATTCATTGTTCAAACTATATCACTCCAACGTCTATACATAATTGAAACTGTATTGCATTGTTTCTTTATTAAAATAGTTCTCACCTTATAAAACACACCTTTGATACTTTGTCTTTGTGTTATAAGGAACACGTGTTCACCAATGCTGTTTATTCACTTTAAACGTTCTACAGGTTAAAATATTCAGTTCTACGCATTAAAAATACTCAAATTCTATTCACTTATCGTCTCATAACAATTTAGTTTATATTTGTTACATGTTACTAAAGAAAAATACTATTACATCACTTTTCTATTGTCTAGAACCAGATATACCGGTCCGAAACAAACGTAGTCTTGCCTCAAGACCTCCATCCAGACTGACCAAAACCACATGTGTGTTTTTCCAGCTTCCAAAACCAAGCGTCCTATTTAATATGCAACGCATGCGAGAATTATTCTCACACCTAGCAACACTGACACGGTTCAAATTATTTTACCTAACACAATACAAATACTACCTAAATATTTATTACAACTTATAACTAATTTTTTATACATGACATTATTATTTTGAAAACCTATATTTAATTTTTTATTACCCTAGTTTTAATAATCTATATATTTGAGTCATCTTTTTGACTTCTAAAACCCCCTCCCTTATTCAACTTTAACGTTTCCCGGTTTACTTTTAAATATTCAAATCTCAATATAACCATTTTTTGGTTATTTAGGTTAAAATTACCATTTTTGGTATTACAAATACCCCATCAAAGCTGTGATTCAATATATAAATATTGAAACACAGATTTCTCTTTTATTTAACAAAAAAAATTTTAACTAAAAAAAAAACTTTCAAATTCGGTCCCTATAGATTTCCAAAAAAAAAATAAAAAAATTTCAACAAACTAAGAATATTCATATTCCTTTTTTTAAAAAAAAAAAACAAAACTTTAAAATAAGAAATATTCTCTCTTTAATTACATTAAACATCTTATAAGCTATTGATTCACTAAATCTACCTAGTTGCATATTATAATCAATCAAACCACTTATACCCAAGTCTTATCCATCATCAAAAAACCTTCATCAACTTCTTATCATTGAGCTGTCCATCACTCAACTTTTATCTTGCGACGTCAGAGTGTCTACTCCTGATTGCTAAAAAAAGAAAAAAATATCTCTATCTCTTTGCCAAGATTCTAACTATTCATCTGAATATTTCTTTCATTTCAATACAATCCAAAATTAAAACTTCTCATTTTTATTTAATATCATTACAAAATTATTTACTTATTACTCAAAATCATTTTAATTTACTTTAAACTCTTCAATTTTAATCTTATATTATTTTAGTTTAAATCCAATAATTATTTATTCTTACTTAAATTCTTAATTACTCTTTGTCTCGCTGGGATAACATGTTAGCTACTGATTTTACAATTACAAAAAACTCCTCTCTTCTACTTAGTACTCAAAAAAAATATAACATCCTTATTAAAAAAAAATCACTTATAAACTCATCTTATCTATTTCAAGATTACCTCTTTACAATTGTTTTATCTCTCAGTATCCTATCTTAAAATTATTTCCATCTTATCTTTCATATTTTAATAATCAAAGTTGCATTAATCCCCAAACAAAATTCTTCATCATAAAAAGACTCCTTATTATTTACCCATATATTATTTCATAAATAATCTCCTTATTTCAACGTAGCTTCCTTTAAAAATCATAATAATCGCCGTATTTCGTAGACTTCCTTAAATCTCCTCTTGTTTCATTAAAATCGCCGTATATTTCCTTCATTTCATTAAAATCGTCGCATATTTCCTTCATTTCATCGCAGTATTCAAAAAACCTCTTAAAAACTAAAAAATTACCATTAATGCAACCTAACTATCTTTTTTATAAAAGTTTATTAACAGAACAACTTCTTTTTAAGTACTACTTTACTCAACAATTCTGTAAAATCATCATCTTCATATAAAACTCAAAAATCTCTCATTTAAACTACTTCTTATTAAAATCTTCTTAATCATCTATTACTTGTATACAAAAACTTCAAAAATAAAAAAATAAAAAAAATTATCATTGCTTTCCCAGCTAACACCTTATTTCATCAAAATCTTTAGACACCTTTATCAAATAACTGCTTAACATCATCTATTGTTTTAAATTCAAACATTATTTATTAAAAAATCGTTAATTATTTATTTTATTTATACATTTCATCAAAATCTCTCTTATTATTATTTATTAATTATATCTCCTTCTTTAAAAAACAAAAACTTTAACATTTTTATTCATTATTCATTTTATTACCATTTCATTATTAAAAAACAAAAAACTTCAATATTATTATCATCTTAGCAATGCCTCTTGAAAACCACTCAATTCCTTTACAAGTCACCTTTCAAATCTCAAATTATTTAAATCTAACAATATTTTGCATATAATTACTTATTTTATTATTCTTAACTATTGTAAACAAATATCAAATACCTTTTTTTTTTTTTTTTTTTTTTTTTTTTTTTTTTTTTATATATAAGCCAAGCATTATTACTCTTAATCTATTATATACATTTTAAAAATTACTATCTTTCTTACTAAATTACTCCCTAATAATGTCACGTCCGGTTTTATTTTGTATATATACAGATTGATCAGTTCTGTATACACTACACTTTATCTTTCTTCTATCATCTGTCTAAAGTATCATTACATGGAAATTCTATGTAATATTATATCAAATTATTATTGTCTTAACCGTTGTTACAAATTCTCCATCATCTCATCAAAAAAAAATTTTTAATTTTACTTAACATTTAAATTTCAAAACTTTTACAAATTTTAACTCATCATTTTCCAAAATTTACTTTTTTATCCAAATTTTAATTATTTAGTAGTCTCTTGTATTTTCTCCTATTATCTCCTATATCCGCGACACTTCTTGTCGACTTAATTACACTTTGTATCCTTCTGATTACAACTTTAGACACTTACATTTAAGTCTGCATTATGATCTTCAGATGTGAGAAGGTTGAAATGCAAAATTCCTACTCAGTTCAGAATAAAGCCCACCTCACAACCTTACAACCACAATACACCTTTAATGCTGTCTACATGCCTTATTTCTAAGAATAAGACATGTTTTCGACTACCGTTACCCTGCCTCCTCCCATTTTTTTTCATTAAATTACCTAAATGCACTTATACTAAGAAAATTTAAAAATTCATAAAAAATTTCATTAAAATCGTTTCATCCGAAGTTGAAATAATGTTTATTTTTACCAAGTTTATTACTAGCATCGTCGATTTTCTGTTTATGTAATCCTTTCTAGATGTTATTATTCAAATTCAAAAAGAAAATTTTATTTTTTAAAATTTATTCTAAGTTCTTTACTTAAAAAATTTACCTTCAATACTATTAAAGTTATTTAAATAATCTACTTTTGTTCTTGTTTACTTTATTTAAAGCCAATTATCCTTTATTTAAGTAAATTTTATTTGAAAACGCAAGTTAAATTAGAATTATACGTCAAAAGTTTTTTTATTTTCCTAGACAGCATTTTGGTAACACCCTATATTTCGTCTCAATGTCATGCAAAGGAATTCTAGGCCTGGTTTAAGCATAAACAAGTCCCCTCGATATGAGACAATCCTTATCTGTCTACTGATAAGACATGAAGACCTTTTGGTTCCAACTAGATTCTATTTCTCTCGTCATTATTGAATATTTTATTGAATCCACCTACTTAATATTGAATATTATTTCTTCAACGTTACTCTGAATCCTCGCTTCGAACTAACTATCTTATCTATGTCACGTTTCATAATTATTTATATTGGAATAAACAACAATTCAGAGTTATCTACTGATATAAACCTAGCGTCTTTCACTTAGCAAATACCTAAACGTTTTCTAAAACTAAACTCTTAATCATACTAGCTTGGCTTATATTATTATTTATTAATACTCATACTATTGTTATTTCAAACTATAGACTATACATTATTCAAATTTAAAACTACTTATTAACAGAATCTTAACTACCTTTTATTAATTATTTTTCAAAATCAAGTCCGTTTATTTATAAAAATGTCTTTACATTATTATTTATTCCTTCCAAATTTCAATTGATTACAACTCAATTATAAATTATACATTTTTTACGATGGTTCCCAGATTGGTGAAAAATTTTAAAGTACATGATTGAATTTTTTAACACACTTTTAATGTTAAATACCGCTTCTAGCTTAGATAGTTTTTCTAGGCTAGCCTTTACAACAGACCCATTCCTAACAAAAGATTCCCCTTTGTTGACATTACACTTTTGTGTTGACGAAAACCTTTTATCTTTCTCTTTCTCAGGCATACCTTCACCCCTCCTTCTCTCAAACATCTTAGAATCTACTGACCTATTTCTGTCATCTGTCAGCTTAGCATTCCTAACCTTATCATACTCCTTTGCTTTTACAAAAATCTCTTTCACACACCCATTTTTATATTCACATTCAACATTATACTGTTCACTAAAACTTTTAATTTTTTTCTCTTGAATTTTAAAAATACTTGTAAATTTCAACATTACGTAGTTCTCAAAGCTTACAGTGCTACAAAAGTTTTGCCTTTTTACACAAACAGCTGACTCTTTTATTATTACATCATTTATCTTACTCACACATTCATTTACTTTAATTTTACCCTTGTTATTTAAATCACTTACAATCTCTCTAACCCCATCAAAATTGGTAACCCCATCATTTTTCTTAATTTCAACATTACCTGTTAACTGTTTTAACTCATTGTTCTCCATAGGCTCATCCTGACACATTTCATCTTTCTTAAATTCTAATTTCATCTCATTGTTACTTAATCCATTGTTTACTTGTTCAAAAACATAATCATTCATACAAATATTCTCTATTATTTCAGTTTGATCATTTTTAATAAAAACTTTTAATTGGAAGTTAATTTTTTCTTTTACAGCTAATCTATTTAACATTTTATTATAAACTTCATTTCTTACTTTGAGAACAGCATGTAACATTTTAATTATTTCCTTTAACTCTAATTCTTTATTTATTCCACCCCTTCCTAATTCTTTATACCAATATTCATTTAAATCATCCCTACTTATTTCTATACACCATAGTTCAGTTCTATTACCCAAATCATCCAATTTCAAATCTTCCTTCCTAAAACATTTACTAACTTTACCAAAATACTTATCAGCTTCTTTTTTCATAATTTTAAATTCTACCATTACTCTGTCTTTCTCACTTATTAAATTATTATTAATTGTACCCTCCATTTTTAATTATTATTATTATTTAAACTTTAAATTTAGAATTAGTTATTTTAAAATTACTTATCTACTTATTATTAAAAAAATTTTAGAGAGAACATTCTTATTTTTATATTGACTATGAATATTCTTACCTTTTTGATAAGAATTTCTAATCCACCAAGAAACCACTGTTTTTTCGACTTATATTCTTATATTTTTCAATATAAGAATACAGCCCCGAGTTGAGCGACACTTGTAATAGTTATAAAAATGAGCCTTTGTCGTACTTGAAGAGTACTTATTTTTATTAAAAAAATATAAAAAATGATTTTAAGTTTTATTATTTATTTATAAAATTTTGCCAAGCTTTTTATGGGCGCCAGGAAGCGTTAGCTTACCAATTTAGAAAAGAAAGAAGTTAATTGTTATTGTTAATTAAAATCTCTCAGGGTCGCAAGTCCTTTTAAAAGTGTACTTCAGTGGTTCTTGGTGAAATAAAAAATCTTATTTTGTTGAACTGAAATTGAACATAATTTATTGAGTTAAGTATTAACATTTATACAAAATAAAACAAACATAATATGAATACATGTAAATGAGCAAATTCAAGCAATATATTTTAAGTTAATACATCCTACACAGTTATTCCATTATATTCAAGTCTCAATATTAAAAAACTAATTTTTATTGACTTTAGTCTTCAGTTGCAACTTCTTAATAAAAAATGAAATGAATTTAATCTTACTTCTCATAAAAAAAAGAAATTGAATTACTATAAAGTAGATTCTCTACAAAAAACAAATAAATCTCAATTAGCTAGTTTCTTAAAAAAGACTCTAACATATTAATTTTATTTTGAAATATAAGACATTGCGTCTTATTAATCAAAAAACATCAAGTAATAAATTCAAACTTATTATATTGAAAAATTTCTAAATTATTACAAATACATATTTTATTTTACATAGTAAAAAGTTTATACGTGCTATACCAAGACACGTTTTCTCATTTTAAACAGAACTTTTCCTCTAAAATCACTTCTTCATTGTCCTGCACGTCTACATGATGACTCGCCAATCTCGCTCCAGCCGTTACATCATAAGTCCACGCTTCATGTTTTACAACGACACATTTATTGTTCATATTATGAAAATGGTACATATCAATGTTCAAATTGTTCTATTTCTTGCTTTGAAACACAAAATTAAATTTAGTCTCTATAACATTAGTTCACCAAATTGCAATATCTTTTGTTAGGTATGCAAAATTCATTGTTCAAACTATATCACTCCAACGTCTATACATAATTGAAACTGTATTGCATTGTTTCTTTATTAAAATAGTTCTCACCTTATAAAACACACCTTTGATACTTTGTCTTTGTGTTATAAGGAACACGTGTTCACCAATGCTGTTTATTCACTTTAAACGTTCTACAGGTTAAAATATTCAGTTCTACGCATTAAAAATACTCAAATTCTATTCACTTATCGTCTCATAACAATTTAGTTTATATTTGTTACATGTTACTAAAGAAAAATACTATTACATCACTTTTCTATTGTCTAGAACCAGATATACCGGTCCGAAACAAACGTAGTCTTGCCTCAAGACCTCCATCCAGACTGACCAAAACCACATGTGTGTTTTTCCAGCTTCCAAAACCAAGCGTCCTATTTAATATGCAACGCATGCGAGAATTATTCTCACACCTAGCAACACTGACACGGTTCAAATTATTTTACCTAACACAATACAAATACTACCTAAATATTTATTACAACTTATAACTAATTTTTTATACATGACATTATTATTTTGAAAACCTATATTTAATTTTTTATTACCCTAGTTTTAATAATCTATATATTTGAGTCATCTTTTTGACTTCTAAAACCCCCTCCCTTATTCAACTTTAACGTTTCCCGGTTTACTTTTAAATATTCAAATCTCAATATAACCATTTTTTGGTTATTTAGGTTAAAATTACCATTTTTGGTATTACAAAGTTTCCTTTTAAATTAATTCAATTTTTCAATAAAAAATCAACTTTTAATAAACAAATTAGACCTTCCTCAAAGGCACAAGAAATAAATTTTAACAGGATGTTATTTATAATTAATATTTATGATATGTCTTATTTGATAAATGTACATGCATAATTTTTGATGTGTTTAATAAATGTTTATGTTAAAATTTCAGCCAAGTGTTATTCATTTATAACCAAGAGTCACTGTAGAGTACACAGAAAAAAGAACTTTCGACCCTGAGATTAGATTCACTTAAATTTATTTTTTTTAAATTGCCGAAAGTCTGGCGCCTTAAAAATGCTGAGCAAATTTTTAATTCTAAACAGTAATGGTAAATTCATTTTTATTTCTTTTCAAGTAACTATAATATATGAACTCTTAAAGTGCATATTTATAAATTGTTACAATTGTCGCACAACGTGTGGCTTCTAAAATGATAAAAGTAGAATTTCCCTTTTATGAAACAAGCACATATTTAAATTGTTACAGTCGTGATCAACCAACCTGTACCGGCACTAGGAGAGCAGGTTGTTAGACCCGCTATCTTCTATGTGTCAGCAGTTTGGTGGAGGGAGGTAGACCAGAGTACCGCGCAACAAAGTTGGCTAAAGTGCAAAGACTATCATGTCTAAGCATCATAGGTGCCATGAAAACAACACCCACTGCCGCGATGGAGATCCTTTCTAGGTTTGGATCCCCTACCGGTTGCAATTAAGGAGGAAGCTATGAAGCAGGTCCTCAAACTACATGAGGAACACCATTTCATGGTAGGAAACCTCAAAGGACATCTGGAAATTCTCAGAGCCACTCCTTTATTGGATATGGCTGCTGCAAGTGACCAGATGAAAGCAAAAATGATCTTTGATCACAAATACAAAGTTCGCTTCCCCAACAGGGAAGACTGGATGCGGAGGCACGGAATGTGTGCCGGCGGACTCCCAAAAATGGTTCACAGACGGATCCAAAATGGAAGTTGGTGTGGGGGCAGGAGTGGTGGGACCAAGGTTCAAAAGACATGTGTCCCTCAGTGCTGACGCCACCATCTTTCAAGCAGAGGTACATGCCATTCATTTGGTGGCAAATCATTTGATTACTAAAAACCAATGCAAACAAAAAATTAGCATTATGTCGGATAGTCAAGCGGCATTAAAAGCACTCCAAAGTAACAACTTGAGATCAAAGATGCTTCACGAGTGCCATCAGGCCCTAAACCAGCTGGCGGACAAGAATAAAGTTGAACTTGTCTGGGTGCCAGGGCTTGAGGGTATAGCAGGCAACGAGGAAGCAGATCAGCAAGCTAAACTTGGTGCATCTAAACCCTTTACAGGGCCATTTCCTATGTATGGATTTGGCCCTAGGGACTACCAGGAGGTTATTACCAACTGGGCCAACAAAGTAATCAACAGAACCTGGAACACATTGCCGGGTCTTAGACACTCCAAGAAATTCCTTAGCCCTAAAAAAAAGAGAGGGAAGGAAGTGCTAAACCTAAGCAGAAGAGAGCTTAAACTCCTCTGTTGTATACTAACTGGACATATCCATTGCAGGTATCACTTAAATAAGATGGGCCTGGTGGACGATGATACTTGCAGATACTGTGGTGAAGAGGTGGAACGCATGGAACACATCATCATGGAGTGCCCGGCCTTATGCCAAAAAAGACAAAAATCTCTAGAATTCATCTTCATTTCGGAAGAAAAATTACTAAACCTCCCGACCAGGGGTTTGATCAATTTTGTCAAAGACATAGATCTCTCCTGAGTCCAACAAGAGGGGGGCACAAAAGATCTAATTAGGTCGCAGTGGAGGAGGCGCTTTTAAAACACTCTCCCCAGTCTTAATAATAGATTCACTTAAATTTAATTTTTTTAAATTGACGAAAGTTTAAATTGGCGCCCTAAAAATGCTGAGCAAATTTTTAATTCTAAACAGTAATGGTAAATTCATTTTTATTTCTTTTCAAGTAACTATAATATATGAACTCTTAAAGTGCATATTTATAAATTGTTACAATTGTCGCACAACGTGTGGCTTCTAAAATGATAAAAGTAGAATTTCCCTTTTATGAAACAAGCACATATTTAAATTGTTACAGTCGTGATCAACCAACCTGTACCAGCACTAGGAGAGGACTGACCCATTGCTTCCTTTTGCGTCTCTCCTCCTTTCTGCCCACCACGCGATTCACGCTCCAAATAGTGCAAGTGAAGCTAATTAGGAGTTTATTCAATGTTGTTAATTTATTAAGTTATGTTATTTGCTTTTTCTATTATTTTGTTATTTGTTACGCTATAACAGAGATTGTTAAGTTGGTAGTGTATTGTTAGTTGGTTACCAACAATTTTCAATTTTATGGAAGTAAAGATATGTTTAATATCGGTTAGTAATTTTGAGAAATGTACATAAATATAACATGTTGATTAAATAATGTGCAAGTTATTAATTGTGAAAACTTACTACAAAAGCAAGAGTAATTATTGCTATTATTGGACAATAGTAAGATAATTTTGCTATTGAGAATAAATAATTTTTATTAATTAAAATATATAGAGATCATGATATGCTATTAAACAGACCATAAAGTGGATCTCAAAACACTGAAATGACAAAAAACATTGTGACAAAGCATAAATTTACCTATTAGAATACCACAAACTCCAACTCTATGATTGAAAGTCAACGTGTACAACCAGAGGTTTGGGGAGGCTCATCATCTGTTCATTGATTAATGGAACTGTTATCATCACAGTTAATTAGAAATGTTATAAAATTATATCATTACAGTATATCAATTAGTACATAGTGAACTTCATTTGAAATATTTACAACATGATGATTCTATTCTGCATTAATTAGATTGGTGGTTTTGAATCAGAAGTTTTTGAATATCTACCATTTATCTGAGACTTTTCACCTTTTTGGATGGTGTCAACTTGGGAAATGATTATGGAGTCAAGACAACTGTCCTAGAATAGCTTAATGGATGGATAGTAGATTTTTTTAAATAACAGTTGAAAACTAAAATTGTGCTATACTATGAAATTATTAATTCACTTGGTGACTAAGTATGCAAATAGTTATACAAGGTGCGGCAAAAAAACCGGTCTATTTTCTGCGGCGCACCGTTCAGCAACAGGACGTCTGAGGGTGGTGGGGTAGGCTTGTTGGAAAGCCTGCACGACGCCATTGTCAGTAGTCATGGAGCAGTGGTCGCCTGAGCAACGCGCGCTTGTTATCGAGGCGTATTTTAAAAGTGGCGATTCAATCATTGCTACTCAGCAGCAGTTCCGTGCATTCTTTCAATTAGGTCGAATTTTGCGGTACGATCTGAATTTTCATCCATACAAATTGGATATTGTGCAGCAGTTGAAGCCATGCGAACCGCAAAATTCGTCTGACCGAGCGGTCAGACATGTTCAAAGCAGCAGCTTGTTTACGGACGGGCCTACGAGGACTGTCTTCACTTCCTTTACATATTACACATTCAGTACACAGTCAAAAATTTGTTTTGAAGCTACCTTTTGTTTTGTTTTTATAACATGTACTTATGAGTATATTTAATATTTGCATTGACTGGCGTAAAAAGCAGGAGCCTAGAGTCAGACGCATCACAGCTATGCAGACTATGTGCCAAGGTGCTAGACCATGGTATATAAAAACAAAGAAATATAACTGACTTTTTTAATTAGACTGTAAGTGCTACCATAAGCTCTAAGTGTTTTAATTTCTTTATTACTTACCGATTTGAACCACAGTTTTCATTACAGTGGTATTATACAAAATATAGTATGTAAAATATTTATCTACAATGCAAAAATTTGAGTTAATAGAATTTCATACATGTCCATTTCTCATAAAACATTAAAAAAAAAAGTATTATACTATATTAAATGCCTCAAATAGAAGTAAAATGACATTTTTTGTTACCTTACAAAATTGTCGACATTTAAAAAATTTTATTAAAGTATTCCAATATGTACTCTTTTTAACGAAACATTTTTTTAATTAGCACAAAAAGGAATAAATTTGAAATAAAGATAATGTTATTAAAACTGGAAAAATTTTAAGAGAAAAAGTATAAAATGAAAGACTTTAAATCTGTCTTTATTTTTAGTATGTAAAATGCAACCAATATATGCTATTCTTAAATTTCGCATGCTTATTACTGAACTGTACGTCACCACTCTGGAAAGCAGGTATTTCTGTTATCCATCTATTCTCTTAACCGTCATCGGTACAGTCCCATGACTGGTGTTCAATCGAGTTTCTACTCTACATTTGAAAAATTATAATTCCTTTAGAAACAACTTTAGACAGCTACTGTTGTCTGGATCATTTAACTTGGAGGAGTTTATTAGCCATAATTTTTGTTTTGAAATTTAATGTTTGTGTGAATGTTTTTATTTTGAATTTTTTTAATTGTTTTCAATTATTGGTTAAAATTGGTTTTTATAAATATTATATAAGTGTTTGTTATTAATGTTCAAAAATTTAGTGCTTTTTCTTCAGATATTTGTTTATTCTGAAACAGTAAAATTAAGTAAATTTTAAGTAGTAGTAAATATTTTATACATCCATCTCATTGCTTTTTGTATATTTTATCAAAGTAAATTATACAAAAGATCCAGAAGTCACTTAGGTATTAAAATTAATCCCAATTTATTTACATGTAATAACATAACAGATGGATAGATGTTATTTTCTGTAGGAAAATAGAATATTTATTTAAGGAAATAAATAATGTATACTGTGCAGTTTATTACAAGTCATAAAAAAATTAATTATTTCTGATCCTGATGACCCCTCAATGACTGCTGCAAGTTAAAATATAAAATATTGTCCTAATATTGGTAGTGAGAGTACACATTGGCAATATTGGTAGCTACATGCAATATGGCCATTAAGAATTTCTTTTATTTATACTTTTTTTTGTAAAATAGTTGTAAACTGATTATATTGTTTTAATAATCACCATTCAATCGGCTACCATTGCCTGACTAAGACTATTATATGATAGTATCTATATCTACAACAGATATAATCAATATAGGAGGTATGTTTATCTAAATATTACGTTTTATTTATGAAGATAAACATATGAATTATATTTTATTATGCAGTGAATTGAATGAAATTGTAGTGTGTGTGTGTGTCAGGCTTAGTTGTACCATGTTAAAGCAGTTGATACATGTTTTGAAACATAATAATTCAGTAGTATAAATTTTAAATAAAAATCTCTCAAAAATTATTTCCAAACTATCTCTGTCCTTTCTTGTACTTGCCTTACTTTTCACAAATATATAATTGGCTTGACAACAAGTGTTATTTACTGATACATCAAGATTCTATGAAAAATCTCCAATGTACCACCAGTGATATCATTTAGTTTAAATGTTGGTAAGGTAGTTTAAATTTCAAATTAAAATGTTAACAAACTAAATTAGGCATATTTTCCGGTCTATTACAAAAATGTCTTATAAACAATCATTTAAAATTGCAATATTAATTATATTTACTTTGCTTTGTCTTTTTAAAAACAATGTTGCATTTTCAACACTCAAAGTTTCTAAATTAATGCAAATTTCAGATCCTATAAAAAGAAACATACTCAAACCTTTTTATGAAACTAGTAATTGCATACATTTTTGGAGTGATAGTAAGAACCTTAAGAATTATGAAGAATCTATTAAAGAAGCAATGACATTAACATCATTATTAATAAATGACAATTTTGAAACTAAGTTAAAAGAGTGTATTAACATTTTAATATTTATAGAAAATTTAGATGCACTGTGTGTTGGGAATAGTTTTAAAACTGAAAAAAGGAATATACTGATTCTTACCTATGATACGATTTCTAACAATGATTTTATGACCACACAGTCTTCAAATTTTGGTATTTCTAATGTACTTATTGTATCGATAAACAGTGATGGTATATATCATTTAAACCCACCAACTGAACAAGACAGACCGTTTGTTAAAAAGACATTATTGTTAATTAAATCTTGGACAACACCTGAGAAGAAATTACCAAACCTTCAAGGTAGAAACATTACAGCAGCCACATTTCATTACCCAATCTATACTATTGTGGATCCCATGAATGGAAAAGGTAAGTTTAATTCATGATTTTTTAATATTACACTTTTTCTATAAATATTTACTCATTAATTTAACTGATTAAACAAAGGATGTCATGTAGTTTTGTAGTTTTTACAAATGTTAAAGACAACAAAAACATACATTAAATTTAATAATTTAAATAGTAAACTAGGTTAGAAAGGCCTAAACCAATGGAAAGTGAATAAGGTAAGAAGACAGGTTTTTTTGCTTATGAAAAAGGAATATGGGGAGGCGAGTGGTTATGATTGTGACATTATAATAATATGAATAAAATAGAAATAGATGGAATGGACAAGGTAAATTAAATAAAAGTCTAATATAACTTGTAAATTGTAGATATTAAAATAATGAAATAATACTCTTAAAAATAATATTTACTGTCAATTTTATGTAAAATATATTTTGTATATAAAAAGAATAGTAAGTGTTTTTTGGTACTAAAGAATTAAATATATGAACCACGAACGAGTGTATTAATATTAACAATAACAAAATAATAAAATAAGTTTATGATATATGTTATAAGGAGAAACTACAATTCATTGGGTGTGGCTAGAGGGAAGGATGAGACTGTAAAAAAAGAGACATGGAATCAGTTGTTTTTTTTTGTGAGAGAATGATGTGATCATAGGAGAAAGATGTTGAAAATTTAGGTGTTGTAAAGTCTGTGTAATTTAAGTTTTTTGTTCGTTTGTATAGAAGTAAAGTTATGAAGCATAAAGAAAGGAATAAAATTTTAAGTAAGATGATAAAAAAGTGGTGATAAAAAAAAAATCTGTGATCATGAATGCTGGGCAGAGCATGGTCTGGTAAAACATACTTAATTAAACAACTATTTCATGAAACACAGCTAATTAAAAGAATATTAAAAATATATGTTGAATTTAAAAGTAGGAACTGTTTAAATCTTTATATATCAAATAAACAGACAAACCTATGATTAAAACTTTGACCAGGACATGTGCTTTCTCTAAATGAGGAAATAGGGATATAGATTTCAATATAAGTTTAATACTGATTATGAATGTCTATGTAACAATTATTTATATGTTGATTGAATAAATGTGAATTTTCTTTAAGAAGTTGCATTTTTGGTTCTTTGAGTACACTTTTCTTCAGAACTCATGCCCCATGATTAAAATCAAAATTAGAGATTGAATTTAGGTTTCATCTGCCTTATGGTGCTAAAAAAAATTAAAATTAAAGTAACAAAATTAATGACAAAAAAGGACCTTGTTTATAAAATAATTACAGTGAGCAACGAGTTTCTTTACTTCTGTAAGTGGATCAAAGTCTATTTGCATGTCACATTTAAGGATGTGCAATACCAAGACAAAACTGATTTATGTAGCTCTTTGCATTCTTACCGCTTTATATCGAAATGTAAAGATAAATTGTTGTAGTAGGCAGAAATTCGTTTATAAACTTCCAAATTATTATTTGTAGAAAACATACAAAATTCAATATTACCTATAATTTTATGAAGAAAACAATAGGAAAACAATATTTAAGTTGAAGTAGTGAAAATGAGTTAGTTATAACGATTTTCTGTTTTCTCTGTATTAAATACATGAATTTAAAAATATTAGTCTTGCATGCATGTGTCTAAAATTATATGTAAGTTTGCCAGAAGTAAGATATTAAGTGAATGCAAACAATTTTCTAGACATATGTCATATGTGTAACAATGTACATTAATTTAAAGTTTTTTAACAATTTTCAACAAGCAAAAAATTATAATGATACAATTGCTATCTTGAAATGCATAAATAAAGAGTTGAATACGTAAGAAGTCACATGATAGCAAAAAACTATGTTAAACTTATATTCTGTTATTTCCAGACAATGTACAGGGAATAGAGATGCTTATCGTCAAAGAATTAGCAAGACAACTAAACTTTACCATATCGCTTTACTTAATACAAGATACAAACAAATGGGGAACATTTTTAAAAAATGGAACCTGGATTAATGGAATCATGGGAGTTATGAGTAGAGGCTTTGCTGAACTAGGGTTTTGTTCCCTGTTTGTTGAATATACAAGGAGCTTGGTTTTAGACTATACCCCTTCTTGGAGTAAGGTAAAAAATAAATGTACAATCCCAAATGATTAATAAAAATAAAATAATATAATATATAATATAATAAAATACATTTGAGATTTGACTTGGTAAAATATTTGTATAAAAAGTACAAAATAAACAATAACGTGGATTGTTACAAGCATGTAGAACATCGTTTGATTATAAAAAAATTTCCAAATGGAAAGCATGAGAACATTATATGTATTTCTCACATGGTGGACCATTGACTTTTATTTTACTAATCTCACTTTAGAATGTTGACCCATAGCTTTTATTGTATTATATTTGGACTTTTATTGATGTTTTACTATTACAGATTCAAATATATTAACATTTTTGCCATGGACATTATTATTATTATGAATAGAAGCGGATTTTACCCCCTAGACACTTCAGTCTACAAGGCTTTTTATGTACTTCTTATTCCTGACTAGTTTATTTCTATGCCTTTCGTTAACAAGAGGATTTTCTTAGCTAGGTTGTTTGTTACTTTAAAGGTCACATCTGGACCGAAGATCAGATGTTTTCTACGTCCTAATAATACACACTTTAGAAGTATATGTTCTGTATTTTCTAGATGCTGGATACATAGTCTGCATTTCAGGTTTCCTTGGAATAATCACATGGTATTCATATACTTTTATACAGCGCCATGGCCTCATACAAAGTTTAATATTTTTCTCTGATTTCCTTTACTTTGTGAAGTGACGAACTTAGAGAGTTTAAGATCTGTTGGACCAGTGGTTCGTAAAGTTTTCCCATGGAGTATTTTTCCATTGTTCCTTGATATCGAAGTTAAGCCATTGTTTTAGACTATCTTTTGCTATGGCTTTAGTTATTCCGCATATGGGTTCTGGACCAATGAAGGATTTCTTGGATCCATTTTTTGCCAGTTTATCTGCCTTTTTGTTGCCTTTGTAGCTTATGTGACTTGGTATCCAGCCAAGTATTACCTAGTTTTTGGTTGAAAGCTTAATTATTAAGGTTCAGTATAATTTCACACTAGTAATGAATAGTGTTCCTGTAAGCTTACAGACTTTAAAGTAGCCTGACTGTCCAAACTTATAATGATGTACTCATTGGTATATCCTTTTGCTAGGCACAGTTGTACACATTCAAATATTGCAATACCTTCTTATTATAATACAGTTGCGTATTTCCCCAAAGCTATACTTATACGCAACTTATATTTCTTTCGTTGTTTTTCCATATATTTCCGAACTTGCACTCGTCAGTACGAGATCCATCAGTATAGTATTATTATATTATGTATTGGAGACCAGTCTCTATCAATATCCTTTATCTTTTGGATTATAACTTCAAATGGTATAGTCTATGAGGTTTTTTAACTAACTGATGTAATCATTTCCATAGTAAGTTGTAATACTCAATTTTAAAATTTAGCTTTGACATAAAAAATATTTGAAACAAGAACAGAAAAAGGGAAGTTTATGATTGGTTTAAAGAAATATAATGTAAGTCAAATTAAAGTCTGTAAAAAAAGATTTGAGACAAGGGAAAGAAAAATTAAAATAGATTTCCAAAATATAAATTTAAGGTAAAAAAAGTTTAGTTATAAGATATAATAAATTTTAAAGTGAGTTATTGTATTGTGACAATAAACAATGCTTGTCGTCAAGCAAAATGATTTGGACAGTGTCCGTGGGACTAGAAATGTGAACGTATTGAAAGTATGCTGAATGGGTAGATTTGAAAAGGACGCTTAGTTGTGATCCTAGGAATGAGTTCAGTTAAGAGTTGGCGTCCGAGATGGTAAGACGTGTTTTTCAGTTCAGTTCTAAACTAGCGTCTGATCTGTAATTACATTAAAGAATTTATGAAAAATTTGCTCAGCTAAGGGCGCCAGATGGAATTAACTCAACAATTTTGAAAATATAAAAAATTTACTTTATTAAAATATTCTCAGTGTCGCGTTTTCTTTTAAAAGTGTACTAACAGTGGTTGTCTGGTAAAATAAAAAATCCTTGTTTATTTTGCTGAAACTGAACATAATAATTTATTAAAAGTATTCATACACGTATATTAATAATACATACACATTAGTATATTACTTGAATTTATATTAAGTTAGAAATTTGAAATTGTCTTGTCTTGAAGAGACAAAAATTCTTTATAAATGATTCTACTTTAATTAGTTGCAACTTTTAATCATTAGATTTTTTATGAGCATCTTTGTTCTCATATAAAAAAAATTATAAATTTTTTAAATTAAAATGTTAATTTAAATATTTTTTTAAATTACTTATTACTTTAAGATTACTTATTTAAACAAATTTTAACATATTTAATATTCATCATTAGTCCTTTTTTACACAAAATATAAAATAAGATTGCCTATCATTTTTGTTACCACATTGTAGCCATCTCCAGGGTGAACATCCTTTATGGTGTGCAGTCCTCGTTCTTGAGGTTGAGGTCCATACTCGACTATGTAATCTTTCAGTTGATGATCTCAATTTTGACTTTACGAATTCATAGTTCTCACACATTTCATCTCTATCACTGAAATAGAGTTTATGTTTCGATACTTAACGTCTTTCAGATTGAAAATACTGGCTAAACTGTTTATGCAATGAATGAATTCAAGTCGCACCATGTGCTCTACGAACAATTACTAAAGATTTATTATTTCACCATTTATGTATCTGTCAATTTCCTACGCACTCTACAATCAATTGATTCAAAAAGGTTTATGATTTACATTGTCTATATTACAAAAGAGTCTCATTAACACAGGTTACATTGTCTACAACTATTTCCTATCACTAATCAAAAGTACGTCTTTCTATTTCTGACGCCGCCTCTAGACCCCACTCGAAAACACGTCTTACCATTTCAGACACCGACTTACTGTTAAATATTAATTTTACATTGTTCACAAAATATTTTCAATCAAAAATGCGTCTGACCAGGTCAGACGCTAGTTTAGAACTGCACTGAAAAACACGTCTTACCATCTCAGATGCCAACTCTTAACTGAACTCATTCCTAGCATCACAACTAAGCGTCCTTTTCAAATCTACCAATTCAGCATACTTTCAATACGTTCACATTTCTGGTCCCACGGACACTATCCAAATCATTTTGCTTGACGACAAGCATTGTCTATTTTCACAATACAATATCTC
Source organism: Aphrophora alni (assembly GCA_963513935.1). Classification (NCBI taxonomy): domain Eukaryota; kingdom Metazoa; phylum Arthropoda; class Insecta; order Hemiptera; family Aphrophoridae; genus Aphrophora; species Aphrophora alni. Next base: position 61,135,809 of record OY740775.1, on the reverse strand, counting down.
ACTTAAAAATTTATTATATCTTATAACTAAACATTTTTTACCTTAAATTTATATTTTGGAAATCTATTTTAATTTTTCTTTCCCGTGTCTCAAATCTTTTTTTTACAGACTTTAATTTGACTTACGTCGTATTTCTTTAAACCAATCATAAAATTCCCTTTTTATTTTCTTGTTTTAAATATTTTTTATGTCAAAGCTAAATTTAAAAATTGAGTATTACAAAGTACGTGATTATATGATTTGTGTTTTCGAGTGATGCTGTGTCCTTTTTGGCTACGGCTTCCTTTCCACATTCCAGAGTGTTCCATCCTGTATGCCGCTGAGCTTGCCTCAGCTTTTATGCTAGGTCTAGTGGAGCTATTACTAACAGAACTTCTATTACTGCTGTAAATATACTTCTTTATAAAAGCTCCTGATATACATAGGCAGGCCAACCTTTGCACACTAGTTATCCTACGCCTAGTGACATCTAGAAGTGTTCTTCTCCATCACACTAGGGCACAACACAGTATCTGAGGTTTAATTACCATACTATAAAGCCATTTGGTCATAGCTGGTTGGAGACCTTCATGGTATCCCTATAGAAACATGATTTTTTTTAGGTAGTTATTTTTCACTTCTCGACCGGTCCAAGGCCCGATGTCGTCATCTCCGATAACAGGCATCTCACCCCGACTTGTCCTTGACAGTTCTACAACCGTGCTGAAACTCTTGTTGTTATGAAAATTTTGACTTTTACAAAATATCTGCAAATTTCAAATTTCCTTAATATTATGTGGGCCCAACCCGTCGTAGATGATATAACTGCTTTGTATTTAATTGTAGTAGCTTGTCCCTCCTTTCGGCCATATTAGATTTTTTTTTTTTCACTGTCTGTGGGGGTACTGCCATCTGAGTGATTTCTTTTTTAAGCTGCTAGCTTTAGTTGTACTATCCATAAAGGGTTCATTGGCATTCTTTTTTGCCTCTTCCCCACAGTTTAGGATTCCATTCAATGCCCTGCTCTGTGAGTTTTCCAAGAGGCTTTTTTTCTTTTCTGCTCTGATATATTTTACTTCCAGCTTCATCTGTTTTAATTTCTCAATTATTTCAGTTGTGATAGTGTCTTGAGTGAAATCGTCTGTTTTCAGCATCATGTCCTCTTTTTCAATGAGATTTCAGTATTGGTATAACTCATAGTCCTTCCCTCCACTTTGCCATTTTGTCATACTTTTTAACATGCCAAAAAAGAATGAATGTTCCTTCATCAGACCACAAAAAAAGAAGAAGAAATTAAGCTCCTCAGAATACTCATTAGCATGATCTCATAAATTTATAGGCTCTTCTCATCTTCAATTAAACTATGAACCAAATGTCAGATGTACGATTTAAACTTACATGATCAATCAATATGTAATGAATTAAATTCTTAAAAATTGTATACTTGACCTGCAGATTTTAATAGCCTTTATACCAAATCAGTAAATAATGTTTCTTTTTCAGTTCAGATTTTGGAGGTTCACTTCAATGGTCTGTCTAATATCATCGCATTATCTTCGTATTCCTTAATTAATCAAAAATATTTATTCTCAATAACACCATATTTTCAAAATTATCTAGCAATTGTTCCATAATAGCAAATATAATCCATGCGTTTGTAATAGGTTTTCATAACAAATACAAATTATTTAATTTAGTGTGTTATATTCAACTAAATTTCAAAAATTACTAACCAATATTAAACATATCCTTACTTCAACAAAATTGAAAACAGTTGGTAATTAACTGAAGTAATCACATAAAATATAAATAACTAATATGTATTTATAGATGGCAAAGACTTATAGAAATAGAAAAAAACTTTATTTTTGATGTGTCAAGACATATCTTATGTTACAGTTATATGTTACATTCCTAGTACCACACCCACACAGACTAGATTACCATTGGCAAAGTATCTTCCATCCATTTGGAATACATCTTTGGCTTGGAATTATGGCTTCAGTTGTTGTAACATCTTCATTTCATTGGATAACATATTGGGTCAAATACTACTTGGGGATTAATCAAAAACCTATAAGTAAATTCTTATTTCATTTACACATATTACTTGTTTGTAACATTATAGCTATACATTTTTCATAGCAATAAGTGGTACTTTAACTCTAAAGGTTATGGTGGGACAAGTTGAGTATAATCGCAAAGGGACTTATTATAATCATAATTAATAATTCAAGGAGTTAACATATTTTGGAAACATGCTTATAATAAGTTTAAACATGTTACATTAATTAGAGAAGTCGAATTGTTTGTACTAATGGTCACCTTCTGAAGATGGTCCTCGAAGGACTCATTATAATAAATCGAAATAACTGAAATTAGGTAGGAATTAACATAAGGGGCATACGAAGGAGGTATGCCCCTTATGATACCTCATCTAGGGGTATTTGTAGATAGGCTAGGTTAAAACGAAATAGAAAAAACCATTTGGCTTTGCCGAGATATTTAAAGACAGATTTCAATGTAAGGGGTACTTTGAACTTATTAATTAGTATATTATGATTCATTACAATTCTAATCATGCGCCCTTCTTAGGAACAAGGAATGTACACAATAAACTGTTACACAAAATCACATATTTTGTATCATACCATACCAAATTAACCTAATGAGCTATAATTATTGTTAAATTATTATTTTTCAGTATAAGCCTGTTTCTAGTTAAATAAATCCTAATTGAAGCGTGCATTTCCAAAAGGGTGTAAGTGCCAAAGAGTAAATTTTTCAGGAGATAAAAAAAACATTTTTTTTCATAAAAACATTTATTTATTTACCTTTGAAGCAAATTTTCAAACAATTTCATAAATGATACAAGAGTTTTTGCATTTATAAAAATTTAGGTAAAATTTAAAAGGAAAAAAATTGAAGGAAAAAAACTGTTTTATCTAGGTGCAAGTCATAAGGCTGTAAGTTCCACTATGCAACTCTTGCTTAGAGATCTGTATTATTCTCCGGAGTCTGTAGAGGTGGTGTTTCTGCCAATAACTCCTCGAAGTACCCACGTGATTCCGGCTTTAGGTAAGGGATCATCTTGATGATGTCTTCCCTTTACTTTTGTGGGATTCCCCACTTTGTTCTCATTAAAGGAAGCTGCAGACTCTTAAAATTATCAATACTCACTCCATTCTTAATGACTTTTATTGGGTCACTCCAGCCAGCTGCTTCTGATCCCCCTTTTGCTACCATCACACTACCAAAGTCTGCAACTGTCAAACGGAGCTGCGAGGCTTTAGAGATTCCTAGCTTCTTGGGATCCAGAAACTTGTGTGAGATCTCTTTGAAATTGTAGAACTCTTTTACCACAGTGCAGTAAAACGGATTTTCTGAGCATCACTTGTTATGATTTGAACCAAATCCATAATAGTGTTAGGATTCCATTTTCTTCTATGTTTTTCTATCAAAGAAAAGTCCCTATCACAAGTCAAAACAGTATGGCCTTTGATAGGGAACTTGTGAATGATTTCATCAAACTTACTAGTAGCTATTAAAACTAGGTACATGGTGATCATGTATTGGTTTTTGTTTTGACCACCGCAATTGTCTGACCATACTACCAGTTTTCTTTTGTTAGTTCTACATTGAGTAGTTAGGTATTGATAAAGGCAAGAAGAGATTTCCAAGGACCCCCGACCACCATAGTTTTCCGACCACAAGAACATAAAACCCTTATCTACTGTAGAGTCATGAATCCCTAAATTGCAACATGCTAGTTGTTGTGAATAATACATCTCAGTATGTGTTAACTGATGAAGATACATCTGCTGTTGCAGGTAAAACGATAGTACCTGAGCATCTGAATCTTTGTCATTGCATTAGTAATAGCTTCGGCGCGTCTGTGGTGTAGTTCTTGCTCTACTTTTGCAGCCAATACGCCAGATTGTACTTTAATATGCAGTTGGTCACAAGTCGAACAAGTATCTACCCTTGGTCTATGAAAAGATAAATTGAACTTCGTCAACAAAATTTCATTGTACCACTGCCTAGTGATTGGGGGGTTCCCAAAATGAAACTCTTCGGAATGTTTCTCCAAAAATGAACGATACATACCGTACCTCCATCTCATAAAAAACTATTTAATATTATATTTTAACTGAAATAAACTGTTAAAATTATACAGCGCAAACAGCTATGCAAGTCAAGTAGCGTACCGCTCACCTACACTGAGTGATCTCAAACTGTTGCACCAAGGGACATACACCCTTTTGACTTGCACAACAACAAAAGTTCACATTTGGCCCACAAGGAGCGCCGCACCGCTGTAATACTTTGAAAACTGATATTTCGTGGCACTTACAACCCGATTACACAGAAAACGTAATTTCGTCCATTTTGGCACTTACATCCTTTTGGAAATGCAGGCTTCAATTGTAGGTTATGTTCATTTGATTACTCCTAGGGTACATCAAAATTATTTAACTAGAAAACATAATTTATATATATGTATATTTTTCTTACACGACTATATATATATTTATATATATATATATATATATATATATATATAAAAGACAGGACCATGACTCGTCCTGGTGTAACTATTAAATAAAAGGGGGTTGTTATTTTTAATTATTTATAAAAAGATAGCTAAGTGCTATGAATGTTGGGCGCCATGGCAACTCAATAATTACCAAATTATTATATTTATGAAATTGAATTTAAATTTACTTTATAAATCTCTAGGGTCGCAAGTTCTTTCAACAGTGTACTTCAATAGGATATTTCAAGAAATCAGAAGTCCTTTTTTTATGCTGAAATTGTACATAACTTTATTATACATATTTACAATAAACACATTTAAATTTTGAATAATCATATTCAACGTTCTATATTAATAGATTCTATCAATTTTCACTTATTTAAATTATGTTGATCAGCAAAAGATCTGAATAAAATTTATCTATTGTGAAATAAAATGAAAAAGAAGAGATTAAATTTAATTGATTTTATAAAAAGAAAAAAGAGAAAATAACTTTTATTTATATTGGGCGTCATGGTAATTTTTTTATTAACAAAATATTTTAGTATTATTTTTTAAGTTAATTGTATTTTGAAATTTCTCAGGATCGTGAATACTTTTCAAAGTGTACTTCAGTGGTGTTTAAAAGAGAGTAGAAGTCCTTTTATTTGCTGGAATTGAGCATGTTTTATTTAATAACATATTGGTTATGGATACACATAAAAGTTTAGTATACATTTTTATATTAAAACACCTTATTTTAAATTATTTTTTATATTTTGTCTTTTGCAATATTATATTTACTTTTTAAGAAAGTCAAAATTTTAATAATTGAATCTACTTTTATGGTTGCAACTCATTGAAATTAATTATAAAAGAAAACAGATTAATTATATTCAAACATCAAAATTTATTACTTATGAAACTTCTAAAGTTTAAAAATCCTATGTCTAACACATTAAACAAAGAATTTATATTAACTATTTTTTACAATGTCTGATTAGATATGTTATTATACATGTTACCAGTCCTTTTGTAGATCACAATTTATTCCTTGAGGATTGATGATCAGTCGTTCTGTTCTGATGGTAAACTTCCGCCATTTTTCTGCACGTGGAAAGCATTGTCCTGGTACTGGATTAATCAAATTTATCGGTTTTTCTGCTGGTCCCCGTCATTATATAGTTAGTAGGCATACTTTTGAAATAATTAACCTACAAATAAACAGTTCAATATTTTCACATAAAATATCTTTAGTTGATTATCAACTCAAGATTACTTTGGACTCCACGTGTACACCTTTTCAATTAATTCAAACAAAAGTTCAGTTTAACTTAATGTTCACTATATTTTTGTTCACAAATCACCTTTTAAAATAGTTCATTCCCGGTCAGATATAATTAAATAGTCTGAAAATACTTAAGCTTGTTGTGATTTTATTGTTTGTTTTGTGTTTGTTCAAAATTGCAACCCATCTATGCCGTTTAGAAACTTATTCCTCGAATGTCTATACTAACTTTACCGTTTATGCGTTTCTATTCTTTATCTATATCACGTTGATTTCACGCCAAAAGACATATTTGCACAAAATTCACACTGTTCCATGAAAAACTTTCACCAAAACGGCAATACGTCTATATAGTTCAGACACTACATCCCGACTGCCTTCGAACCATGTGTTTTCCTTTCTCAAACCCCCGGAACTACATTCCTTCACAATTTCACATGGCAACAGATTTTTCACACATAAATATTCAATATCTTACCCTATTCTTAACTCTACCTTAATTCTATACATATTTATATTACAAAATCATCTTCTGGACACCTTTGAAAGTTATTTTAAATTTTACTTTATAGAATTTCTCTAGACTCTATTTTGTCTCACATATTCTTTATCCGACTGTTTAAACCAATAACATTTCTAGCATCATTTTAACTTAGCCAATCATGTCATTTTTGTTTTAATTCAAAATTTTAAAATGCATGTATTACAATTAATTGATGTTACTCTACTAGTTGCAACTTACAAAAAGAAAAATGAATTTAATTGAAATAAGTTTTAAATTATTTGAAATTGAGCAAGTTATATTATTTTATTTAGTTGTCTAACGCTTTTATGAAGATATCTTCTATAGTTTTGAAAAGTTAAAAATTTACATATTTATTAAAATTTAAAATGAAAAGATTCTATACCTAATATTGTAACACCTAAAAAAGTGTTAATTTAAATTGAATAATGAAAAATAACTGGGAATCGATATAGTTAAATAGGGAGGGGGAAAACATAAGTCAAAGACATGGCTATCAATAATTCAAAATAAGGGAAATTAAATTAACTAGATTTCCAAACTAAAATAAATAATAATGTATAAAATATTAGCTGTAATTAATAAATAAATTAAATAAGTTGTGCGGGTAATAAAATTAATTAAAAGAACTTGTTGTCACTTGAGAAATATGAACAGTATGCAATGAGTTGCGAGAAGTTTTATCACGGCGTCAGCGGGAATTAGGACAATCCTTGTTGCCAGGACTGTGAACCCTGGACTACAGGATATAGAAATTCACTATGCGTTTTAGTCAGTCTTAGTAGAAGTGTTGAGGAGGTGAGATATGTTTTAAGCAGTCTCAGATAGGAAGTTGGAGGTGACGGTTGTGTTAAGAGTCCAGAGTTGGACAGGACAATGTAGTTTTGAGTTGTGATTTGATTTTGAAAAGTATAAGACATATTAATTCGTACCGAACTAATAAGAAATGCAGAGTAATCTGAACAGTATAGTCGAGTGTGTTAAATGGTATTAAATTGGTTAGAACAGACAAAGTGTTTGCACGAGTAGCGTGTTGTGCGCAAAGACAATAGACAATTAAGGCGTATCGTATTAAAACGGTCGAATGATGAACATTCATAAAGTGTTAAAATGAACTAATACGTTGATAGACATTCTTAACACAAACATTTGCAAAGTGTGATTGAAGTGATTTCGATGGACCTCGTTCTCCGCGGACAGAACAAAGAACTATCATCAAATGCCATGCTACATGCACCACAACTGCGTAATGTGTTTTGCGACAACGGACTGGTAAAATGTGTTATTTAACACAATGAACTTAATCTATGTATTATATAAAATTTAAAATGTTTCATGTTCCAATTTTATGATTTGATATTTAAATAAGTATATTTTCTACAAGAATAAACAATAAATGTCTACTGACATATTTCTTTTTCTCAAAGATAAAGTAAATTCAATATTAAAAAACAGATATTTTAATCTGTTTTGTTTCATAAATATTTTTTAGTTGCAACATAAAGTTAAATTCAAGTTTTTAGAAAAATAGACCTTCTTCAAAGGCAATAAGAAATTAAATTGGATAGGATGTTAGTTATAGTTAACTTGTTTGATATTTTTTGTGATGATAAATGTCATGTATTAATATTATGTTAATAAATTCATGTAAAGTTTCAGAAAAATAAGGATTGTTTATTTCACCAGAAAAATCACTATAAGTACCCTTAAAGAACTTACACCCTGAGATTTTAAAATAATTAACTTTACTTTTTCTAAATTGACGAGAATTCGTCTGGCGCCCTTTAGCTGAGCAAACTTTTAATAAAATTTTAATAAAAATAACTTCTCTTCTCCTAAAAGTAAAAAAAAAAAAAAACTTTAAATATACAAAACCAACGGGTTTTTTATATTTATTACAATATTAAGCAATACAATTTATACTAAATACATATATAATTCAATCATAAGAGTTTTTTTAAACATGGATACCAAACACGTTATTGTTTTTTGTTGAAAACACTTTGAATAAATGTTTGACTTCCATACGAGAAGAAAAGAAAACCAGCCTACATGTGCATTGCTTGAAAAAAAACCAATTTTTCTGGAATGCAGCAGAAAACTTTGTGTGGAATGTGCCAAAAATAAAAGTAAACAATAGAAGAAAACCTCTTGTTAAATATAAGTTGCTACTATTAAATTTTGTCTCTATTATACAATATTTTGTTATATTTATCCTACATGTTTTTGTTATTAAAAGAAACTTTCAATAGTATAATTTAATGGTAAATTAGACTATATAAATATGAAACAAAGTAAAAGAACAAACATTTGCTAAAATGTATGGTATTACTTTTAAAATAAAGTATAGTATGTAGGTTTGTGAATATTTTAGGTTTGTTCCCTTTAATGTTTTTAAAAATTTATTAAAAATCCTTTTAATAGTGAAAATCATTGAATATAATCTAATAAATACAAGAATATTTTTTGAAACAAACCTAAATTATTTATTTTATTTTTAATTGTAGAAAGTAGTAAATAGCAAATGGGTCTGTGAGACCGGCGGTTTTTCTTAGTGTTATAAAATCATGTTCCATGTAGGTATTTATGAGTCTATTAGTCTATCTACTAGGCTATTGTTATTTTTATGTTGGCACACTCGGTTCTTAGGGCGTAAAAATTATTTATGTTATAAAGTAAAAATTCTAATCTGGTCATTATACTAATTTTCCAATAAGAAAAGCACTCAATTATTTTTTGTAAACTTCTTTTCATTCAAGTACTCTGAATATAATAATTTACAAGATATTTAACAACATAGCAAATAAACAATGAAGAATTGTAAATGGAATTGTATAGAAATAATCACTTCTTGTCATTCAAAAATATATTTATAAAATTAATCCTATTTACTGTCTTATTTTCTGCTCTAGGTTTCCAAACAAGTACATTTGGTGTAATAGGAGCACTAACAATAGGTTCACATATTCTCTATACCAACAATAACAATCGTTACCTTGTCACTTCATGGTATATGTTTGTGTTAGTCATAACCACAGCATTCTCAAGTAGCATTGTAGCCAGATTGACTCTACCAGCACATGGAGAAAAAATAGATACAGTACAACAATTGGTTGAAAACAATTTTTTCTGGGGGTCTTATTATGAGGCTGGTTTTGAAGATTTATTTAACATGGAGGTAAGATATTGTAATTGTTATAAAACTGAAGGTTTTATAAATTTAAATTACTTTTCTAATTAAAATAAAAATGAAGTTTAAGAAAGTTATTTATAATTAATTTTAAATATTGCTCGGTCATTAGGGCGCCAGGTGGAATTAACTCACCAATTTTGAAAACAAACATGAATTTACTTTTTATTAAAAATATCTCGAGGTCACAAGTTCTTTTAAAAACGTACTTGGCATAGGTGATGAAAGAAAGATCCAAATCTTTTTCTGCTGAAATTGTACATATTTATTTGTTAAACATCCTACAATTATTATTATTTTTTATAAAGCACATATTATATATCTTATAATAACAATTTATTACTTTTCTTTTTCTATTCAAAAATGTTGCAACAGGAATTTACTTTAATTTTAAATTTAAATCACTATGTAAATCTCTGATGGAGATTTACTTCAAATATTAAAATTTCATTTTTTTTTATCAATTTATATCTCTTAAAATATTGTTTAGGCAGATTAAAAAGTTCAAACATGTATAGCAAAATATATCAAAACATAATATAAGTTCTTAATCCTAAATTAACATAAGGTGTTTATACCAGAACACCCATTTTCACAAAAAATGTCCAAAGGTATTAATTCAAGATGTCCCAGAATAAAATACCAAAAATGAGTAAATGTGGGGTCTATCAATTATCTTGTAAAATTTGTAACGCTACTTATATAGGGCAAACTGGTAGAAATTTTAAATCTAGATTAAGTGAGCATGACAGGAGTTGGAGGTTAGGACATGAGGACTCTAGTTTTTCTAATCATTTAAAAACACACAATGTTTCAGATTTTCATGGTAATATAAATTTTGATATTTTACACATAGTCAATAAATCTAAAAAATTAAACCTTCTGGAAAATTTAGAAATTAATAGATTAGTTAAAAATAAAAATGTGTTAGTTTTAAATGAACAATTAGATTTAAGTAATTCCCCACTTTTGAAACCATTAACCAAGTCAAGTCATTGACCCTCCTCTCCACTCCCTTCCTCTACCTTTCTCATCTAGGTTATAAGGGAAAACCCAGCTATTGTTATAATGTGTATATATTGTGTACTGAACCTTATTGTTTCATTCTTGTATAAGTCCTTGACAATGCTTTAACTAGCGAAACCATGGTCGGCAAGTTTCTATTAAAACATTGTGGTTGATACTAAATAAAAAAAAAAATAAATAAAAAATTGTTGTTTTAATTTTATTTAAAACTGACAAGTCTGATTTTGATAATTTTTTCAAATATTTTAGAAAATATGGATAAAAGCGATATGGGTCTATAATTACTTGGATCAAATTTTTCATTCTTTTTAAATAATGGAATCACAATGGCTGTTTTTAATTCGTTTGGGAACTCCCCTGTACTCATACTAAAATTTATTAAGTATACCATGACATCAATAATATATTCTTCAGCTATCTTTATAATACCAGGTGAAATTTCATCATATCCTGGGGCTTTTCGATTACTTAACTTTCTTATTATATCACTTACTTCCTGTTTTACAGTTGGGTAGAAAAATAAAGAATTCAATAGAGGCTGTGTTTTAAACATATTTAGATACTCACTTTCCTTTATATATTCAAATTATGTTTCTACTTTTATGTACAATTTTCTTTTTTTTTAAATTCCATAGGATAGAAGCAATTCAGGTTATCCACATAACAGAAGTTCAGACAGGAGCACTTGTAATAATATGAAATAAGACTTTGTTGACTTTAAATAAATTTATACTTGCTGATTCTAGTTGGGCGCCATTTGTAATTTGCTAATTACAAAAATAAAATTAAAATTTAAAAGTTTTAAAGTTTAGAATTTAATCATATTAATTTGAAAATATTAAGGGTCGTGATTTCTTTAAACAGTGTTGTAATCAGTGGAACATTGGGATGAAAGAATAGAAATCCTTATTGTTCTGAAAAAGTACATTATATTTATTTAGACACATTTTAAAATATCAACATAGTAAATACATGTAAAAAGGAACATTCATATAAGATGTCTTATATTTATTTAGACACATTTTAAAATATCAACATAGTAAATACATGTAAAAAGGAACATTCATATAAGATGTCTTATATAGGATGTCTACATCCTATCCATTATTTGATTATTTAAATCTCAATATAGAAAAATCAAGTTAAATTAAATTAATGAATTTATATTTTATTTGCAACTTATAAAAATGAAAAGAATTTAAGTTTACTTAAATAAAATTTGTATTGTTAAAAAGTATATTTTTTGCAATAAGATCATGTTTCAATTTATTAGTTATTAAAAAAGACTTTACTTTAATATATTATTATATTTTAAAATACAAGACATGGTGTCTTATTGATCAACACATAAATTGACAAAATCAAACTTATAGCCTAACATTAAAATCTCTAAACCATTTCAAACATATACATAATTTTAGAAAATGAAAGTCTAGACGTGTATACCAAATCACGTTATTTTTATTTAAAAGCACTTTTCCTCCGAAATGATTCTCTTCGTTCGCTGGAGCTCCATGTTGACTCGTAGAAATCGCTCTGACCGTTGTTTGAATGTTGACGTTTTCAGCTCACTTCTCTGATTCACAAAATTCATTTTGATTGTTCATTTAACAAAAGAATTATCAATGTCTTAATTTTAATTGTTATACTTTTCCTACGACACAAAGGCTTAGTCTATGGCTCTGCCTTTTTTTGACTACATCACCTTTTACCGAACATGTGAAATTCGATCTTTCTCACAATTTCCATAAATGTTCACATATCTTAATCAAAACACATAATGTTTTATCATTGTTAGATTAGTTTATTTTTCTTAAATAACTCTTTTTACTCCGCTAAGTCTTTGTACTGAACGAACAAACAAATGCGGAAAGCACATGGTTTCATATTACAAGTTCTGTATAACCCAATTGTCGTTTACAAAATCGCAACGTAACCGTTTTATACACTCCGTCCTATTCACACAACGTTATTTAACAAAACAACTCGTCATTGTTCAATATTAACACTTTATATTTAAACATTTTTACTTTGTCTATTTCAGGACTAGGCTAAATCTTAGAGAACCTAACACGCTAAGTTCTGTCCATCGACTGGGGCAAAAGCAAAGTCCAAAACGTTCTCCCGGTTAGCCATACGCGTTTTGTCTTTGTACACAAAATAATTATGTTTCACTTTTTATTTATAAGGTTTACACTAATTCTATTTATATCTATACATAGGATACATTTCTCTGATTATTTTCTATTACTCACTTTGTCTTCAAATTTTGTCTCTCAAGTTATTAATGGAAATTAGCCGAACTATTTGTTTTAGCGCACGTTCCTTTCTCTCTCTCATCTCGACCAATTACGTACTGAAACGGTTTGGGTTCTTCACCAAAATCGTTCCAAAAACAAAAATTTTTAGTAAAACAAAATTTTATTTAAAACATAATAAATATCAAGAATACATAAATAAATGGTGGTGTCCATAAATAGTTAATAATGTGTACAGAAAAAAATAGTTTATGAAGAAAAGTAGAATTATAAAAGTTTTGTCAATTTTATTAAAATATTGAAAAGACTGGCAGGCACCAGCAGGTTGAAAGAGAACAATAGGGTTGCTGATCACGTGACACCTCATGTCCGAACTGGACTAAATAATCTGATGCAACTTGTTACAAAATTATTTCACATGCAATTTCCTATGTTAAATTTTAAATTGTTTAAATTTTAAATAAAAGATCATATTATGATAAAGAATAACTGGTTAGCATAGGAAATACAAGAAAATAAAATAATATTTTGAGTGGCTGATAATTTAAAATTAAAAAATGAATATTATTACCGCTACTTAATACAGTATTTATTATCACTCCGGTTTTGATACTTTTCACATAATTTCTTTGCTAAATTACCATGTTGGTGTTATTTGATTTATTATCTTGTCTGATTTCAGAATATTTGGCATCATAAATTTGTAAACACTTTTAAAACTATGAAAGCTGAGGATTTGTCAGAATTGATATCAACCAAACAGTTTGCCGTCATTGGAAATAGACTAAACAACGATTATGTCTTCACAGAATTTACAAACATCTCCGATTCAGACTTAGGACAGCTGGGTGTTATGAAAGAGTCCACACGTGAATATCAAATCTCCATATCTTTCCGTAAATATTCGCCTCTACATCCGATATGTAGTCGTATTATTCAAAGACTTATAGAAGCAGGATTTGTTCAATATTGGATTCAAGATGTTAGTCGTCATTATGGACGTAAAGCTATCTTCAAGATGATGTTTGAGAATGAGAGACCTAAACCTGTAAATCCTGTTAAACTAACCCTTAATAATTTACAAGGAACATTTTATTTGTTGTTATTTGGTCATTGTCTTGGTGTTGTTTCTTTTATGATAGAGTGTATCAATTTTAGATTGCATTCTTCACAAATATTACTGTTTAGCCCACACATTTTGCTATGAAAAAAAGCCAATTTCCCATACAAACGATTAAAATTTGTGTAACTTTGTTCAATGAAAAATTGTAGAAGTTTACATACAAATCTCTTTAAATGTATTTGTAACGCTCTTTTGTTGAAAGTAAAATACAATCTTAACAACAAGAAAAATTAGTAAAATTCTTATTTTTTAAAACAGTCTTCTGAATATTCCATTTTTTAAAACCAAAAGACATGTTCAAGCCATTCTAGATCCTAACATTCTTGCTAAATCTGTTAGATTTTGACAAAAAATAGAACCACTGCAGTGTAAAATCAGTTAAAGAATGCTCTATTATTTTATAATGGTTAGACTCATTTTGCTAGTTAATAAACTCTATTAAGATTTCAAAATAAACCTGTGTATCAAATTTAATCAAATTGAATGAACTGTTCAAAATTAATCATGCAGATAAACACACACACACACACACACGAAAAATGATGATAATCAAATGTTGTTCTCAAGGTCAGAATCAATAGGTACACCACACATTTCACATTTTAGTTGCACAGATCTGATCTCTTAACACCTCAGTATTTATGAAAAAAGGCAAGTAACTCTTCAAGGACAGATTGACGATATATTCCAATCAAATATCAACCAAAAAAGACATATTTGACATGTTCTTTACGTTACTATGATTTGGAAACTGCTGGTTGACAGTGGTGAAATGATGAATGTTTGGGGTTATTAATGAAATTACATGGTAGAAGTGATGTTAAATGGTTGACCTAAGTCCATTAAGGATCACATGAGGATCTGAAAATAACATAAGAAATGTCAAAACTCGTAGTCCTGTTGAATCAATAGAGGATTGTTCAACTGATAAATTAAAAGGTAGCATAATCTAATTACTAATTAATAATAATACAATCTTGGAGGCTACATGCTTATTATGTTCACTTTAGAAACTTGTCAAACGATTAAAAACATTATAACAATATTAAACAAATGTTTACTTCACAAAAATGTTTAGCATCAATCATTTTCAGCACTATACTATTGTTAACAAGCGAAATCAATGTTTTTTCTACCATAGAAATGTATCTATATTTGTTTGTATATGTTTGTCATTTAGGAATGAAAATTTACTTCACATTAAATTATAAACAAAAACGTTGTTTTTGAAAAAAAGAAACTTTATTTTAAGGTAAATTCTAGTACCATATTATTATGGTAGTGGTGGGAACTCAATTTGCTGACACATATGGACTGTTATATCACAGGTTTAAAAAACTTTAATTAAAAAGATTAGATCAAAACCTAATGAAGGATTCACTCATTTAATTTTCAAACGGCCATATTTTTTTCTCAAAATATATTACTTCAAACAATTTTGAATCTCAATGTCTTTACTTCTGTTACAACCTTGTTTCTCATTGGTTCAATATTATGAATATTTCAACAATAATGGTGGCATTGATGTGTTTTTATTTGTAGGCCATACATAGAATGTCATAAATTACTTGTATGAAAACAAGAAATGAGGTCAAATAAACAAAACCAAACATTGTTATTATAGCAATTGATTTCTTACAATATTTACATATTTATTAATAACTTTGTACATAGTAATTCAATAAACAACAATTATATAATGGGGAAGTTACACGCAGCTACCTACACAAGTCAAAATTAACACAAATAATAGCGAAAGGTTATATTATTTAAATACATTATAACATACATTTTTATTTTGGTTACATTAACTTATTTATTTACAGTATTAAGTCATTCAAATTTACAACAAAATTGACCAAATCTACAATAATTACAAATGAAACACAAAAGTTAAATAAAATGACCTTACTACTAGATTCCATCATAAATTTAACTTTTAAGATTACCTAAAAAGCGATTTGGTTTAGTTGTAGAATAGATATTTTTACTTGTACTATTACTGCTAAATAGTTCACTTCTCAAATAATTTGCAGAATAAACAAAATCCATTCCAATCCAAAATATTTTTGCTTTCGCAGGTTATTTAATATAGGCTGGTTTTGATTACTTTTCTAGTTTCCAATCTTAATTTATAAAGTTTCATTCTATAAAATATTTGAATTTGTTTTGATTCTAACATATTTATATTTTTGCACATTGTTTTAAATAATTGAACAGATAATATTGAGTTAATTTATTACCATAGCTCATAAATTTAATTTTCAATGTCAAATTTAAGAATTTGATTGAATCGGTGAAACAAATTTCAATTGTTAAGATTGATTATGAATTTGATAAACTGTTTCTATGTGTAGTTTGCACAACAATAAGTCAACTATTGAGTGGTTGCATACATGTGGGAAGTTTGTTCATAAATGATGAAATTGGATAATAGAAAAATCATTGCAGGTGATTTGTTGGGAGCAATATACTTCGCAGGATCACAGCTTTATAAGTAGAGTTGATCCGAAATTAATTATCTCAAATGGCACAAGAATATTCCTATGGTCCATGAGTCTACTTATTCAATGAAATTGTATGATTAACATTTTATATTCTTCTATTTATTTCAATGTGAACCTATTGGACCTAAAATGTGTGCTTATACAGAAAATAATTCCCATCTCTTTATGAGAAAAGAGGTTAAACCATCCTTTAATGGAAGGATGCTTGGATCATCCATGACTATCAATGTTCCTAGCCAATTTTCTTTCTACATAAATACTTATATGCATAGAAAAGGTATTGTAGATCATTTGAAATACACTTAAACCAGAAAAAGTAAACATTATTTTATATCTGTCTAAATGAATGGATGTCTACATAACGTCTGTAGATTACTTCATAAATTTTTTTTAGTTAACTTCCAGTTTGGGCTTTAACTGAATAAACTTGGATACAATATTATATAAAATTTACAATAAATAGATGTTCAAGTTTGATGGTCAAATATATGATTTTCTTTTCAAGCTTACACTAGTTTTTTTTCTAACAAGATGAAACAATTGCTTTTTTACAAACTTAAAATATGTTTATAGTAGAGATAAAACAAAACAGTTGATATATATAAATAAAATAAGAAGAAAACAACACAATGTATTTTATGTTTGGAGGTAAAAATTTGAGAGGATTAATACAAGGTGTCTTTGTAATTTAATTCCTGTACTATACAATATAAAGAAATGTAAATCCAAAGGCCACGGTTTCTAAAATCTAAAATAAAAACTCGTCTTTGTCAAATAATAATAATAATAATATATAATGCTCCATTTCAAATAATATGCTACATATTTAGAATATTAGCTGTGGGCTGAATAATTTTCTTATGTTTAGATTTGACACATTAGGCTGAAACAAATTTTCCTAAACTGAAGAGTAGCTTATCTGTGTACACAAATTACTAAAGACCTGTAATTTTTACCCCGATTTTAGAAATTCATTCAATGATTGAGATATACGAGGTCACAAGTAACCCAATGCACTAACAGCATAGCACATGAGTAAAACTTGAGTACAAACTTAATCAGCCATTAACCTGTTGTGTTGACGTTTAAGTTACCTAGATGGACAAAATCTAGAATGAAAAATTTTGCTTCCTTAGTAACCAATTTAATACAGAGATATCAAAGAACTAGGCTCAGAGAAAAAAGTCTCAAGATTGTTTAATAAATGTCTGCCACCCATCAAGACACTACAAGGGCTCACAATTTTGTCATGATAACACAAACGTATTATAAATAAACTGAACTGTTTCAAGCATTTTACAAGGAAATAAAGAGGAAAGCCACATTTACGGGACTTTGTTGTAATATTAAGAATGAATTCCAATGATAAAGACATATAAAACTTTCCGTTTACTCCATCAACAGCTCATTACACGACTCTGCATACTAAGAAATTGCACTTGGGCTTGATTTGTTATATTTTTTAATATCGATGCAACATCCAAACCTAAGAGAGTTCATAGCATATAAACATGGTATAGAGAAATAGTAATGGGACAAGAAAATCAATGTTGAGTTATTGTTTTATCTATTTTGAAGTCCTTTTATCTAATAAAAGTAGACTTTAAGATATTGTCTGTCAACCGTGTCATTGGATGACCAAACAGTCGGTTGATTTTGAGCAAACGTGATATGTAGCATTTGGGTATATGTTGGATATATCTTTGTTTTACAATTTAAAACTTGAAATTTGGCCTACACGATAAAGGGCCAAATGACAAAATTTAATATGTTTTATAATTGACTTTAACAACTTTATTCAAATTTTGCTAAAATGTAGCCCTTAAGGCCTTAAACCAAACGTATCGGTTACCATCTCCCAAACACATCTCTTAGGGAATCGTCAGTTATAAAGTGAAAATGAACAACGTAGGATACTAGTCTATCTTTGAAAATCAAATATCTAAAACACTGAAAAAACAGCTTTATTAAAGGTGTCCGAGAGTCTGAAGATAGTTGTCCACGATTGAGGACATTTTTGTCATTGCGCTACATCTTTTATCATGTCTTGGGTTAGATCGCTCTCTTTCATCTTTTTGATTGTCTCTTTTGGTCAACTCTTGTTCTTTTTCAACACTGAGTATTTGAGGGTTTTCTTTCTTTTTTTATAAGGCAATTCTGGCCAAGAGGTTTTTTGCCTTTAAACAACAAGAACTGAAAAATGCTCTACTGCGACTGACAGTGTATGCACTTTCACACAACTCAATATCACCACACACGCTTACGGCAAAATTGTCTCCAGGCAAGGAGATAACAGTATGCGGTAGCTTTAATAGCGCTAACATCTGATTAAATTAGTACACAATTTCTAGGAGCATGCCTTTATATACTCCTATATATATATATATATATATATATATATATATATATATATATATATATATATATATATATAGTATATTATACTGTCAATGCCTTTAATATCTCATCTTACAAAATAAATTTTGGATATCAGGTTTTTAACTACTTGGATATTGGTCATTCTAGTTATATACAAAATTGAATAAATTTGAATTTACATCCAGAAAGCTTCGATTCAACAATATTTATTTAATTCGTGATTCTAACACACAAATAAGTATAAAATAAAAAAAAAATGAACAACAAAACAAATAAAAATCTAAATTTAACATAGCCTATATCAGTTTTCACAAGTAAAATTTAAATTAACATCAATTTTAGACAATAATTTGTCATTTATAACATCAATCATTCTTATACGAATATTTATATAATTTCTTTATACAATACATTATATATTTGCATGTACAGAGGGAAACATTTAATATATTTATATTGAACTTAATTACTTCATAATGTATCGTCTGTTACCAAATAACTTTACAAATATCTGAGTAAATTAAATATCAACTAGCAAAACTAACCTGAAAAGTTAATTGACATGAACAAAGTAAAAAACAATATACATAAAATTTAGAATATTTTTTTAATTACATTTTTTAAGTAAATGTAAGATTAGAATCAAATAATTTATTGTCTAAAACTTGATTACAATTTTATACTTTATGTATTGTACTTTAAGACAACTCAAGATTATGGATTTTCTTGTTATTGACAATATAAAATTAGCAATAATTCATTCTCTATAAAGGTTTAAGCCTAGAAAATGAGATAATTTTGCATTAACTTATGGATTTGATGTCAAAAAATTAGATAAAACCTGTTATATATTATTTTATAGGGAAATCTTGATATAATATGATTGTGTAATAAGAAATAAAATATATTCTTTTCTGTTCAAAGAACAAAAAATACATTTTTTGTTTTCTTCGAAATTTCATAACCCACAGCTTGGAAATAAAGTAAATATTTTTAATAAATAAGATTACAAAATATGCAAAATGTAACAGTGTACTTAAAACTATTACACATTGTAACTCGTCATACACGAAATAAAAATTAATTTAAGAAAACACTGCTATATTAAGGAAGAAATTTTCAAACAGCCATTTACTTTTGGAGTTCACTGTAATATAGCTATTTCAAAACATTATTATTATAGAATAGTATCATCTTTTTCAAGTACACGTATCAATTTTCATTATAACTTTTTAGGTTATATAAAAAACAAAACCTAAAAGAAATGCAATGTAACAATGGTGCGACTAGGTATGAATTAGTTAGCAACAGCTGAAAAGTGAATTCAAAAAATTTTGTGCAGCATTATTACCAAAAAAGTTTAAAAATTATTATTGATATAAAATGATTGAACTATCAGTAATCAATTGATATTAAATTCAAGAATCAGACATGGTATCTTTATCACTTTCCGTAAAAGTTTACGTATATCGCTAGCAGTTAAGTAATGCCAAATTAAAATGGAATTGCATATTTAGCATATCTATGTTTACTATAATGCTGTTTATTTTAACTAATTCACTACAAACCTATATGGTACTGTTTATCCTGAAAAATATCTAAATAGTAAATGATAACTTATGGTGTAGTCGCTCTTGAATTTTTTAAGATATATATTATTTTTTGTATTAGATAATTCACTGTTTATGCATTATAAATATATAGATAATGAAGATGTAGTACAATTTTATCATGCTTCATAATTTATTACTGTATATAAAAATAACTGATATGTGCAAAAATGCATTCATAGGGTTATTATTATAAATTTAACTGGTTTTATATTTTTGAAACAATTGTATATATTATAAAATATAAATCAGAACTTTGAATACTAAGGACTCTGGATTCGCCTAAGGCGACATCTGTGTTAATAGAATGTACACACACATTGATAGGATGGTTTAGTAAAAAGAACAAGTTAGTTATGAAGAGATCATCTACTCCTTTTGTAGGGTCTGAGCCCGCAATAGCGATTTTGAGACAAACGGATAGGATGATGATGAGAGAACGACCACGGAAGAAGCATATAGGTATGTGGAGGTAGAAAGTTGACTGTAGGCATTCAAAAATCTATTTGAATGGATTTGATGATAGGAGCAGATAGTTCATAGGTCTAGGGAAGAAGTACTTAAGGGTGATGATAGGTATTGCAATGGGACACTGTTCATTGAATAGCGTTCTCATAATGATTGGAGAGCAGAATCACCCTCCCTGTGATAGGAGTGGACTGGAGGAAACTACAGAGAATTGTGTGGCCTTCGTAGAGGATATGGCATAGCAAGATGTGAGGAAAAAAATGTCACAACTATTTTTCAACATAATATTACACTGGCCTATCCATAATGTTCATAATGATAAGGTCTAAGTTTTTCATGTTATGAGAGCTAAATTATTAAGAATGTCATATTACAATACAAGTCTTTATTTAATTCAAATTCTGAATCAATATTTGTATTATTTATAAATAAAGTTGAAAATAAAGACTAGAAATCACTCTCATTATCAATACTCCCATTTCAAAAGTATAAAAAAGGTTGTTTTAGTTATTGAACTTTTAGGGAGAGTTCACATGAGATATTATGAATTGTCTGTTGAGAATTGAAGCGGATAATTTAACAATATGATTATTCAACATGCTTAGATGGGAGTTAGTGAGCCAGATATCCATCTCTCTGTGCCTGTATATAGGTTGTATCAACAAAAGCTGACCATTTACTTAATACACTGACCAATGTTGTTTTTCACGAATATTTGAACAGCTGATATATCTTCTAGGTTCCTTTTAATTTTTTAATTTAAACAACTCATAATGGAGAAATTGGTAGTAGTGTTTGACATAAAAATCTGCACAAAAGAATTAGAGCAATAATTATTCTGAATTATTCAGATTGCAATAAAAGGCAGAAGGGTGAGTGGAGATATGTGGGTTAATTAAAAAATTCATCGGCTTTAACAAAATCATCTTCTATTTATATTCTAATAAGTAATAATA
This sequence comes from Aphrophora alni, assembly GCA_963513935.1. Taxonomy (NCBI): domain Eukaryota; kingdom Metazoa; phylum Arthropoda; class Insecta; order Hemiptera; family Aphrophoridae; genus Aphrophora; species Aphrophora alni. The sequence continues at coordinate 61,113,986 of OY740775.1, read as the reverse complement.
ACTATAATATTGTAATGATGGAAATCTTCATGTTTGTGTTAGATTGTTGTAATTAACGTCACTAAAGCTCATTGAAGTTGACATATTGGCTCATGGAGCTTGATAATTGGCACATTAAGACTCTCAACAGCCATAATCTCTTGTGTGAATTCAGCCTTGTTTATATCAAGTAATTCATTATTAAAAATGTCAATAATTGATGACTGGTAGTGTTATGATTTTTATGAAAATGTTGAATGTGAGCTCCTCAGTGGGACACAATTTTCAGTAGGTTTTCTCTGTTGTTTAAATTTTATAACTGAGTTTTAATTTTTTGTTAAACAGCCTAAAATATAAATTGAATGAATGAGTAAAGTGTATAGTGTTTACACTGATGACCGACGGTACTTGATAGAATTCCATTTTAACAAATAAAACACAATTTTTCTTTTGTAAATTCTATAATTTATTTGGTCTAGCCGACCATGGTTTCGCCAGTTACGGCATTGACGAGGCTCTTACAAGACTCTAAGTAAGTCTAAGTAAGTTGAGTCTTGTAAGAGCCTCGTCAATGCCGTAACTGGCGAAACCATGGTCGGCTAGACCAAATAAATTATAGAATTTACAAAAGAAAAATTGTGTTTTATTTGGTAAAGTGTATAGGATTATGATTAACAAATGTTCAGTTGATTAAAGATTACAACTAAGAAGGTAGGACTGATGAAACTTCAAATAATAAAAAAATTTTAAAAAACGGATTTTACTTTCTGAAATAACTTCTCAAACACCAATTGGTTACATAAACTAAACAATCTATAATTGATCTCACTGTATTTTTTTTTATATATATTACATATGTACTTATTTTTGACAAAATGCAAATTTGTGTTATGTAATTTATTGTGTGTTGTTTGTAAATAATGGATTTTGATTATTAAATAAGATTGCAAAAATTGAAAAATGAAATATCATTAAATCTATTATATCAGAGCTTGCAAATGAAATTGAGTCTGCAAGAAATAAAACCAGGAAAGTTATTCTAGAAAAGAGTAATTATTTAAATGTTATTAAACAAAAGAAAGAGGTCAATATTAAATTTGAAACCGACTGTCAATAACCTACCAAATACATGTAATATAAAGGTTAGGAAAGAAATCAAGTTTAAAATAGATGATGTTTTGTCTTATAGCTATGGAAGAAATTTTTATAAGTTACTATAAAAAAAAAAAAACTTGATACCAACTATCAAGTAACCAGCCTGAAACTGGTGATATCAGATGTTATATCTAAATTTATGTTGAAAGTGATTGTTTTTTTTTGATAGAGAGTAAACATGGATTTTATCAATCAAGTCCCAACCAATTTCCTGGGAGTTCATGTTTAATAAACTATAAAATTTTAGCAAAAAAACTAATGTCAAACTTATGTGTATTCCCTACAGATATGATTACAAAGTGCTAAATATATATCTTAGTAAATAAAATTTGACACTATCAAGTTAAGTTATCAAAGACAGATATACAATTTCTTGACATTAATAACAAATTAGAAAGATCGCGTTATACAAAACATGGATTGGACTTCATTTTAAAATGAAAACAGCTTGTATGTTACATGTTCTCAGATATAATGAAAATAGATTCACTCTGCCCCTGCGAATACTCATTGGATAACTGTTGTATAAAAACTGATGAGACATTTGGTTCATATTTCAAAGAAAAAAAATTCTTATGGTACAGTTCCCTTGGAAACTGTATTCAAGACTTCGTTCAGCCATGAGGATTCTGCTCCAATCATGCATCAGTGTGTTTCTTCATCAACAAGTGCATGTTCTAATGTTGTAAACTCTGACAATTTGGAAAATAATAAAAAAGGAATTAATTATTTAGTTATTAACATTTAGACTCGGGAAACGATGTATCAGATTTTCTACTCCATCAAGAACACAACTCATCAACTTATAACTGACTACAGAGTGAAAGATCAGTCAAATCTGTTGTTAATAAGAATGTACAAGTGGTAATGTATTTGTATTTTTATTTGTGCGCGTTTTCCCCTTAGTAGAAAAGTTACAATATGATTATTTTTACTGAATAAATGGGACACATTCGCTCCAAAATAAATAAAACTAAAACATAATCAGGATCTCCAATTATTCATCATAATGCATTGTATGACACTAATAAGAGATGTTTTAATTTTATTTTGTAACAAAAAAAGTCCAGAAGTGTTGGTGATAACAGAAGATGCTTTCTCTCTAGACAAAATTAAATATTTTGATCTATCATGGTACAATTTTGTGAAAACAGTTTCATTATATTTACTAAAGATAATAAGGATACAGAAACTGAATTCAAAATTGCTAGCTGTCAATTTCTTTGCAAAGGAAAATATGTTATTTGTTGGGAGTTTATCGGACTTCTTAAGGAAACACAAATATTTTCTTTGAGAAATTGAATTTATTAATTCAGGACTCTAACTTCAAAATGAAATCATTTTATAATTGCAGGAGATTTAAATATTAATATTCTAGAAAATATTCCCAATGTGTTTAGGGATTTGTTGAAGAGGATTAATTTGTATTGGTTGGTAAACTCGCTCACTAAAGTAACTGAATCCTCTGCAACAGCCATTGATAATATTATAACAAATATACCTTTAAATAAAGTCTCTTTAGTGATTTACAAATATAGTGCTCTCACCATTATTCATAAGGATTAGTCCTGTTGAACTGCTCCCATGTTTTCCAAATAACATTAAACTTTAAAAACAATTGTTAAATTGAAAATTGGGAAAATTTAAACATTATTGAAAGCAGAAACAAAAACTAAGAATATTTAACAACTGTTTTCAGTTCTTGCTAGGAAGTGTCTTGTCCAAAGAAAACAAATTACATTAAACAATTTTAATAGGAATCACTAAATAGATCACTAAAGGAATTCTGGTCTCCAGACGGTTCATGTTATATAATGAAATTCACAAGAGTACACAAAACACAAGTTTTAAAAATTTCTAAAAACACCAGAAAAGAATATGTAAAAAAACGTCATGAGCTGCAAAAGCTTATAAAGAAATGAAAAATCGGACATTGTCATTAAAATGACCTGGAAATTCATTAAATTCTATGTGTATAAATAAATTATAAACTAAAAGTGTATGGAAAAATAATTACTGGAAGTTATGTGTGCTTTCAATATTTTTATTTGCTTCAATTGGGAAACCTCTTTTAAATAATGCTAAACCAGAAAAAATTAATAATTCAAAATATTCTGCACTCCATGACGTTGATACCATAAGTAAGAAGGATATTGCTAGTGCTATAAATTAAAGAAAACATTCAATGTAGAAGGAATCTTCATTTTCCTCTAAGAACTTTGTGTTCCAAAAGCAATGTTGAGGACAGTGAAAACATTTGGCACTGTTAGTACTCTGTATATGGGTTAATTTTCCTTTATTTAAATTATGGAATATCCTTGCGGGGAAAGTCAACAATAAATTACGATAGGAACATGAAATTTGGTATAGGGGAAAAAAATAGAATTGAAAATGTCAAAAAAGCAGCATTTTTAACAGTTTTTTTTGTTTATATCTGATGTAGTATCCAACATAGATACAAAATTGCAGATTTGATGTCTGTATGTGACAGTACCACTCTACAACGTGTAACAACTCGAAAAAGATGTTGTCAATAAATAATTTATCATGCAAATTTATATTAATTCCATTCATTTCAAACGACGACATACACGCGCCTAGCGGCAAGAATGCGAAACGCCAATCCAAAACAATGTCAAATTCAAGATTTTCGACCGGACAATAATTAATTAACGTAACTTACCAAATTTTAAACCTAGGAAGACCTATATAAAAATTAAGCCTAAATATTCGATCTACCCGTAAAAATTAACAACTCAAAGGCAGAGATATGGAAATAAAAATAATCTGCTTTTATCAAGACGACAAAGTCAATCAAATAAATTGCCAGTTTGAAATATAGTGTCAGTATTTCGCCGATTGTTGAAATACAGAAAGCCTCGAGACCAAACAAACCAGGCCTAGATATAATCCATATATCCCTGAATATAAAACGTCACCTGAGTCCTTATTTAAAATCAATAATAAAGGTAAGATCTTTCAAATTACGACAAAAAGTCATAGTCAAAATGGCGGACGAAAGAAATCAAGTGACAGACATTTTAAAAGACACGCCCACCGACAACTAAATCACGTGATTCAAATAGATTCCATAGACAATTGAGATGCGGGAATTTACGATAAATTTAAGATTAAAATCAAAATATGTATATTAGTTTTAAGACAACATATTATTTTAAAAGAAGTTATTTGGATCCTTAATATAGTTTAACAACCTAATTTACAAAATTAGAAGAAATAAATATAAATGAAGTTATTAACAACTTCTCATTTAATAAATTAGAATCATATATTCATATCATTAGTGAACCAAATATAGCCTACATTATCATTTCAAAGAAATACAAATATAAATTCGAACCTCTATGTACATGGTCGAACAATGATTGAGAGTGAAATGGGAGAGAGTTAAAAAATTGGAGGCAAATAAGAAGCATTCCAAGTTTCTGCTACTACAATAATTTTGAAGAAATTTACATAAATTAAAAATATAGTTCCTACATCATGAAAATAATAAGAAGAAATAATATTGAGTGAAAATTTCGAATGTTAATATATATATATTAAAGTTGGTCTGATATGAAGATGATGACAAGACAGATTCTATGAACTGGTGAGATCCTTCCATTTGCATTCCATTGTGTTATTTTTTTTAAATCATAAACCCTAGGTGGCCTGTTCTTTTTTCATAACTATTAGTGTTCACAAGTTGAAAGTGGAATCAATAAAAGCATAAAACTGAATACGAACATCTATATAAAAAAATATAACAAACTTGAACCTAGCTTATTCAGTTTTGAACAGTTATAAATTGTCAACTTCATTCATCTCATTTTTTAATTTTTCTCCATGTACTAAAACTAAAATTAATTCTTTCATTTTGTTTTCCTTTTTTGTCCTTTATATTAAATGGTATTATACCTAATTTCCTTGGTAAAAGCCGCACTAACCTAGTACCCCGAGATTAAGAGATATGAACTATTATATGTATAAAATAATTCCAGAGATATAGACTATAGCCTAATTAATTGTGTTTCCATTGATATTTGTGTTGCAATAATACCCTACGATATGTATATGAACTATTGTGTTGATAAAATAATTCCCAGAGATATGGACTCCAATAATTGCTTGTGTTTTCCATTTATATGTGTGTTATAACAATTACTCGAGAAATATATATATATATCTAAAAAACTCTTACACCATTTAACTTTTTTTTATAATATAAAATTTATAATTTCAATTGAAGTCATTTAAGACAAAGCTTTTATGATAACTAACTAAAAGACTGTAATCAATTTTATTGATAATAAAATAATTTATATCGAAATAGAATCTATATTAATAGTTATATAACAAACGATAAATAATTGAAATTACTGTTAAAAATTCTATATCAAACCCTTGTCTCCCAAGAAAAAGTAATATTATTATAGTTCAAAGATCCAGGGTTATGCCTCAGACATGAGCATAGCTGGTGAGGTCTTTTTCAAATATGTACAACTTCAAGGCCTACTAAGGCTGAGATACTGACACGAAGTCAAGGACAAGAGCATAGGGAGTTTCTTCAAATATGTTTTTAAGGCTAAGATACTGACATGAGCAAAGCGAGTGAAAACAGTTTAATATAAATTTACAAGGTTGTTAGCATCTAGCTTACATCAAGAAAATAGTGATATACATAATTACGAGTTTCAGAAAACTTGTGTAAAAATGGTTTTGAACAAACTTACTCTACTGGATAAAACCCCTTGATCTACCAGTACAACTTAACATTTCCTACAAACGATAAATTTTTGGGTATTATATTTAGAAGATCTGCTTGATTACACCTTACGATAGGGCAGTAAGTAAAGAGGTTTATATAGCAGTGCTATATATAGATTTAAATTTAAGAAAACATCTGATGTAGAAGGGATCACCACTAAGCTTTTAAAGCATTGTTGAGGACAGTGAAAATTTAGTATTGTATAATACCCTGCACATGACCTACTATGGGCTAAATTATCCTTTATTTAAATTATGGGATTTCCAAGCGTAGAAACTCAACAAATCAAAATATAAGAAGAGCTGTGAGAGTTGTAGCTGGCCGGGGCCAAATAGAATCCTGCGAACTGGCTTGTCAAGAGCTATTATTAATATTGAGTTTCCCATGAATGTACATTTTTGAGATTATTATTTATTACAAATATAGATACATGCATAATGTTAAAAGACAAGTGCATGATTATAACACTAGAAAAAGAAATGATTTCTAAAGGAGGCACTGTGGCCCAGCCAAGGAGCCCACCAAACCAAAACTATAATAAGCATAAATTAGGATGTAATGGAAAGGGATTTTAAATAATAAAATATGAATTGGCACTTGCGATTTTGTTGAGCAGTGCAATATGACGTAGAAGGGGGGGGGGGGAGAGACGAGGTCAGTCCATTTTTGGCCACGTGCTAGCTAAATTAAACGGTATGCTTTTCGGCCACTATTAAGGCTTTATCTTGCCGTTATGTCTTTTTTATAAATTATAATAATTCTGTAATCTTTTAACTCGGAGATAAAATAAAATATAACATTTAATTTCACTTGCGTTGCGTGCGTTCATTAGCGTCCTAACCCGACTCCTTGGCCCATTCTGACAAGATTCGGCTAAAGTATACGCGGTCTCCAGCCAGCCGGAGCTTCCAGCTGGTCAAAAGAAGTGGAGACGGTCACAGCACCACAGATTTGAAAAGCATACAAAATTGCCAAGTCAGGCTGAATAAACTGTTTACATTTGTAAGTTATTGATTTATTTGTTTGCTTTGCATATCCTTAAAAATAGTAGCTAAATAAAAATTATTTTTAAACAAAATAAATTGGATTTTTGTATAAAAAAAGGGGAAAAAAAGTGTCTATTAGTACTCCAGTTTCACACCTAGCTTTTGTAAATAAGATTTATTACAATCATAGCTTCCCACTTTACCTTATGATGATGGCTCAACACCACTACTTTAAAAGTCTCCACAGGGATTGAACTCTGAACCTCTCACACATCAAGTGATAGTGTTAGCTGTTAGACCAACACGGGACTCTTTTAACTAAAATTCACTTCGAAACTCGAGTGTACCGGTACTTTCACACATATAAAGTTAGGGGTTTTTTTTGTATTAACTAAGGATATCTATCTTTTTTAATCCACTTAATATTAAAGCAGATGACTAGCTTTTGAGAACCCTATTAAAATTGATTCAATTGCAGACTTTTAATTATTATTTTATTATAGTAATTTTCTTAAAAGTAAACTTCTGAATAGAAATGAAGTATGTTTTAACTCTGTGATGTGTTCTTACAAGTTGTACAAATTGTAAAATTTGTTTACGTTAAAAACAAAAACTTATCCTCACCCTATAGGGTTAGTTTGATAATTATTGTGAAAAATCTAATTTTTGACTGATTTTCATGTTTCTTGTTCTAGGGAAATAAATAAGTGATTTTCGACATCTGTTGTCGTCCATCTGTTATTGTCATTAGGCACGATAGCAGCAATAAAAATTAAAATAGGAACATGAAATTTGGTATAGGAGACTGTATGCTCATATGGAATCCTATTGAAATTCATACAAATTGAATTAAACATCGTCAAGTGTTTAATTTCATTTAAACCGTTTTTGGTTCATATCTACATTTATAACACCCCCATATTATATAAATATTTCAGATTAGATTCTGCATGTAATGGTACGACCAACCCTAACTCTGAGTTAATTATTATCTCTAAAATCAGTTATTGTTAAAAATGTAATTTCGAATCCTGACCTCACAGAATAGTAAGATATTTGTATAGTGGTTTGTTGGCAGATCCCTCCAGGATGAACATTCCAACTGCCGAGTGGTCTGTAGACTGATCCTGATACCATTGACATAGTTCGTCGTCTAAGAGCTGATTTCCAACGAGACAAATCTTCCATCTATATTTCTGCCAAATCACTCCTACTGAATACGAACTTGTCCTGCCCTTCTGAAACATGTAAGATATTATCCTCTGTTTATCCTCATTCCTTCCTTCTACAAGATCTTGACAATCGGTGACCAATGTGATCACAAGAAGAACAGCACGATGTCACAGGAACCATCAAGAGGAGTAACCACTGAACCAGTAGCCACTGTCAATTTTCCAGCACACATACGGCTCAGGGCACTTTCAATTTACACGAAGAGGATTTTAGCCACCATTTCAGAGGATGATTTAGAACGACTGGCAGCAGTAGCTGATAAAATGCTGGAAGTCAGTGCTGTCAGCACAAGTCTCAGTAAGATTCAATGTAGTCACCAGCACCTTGTTAAAACATCTTGTATGTGAAGTATATAGATTACGATAGGACATGGACTAAGATAACAACCAAGAGAGACCAATGGGATACGAATAACCTCCTACAGTTCAGTACACAAGGAACTCGACTTTGGAGTAAGACACTCTTTCGCCAGGACATTCATCAGCACAGATGGTCACAACACCATCATAGGGGCTGACTTCCTCACCAAGCATAATTTACTAGTAGACATGACTAGGAAGCGCTTGATCGACCAGACTATGAGGTTAGAAATTAAAGGAAGAATCATCAGCGCAGAGCCACCACAAGTACGAACATCTCTTGCAAAAATATCTCAATCTAGTTAGTCCAACTCCAATAAAGGCATAACGTCAACTGACGTCATGCATTACATAGAGACAAAAAGACTACCAGTGCACACTAAGGTTAAGATGCCTGCCACCTACAGCACATCAAGCAGCCACATTGGAATTCAAGCAGATGATGGAAGTAGGAGTCTGTCGCCTATCTAAGGGTTCCTGGTCTAGTCCTTTACATCAGTTGTACAAGAAGGATGAAACTAAGCTGAATGACCGATATGGAGTCCCTAACCTTTATGATTTCACTAATCAGCTATGCTAAAGCAAGATTTACTCTGTCCTAGACATAGACCGAACCTACCATCACATGTACAATACTGGTTACCACATGTTTCGGAAGAGAAGTCAATATAAGAGCTAGATTTATAAAGAGCTGCTATGCCTGTAGGTCATATCTACTCATGAAATTTAAGTTTTGTGTTTGGAATGGTTTCTTAAAGTTCGAGTTATTGAAAAAGTAAAATAAAAAAGATACCAATTTAATCAAATTGTTGCACTATTTGGGTTGAAGAGAACTGTACAGATGACAGATATGCTTTTTTGGACACAGGAGGACCACAAAACAAATATCTCTGCAAAAAAAATGTGACAGTGGTTTTTTGATCATCACATACTTTTCCCTATATATATGAGAAAATAAAAATTTTATTTATAAGAAAGTGTATTTTAAGAATTAATAATTAGGTTTGTTCATGTTTCATTTTTTATTGCTTATAATCTATTTTAATATATTCTCTGAACAACTTTATTCAGATGAAATTGATAAATTTAACAACACAGAGTAACATTAAAGTTCTAAATGTATAATGATTACTTATCGCCAGCAATTCTGACGTGTTTTTGGACTTTATCATTCATCATCGGAGGACGAAAAATGTTTGAAACATGTGTCGTGTATAAGTGATTAGAGAGAACTTAAAGGATTGCTAGCTGAAAGTGACACCAAAGTTATAGATGAGTATATCTGGTTGCGAGTAATAAGTATAATTTTAGAGTTTTGATACGAGTAATAAGTTTTAATGTTTTAAAATACAAAATAGGCCTAAATGTTGGCAAGATTTTATAAAACAAATCCTATATTAAATTGTGTCATAAATCAAAGTTTTAAACCATTTAATCAAAGTAAATATTTAAAGATATAAATGGTGTAAACACATTGCACAAACTTTCTCACTCATCCATCCCCAAAACCAAACAAACCAAAACTAATTGTGAATTTGAACCATAGATTTCAGTTTGGCAGAGTTGTGAATTAAAATGTTAAAATGACCATGGACGACATCTTTATAAAAAATATTTATATATTTAAATAGGGCATAAACTCGGTTTGCTTGTGCCATAAACGGATCCTTAGCATAATAAGTATTTTATTAAAATAAAGCTTTTAATGACAATTAATTGTCAAGGATCAATTTTATATTTTGTTTATTAGTCCTGAACCGTACGAATTTACTAGGGATTTTGCACATGATTTGTATTATTAATCTTTTCATTTCACTAAAATTGGAACAAAATTGTTAAAGCTGATTAAGATAAATTATATATTTTAAACGTCCCCGTGACTTATCTGTTTTGTTTTTTTACTGAAAATTCATAAACCGAGATTTTTGGATAAATTTTGGACTGATGTGTTTTGTTTAGTTAGAGCCATTTTGTGATTTTCTGCTTTTACCTTTATTGTAGCTATCCCCAAATTTTGAGTTCAAAATAAAATGGGGGAAAAAACGAGAATGGCAAAGATATGCCAAAATACTAAATTTGATTAAAATCAGTCAATGAGTTTGTGCTGTAGACGCAGACAACAGACAGCTATCATTCCAAAAAACATAATTTTGGATCCAGGAGATATCATAATGAATAGGCTATATAAGCAAAAACTTTGACACCACTTTTTTGACTCATCACTTTTCTCTACACTACAAAATATATGAGAAAATAAAAAACTAAACCTTGTACCAATACGTAACTAACGTATATTACTAAACTTATACCACAGTTAACTGTATTTTCTTTGAATTCTGAAGCCAAAGATAAATATTGGTTAAAGTTAAAATGCTAAACAATAACCAGAAATGATTATTTTGTTATCGATCTTTGACATTGAGCAATCATATTGACATTGGATATTGATTTCATATCGTATCTTGTCAGTTTTGCAATCAAACATTAACCACGTTTATACATAGTTTGGATAAAGTCAGATAAATTTTCATCGTTGTTTGTTGGTAATATTAAAAATCATAATCAAAGTTGATATTATAAATTAGGCTACAGACATAAAAATAATAGCAATTTATTAAAAAATGTAAAAACTATAGTAAACAGCTAGAGAAAAATAATGTGACATCAGAGAAGGAAGGAAGGTCGACTGAAGTTGTGTGATCTTCATAATAAGGGAAGTTGTAAAAAAAAAAAAGAAAAGAAAATGGGAGTATGATAACGACACAGAGATAGCCTTTATTAATATAAAGAAAACCTATGACAAGGTGTAGAGAGAGAAAAATATATGTGGATGGGTTTTATAGGTAGTGGAATTGTAGACAGAATAAAAAGGATATTTGAAAAGTACAAAAATTGGGTAAAAATGGAAGAGAAATATTTTGACTGTTTTTTTTACATAAATCACCTTTCCTTTTTAACATAATAATGGATGAAGTCACTACAGAAGTACAAACCCATAGACAAGCAGAGAAACTGAAGAAATTAATTATTATTTATGAAAAAAAATTTTTAACAAAATTGGTATTATTTTCCAAAATACAGTCTAAAATAACAATTTTTAATCTGAATGGTAGATTAGAATACCCATGTTAATCTCTTACGATTAACAAATATAATTTTCATGCACTAGATCGAGTGTATTTTTAATCTGTTTCTGACCAAAAACCATTTACTATTATTTGTCAATAATTAAAATCGATAAATCAGATATATTATTATGCTGAATAAATTATAATTATAGAGTATGAAGTGAACATTATAAAATAACCATCATAAAAGGAAGAGGGAGCAATTATGCTTTAGGTTAATTTAAATCAATTAATACGTTAAGAGGAGAAATAACCATTAACATAATTTTTCAATTTGTTAATTTCTTGTATAAGTAATTTGAGTTGTATAATCTTGAGAATCAGTCAACAAATAACAGTCAATGCCACACTTGAATACAAAACAAAAATACTTAACAACAATCATAAAACCCATAAATACATAATAAATTCAATGTTCTTAAACCATTACTTATTTTTATATTTAATTATTTTATAATTCTTCGAGTGTTCCCTAAAATAAAATAAATTCTTTACATCTTTAGATCAATTTATATAAATTTATACATCAAATAAATAAATAAAATTTAATAGCAATTAGTATATGTCGAGTGAATATTAATATAATAAATGTTAATTTGGTGTAGAAATCATAGTCTCTAGACAAAGAACAGGCCTCTGACTGACAGTAGTTGGCACAAAATAATGAAGGTACATAAAGTCCAATTTCATCTGAGCCAAAGTTTAAGGCGCAGTGCGTCAACACCATTAAGATAGTACCTGAAGAGTCGTTTATCCCTGACAAAACCTAAATTCTCATAGAGACGCAATGCTGGCCGGTTCGTTATTTCAGTTTCCAAAACGACCTGTATCATATTAAAAAGAAATGTTAACAAATTACTTCATTGATTTTTAAAGGTTATAAATAAATCAAACAATACAATTTTCATCTTTTTATTTATTTTATAATCTAATAAGATTATGCGAGACCATTTTGGTTTTAATACTTAGTTTATAGAATCATTTGGTATAATCTTTGAAAGCGTATATATAAATATAATGTATTTGAAAACAATTATAAAGTACATAAAACCCAAATTTTCTTATTTATTTATAAAATATGACACTGTATAGTTGGCACAACTAGATCTTCAGTCTGGCTTATAATCTAAGCTGGGGGTATGGTTTACCTAAAGCTAAGAAGAGGAGGGATGAAAGAAATTTTAAAATCAAAATATGGTTTGTAAATAATATTTTAGAACCTTTTGTTTTTGATTAACATCAACACTTTTAAGGGTGTTAAATTTATGAGGATGAAAAACCATTAGAAAGGAAAAGGTTAGACGATTAATAAGAGTTTTGAACCTCAATCAAAACCCAATAAAGAAAAGGAAGACTATCATCAAATCTTTAAAAGTTGTATAAAATTAAAAAGTTATATCCAAAGATAATAAGATGGATAATCCAACAAGGTTTTTATAATTCAAGATCAAAATGAGGTATATAAATTATGAAGTCTTTTTGAAGTAAGGTTTGTTTTTAAATAAAAAGAACACATGAAAAGATACATTTTTATTGTTGTTCAAATGCGAAGAACCTCTCGATTATCATCACCTCATAAAAAAAAGGAAGAAAAGAGCATAAAATAAAGAAACCTTAACTCTTGAATACTCTAATAGCGCCAGGGTTGGAAAAAACATGAGTTAGTCGAGAGAGGTCTCATCATAGAAAAGATAAAAGAGAGGGACCAAAACCAAGACAATATGAAGAAAGTTATAGATCCAGCTGTGATATGTTGGGATTGCAAAGCCCATATTCAATAAAATGAGCCCCTGAGGGTATTAAAATATAAAAATGACCAAGATAAAACTTATTATAACCAAAACAAATTTACATATATCTTCTTTATTGTTTTCCAACATAATAATCATCAACTCCAAGTATTTTATATATTGTTTCAACTGCTTTCTTATTTAATCTTCGTAAAAATTCACAAGTAAGTAAAGCCAGCCTTCAGTTTGTCATCGTTTTCAAAGTGCTGCAATCCAAGTCATTTTTTAAAATGTGAAAATAAGTGATAACAACTTGGTGAGAGATCAGTACTATAGGGCGGGCGATAAAAAATGCACCAGTCAAATTTTGGCACTTGTCACGCAAGGTTGAGCCTTATTGTGAAAAATAAAAAGTTTCCTTAACTGGATAACAAGTGAGGTTTCCACAGTAAACATCAGCATTAACAGTTATTCCACTTTTCATAAAATCAATCAATAAGAAAACATTCTTATCCCCTCCCTAAAAAAACAGTGATGATAATTTTTGAGGCAGAAAATGCTTGCTGAAACATTTGTGTTTATGGAGATGATGAAGTTAGTATTTCTTTGAATGGTGTCTTGTCTATATGGGTATGAAACTTTGGTTTTATTCGGTGACAAGTGTTCAAACAGCCCAAATCCTTCCATTGTAAAAGACTGCAAAAATGTTTAAGTTGAAGCCACAGATTTCTGTTTGTATGTGTTAATTAACATTTTCGGTACCTATTTGGCACACAGTTTATTGTAATGAAGTTTCCATTACTGTTAGTAAACTGCTTCGCTCTTTGTTATGAATATTCATTTGTCCATCCAAAAATAAACGATATCGCTGCCTAACTTTTCTGTTCACTAACAGCTGATCCATAAACTTCAAGAAGATACTTATGAATTTCAGCAGCACTACTGTTGTTTATCAACAAAAATTGTAATAACGTAAAAAATTAAAGCCTATTATATGTTTAAAAGTACGCGGTAAAGTACATATGGGGGGGGGGGAAGCTGTTGAAACAATATTCAGTCTTCAGTAAATTCATTTATAAGAACAGAATAGATTTTCAAAACAAGAAAATAAATAGTCATGTTTAATCTTAGTATCATTTATTTAATAAGAAGTGTTTATTAGTTTGTGTGAAAAATAGGGGTATGTGAAGTCTTTGTAAAAGCAAAGCGGAAAAGACGCTTTCGAGAGGGAAATAATCCAGTTAGCAACAAGCAGTCGAAGTCCAGCAGTTGGAGTGATTAGATGTGTTTGGTGGGTAGAGAGACTTAACAGAATGTAGTGCAAAAGTATAAAAAACTGTTTTAATCTAAAAGTTTGTCATCATAGACAAGTATTAGTGAGCGGTAATTGCTCGTGAATAAACTTTTTCTAACAAAAAGACTGAGAAACGTATTTTTGAGTAAAGTGATGCAATACTTGCACGTGGTTGTAGACAATGAACTTTAGAGACAGACATAACTTTTTATGTAAATGTAGAACAATGTACTTTGTGCCAAAAGACGTTTAAAAAGGAATTCTCGACGTGTGTGATCGAAATAATGTCAGCAAATCTCTCAACATGTGCGAATAATGGCGGAGTACCATTACAAAAGCCGACATCTCAGCGATCATCATGACTGGATGAATTTTCAACCAAGGACTGGAAACCGGTGTTAAAGAACACTAAAAAATCAAGTATTGTTAAACCATTTAAGATAACTATTTGTTCTATGTATTAGCGTAAGATTTTGTAATTTTGATAATTTCTTACATCATTATTTTATTGTTTTAAAATCAAAGATGTCTAATAAATTCAATAACTTAGTCAGATAAAGTAAATTCAATATGAAGAAATGCAGATAATACTAAACTGTTAGTTTCACTAAGTAATTTTCTGAAGTTGCAACTTAAAACTTAAAGTAAATTCAGGATTTTTTTATTTAAATTCAAAACCTTCTTAAAAGGTAATAAAATATTTGATCATAGGATGTATAATATTAGTTATTTACATGATATATTTCAATAATGATGTCTATGTACTGATATTTTATGTTTAATAAATCTTTATGTTAATATTTCAGCCAAAGTGTTTTCAATACTACCAAATTTCACTGTGGAGTACACTTTTAAAAGAACTTGCGACCCTGAAAATAAATTTAATTAAATTCTTCTTCTTTTTTTTTATTGGTAAGCTAATGCTACCTGGCGCCCATAAATTGCTGAGCAAATATTTTAAAAATAATAATATTAAATTCAGTTTAATTTTTTTATTAAAATAACAGAAAAATAAGAACTCTTCAAGTTCAATCATTTTAGAATTATTACAAAATGTATCACAGCACAAACCTCACAGTTAGTATGATAATTGTTCATAACACCCATTTAACATTGTTGTTCACGCACCACAAAAATTATGCATAATATACCAACAAATAGCTGGTTTTATATTATAATAAAATACAGCGCATGCATGATCCTGCTTCATAGCCAAAATCGGTTATAATAAAATAACAAACTTTACTTTACAAAATACTCCTTTAATTTAAAAATGAGTTCATCCCCTTTCACTAATACTTATGAGCATTATACAAATGAAGGTGGGAAATAATTATAAAAGAGAACAAAAATATGGGATAATATACTAAAATTTAGTATGAAGACTAGGTTTTACAAACTATTGGAGAAGTTCGTTAACCAGAAGTTGATGCCTATAAATTTGAAAATCTCAATTAATTTTCAAATTTGCAAATGTTTCTTTGAAAATATTTTATTTTAAGCTATAAATTGTACAATCCCCTACTATACTCAATCTGTGCAACGTTTATATTTACATCCAATGTTGTCTAAACCTCTTTTTTACAAAGCAAAATAAATTTTTTAATAAAAATATAACCTCAAAATTAGAAACAAATTCAGCAATACTACAAAAAACATGTTATATTTCTTGATTCAAGACGAACATCATTTCCAAAAAAAATTTTGCTTGCTGAAAACAAATCCAGTAGTAAAAATTGTGTTGTACATCATAATTTTGAAAAGAACAAGGTTGAACATGCAAAAAAGAGTATTTTTAGGAATTTTTACAGGTATAATATCTAAACGGGGAATTAAAATCATGTATAACATTTATGGTTTAGTAAATTTAAAATAAAGCCAGCACGGGTGGAAGTTTTACAAAGCAGTTACATACAGGTATATCCTACTAAATTCTTATTTAAATTAATATGTGCGTAAATCTGATATGAAGATCTAACAAGTAAATAATTAATCCCTCCTCATTAATAAAAGACTTTACGTTTCTCGAATTTCCATCTGTGCTTGCTCGCTTTTAACTGATGAAAAAAGTTACACATCTTTCATTATTTAATTTGATCCTGTGGCCATTTTGTATGAGAACTTGACATTTTTACTTAATCAAGCTGTAAAAATTAATCTTTTTGGAGTGTTTAATATTGTTTTTCTCAAAATTGTGATATGCTACACAATCTGCTGGATTTGTTTTCACTAAAAAAAAATCATATGGAAATGATGAGTCGGACACAGTTCAAAAAATTTTGTAGCAAAATGTAATAGTTCTAGTTCCAAAATTTCAGATTAATTTAACAATGTGGTTTCCTTGAATATAACTGCTATTAAAATAGCGGTTATTTCAAACAGTTTTTGTAGTTCTTCTTTACCAAGGTTCTACATAGCTGTAGACTAGGTCTGTATAGCTTATTTTTGTAGATAATATTACCAAGGTTAATATGACAAACGGAAATGATAAAGAGTCAAGAAATTCATGTTCTTTAATATTAGCACTTTAACTGAATGCCTAGTATTGGTACTTCTAAGAAAACAGACAGGAAGTAGACCCCCCCCTCCTAATGACACTGTAAAAATCAAATTTCCAGCTTTCCACCAAATAAATTGTTAAAAATATCTTTAGTAAATATAAATTTAATCCTTTTAGAACATACAGTTAATTATATAATTACTAAAGATTGTAATAATTTATTCCTTTCATCTAAAACTGAAGGCTTGAGTTTATTTAGTTTAAATTTATACTGGGAAAAATTTACTTTAAATTGTCAGGCGCCAGCTTGTGAGAAAAGCACAAACACTTATTTATTTTACTGTTTTCTTGGGTCGTGAATTTCGGGAAAATGTACTCATATATGATAAATGATCATGAAATACATACATTAATTCATAAAAATTTGTATATATATATATTAACCCTGGAATGGTATCCATTAGTAATTTTTACACACTCTGTTAGTTTTTCTAATAGGGTGACTAGGTTTTTGCAGCGACTGTACCTAACAAAGAGACCATCCCTTTCCACCTTCGTCTGAGCATAATTCACCAGTTTTAGTGTTTATTAGACTTTCTAACTGTGTAGGAGAAGTGATCTTTCGTAATTTTTATGAATAGACACCAGTTCCGTAACTTTTTAGTTAGTGTAGTGTTTTGTAAACATTTGGTTTATTTAAAAAAATTTAAGAGTATTTAGAGCATAATTGCTGTAAATATTCTTGTATTTTATATATTGTGTATTTTAGCCGTAAGTAGCAAATTTAAAAAAGAATTTTAAAGTGAATAATTTCTGTAAATATTCCTGTATTGTATATATTATAATAAAACTTTCATTATTATTTATTTTATTTAAATTGAATGTTTCTAAATTTTATTATTTTATATCTCGGGGTTTTTGGTTGGTGCCGGCTTATCTTCAAGAAATCATTAATAATAAAAAAAAAAATCATAAATCAAATATAACATAAAAAAAAATCAATCAATAACTATAAAAATGTATTATCGAAAATAACAAAAGAAAATATATATATTTCCAATATATATATATATAAAAAAAAAACAATTATCAACACTTTCAGTTTCTCTTCTTAATCAATAAAAAAAAAATATATATTTAAACAAAAAAAATAGTTCAATCTCACCAATAGCTGTAATATTTTCTTTTCTCAAAACTGTTTCTTGGTTATTGTTTATTTTAATATTTTTGATCCTTTATCCATATTTTTACCATTATTTTACTTTTTAAATTGTATTTTACAAATTATAACATGTCCACTTTTCCTTATTAAATTATTCACCTTCTTTTTTTCTACAATTATTTAAATATTTTGTTATGATTCATTATTTGACCATTTTGTCTTATTTAACCTTAAATATATTCCACTGCCTGTCCATATCACACATTAAAACCGTAATGAAAATTTCTCTCTTCTTCTTTCTCCTTTTCACTGTTGTTTTCCATCACATGTTTTACTTGTTGTTTTGAACATATGTTTTCTTCCTTTTACTGATTTGTTAACTAGATCCTTTATATATATATATTAATAAATTAATTTAAATTTTTTTAATTCATATATTTAAAATAAGTTAATGAAATAAAATTTTTTAAAAAATGAAATACTTGAACAAACTCCATATAATACTTGTCTTGATCAATAAATTTCCAAATTTATGCTCTTTGTATAGATCCACTTTTCAACATTATTTTGAATTGTTATAATATTTAATCCGTAAGTAGCAAATTTGAAAAATAATTTCGTGATTTTCGTGTGTTAAGTTATTCAGTATGGTGTTGCAATCTTCAGAAATTGACAAACTTATAAAATGTAAGTGATCTTAGTGATGCTGACGATAAGAGTGAAAATGAATTGGAGGACAATACACTCTCCAAATCTCAGATGATTATGTACCATCGAGTGATGAATGTTCAGATGAAGACTTGGATGATCCTCCGTCTAAAAGAAAACAATCTAAACAACCTTTAAGGACTTTGAGTCTGAAAATATGGGCCTTTACGTACTACAAGTGATTTATAATCATCTCTAGAAACACCAGATGAAGTTGTCACGTCAACTTCTACGGCCAACAATTTACATGATTAGCCTTCAATTTCAAGTGTACCCTGCCACTCTGCAACATCTAGAACTATAGAAATTATGAAAGCGAAGAATGGATACAAATGGACAGACGAAAATCTGTAAACCTCTACCAGAACTATAGCAAGGAATATTGTTCATCCGAAAGGTGCAGGCAAAGTTGTATTTACCCCTTTACAAGCATTTCAACTTTATTTTACTGATGATTTAATAAACAAGATAGTCACACACACAAATAATGAAATATTAAGAAAACAGGAAAACTACAAAATAATCAAGTTTTCTATAAGCGAAACAAATCCAGTAGAAATAAAATCCTTGTTAGGGATTTTGATTTTCAGCGCTTACCGCAAAGATAACCATTTGAACACTGTAGATATGTTTGATATCAATGTTAGTGGAAATGTATACAAAGCAACCTTTACAGAAAAATGCTTCAGATTTCTAATCGACTGCTTGATTTGACGACAAAGAAACAAGGGAGAAAAGAAGAGCCAACGACCGTTTTACAGCCATTCGTGAAGTTAGGAGTATAATCATTGCTTCGTGTACAGCCTATTATGAACCAAGGCTCTATAATATTATTACAATAGACAAACAATTATTAGCCTTTAGGGGGAGATGTCCCTTTAAAATGTATTTACCAAAGAAACCCGGAAAATATGGCTTGAAAATAATGATGATTTGTGATAGTGGCTCGAAATACATGCTTGTTGATGAACCTTACCTAGGAAAAGGTACAATAAATACTAAAACTTCCGTAAGTCAGTACCATGTTGAAAATTAAGAAACCTTTTCAAGGGTACTAACAGAAATATTACCGTGGATAATTGGTTTTCAAGCATACCATTGGCTGAGAGCATGGCTAAAGAACAGTACACTCACAGTAATCAACACCTTTCATAAAAATAAACCAGAAATTCCACATTTTATGGTTACACATAAAGGAAGACCTTTGGGGGATACCAAGTATCTTTTCAATGGAACTATAACCCTTTTATCTCACAAATCACAATCAAACAACGTTGTATGCCTCATATCAACAATCCACCAAGACAAAGGAGTATCAAATGACAAACCTATTATAATTGACCATTATAATCAGACAAAAGGTAGTGTGGATACTTTAGATCAGATGTGTAGTACGATGTCATATTCTAGGAAGACCAAGTGTTGGCCGCTATGTATTTTTTATGGACTGATAAATACTGCTGGAATGAACAGTTACATAATATTGAACAGAAACCTAACTGCTAAAAGAAACGGTTGTAATGAAATGCCAAGGAAGAATATCATGAAAGCTTTACAGCAGACGCTAGTTACACCATGGCAGTAAGCTCGTCTTTAAATTGCTATTCTAACTCGATCCCTGAAGACAATCATTGTGGGTGTCCTGGATAACAATGAACCCGGGCCTCTGACAAAAAGACAAGAAAAAGAAGAACCAAATGTGGAGAATGTGTCCTTACCAAAAGAGAAGGATGATGACTAACTACTGTGGAAGATGTGACTTGAACATAGAGGAGAATTCTGCCGAACCTGCTCCGAGGACATGTAAATTCAAACGTCATATATCTGCATGGTAAAGGCCTATGGCAACGAACTTTGTTTAGTATTTTTAAAGTGCACCTTTTACTTTAATAATCCATTAGTAATACAGTCAATTTTTGTATATGCATTTACTTTATTAATTATTAAGATACCAAAAAAGAAACAGTGTTAGTAAATATTTTTTTTGCAAAATATTTTGAAGTAAATTTTTTTTTTAATATGTTTTGCTATATTTGTTGAAATAAAAATAATTTTTTACAAAAAAAAAAATTACCTGTTTTCTACGTAAAATAGTTACTATCGTAAAAATACGAATAGATACCATTAACATATTTCCAAGAAAGGATTCCATTCTAGGATTAAACATACAAATTTTGGTTAAGCGGTTTGCTTAACTCCTCCTGAAATACATACATTTTATAATACAAATTATAGAACAAGATTCCTATAAACGACAAACATATTTTATATTAAAAGTATAAATAAAGTTGAAATTTCAAATAAAAGTTCATAAAGTTCTTTTTTCATATTTAATTCACTAATAAAATATGTTTTGCACTACTTATGACATTCCATCTGAAACTTCATTTTTATCAAACTCTTTGGCACAATAGTTTTCATATTTAAGTTATTATGGCTATTTTCTTTACAATAGACAATTAGTCTCAGCTCTTTAAATAAAATAAATTCTTTTTTTTTAAGTAAAAAGTTCAATTTACTCAATTGTTCATATTAAAATTATAAAACTCAATTTTACGCTCATACCAAGGTGCAATTATCACCGATTTTACTTTAAAGTTCAAAGTTTAAAAAACTATTTTCAGTACTGAGTTACACAATGAGCATCGTTCGTAGCTCTAGAAGATCAAGCTACCAACTCATGATGAAGTTTAAGCGTTCTTAATTCAAAACTACTCTTTTCTCAGAGACCAATTCGCTAGTAGTCTGTATTTTTTTTATTACTCATCTCCCCACTACACACTTTCCTTCTATTGGTTTTCTTATGGAATAATACTGTGCACTCTTATGTCTGACAAAACTATTTCCAATTATTTTACAAAATATAATTTTTCCTTAATTTTATTACACATACCAAATTACTTAATTTTATTACAATTATGAAATCTTAAACTAACATTTCTCATAAGTTTTCCGATTGTTTCTAAATCACACACATACATAATCCTGTAAGTTTAACAACTCTGAAATCTAGTCTGCCTGTCTACAGTCAACTTCTGAATTATAGTTTTTTGTCTTTGAACACAAATAATCGATGCAATAAAATACTTTTACAATTTCATTACATTTATTGATTAATCACGTTACTTGTAACTACTCCATTTCTCCCAATCAAATATATCTTGATATAAAAATCTCAAAATTGTGAACGTTAAAAAATGCTGATTAAATGATATAATGCCGATCAGACTTTCTGGTTTTAACATTTTAATAATATACATTATTGTTTGAAATTAAATTACAACATTTGTTTACTAATTTAATTCGATAGAAATTAAAAAACAAATGTTTGACAAAAAACCATGTTAACTCATATGTAGGTCTAGTGGATTGCATTTGTAGTGAATGTTGTTGTTTTATAATTGATTTTACTTTTTTTTCTTTTTTTTTTTGTTTTTAGATGATAGTGTTTATATCTGATTGGTGTTTATTATTTCTTATTGTGTATATTTTACTATAAAAATGTTGGTTATAAATACTTGAGAACTGGGTGAAGTAGACAGTGTGTTAGATTCTGAACTATCTGATACTGAATTTAGTTAGGCAATTCTTGAGATTATTTTGGTAATACAGAATTTAATTTTGAATTTAGATGGTACTGTC
The DNA here is from genome assembly GCA_963513935.1 of Aphrophora alni. NCBI lineage: Eukaryota > Metazoa > Arthropoda > Insecta > Hemiptera > Aphrophoridae > Aphrophora > Aphrophora alni. Next base: position 61,091,339 of record OY740775.1, on the reverse strand, counting down.
GATGATTGTACACAAGTAATATATAGCTTGAAGTTCCTACAGATCTAAGCTTATAATCAAGTAACGAGGAGAATGAAGTTGTTTCACAAACTGTATACAAACTAACTGTTTGTAAAAACCTAATAAACCCTATAGAAAACATGTTCCAGAATTTAAAAAATTCTTTCCTACAGTAAAATTGTGTTACATTTACTCAACTAAGCCTATAATTAAAAATGATACGGTAACTAATTTTCAAAATTTTTGAATAATCGAAACAGTAATAAGAATAAATAGTTATACAACTATATAAAATTATATAGGTTTAATAAAATCCCTTATTTTCAAAAGAAAATGCTAAAAAAGTATTGAAATATGTTAATAAATGAAAATGTTATTATTTTTTTAAAACCCTTGAATATGCTTAGTTATTGAATATGAACCATTGAATATGAGTTTTTATTTTTATTATGCTCAAAAAGTATACTGTGTTTCAAAAGGGTTAAATATAAAAGAGTTATACTGGATAGTAAATGTGTGATAAAACAGAGGATCTTAATAACAAAAGTCTAAAAATGGTTTTAACTTTATCAAGTCGTAGATAATACAGTTTAGTTGACATAAATAAATCATTAGACCTGTCTCTTGTTTGTAGAATGACTGGTAAACTGACCTTACAAACAAATTTATGGTGTAGATAAGCCGATGTACAAATAACATTTCTAAGAAACTATGTCACTTACTTCGTCTGCTGAATCGGCCACCATTGCTCGAATTGCTTTTAACACTAAATTTGATCCTAAACAAAATAAACCCAGCAAATTTAGAGTATTATTTCATAACATAGTTATAGAAATACTTAAAATAATATATATTTAACACATATATTTATTTATGGATATACATATTACATATGATCCAATTATCTAGGGTCAAATTTGGAAATCTCCAGGGATGAATGAATTAAAAAGACAACTGAGGGAATCGGTTTGTAATAATGTCTAGACCTCCCCCTCCATAATATCCACACTTGAATGGTTATCATTGTTATAAACAATAGAACTGTTTATATTAAAAAAAAAAATCGCGTCTTGTGATTATTGGAATTTTATGTAAGTATAAATTTTTGTTTTAAACATATTTTTTATGGATATGTATAATTATAATATATATTTTGTAACAATCTAAATTTTGATGGATGTGGGATTGAGGATTAAGAAAGGTTAGGTTAGGGAAATAAAAGAAATGGGTGTAGGATTGGTAACTAGAAGATAATAAATTAAGAGGATATAAAAGAAATAAAAAGCTAATGGATCTTAAAAGACAAATATAAAGAAGGGAAAAGGGACATATTTGAGAATATAACCTTGCTAATAAAGAGAGAGAGAGAGAGAGTATAGAATTATTTAGACTAGAAATGTAGTGCTAGGCATAGAACTGTTAGAAAGAGTAAACGTTGTAAATGAATAAATAAGGGAAAGTAATAGTAATAAATAGAAATGGTAGTAAATTAAACATGAAACTATAATAAAATCATTGTACTTACCATAAAATCAAGCGTGAAATATAAAAGAAGTCCAACTCAAGGATGAACACGGGTTAAGTATGTTAAGAAGTTATTGTAAATATGTTAAAAGAAGTTATATGTTAAAATTAGAGCAAATAAAAGAGATGTCTTAAGAGATGGGGAAAAAATTATCTTAAGATATAGGAACTTCAGGAATAAAATATAATAATTATGTATAAGACTTTGATAAGTGAAAGTTATGTTGCATAGGAAATTGTGTAAGCCTAAATTAGATTCACTATGAACAGCTGATTATAGAGCTGCTATATTTGTTGTTGATATAGGTGAATTTTATAGGAATAGCGGTAAATATGAACTCATTCTAAATACGAGGGAAATGATTGAAAAATATTAAAATTTAAATAAATTTAAAAAGAATAAAATAAAGATTGTAAAAATTAGAAATAGGCTATGAAGTAAGACGTATTGTATGAAAAGTGTTGTGTGGAATTAACGTAGAAAATGTTCAAAGTGGATATTAAAATTTTTTATTAACAATTTGGATACACTATATATAATGTAGGTAGAAATGATTGAACTAAGTATGTGAAATCATTCAATAAAAAATATTGTGATTAACCAAATAATTTTATCATCAATTTCAATTCCATTGTTCTTTTGGTTGCAGCAGATTTTGTGTTGGCAATACTATACGAACCACATTTAAAGATATGATTATCCAATAAGATCAATATATACAAAAATATCAAAATATCCGGCAAGAATGAGCATTAAACATTTGGTGAATGAAGGTAAATTAAATAGATTTGATGTTACCAATACAGCAAAATGTAAGGTCTGTAACAAAGGCAACGATTCTATTAAGCATAACCAGAACCAGCAATGTGACAAATGTGAATGAGACACCACTTTCAAAACCTGGTAAAGGAACAGGGACAAGGGGAATTGTCACTGGAGATAATAATTACAAATTCATTGCTCCAGGAAATATCACAGGGGAGAGAGAGAGAGAGAGAGGGAGAGAGAGAGAGAGAGAGAGAGAGAGAGAGAGAGAGAGAGAGAAGAGAGAGAGAGAGAGAGAGAGAGAGAGAGGGGGGGGGGAGAGAGAGAGAGAGAGTGAGAGAGAGAGAGGGAGGGAGAGATGGAGGGAGGGAGGGAGGGAGAGAGAGAGAGAGATTGGGAAATCAGTGCTTTGGTGGATAAAAGAATAAGAAGATTTTAAAGATATTATACCTTTTGATTTATTAAACAAATAATATTTTTCTTTAACATTTGAACAATAATAAAGTTAAATATTTTTTGTAAATGTGTTAAAAATTACTAAAATATTGAGATTTTAGTTATAAAAAAATTGAATAATTATATTTTTATTTATTTATTATTTAAAAGCTATACCATTTATTTTTTAGAGAATTTTGTGTTTCGGATTTCCCTTTCTTTGAATAAACAATTAAATATCTTTCTCATTGATAATCTCCTCTAAGGCTTGAGAAATTTTTGAGCAAAATTTTGTTCTCAATGTCTATCATTTTTTGCTTGCACGAACTGTATAATTTTTGAGACTTCCAATTCATCACATATTTTAGTCAGAAATGTGGGTCATCAGTAAATAATTTTTAATTACTTTATTATATAAAATCAAAAATTTGTTCCACTCATGAAATGCTAGTTTTCAAAATTCGATACATTTCATTTCTACAATCATTATAAGTCTGTCTTCGCCCATATCTGTCTGTGAAATATCAAGTCATAAGACAAGTTGCTAAAACCTTCCTACGAACATTATGTGAAATAGAACATTAATGATATAAAATAAAATCATTAAAAATAATGAAATCGAATTGAAGAACAATATTACTAAAATAAAGTTAAAACGTTAAAGACTACGATTTCAGCAATAACAGAAGACTGTGTTAATATCGAAAAGAAACATTTTAAAAACCAAAATATCTGACCACTGCAGTAATTATTATTGAATTTTGACCAATATCAAATGCTCTTTCTTTGTGCATGAGTTTACAATGTTAAAAACAGCAAGTTAAAACTGATCATGAAAAGAAAAACTACAGCAATGGAAACTTAATGAGCTCATTCTACATCACTTGATGAAAAGTCGTGTAGTAGCCCAGCACTAAAGATTAATTTTTTTATAGTCCAATATAATTTAACAGAATATCATTGAAATTCTTTATCGGATCTTCAGGTTTTTCAGCATTGTTTTCCTATGCCATAACAACTATACTATAGGCCTACAATTTAACCTGCTTAAAAATAGAATTAAAAATTTTTTAAAATACTAATATTTTTGAAATGGTTGAGGAGAAAATTAAATTTTGTAATTTGTAGTTACAGCCCCTTTGAAATTAAAAAAGTGTTTCTAATAAGTAGTAAATTTCATAGATAATAAAAAAATTACAATTTTTGTTATAGAAAATGTCTATACGAAATATTAAATATATTTTTCCTATATTCTCTTTGAGGACATCCTAAAAAAATATTGAAATCACAATTCAATATTTTATCTGCCCCAATCCATTAGGCAGCTGTTTCTCTTATACTACAAATAAAAGTTATCTAAGCAGATGGGCTAGTACAAATATACATTATCCCTATCTAATATACTTTCTCTGAATGTTATTTTCACAAAAACCTGTGCTACTACAAAAAACAGGATAACCTAATTTGTAAACTTTTTAATGTACTAAAAGTGACATGTCAAAAAACATGCTTAATGACAGAGATTTTTTTATCAGCCAAAAATTGCTTTACAGAAAGGCCACTGTGAGATGTTTGTGAGTCTTGATACAGAATCCCCATTTTGTACTTCCACAAACCTAGCCAGTTTTTTACACTTTTTCAAAGCTTGGTTTTCACCTCAATGTAATATGTTAACTGTCTGTATAACACTGAGGTACCTATTCAATAACGATAATGGCCATGATATTAAAAAAACACCACAAAAACATTGTACAATTTTCTCACTCACATCCCCAAAACCAACCAAAACTACTAATCACCAAAAATGTCAGTTCAGTAATTAATTGTCAGTCCAAAAGTGAATGTTCACAATTTTTGCAAAAAATTTATATATTTAAATAGGGTTTAAGGTTGCTTCACTTATTCCATAAACTTCAATGTTCATATTTGTTTTTTATCTATTATTCCGGAACCGTTAACATTTCGTTAACTCCTTAATGTGGTTTGCTGCGTAACATTCACATGATTTTACCAGCTGCGATAGCTGATCACTGCTCACATGGCGTTAGTCTATTAAGCTACGATTTGGGATTATTTCAAGAAACTAAAATACACAAAACATGTAGAAAAGCTATTTTTATCATTACTAAATATTACTGCCTTGAACCCAGTACATTTTATTAGTTTGATATAAAATCAACTGTTTCTTTGCTAATTAGCTGTCAGTCTCAGCTGTAAGATGCTACTGTGGTAAACACAAAGAAGTTTCTGTTTTTTTACACAATGTTTATAGTGTTCTTCTCATGTTTTTATAATATTATTATAGTGTTTTGGAAAGATAAAAATGAATTATTGTGTTTAAATTATTTCTGTGTAAAGATTGTTTTGTCATTTTGTAGCTGTTTTTATAGTTTTAAAAGATAAGTGAGTGTGTGTTCATCAGATAATATATTTTATAGGTTAGTTTTGTGATTACTTTTGTTTATAATTCCTTTAATAATTTTTTTTATTAAATTCAAAGTGTTTTTAGTGGTGGTGACTTATAATGGCTCGTGTTTTTAATGAAATATAAATATTTGAATGAACAGTTGGAAGCGTTTACTAAAACACCTCTAAAACGTACCACAGCATTATTCCATACTAAAAATCTCCCTCGTTGAGAGATTAATTGGGATTTTTTCATGAGTTTGAATAATTTATTTTCACATATCACTCAAATTTTTTATGAAATTAGGAGAGTAAATTTTAGGAAATTATATATTTTATAACAGCTTTAAGGCAGATTTTTTGGGTATGATATCAACCAAATGTGCACTTTTCAAGAGATGGGGACCAAACAGTCTTCTTTGGGTTTTAAGAGGTTATACTTGAGCAATATTTGATCAAAATTGGGTAATTATTAACCATTTGGATGTCACTTCAAAAATGAAAATAAAAAATACAAATGATCTGAAAAGTATGGAAGCTCCAATACAGGAAGTTAAAAAAAAAAGTGTCAGAAAAGAATGAAATACACGTATGCATAGGTTATTTACACTAACAATGGCAATTCGTAGGTAGGTCTACTATATCTGAGCATAGTCAAGAACAGGTATAAACTGCGTATAGACTAGTATCAATTACCGATGATACTAATATATATATATATATATATATATATATATATATATATATGGATTTATATTTATATTTATTAACATGTGTGTGTATATTTATATATATATATATATATATATATATATATCATTATGATCTTGTTCTTAGGGGTTCGACCACGTCAATAATGTCTGCACGTTGAGTACAGCCGACGTTTCGGGCACTTTACAGATGTCCATTCTCAAGACTTAACAAATGTCAAGTGAAGCGAGCCATCCTAGGCCTGAGCTTATATAATCCTGGGAGTGGACTCTTGTTGGGCCGTTGCCCTTTGTCGGGTCGTGGACTTTTGTCGGGCCACCGTTTGACTACCAATAATTCAATTGTTTTATTGTGACAGTTGTCATTTCTGGAAGATTCTAATATGCATTGTGTATTTATTTTTGAAATAACAGGTTTCCACGTTGAAACGGTTTGGGTTTTTCACCAAAATCGTTCCAAAAACAAAAATTTTTGTAAAACATAAAATTTTAGTTAAAACATAATAAATATCAAGAATACATAAATAAATGGTAATATCCATAAATAATTAATAATGTTTCAGAAAAAGGTAGTTTAATATGGAGAAAAGTAGAATTATAAGAGTTTTGTCAATTTCATTAAAAATGAAACATTCAAAGCTAAGGGAAGTGGGATGAGAGACTGGGCGGACAGGTTTCTACAGGTCAAAAGATAACAATAGAGTTGTTGGTCACGTGACATTTCAGGTCCAGACTGGATAAAATAATCTGATTCAACTTGTTACAAAAATTATTCACATGCAATCTCCTATGTTAAATTTTATATTGTTTAAATTTTGAATATAAAAGCATATTATGATAAAGAATAACGGTTAGCATAGGAAATACAAGAAACTGTTTCTTAACCCGAATAGTTAATTAGTTATTGTAAAAAACATGCATAGACAAAAAACTAAAACTTTGTCTAGATAATAAGTTAAAAATTTTATAATGGAAATAGGTTAAGGATATGTGACATAATATAATAATACCAAAATAAGTACATATATAATTAATTTTGGGTGGGGGGGTTTTGACCACCGAAAAATCGACAAAGTTCAACAATCAATAACTTATCAGAAAATGAAAAACGTAAAGAATTCCTTCATTTCTAAGGCAGAGGCTACAAAAAACAAAAAGAAGAATTAAGAAATTCCAAACCGATCAAAAGTTGGTCAAAGAAAAAATCATGAAAAACGAAAAAGGGTAAATCTTAGAAAGTTATCATCCTACAACTTTAAATCAAAGTTGTGTGCTCATAAATTTCACAATTTTAAATAGATCCTGCAAAATAACTCTTTCAAATGACACTCCCTGAGAGTAAGTTTTAAAGTTATAGCAATAAGAGAAAAAAGAGCTAGTTTTGATTAAACAATAAAAGTAATAAAAGAATTATAAAGTGATTCCTAATATCTAAGAATAAATACTAAAGACAGTATTTTACTCTTGAGGAATTGTGGTGTTTGACAGAATAAGGATGTTAAAAGTAATTTATCACGCAGTTCCCCAAAGGTGGGACTTGAATAAAATTAAGGGTTTATTGGAATTGTATAGCAATAAGTTCAATTTCCCATTTGCAACCTTCTGTTGTGAAAACGTCAAAAGAAATAAAGGGTTAAACCAAACATCACACTGTTTCAACGTGTTACTTACTGAGTTCATAGCCTTGGTCTTTATTAAAGTTGTCTTTATGTTTTCTTATTTCTATTGCTTCTAGAATTTTCCTCTCGTAATAATTCGAAGAACTAGCTAATATCTTAACTTTATCGAAGTCTATTGCGTGTGATGTTGTGGTAGAATGGTCTGCTATTGCTGAAATGTCTGTTTCTGATCTTTTTGTACATCTTATGTGTTCCTTTACCCTTGTTGAAACTAATCTCCCTGTTTCTCCTACGTAGCACCTACCGCAACTGCAAGGAACATGGTACACTCCTGAGGTGTGTAAAGAGAGCCTATCTTTTATAGGTTTTAAGAGCTGCTAGATTTTGGTGGGTGGTTTAAAGATTGTTTTAACATTGTATTTTGTTAGTAATCTGCCAATTTTGTCAGTAGTTCCTTGAATATATGGCAAGAAGGCTAATTTTTCTTTTTGTTTCTCAGTATTGTTGTTTTCTGTTTCTTTCCGCCTTGGTTGTGTTTGTTTTCGTAGTGCCTGTATAATTTCAGACTTCCGGTAGCCGTTTTGTTGTAATGTTTTTATGAGGTGTAGTTTTTCAGAATATATATGGTCGGAATCTGATATGGCGCACGCCCTGTTGGCTAATGTACTTAGAATAGCGGTTTTCTGCATAGGATGATGGTGAGAAGATGCAGTGTGTATCTTTTTCCTGTAAACCGTATGGCCTAAGCTGCCGTCGTCTTTCCTAATAACCAATACATCTAAGAATGGCAGATTTCCGTTCTCTTCTACTTCCATAATGAACTGAATTTTCGGGTTGATTGAATTTAAATGGTCTAGGAAACCTTTCAACGTGTTCATTCCGTGTGGCCATACTATAAAGGTGTCATCTACATATCTTAAAAACAGTTTAGGTTTAAGTGTTGCTGTTTTCAAAGCTTTTTCTTCAAACCTTTCCCTAAATAAATTAGCTATTATAGGAGAAAGTGGAGAACCCATGGCTGCTCCGTCTGTTTGTTCGTAATAACTTCTATCGAAATAGAAAAAAGTTGATTTTAAGCAAACTTCAGCTACTTTAGAAATATCTTTTAGTAGGATGTCCTGAATTATCTGTATTGTTTCTTGAATAGGTATATTTGTGAATAGCAAGACTATGTCGAAACTTACTAGAAGATCAGTCTTCTGGAGTTGTATGGATTTCATAGTTTTAACAAAGTCAAGAGAATCCATTATATACTGTAAGTATCGGTTTTCTCTATGTGTTGACTCAGTATAGTGGCGATGTAGCGTGCAGGCGAGCCGATTGCGCTAACTATTAGTCTCATTGGGACGTCCTCTTTGTGGATTTTCGGCAAACTATAGAGACCGGTGTTGTCGGATCTGAAGACACTAAAAATTGTTGAATTTCTTGCGGAATAGACGTGGAGGAATCTACAAGTTTCTTTAGCTCCTTGTTTATGCGTTTGGTAGGGTTTTTAATCTTCCTATGTCTCGTCTTTTATCAGGGAATGCGTTTGGTAGGGTTTTTAATCTTCCTATGTCTCGTCTTTTATCAGGGAATGCGTTTGGTAGGGTTTCTAATCTTCCTATGTCTCGTCTTTTATCAGGGAATGCGTTTGGTAGGGTTTTTAATCTTCCTATGTCTCGTCTTTTATCAGGGAATGCATTTTCTCTTTATACTCAGATGTTTTCATTATAACTGTAAATAGTTTTAGAGCATTAAACTTGGATCTTGAAATATTACTCGGTGGCGGCTTCGATTTCCTAATAATTGATGATACATCTTGTCTAATTTCTTCAGAAATGTTGGATGAAAGTCCTTTAATTGGCGTTTCTATTCCACTGATTATCTTGGAACATGGTTATAACAGGTATTTTTCTTGGAGCTGTGGCAAAAGCTCTCTCTCTTTCTCTCTCTCTCTCTCTCTCTCTCTCTCTCTCTCTCTCTCTCTCTCTCTCTCTCTCTCTCTCTCTCTCTCTCTCTCTCTCTCTCTCTCTCTCTCTCTCTCTCTCTCTCTCTCTCTCTCTCTCTCTCTCTCTCTCTCTCTCTCTCTCTCTCTCTCTCTCTCTCTCTCTCTCTCTCTCTTCTATCTTCTATCATTCCAATATAAAGGATGTGTTAGGGTTCGTTTAAAGGGCAAAGCCACCTAAGAAGACATATGCATAGGATGACACTCATTGGGGAGCCTCTATAAAGGAAATGTGACTTGCAAGAGGAAACTGTAGAGCACCTGATCTTCGAATACAAATGCCTGATTGGGAAAGTATGAAGACCTTTAGATTTTTTACAAATGGATAGATTATACCTCGACAAGTTTATTAAAAAGATTCTGAATTTCATAGACCTTACTGGTCTTCCTGTGAACGTGCTCTTAGGAGCATGCAAATTTCTATGTGTATTTTCCATTTAGGAGTGTAAATAAGCACTAGTGGCTGATATGTCAAAAAGAGACTACCCAACAGAAAAAGTAAAAGAAGAGTCATGTCTCGTATCATTCGAATATGAATATTAAATTTCGTTCTCATACATTTTGCCCATGTACCCACATATATACGCGTTCTTCCCATATATCGTTCCCACGACAACACATGGAAACATTCTGTCAGCAATTTCTATACTTTAACAAAAAATTTCAAATCAACTTATTATTCAATTTATAAATGCCTAAATATAAACTAAATGGCTGAGTGGAATAAAGCTAGTCTCATTGGCTGAGTGAAGCTTCAAGTTCAAAGACTATCTCCACCTATACGGAGAAAGTAATTCAAATTACTGGCATGGGTCCAATCGCATTCATCTTGTACGGAAGAATTACTCTGCTTTTATGAAATTCAACTTCTAGTTTGGGAAAATCTTATATGAAGAGTGTGTGTTATTATTTATTATATTTATACACATGTAGTTTGTACTAACAATATTTAATGTTTGCTATCTATACAAATATATATTTGCCTAGAGCAAAGAAAATACATATACAAATGTTTATAAACTGCAAACCAAAATAAGCAGGCTGGAAATTTAAGAATAAACTAACATTAAAAGGTGTGATTCAGATGAACAAAGATAACCAGGCAAGAATTCAAATTGTATTATTCAATACTCACCAATTTTCCTTTTCCTATATTTTTCATCTACTGCCAACATCGCAATGTAACCTCGTTTCACAACTTTTCTGTGAATGTCTAATTTACATACAATGGCACCTACACATTTAGTACCATCCATGGCCTGAAATCAAATTACTCATGTTATATTTAGTTTCATATTAGTTTGCTTACTTTAAATATTAGTAATACAATGAGGTTGCATTAATACGAACCCATGTCGCACTAGTTCAAAAGGTCTACATGACGTAATGTAGTTTCATGTTGGGACTTGTCAATTTAATAGTTATTTTCTTTAATTCACTAGGCCAGTTCTGAGTTAGGTGTACTGTATGAGGAAGTAGTGTGTTGTTTGCTACATTCTTCATTGTTTGGGTTGAACTTTATTTTTGAGTATACATTTGATGTAACAGATTTGAGTTTTTGATGTATTTTTTGTTTTTAAATGATCCTTTATGAATCCGAACAGCTCAAACAAACAAATATTTGGATTAATGCGAAATCACTGTAAACCTATTCTAATAAAACAGAATGGAGATAGAGAATAAAAAACCTTGATCCAGTTAATTGGTCACTATTAATTATAAAAAATTATTACTATTATGTACATAATATTAATAATTAATACCAACATCTCTCTAATAATTATATTCTAACCTAAACCTCTCAATCGAGACTATTTTAAAATCTAAGTTACTAATTAATCTTCCGTCCAACAACCAAAACTGATTTACTAATGTTCATAATAAATATCTACATATTTATATAAAATGCAACATCTCTTTGTCTGTTAGTAAGTTTTTAAGTCCAGAACTACTGATGCGATTTCATGCGGCTTCCTTTCCTATGTTGTTTGATCAGGATTTAGTCTTTATTTGATTCAATTGATGAATTAGGACCCAAGTTATTATAATTTATTTTTAAAGTTTTTGAGAGATAATTCTTTCAGTTTAGGCGGTAAATTATTAAAAAGTCATACTCCCAAAATATAATAATTGTTCATAGACATTTAAAGTATAGAGTAGGGAATATCAACTAAACGATTATTTCTGGTGTTATAATTATGTACATTATATCCTATTAGAGCCTATAACATAATTTGAATAGATTTTTGTTAAAAGGTATTGCGGTAAAAAGTGCATTACATGAGTGCGAATTTATCTTTGAAACAGATATGGTGGTTGTTTTGACAGCGAAACCCAACCTTCAAAGTCAACTACTTTTCTTTTATTGGAAACACTACCATTAAAATTTCAATCATCAATTTGGAAGGCAACAAGTAAACATTTGTGCTGTATGTGAGGAGCTTAATGTCAAAATAAAATCCCCCACCTTAATGAGATCGCTAAAAGGGTTGCCGCATCACTTTTTTACCTTGGATTTACGCCCTTTTAGAAAAAACTTATATATAAAAAAGCCACATTTTGGATTATTTATTCACAATCACAACTAAACATAACCACATCTTTGTAAAAAATTTACAGCATATGTGCGTAGTTGTGATAAGTAACCTACAACTTGAAAATTTTGATTTTTTGAAACATAACACAAAGTACAATATTTTTGTTTCCTGTAAAATTTATTGATGTGGACTTGGGCCCTTTTAACAAAAATCAATTCAGTTTGTTAACTTAATTTTAACATGGGTCAACAAATCAAAAAATATAAGCTTATCACAGTCATAATTCCCAGTTTTGAAAAGACGGGCCGACATTTTTCTCTATAGGCAGCATTTAATAACAATCTCACTGCTTGCATTTGAAGTTTCAGTATAATGCCGATATTGCTGCTATTACCCCAAAAGCTAGAGACCATTATAAGATTGTACTTAGAAATGTAAAAAGTATAAACTTTTTGTAAGTTCAAAAGGCAATTGAGATTTCATATTCCAAATTAAAAATAAAATGATTCTCGATAGTTTTTTACTCATTTCTTCTACATGAATCCCATTTAAGACCCAAATCGATGTAGATACTGTTAGGAATAAGTTAATATTAGGTTAGATTAGAAAGGAATCACATTCACAAAACTCAGAATGATCCAACTATTCTGAAACAATAAAAAAAATGATGAAATGTTTAACTTGCATAGAAACTAGAGCAACCAAGACTCCCAAAGGTATATAAACGATCAGCAGAATTTGAGTGGGGGTCTTTGGTCTTTTGGAAGATACACGGCCGTGTCACTAGCCGTGGTGCAGGAACTCTATTCCGGGAAATCTATTGGCTCAGGAACTCTGCTCGATAGACAGTAAGCAAGCATTTCTGTATTTGTATGTAAAGTCACCAGTTAGAGGACTTGTAATTTCTTTAATTTAAAATATAATGATAGTTGGAACACTTTTGAGTTTTGAACAATTGATTTGTGTAATTTATTTTTGAGTAATTGATTTATGTAATTCATTTGAATAATTGATTTGTGTAAATTGTTTGAGTAACTGATTTATATAAGTTGTTTGAGTAACTGATTTATATAATTTATTTGAGTAATTGATTTATGTAATTTGTTTGAGTAATTAATATTTCGTTTGAATTATCAGTTTGAGTAAATATTTCAATTAGGTTTCTAATTATTGTTTTGCATTATAATGTTGCATTGATGTATTAATAAATCACTGAACCACTAATTTTGATATTTAATTGAAAATCAGAACCCAGGCATAGCCTAGAGAGCCAATCCTAACAATACCTAAAAGCTTAACTCTATATTAGACGGCATGTTTTGTTAAAAAGTTAAATTTTTTAGCCTTATTTTCATTCAGAAATAAATTATTCGAGTTAAAACAAACCCTTACTTCTCTCAAAGCATCATCAGAAAAAGAACAAGAAAAGTGAGTTGGTTGAAACACAGTGAGTAAAAAAGCGAGTTGAAAAACAGATGTGTTTTATAGGACCGAGTATTAACAAGAACAAATTTTATAATCGTGCCACAGCACCGAATACGATAAAATCCTATAGGATCAAACAATTTTAGTATGTGTTGGACATCTTCAAATTATGGTAGGAGTCGGCAGAGTGACAGATGAAATGGAGGAGGGGTAAGAGGCTTGCCATTGGTTGGTGTAGAGAAGGTGCTGAAGATGAGTAACAATCACCACAAAACTTTCATAACTCAGTGAATCTTTGTATACGTGGTATTATCAGCAAAAGACAATACATATTAAGGGATATTGTATGGAAGATCATTAAAATGATGTGATGCCGTAACACTGAATCTTATAGCACCGAAAAATAGATGTGTCCGAATATTAACAAGATTGAATTTTATAACCATGCCACAGCACCGAATATGATAAAATCCCATAGCTTCCAAAAGTTTTATGGTAGGGGTCTGCACAGTAATGGAAGAAATGGTGGAAGACTACAAGGCTTGTCATTGGTTGTTGTAGGGGAGGTGCTGAAGAAGAGTAACACCCATCGCCACAAAACCTTCGTAACTCGGCGAATCTTTGTATAGGTGGTATTGTCAGCAAAGATAATACATATTAAGGGATATTGTATGGAAGATCATAAAATGGTGTGATGCCGTTAACACCAAATCTTACAGCACTGAAAAATGAGTTAGTTTAACAAAGCCAAAAAAAAGATGTGTCTTATAAGACCGAATATTAACAAGATTGAATTTTATAACCATGCCACAGCACCGAATATGATAAAATAACATGGCTTCCAAAAGTTTTATGGTAGGGGTCTGAACAGTGATAGAAGAAATGGAGGAGGGGTACAAGGTTTGTCATTGGTTGGCATAGAGGAGGTGCTGAAGAAAAGTAACACCCATTGCCACAAAACCTTTATAATTCAGCGAATCTTTGTTAAGTGAGTGCTGAAATAGAATGTTTATAGATCACGTAATGACAATCTATAGTTTTATTTATTAATTAATTTCTAACTTTAAAGTGAATTTCAACATTAAGAGATTATGCGGTGGAAATTGGTCAATAAATAAGATTCTGTTATTTACTCATGGAGTCATTTACAACATTCATAAAAAAATCTTTTTTGACATTCAAATTTCCCAGTTCACAGCTAACGTCTGGAGAAAATATTGTTATCATTCAACTAACCTAACCTACACCATTCTTCCATTTCTATGCCCCTGATACTCAGACTATTTTATAAATGGAAAAATTATGTAAATGGTAAATATAGTTATAAAAATTACTTTATTTTGTTCAGTGGAAAGCTGGGCTTCAACTGACAGGCCAAGCGCCATTCTCTTCCCCCTTACCGTCACCAACCCCTCTGTCTTATTTGAAGATATAAGACGGTCGGCTACTTATTTTAGTGTTGGTGTCATAGCTTTGAAAAATTCCTGTTTGTGCCACAACTCCAAATTCAATATATATATATATATATATATATATATATATATATATATATATATATATATATTCGAAACCATGGCACAGATTCCATTTTCGGTCGAGTTTAACATTTCTATGATTCGGAGCTATGGGACTCCACGATTAAAATATATCAAAAAACTAGTGGGCCAAGAATAGAATTTTGAGCAACTCCATGTTTGTAATATTAATATTAGAACATGCCATTACTATTTACCACTTGCTTCCTAGATTTAAACAATTTTAGCTCATGGTCCCAGCCAAGGAGCCCACCAAACCAAAACCATAATAATTATAAATTAGGATGTAAAGGAATTCTAAATAATAAAATATGAATTGGCACTTGCGATTTTGTTGAGCAGTGCAATATGACGTAGAAGGGGGGGAGAGACGAGGAGTGGAAGGCTTGAACCAGCGAGCCGAGCGGGAATCTGTTCCTAGAGCCGCGAGAAGGAAGACCGTGACGGGACGAGGTCAGTCCATTTTCGGCCACGTGCTAGCTAAATTAAACGGTATGTTTTTCGGCCACTATTAAGGCTTTATCTTGCCATTAAGTCTTTTTTATAAATCATAATTAATTCTGTAATCTTTTAATTCGGCGATAAAATAAAATATAACATTTAATTTCACTTGCGTTGCGTGCGTTCATTAGCGTCCTAACCCGACTCCTTGGCCCATCCTGACAAGATTCGGCTAAAGTGTACGCGGTCTCCAGCCAGCCGAAGCTTCCAGCTGGTCAAAAGAAGTGGAGACGGTCACAACAGTTCTATTTGTCTAGTAAAATTTGATAGTACAATGTGTCAAAAGCTTTACTAAGGTTACACAAGGTAGCTCGAGCAAAGCCTTTACCTTTTATTATAAATAGAACTTGTTTGACCAAGTTGACCTATTACATCCGCAGTATTATTGTCAGTGAAAACCATACTGTTGGTTATTAAAAAGTTTGTTCTCATCAAAATTTTATTCAACTGGGTGTTAATTTTGACTCAAAAATCTTAATGATAATAGGTTAACTATAATGTTAATTGTGTTAATGTTTTATTTGTGGTTTGGGGGTCATTTCTTTCATATTGTTATTAACCACAAGGCTCATTGGATGTTGTATTGATTATAAGTGTACATGAAATAGATCTATAGGCTATCAGGATTGGAGATACTACCTATATTTTATATATAAGAGTAACTTTTGATATATTTAGGTTTTGTTTGTAGGACAACACCAACTTCAAAATAGTTATTATTTATACAATATGTCTATATATATATATATATATATATATATATATATATATATATATATATATATATATACACACACACACAAATATTTTACAAGATATATAACAATTTCCTTTACAAAATTATTGGTCATACAATAGTAATCTTTTGTTGAATTGTTTTTGAGATGTTTCATAACTTTAATTATGTCATCCTTCTTTACTTCTACTCAGCTAAATATAGAACCTGTCACCTTATAATTATTCAGTAGGCCCCTAACTGTAAAAGTGTGGTATTTGGTGGTTTTATAATCTGTGTTATTTCGTCAGTTACATTTACAAAATAGTCATTAAAAATATGTGAAGGAATAAGAGTTGCATGTTTAATTTTCTCAGAATCACGATAACTGTTAATGATTTACCATCATTTATTATCTAGGAAAATTTATTGTTATATTATTTAAACAAGAACATTTCCTCATTGGTTCTAATATTATAGTAAAAACCAAAAGTTTGTAAAAGATTCTTAAACCTATTATTCTCTTTATTATCTAATCTAGCATCTAAGTTATATCACCACAAATTACAGTCTTACACCTCAATAATATGAACAATAACAAGTCATCAACCTGTTATATAAAATTATCAACATTACTGTTTGGTATTTGATAGATTGTTGTTAATATTAATATAATTTTTAATTTATCCAATCTAACAGCTGTGTACTCAAAATCCAGTTTCTTAGGCTCTATGTTTAGTTTCACTTTCTCATATTCAACTTTCATAGGGAAAAAAATGCACACAACACCGTGATGTACTAAGTCTTACAATAAAGGTTTCCCAGTACATGCTCATTTAAAGTCACTCCAGGAATCAAATAATCTTTCATCTGATGTTTGTTAATGGATACTAAAATTTCATTATTCAATTATGGCTTCTAGTTCATCTATTTTGTTTCCTATTCCTGTATATTTATATGGGGGGAAATGGTTAACCCAGCCTTTCCAAAACATACACGATAAAAATTACAGTTTTTCCAGAAAACTTCAATGTTTTTGTTTATTGTAGATAAATTTACATTTTTGGATTAAAAAATTTTCCATGTCCATGTCTCTGAGCAAGAAGGCCGGCTAATAACTCTGATCTACATTTTAACATTGTAAGTTCCAAATTAAATGTTTGACTAATTTTTCGACAAGTCCACGGTCTTTCCAGGGAGGCTGAATTATTAGCTCAATGTCTGGTATGTGGGATTTTCAGCTAATTTGACTATTGTATTCATTGATCACTAAATCATTTTAAAATTTTTATTTTTATATATATAAAATACCTAAAATCACTGAGCCAACCATTATGGGTGCTCTGGATTTAGCTTCACCTCTAGGAAAATCAGCTGTATCAGGTGGTATATCTGTACCAATAAAATTTCATCCTACTACATCATCTCACCAATTTTTTTTTAACACCTTAAACCACCCACATCAGTCCCTCACATAATACAAACACTATCATTTCTAACTATTATCTTTGTACGAACTTTGGTCTTTCTAGTTATAAGTTAATATTTTGTTGTTGATAATATAGAATTAGTATCCAGTATCGTTATTACCTAGTCCCATCAGCTAATGATTTTAAATTTAGATGCGAGTAACACACCATCAGACAACATGTTGAAATTTCTAAAAATCTCAGCCAGTTATTTATCCCATAAAAATCTACAACCCCTAGTATAGTATGTACAAGAGATGTGTACCCCAACCCTTTTCTTTTTTAATATGTTACTCTATGTATTCAGTTTGATATATGTTTTGTATGTTATTCTGAAAGGGAGTTGTGTTCTAGCCTTCAGCTTCTGTGCTAACTTCAATACTTAGTATTTTTTGTAAATTTACATTCAATTTTTTCCCAAAACTAATGTTAGATTGTTAAACCATCATTTATTTTGTTTCAAGCCTTTTGGATTGTTTATATTAAACATATTTTGGATTTACCTTAATTGGTCTGTCTAAAATAATTCTTACTGGAATGTCCATTTAGCTTCATTCATTTTATCTGCAAAGAGACATCATCAGGCTTTGCACTTGTCACAATTATAAAATTACACAGAATAAATACACCAACACTTAAATGATTGAGAGCAAGCTAGTAGGATGTACACTGGCCCAAAACCCCCATTGACTAGGAATAAAGTAACAATTTTGGTGAATTTTAAATTGTGTAGTGTTTAAAAATATTCGTATATTTATTGGGTGTAATTAAATAATTGTGACAAGTGCAAAGCCTGATGATGTCTCTTTGCAGATAAAACGGACGTAGCTAAATGATATTCCAATAAGGATTATTTTAGACAGACCAATTAAGACAAATAAATAATATATTGTTAAATTATTTTTAAATAGCCATCCCCTTTTATAACATGTTTCAATTCTAAGCTGCATCTGCATATTGTTTTAACGTTTCATCATTTGTTAACACTATAACTAATTATAATCTAACACAAATCTATTAATCTTGTCATAACCATCTTTAATCACCATTGCCGGACTATTTTGTTATGTTAAAACTATTTACCAATGAAACTGATGTGACATAGGTTGGTTACAGGTTGTAACCGTTTTGTTTTAAGAGAAACATACTTGATTAAATCATGAACGTAAAAAAGAACTATATTAAAAGAAAAAAGTTCTTCTCCTAATTATCAGATTACTGAAAAAAGCTACTCTTTCTCTTCCTAACCCTAAATCAAATTATTCCCAAAGTACCATTTTCACCATAAATTATCAACCATGACTCCATGAGCAATATATTCTTTCTGTTATTTTTTACACCATTGAACTTGAAATTCTCGATGGGATACAGTAATCAAATGACACTGTTGACTCAACATAATGAGTCATCTATCACCTAGCTAACCAAAAAGACCAAACTAAGTATGATCTCATATAAACTCTATCCATCTTGATATTTAACTAGCAACATCAGCAGCATAATTTTTAACTCTATCTCAAATTCCATTTACTTCCTTTACATCATCTTATTATTTTATCATGTTCTTGCTAAATATCACCACTATATTTTGGTTATCCCCCGCCAACTGTTATTATTTTTTCCAGCACACACGGTATGACTGGCGGTGTTTATGTTTTAAAGTATCAACTTCTCCTTTTTATGCAACCTATCCCATCTGATATTGTCTAGTTTTGGTTCACAACATTTCCATCAAAGATAATTAATGATTAAAGGTATGGTGTGGAAATGAAAGACTGGTGAAAGCAAGACAAACTGCCAGCTGCAAAATTATCTAGTCATCATACCCCTTAAGTTGAACTCTGTTGATTGGGTGTTATGAATTTCCAACCTAGTATCAGCTGCCATGATGCCGATCTTGTAAACCTCCCAAGGCCATTACCCTCCCCCACCTAACTCTGCGCAAGTGCTGAATATTAAGTTACATCTTACGTGTCCGCTAGGAGGGAGTGACTGAGACATGATCCCTGTCGGGGACGTGGGAAGAGGATCAGTCACTGTGGCCTCTCCCACGATGGCACACAAGCTTGGACGAAGAAACCATTGCTCGGAATTCAAACATGGGTAATCAAGTCCATATCTGAGCAAGATGGCCGGCTGATAGCTCCAATTCAAATGTTAAATTCATATGTTCTAAATTATAATGATGGATTAATCACTGACACATCATGATAATTCTGGCCTTACCTGAAAGACCAAATAATTAGCCCAAAGTTTAGAAATTACCTTGTTCTTTGGCTCTACGGTCTAATAAGCCTAAAATGCCATAGGACTGTGGTTGAAGTGTGTCCTATATAAATTTTGTAGAAGGTTAGCCTCTAAGGCCCCAAACAAAACACATCCATTACCATGTCTCAAAAAACCCAGGTTAGTGAGTTCTTGGTAAAAAACAATATCAGCCATAGAGCTATTATAAAAGATGTAATTTCACAAGCTCTACCAATTTCATTGAAATTTTAGTAAAATGTGAACATTAACCTAAACCACCAGTGTAAAAAAATCACAAGTAAAAAAAATGTTACAGTAATATTAGGAATATTAAGCAATATCATATCAATAATATAATATCTAATAATGATATTTTTTAAGAATTTTGATTGTCTATTACTTAGAAATGGACCAAGATACTAAGCTTCTAGTTTGCACCATGTACTTTGTGTTTTAATAAGTTTTACAATGATGTGCCACATGACCTACCTTTAAGATTTTTAACCTCCATCCCTCAATTCCCCAAAAATTATAGAGTCAGATATTTCAAAAAATATGTCCTTACAAGATATATATACAAAGTTCTGTTAATTTATTTTAAGCAATAAAACAAAATTAAAAGGGGTTAAAGGGAGTTTTTGAACCCTCTGTATAATTATATACCTTAAAAATATTTTAAACTGCTGTCTTTTTACTGTAATATGAAATTACAACTAAAATATTATAAAACACAACGTCTTTCAGAGTGTTTATTCAAATAATAATAATGTTTTAATTCCACACAAGTTTTATAATTAATAAAATGATAATCTCATGTAAGAATTATATTTTTAAGCTTCCGATGTGTCAGACTCAAGCTTGCTGAATTGTTGCGTGTCAGATCATGAGACTTTCAAATTACTTTATATATACTTTGTAGGGAATATGTGAATTGTGAAATGTAGAATATTCTTCTGGTACATATTTAAAGGCAATAGCAATAAATACAGTTTGTAAATTGATCAGTAGAACAGAGAAAAGATATATAGGCAGAAAATAGGAACCACTTTGCTAATTTAGTCATAATGACACTGGTAAAAATTGTGATTCCTTTGTAATCTACTGTCTTTACGATATCCCCAAGCGTTCTAAGCAGAA
This sequence comes from Aphrophora alni, assembly GCA_963513935.1. NCBI lineage: Eukaryota > Metazoa > Arthropoda > Insecta > Hemiptera > Aphrophoridae > Aphrophora > Aphrophora alni. Next base: position 61,070,326 of record OY740775.1, on the reverse strand, counting down.
TATTCTGCAGACAAACTAGTTCTCACCGAGTAGTACAAAGGAGTTGACTTGTAACTATTATGTTATATTGTGAGTGTTTCTTTTGGATTACTCTACATATTATTCAAAAACTGATGTGAGTCAAATATTAATATAATAATACTCCCATTTTATTTACTAATTTTTTCATTTCATATTATTTTTTGTTACATTATTTTTTAAAATTTCAATATATAGGCTACATTTTAAACATTTAAAAGGGTTTCGACTTTTTCCTAGTATAAATAGGCCTATAGCCAAATAATCTAAAAAAAAATAACTTTAACAAATTAAATTATTTTTCTTTAAAAATGGAAATTAGGTGTGATGGTGAAGTTAGCTGTAATTGGCCACACACTAAGTATTCAATATTTAATAGCAAAACGTAAGTACATTTATTTGTTTTTAATTATTTGAGTGTTAAAAATAATAAAAGTTCCTTAATAAATCTGGGATATATATTTTAAAATTTAATCAAATCTTCTACATGAAACAAGATAATAATTGCTTGTTAAGTAATAATCTTATATTGGAGAGATTGATATACTGGTACCACTTCAAAACTATGATAAAATAAAAGAGGTTTCTAAGATAAATAAATACACGTGCGGTAGGTTAAGCTATAATAAAATATGTTTTTCATGCCCTCTTACTCTCTTTTATATGTGTCAGTAGGTTGGCCTGTTCCAGGAAAACCTAAATAATTTTGTGTCCAAATAAAGTTATAGTTCGTTTAAAAAAAAAAAAAAAAAAGTCTACCAAACAGTAAAAATAAGATAATTTTGTGTTGAAAAATAGCAGAATTTGAAAGATTAGTGTGTGTACTTTTCAAATTTCCTTGTCACTTCGTCACCCTTGAACAATTATTTTAAATATACAAAACAGTATCAAATAAATGGTGGAAAAACATTCCACAAAGTTTCTCACACACCCAACCCTAAAATAAACTAAAACTATTCATTGAAAATGTTCATTTCAGTTAGTGTTAGTCTAAAAGTGAAAATGAACCACTGACACCATCTTTGAAATAATATTTATATATTTAAATAGTGCTTAAACTTGCTTCGCTTGTACCATAAAGATGTCCTCAGCATAAATCGTATTTGATTGAAATCGATCTTTTAATGATAGCTCTCAAGGTTCATTTTTGTTTTTTGACAAGTATTTCTGAAAAATATTATATTTGTTACAGCTATTTTGCACCAATAAGTTTTATTTAGGTCCTTACTACAATAATTGAGCAAAATTGTTGGAGTGGCTCAATTGTTTTTTGTTTATAGCAGTTACACCCAAATTATAAGTTATTGAAAAAATGAAAAACAATCCCAAAGTATATCCAAAATATGCCCATTATCTAAATCTGATTAAAATAAATCCACACGTTTGGGCTGAACAGATTATAGACATCCCCCCCCCAAAAAAAAATTTTATTGGACTCAGGGATACATCTGCAAAAACTCAAAATCGATGTTTGGACCTCATGACATAACTTTTTCTATACTAGGCCTACACAGATATGAAAAAACAAAATAAATTGTTCAAAAATAAAAATGTTCGACTAAGCAATGTGTCCAGAAAAATAAAAAACATCTTGAATGTATTCCATCTGCATTTTCGAGAAAACCGAGTGAGATTATCATCATATTAATTATACACCAGTCACCGAGGAGCCTCAATCCAGAAATTAAGTCGAAGATCTTGTGAACAGTAACATTGGTCTACTGATAAAAGCATCCCTTCTAAGCAGGAACTCAGAAAACAACCTGTTTACTGGTAGACCCAGGAATCAAAAATTTGAGGAAGGGATGCAACATCACTCATCAGGAGAAAGGCTCAAAGGGAATGCAACAAAGCTACTTTTACAGATTTATCTGCTGAATACAAGATAGGAAGAAAATCATTGAAAAATGCAATGGAAATCAGTAAGGTACAAGGCTGGAAAATATTCTACAATGAAATTAATTTTGATCCTAGGCCTGAGATATAAAATCGTGATCCAAATTCAACGAGTGTTCTTGACACTCAGATGAAGTGGCAGATGAAGGTCATTATTGAAAACCTTTTCTCAACCCATCCCTAGAGAGTTGTGGACAATAGTGAGAGGAGATTGGAAAATTTGAGCCCATCACAGAGGATGAACTGAAGACCTTAGTACTCTCTTTGAGGAATAGGAAGGCTCAAGGCCAGACTGTAAGCTATATCCGTAGAAGTGTTAAAGGAGGCATATTTATGCTACTTTGTTTAAAACCTCTGGATTGTTTATTCATATATAAAATAGGCTATATACTATTGTTTACCTTGTTTGTTAACAATCTTTCACAATTTTTTTTTCAACGTAGCTATGGCACTACGACTGTTTCATAAAAAAAAAAAAAAAAAAATGGATTGTTATAAACAATCAAAGTAAACACAATAGTATATTATATATATAGCCCAGTGGTTCCCAACCTGGGGGCGATCGCCCCCAAGTGGGCGATCGCCCCCAAGTGGGCGATTTGGGTTCTAAAGGGGGCGATAAATTTGTGGGGGGCGACAGGGGGGCGATGAGTATTAAAAGGCAGAAAAAATAAAACTTTACTGAAGGGTAGAATCTTTACTATCGCGGATACACGGTAGCGTTTTACAAACAAATAAATTCGTTTTTGATTTAGTTATGAGGAAAAAACTATAATCTGCATAAAATATGCGTGTGTGAGAGAGTTGCGTAACTCTACAGGGATTGTTGATCACGCGCAGACAAGGGAGGAATAGCGCGAGCGCGAGGTAGTTGAGTCATTGGCTAATTTTAGCTGGCAAGGTCACTGCGCTTCCCTCTGCACCGGCACCACGCACCACCCCTACAACCCTTCAGTCCAGTGAAGCTAAAGAGCCTGTGCACAATTAGTTATTGTGTGTATCTGTTTTTTTAGTGTTTTAGTGATTGTACATAGTTTTGAAGTGCAGAAATCCGCGCACGATGGAATCTAAGAAAAAGTGTCGTCAGTACTCAGCTGAGTATTTAAAATACGGTTTTATTGTGTCGCCGAAAAATGTGCAGTTTCCAAAATGTCTTTTGTGCGATAAAACATTTACCAGCAATGAAGCCATGAAGCCTTCACGAATGAAAGAACATTTATCAAGAGTACACAGTGATAAAATGAATAAAGAACTCAGTTATTTTCAAGAGCTCAAAGCTAAAGCAGAAAAACGTCCTAATGTGAGTGAACTATTTAAAAAGCGAGTAACCGATCTTGACAAAGGTCTTCTTGCTTCTTACGAGGTATCCTTATTGATCGCTAAATGTGGTAAACCTCACACGATTGGCGATACTCTGGTTTTACCTGCTGCAAAAAAAATTGTTGAAATTATGTTAGGTGAGGGCTCTAGTAATAAGATAAGTCAATCAGTGCCTTTAAGCAACAATACTGTTTCCAGGCGAATTGATGAAATGGATACAGACGTTGAATCCAAACTTACCAATATGCTAAAAAAAGGTAAATTTGCTTTACAGATAGATGAAGCAACTGTAATTGATAACAAAGCCATTTTATTAGCCTATGTGAGATTTGTCAATGACCAGAAGGAAATTACTGAGGAAATGTTATTTGCAAGAAGTTTGATCACTGATGCGAAGGGGTCATCGATTTTTAATGTGGTAAAAGAGTATTTTGAGGAAAAAGAGATTCCCCTATCAAACGTGAGCGCCTGCGCTACAGACGGTGCTCCTGCCATGACAGGTCAGCATGCTGGGTTTCTAGCCCAACTCAAGAAAGAAGTTCCAGACGTCATCACCATACACTGTGTCATCCATCGCCAACACTTAGCGGCAAAAAAATTAAGTGGTATTCTGCATGAAACCCTACAACTTGTCATTAATGGGGTAAATAAGATAAAGGCTAATTCCCTAAATGACCGTCTGTTCCGACAACTTTGCCATGAAAATGACGAATAGTTTGAGCGATTGCTTCTTCATACGGCCGTGAGGTGGCTTTCCAAAGGAAACTGTTTGCGCCGTTTCTTTGAATTGTTTGAAACAGTAACGGAGTTTCTCGACTCATGTGATCCTGGATTAAGTCAAACTTTGAGACATCGCAAATTTGAAATTGCATACCTTATTGACATTTTCGAAAAACTCAATGAAGTTAATCTTAAGCTTCAAGGAAATAAGATGAATCTCATTAAAGCCAAAGGCATTATAAGTTCATTCATTGCCAAGTTTGAAATTTACAAAGTTAATATTGGTCGTAACGAACTGAGTCAGTTTCCTTCCCTAAAAAAATGCTCAGAATCTCTTCACCCTCAAGATGAACAAATCTTTACTTTCACGGACCACCTTGATAAGTTACAATGTGACATGAAATCAAGATTTGAAGACATGACCAATCTTCAAATTCCGGATTGGATTTTAGATCCATTTTCGTTTGAAGCAGTGGACACTCTTGAAAATCTTTTGCAGACAGAGTTTTTGGACCTTAAATATGACTGTGAGGCAAAGATAGTTTTCAAGCAGTTCGGTTACGAGTTAGCCTGGGTAAAACTTATGGACACTTATCCACAACTGTGGGGAAAGGCTGAATCCCTCCTCATCTCATTTCCATCAACCTATTTAGTTGAAAAAGGATTCAGTTCTGTTGTCCAGCTCCTTACCAAACAAAGGAATAAATTGGATGTTTGCACCAAAGGAGACTTGCGCCTTCACTCGAACATACAGCCGGATATTCAGGCTTTGACTGCAGTCCACCAAGCGCAAGGGAGCCATTGAAAAGGTAAATAAATTAATTTAAAACTATAAATATTTTTAAATTGGTTCAAGGCACTTAATGACGCAACATATATATAAAAAAAAATAACGAATTACTTTAAACTGTAATTTTTTACAGAGATGATGGGTGTGTAATTTTTTTGAGGACCAAAAGCACAATAACATACTAAAATTTCATCAAAATCATTAAAGCAAATTTTGAGATAACTGTTTTTTTTTCTATTTTTTTCTACACATACACAAACCCAAATGCTTAAATACTTTTTTTATGTAATATAAAATAACTTTCTGAAACTTGTTATCTTCAACAGGCTTACAAGATACCCAATGTTTATAATTGAACTCCAACTCATGAGATGAAGTATAGTGAGATGAAGAATTCTGGACACATCTGATTTGGTTAATTATTTGTTGTAAATATTAATAAATCTTTTAAAAGAATAAAATACTCTATTATTTGTATAACGACAAGTTACTTAAAATTATATTAGGTAAACAGTAGTACTAAGAAAAGGGGGCGACAGGTGTGAGTCATCTTCCACAAAGGGGCGATGCCCCATAAAAGGTTGGGAACCACTGATATAGCCTATTATGAAAGTTGAAGTAATCGCATCACCAAAACTACTCCTGGACATGTTCAACATCTGTTTAAAACATGGAGTCTTCATCAGACAATGGAAATAGGCCAGTTTTAATTGTGAAAGGGAAAAGGGGATGTGAACGCGCCATTTTCATACAAACTACTTTTCATGATGGATACGACCGGGGAAGTGCTGGAGAAACTACTTAGGATGAGAATTTTAAGTGCTATACAGGCATCAGGGGACTTATCAGACGGACAGCATGGTTTCCGAAAAGGAGAATCCACTATTGGAATAGTAAGCGAGGTTGTACTAGCTGTAGAAATGACAGTCAAAGCTTGCCATCATACTAGGTCAATAATAGTACGGGTCACACTGGACATCAAGAGTGCTTTTAATTTCACCAGAAGGACGTATATACTGCAGTCACTGGATCTTTTTTTAAAGACTTTCTAGTGAATGGTTGAAGATTATTTCAACAACAGTGAGATAATATGAGACCTTTTTAGGATTTTGAAGGAGGAAAATGACTACTGGAGTAGCTCAGGAATCCATCATAGGGCCAAATTTGTTGAATATCCCTTACAACAGCTTGTTGCAAACTGAGGTGATTGGTTACGTAGATGATTCGACAGTTATAATTGAGGCCAAAAGCATATAATTTGTCCAGTTGAAGATAAATTGGGTCATGAGGAGATTCAGCAGATGAATGAGAGATTATTATGAATGAGAGCTGCTCTGCAGCTGTCACTTTACAAGACATAAATGCTCATTCTGACAATAGTAAATATACATGTATAGAAAATGAGCTCACTGGTACGAAAAGAACCGTAAAATACCTCAGAATAATTTTAAATTCCAAAATAACATGTTGGAAACATATATGTAAAGAAATGGAAAAGACATCAATTACTCTTGTTAATCTGAGTAGACTTATGGTTAATATCAGAAGGACCTAGGCAATAGGCTGTAGGTTTAAAAAAGCAATACAATTTTTTTAAACAATTAGATCTAGGTTTTACAATAATTTTTCTAAATTATAGAACAATGTTAAAAGAATAAATAAAAAAAATAAAAACAGCAAAACTATTTTTTCATAACTTAAACCTAATACTTAGTAGCCTAACTAACATTCACAACTGCTTCGTCATAACATAGGGTAATGAAAGAGTAATGTGACACAGAGGTATTCATCTGCCAAAACAAAAACACTGCCTCTGTAGATAATAGCAACTACATTGTAAAATCATTTATAATTCCTAACACATACAAACTTTGCAAAGTAATAAAAATACCTACATTCATAAATATAACCTATAAACTGTAAATAATCGACTATATCTAACCTAGCATGTTCTAGATGTCAAATATTTGTTGTATAGTTTGTAAATGTTCCATGGTTTTGACAATATTATTTAGCCAATTTCACAATTCTTTGCTCCCATAATTAATTTACTGTAGGTGTACTAAACTGTTGGTTTATCATTGGTAATGGTGTCACATTAGCCTAAGTTATTCAAGATGATGACAAATTTTATCTTCTGTAGATAAAACGTTCCTAACGTACCTTTCTTCTTTTATTTTAGTGAACAGCCGAATTGAAATTGCCACAAAATTTCTTTTGTAAAATATCACTGAGGGTTTGGAATGAAAACAATATACAGATTGTTAGTGAGGTCATTTTACTAATAGTCAGTAAAGAAAACTAGCTATAGATTAAAGAATTAAAAGTTCAATACTGCAGAGAGTAGACTCTTAAAATTATCCATCTTCTAGTACTGTTTTTTATTTACTTCAGTTAAATCCAAGATGATGGTGTACAAAGTTAAACTAATTTCAAGCTTAATTAGTTGTTTAAGGTAATAAAAAGTATATGAAAACAAAATTTCTCCAGGTGTGATCCATAGATAGTAGGCTATAGGCCTAGGTTAAAATTATCCATCTTCTAGGCTAGTACTGTTTTTCATTTACTTCAGTTAGGCCTATCTAAGATGATGGTGTACAAAGTTGAACTAATTGCAAGCTTAATTAGTTGTTTAAGGTAATAAAAAGTATATGAAAACAAAACTTCTCCAGGTGTGATCCATAGATATTATAGGTTCAAAAAAAGATTATCGTAATTTGAGTTAATTTCTATGAAAACCTACCACAATATGGTAGTGCACTGATAATAAAGTTATTATGATTGTTCTTCCCTTTAAAAAAAGAAGTTAAACACTTTCAAAAGAAAGTTAGGATCATCTATTGATACAACACTATAAAGGAATGTTAGGTTAGGATTTATTCTAAATGCATCATGTTAATCTTCATAATGTAGGTTAATAAATATTACCTAACCTATAAGATGATAAGAATTCAGAGGCATCAATTTTTTGTGAAGACAAAGTAAAGATCTCTTAATTTAGTTATTATCAGAAGTTTTGTTTCGATAATTGGGTTTGGACACCTATTATATTAACATGTTTAGTTTTGATCTACAGTCAGTTGGTGGTTTAAAAATATAGGTCTAACTAAAAAATTTGTAATTAGTTTGGTAAATAAATACACAGAAAAATACTCATCGATTAACATTACATGATATCACCAACTTGGTTATGAAAATTAACTTGGGAAATATTGGTTCACCTTATTTATTATTAACATGGCATTTGAATATTCACCATAACAATAAGTGTATACCGGTACATCTTTATTTAAATTATGATTCACAATGAATTGCCTATAATCTTCTAAATATTAAAAAGGGTTAGATAGCCTCCTGTACCATATAAAAAAGATTGTAGATCATATTAACGTCCAAAATAGAACTGAACTTGGATCAAACCAATTAAACTAGAAAATTAGGCTTGTACAGAAATATACAATTCTCATGGAAAAATTAGCCTAAATTAACCTTGTCTGATCTATGCTACAATCTCATTATCAGTACCAAAACGGTAAAAGTCCAGTTGACACTGCGTTGTGATTTATTATAGAAATATCATGAAATCGTGTTTTACACACCTCACTATTAAACAATTGGATCATCCTTAAGATGGGAAGACCTTTTTCAAGTATGAAATCAATTATTTCTATCTAAAATAAGCAATTTAAAAGTACGAAATCCAAGCCTTATTAGGTTAAGGTATCTGTTTATGGTAATTCATATGGCAATGATTGTGAATATATCGACTGCCTCATCACTCGATGTTTATGTATGTTCATCCACGCAAAGCAAATATGTCCGGATAGGTTTATTTATTAAGATAAAACAGAACTTTAAATTTGTTCATGTCGTAGAATCTTAGTTTGATATTAAGATAAAACAGAACTTTACATTTGTTCATGTCGTAGAATCTTAGTTTGATTTTACGGTAGAACAGATATATAATTATTCTGTAGCTAAAATATAATAATTCTGAAATTATACAGCGTATTAATAGCCTATATATCTATTATAAGACACTTTTAATGACACACTATTCTATTAGCTATTCTTAACTTATAAATCTTAAACGCATAGGCCTAGGCTCATTTTATATTCTGATCATTGAATATAAACTTTTAAATTGCTTATTTTAGACAGAAAAAATGGATTTTCATACTTGAAAATGGTCTTCCCAGCTTAAGGATGATTCAATTGTTTCATAATGAGGTATGTAAAACAGGATTTCATAAAATTTCTATATTAAATCGCAACATGGTATCAACTGGACATTTACCACAAAAACAATAGGCTATACATACTTACCAAAAAACACAATTTTGGCCAATTATGTATGAAATATCTATAAGTGTAAATTGAATATGGTTCTGAAAGATCCTTTTGAATGAGTCTCATAATGTCCGGCATCTGAAGCTCTGATTCATAGGATACATATTCTATTTCCGATTGTTCACTCTCAGATGCATCTCCTAAATTTGATTTCTCTATACTATCAACTGGATCGTTTGTTTTAAAATTTTTGCTAATTACGGCCACACCAGGACTCTCAGGTTTGTTGTGATTGTGTTCTACACCATGGGATATAAGGAGTGCTTCAGGTTGACATTCACTTGGCCCTTTAATATTATTATGACTAGAACTATCTGTATTATCAGTACATGTATTTTTCCGAACAATGGAACTAGGTATATGGTCTAATAAATGTGATAAACTTTCACAAGGTTCAATTTCTATCCCATTTATTAACCCATTTGGTCCCACATGCACCCCTACTACATTAGTTTTATCTTTTGAAGTTGTAGATGACAAATGTTTGTCTTCTGCTCCTAAAGTGCCTTTGGAAGGTAATATTGTTATATTTCGATTTTTGTCTTCGAATGGTTGGTCATGTTCTTTAACAATTTCAGAAACGCAATTCAATGATGATGGTCCTAGGCTTATATCCCTTTTGAGGTCATGAGCAACAGAACACTCACTGTCTAAAATTTCATTGCACTTCTCCATTTTATTGGAATTCGCGCACAACTATAAACACATAAACTCATATTTTTCACTACAACACATAGAAAAAAATCATACTACTATATAAAATTAAACTAAGAGTGAACTATTTATTTTCAGAAAATTGTTCACAACCTCTTCACTATGACCATATTGGTTTTTGCTTGAAGAAATTAATTATGGGTACAATGAGTACAATGTGCCTCTTTAATCATAGATTACAAACAGCTGATTGATAGAATATGACACATTGAAAAGTTTGTATAATAAAATCTTGTAAACAAAATATAAACCTTTATTTTCTTCAACTTCTCCAAGTAGAGAGTTTAAATATAGCATTTGTAATAAAACATCAGCTTCAAAAATACTTAACCCTAAAAAATTTACACACGTAAAAAACAACAACAAAAAACCTGCAATTTATTTTGAACCATATATTTGGTTAATACCTAATATTTTTTTAAGAACTGATTTATAATAATATTTATGAAATAAAAATATACAATGAGTTCATTCTCATATATTATAAGGCAGTAAGTGATATCTATTACTAAGATTCACGAACACAATGAAACTATTGGCGTAGAGAAAATAATATGTAGTGTTTATATTTTTCGTATAGTAGTGCAACCTTAAAAAGTTATTTTTATTTGTTCATCACTTCATAATCTATATTAGTTATGAATATATTAGGCAATATTGTCTTTAAATATTACAAGTAAGTAAATTTAACCAAATTCAGTATTCCTAACGGCAATAAAATAATGATGTTTTTATGTTGCCATACACAGCTACACAGTCGTGACAGTCGTACAGTCGACGGTTAACTCACAAGTCACAACTATCATATTGAATCGAACTCAATAATATCGAGGTATTGATAACTCTTCAATCGATCTATCTATGTTAGCCCTTGTTGCCCCTTAGCTCAACGTGTTGTTTTGAAGTTTTGATTAACCTCACTTTCTCGTGAAGTTTGGTATCACATAGTATATTAATATAATATTATGAAGTGTTGGTTGAATACATGGTTATATATAAACAAATGAATACCAAGTTAAATATTTAAAAAGAGAACAATGGGTGACGGAGGTACAAGAGTAAATATACAGTTGAATACTAAGAATACCTATGATCAGTCAGGACACATTGGCATTGGGAATCCTATAAAAAGTTTGAAGGTAATGTTATTACTTAAAAATTTTAATCGTAATTTGTAAGGTAAATTATTTAGTATACAAATTATTGTTTTGAGCTATTTATATATTGCTCAACCAAGTTGGTTGTATGTTTTATCTAAATATTCGGCTAATTGTAACTAGTATTATAGTGAGAGTCCTTCAGCTTGTCTAGTGGTCAGCACTCTGGCTTGGTAATTATGAGATAACTGGAAATAGTGTCTACTTTATTATTTTTTGTTTTTGTAATACGTTTACTACATACCTTATTTGGAAATAATAAGGCTTCACTAGTCAGAGGTTCCAAGTTCAGTTCATATGGGCGTTTAAACATTATGTAGTTGACCCATCTTCAGGAGGAAAATTGGGAGCTACAATTACTAGTCAACTCTTAATTAGTAGCGAACTTTGGTTAAGAAGGTTAGAACAATGAGGACAGTAATTTTGATGTGCTTACCCCACATTAACTGACTGAATGGCTGACTAGAAGGCCTAGCTTCGGGGTGTTGCAGCATGAAGTTTAGTTTATTAATATAGCGAAAAGAGTTAACTTCATGTGAATATCAATGAAGCTAGTCATTTGGTAATTGAGATTGTTATGACTCTTATCAGATAGGCTATATTGCATAAAAATACATATTCTAACAAAAATAATTTTTTTAAATCAAGTTTTTTGTCTTAACTGATAAAAATAAAATAATATTTTACCGATGCATTTAGTTTTTACATGGAGGAAAAATGATGCTAAGTGGGAAGAATTAACCCGACAATTCAATAGCCAGAATAACTTTCCAAATCGAAAGGTTTCTAACTTCAGATCTAATATGAAATGCATAAAAAAAAGGAAAAAAAAGTAGGCTACTATTTCTTCATTAAAAATATTTAAGAAATTTTATTAATAAACATAGGGCCTATAGCTACAAATTAACCAGTTTACTTTTATTTACTAGCTGATAACTTTATTAGGAGTTTATACCAAAATCTTATCTCCCAACAAGGTATTTCGGAAGATTGAACATCACATTTCTTACCATCTATCGGAAGATAGGCTAGTCATATTGAGAACTTGTCGGGCATCTATTGGGCAATTGTAGAACCAACCATAAATTACTAACTTTAATATAGGGCCTACAGTACAAGTAAGATAAGTCCTTTATCTTTATTTATATTTAAAAAAATTATACTTTACAAATCAAAGGCATCAGATATCTCTATTTCATGGAAAAGTAAATAACTTTTATTAAGCATATGCGCTTAGTTGGTACCTAGAAGCTTGTAACCTATAGGCTAATTAGTTTGGTAAAAGCCACCCTCTACATACCTATGACGTTTTAAGTTAATTGTCAATCCATTTCTTACTTTTCATTTTAAATTAGTTAATAATGTTTTAAAATATTATTTCTTTTGAAGGTAAAATTTTTAGCCTAATAAATATTTTTTTAAAACTTTTGTTTTTGTTAGTTATGTAAATAAATAATTAGAATGTATAGTTGACTGAAGAAAAAAAGTTAACATTTTATCTATAGCCTACCTTGAATATAAAACATAACTAAGTTATGGGCACTACTGTTATTTATATCTGAAGAACCTATGTTGAGAAAAATATTATTTTTTTCACTCTTTCACTATGTTCAATTCTAACAAGCTAGTATTAAAATTTATTAATTTTATATTAGGCCCTACAGTATTTTGTAATTTTGGCCTAAACTCTATAGGCTAATATAATAAAGTTATTTTGACTGAAAGTCTCTTATTTTTTTTCCAGGACAAATGGACACTTGTACCAGCTTTTTTAAGCATTAAAGGATTGGTAAAACAACATATCGATTCTTTTAACTACTTTATAAATGTTGAAATAAAAAACATTGTAAAGGCAAATGACAAAGTACTCAGTGATGCAGATCCTTTATTTTATGTCAAGTAAGTACTTAAGCTTGTGTTTATATTTTCGAAATAAAATTTACTAAATTGTTTACACTTTTCCCCCAATTTTATATATCTTATTTTAAATTCTCCTTACTGCACCATTTTTTACCATATGAAATTACAAAATTTGCATAGGCTAGAAAATAACAAAATGAATTTTTGCTGCAGCCCTTATAGGTAGTTAGACCCAGACAATATGAAATGTTTTCTGATTCTGGCTTCTCTAGGAGTTATTTTTTTAAAAAATATGAATATTAATACAGAATTTATTATCTAATTATGAATAATTATCTTTTTTAGTCCGTCCAACAACCTTCAAGAAATAAGTGTAGTTTACCAGTTTCGGCGGTCTATGCCACCATCTTCAGATCTACTCAAAGACTTTTACACAATCAATGTTTAGCATGCCATTGATTGTGTAAGACACTTTGAGTAGATCTGAAGATGGTGGCATAGACCGCCGAAACCAGTAGGCCCTAATCTACACTTATTTCTCGAGGATTGTTGGACGGATTAAAAAAGGTATATATTCATAAATATATAATATATTGTTAATACATAATCCTGGTTGGCTGTACTATATAAAAAAAAAGTATAAATTAATACGCAGGATAAATCAAGAGAAATTTGGTAGATGTTTTCAAGTGGAATATATAAACAAAAATATCCAATGAAAACTTGTCCAGAAATACCTTGTTTATAACTAAAGTGTATTTCTGTCTCTGTGACTTAATTATGGTGTAGTAATTTATTCTACTTACATTTTTGACACGTTTCGGAAATATTTTCCATCTTCAGAACATTTCGCTCATTGGAGGTCGTCACAATAAATATGATTTCAACATATAACAACACAAAAAACACTAACACATATTAAAATACATACATAGCGCACGCTGACGTGTGCACACACGGACGTATATCAGTCAACTGAAACCAAGTATTTACCACGCCCGTCACCAAACAATATTTGTCATTTCCTTTCTTCTAACTTTATCGCCGTGTCATAGATCATATTGGAACGAAAATGTAGTTGGTCGTTTAACACATCATTCGGGTGATATTTATGTGCTTTATATTTCGTATTCGTATTATTTTGTATTCTTCTAATGCATTTAACTGTCTGCCCTTTCCACACAAGTGCAACGGTTGGAGATTCGTGTTAAAGTTAGAAAACGAATGGCCCTTTTCCATAATATGTTTTGCATAATTTGACTGTCCTGTTGTTGGGTAGATGTTCTTTATACCTTTTCGAGAAGTGCCTCCCCGTTTGACCTATATAAAAACACGTGCAGTCATTGCAATTCATCCTATATACGCCAGATGACATCTCGATAGGTGTTATGTTTTTTGCTTTAACCAATTTCTGTAGGCTATTGGTTGTACGGAAGGCCATCGTGACGTCCAGTTTTTTCATCACGTTGGTTAAGAATTATTAACCAACGTCACTTAGACGTAATTATTCTACGTCACGTAGAATTACTACACCATAATTAAGTCACAGAGACGGAAGTACACTTTAATTGTTTTAATCATGACTTGGGCACATTTGCAATGAATATAAAACCTTGTCTGTAAAAATAAAATTTCAAAAGAATAGATTAAATGTTTAAGATCCAAAACAGTAAAGGCTTTGTAAGATTTAATTGGTTTGTCAAGATTAGGTTTAAATGGTTGAGAAAGGGGTTTACACGCTTATAGAGGCTTCTTCTAATATAAAATTAAGAGAGACGAGGGCAAAGAGAGATAGATCACATGGAACCAATATGAGAATCTTCTTAGTAAAGGAGGAAATTGGATGGTGAAGTTCAGTTTATAAATCCTAGCTTATAAGACTGACACTAAATAGCCAAACTGTGGCGGGAGTTAGTGTAATAATCATCTCCTCATACTTTCCAGGGACACTTTTGCCAATAGAAACAAATTGGTACCTTACTGTTAATCTGAATAAAATTTTGCCATGAAACTCTGACATGTTCTGAAAATTCTTTCACCAGCCTTCTAACCAACTTCCCTTCCAGATAAGGAGAGTTTTGGAATATAAAAAGTCATCTAATAAATCAAAATTTCATTACTATGTGTTTAACCAAGCTTTTGTGTCATGAACTAGCCTATATTAATGAGGGCATTTCTTAATGGGTTTTGACTCTGGATGATCCACCAAAATTATGAGAAGAATCCAATCAGAGAGTTATGTGGGGAAAAGGCATGCCTAGGGCAAAAAATAGTGGTGCTTATTTCCTTAACTGTGAGGGGGACTCTGGTGTCCTTGGATTTGTCGTGATTCAAAGTGAGGGATTTTAATATAAATGAATTTTGTGAACGTTTCTGTTGAACATTTGTTAAAGAGATGGGATACTGTATTAGTCTACATCATATCCGATTTTGTTTAAATTTAAACAGAATGAAATGGACTAAAGATATCATTTGAATTTGGCCTAAAATATTATCATTGGTAATATAGTTTATTTGATTTACTCAACATATATATAGTACATGGTGGGTACTATGATAATTGCAAACAAAAAGTTCTCATTATTTTTTACTTCACGTTTCATAGCCTAAATAATTAAGATATTGACTTGAAGAAATTTGATAATGTGTCTTTGTGTGAACATACCCAAATTATTGATATTATGAAATTTAAAACAAATGTTTATAATGGTGGCTATTTTTAATGTTTTTTCCTCATATATTTTGTGTAATTTACTTACAACAAACTATTTTAAATATAAATTCTACAGATTTTAATTCTTTGTGTATTAACTCCATTTCTCTACAGTGAAAATAACAAAATTAAATAAGAAAATTTGATATTTGCTTCTTTTTTTCCCTTAGGGACATATTGCTGAAGCTCTAATTGGCCTCCAGCACTTCGGCTATGAGCCTATTGTACTCCTCTTTCTTATTCACCTTGCATCAACCCCAGTGCCTCTAACAAGCTCCAGGATCTTGTGCAGGATGATCTTGTCAAAATTTATGTATGGTTGTTGGGGTCCAAATATTCTCCTTCTTTTGGGCTTCAGGACCTCACAATCAAACATAATGAGTACTGCGGTCTCAGGTATGAGACCGCAAAGATGACAGTTAGATGAAGCTTGTAGTTGTCCCACCTTATTTAAGTGGCTTAGGACATGGCCATCTGGTAATCATGGCAACAATCTGTCTCAGGGACTTCCTAACATACTGAACCAGCACCTTGGTCAGCGCAGGATCTGGTCCTGAGAGAAGACGCTTACCCAATCTTTGGCCAGGAAAATGTCTCCATCGTTCGATGTGCTCTTCCTTGAACCATTTTTTACCCCTCATCTAGTTGTTGAATGACTGATCCCGCAAGCGGGTTTTGGTCCCACAAGGTAGCAAGTGGTCTCTTTGCCAACATATCCGCCCTCTCATTACCCTTGATCCCGCAATGACCAGGTACCCATCCCAGTGCATCATATTGGCAGTGGACAGGAGGCATAGAGAACGGAGAGAAACCCATACTAATTTGAATTAGACTTCTATGAAACTGAGGGCTTTAAATGCCACTAGGCTTTCTGAGAGAATTAGAATGTCCTTACCTCTAAGGCCTTCTAATCCTCGATGAACACATGGTGTGATTGCATAAATCTCAGCCTGGAATACTGTACAATACTACCTAGGCTAGCTTCGAAAGTTGCCCCAGCAATTTGACAGTATCCTCTGTATCCAGACTCTTGATCATGTAGTAATCCGTCTGTATACCATACAAGCTGTCCTGGATATACCGGTAGCTTGCCATCCTTCCAGTCCTCTCTTGTGTTTGAGAGAATGTTGAAGAGTCGAGTGAAGACGAACTCGGTTTGCATACCATCAGTTGGCATTTCCAACACTGAGTTCTTCAATACCTTATTGACGATTTTTGAGTGCCCCACCTCACTATGGCTCCTCCTCCATTCGCCATGATTGTGTAGTCTATAGGCCGCCATTCTTGTCTCCGACATTACAAAAATATCTAGAGGTGGCAGGTTAAAAAGCACCTCTAGAGCAACCGTTAGTGTGCTCATAAATGCACCTGCGACTAGGATGCATCTTAGCCGCTGACCTGTGTTGCTTTTGTCCACCATACCAGGGTGTCCACCATACCATATGTCAGTTGAGGTCTGACGATCACCTTAAAGATCCAGAGGGCAACCATCCCCATTCGTATTCTATAAGTCGTCTCGTCCTAAGACTTCAGGACCCAGGCTTGAGAGCTGACTAAGTGGTCTATAGATCACCTTCGTTGCCCTCAAGATCTCCAACCTGTCAACAGCATGCAAGCCTCCTACTCCATCCAGCTCCAAGCTAGCCTCAGAGTTTAACATCCATTCTTTAATGTTTTCATTGGGACAGACTATGACAAGTGTGCCCCTTCCCATATAACAACTTGAAAATCTAGGAAGTGCACCATCTGCAAGCTTTTGGAATGCCCCCACGAACTTCAGTTACAGATTAAGTCCCTGGTCCTCAACTTGTGACCAGGATAGTTCCTTGGGACTATTGCTATTTTTATTGATGACAAGGCTTCACTTAATTAAAATAATTAAATGGGTTCAATTCCCAGTCTAGGTCACTTGACATATATTTTTCACTTGAAATGATTATTTTAATGAATAACACTAGCTTGGAAAAATAATGTATAATCATTAAAATCAATAAACTTCACTGAATGTTTGAGACCTTGTGAAGGTATGATCCTCCACTCGTCTTACCTTCTGCAGCTTTGTCTTTTGACTGCTGGTTGAAGTGGAGGTGAGGGAAGCATTCCTTACTCTTTTTTTTCCACCTTCATTACCTTTGGGCTGGTCGGAGATAGAACCAGCTTCCGAAGGCTTAACAGTTTGGCCCTCAGAGCTAGTGCCAGGCCCAGTCCTGTTCCTGGATTTATTCCACTTCCTGGGTCAAAGGACTCATCTCTAGCTGCAAGTTTGGCTTTAAGCGCATTCTTGCAGATTGATTTGGTCCTCTTCTTATCTTTGATTACCATGGCGACCAATTGCTGGGTACCCTGATCGATCTCTGGCTGAACTGTTGTCGCTGATGGTTTTGAGTAGAAGATCTTCCTTCTCCATATTAATAGGAAGAAGCGCGACCACCTTGCACTCACGTCCATTGGGGTTACAGTAGAGGTCTCAGGACAGTAGCCCTGGTTTCTACTGTTATAGTAGTGCAAAAGCTGGAGCCCTCAGCTAAGATCTTATGTTGGATCTCGGTTGATGGTTCTCCAGTCTTGCTAAGTTTTTGGTTTTTGTTTTTCTCCATAAAAAACCCTTGAGTAGCTAGGGAAATATTGGTCAACCTGGACAGTGCCCCACATGCCTAGGCAAGGCTAAATACTCTGAGAAGGGTGCCTGGTATCTCAGAGAGCTTTACCTGTTAGAGACATGTAACCTGGGTCATTAATCCGTTCAGCATGGGTAGCCTACACCTTGAGATTACGGATTTTATTCAGTGTTTACTCATTTAGATCCAATGGATTCAGTCTGGACTATTGTCCAGTGCAGGGCTTCCACTGATACTCGCTTAGACAAAGCTTAACTGAATTCTTACCAATATAAGAGTTGTAAATAGAGCATAATTTATAGCTTTAAATCATACGAGGGCTGAGATAAATACAGAGCTTTGAGGCCCGTCAAGAGTGAATAGGTATAATTCTGAGATTCAGTAAACATGTGTAGAGACAGGGTTGGGTAATTATCATGATGGGTCCTCTTAAACTTGTTCAATTTGTTACAGATACTTAAATATATATGTTGGAATGCCAGATGTAGAAGAAGGTTTTGGTATTATTAGATCAACAACACCGCATGAATGTCGTCTTCGTGATTTGACATATTCTGCTCCAATCACGGTTGATATTGAATATACTCGAGGTAGCCAACGTGTTGCAAGGAGCAATCTTCTTATTGGCAGGTATGTTTTAATTCAATTTATTATTTTTTTTCTTTTTCTCTTGGTTATGGTGGTTTCTTGTTCTCTTCAATAAATGTGACAAGTATAAAGTACATATATGTAGCAAAAAATTATTATTATTCAAAAAATGATTTTTATTACAAAATTTAAAGTTAACTAAAGTGCAAACAATTTATTATACACAGTTAATTAAAATAATTATGACAATTTCAATAAGAACTTATAAATAACTCGTACAATTAAACTGCTATTATACAGTATTTCATAATTAATTCTACTCTCAGTAGGCTTATTTTGCTGATCTATAATTCAGTACAGTAATGATTATCTCAAGTTTAAAAGTTTAGGAAAAATAAGCAGTTGGTACACTATAGAATAAACAGAGCAGTCTGTTATTGCTGCCTAGATAATGTGTAATTCTTTTTTATGCCAGGTCATGATTGGCATAGTTGTCTCTCTGAAGTCTTCACTTTCTCTAATGGAGAGATATTAGTATATGAGGTGGATAGTCAGATTATTCTGAAGAGCTTGTTAAGTGATTGGACAGATCGTATTAGATTCCTGAAAGCGGATTGTCCGGAAAGAAAAATGTACGCCCCATTACTTTGGTTCTATTTTGTTGTGACAAATGATCACACTTTCGTCATTTTAACTGCCAGTCTTTCTTTCTCATAAATCCGGAAGGTTTGAGTACAAAGTCCATTGTGACAAATGGATCAGGCAACCAGACCTCCCATTCTTCTTTAAGAAAACAATTGCCCTAGTTCAAGTTATATTTTTTATAGCACACAACATTAAAAACTTCAAACTGAGATCAAAGAATTATAACAAATTAACGCTAATGTTATGACAAATAAAGTTAACAAATGTATTACAAGATAAATCAACTGTTTGTTCTTTGAAATGTAGTATTAACTTAAATTGATTTTCATGTTGTTGTTTTTTATTCTTTCAGAATGCCAATAATGTTAAGGAGTTCTAACTGTGTTTTACATGGCAAGTCTGAGTATGAGTTATCTAAAATGAATGAATGTCCACATGATCCTGGTGGTTATTTTGTTGTAAGAGGAACCGAGAAGGTAAAGAGTTTTATAGTTTGTGTTCAATACATATTTACTTTGGTTTTACTGTTACTATTGTTAGAAATTTCCGGTTTCTAATATTAGTGTTAGGGTGAAGCTATTATAAATAAACACTGTATTAACCCTTTGACGGCCATGAGCCGATATATCGGCTTACAAAAATACTTCTGAAAACAGCCACGAGTCGAAATATCATCTCGACAAAACGGCCACGAGCCGATATATCGGCTTGTTATTCTTTTAGTGATTACACACTTATTTTTTTACTATTTTAATTCAAATTTGTTTGTAGTAAAAAGGAAACAATCAAATTGCTTGTTACTAGTAATCAAGTCGAGATTAAGTTTTTTCATTTCCCTCTAAATGTATTGTTTATTTGTGAAATCAAGTAGCCCTTGATTTGACAGCTGGGAGTTGTAGAATCAATATCTACTTTCAGTTGTGCATTGTTTAAGTCTGTGTAAGTAGTTATATGGTTATATTTTTGTGTTTATAGTGTCTTAGTATTTGTTTTTGTTTAGTTTTTTGTAGTTTAGTGTTTCTTTTGGCCTTTATTTGACAGCTGGGAGTTTTAGAACCAATATCCAGGCCTACATTCAGTTGTGCATTGTTTATGTCTGTGCAAGTATTTATAGGGTTATATTTTTTGTGTGTTTAGTGACTTAGTATTTGTTTTTGTTGTTTTTTATAGTTTAGTGTTTGTTTTATTCAATATGAGTAAAAAGCGGCGTTATTTTCACCAGTTAGTGAAGATAAATTGATGAGACAAGTTCAAGAAATAAGTGCAAATTTTACTGATGAAGTGAATGAGCTAGGCTTATTTGCTAATGAAATCGAGTCTAGTTCCGAAAGTGTTTATATAGACCAGACAAAAAAAAATATTAAGATATTCTCTTGAAATTTTCAGTATTTGTACAGAATACACAAATATATTAGAAAACAACTAGGCCTATTTAAACTCTATAATATATTTTTTTAGTTATATCTATTTGACTCCAAAATAAAAAAATAAAATAAAATTAAAATAATAAAATTTATTAATCCCCCAAAAATTAGTATATATTTTAAAATTTTTAATTAGATCTATACTACATAATCTTACAAGTAAAATACAGTTCAAAGTACAACTCTACTAGTATTTTTAGATTAGTTACACTAATTTTTATAACATCTTGACAAAACTCCCATTTTCATCCTGGCCTTTTTGGCTTACAAGTGCTGTTTAATTACAGGCTCTTTTAGGATTGAATGTTATTTTTTTGCCTGGCCTTAAAAGGGTTAAAATTGCAACAACTATGGCACATATCCATACTCAAAACCATTAGCCTGATGTAACAAAAGTTTTGTCATCATCTCCTCAAAAATGCTGGTTTTGGGGTTATTATTATTTGTTTTATTATTTCTTTATTTAAAAATTTATCAAATTCAAATACATAGACATGTAGAAAATGACTGCATTTAGAAAAGAAAGAAGGAAAGAGAATGGGAGGGAGGGTTAAAAATTTTAGGAATTACCAAAAGTTTAGGCAAATTTAGACACTACTTTAGAATTGCCAAAGTATTTATCAGTGAAAATAAATAGACAAGTGATAAAATTAGTAAATGAACCAGTTATTTCCAGTTCATTAAAATGGACGTGTAGTGTACCATGTATACGTAGACCTATATGTTGTATATTGTGAGTATAGCAATCCTTTAGGTTTTGTCTTTGCCGTTTAAAAATTACAAAAAAAACATTGATGACTTCTTAAGAGGTCAAATATCTCAAAATCACCCCAACAATATAGATACATGTTTGAACTTGTTAGTTTAGCTTCCTATACTATATATATCAGTGGTTAATTTTGTTCTTGTTATACTAACAGGCACTGTACAAAAGTTCTGCACATTCATTTTGAGCAATTATGTAAACCTAACTACAAAATAAGTTAATATATTTATAACAGTTAATCAACTAGAAAAATATATTAGAATTGTCATAAGTAGAGCCCGGATGTTTGGCAAAATGCCTTAATTTTGCCTATTTGCCTTTTTAACGTTTTTAAGCTCATTTAGCCTATTTTAATTATAAAAGCCTATCTTTGCCTTTTGCAAGAAAATTTAATATTGTTTGTACAATAAACGTGTCCAGAGTGGAACGGGAATAAGTCGGAAACTTGGTCTTGGTTTATGAAACCAAATTCTTTGACAGACGTATATTTCTTAGGAATTAGGAGTGTTTATACTTTGAACCAGGATGCTTCACATCCGGTGTACATCCGTTAGACGCTAGCCTTTTCCTGTTTTGGAGTTGCTGTTCACAACTATGTAACCGGGAAAAGGAAAAGAGAGAGAGAGAGAGAGAGAGAGAGAGAGAGAGAGAGAGAGAGAGAGAGAGAGAGAGAGAGAGAGAGAGAGAGAGAGAGAGAGAGAGAGAGAGAGAGAGAGAGAGAGAGAGAGAGAGAGGGAGGGAGGGAGGGAGGGAGGGAGGGAGGGAGGGAGGGAGGGAGGGAGGGAGGGAGGGAGGGAGGGAGGGAGGGAGGGAGAGAGAGAGAGAGAGAGAGAGAGAGAGAGAGAGAGAGAGAGAGAGAGAGAGAGAGAGAGAGAGAGAGAGAGAGAGAGAGAGAGAGAGAGAATGAACTGTTTCTAATTTCTAGGAAAAATGTTCAGGCATGTAAGTTTTGTTTGTTTAGCCTACTCCCACCAATAACTTAACTGTGCGTGTGTGCTGCCTCTCTTATTCAGTACTGTACAGCTAGATGTGATACGTGCTAGTATCTCGTCAGTCGTTAGCTATTATTGTCGACTATTTTATTTATAGTGCAAGTTGCTTGTTTAATTTTTATGTTGACCACTTATATTTTATAATCTTTGTAAGAAAAGAAATATAATTAGTTCTTGTCGGGTTTTAAAACATAAATTCATTCTAGAATGCCTAAATTCAGTAAACCGTTAAATAGTAAACTCAACAGTTATGTTAACGAATTTGGTGCCAATGTGTTTTCAACAGATGGAAAGGTCTTATTGTGTAAAGTTTGTGAAAAGACAGTTAATCATGAAAAGAAGTATTTTATAAATCAACATGTGTCCACAGCAAAACACGTATCTGCAATTGCTTCCAGAAGTGGTCAGAAGAAAATAGCACTAATTTCAACAACCATCGCTACAACTAGCAGACAATCACAGTTTTCATTAGACTTGTGCAAGGCACTACTGGATGCTGGAATCCCTTTCTGGAAGTTAGAAAACCCGTCCTTCAAAAACTTTTTAGAAAAATATACTGGTGAAGTTGTTCCAAGTGAATCTACTTTGCGGAAAAACTACCTGTCTGTAGTGTATGAAAATACAGTTCAACACATTCGTAATGAAGTAGAAGGGAAACAAATCTGGATCTCCATAGATGAAACGACTGATGTGAAAGGTAGATATATAGCCAACGTAATTATTGGAACTTTGGAACATATGCAGGATGCAGTACCTAAAATATTCTTGCTGTCTTCAGATGAATTGGAAAAAGCTAACAGTACGACCATCGCCCAGTTATTTACAAATTCTTTGACTTTTCTCTGGCCTGATGGTATAAAATACAATGATGTCCTTCTCTTCTTATCTGATGCCGCACCATACATGAAAAAAGCTGGTAAAACTCTGGAAATTCTGTTTCCTGGTATGATTCATTTAACATGTTTAGCGCATTGTTTTCACAGAATTTCTGAAGAGATCCGCAGTTTATTCCCTGATGTAGATAAGCTGATATCCAACATGAAGAAAATTTTTCTTAAAGCACCGTCTCGAACCCAGATCTTCAAGACTATTGCTCCTGAGCTCACTTTGCCTCCACAACCCATTTTGACGAGATGGGGAACATGGATTTTTGCTGCTCTATATTATTCTGAAAACTTTGATAAGTTAAGTGAGATAGTTGCTGTACTTTCTGAAGATGACGCCGCTTCAATTCGTGTAGTAAAGAACTTACTAAACAGTGAGAGCATTCGAAATAATTTGTCTTTCATACAAGTTCATTATGCTATGTTGCCGAAAATTATAACAAAGCTTGAGAAAAGGGGGGAGACCCTTGTGGCATCCATGCAGATAGTTGAAGATATGGTGCATCAGTTAGAAGCTGTTCCAGGTGAAGTGAGAAGTGCCATTAGTGAGAAATGCAAGCGTGTGATGTCGTCAAACTCCGGATTATTAAAAATAAAACAAATCTGTGACGTAATTAAAGGTGACACCACAGTTGTGATGAACATAAGTCCATCTACAGTAGCCAGCTTTAAATATGCACCGGTTACATCAGTTGATGTAGAACGGTCTTTTTCAATAATGAAAACAGTTCTTTCTGACAGAAGACAAAGCCTAAAAACAGACAATTTAAAGAAATACCTTGTGGTAATGTGTAACCAGAACCAGTAAAATGTAAGTTATCTTAATTATTTGTTTATTAATTGCTAAAATATATTATGCCTTTTTTTGAATTTACAGTGCCTTTTTTGTATTTCCTTCTGCCTTTTTTGCCTGCCTATTTTAAGTGTTATTAATGCCTAAACATCCTGGCTCTAGTCATAATTGTAACATCTATTTCAATCTATATAAAAATACAGAGTTGTTTACGGTTAATTGTTGTTTATTAACTTCATAGTGCACAAGTTAGTACATATAGTTTACCTAGTAAAATACATATAGTAATCTTTTCATAGTAATAGTTAAATTAGTCTGGTACATGAGTAGGACCTCCCATGGCGGTCCACATAAATCTATGATTGCTTGTGTGTGCTGTAGCTACAGAGGTCTGTGGTCAGAATGCCATTCTCTTCTGAGCTGGCTTGTGGGTCAGGTAGTATATTCTCACCGATTTGCAGGATTAATGGATTGTTAAGATGAATAACCTAGAGTAGCTGGAGTGAAAGCTGATGTCACATCCGGAAGTCCATGGTCTATATAATGTGGAGTTTCGCATATACTAATTAGTATCTGTTATAATCCTTAAGAAAAGGTTTTGGATGGTTTGAATTCTTCTTATTTGAAAGTTAGAAAGAGATCCCCAGATTGAACAGCCTTGCTGTCAGATTGATTTGATCTGTGATAAATAGAATAGTCAGTACTATTGGAGTGGAAGAGTAGAATTATTTAGAAGATTTGATAATATGTGATGGGTGCGGTTACGTATGGTCTTAACAATGGTGGCAATATGAAGATTTCATGTTAGTTTGTTGCTAAGTATTAGCCTGAGGTATCTTACTGATTCTGCCACTGGCATTGTAGTCCTTCCTTAATTTTCACTGGATGATAAAAAATGTTCCTTTTATATGTAAATTTAACCAATTTTGATTAACATGTCTTTATTTAAACTTTCCATTATTTATTCCATTTGTAATTTTGCAACAGAAATCTTGTAGTTGTTGCCCTGTTGTATCACTTATTCCTGTACTAAGAATTATAACATCATCTGCAAATTAAGCAATTTTTACACTTTGTGATTTTGGAAAGGTCAGCATATATATTAAATATAGATAAGTGTCCCAATTCACTGACTTGTGGTTACATAGAATGTATTTCATTAGACCTAGACAGCACTGATTCATATTTAACAGAAAAGCTTCTTTATGATTGCACTATCTTTTAATGAGTGTCAGGAAGTAGATGTTTTATTTTGAACAGCAAACCATCATGCCAGACTTTGTCAAAAGAAATGGTCCGAGGCAAACTTTCTTGTTTCAGTTTCAATTCTGTGAAACTGTCGTGGACATGAATGAATGTCGAGATCTAAAGGGAAATTTAGTTTTTGGCAGAATCTCTCCAAGATATATTAACAATTTAGGTAGGAAAATAAGTTCAAATGTTTTGGAGAATTTGATAAAGAGGGTTATGGGTTGATAGTTGTTGCGGTCATTTCTGAATTTTTGTGGTTTTGGAATCATAATTATTGTAGCATGTTTCCTTTTTAGGGGAAAGTATGTAGGATTGTATTATATTTTTGAGTCAAAAGAACATGTGAGTTTCTGAGCATAGCTTCTAGAAGAGGTTGTATTATCATGTCATAACCAGGAGCTTTCTTGTTGGAGATCTGTTTATTGTATTTTTTACCTGAGCTGGAATGAAGAATTCATAAAATGGTGATAATTGAAGAAACTGTAAACATTTTCTTCAATTAGTTTGGTAAAATCTTGATGAAGATCTTCGTTTGATTGAAACTGCTGAGAAAGTAACTTTAAAAAATATTTACTCTTTGTTCAGTAGTGGGAAACCAATTTATACCAACCTGGAGAAGAGGTATTGTTTCACTTTCTTTTGTCAAATATTTTGTTTTCCTCTATGTAGTATGAACTATGTATACAAGATGTAGTAGGTTTGGTGCATTTGTCAGATGGACAATAATTTGTGCTATGACCATATTCCTGGCGTTTTAAACATTGTAGTATGCTCCATTTAGGTTTTGGTGGCTCTACTTTAATAACTGTATAATATAAGCATATTAATATAAAATTGTTTTTATTTGAGGAGCTTTTTCCATTTAACCTATAACTATCCATGGTTTCAAAACAGAATTTTACTTCTGATTATTAAGTGTAATGTGTCTGAACTGTCCGACATTATCATAGCAGAAAGTTTTTAATACCATATTCATATTTTTAATATTACTTTGAAAAAATTGGTGGAGGCTTTATAGTCTTAGTTGTAGCGAAATTTGTTTGGCTGTTAAGATCTTCCTGTGGTTGCTTGAATAAAGGAGGAAGGGGGTTTGGTGTAGTAAATGGTGATGTATTTGTTGTATCATTACGTAGTTAAAATTTGTCTGCTTCACTTTGTTACCTGGCATCATGGTGGCACTTTGCTTGTTACTTGACACCATGGTGGCACTTTGTTACCTGGCACCATGGTGGCACTTTGTTATCTGGCACCATGGTGGCACTTTGTTACCTGGCACCATTGTGGCACTTTGTTTGTTACCTTATCCATGGTGGATGAATAAGTAAATATAAATGTGAGTTATTTTACCCTATCCAGCAGCAGCAAAATGTCCCACACTCCACCAACTAAACAAGACAAGGTAAAATAAGTTTTAAATTTTTTGATGTAATACCAAGTACAATTCACTAACTAAACAAGATAATCTTCATAAATAATCTGAAAATTTTTCGTCCAAATTATTAATATAAAAGTTTTATAATTTCAAATAAGTTGTAAAGTTATTCAAGAGAATCAGCTGTTTGCACATATTTGTTACATAACCCTCCAAGTGCTGATTATTTTAGTCCTCAGTGCTAAGCTAGTTCAACGCTCTGCGCCAGGCTTTTATTATTACAGGAAATAATACACTTTTATTGGCTGAAATATGACACTTTATACATCAATATTTTCAGGAAAATCCATAGAACAAAATGAAATAAAATTTAAACTTACCACTTTAAAACAGAGGTCTGCTTCAACTCATATCCGCAAAAAAAAATTCTTTTGTCCATTTAGTGACAACGTAGGTTATAACTAAATTATGATAATCCAATTTCCAATATATACAAAATGTAGCAAATTTTGTTACAAAACTAGAAATGTAACATAAGTAACACTTTATTTTCTTCATAATATCAACATCGTTGTAAACATTCATACATACACAAACTTCAAATTCAGTAATATCGCACACTATGTGACACTACATCCAACTTTTGCAAATTAGTGTGTTCTATTACTGTGTCTTTAGAAAGTATTGACATTTAACCTTTGAATATCATGTATTTACTAAAATTAGTTATAAAATATGTAATACACACACAAAAAAGAAAAGAAACAAACATTTTGATTCCTACATCGGAGTTACCGCTTTCATCACTAGCGGTATCACTTTCACACAAACAGTTATGAATATCACTTGTATTGCCAAGTTCACTCATTATTATATGTGTAATACTACACTAAAAACACTACTGATACACTAAATAATCATAAAATAAATTGTATTTACCAAAATAATATAGACAAAAACACTAAACAACAATTCACTGCCGGGACGCAGCTGTAAACATCAAATTGTCTCTTACAGGCTTGCTAACATTGATTTTTCTTATAACCAACGATAAAATAGTGCAAAATGAATAGAGCGTCATTTACTCAGAGTTACTATATAAAATACATGTAGTTTGGATAAAAGTTACCGTTGGTATATCGATTTTAGCAAACCTTGTTTAATTAGATCATGATCACGACTTTAGCATTGTGGCCGCGACAAAATAGATCGTGATTGCGACTTATAGCACTTGGAGGGTTAACAAAGACTGTGTTTATGGTTGCTATAAATAATTGAGATTGAACTTATGGAGGTATACTTTAAAATTAAATAAACTATCTACAGTCCAAGACACCAATGTATAGTTTTTACAGAGTGTATAAAAGTAGACTCTTGTCTGCAACAATAATTTTCCTTGTTAATTTAATCATTAGCTCTTTAACTGTATATATATATATATATATATATATATATATATATATATATATATATATGTCGAGACAATATATGCTGGGACAATAAAAAAATTAGTAGGCTATATGAAATAAGTAAAATATAGGACTAGAGCGAAATTAAATGAAATGTAATATTCTAAAGGGGTATAAGGGGTAAATACAGTTTCTATAGTAAATATGGATAATTTAAAGAGTTATTAGTTAAATTTAGGGAGATAGAAGGTTCAGGCAAATTTAGGCTCAGAATAAATATTATTGTGGAAATAATGTAAAGTTATAGATAAAAAATGTACTATGAATAACTACACGAATATCCGAGAGACGTGCTCTCGCCTTGGAAGTTCTATCCAGACTGAACTATAATCAGTTGGCAGTTATTCACAAGTCTTTCGTCTTTGTATACAAAATGTTTGCATTGCACTTTTTAATTATAAAACTTATAATCATTCTAATTATTATAATACATAGAATAAATTTCTCTGATTATTTACCATTATTCATTTTATTTTCTAATTTAATCTTTATTAATTTAATTTATTCAAAGAAAAACAAAATATGTTTCCTGCTTGACTCATCAAGTCTAGGCTAAACCCCATTTTATCTAAGATCAAAGTATATATCCCATTCTGTTTAAGATCAAAGAACTAAAAATGTACACTATTACAATCAGTCATCTAGTTAGAGCTGTAGGATACTCTACTGAGGAGAGACCATTAATTTAAAAAAAATAATAATGTGTTGGACTCGGGAGACATTTAAAACAAATATTTTTATGAATAATTGAACTTTGATGTAGAATTTGTTACATAAAATTTCCATTAAGCAATGTTTTAAGCAACTCTATTTTTATAGCAATCACTCAATGTCATACCTTTTATGTAATTTATACTCACTGAAACAAATTTAATTGTTTGCAGGTTATTCTTATCCAGGAACAATTGTCACGTAACAGAATGATTGTGGAAGACGACAGAAAAGGAGGTGTTCAATGCCAAGTGACAAGTAGTACGCATGATAAAAAATCAAGGACTAATATTATTATGAAGAAAAATAAATATTATCTGAAGCATAATACTTTACAAGATGTAAGTAATTGAATAATATTATACAATACAAGATTTTTTTGAAGAGTATCCAATTTGAAATTTACCCATAGAAACAAACAAAAAAGTTGGAGGTGATTTTCATATGAATGCATGAATTTTTTCCTGCCCAAAGAGAGTGTCAGTATTGGTAGTCAGCCTATGAGTGAGTATACTCAGTGTTCATCTTATTTTCATATTCCAATGAATGACAGAACAATTTGAGCAATGGTATTGGATGATATACTCAATTGGAAACCGCTCATAAGATTTAGCAAGCTTTAGGTGATGTTCTATTGATATCACACAAGTTAAGTATAGTACAATCATTTTAAAGTTGGTGTGAGCATCTCATGTTACTGTAAGCTCCCAATGAACAAGTGTAGACTTTGGTTATGCAGTACCATCGTGTGACCTTTCAAGAAACTACACTATAACTGCTAGACATATGATACAATAACTTATTGATACAGGCAGGCAGCATTAGTTGATAAACTATTGTCCATTGAACGCTACCAACACCGTTATTCAGATTTGTCTGTGTGAAAAGATTTTCTTGGGTCCTGTTGCGTTCATTTTAAAGATGTAACAAGTTCAAAAACTGTGTCCCAAGTATACAATAATTTTGTGCTTTATTTAAAGTTTTCAGTAAACATAATCTAATTTTTTTGCTATATATTTTTCAGGACATACCGATAATTGTAATATTTAAAGCAATGGGATTTCAGTCAGATCAACAAATAATACAAATGGTGGGCACTGAGCCTGAAATGGTGATGCGGTTAATTGCTTCTATTGAAGAATGTTACACTGCTGATGTATTTACTCAAAACCAAGCACTCAGGTTAGTAAAAACAAGTCATATTGTTCTATTGTAAATATATAATGAATAGAAAGGGTTTAAAATAATATTGATCTGATTAATTTTAAAATTGACACTGTTTAACATTAAGAATTTATTAAAAAATTGCTCAGCTAAGGGCGCCAGGAAGCTTATAGCTTACCAATTTTGAAAAAAAAATACAAATTTTACTTTAAGTTAAAACTTACTCTCAGGGTCGTGTTCCTTTTCTAAGTGTACTATTCAGTGGTTTTCAGTAAATAAAAAATCCTTATTTGATTTCCTGAAACTAAACATTCTTTATTGATTTACTTTTTAGCAAATACATAAATTCATTGTCAATCTTATTGTTTTAAACATCCTATCTTTAAATTTGATATTTATATTTTGCCTTTTTATTTGTTTCAAAACCTTAAAACTTTACTTTAAGTCCTGAGTTGCAACTTCTAAAAAAAATTACTCATCAATATGAGTTGAATAGACTTATTTCCTTTTTAACAATATTTTAAATTAATTTATCCCAAACAAAAATTTATTACTTTCTTATAGGCATTTTTGAATTTTTTAAATTGCTAAGTAGTTATATATATATAAAACAAAACATGTCAAAAAATATTAAACTTACAAATAATATATCAAACGATAATTAATCAAAATGTTTATACAACATATAATTTTTTGAGCACTTTGTAGTACCCGTTACCAATTTGCTATTTTGTAGAAGATTGTTCATTGCTGTCTGCTGATTTTGTGAACTTCCTGATGAAACCTCCTTAACAGTTTGCCTAATATTCATAATGAAACTTTGTCTTTCGAAATCACCATTCAAACGCACATTGTCCAATTTCTACTGAAAGTTATGTCGTGAAACATTGTCTCTAGAGTCAACAAACTACGTCCAATTACCTCAAACTCCCTCTCACAACTATTCAACATTAATTAAATTGTTCTCCATTTCAAAAGTCACTCAAGCATAACTACATTGTTCTGCACTATCTTTTAACAAAAATACGTCTAACTAAGTCAGATGCCACCTTAAGAATGCCCTCCTCACTAGATCTCACAATTAAGCGCCCTTGTTAGATCTACTAAGTCAGCAAAACCAAATGTTCACATAATTTGCACCACGGACACTAAATCATTTATATGACAACAGGTTCTGTCTGTTATCACAACACCAATATATCACTTTAAAATTTATTATAACTTACAACTAACATTTTATACCTTAAATTAATATTTTGGAAATCTATATTAAATTTTTTATTGCCCTTGTTTTAATATTATTTTCAGTCATTTATTTGACTAACGTAGTCTTCTCTCTAGACCAATTATAAATCTCCCGGTTTATTTTCATATTTCAAATCTTAAAACAACCATTTCTTTAGTATCAAAGTTAAAGTTAGAATTTAAGGATTACAAGGTTAGTAAAAACAAGTCATATTGTTCTTTTAACTTAGTACTAGCCTATTTATTGCTCTCATTTGAAGGACAGATTTTGTATAGTTAACATCTTACTTTCATGGCAGTTAGACTAATGAAAAAAGAAGAGTAATCATATCACATGCCAAATAATCGCCCATGCTAAGGCAGTGAATGAAGTGAAGTACAAAGTGCAAAGAAGAAAAAGAATTACACATTTTGTAATAATTCTTCTTGTTTCACTTTTGATAAAGATTTTAATGAACTAAAATAACGATTTTATAGGTTATAATTTATTTTAGGAAACAACAAACAGGTGTTTACCTCATTGTAAGAATGGGAACAATATTTCTTGCCACACTTGTGGAATTAAACATGGACACTAGGGCTCTGTTTTTTCTTATCGATTTATTAGGGTAACATGTTTTTGCTGAATCACCTGCTCTCTCCCATTAACTGCCACTAACATTACGACATCACAAACCATGTTCTAGAGTTAATTTTATGTGTGTTTTATAATTTTTGTGTCTCCACCTTATAAGACTTTATTGATTCTCTAAGGTGCATTTTAACTTAGTAAGATTTTGTAACTTTAAAAATATAAAATCTTTAAAAATTATGTTTCTGCTTGGCTGTGTTTTAGATATTTTCAATTGTATAAGTTACAATATACACAGATATATTTTGTATGGTTTTAAAATAAATAGTTTACTCATGAAAAGTCATCTACATTTTCCTTTTACACTTTAATTCCCTAATATTGAGTTTCAACATTCATACACATATATACAGATATCAAAATTCAACTTATAATAAGTAATGATGAAATTTTTAGTTATTATATTTTTGAATTTTATTAAAATATAGTTCTAAAATTTTTGTTTTGCTTTTTAATTTTTGTTACACATATTTTTTTTGCAATTTTTAGTCTGATTTTAAATACTCTTCCTTTTTGAAGAAGCATTTATAAATCCCTCATAAAATGCTGCCTCTCTTAAGTAGTCTATCATAAGATCAACCCTAAGCTAATTATTCTACTACTCCTAGGCTAATTATGAATAATTACTTTAAAACCCAATTTATTAGCAAATTCTGAAAAATAATGCATTTTTCATAGTATTTAGTGCCTTACATTAATATTACATTATTAGTGTCTTAAATCATCAAACAGTGTTCTAAAGAGTTAATAGACCTTTCCAGGTCTTAATTAATTCTTCGTTTTCTGAAGGTGAATTTCCATCCATACTAAAATCTGCTAAGGTCCTCCCATTGTTTAAAATGGGCGATAAAGATGATATTAACAAATACAGACTTATTTTTTTACTGTCAGTAAAATTTTCGAAAAACTTTTTTAAGGCAACTAATTGAATTTTTAAACAAATTTAATATCCTTTATAGTGGCCAGTATGGCTTTCATAAAGGTCACAATAAAATCTACAATAGATGCTATAGTTGAGTTAAATGGACTTTTTAGTGGAGGGTCTTGAAAGGAAAAAAAAAAGTAACGAGTATTTTTCTCGACCTTTCCAAAGCTTTTGATTATGTTGATTTCTATTTATTACTTAACAAATATGAAAGACTTGGTATTAGAAGAATATCACTAATATGGTTAGACTCATTTATTAATAGTAGAAGACAGCGTGTTAATGTTGCAGAAAGGCTACTGTGATATGGTGTCCCTCAGGGATCAGTTCTCGGTCCGTTGTTATTTTTAATTTACATCAATGATTTGTCATCATCAATATATGTGGATAGCCTAATTCAGTTTGCAGATGACACAACTTTGAGTATGAAAGAAAATTCAGTGGAAAAAGTTAATGCAACTTTGAAAAGATTAGATTGACAGTAAATCCAGCCAAGACAAACTACATGTACTTTAATATTAAAAAATGCCAAAATTGTGATTTCTTGCTGAGTATCCTTGTCATTTATGTATTTTTTGCTGTATTTGTTTCTTAATGTATTATAAAATTGTATTTAATTACTAATGTTTTTATAATGTTTGGATAGTTTTAGATATTTTATTGTTGATATTTAAAAGGAGAAAAGGATTTGAGACACTTTATTAATTAATGTTAAATTACTTTGTACTTATACATGTTATATTGTTTTTATAGTTGGATTTAAAAAAATTAAATCTGTGGATTATTTATAATCTCTTGGATAATAAAATTTAATGACTTGTCTTATGCAATGCATATTGTCAGGAGGACTAAATAAAATGAACTTATATTATTTATTAGTTTACTTATAATTTAATATGTCCTTCTCACTTATATATTAATTAATTTTCACTTTATTATTATATTCAGAAACATATAGGATTAATTTTAGATGCAATTGTTTCCTTCTTAAAGCCTTTGATTTTAAATATACTTGTATGTGACTTTTATTTTAATTAAATTTAGACTTAATTTTATTATTTTAATGTGTTGTTTGGTACGGAATGAATTAGTTCCCCATCTCTAACCAATTTTCACCTCCCCTTTCTTAGTTTTCAATTTTATGATTTATTTATTCCAATTGGTTGAAATGGTTACGTTACTTCTTATGGATAATGATTTTATTCCAGCAGTATTGTTGGTTTTATGCTATAGTTTATATTTTAATTTTATACTAACAATTACACATTGCGTGAGACCGATTTCTTGACATTTGATATTTTGAACCTTGACTTTGCCAGAAATGACTATCTGAGAGGTGTAGTCTTACTTTATTTTACTTTGTAAGCCTAATGATATTTCCAATATCTTACAAAGTATTTGTTTATTATTAATTAATATTTATTTCAGTTATATAGGAAGAAAGACAAAACAAAAGAGGTTTCTAGGACCCAGTGGTAAACAAAAACCTGCCATTGATGAAGCCAGAGATCTACTAGCAACAACAATCCTTGCTCATGTTCCTGTAAGTTGTACGTAAAATGTTTTACACATGTCCCCCTCAGGGGCACATTTATAGTGAATATGGTTGTTGGAATTCCGAGATAAGGTGGAAATCTAGTGTACTGATATCCCTCCGTTTCATCTTTCCTATCAAATATTTTTTGACTAACTCTTGTTCTCTCCCCACTCTGACCTATTAATATATTTGAAGAGTAGTATCTTATTTTATGCTATTATTGTTCTTTTTTTTAATAATAAAGACCACTTGGTTTTTCGACTTTAAACCTCAAAATATGTATTTTATCTTGACAGTTTTAGTATCTTCAATTCTCCTTCAGCAAAAACAAAATCTAAACTGCCACTTCTGCAGGAAAGTTAATAATTACGATATTGTGGGATATAGAGGGTCTAATTTGTATTCACTTCACATCTAGAGGTGAAGCAATGAATAGTTAAAACTACTGTGAGGTCCTGCAATAAAAAAATCAAGTCTATAAGGGTGGTATTGCATTCGGGTTCAGAATAACATTCGACCTCATATAATCAACAAGACAAAAGCTTGTTAAAAATGTACTAAGTCCATAGAAGTAAGAAGAGATTATGTTGAAAATAAGCATATTTTATTCATGTAAGTATAAATAAAAATTTATATTTTTTATTTTCACTTTACTTTTTGATTTTCCCTTGTAAAATCCAGATCATAAAATGTTGATAAAATATTTCATTTATTTCAAATACTGCTTTGTTATTGTTAATATTTACTTTTGCAACAGGTAAAAATCACTCAGTTAGATCTCAATGGATCTTTCTGCTTACATATTAAAGAGTAAGTACTCCAAAACTACCTGTGGTCCTTATAAACATCACCAGATCCAGGATGCCCTTGTTTTGATGATCTTTATATGCTAATTCCATAGTTCCAGACACATTCCACCACATGCACTCTTTCAAGAAATAACTTGATGTTTCATTCTCTTCACACCTACCGGAAGTTGGGTCATCCCTCTTATGTAATATGTTGAGATGTCTCAGATAACTGTGCCCTATCAACAGACAAATCACTATTCTAAGATCACCTTTGTTTATCTTGATGAGATGAATCAGATGTAAGGTTCCTTAAACCTCATAATTCTCTCTTACTAGTCTGTTTAACAGAGTGTAAGAGTGTTAAGTGTTACTAGTCTTACTACTTTTTCATTCCATCTACCATGTTTTACAAACCTATGCTTGATATAGTTTCTTGGACTAAGCCTCTCATACAATCAACATCCTGGGTGTTCTCCTCTTATAATCAAATTATTCTACTTTAATATTGCTTTTTCTTTTTCAGGTAGAAAACTTCAACTTTAAGTTGAAAGCAATTTATACAGCATTGATGCTCCGTCGAGTGATACAAGCACAGGATGATGCTGAAGTGGTGGATGATAGGGATTACTATGGTAACAAGAGGCTAGAGTTAGCTGGGTCACTCTTGTCACTCATGTTTGAAGACTGTTTCAAGAGGTTCAATTCTGAAGTAAGGGCTTAAATTTGTATTTGTATTGCCTCAGTTAGGTATACATAAGCAGCAAGGCATTTGATTTGTCATATTTTAATCTTAAAATTACATACAATTTATATAAATACTAAACTCTAAAGCAGTAATATAAATAAATACATAAACATAACACAGACACATTTTAAAATTCTTCCAGCTCCAAATACTCTTTAACCAAATAAAATACCTATTGACCCAGATAGCTTTGGAGACTTTTTTAAAGTCAGCAATAGATTCTATCTTTTTCAAATATTGCAACAGTTTTTTTACAATTTTAAACCAGAGTAGAGCACAATGTGTTTAATGCACAATATTTTTAGTCTATTAATTGAGTTCTGGAGTATTTTCTTCCATTAGTCATATATGTACTGACTTACACCACCCTGGTTAGATTTGAAGAATAATCAAATATATTTATATTTGATTATTTAAATTTAATAAATTTATATTTATATTTGATTATTTATTTCAAATCAAGGCAGCGTTAAAACGTTTAATATCTTTAACAAATATCAACACAAAATAAAATAAGACATTTTAAAAACAAAGGTTACATTTTGTGAATAAAATAACTGTGAACGAAATGGAACCTAGACTGCCGTAATTATTAATTTGATGTCAACCAATAAACCTTAACTTTTATTTGTAATACCTATATAATATTTCTTTGTGAAAATGTTCCTGACATGCTAATTTTAATTTTTGAATTTAATCTAAATAATTTATCAGTTTATATATAACTCAGTGGTGAGCATATTTCGATGGTCTAGTTGGTTAACAAAACTTCAATAGTAATTTGATATAATATGAAGTGTGATTAATTATCCCATATTAAAATTTGTAAATTTGGTTGTTTAGGTAAAAGTGGTTTAAAGATTTAATAAACGTGTGTTTCTTGCTACCACTTGGCATAGTGTCAGTCTTATAGGAGAAACTGTATCTTTTAAAGGCACAATTCTATATGACAATTAATGTAAATTAGGTATTTCAGATTTTTTTTTTTTAGCTCGGACAAATCTGAAAAAAAAATAAATCAGTTTTGCTCTTTCCAAAAATGTACATTTAAAAAAATTGGCTTAGTACAATTCTGTAAATGAGATTAAAACTAAGTACACTTTCTAAGAACATTTTTAGCCCATGTAAATATAATGGGACCATTTACTTACTTTATCGGGATATTACAATAATTACTTTGGGATATTAAGAATTTACAATAATTTGCAATGAGTCCATTATAAGCATTCCATCACCGGAAAAATCAACTTGCTAGAAGTCTAGAAGTAGTGTTGTTTTTAAAATGCTTATGATTTTATATGTAATATTTTCGTTTACAGCTCAAGACTATTGCAGATAAGAACATTCCAAAAATTAAAGCTGCTCAATTTGACATTGTGAAGCATATGCGACAGGATCTTATCACGAATGGATTGGTTTTTGCTATTTCAACTGTAAGTTTCTTTTAATTGAGATTTAGCCAATTTTATTTTAATTGAATTTATAAACATAATATAATTGTAGCAATGGATTTTTCAATTTGTTTCTCCATATCATACTGACAACATGTAGCATTTAGATTTAAAGCTGAGTTTTTATAATCTTAAATACATTATATTGTCTTAATTTTTTGGATAATATTGGTTTTACAGATAATGTAAATTGGGGATAGTGAAATCAGCTATGATCTGAAATGCCCACTCTTGTATACAGGAGACTTACGAGTATGTGGCTATTCGTCATATTTGAATATTCAAAAGAGGTTTTCCAGAGTTTTCCTTACTCTTAGAAAATGATGAATAATTACTGTTACAGCTTCCTAAAAGTACGTCCTTAAATGTTAACTTTATCTCTTCAAAATCCTTATGTAGAATGTAGTAAAAAATTAATTTAAAATAAGGATCATTAAAAAACAATTTTTGAGAAAAAAGAAAGTTCGTATTGTAGGAGCTAGCCATAATAGTTTTAAATGAGGGTAGATGAAAAATGTTCTGTAAGATTCTTTGTAGAATCTGCACTTCAAGAGTATGCAGGGTTACCTTATATATTAAGGCCCAAACAGAGTTATTGTTTAGCTGGAAGCAACCAACTAAAAACCACCTGTGAATTTATGCTTACATTCTCCCGTTTTCCTTCGAAATTGTATTAACTACATGCCATAGGTAATATTCCAACACTCTATTGAGTGAGCATTTAAGTGATCAAACAATATGGAATAATTTTTCTTTCAGCAACATCTTCCAGTTAACTTTATTTGCTGCATTGCACTTTCTGGGCTGAAGACTAAGCAGCAGTGTATGTTGGCTTTTAGTTCACATTTTATTAAGTGCTATTCAGGGTATGACTAAGGATACACCAACTCACCTCCAAAGTTCCATTTCCATACACTCATCACATGAGATGACTTTGTCCTAAGTAACGACACACAGACATTCCTTTTGCTTCTACTTGAATGCACTTATCAAGGAACTGATCTGAAAGATATTCCACCAGTACATATAAATCCCTCCATGGTCCTGGACCAGACCAAACATCAACACCGATCTTCCACATCAATTAATAAAACAAGATAATACCAATTGTTAAGTGCAGAATCGACAATTTATTGATTTTTCTTCGTGCCCCTGAAATATGATCTCGATACTTCCCGTTTGAAAACCATGCCATGGGAAATCGTTGCAAAGTCAATGACGTAAGCCCACAATACATCATTCTTCAAGTCCCTCTAAAATATTTCACCATTGGTCAACCGTTGTAAACCGATCTCCTATTGGTTCCCACATCGAGAACGAAAGGGCTAATTATTCAGCCAACACGACGCCTTACAAGCGCTTAGGGTAGTCTGGTTTTCAACTCAAAAGGGAACACATATACTTCGATGTGTGTAAGTCGACGTGTGTGGTGACGCCGGTTACGAACCTAGTTCAAAGTGTATTGTGAACGTATGATCTCATCTCTTTCTCTCATATTTCAACTCTATTTGAAATATTCTCTAATTAACATTAATTAGCGTCCGCTCAAAGACTCTATTAGTTTGTAACTAGTTATTCAATAAACTCTTTACTCTGGACTCTTACGAGACGCGAGAGCATACGCGTGTGTGAACTCAGTGTACGTGTTATTTCGCGAAAGTGAACTTATTTTGTGTTTTCCTTTTATTGTTAATTACAAGACCAATTAGTAATTAATTGTACTGTATACTCTGTGCTTACTATACACCTAGTTAGGTACCAACGTAGATCTTCTCTTCAGCATCGGACAAGTGCAGAGGAAACTCGCCATCTTTCAAGGTATCTGTGACATCTTTAGTACAAATAACAATATTAATTGGTCTGAATCTCATTGTACATTAACTGTTGTGTGTATTACATATTTTACAAACATTAAAGTTCCACAGCTTTTCTGTGGATGGTCCTCCGAGCTTAAAATTATCATGAACTAATTCGAATATTTTACTAATTAACCAACTAATTAATTTTCGAGTGAACATTTTTCTAATTAGTTTCAAATATTTTTTCCTTCTCTTCTCGACGCCAATCACCAATGTATTAAGAGAAACTTCTATGGAAGTAATACATTCTAAATTCTACAATTTCCTTCACATCTACACCGATGGCTCGTTGAAAACTGACAGTTACCACTTTGGTTAACTTCAGATATGCTTAGATCTACCTGAAGTGCACATTTGCATTTTAACCGACTCAAAATCATCTCTGTATAGAATTTCTACCTATAAATCTTCATCTTTTTCCCTGCTATATTAAGGAAATTCATGACCTACTTCACAATACAAATACAAATTTAAGCTTTAAGTGTATACAGAGTCAGCTGTAATATAGCAAGTAGTTGGCAAATAAACTGCCTGAGGACTAAGTCAGAGAAGATTAATATGATGACAACTGTTATAAATCAAAACCAGAAGAAAATTTGGGTGGAAATTTTCTTTAAATAGCAGAGTTTTCTACAATATACAGAGAGAAGCAAATGATCTTGTTGTATACAAAGGCATGTCATGAAAAAATTTCAAACATTTACACCTAGAATTAGAACTGGTCCTATAATTATACAACAATATTTACCATCAGACTAAATCTCCAATAAGTGAAAGATACAGTAGTGCTGAGGAAACAATTAAACACATAATCACTGAATGGAACTACAGCAAAGATAGCCAAATGAAACAAGAACTTAGCAAATGTATTGAGGCTTCAGATCAGGCGGGAACATTGATCAACATGATTTTGAGCAACAAGAAGTTTCTACTAATGGCTGCAAAACTCTATGAGATGTGCCGTACTGTCGACGTTGATGACATTGGGTACATGTAACAAGAAATAAAAATTAAGTATTTTCCAGTTGCTAATATAGATTTGTGAGCAAGGATACCGGAAGAAGACATATTCTACATTTTCACCTATATGGGCGTTTTAGTCATGTTGCTGCCTTATATTTCTTAAACCCAAACAGTAAGGCTTGAAAGCATCCATTGTTCAGGGAGAATTTGAGTAACGTCATATCAACCTCAACATGTTTTCTGTGAACTCAGTCTTTTTTTTTTTTTTTTTTTTTTTTTTAATATTACTCAATGTGTGATTCTACTCTTTGTTGTAGTATCCTATATTTCGTGTCACTGTCGTTTATATGTATCACCGTTGTACAGATAAGTGCTGTTTGTAATGCAAAATCTCATATTATATAACAAATATTTTAATGGTAATTAGTAATGCAATTAATTTTTGAGTTAGAGATTTTAGATGAGTTATGAATTTTACACTTTAAACAAATAAACTGTGCAAAAACATTGTACTAACTTCCTCACACAACCATCCAAAAAAAAAAAATTAGTGATAAAAATTAATAATCTTCGACTACTCTTTAAAAATGTATGTAATACTACTTATAAATAAAAGTATATTCTTCATTTCCCTCATGCATTTCTTATGAAAGATACTTGGGTCCTTGTCAACATTGTGAATTAAAAAAGCTTTTTATCAATCTTACAATGTAATTTTATTTAACTTGTGGTTGGGTTTAGGTCATTAGTTTTCACATTTCACCAAAATTTGAGTTTTGTTCTTATAACAGCTGCACCTAAATTGTAAGTTATTGAAAAACTGAAAGATATGAGGGAAAATTTCGAAATTTGTCCAAAATACCCCTAAATAACCAATTTTATCTAAATCACTGGACAGAAAACAAAGAAATAGAATTCTAAAAACTACTTTTTTTTTACTCCGTGGATCTCTAAGTGAATATTTTTCAGTGATATACTCTATACTAGGGAGCAATTTATATGATGCTTTTTTCAGTTTGAGTTATATTATAAATTAATTTTATGTAATTGTAAATTATAAGTATGATTTAAATAATGGTTTAATTTGTTTTACTTCCACTAATACAAGAAGTTTTGAAATATCCATATTTTAATACACTGTTTTAGGGAAATTGGACTATCAAGAGATTTAAAATGGAACGACAAGGTGTAACTCAAGTTTTATCTCGACTATCATTTATCTCTGCATTAGGTATGATGACACGTGTTAACTCTCAGTTTGAGAAAACCCGTAAAGTATCAGGTCCGAGATCACTGCAGCCTTCACAATGGGGGATGTTGTGTCCTTCCGATACACCTGAAGGAGAGGTAAGTAAGCAGATAAATGTATTAAGTTGATCACACATCAGGCAATTAAAGTGTTTCGTAGAATGCTGTTGTTAGGTCTATTGTTGTGGGTTTTCTACCTGAAGACTGAGTTCCGCTCTCGTTCTCCGCATCCATTAGCTGGGTTTGAGAGATGGTATTGGGGCGTAGCCTCAGATGTTGAAAGTCAGAACTTGGGATACCTGTTGTCCCTTTTTATTAATTTGTTGTATTTCAATGTATTTTAATACATAAGGGTCTGTGGTTGAGAAAGTGTTCTCTCTGTGACAATGTTAGCTTGTGATGTGTTGTTATGTCTGTTGGTGTCTCTATTGGTATGATGATTTTTGTAGTACTCACTAGAACTCATTAGGCTCCTCCAGTCTATTCCAGTATCCTGCTCCAGACTGTGTATTATATTAAGAACACTGTCTAGTATCAAACAGAAAAAGAATTGTCTGTCTGATAGAGAGATGTAGGAACTCTGTTAACCTTTCAAGTGCACTAGTGGTAGTTCTGAATAACAGATAAGTAACATCCTCAAAGA
This sequence comes from Aphrophora alni, assembly GCA_963513935.1. Taxonomy (NCBI): domain Eukaryota; kingdom Metazoa; phylum Arthropoda; class Insecta; order Hemiptera; family Aphrophoridae; genus Aphrophora; species Aphrophora alni. The sequence continues at coordinate 61,028,073 of OY740775.1, read as the reverse complement.
TTGTGTTATGAAACAGAACATCCTTACCCTTTTTAAATAGTATAACATGGTTTGGGATTTGGGATTCTTGCCTATTGTAAACCAGTAAGTATTGGCCTCTGTGCGATTTATTTTCATATGATAGAGAAAAAGTGACGGGCCTTTTAACTATAGTTATTGATGGTGGAACATGAAGTTGGATCAATATTAATATATACAAAACAAAGGTTGATAGCAAATCCAGGAGTTGTGATAGAATAAAGTTAAAGTATCAGGTGATTGTCTGGAGATAATGTGTTGAACCTTGAAGGATATTTGTGGACATGAGGATAAGGTAACCACCAAGGGTGTTCAAGACCCATTTGGCATAGCTAGCAATGTGTTGGCGATCTTGAGTAGAAGCCCTAGTTAATAAACAGTGTTGAGAGATTAAGCGATCATAGACTTGCAGGCGATGTGTGTCGATCAAGAATCTGAAATAGGCCAGTCGATAAGTGGGTACAATGATGGATTTCTCAATGGTAAGAGTGATACATAGGCTTTGCACAGATCTAGAACTTGCAGGAGCATGTCAGTATCTTTGTTGATGATGAGCCAGTCACCTGTGCCAAGGACAGCTTGAGTAAATTGCTGAATGATTGTTCGAGTGAGGATAAGTCTATATACTGCATTTATATACATTATAGTAAGATACCTCGTAATTGTATAGTCAAAGGCTACAGTATAAGTTGGTTAAAATCCAACTGAAGGTTGATTTTTATCGTGAACAAATCCTGGTGTAAGAGAGTTTTTTTTAATTGTCTCTGAAGCTGTTAAAAGCTAAAATTTTATTAGAAGGAGGGTGTCTCAAAATATTGAGTCTAGTTATAGAATTTCAAAATATGTTGAATAGTATTAACCATTTTGAAATGAGAAACAGTAGGAAGGTTGATGTATTACTATTATTTGAGATCAAATTGCCCATTGTCTAAAGATGAGCAGAATTATTTAATGTTCTCTTATTGCAGCTTAAAATGCACTATAATAATGCAGCTTAAAATAATTTGATTTAATGAAGTAAAATAAACTCTTTGTGCAACTGATGCAATAATGTGATAGGCAGTGCTAGATTTAAAGGGAGGTTGATCCCCCAGGCCTAAACAAACAGAAGCCCATAAACTTTTCTGACAAGTCTCTATGAGGTGGTTTTCAGACTACTTTTTGCCCATTGTAACTATTGTAAATCATAAAACTTAAAAATTATTATTATTTATTAATTAGAACATCAAAAGAAGTTTATATTATATCGGGTTAATTAGACTCTCATTTGTTATCAATTGAATGGCTTCATTTTGTTTTACGTTGCAAATTTTCTAGCATTCCTATGATTAGTTCAAAAATTATATCTCTCTATAAGAACTAAATAATATAATTCTAAACCTCTAAATTTATGTACAAATTTAGAAGTAAATAGTATTTGATTTATAAAATTAGATAAATTTAGTTAACCATTTTTCAGAAGTCGTTCGTAGATGTTTAGGCCTACAATGGACATGGTTACATTACCTAATTTTTCATCTTTAGTCTGTAATTCTTCAAATTCAATTTTGAATGTGTGATTGTTAATTAGCTTTATATATGAGGCTTTAGTAAGTTTTAGTTATATAAGTTTGTTCCTCAATGTATTATCTTTGCCTCATCCCAACAAAATTTGTTACTGTTTCTAATACAGTTAATTTTGATTCATATACAAGGCCTAATTGTGTGTTCTTTTTGCATTCACTAAATCTTATATATTATAAAGTTCGTTTTAGGTTTATCGTTCTCAAAATGTTGTGTATTAATTTTATATATACAAATAGCGCCATCATCATCTAATAATTTTAAAATAAACAGAATAGTTCAATTTTGTTATGGAAAGTTAGTGTTAAGTTGTTAAAAGTATACTTTTAAATTATTTTACCCGAATAAAATAAACAATGTTACATTTTTAGGCTTGTGGTTTGGTAAAGAACTTGGCGCTGATGACGCACATAACAACAGAACTTGAAGAAGGGCCCATAGCGCAGGTTGCTTATAATATAGGAGTTGAACATATCTGTTTGTTAGGTGGGGAAGAAATGTATGCACCAGGTGTCTACATGGTCATACTCAATGGTAATGTATTATTATTAAAATTATTGTTTAATTTTTGTATGATTTTAGTTTAGTTGGAAAGAATTGATGATACATCTTAACAAAAGTTAAGGACTATTTTAAAGCACAGGTAATCTATACAGTAAATGGAGTCTCTGAAGAAAACAACATCTAACTTCCACAAAAGGACGAATTTAGTAAAAGTTTAGACCTGTGTACTAAATTTAAAATTAAATTTGTTTTAAAATTTGTTGCATATCTTACTTTGAATAGCAAAAGTAATGTTTAAGTGAGATTTTTACTTTTTTACTATACAATTGAAAATGAAAAGTACTAAATGAAAAACATATAGGTTAAGGATAAAATAAAGCAAAAGCTTAAAGTTTCAAATATTTATTAGTATAACGAGCTACAATTGTTTCGCCTTGCGGCATCGACAGGCTACTGATAATTTACAGGTATAGACAACTATTCAAAACATAAGTACAGGAAACTGAAATACAATAGAGAAATATGTTTTGAATAGTTGTCTATACCTGTAAATTATCAGTAGCCCGTCGATGCCGCAAGGCGAAACAATTGTAGCTCGTTATACTAATAAATATTTGAAACTTTAAGCTTTTGCTTTATTTTATCCTTGAATATGGAGTTTCAACAAGAAATATCTGCTATTACATTAAAGTTTACATTTAGGTTATATACACTAATTGTAATAGGAATTTATAAGTGTCATATTCATTTCTAAATTGTTCACTTTTAACATCATTAAAAAAAAAACAACAATATTTATCCATGGGAACTAATTTTTAATTGTGAAATATCAACATAAAAATAATGAAAAATTTAATTTGAAGCATTAAAAGTTTTGTGAAATTATGAAATGGTGTTAATAAAAGAGGTTTTAGCAATCGTTGGAAATATTCAGTAATCAGATTCTCGTATTGTACAATAGATGCACATTGAATGTCATATGAGTCATTCTAGTTTATATTAAAATATTGACTATTTTAATAGTTGTAATATTGTATACGAGGAGCGTTCAATAAGTAAAGAGACAAACCTTTCCAGGTTCAAAACCAATCACCTGGGAAATTTTATAACTATCAATATTGTGAGTTGGCAACACTGTCAACATTCTAATACACCGGTTTTGTCATTGTTGAACGTTTGTTTATTTTTGCAATGTTTTGAAAATGGCAAGTTCTCTTGAAGATTGCACTTTGGAAGAGCAACGAGCTGTTATTAGATTTTTGTTTTCTGAAGGAACAAAACCATCTGAAATTTATTCAAGAATGAAAAGACAATATGGAGAAAGTTGTGTAAAACATGCAAACTTTTATAAGTGGATAGATCAGTACAAACTTGGGCGAACAAATGTGAGTGATGTGCAACGTTCAGGCCGACCGAATGAGGTTTCAAATGCTTTGATGGAAAACCAAATTGAAACTCCTATTCAGGAAGACCAAAAAATTACAGTGGCTCAAATAGCTGAAACTTGTCATACAAGTGTAGGGACCGTCCACTCAATCATTCATAATAAGTTGAAATACCACAAAGCAAGCGTACATTGGATTCCAAAACTGTTGACAGACAACCACAAAAATGTAAGGCTTCAAATCTACCAGGAACTGAAAAGACATTATCAAGAAGAAAGAGAAGCTTTTTTGGAAAGAATTGTCACTTCTGATGAAACTTGGATACATCACTTTGAGCCCGAGTCCAAGTGCCAAAGCATGGAGTGGAAACACGCGTCTTCTCCTGTAAGAAAAAATTAAAAACCCAACCAAAAGCTGGAAAAGTCATGATTACCATTTTTGGGACTTTAAAGGTCGAATTTTCTGTGACTACCTGGAAACTCAGAGCACTCTTAATAGAGAATACTACAGGGAAGAACTGAAAGCAAAAGTGAAGCTAGCAATTCTGAGTAAGAGCCGTCTTACTCCCCCTTGGTTTGCAGAGTAAGGGAGTGCTTTTTCTCCAAGACAATGTTCGCCCGCACAAAGCTTATGAAACACTGAAAACTATTGAAAGGTGTAACTGGGAAGTCCTACCCCACTCTTCTTATAGTCCTGATTTGGCTTCATCAGATTTTCACTTGTTTGGGGACCTATGAAAGAATTTTTGCGAGGTAAGAGATTTGAAAACAATGAAGATGTGAAGATAGCGGTGCAAGCCTGGCTTCGACCCCAAAGTAACAAATTTTTCGCTGAAGGCATAAAAAAGCTGGTACGACGATGGGAAAAGTGTATATGGGGGGGGGGGAGGATTATGCTGAAAAATAGAAAAAGATTTACCTATATATAATAAAACACTTTAACACTACGCCTATTTATCTCTTTACTTGTTGAACACCCCTCGTATAAACAGTAAAATAATAGTTGATGATAAATCACATTTTAATTCTGGATGTGTTTGAGTATCTCCTTAAACTTTTTGCATACGTAAACATAAAAACAGTTAGCATTCTGAATCTGTCTTTCTAGGTAACATTTTAGGAGTAACGGGAAACTACAGACGATTGATCAAAATTTTCCGTTTACTGAGACGATGCGGTAGAGTCAATGGTTTTGTGTCCATTTATCCACAGCATAAACACCATTGTGTTTATATTAGTTGTGATGGCGGTCGTCTTTGTAGGTAAATATTGTTAGTTTTTTAAAAAATAATTTATAATGATGAGTTTTGTAAATTGTTCCTATTTCTTAACCTCCGTCCGATGATATCAGTTTTCTCAATTCCTAGTTTAAAATTCCACTTCTAGATCTGCTGAAGATTTCCTTAACAATCCTTTAAATATGTGGTTAACATATTCGTTAGTATATAGAAGTATTAAATCGTTATTAATTTTATATGTATGATATTTTTATATTTCTAAATTAGTTCATACACTGAATATCTGAAAATTTTTTCCAAAAATATAATATTTAAATAATTATTACAATTTTGGATTGATGTACTATTTATTGGGTTGTCCTGATATATTGGATTGATGCAACACGGATAAAACAAAATTGTGAATAATCCAAAATAAAAATGCTATGTTATATTGAAATTGTGCTATACATATTGTCGCAACACAACTTTTATTCTGGTTTTAAAGTTATTTAAAAATAATAGATTATTTATATTATTAATATGGTTTAATCGGAAATTCTTCATAATTTGTATAGAAAATTAAAACTCAATGTTTTGAGAGTATAAATCAACTCTAGTTATCAAGTGTGAAACTAACACATAAAAGAGAACACCAATATATTCTATGGGCATGTTGGAAACTAAAACTAAATCTATAATCTAAGAAAAGTACTCAAGCCTAAAACAAGGCCTGAGAAGTCAAAGCTAATAAGGAAAAACATGATTTCCTGAACTATAGAAAAATAAAGCTGACATTTTGCTGCTTATTCTAAAAATGGGAATCATGACAAGATCAAATATTAAACTCTTGAAAAAGTTGTTTTCTCCAATAAACAGTTAGAAAACTTTCTCTTTGATCCATCTTTTATGGTTGCTTATAGTATTTTGTGTAGTATAGGCTTGTGGTTGTGGTTGTGGTGTGATTTAATCTGATCACTGAATTATGAATGACTGGCCCATGTCTTATGGTAATATGGTAGGAGCACAGAAATCGAAATTCATTTCCTTACAATATCAGGTTTAACTGTTGGTACTTTTTTCATCCTACTTTTCAGGATTTCCAGAACTAACTAGTTAGAAGACTGTCATATTGCCTTTCAAAGTAACCAAGCAATGATTCGACCTGAACTAAAGCAGTTCCAATCTTCATTGTCTGCTTTGATTGTGCAGTTTTTTCTACGTCTTTGTTATTTTCACTTTCTCTGTCCTCCTCCCATGACCTTTTGCAGGACCTGCTCATCTGTCAATTGTTTAAAACTTTGTCATTTTAATCACAACCAAACATTCTGGACATACGGGGTGTGGTTATTAAATAATGAGACTAGTGACAAAAGTATGAAATATTATTTTCATTCTACTGTCATTTCTTTCAACATACTCCCATCCCATACTCTATATCATAAATACAAGTTGACATGGGCAAGTCTAAAGTACAATTTAAATTTTGTAATATTCAATTAATTTAACAATAGAATAGGCAATGAACAAATGATAATTAAAACTAACAATATTTTCACTGTTTCTACCAGGCCTTATATTATTGTTGAAAAAGGAGAACCATTGGTCAATCAACAGCATTTAGATGAACTAAATCAAGGAATACGGAAATTTCAGGATTTCCTAAATGATGGTGAGTTTAATTTTCAGAAAAAAGTCAACTGTAATTAAAAAGAGAAGGTATTATGTTAACAATAATGTACACATGCAAAGAGAACTTATGTATATTTTTAAAGCCTTAATATTAGTTTTAAACTATATAATACTGAATACATTATATTTTTATTTTACACATAATTTCATTTTATATAATCAAATCAACGAAGTATGCAGGACTGAATCAGAATTATTAATTTTATATTATCCATGAGAATTAAATGTGCATAAAATGAATGTTGGGAGAAAAGGGTTAAAACTTTTTTTTAATAACTAGAAGTGTTAAATATTGTGTTAAAGTTTTTCAGTTCAATTTTGTGTAATTTTTCATGTAGGTTTAATTGAATATTTGGATGTGAACGAAGAAAATGATTCAATGATTGCTTTAGACGAAGCCAATATTACCAACCAAACAACACATCTAGAAATAGCTACATTTACATTGCTAGGAGTTTGTGCTGGTCTTGTACCATACCCACATCACAACCAAAGTCCAAGGAACACATACCAGTGTGCTATGGGCAAGCAAGCTATGGGTAAGTGTTTTATTTATTTATTTGCATCGTAATTTCAATAATATTTTTTTATAAACATAAGTCAACAATGTTTGTTTACATGTCTATTCCATTAATATTTAAGTGCTATAATGAATTGTAAAAATTATGATACCAAAATTTTACAGTGGAAAGTTTGCATATCATTTAGTGTTTTTAAATATATGAACAGTTATAATATCTCCGAGATAGTAGAATTACTGAATTGGATTGAGGAATAAAAAATATTGTGTTACAACTCTAACATAAGTCGTGAAGCGTGATTAAACATCAGAATGAATTAATCGAGAAGCTTTCTCTATTAAAGAGAAAACTAACGAATACCATGAGAGTGTGCACGCGGAGTTGTTGTTTTAGTTGCTAAGCCAAGATTAGACTGACTCGACCCGTGGGAAAGGACATGTTCCTTCACCACGGGTGGGAGTTGGTTCGGGGTATTTTGATGCTTGTCAATCAAATGTAATGTCTCCGGCCGTTTATTGGTGGAATAATTAAGGGCGGATAGCAACTCGATGTACGATGCTGTGTTCAACAGAAATCTTTGACCATACAATGGAAAAGCCCGTTGTAACTAAATATTCTGTTTTTAAACAAACGACGAGAGTTGTACCTCTGAGAGCACTTAATTTGAATTGACGCATCGGTCGGAAATTGAATTGGTTGACATTACCAAACATATAGACTTTAGTCATGCATAGACTTTAGTCGGTTGTCATCATCCGAAATTACTGAATAAGGTGGGGATAAGCACTAGCTTGATACATTACATTTTGTGGAAGCATTTGACATTGGTGAACGTCTACACAGAATTCATCCCAAAGATGCTAATGACAGAGTTAAGCAAGTTAATTTGGAAGTCAAGCTTAAGTCAGGAAACATCAATCCTGTTTTCCTGAATACTGTCCCACTGATGATGAGTTGTGAGTTTACAGATAACAACCCAGAAATCAAAACACAGTCGTCACATTCTATACATTCAAAATAAAAATGTAAAGTAGAAAAACACAGCATATGTACAGCAATGTTAAAGTAATGTTGACAACTTTCTTTGACTCTATGGAGTAGTCCATCATTATTACACTTCACAAGGCCAAACCATTACAAATAAGTACTACCTGGAGGTAGTTGCTTTGTGAAGCCATGTGTCACAAGTGACTAAGTCTATCTCCAGTGGGAATTTAACAGTTGCATCTTGACAAAACCCTCTTTCTCGCTTTTGATTCAGAATTTCTTGTATAAACACAGAGCATTCCTTTGGTATGTCAAGCTCCTTCTGATTTTTGGCTATTCTCCAAACTAAAAACATCGTTGAAAGGGACCCGATTTCATGAAAATAAAAATCCAATGTGCACTGTGTAAAATTCCCTCCCTAAGACGCTGATTACCGGTGACTGATGCTCTCAGCGAGTGAGAAAGAAGAAAGTGTTCTCCGTAACCTCCTGGGATACATTTGTTTCCACAGGAAAAATTAAGTTAAATATTTTTAAGTAATCTCCTATCTGATATCTTTGCTTCATTATAATTAATACAAAACTTGTTATGTTCAGGAACAATTGGTTACAATCAACGCAACCGTATTGATACTCTGATGTATAACCTGGTATACTCACAGACACCAATGGTAAAGTCTCGAACTATTGAGTTGATTAACTTTGACAAACTACCAGCAGGACAGAATGCAACTGTTGCAGTCATGAGTTATTCAGGATATGATATAGAAGATGCTTTGATCTTAAATAAGGCTTCATTAGACAGGGGTAAGCTTGTAATTATTCTCTGGAAGGAATCTTATCGTTTATCAATGTTGAGATTTAAGTCAAGATATATAAATGTGTTATATTTATTACCAAATGAAAGAAGTCATGTCTTTAATTCCTTTTAATATAATCTTTGAACAGCTTATTTAGGCTCAACTGATAATTGTAACAATATAGATTGAGGTTATGTTATGATAATTATGTAATAATACTTTTACTTTCTCACAAATGTATAGTATACAGAAAGTTATGTGATGGATTAAAAAACCTGTGTCACGTTTTTATCGGAAATATCTATTTTGAGAACCTTTTAGTACAAACAAGTAATTTTTGGAATAATGTCTGTCATTTGTGCAATATTCTACACCCCAAATGAGTGGATGGATTTGAATCAAATTTAGTATGTAAAAAGGTTTGAAATATCTGTCAGACATCTTAAATTCTTCTTTAATTTTTTTAAATAGCAAGATGGTCATTTGGTACATAATTTGCTCCTAAAATGTTTAGATAAAAATGATGGTGAAACCTTTTTTTTATAACTATTCCTACTCTCGAGATATCAGCAACCAAAGTTACAAAAATCTTCCAAGAAATAAATTTAGGAGTTACCAGCTGTATAGTTAGTTCATTAACTGCATTTCACCTTCAGAAAACAGCACTATGTTCGAGAGCACCCATGTGTTAGCTGTGTATTTTTAAAAGATTGGTATTAGACTTTTATTATTCAGGTGAAAATTTACGAGTTTTTGGTAAATTTTTAGAATACCAAACTGAACACTCCGAACACTCAGCCGATAAGTTTATTATGAAGTACTAAATGTTAACGTTCTTACCTTATTTTTGAATAGACAAGGTCCGAAATTACAACATACTTCTAACAGTTACTATTGTAATTAACAACATAAACATAATTTATAAGATTAAAACATTTTATTCAATAAATTAGCAACAGTGCACATGATAAAAAAATATTTCCAACATTTTTATAAATTTAAATTATATTTTGTTATTTAAAAATTAAAGTTGGATAAAAAATGGGGGATACAAGATGGATGAGAAAATTTTCATACCTTTTGTGAAATAGTATGTTTGTAGTTGAAAATATCTGAATCTCATTCTATCGTCTAGTCATGCTTGGCTTTCAGATAGTTTTGTAATTTCAGGTCATTTCTAAACTCTTCCAACACTTTTTATAAATCTGTTTTTGAAGTTGTTGGATAATGGTTGATTGTTCATATAATTGATGTAATTTATTTAGACATTTCACATTTGCTATAATTTACATATACATAAGTTTCATTAAATACATTATTAAAATATAGGTACATTTTGTCTTTCAAATATAGGTTATGGAAGATGCTTAGTATACCGTAATGCTAAATGCACATTGAAACAATATGCAAATCAAACATACGACCGTATAATGGGGCCATTGGTAGATGCAGAAACTAAGAAGCCAATATACAAACATGAACCATTGGATGCTGATGGTATTGCAAGTCCAGGGGAAATGGTTAGAGAGAGACAGGTTAGTTCTTAGTTTTCTATCTACTAGTATGCACTGTGTGGAATTTTTTAGCAACTCAGTATAAGCTGATCAGTTAATAACTTTTATTAGAATCGTTGTAGAATTGTTGTTTATGGTTGCTAGGGCCATTAACATTATGCTAATGGAGGTATGCTTTAAAATTAAATAAAACAAAATTGATCATAAGATTGAAGAAAAAAATATGTCAAATTCATTTAGTACATACCTTACACTGAAATGGAAAATTGTATTTTTTAGTGGAATCGGTACTAGTTGATATTTACTTTTTTGTATAAATAATATCTAATTGCTAGTCATCTGTAATTAATTCAGCGACAGCAATTCCATAAACTTTTATACTAAATGAATTTGGCAAAAATTTGATATCTAATCTAATCTCATTATCAATGTTGTAAACTGGTACCAAATAAACTTACTACTTTTAAGACACCAACCGATATTTTTTACAGTCTATGAATATAGGAATATTGTTTGCATTATTTGTTTTTATTCTTCATGGCTTAGATTTGTCAATTTAGTCAATAAGTTTTTAAGTGTTTCTATATATACATATAAGGAGTTTTGTTTATTTATTTCCCACAAACAACGTGTACAGGAATTTCCAATGCCAAATGGCCAGTCAGTAGAATACAATTTACAACATTTTATAATTTAAAACATATTACTAACATACTTCTTTTAGAGTTTAACAATTTTTATTATACATGTTATACAATTCATAGAGTTTACACTTTAAAATAATTCTGTTCTCACATCCACAATCGACAAAGTTTAGAATCCATTACACTGCTAAAGTTATTTTTTAAAATAATTTCCCAATTTCATGTTATTGTCATACAAGTATTATACACGTACAACCCTGAAGTTTGTAAAATTAAAATAACCTATTTTTTATAATTTAAAAAGGTTAAAATATTTTACTCACACACTGCAACGCACCCCCCCCCCCCCGCCGGACAGACGGACCCCCTGGGGACTTTCACACGTCGCAAGACCCTACCACTACAACACGCGATAAAGAGTGATTCTTTCGCAGTTTATAGTTTCGATAAGGCTCTTGATTCTTATGTCACACAAGAATAATTTAATTTAATCAACTTATGCTAACATATGAAATTTTACTATATTAATATATTCACTTCTTATGCTATCTCACCTTTCTTAAAACTCCAGACTCTTTTTCAAAGGGTGTGCCCTTTGGAGCTAATTAATTCATTAAAACAAAATTTGCTCTTTTTTGAATTTAACTTTTTATTGGTGAGCACTTACTTCTTCTTCTTTCTTATATCCCGTTCACTTCGCTCGATCTTCTTCTGGGTGATTTCATTTTGAAGCCCTTCTCTCTCTGATGATTTTCCATCTTCATTTTCAGCGATACGATGTATATTTTTGCTTTTATGGGGATTTGAAAATTTCGTAGTTTTTCTAAATTTAGTTTTTCCAATTTTGGAAATTTTTGAAATCTTCTTTTTGTCAATTGTTCCTCTGATGCTGAAAGTCCCAAAACTGCTTTCCTCTTCTTTCTCGCTTCTGGGTTTCACAAGTTACGGTACTTTCTGCATGTTTGGTTAATTATTATTTTATTACTTTATGGTCTTTTATTAAATTTTGATTTCGAGTCTTATTTATTACTAGTTTATATTATAGTTATGTATTGTTATTATTAGATTTTGGAATTTCTTTATTTTAAGGGTTTTTTATGTTTTATGACGTTTTATTATGGCTATAACTTTTTTATTATTAATTTGACGAGTTTTTTATCTTATTATTTATTATTAGGTTTTCCTAGCTCTACACGATTATATCATTTTATTTTAAGTTTTCGGATTTTGATTTTATTGCATAGGAATATATGGAAGTATTCTTGTTCAATCCGGAAAGCTAGACATTTCCTGTCCAGGCGCGTGACCTTGGCTTGGCTAACCTACATATTCCCTTTAACTTTACATGTGTTTTATTGATTTTTAGAAATGTTTTTGTCATTTCTACAATTACTATGGGATTTAATTGAAATTTTGGAATTTGGCTATTTTCCAAAATTGCCCCTTGCAGACGGTTCAATTAAACCGTTGCAACACACAATAATATACACAATTTCAAACTACATACAAAGATTTTTTAAAAATCACATTCATAAATAATGTATTTCCAACTATTAAATACATACATATTACTTAGAAAATAATTATGCATCAAACAAATTTAGCGAAAATGGGAAATTTAACATAGCTTTAGATGACCTGCATAAATTCATTAATTGAATAAAAACAATTATCAAGAAGATAAAACAAAAGGGACTTCTTATATTTGTTTGGACAGTCTAGTACTTTTATGTCTCTAGAAATTTATTAAATAGTCTAATACCACTATAAAGAGGTGAAATCTCAAATGCAGTTCTTATATGGGCAGGGTAGTTTATTAAGCCTTTACCTCTGGCCGGGTACCTGTGATATTGTTGTGTATTCATAGACTCATAGACTTCATAGATGATACCATAATATAGTAATAAATACACATGAGTGTAATATACCATCATGGTAGTGTTAGTGTCACCAACTCTTTTAGTGGTCAGAATCATAAAACATGCTTTATTTCATTTAATAATTAGGTTTAGAATACGTTTTCTCCATGTTAGTATGCTATCAACTTTAATTCCAAGAAATTGTATATAATTTGAAGGTACCTTAACCATATGTAAATAGTTGTCATTATTTGAGCAGATTTTTTATAATTTGAATGAAAATGAATCAGATGAGTCTTTTTTTAATTCAAAAGAAGACCACTCACTTTAAATCATTTATTAATGGAATTGAGATCACTTCTAGATCCAATTTTAATTTTTCCTACATGGATTTTGTTATAACTGATGTTGTATCATCAGCGAAAAGAATCAATTTTGAGTGTTCTACACATAGGGGCAAGTCATTATAAATAATGATAAAAAGCAGTGGCCTCAAATTGAACCATGAGGTACTAGTATTGACCTTTAAAAACTTACTCTCTATTTTATTCATCCTAATAATTACTCGCTGGTATCAGTCAACAAGTTATGAAGAGAACCACTCAAGTACCCTTACCCTCTTAACCTCTATCTTATAATAGGATAGCTTTCTAAGTAGTATATTTTAGTAAACACAGTCAAATGCTTTTGGTAGATCAAGAAATGCACCAACAGCAAAACTTGATACACCAAGTGCTTAGGAAGTCTGCTCTGTATTAGAGGGAGAAATATCAGAAACCTCTTAATTAAATTGATAATAACTTTACTTTGTATTCATAAATTGTAATGAAACAAGTTTGTTTATGGAGCTTACAATGCGAGAAATTACTGCTATAATCAACAGTGGCACCAGCATTTTCCACAAGTCTATGTGAATGTTTGGTAATGTTTCAACTGATTTCAATAGAAATCTAGTTGGTTTTTTAAGTAGAACTTACTGAATCCAGTTGATTCTGAGTTTGACGTTTGGTGAAATTTTAACTTCCTAGGGTTGTGGTTTAGCAGATAGAGATCACAGCCCAGCCTACATCTCATGTAGTGTATTCTCGCAATTTGCTCCCCATGGTGCAATTTAAAGTAAACCACCTTTAACATTAAACATGATTTTAACAATCCTTTCTATTCTAAATAACGTTTTAATTATGTACCCAACATTTTTATTGATAAAATGTGTATTGTTGCTGAGAATATGGATTTCCTCTTAACCCTACAACCGGTCATGTTAATTTTCTTAAAAATTCTTCGTTTGTTTAAAAATTAATAAAATATATTATTTGTATACAAAACCTAACATATAAGACATCATTTTTCTCAGAAAGATGCATAGAATTCATCTATGTAATAAAAAAAAATTTTTGAAACGGTTTTGGAGTACGTATGTTACATGTCAAAAACGAAGTTACCATTTTTCAGGAAAAACCTGTATATTCCAAAATCAATAGCTTACTACCTATTTCTAAGATATACACAATTTTTGTGTATTATTTGTGAATATATTTAGGAAAAAAAAAATTGTTACATTTTTAAAATTAAAAAAAATATTTTACGAAAAAACTGAATTTTCTCTTTTTTTTCCAAAAAACATTAAAAATAGTAAAATATATTTTATACAGAACTTCTATATATCATTATGTCCAGAAAGGTGCATAGAATGTAGGTGTGTAGTGAAAAAAAATGTTAGATATATCAAATTTGGAGTTTTTTTGGTCAAATACCAAAAAATCGAAGAGTATCGAAGCAGAAATTTCACAGAAATGGTTATCAAAAACATACTAATACATTTTTTGCAAATTTTTCAACCATTACTTGAGATTTCTAATATATTTGTGAATATATTTAGGGGAAAAAATAATAATATGTTACATTTTCTAAATAAAAACAACGATTTTGACTAAAAAGTGATACTCTGACGGTTGAGGTTAGGTTTGTAACCTCCACAATTTAGCCTCACTAGTAACAATCTGAAGATAGGCCAAAGACAAAATCATTAGATTTTACTAAGACAATATATACTTTACAAAGAATAACACACATATTCACTTTTATAATCATATAAAACACTAAATATAAGAAAATGTGCATATAGGCTAGACTTACAATATTGGCCTAGGTTATCCCAAATATCAACCGTTCAAAAACTAAACTATCACCCAAAAACATAAACTTTAGATATAAAAACACATATATTGTAACTTGTATACACAATTTATATACAGTTTGTATACACAAACCTTCAAAATAACAAATATCTAACCCCAAAACAATATGCGCTACGACATTTGTTACATTTTTTACGTTGCACATTTGCGTATGTTCCGAGATCAAAACAAAGCCTTCTAAGTAAGTATTGCCTATATCAAGTGCTCCCAACTTATAGAATGGAATTTCCCCTACAACATACTGTAAAGAAAAATAATTTTAAAAACAGAGAGAAATGAATTTCGTCTTTTCGTAAAGCGCATCGAATGCCAAATGAATTTCGTGTCGTCAGGTTTGTTCTATGTTCAAGTAGGAATATCTCTGGATCTGTTAGACGCAGAATAATTTATAATCTACGGTTAGAAAGAGAAACATATGATCTATATAACAGTGTTTTAGTTGACTTAAATGACAGAAAAATAGAGTTGTAATCATATCAGAAAAAATGGAGCCGCGTTATACGAAAAGTCGCTGAGTTGAAATTTACGATTTTACGCTACAAAAATACGTGAACTTCACCAATTTTTGGAATATTATTTATAACGTTTTGTGTTTTTTTTTTTTTTTTTACATGATATGCATCTACGGAACATTAGCTTTCCAACGTTATTTTATTTATTGCGATGGGACAATTTTAAGTGGGCGTAACGTTGAATGGCAAAATACGTGATTAAGAGTTGGTGAAATCACTTGGGAGCACGTGGGCGACCTACTGTAGGTCGCCGTGCCGGTTTAAGGGTTAATCACAAACACAGAATTATTAAAAATTTTGAACAAATACTCCAATTTTTAAAAAAACAACGTTCAATTCCAATTAATGTTTAAATCGTACCAACCCTGTTATTAACAAAATATAATTGTCTCTGAAAATTGTAAGAAAAAGCACAAAATATGTCAGAAAATCAGAATTTCTTATTTACAGCAAAAAATTGAGAACTACTGCAATGATGTCAAACAGATTTTCAATTCCAATTAACGTTCAAATCATATAACACCTTTGTCATTGACAAAATGTATCTTGTTGAAAATTTTAAGAAAATGTATAAAATATGTTGAAAATTTTGTTTTTTGTACTACTCGTGCAGACAAATATTGTTTTAACTTATGAACTACTGAACCAGTTTTTATGAAACATAGTCTATAATCTAACTAGATATAGTACAAACATATCAAATAAAACCACATGAAAATAGGATCAGCGGTTCTCAAATTAATCTTACAAACAGACAGGGACATGTTGTGTTTTATGTGTGTAAAAATATCAGTAAAATATATACAATATTATGTAATAAATAATTATTACAAATATAACTTATTATTAATATGATTTAATCGGATATTTGCTATAATTTGTGTTTATAAAAACTAATTCATAACGTTTCTAGAATATAAATCAACTTCCGTGATTAAGTGATAAACCTAGGATATAAAAATGAAAAATACCAAGGTAACCAGGGACATGTTGAAAACTAAATCTAAATCTCTAACCTAAAAAAGAACCCAGGCCTAAAGCTAGGCTTGAAGAGTTAAAACTAAGACTAAATACAAGCGTAAAAAAAACACCAGATACAGGATTGCTTTACACAAAGAAGTACAAGCTATTGGATGTAAAAGAGGTGGTACTAAAAGAAAAAAATAGTCCTAACTGTTTATCAGCATGAACTGCCTTTTGCCCCCTCTTAAAAAAGTTTATTCTGAGATCGAGTATATTCCCACCTAGGGTTTAAGTGGCAAATTTCAGCCTTATTTAAAGTAGACAAATTTTGATTTCCAATTTTTAATTTGGCTTTTATTAGTGGAAGCCATAATGGGCTTATTTCTACACTAGTTTGTCTAATAGCTTTATATATGAAAACAGGAGTTGATTTATATTTTCAAAACATCGTCCATAAATGATGGTAAATGTCTGATAAAAACCACATTAATAATATGAACAATCTATCAAATAATTTTAAAACTAAAATATATAACTTAGTTTCAATATTTATTATATTAGTGTTATAACATTTTATATCCAGGTACTAGTAAACAAATCAATGCCTACAGTAAATACATCTCAAGCTAGTATAAGCACTCCTCAGACACCTACAGATTATAGAGAAATACCTGTAATGTACAAAAACCCAGTTCCTAGTTATGTGGAGAAAGTAATGGTATCATCTAATAATGAGGATGCTTTTCTAATTAAATTGCTATTGCGGCAGACTAGAAGACCTGAGATTGGTGACAAGTTTAGTAGTCGACATGGCCAGAAAGGTGTTGCAGGTTAGTGATATTTTCATAAAGAGTAAAATAGATGTTTTATATACTGAATCAACATTGAAATAGAATCAGACAGTTATTTGTCCAAAACATTTAAAACATTGTTCACTTTGAATTATGAATATTTTTAAGTGTTTAATACATTGTTATCTCTTTCTTTCCATTGGATATTGTTGCTTACTGGTTTCCGCAGTAAGGTAAATTAATATAGGTTAGTTTAGAATAAGTCAATTACGTTATTTTTAGAATACAGCATCAAATGGACTAGGTCCTGCCAAACTACAGCAGGCAACAAACTGGCAAGTTTACAGAGAATTGTATGCCTGTGTATTATTGGAACCTTAAGAAACAGCCCTAGAGCAGCACTGGAGGTACTCCTTGGATTACTGCCCCTACATAATCTATTTAATGTCGGAGGTGAGGAAGTCCTCATATTGACTAATTAAGTGTTAACGAATGGAGAGAAGGTCTACCTGGAGTGGGCCACTTTAACATAGCAAATACTGTACTGAAGGACTTTGTGTTGGAAACAACATCAGATGTCATGAACACCAAATACATGAGGGTTTAAAGTTTTATGATAATACGATACAGTTTTGGAAGATGATTTTGGGCAAAAAATATGTGCGTGAGTAAATTATTGGACCCAGAAAATTTTCCTGGGCTAAGAAGATGATCTCTGACTTGAGAGTATGCGTCATATTACACAGGCACTTACCAGGCATGGGGAAGTTACCTGCACATATTTAAGTTTATGATCCACATTGCATATATTATGTATTATGGGGAGGTTGATACATTGGACCACTCATTCTTTCACAAACAAATTGGCAGTTAAATTTGGAGAAATTAAGAACTATGTTTGAGTGTTTGGCGAAGCTGACTACACTGGTATGCGACATGTTGAACAAAAGAAAGTTTTGGCAAGCAATATCGAAATTTATAACATCTGTCTTGACCCAGAATGAGATGGAGAATAGAATAACAGAGGCATAATAGAATAATTAAACCACCAAAGATTGAACACACTCTAAGTAAAAGAGGACGGAGAATTTTAAAAACCATAATTTAACCTGAAGTAAGGTGATAAACAAAGCTAAACGAGATCTGAGTGAAGAATTATAAAGGGAGGGAAAAAAAGGTTTAAAAAGTTGATACTGTTTATGTTTTTTATATTACAAGAATATTGAAAGAGATTAAAGCTTGTAGAAAATGTTTGGAAGCAAATAACAATCTGATCTAAATAGTTTTGTATAAAACAGTTTGAATATGTTTTCATTTCATTTCTCACATAAATACTTAGTATAAAATTATGAGAAGAATACTCAGAAACATACTAGAATGACAAATTTGAAAACAATGTGCTAATTCCAAACTAAAAGATCTTTTATAAGGTCCCTCAGTATAAGTGTGTCAACCTTAAGATTACATAGCTGAATTGCCTTTCTTCATCTAGGGTCATTTTCATCTTAGGTTAGATTCTCCTCTTTCATCAGGTCTCCCTTAA
The DNA here is from genome assembly GCA_963513935.1 of Aphrophora alni. Classification (NCBI taxonomy): domain Eukaryota; kingdom Metazoa; phylum Arthropoda; class Insecta; order Hemiptera; family Aphrophoridae; genus Aphrophora; species Aphrophora alni. The sequence continues at coordinate 61,009,364 of OY740775.1, read as the reverse complement.
CGAATTCTTACTCTTTTCCGACCCTGGAGATATAGAGTATTCAAGGGCTAGGGGTTACTAGATTATTCTCTATTTGTAAGGTGATAATGACCCAGAGTTATTCTCTATTTGTAAGGTGATGATGACCCAGAGCTTTTTGCTTTTAAACAACATCGGAAGAAAACCTGTATAAGTATAGAGTTGCCAAAAATGTTACAGTGGGTTAACTACATTGGACTGGAGGTATAATGAGTTGGCTAGGATACTACTTAATGAAATCCTAAAAAAATCGAGTCGAGCGGATCTGTGAAAAACAAGAATTGGTTGGCCAAGACTGTGGTGGACTGATGAAGTAGCAGCTGATGCATGGTTATTTTGGGAATGTATGACTGGAGAACAGTACCAATAAGATCTATAGATCTATAGCTGACAGTACAAAAGCAGCTGACAATCATTCTTGAATTGAAGGAGACCTAGGGACTCCCAGCCTTAGACCCAATTTGTCATAAAACTCAAAACGGAATTGAATTAATTTTTCAGTACTTGAAACTGAAACTTGTTGTTTTGTACTACTGTATTTAAATTTTGCCCGCGTTTTATTTGTAAATTTAAATCTTTTTTCCTTTTTTATCGATACTTCATATAATTATATATATATATATATATATATATATATATATATATATATATATTATACAAAATTATATCAACTAATTATATTATATATAATAATGCAATTCTACAATAGGCTAGACCTATCCATCAATGATTTGTGCTACTTATACTAAACATAGGAACTTAGCAGGGTACAATATTTATCTTATTCAGGATTATCAAAATAATAGCCTGCAATATCTAACCAACATCTGTGTTAAACAACAGCTTGATTGATGCTGGTATTTTTTAAAGAAAACATTTTTTTTCATTTGACAGAGAATGTTATGTTAATGTATGGTAGAGTTGTAAAAACATCGGCTGAACACTTCCATGAAAATGAGTTTTGGAAACACTTGTGAATGTAGAGGGAAGTATTGACAGTACCTTTCGAATCGTGCCACAACGGACAACTGTTGATTTCACTAAGGTTTTTTGATGATTTAATTTCACCATTGAAAGAGTGTTAAAAAAATATTCTAACACTTTTTCCTTTAACGAATATTGGTAGTTGTATAATATTTACAACTACATGATATGTAATAGGGAATTAGCTTCTTCTTAAAACATTGTAAGTAGCTCCTTGGCTTTCTTGTTTATTTATAATACAACTATGATTTTTATAAATATAAGTTCTTACCTCTCACTTACCTGTACTCGTATCCCCTGGTACTTTAGGGGATATCAGAGGAATTCTCAATAATATTTTAGAAATTCCTTTCTTAAAATTAATATTTAATTTATTGAAAAACAAAGTTTCTTTAACCTAAATCTAAACCTTTGACTAATTACAATGCATTAATAGAAACCATTGTTCATTTTTAAATTGATATACCTATATAAAAAGAAGAAAACTAATTGTCTGTTTATACTGTTAAGATATTAAATTAATTAATAAAAATAGTCATATGCTTGTGGCCCAGCCAAGAAGCCTAGATTAATAAAATAATGGGAAAAGGGATTATTATTTTTTATATATATATATAATAAATAGCGCTCAATAATCAAGCGGACAGATTTTGTTGACTCAGTGCGAGATCACTAGGGGGGGGGGAGATGCGTGTGGAACGGTTTGAGTTAGAGGGTCCACCTCGAGAGCTGAAAGAATTCGGTGGCATTTTTGTCATGCCTACAATATAAATTGACTAATCATGTCTTTCGGCAGGGGCAAACATAGATGTAGTGTTTATAATTAATATATAGGTTATGTAAAATAATGGTCAAGATTAAACATAATAAGTTCGGATAACTGTGTTGCGTGTTATGTAACTGTTGCCTAAGACGCATCCTAGTCGCCATGCTGACAAAATTTTTGCCAACGAGGATGCAGTCCCCAGCCAGCGGAGGACTTCAGATTTTTAACAGGTGTTTTCCATTGCCAAAAAGCGGGTGACAACCATATGCTAATCTTTCCTTACTTACGGAGTTGTTAAGTCCTTATCTATGTACTGCACAACTCTTATTAAACACTTTAACATTACATCCAAATAAACTTCTGTTCATCTCACTTATCAAATGTTGATTCTAACTTTGACTGAAGGACACTTACATCCATCCCCAACGAGAGACTGGGAGACTGTTTTTGACTGACTACGCTCTACCCTTCCTACTCCAAATATTTTTCTCAGAATTGTCCTGTTTATTATCATATTTGGACATTGTATGATAGTTGATACATCTCCTTACTTGCTTCTAGAATGTTATTTCTTTATATATGACACACTAAATTGTTTATTTAAGTTCACAATTTATTAATTTATTTCTTAATTATAATACATTTTTATTTAAATATAATATTTTTTATTACTAAATTTGAACTAAATTATTATTTATTTATTATTGATTGGTTGGAAAATGCCCCATACTATTGTGAGCTTACTAGTAATATTTTTATTGCAGGTTTAATTGTGGATCAAGAAGACATGCCATTCAATGATTATGGAATTTGTCCAGACATGATCATGAATCCCCACGGGTTTCCATCTCGGATGACAGTAGGGAAGTTAATAGAGCTCCTTGCTGGCAAAGCTGGTCTCATGGAAGGGAAATTTCATTATGGCACAGGTACTCACAATTTTTTTAAAATTTCCTACATTTTATTTACGTTTTAAATTATTTAATGTGTATAAATTGAATAGATCAAATGTAGATTGGTTTATGAATGCTGCAGCGATCTTCCCAAATTAAGTACAATTTTTGTATGTTTCTATGCATATTTATGTGTGAATAAGTTTGTGTAGATTAAAGTGGATATAAACCCATCGACAAAACTCAAACTCATATAATTTACGAGAGATTTATTTGTATTCTCTTAAATAAAACAGAATATACAAGGTTTACTCAGATATACAGAGTGTCCAGTAAGTAAGGTGCCCCAACTTTGGGAAGTAATTCTGGATATCAAAATTTTAAAAAATGTTGCTATAAACATATGTCTAAAAGTGCTTAATTTTTCGTCTAATTTTTGTACAATGTTTTATATTATTAGTTTGGAGTGTGCTATAAAATCTTATAATTTTTCACTTGATAAGTGATATTCATTTAAACTTTTTGATGCCAAATATCTCAAAAACTGTTTTACAAACAGTAGATTTTACAAAAAAATCTAAGAGACCAATTTTGTGAACATGAACGGTGAACATGATATCTTTTGTTTTATTTTAATGAAAGGTATCCGGTAAAACAAAATATTCTTAGCAATTTACTAGATCAAAGAAGAGCCTTTTTCCGTCATCCAGCACTTAGGAGTCTCCTTACTTGGGGAGTGCTGGATGATCAAAAAACTTTTGTGTATTATAATTACCAAGTATTATTAGTTTTTTTACAGATATCTCTCCTTTCACTTACAATAAAAATAAAGATATCCTTTTATTCAGCAATATAAGAAGAATTGCTGTTATCCTTCTTAATAAATATATAAGAATAACTGATTGATATCTCAGTTATAGTTTGATTGGTGTAGCTCGTGTATCACTGAAGAGGACGACCTTGTCGTTGAAACGCGTCTGATACTTAGGCGTATTTTTTTTTTAGAATTGTGTTCTGTGTGTTTGTTATACTGTAACATTGATGAGCTCGACTTTAAAAAAAAAATTTAAATGTTACTGAAACTAACAATACATTAATTCATGAAACATGTTGCAAAACTTTATATAATGTCAAATATAACTATTGATGTTAACTAATTTTGCTAAAAAATTGTAATTTAATTATTTCTTTTATATTATTACTCACGTTTTTCAAAATTATTAGCCAACATATTAAGGGAGATGGCAGAGGCGGCACACTATAAACACTTCACAATTTCACTTTCAGCTCAACATTATAACCAAACAACGATAATGGCTGTTTGGTAACTGTAGAGTGTGGATGAGTTGTTTGTTTTTTAGTCAAGCAAAGGTACGCTGACCTTGAACTCGCCGACTACAACCGAGCCTTCGCGAAAGCAAGCCAACGTCTATGAAACTATGAAAGAGACAGAGCTCGAGCGCATCTGAAGCAAAAGAAACTACTGAACTGTGTAAAGCCACCCGGTTTAAAAATTATTTTTATAACTTGTGTAATTCAGCTCTATAATTTTAAGACCTTCTTAATGTTAATTGATGAAGCAATGCACGTGAGTACAAAATTCGGATTTATCTGTTTAAAAATCAGTTCTTTCAAATTAACAGTATATATATATATATATATTCAATTAATAAAAATAAATATAAAAAAATTCTTAGATACAATTAAACAAAACATAAATTAGATAGTTATTATGCATACTGACTATATAGGTGATTTTTGGTGAACATATGGAATGATTGATTAATGCTTGACTAGTTCTTTGTCTTTACTATATACAATATTGTGAGTCATTAAAAGTTCATAAGGAGTTTTAATTTAGAATGATGCCTTAAGCTTCCCAAAGTTTCTTATGATAAATTTGTGATTAAATAGCTCACTCACCATTAGTTTCTTATATTTTATAATTACCATTTAATGAGGTTTCCTTTTTTTGTCCCTTAATCTTGGGTTCTTAAACTTGGTTTAATTAATATAATATCTTGAAATATCTTGAGCACAAATTGTATCAAACTGTTTTAAAAGGTGTCCTGAGTCCAAGTGATGATTCTTATTGTTGTCTCCTCTGCCTGCTTAAGTCCTCTTACTCCTTTCTTCCTTTTCTTTTAATTTTAACTTGACTTTCACCTCACTTTTATTTAATTATTTACAAAATGATTGAAATGGCAGGTGCTTTGTGAAATGGACTATGTAATGGATTTCTTTTGATTATGACTATATTTAGTGAGGCCAGGGTTTTAAACTTATGATATGAGCCTTGATTTTCATTTATCTATTTATATAGCTGAAATTCTTTTCGTTATAGTGTTCATAAGGATAAGCATTTCATATTTCCATGGTTTTGGTCTCTGTGAACTCAAAGAATGTCTTGGTACAAAAATACACAATTGCAAAAAAGAATGTTTAATCAGAGAAAACCCAGGAATTTAAAATGATTACCCACGTAAAAATAAAGTGGGGGAGACGCTTAAGTCTTCCGTCCAGTCTTCAAACAATATCAAACCAACCAGACGTAATAAAGACTATTCCAAAATAAATGCGTTAAGAGTAAAAATTTAAACAAGTTCAATATAAAAAAAAATGAGTGTATTTCAAAGGCAAGACAAGCCAAAAAAAAAAAAAAAACTTTATCAAAAGTGTTAAGTGAAAGGTCAGAAAGTAAATCAATAATAATTACCAACAAAGAAAAGTGAAAAGTGTGTAAAGTTAAACTTGAAATCGCTACGAACCGAAACACAACTAATTATGTGAGTAGTCATAATTTAAAACATTCATGTATGTTAGATCTCCTAACTAATAAAATCATTTAATTAATATTAAAACAAAACAAAAAACTTAAAATTAAATTAAAGTCAATACAACAAATTATATTCATTATAACTGAAATAATATTTAAATAAACTACCTTTAACTAACGCTAAGTTTTAATAATTCGAAACTCCTTTGTTAAAATTAGCTGAAATAAGGATCTTACGTATGTTCCAAGCAATTTTAAAGGGGCTAGAAAACTCTTAAAATGAGTCAAAATTTATGTAAATATCAAATAGAAATTAAAAATGCATACCTTTAAGTAATATGAAAATATTTTATTACGATAGATTATGTAAGTAAGAAATTGTATATTAGATTATAGTAAAAATCTTTAAACAAAAGTGTTTGTATAATTAAATTTGAGTGGGCTGTATAAAAAACTTGGCATAGTTCTCTCTAGCAAACATTTGAAATTTTTTAAATAATAATTCAGTGAATTTTAGTAAATTCTAGAAAGTAAAAGAAGTATTGATGTATAGGGTTAATTAAATTTAGCGACAAGTCTTGAAATATTTGTAAATTAAAACAAAATTATAATTTGTTCAAATAAAATAATAATAATACACAGGTTACAGATTAATCTTGTCTCTGCACTTATTTAAAACATTGAGTCAGATAAATCCCATGAAACCAGGCTGTAGTGATTCGAGAAATTGGATCTGGTGGACCCCCTACATCCAAAAGGTATATAAAAAAAATTACAAACAAAGTCCTATAAAGTGGAGGAGTCTTAAAAATGTTACTTACCTTCTTATATAAACTATTTTATTGCTGGATATCTCGGGTTATCGTTATCCAAAATTGCTTCGGCTACTCACAATTTTTGAAATTGGTATCTAATCAGTTTATAACTTCATATTAAACAAAATGGATTACAATAGAATGAGTAATTAATTTTAATAAACAACTTAACTTAAATAAAGAAATAGATATGACAAATAGGCATTTGGCAATAAATAATTAACTCCGAGCTCAAACTATAAAAGAAATAATGTAGAGCAATATGATTGTAATATTTAATTCTAGGATTGGATACAAGGTTTATATTGAGACTATTTGTTTGCTATGTAGATGGAAAAAGTTAATTGTCCTATTGATCATCACAAAGTTAGTTATATTATACTGTTACAAGATTGGATAAATGATGCACTTTATATACGAGGGCTATCCTGAAAGTAGATTACGTTTTGGAAATAACAATAAACAAAGTATTGAAAAAAAAATTATTAAATACAGATGAAAGCCACACTTAAATACTACTTTTCTACATAGTCACCATTCAAATTAAGGCACTTATCGTATCGATGGACGAGCTTAGAAATTCCTTTATCATATAATTCGGCTGCCTGTGCCTTCAACCACTTGGTCACCTCTTCTTGCAACTTCACGAGTGACATTTGCCGTGTGGGGCCGGGTGTTGTCATGAATCAGCAAGATCTTTGAGCTCAACTTTCCCCTGTGCAGGTTTTGTATTGCTCTTCTGACGGGAATTTGTGTGCCCCCACTGTACAGTAATGAAAAGATAACAATTTTTTTTGCTCCAAAATGTTCCGAAAAGATAGACCTTTAAAATGATGTATCACACGACCTATGTTTCTATTTGAAAATTTTCCAAAAACACCACCCTGTCCCCCAAAAGTGCTCTTTTGGGTCATTGAGGAGCATCGAAAATAATTTTCCTGAATTCTTTGGGGTCGAAAAAGGGGGGTTCTAATTGGAAGGAAATATTTATCTGGTTTCGTTTAGGCACTACAGATAGTGTCCATGTGGTCTGAAACACCTGGTATATATAAAAATTCAACACACACAAAAAAAAGTTCATAGTTTAGTATTTAGTTAGTCTAATTAAAATAAATTCAATATCTTATACTACCGACCGTAGGTACTTGGCGGAATTCCATTATTAATAATTAAATAAAAGGCAATTTGTACTTCCACAATATTTTTTAATGAGACTCTGTAAGCTGCTTTTGACAATGTCGTAGTTGGTGAAACCTTGTTGGCGAAGGTAATGTCAAGATTATCTTGGCTTAGGTTGAATAAAAACTGTTTCTTATCAGAGTTTTTTAATGTTCATTTAAAATCAGTTTATCCTTTTAAAAAATTATAACTGTTCATTACATTGTCTTGGTTGGCTTTTGTATACCACTTCCCATTTCAATCTTTTTTAACTTCTCATATTTTATTTTTATAAATCTGTAACTATTGAAAACAGTTCTTGCTGCTTTAAGTGCTAGAATGGAAGTAGTTTATAGTTATTCCAAAGCTTGGAATCCTTTTTTAAATGATGGTTTTACCTTTTTATTCAATTCCTTTTTGTATGTTATTGGGAATTGTAACACTTTTCAGTGTTGTTTTAGAAATTTTGTATAATTTAATTTTGCACTATACAGCCACAATATTTATATATATCACAATTCACGTACTCTACATAATGTTTTTTATATGCTATTCTAACTTAAATTATCTTTATTTCTTACGTTTATTTAAACTTGTAAAAAGCTAATATCATCTTTTAAAGCATAATAAATTTCCCACTAAAACAACTTCCCTTTTTATATTTCCTTGCTTATACGATCTTATGTTGTGGAGTTATAGTTTGATTGGCGTAGCTCGTGTATCACTGAAGAGGACGACCTTGTCGTTGAAATGCGTCTGATACTTAGGCGTATTTTTTGTGAGAATTGTGTTCTGTGTGTTTGTTATACTGTATTATGTTGTAGTCTAGCGATAACATTCAACTCTCAAATTATCTTTTTTTTTTATATTGTTTTGTAAATTAAATATCAAAGTTATATGGGACTATTATTTATGTGGTTTTTTCTGGGCACTGTGGGTCCCTCCCTATTCATTGCCTGTTACCCACTGGTTGAGAAACCTTGATCTAAACTAATTTCTTGAAAAACAAAAGTCCTAATATATATATATATATAACCCTTCTTTTTCATAAGACAGATCCCCCCCCTTTATCTTTTTAAATGGGACTGCATACCAGTGCACCAACACATATGTTCTTCAAAGTTTACCAAATAATGTTCTAATTTGTGTATAATGTTTTCAGCATTTGGAGGATCCGAAGTGTCTGATGTGTGTGAGGAACTAGTCAAGCATGGCTTCAACTATCAAGGCAAAGATTTCTTTTATTCTGGTATTACAGGAGAACCTTTACAAGCATATATCTATTCCGGACCGGTAAAGACATCTATTTTTGTTTTCTTCTCATAATAACACTCCTGGCCTTTATTTGACCATATCCCAACTTTGTACGTCTTCCTTTATTCAAATCCTTCTGGTTCAAATCTTAACCTATTTTATTTGTGTCAAAGTATTGATTACAGGGTATAATAAACCTATACTAATATTGTTTCTACAGCGCATTGTTTACTCTATTATATGACTGTTCAAGCATTCAGTTATATTCAGGATTTTTGTTTTGTTCAACATGTTTACTTTATATCCGTTGACCAATGAAGACGGGGGAAGTAGGTAACGTACCAAAAAATAGAACACCATCAACTAGGCTCGAACCTATGACAGTTCAGTAGTTCAAAATGCAGTGAAATAAGCCAACTGAGCTACACCATTGTGTTATTTTTAAGAATTTAAAACATGTATATTGTGTATCTAATTCTCCTTCATAATCAAATATTCAGCATGCCATTGAAGCACTGATATTATAGCAAATTTCATTTTTATTGTTTCTATCTATGTGTTTGGTAAGCTCAGTTTAGGCATTTTACTAATATTCGAAAAAATTTAGATTTTGAATATTGCTGATTTAGTATAGTTTAAAGGTTATGTTTTTAAGAATAACTAAACTATCTTATAGAAAACAAGTTTTGGGTGTTATTGGATGCAAATTTTAAAACTTCATAAAATGAGACATTGTCGTAAAAAAATATCCGTAAAAAAGAAATGTTCTTTAAGTTTGAAAAACAGTTTTATTAAATAATAATTTTTTAAATTTGAAAATCTCTTGAATCAATTATAGTTTATTGTAAAGGAACTGATCCAATTGATTGTAAAACCAAGCCTACATACCAAATGTGAGCTAAACTAGACTTTATTTATGACTGTAGAATATTTACACACACACACGTATATTTAACTCCAAAGTGGAACCAGATTATAATTCTAGTAATCCCTTAGAACAAATAAATAAATAATAATCATGAACTAATTAAACCCATCTGTGAAGAAGACCTACCACCAATCGTGTTTAAAAAAATTCCCACAGCCACAATTGGAGTACAATTGATGAATGGATTGCAGTTTACACAGACGAATGACAGGCCAGCAAAGGAAGAAGTGTAGCAGAGGTGCACTAACATATTTTACTGATTCTAAAGCCACTGATTCAAACAGTTTCTCAAACAACTTCATCTAGAAATACATTGTATGATTAAGACCTTACTTAAAGTTGCAAAGGAAATGATCTTATTATAGATACTTTCTTATGTAGGGAACTCTGGAAATTTGGTTGCTGACCAACTGATTAAACGAGGCACTACTCTACTCCATCGACATCTTTACCACCATAACTGTTTTAAAAGCATCATTCAGTACTACGTTGAAGAACAAGTTACAGAATATATAAAAGATAAATTATAGAAAATGTAACTGACACATAGGAAGTTAATAAAAATGAATACGGAGTGATTGACAAAATGAAAACAGGACATGATTTCTTGGCAATATCTCTTCTGCAGGATCAACATTTTGCTCTCAGTACACATTATGTCAACAACTCATCACCATTTCTGTATCAAAATGGATCTAAAGAACTGGATTGTCTAAAAATTTGATCAAATCGTACTGGAATGTGAGAAAGCTAATGGACTGAAGTGCACAAAGCTATCTGTAAGGAAAAAAAAAGTTTTACTTAAGTATGGGTGCATGATAAATTATGTGAAATATTTAGGACCATTTATTATTGATTACAATTGAATATTAATATTAGAACTGTTTATTTTTTAGGTGTACTACCAAAAACTAAAACACATGGTGCAAGATAAGATGCATGCAAGATCTCGTGGTCCTCGAGCTGTACTGACAAGACAACCTACAGAAGGGAGAAGTAGAGAAGGTGGTCTTCGTCTAGGAGAGATGGAAAGAGATTGTCTTATTAGTTATGGAGCAAGGTAAGTAATGATTTCTGTACCAAGGAGGTTTGTTAGAAAAGTATACGACCATCTTTCTTGACGAAACAAATGTACAGGATGTTAACTCCAATGAGTAGATTTAGGTGGCATGTATGAATTTCTCCCATCTTTAGAGAGTGTCATTAAAGTTTAAAACTACTAAGCGTTTCGTGTAAACTGCTAGCCACATTTAAATGACTTAAAAAATAGAAAATCTTTATTAAAATGTATTATTTTACTGTAAATAATTAGTTAGTTTATGTTACAACAAACATATTGTACAAAATATCTTACTCTCCAATCCTCAAGATCAAATAGAAACCAACTAAAACTATTTGTCACCAAAAATGCCAGTTCTGTAATTCTAATTCAAAAAAGTGAAAATAAATTAACCCAGTCTTTGAAAAAAAAAAAAAATTATAGACCCTAAATGTGCTTTATTTTGTGCCATAAACTTATCACCAGCATAAATTTTATTTGATTAAAATCGAGCTTTTATTGATGGCAATCAAGGTTCATTTAGTTTTTTGTTACTTATTCCTAAATCAATTTATTCCACTTACAATTTTTGCATTCGGATTTTGGTCATTTCTATTAAACTGATCGAAATTGATAGCGTTAAATTTGAGAAATTGAACAGCTCCATGGGCAATTTTTTGGTTTACACTGATAATTCAAGAACAATCATTTTTGGAGAGATGGTGACCAATACTTTATTTTTGGGGGTCTTTAGAAGTTACAATTAGGCAAAATTTGGCCAAAATCGCTTAAGCTAATTTTAATAAAATTGTAATTTTATGTTTTTTTCTATGGCAACTACTTCCATATTTTTAGATATAAAAATAATAATAATAATATCTGAGTTGTGGTTAAATATACCTACTTACCAAATCTGATTAAAATCCGTCTCTATTCGACTATAGATAACTGCACAGATGACAGACAGATATCATTCCAAAAATCACTTTTTTGACTCTGAGTACTTTGAAACGAATATATTCGCAAAAACTCAAGATTAATTTTTTACCCATCCCATATTATACGATCTATGTATGTGTAGAAAGTGAAATTACTAATTTTGTTGGTGAACACTACTTTTGGGTTACATGATTTTTGTGTATCCAGTATTATATAATACTAATACATGATCAATATCTGATGCTTTCAACTTCTAATTAAAAATGTGTTGGGCCTAAACTAGGTCTGAGAAGTCAAAATAACTATGACTATAATACAAACATGATCAGGAAAAACCACAAGTTACAGAACTACGCTATACAAGGAATGCAAAGAAGTTATTAATAGCTGTTGCCTGCCAAAGGAGTGGAGTGTTGACCTACCAGTGTCGTAATTTTTATTTTCAATAATAAAGCTTATTAATATAAGTTATTGTGGGCTTATTTCTACACAGGTTTGGGTCTTAGGATTGTTTGATAACTTATATAAGAGGCTTCAATTATTTTTTGTTGTGACTTTTTCTTGGTTACTCAATTAAATTTATGATTTTCAGACCAAATATGTTTGGCTATTTTCGATTTATGGAGTATGCCTAACCGTTTGTTCTTTTGTGTAGCTTTCAATAACCAAAACATTTTTTGGCAATGTTTTTATTTTTTATAGCAGAGGTAGTCCCAGAATGTATTGCCAAGTGTATTTTGGGGGTATACCAAGCATTTGGGTTCTGGGTTGCACCAGTCTTGCAGCCGGTTATATTGGTTTAACCGAATAGAAAAATGTATGTCCCTACTTTGATTCTGCTTTGCTCTGGAATAAGACCTCTCTTTCCTCAACTGACTTTTCTTTCCTTTCTTCTCATCTGTACTAGAAGTTTGAGTAGCAAAAGTACTTGACTAAAATGGACCTGCACATATTGATTTTTATTTCCCAAAATTTTTGAGTAGTTAAATTTTTCATTATTATTATTATTGATATTTAAACTAAATTTTGTTTTATTTTACAGTATGATGCTGGTCGAAAGACTGATGATTTCCAGCGATGCGTTTGATGTAGATGTGTGCAACCAATGTGGCCGATTGGGCTATTCTGGCTGGTAAGTTTGTGTGGGTGAATAGCTAATTTATCCCTTGTTTAAATTATATATTATTTGAATTGTCCTTAAAATAAAAAAACCAAAAATTTTAAATAAAATACAGAAGTATGAATGTTATGTAAATTTATTTAAAAGGTCATTAATTTTGACAAATTTGTTTCTAGGTGTCATGCATGTCACAGTAGTGCCTCAGTCTCTACAATTAGAATTCCTTACGCCTGCAAACTGCTTTTCCAAGAATTGCAGTCTATGAACATTGCTCCTCGACTAACTTTGAAAAATTATTGTGATTAATTGTATATAATATCTGTAAAAAATCTGTTTTGTTATTTATAAATATATTGAGTTCATACTTGTAATTGCATAGCATATTATTATTACGAGGTGTCTATTAAATAATGAGACATACAATTTTTTTTTTTTTTTTTTTTTTTTTAATAACTGGGCTGTGATAACCTCCATCAGAGGCATCACCGGCGTCGACCTGAAGGTCTTTTGCCACCCCAATTTCCTTCCTACACCCAATCAGTAATACCCGTCATCCTTATGAAGGAAGAGATACTACCGATAGGGTTGTCTAGGATGGTTTCCATCTCTTTCCCCGGAGGGCCTAGAGAGTACAGCCTGGCTCGTCCTAGCGCCTCACACTCCAAAAGAATGTGTTCTGCAGACTCTTCAGCCAGACCACATTTCCTGCATGTATTATCTGCAGCAATTCCTATCCTGTGTAGGTGTTTTCTGAGGTGACAGTGGCTCGTTAAGAGACCAACCACCCACCTCAAGTTATCCCTTCTGAGAGAGATGAGTTGTTCCGCAAGTTTCTTGCTTGGTCTAATTAACCTTTTAGCAAGTCTACTAGTGGTTGAATTCGTCCAGACCCTGTTCATCCCCTCCCGCATCCACGTATCAACCGCTGCCCTGGCATGTCCATAAGAGATTCCGAGCACCGGTTCCGGGCCAACGAAAGGGGATTCAGAGCCTGACCTGGCTAGTTCATCTGCTCTCTCATTACCATCAATACCTGAGTGGCCAGGAACCCAGCCAACAGTGACCGTGTTCATCTGACTAAGCTTTATCAATGATGAGATGCAGTCCCATACCTGCTTCGACTTTACCTTTGTCGTGTTAAGTGCCTTAATGGCAGCTTGACTATCTGTGAAAATCAGAATGTTCTTACCACTGTATTTCATTCTTTGATTCTCCTTGATGCATTCAGAGATAGCACCTACTTCTGCTTGGAAAACAGTAGCATGCTTACCTAGGCTCAGTACGATGGACCTCTCTGGGTTAAACCCATTGATGCCACCGCCTGTACCCATCTCTGTTTTCGAGCCATCTGTGAACCAGACTATATCTTGCTCGTTGTATAACTTCCTTCCAGACTCCCATTCTTCCCTAGAGAAGATCTTCGTCTTAAAAGGCTTGTCTAATGAAACCTTAGGTATCATGTGATCAGAGGGCATGTCTAACACTTCCCTGTTGACCACTAGATTTATCCTGCAATGCCCAATTGCAGGCCACCTCTTCCTCCAGCACCCCGTTTGCTGTAGTCTATATGCACTCATCCTGGCCTGTCCCTGAATATATACCCCTAGGGGAGGGAGATCCAGAAGTGCATTCAAGGTAACGGTTGGTGTAGACCCCATGGCCCCCGTGATAGCCAAACAGGCCACCCTTTGGAGACCATCCATTCTACTTCCAACCCCACCTTGTAGCGTCTTAGTCCACCAAACCACTGCAGCATAGGAGATTAGTGGTCTAATAATCATGGTGTAAATCCACATAACCACCTTGGGTTGCAGACCCCATTGTTTACCAACAGCCCTCTTACATGCAAACATAAGACACTTGGCTCTGGTTACTACCCGTTCTATCTGTGGGTTCCAGGTGAGCCTTTTATCTAACACAGTACCTAGGTACTTCACCTGGTTCTCCAACGCTACCTCCTGCCCAAAGAGCTTAGGTAGCGACCTCACTCCCAGATTCCTTTTTCTTGTGAAGGGAATGAGAGTAGTTTTTACAGGATTCACAGATAACTGTTCCTCCTGACACCACCTTTCCACCTGGTTAAAGGCAGCCTGCATAAGGTCACAAACAACACTCATGTCTCTACCTCTAACCACGATGGCGACATCATCAGCGTATCCCTGTGAGTAGAATCCTTGTTCGTTTAAACGCCTAAGGATCTTATCCACTACCAGGTTCCATAACAGGGGGGATAAGACTCCGCCCTGAGCACATCCACGTCTAGCTCTGATCGTGATGATTGACCTGTTGTTCAGCATGGCAGAGACCCATCCTACAACAGTCTTGTTCACTTCACAATCCTCCAAAGCACTAATCATTGATTGTATTGAAGTGTTACTGAAGGCTCCTTCTATGTCCAGAAACGCCCCCAGAGCTATTTCCTTTGCTTCCAGACTTTCCTCTATTCTACTTACAATATGATGTAGAGCAGCCTCAGTGGACCTGCCTGGTCTATAAGCAAATTGATTATCGTGCAAGCCTGAACTCCTAAGCACGCTATCTCTGATGTTAACATCCAGAATTCTCTCCATAGCCTTTAGCAGGAAAGAGTTTAGGCAAATTGGTCTGTAGGCCTTGGCCTGAGCATATCCCGCTCTTCCAGGCTTTGGAGCGAAGACAACCCTCGCCACAGACCAATTCCTTGGAACATGGCGCAGCGCCAAGCTCGCCCGAAAAGCCCCCGTGATAACCGGCCTGAGCACCTCCAAACCCTCCTTGAGGAGTAAGGGAGTGGTCCTGTCCGGCCCCGGGGCCCTGTGCGTCTCGAACGATCTAATGGCCCAGTCCACCTTATCCTCATTAATGAGTCTCCTCGAGCAGTTCCAGTCCGCTCTACGCGGACTTGCCCTAGTGTACAGGGAGGGATCACTTTCTCCCTCTATCTCGCAATCCGGGAAGTGACATCTCAGGAGTACTTCCAGAGTCTCCCTTCCGG
This sequence comes from Aphrophora alni, assembly GCA_963513935.1. Classification (NCBI taxonomy): domain Eukaryota; kingdom Metazoa; phylum Arthropoda; class Insecta; order Hemiptera; family Aphrophoridae; genus Aphrophora; species Aphrophora alni. The sequence goes on along the minus strand of OY740775.1, from coordinate 60,993,700 downwards.
ACTGCGTGTACGAGCCATCTGGTTTTTCCAGAGAGCCCACCATATTGGTATGTTCAGCCCTCAGGATCTTCTGGAGTCTAGCCGTTTCAGAGCACTCTTCCACTCTTTCACAGTACTTTCTCCAGGAATCCCGCTTGGCTTTCCGAATTGCTGAGTTATACTCAGTAAGTTTTTTGTGATAGGGTTCCCAGCAACCTTGATGTTTAGAGGCCTTGAACAGAGTTCTAACCTCCCTCTTCATTTTTGCTAGGTCCTTGTTCCACCACCTTACCGTGTCGTGTTTTTTCCTTTGTGTGAGGGGGCAGTTGGCCTGAAAAGCACCCTGCACCGCAGCCTGCAGCTGCACCGATACTTCTTCCAACTCCTCTATCCCCCTCACTTCAGGCACTATATCCTGAACAGCCTGCCCCAAGTCTTCCCTGTACTTTTCCCAGTTCGTCCTTTTGGGGTTTCTGAACCAGATGACACTCTTCTGCTTCCACCTCATCTCGAATTGAATGTGCTGGTGATCTGCCAATGAAGGCTCCACCGAGACCCTCCAACCCTTGATGAGTTGGGCAGTACGTTCAGTGCAGACTGTGATGTCAATGACCTCCCTCCTCACTCTGTTGATGAAGGTCGGTTTGTTACCTACATTAACTATATCTAAATTAAAACTAGACAAATAGTCAAATAGAGACTTACCTCTTGCATTGCAGTTGGAGCTGCCCCATGCAAGGTGATGCGCATTGGAATCCACTCCAAGGACTAGGTGTTCACCTTTCCTCTTCGCTTCTCCCACAATGCGTGTAAACTCATAAGTTGGAGGTGGATTGGCCAAGTCGAACGGGAAGTATGCAGAGCCTATGGTATTTTCTCCACACACCTCCTGGTCCTCCAATCTCACCTTAGCTGCCACCAGATCCCTGGAACAGAACTCATTTAGCAAAAAGACATTTAAATTCTTATTCACTAACATGCATGTTCTGGGAGCGTCCGATGACGTATCGTACATCAGCCTGCCCCCAGAGTCTCCCAGCCCCAGAACCTTACCTTTCACCGCCCATGGCTCCTGGATCAGAGCCACATCGATGCCTTCGGCCTTGAATCTGCTGGCTAGGTTAAGGCTGGCCGCCTTTTTATGCTGAAGATTGGCCTGGACCACCTTCAGCACCTTCATTGGCTGCACCATCCCTAGTTCTTTTACCAATGATCTGGAACTGGATCTGCCCAAGCCCGAGCCTAACCCTGAGGTTTCTCCTCTTGAGCATTTCCAAATCCTTCTCATTGAGACCAAGAACCACTGTTCTCCCCTGAGGGCCAGTGGTTCTAGCATTGATGATCCTCCAATCTTTTGTCAAGATCGAGAGATCATGTTGCTGGATCCTGGACAGTACGTCCTCCACCTTCATCTTGTCGAATGGGGGCGGAAACCTGGTGATAACCTTGGTAATGTTAATCACCTTTTTCGCGTCCACCACCTCCAAGATGTTCCCTTTCCAGGGATTGCATATGGCTACAGCCTGCTCTAGCCACCCCTTGGTTTCTAGATTGCAGCACTGCAGTATCATAGCACCGCTTTCCAGCCTAGGCGACTCATTGAAGCCTGGTAGACATCCATCTGAGAGGGGCCTCATCTGCGCAATGAGAGCAGACGAGAGCTCCAGGATGTCCTCCTCAGTGAGTGACCTTTCCGGAAAGTCCTTAGGCACCACCGCAACCCCGAAAGAAGTTAGCCTATCTGCATATGAGATTTCCAACCCCCTCCTGGGTCTCTTTGGTGCCTGGTTGACTCCAGAGCTTGAAGGACTGCTGACATCGGACCTTTGCCTTTTTGGCGTTCCTACATCAACAGCCGCTCCCCTGCTCATCGTAGTAGCTTTCGGGTGTTCCACCCAAGTGCCCGCAGCCATCTTCTCCTCCTTCCGACGCCTCTTCTTCTCACGATAGAAGGTGGCACCTTTCTTGGCTGTGTTACCAACGTGCATCCGGTTGATCCTGGATGCCGTTTGACTCAGATCTGCATCTGATGTGCTTGCCTCAGAGGGTGGTACAGTGGATCGACTTTCTGCCGTAGCAGACCTGTCGCCGCTGTCCCTTGAGGAAGTGGTAGCCTGCTCAACTGGAGCTTCAACCATCTCTCTTGACCTGCCATGTTTCTGGCCTGACCCATTGGGACTTCCAGTGGCATTTCTACATCGTCAAGGCGCAGACTGAGGACATTCTCAACTGGAGATTCCCTCTCTGCACCTGACCGCCTGTTCACTTCTGGTCTGTTTTGATTATCCATGAAGTTGTGTATTGGGTTTTTGCCCCATCTAGGGTCCTGAGCAACGTTCTCACCATCCTCGGTGAGGCATTCGCCAGACAAAGTCCTCCCGCGACTCAGGCTCTCCGTAGCCCAGCCACTGCCCCTCGGCTGTCTATCCAGAGGACCTTCCCAGAACCGACCATGGAAACTGGGTTGTTCCTCCTTCAATAAGCCTACTCACAGCAACTGCACTTGCCCCACTACGCATTTGCATAGTTAGAACCCCTGATCTGGGCTTGCCAGACCCGATCGCGGCTCACCCAAGCCTCCAGAGCGCAAAGTGATGTGTTGGATCCAACCCTCCACAAAGAGCCTTCACCTCAATCACCAGCCACCCCTTCATCAAGGGTCACCGTATCGCCCAAGCAGGGTATACCTGGGCGCCCCACTTTCCCAGCAGGGGGGAGGAACCCCCTATCCAGGCCTATGAATGTCCTGCACTGGTTGCACTTCCCTATCATCTCTGTGTAGGTACTTGCCTGGGACAGAGAGAGATTTAATTACCTCTACCCAGGCTGTGCGGCGTCGGTACATTAGCCTGTACCCTCCTAGTCAAGACTAGAAGAGTGCAGTTTCCAGGTGACACTGCGTGGAAGAGTACCGTCCGACTTCGACACCCAGACATACAATAACTCACCTTTATTAATAATTGGTATTTCATAATGCTTTTCCATGTGATATATGATGCACATTGTACTTATACACTGATTCAGTTTTGTTTTCCACTGATTAAAGAAGTAGAGCAGTTCAGTTTCTGTCAGCTGTTTCAACACATCTCTGTTATTTTTTTCTTTACTGCATCAATTAACTCAGAATGTGTTTCTTTTCACACAGATTTCACTTTAAGAAAAATTAAAAAGTTTCACGTTGCCAAATCTGGCAAATATAGAAGATGTTCCAGTCTAGTAATGTGTATGTTGACAAGAACTGTGTATATTAGCAAAAACTGTATGTTGGTAAAAACTGTGTATGTTGGCAAAAACTGTGTATGTTGGTAAGAACTGTACATGTTGGCAAAAACTGTGTATGTTGGTAAGAACTGTACATGTTGGCAAAAACTGTGTATGTTGGTAAGAACTGTACATGTTGGCAAAAACTGTGTATGTTGGTAAGAACTGTACATGTTGGCAAAAACTGTGTATGTTGGTAAGAACTGTGTATGTTGGCAAAAACTGTGTATGTTAGTAAGAACTGTGTATGTTGGCAAAAACTGTGTATGTTGGTAAGAACTGTACATGTTGGCAAAAACTTTGTAAGTTGGTAAGAACTGTACATGTTGGCAAAAACTGTGTATGTTGGTAAGAACTGTACATGTTGGCAAAAACTGTGTATGTTGGTAAGAACTGTACATGTTGGCAAAAACTGTGTATGTTAGTAAGAACTGAGTATGTTGGCAAAAACTGTGTATGTTGGTAAGAACTGTACATGTTGGCAAAAACTGTGTATGTTGGTAAGAACTGTACATGTTGGCAAAAACTGTGTATGTTGGTAAGAACTGTACATGTTGGCAAAAACTGTGTATGTTGGTAAGAACTGTGTATGTTGGCAAAAACTGTGTATGTTAGTAAGAACTGTACATGTTGGCAAAAACTGTGTATGTTGGTAAGAACTGTGTATGTTGGCAGAAACTGTGTATGTTGGTAAGAACTGTACATGTTGGCAAAAACTGTGTATGTTGGTAAGAACTGTACATGTTGGCAAAAACTGTGTATGTTGGTAAGAACTGTGTATGTTGGCAAAAACTGTGTATGTTAGTAAGAACTGTGTATGTTGGCAAAAACTGTGTATGTTGGTAAGAACTGTACATGTTGGCAAAAACTGTGTATGTTGGTAAGAACTGTACATGTTGGCAAAAACTGTGTATGTTGGTAAGAACTGTACATGTTGGCAAAAACTGTGTAAGTTGGTAAGAACTGTACATGTTGGCAAAAACTGTGTATGTTGGTAAGAACTGTGTATGTTAGCAAAAACTGTGTATGTTGGTAAGAACTGTACATGTTGGCAAAACCTGTGTATGTTGGTAAGAACTGTATATGTTAGCAAAAACTTTGTATGTTGGTAAGAACTGTATTAGTTCCCTGGTAGAAAGTTCTCTGTAAATGGGTCTATTGCCCTGACGAATAATAGAACCATTCTCCATATTTCTGGCAGTTGTTCTAGCTCATTGTCTTAGGTTTGTCAAAACTTCTTTATGATAATCCTGGTTCACTGTTACGCTTTCTTGAATCCATTCTTTAAAATTACGCCCTTCACATCAAAAAACACAATAAACATAACTTTAAGGTTTGCTGTCTTCAATGAGTTTTTCATTCTTATTGATGACAGTGTTTTTCAGTACATTGACTGTCATCTCATCTCGGGATAATATTAGAAGATTCAGGTTTCATCACAAATGATGAGTTTTTAAAAAAGATTGAGCCTGAAGTTTGTGTCGGCACAAATTTTCTTGCAATGTTCTTTTTTCTGTGGTGTGAAAACTTTAGGTACAGTTTTGACACAAACTTTGATAATGTTAGGTCCTCATCAAAAATTTTCCATTCAGTGTCTTTGTCAATGTTAACACATTCAGCTCTATTTTAAACATCCTTTCAATGTTCTTCCTAAAAAAATCTGGCTAATGTTTTTGAAGTGAAAACTTCTTTAGCCACGTTGGGCACTTTTTGGTAGGGGAAAATCTTATGGGTTCGCGTCACTGACATGCTCATGACTGGCGCATGCGCAGCAGCCTTGTGCTGTGCGCGTTAAATGCTTTTTGGATGGGTGAAATCTCGTGTGTTCGCGTCATAGCAGTATATCTGTAGCTATACAGCTGACGTATTGTGCAACATTAGTGCTTTGTATATCTTGAGTTTTCGTTTGATTATTATTTGAACTGTTGAAGTGTTTAATTAATTGTAGAATCACTGTGCAGTACAATAGTGAGTACTAAATAAATAGACTAATATTTTTAAGATGAAAAATAAATAACAGAAAATTATTTTAAATCTTCATATTTATTTTGGTGTTTAAATATTTTATATTATTTATTTTCTAATATTTTAACCTCTGCAATGCATCACGCAATTAGTATTTCACAGTGGCTTGGACGTTTTTTTACTACCGTGGTAAAACAGATTTCTAGTTGTTTTAATCATATTTTTATCATGGATTTTGAAATTAAAAATTTTATAAAATCTAATAATAACTTAAGATTAATGTTTTGAAGTTTAAAATATGATTATTAATGCAAAATTATAGTTTATTACCATATATTATTAAAATCTTTAGTTTAAAATGATGAAAAAGGCTCCGACTTTCATTCCATTAAATATTTTATTTTATTTAAAAATTTAATATTTCGAAATCATTATTTATTAATTTAAATTGTGAATAATACTAAAAGTTCTAAATTTTCACTTCTATCAGCAGTCCCTATAATTGCCATTTTTTTTTACATTTTATTCGTCTTGAAATGGAAAGTCATTCAGGGCATATTCTTCCATGTACTGATGTTCTTCACTGAACTTTTATGGCACTCAAACACAACTGTACGAGACATGTCATTTTTCTCTGCAAGCATTTGAATACTTTTTTTCCTTTCTTTTTTACTAAAAGTTTCTAATAATTGATATGTTTGGTCAATTCATGTTGGTTTAAATGTATTATTTATTCTGGTACACACCAGAAAAGAAAACTGCACTAAACAATGACTGAAAATGAACTGAATGGCTGAAAGTGTTGATTTTTGTCATGTATGCTTAAATACATCCAAGTTATCTGCTTAAGGGCTCATAATCAGTTCTCACTGCTTTCTTGAAGAGATAGAAATACAGTCTCTTTATTTAATAGACACACCTTATAAGTTTTGTTGGTTGATTTGACTGACAGATAGTTTTATATTTAAACATAATTATACTCAATAGACTAAGTATGAATTCCACGACTCCAACATGGTGGCATCAAGTCCGGTAAACAAAGGAAAGCGTAGTTTTATAAGTCAGTGTTTCAACATGAGTAACTAACATTTTATAAATTTAATAATTAAACCAACACTTTTTAGTATAAACCTTAACTTTATTTAAAATTTACCGACAATTTACTTTAAACAATCAATCACAACATGTCGTTAATCCGCAAAAAAAAAATTAAACACTATATAAGTTAACGTAAAAATAATTTAAAACATTTACTGTTATAAATTCTCAAACAAAATAAAACCAGTTTGAGAATTTACAACTATTTCACATTATTTTTGTTGTGAAACATGTTTTTTAAATGATAAATTTCTTACAAAATCAGTGTTTCCTAGGAGAATTAATAATTTTTGTCAAATCTGCAGGTAACACTGTTTAATTATAAACCTCAATCAATAAAATCTGTTAGTAAAGAAATATGTAGACCGGAGCCAAAATTCCTTAGCCAATTAAATATAAAGACAGTTTACAATAATTTATAACAAAACTTTGCATTTTAAAACAATGTGTTTAAACTGGTAAAACTAGATTTAATCAATCTACGGATAGTTCTCTGTTAGGCAGATAGATAGCGTGACATGTACTGTAAATGATCAATCTGTGGATGTAGTTTTCTGTTGCGCGGATAGGTAGCGCGACATTTACTGTACAAATTACCATCATTATTTAGTTTTCTTTACAATATGAACTATATTATCTAAATCATATTGATAAAAGTAGACAAATCACTTTGCCACCTTAAACACCAAAATAAGAAACTAAAGTGTCTATTAAAACACATTTACGTATTTTAAACTTTAAAAAAATGACAAATCATAAACAATAAGATTTAAATTGTTGTCTCATTGTGTGGTTTAAATTAAACGTAGCCTACCTTTTAAAATGGTTAAGAAATGTTAAAATGATGAGATAAATTGAATATAATGTAAAATTAACGTTTTGATTTTTCCAATCTCGAAATACGCAAAAAATTTTAAACAAATTGTTCTAACTGCAATATTTATATTTGTTTTTCAATTTTTAGGTGGTTATATTCTTTCAAATCTTTTGATTACTCAACTGGTCTGAAACAGTTATTAAAAAATATAAAGCCCTTTAAATCAAGCCAAAAAAATGTGGTTACATAGGGCCCACTGCGTTAAGAATACAGTGTTAAAATATTATGCAAATATTGTCAAAAACTAATTTTCCATTTCCATAAACTCTAACAGAAGTGTAAAAGTAAAATAAATAATGAAAAATAATTTTAAAAATATTGCACTAACTCTCTCAGAAACACATTTACAAAACCAAACATTAAGTAATATACAGGGTGAGTCAGACCACCCATGTGCAATATATAGCGACTGAACCAAATGAGCTACACCCTTCGTTTTAACTTCTGTATTTTTCCAAAATTGTATGTATTTTGAACATTTTTGAGTAAGAGGCAACTTAAGCACATTTTTGGAAAGGGTTGCTTCTCATGTATCTTGGATAAAAATATGATTTATGTAGGCTTTGTTATGTGATAACAATAAAACTAACTGAATAACACTACTTTTTTGACGTTTTGGAACACACTGTACATAAGATAGATAAGTTAAAAAACTTTTATCCAAAATGATCAATGAACATAGACCTTTAAAATGATGTATCATTCGACCTAAGTTACCTTTACATTTGAATTTTTTCCAAAAACGACCACCCAAAAAAGCACTTTGGGGGCATTTTTTAGAATTGAAAACATTTTAAATGAATTTTCTAGGGTGGAAATAGGGGTTTTAAGTTAAAATTCAGTCGCTAGGCTATAGGCTATATTGTGCACGGGTGGTCTGATTCACCTTGTAGGCTATATACCGGATGGATGAAAAGAAACTACTTTCCCTTATATTTTACAAAAATATTAAAATTCTATTTGTGGCAATCTTTTTAGATGCGAGCGGCAACCTAAAAAAGGTAAATATTTAGGTTTTTTAAAGTGTGGGGGTGGGAGGGACTGGAGGAGGAGTTGCTCAACAATTTGAAACTGTGAGTATACTTCATTTTAAACGTTTCTGTGAGACAAGAAAAATGGCATGAAGAAAATTAAATTCTGATCACCCAAATCAAGAGTTATTTTATTTAAAGTGGGGGGGGGGGTAAGGTACCCTTGTCCCCTTGTAAGACAATAAAATGTTCTTACCTTAACCTAAATGTTCAAATTGTTCTCCCTGTACCTACATGATTTGTTAAAATATATTTCGCAAATTTTCAAAAGTCTGGTTTGTCCATTTTAAAATGGTGATTTCAGAGATTCCCCACAAAACAAGGAAGTCTTGTAATTGAAACAGTGAACCAAGATTTCGAAAAATTTATTGTCTTCCCTTTTGAGTCGATCGTTTCTTACCAATCTATCTTCGTAGAAATAAATCTTTTGGCTTATATTTTGATTTGTTTAGTCAAATTTTATTTTTATTTACGTCATTTGTCTTGTCTCATAGTGACAAATAAATGGGGTATCATAAGCCTATAGGTAAGTGTCGTTTGAAATATTTGAGCAACACTCCCACAATTAGAAAACCGAAACCTTTTCATTTTTAGGTTAGGCCTACTCCTCTCATCTAAAGAGATTACGGCAAACAGAATTTAAATATCTCAAATATTTAAAAACAAAGAGGAGAAGGTAGTTTCATTTCAGGAACTGATTGGTTAGGACAAAATTTAAAAGAAATGCCATGTAACATATCGTGTTTAGTCTCCGTCTATCCACCATTTTCTTTTCTTTACAAAAGAACCGTTCCTTTGAAAATAGATAGCATATTGAGTTCAGATTTGGTAGGCTATAGGCATTTTCTACGTAACGTTTTAAATGTGAACAAAAAAAAAAAAAATTAATTATATTTTCAAAATGACTGCGTTTAAAACCTTTTATTTCTAAAACAGATAGGCCTAACTTTATACAAAATCTTGTTGAATTTTTGTTATGAAATCTGTAGATTTTGATAATTAGTCCTTCTATGTAATATTTTTTGTTCAATTTTTTTAATATTGTTGTTTTTTTGCAATGTAAACCTAAAAACACTACTGTATTATCAAAAAAGTTTAGTGGGATATTTATTTACTCTATTTTACTAAGACATTGTTTATGCAATTAAAATTAAATGCATAGATTTTATTATTGTTATTATTAATTGCCAAAATTCAAAACCATTTTCGTTTTAGCCTAATTTATCAACACCGTAAAATCGAGTTCTTACCCTAATATTTAAAATGATATATTACAGTTTTAAAAAAAAAATATCCCTGATTGTTTTTAATTCTTATATACTCATAGTATAAGAGAAATGTATGTGAATAGTCAAAAATTTATGTCTAGATTTTCTTCATTTTCACGGCCTAATGAATCCAAAACTGTAGTTTTGGGAAAGGTGTGCCAAATTTACTCAAGTGTAGCTTCTACGAATCCGAACAAAACGTATCGATCCTCATATTTCCGAAATTTGCTGGTTTGTGAGTTATCGGTAAAAAACCAAAAATCGGTTATTATAAATCTGTTATATAAATCAGCTGAACCGATTTTGTTCAAATTAAGTGAAATATGAAGACTAATTATCCAATGTGTTTAATGGGTAATACCACATTAAAATCTATTTAGTATTTTCTCTCGAGATAAAATTGTAACAAATGTTTTGATATCAGGCACTCCTCTTTTTATAGATTTGTTTTGAGTTAGGTATGAATTTTAAAATATCAAATTTGTTTCAAAATGTTTGGTGTCCAGCCACACCTCCTCTAAAATGAAAATATATTCTATTGTGATCATACCTTACTACACCTTTACAAAATTATTTGTTTCGAAGGGTTACAAACATTTTTATAATTTAAGAGATTACTAAATAATCAAAACAAGTAATTTGAGAAAATTAAAAGCACTTAACTTCTTCAATTTGTTTTCAAATTCATTAATTTTCATTTTTCTAATATATTGATTGGTATTATTAAATAATTTGCATATTGATATGTAATTATTCCATTTTATATTGTATGATTTTGACTAGCTAGTGAATTGTTTACGAGAATCTGTAGAGAACAAAAATAATGATGTAGAAGACTCCTGTAAAAATGAAGTCACTCTCTTAGAAGTAGAAAGTAATAATATTGGGAAAGAAAATCTGCCAGAATCATCCACATCCAATGCTGTAAGTATTGTATATAGGTTAATTTATTAATTACCTTAATTTTTGCATCCTCACAATGCGAATGTTGAGTGTAAGTGAGGAGAATGAGTGTAGTTTGATTTTTATTTTGTACATAATTTAGTTTAAGTATTTTCTGACTGTTTTTTTAATTTTTGCATTCAGTGGTATTTTTTAAATGGAAATTACATACATAAGTAACCAACATTTCTTCTAAGCAACCCTCCATTCCCCACATTGTCACCTATTCTAAAAAGTAAAACATCCAATTCTATTTTTCTCGAAACACAGATACTAAAGTTAAATTTTCTGACCCTTTTAAAACCCAGAATGTGTAAAAATGCTAAGTAAACAAAATTACGATTCAGACATGAAAAAAATAATAATAATTAACGGAACGATTTAAAATTATAATTGCACTCCATTTAGGCCAACCCAATGAGATTGTAGGCCTAGTTAGTATGTAAAACAATAATACATTAACTAAACAAGCCACATTTTGGCCTAATATTTACAATTTTACTGAAATAACCTTCTTACCACCTTCCATCTGCTCGCCTGGAGGGGGGGGTGTATTTTCCCCAAGCCACAATTCTCTATACGCCACTGGTAGGTAAGTCAGAAGTCAAAATATTTTTCCTACAATTCTTGGAACTATTAAAACACCGCAATTATATTTAGCGATTACAAAACACAACACAGACATTGCAGTTAGTTTTCAAGGATAGGTGTGCTTCTGTTTATAAAAAGTTGTGAATACACAACAAGCAACAGGCTTGCACAGCAAAACACACAATTGTGCAGATTTCCCAGGCCTGTAACATCCGTTTCCGGTAGCCTTGGTTTGCCGAGTAGTCACTGAATGGTTTAATTAGAAAGCTAACAACTCGGGAGCAAATTATCTTGTCAGAAAACAAACAGAATCTGTCAAAAATGTTCAAGGTGGCCGTGATGGATCTTCAAGTAGGGCTAATAAACAAGAGCGCGAATTACAAAAAAAAGTAGCTTTTCTGAAATGTGCTTTATTTGGAACTATTTTTTTACTTAAAGTGTAATTCAGGCTATCCAAAAATATATGCCAAGTCCACCCAGCTTTTGGGGGTAATACCATTTTAAGATAGAACTGATTTTTGTTTAGTTTTTGTACATTAACTCGATTCAAAGGGTTTTTTGGGTAAAATGTCAAAGTAGCAAAGTTGATCTTTATTAAACGTGAGATGAGATATGTAACAATCAAGTAATTTTTGGCCAGTTATAAGGGTTTTTTGAAAAAACAATAAATATTTTTTTACAGTTTCGAAGAGAAGTTTAATAATATTGGTAAACAAAAACAAAAAATCGTCGACCAGAATAATTAATATAATAAATTGTGAACATAGTTGGATAGAATGAAAAAAACAACGACTTTGCATGTGAATATTTTTTAACTACTCAGTCAAATTTAAACATATGCCAAAGATACCAATAATAAAAATAGTATGTTACGTGATTGGGGAAGTTTTTTTCTTTTCAAAAACTGATGAAAATGACAAACATGTTTTTTTTTGCTTCTGTTTCTGGAATAATTCTTTTCTAACGAAATAAAATTAAAACAAATCACTTAAGTAAAGAGGTTTGTTGTAGAATTTCTGTTAACGTATTTTTCAGTTCATCTAGAAAAGTTTTTGTAAATTTTTGACCGATTTTTTAAATAGTTTTTGATGCAAAAATCACCGATAAAAAAAACAATACGGATAGCTTACAGAAAACTTACAAAATCCAAGTACTGGTGATGTTAAGATCGATTTCTCCTACTTTATAGATTGATGTTCGTTGTTGTTTTGTTTTGATTGTTTGTCTTTTTGTTGTATCTATAACGGTTTTCTGTTTGTAATGTAGAAAATAAACTCGTCTGTAGTCTGGGGATGCTTGTGGATCTGCGCCAAGACACAAGCTATGACAGAATCGTGGTTATATTCTTGGGCATTTTACCACTTAATATTTTTTGTACATAAGGATTATACAAGCATACAGAGTATTATTAATATATAGAGTGTCTAGAAAATATTGTCCCAAATTTCACCAGGCTGTTCTATAGGTGACAATAAGATTTAATAAACATATAAGTCCGGAAAAGATTAGTTTTCGAATTATCCGCCATTTTGTTGTTTTTACTAAACACTTGATATCTTTGGAAATAGAAAATATATTGAGTTCAAATTTGGTGTACATATTTGTTACGTAACCTTTTTTACTCATATAGAAAAACCAGAACGTTCCTTTGTATATTTTCAAAATAGCGGCCATTAAAAAATTTTAATGTCAAATATCTCTAAAACCGTTAACTTTACAACAAAAAAATCAAGAAACAAAAAACGTTACTTTTTTAATTACAAACAAAATTCTTTTTTTAATTTTTTTCCGTAGTTCAAAAGATAACCGAGTTATCGGCTGAGAGGTTCTCCTTTGATCAACATAAAAAAAAAACATAAATGCTACAAAACCGTACATTTATCGCCAGCAATAAAATCGCGAAAACACAATTCGTTCAAAATTATTTATATAAAAGATTTTCAAATGTTCTACCAGACTAAATAAAAGGAAGAATAGAAGATTTAATTGTGACCTCTTCCTTCATTTGTGTAACATTTGCTTAAGAAAGTGACAAGTTTTGAATGACTGGTTGAATTGGTTCACTGCCGAACAACTGGTCTAGGAGCGTTTTTGGCCTTTGACCCTGCCATTGCCAAAGTAGTCTTTCTAAGCATTGAAGAATGCTGTTCCAAAACAATTTCATCATTACACAAATTCTAACCTCAATATGTCAACATTACACTTTGACGCAGTCGATATTTTTAATGTAATTTATCAATACTCGATTATTAAAAATATTAAAAAATAAATCGACTTTATAAATTTTGTTTTTATGCCCCGAAGTGTGCGAAATTACAAGTAAAAGAAAAATACGATCCACTAACAATTGTCATAAAATCAAATTAACTTTGTCCTTAATAACTCGATTTCAATTCAAAACGATATAGGTTCTGAAAGTGTTCATGGCGAAGGAAACCTAGGCTCTTTTTAAATGTATACATATGTTTCAAAATATATAAGAAACAACTTATCTCTTATAAGAAATACACGAAGAAACACTCAATAATAAACTTACATTTTTATTTTCTAACCTAAAAATTGAAGATACATTTTTAAAAGTAGGCATCTTCGATTTTGGGTTTTGTATGAGAAAGTTAGTGCAATAATACGAATTGTTTATTTATTTTGATTTCTAAAATGGAAAAAAAAATGCAACAGCAATTTTTGAATGTGGCGTGCTGTGGACCATAATCGAAGTAGGTAGAAAAATTAATCCAGAGCGATCTTCTGGGAGGGAATAATTAAATCCCTACAAAGTCTTGATTAATATTCTGCAAAGATAAATTTCCCATTTGTGTATAAAACATCCTCGCCTATCGTTAAAATAAAAACAGTTCGCAAAGCTGTTTCAATTTTAGAAAATATTATAACAATCGTCAATGAGTAATTTTTTTCATTTTCGGAAGATATATTCATTGACTTAATAATTGTTTAATTTTATCACTAAGACAAAAAAGTAAACTTACTAAATCAAATACTAACGATAGTTAAATGTTGATTAGTTATCTGTGATAATAGATAAGTAATGTCATAATAATGATCTTCATAATTAATTTGTATACTCTTTTATTGTTGTAATAACGTATTCTGAATATTTTAGAATCTTGGACCTGTTTTGATTCTTGTCCTCTACTTCTTTACCAATAACTCTATTGTGTTTATGGAAAACATCGTAAAGGTGCTAAACTCTCTATATTGTTTATCCATGTTTCTTAGGTACACATGTATGTCATTTTCGTAATGATGTTGAAAATTCAAAACTTTGAAATATTATATAAGGTGGGTGTCCCATAGAATGATTTTGGAACAAATCGCTTAAGAATTGAGTTTCAAAATAGGGTGAAAGAAAAGGGGATTATTCAAATAAATGATGCAAAAACACCTCACATCCTTTTTCAACCAAGAAGGTTGCTTAGGAGGAAAATACTAACTTATGCCCGGAGTGACTTTAATCTAGGATAGGGTTAGATATGAAAAACGTAGTTGCACTTAACCGCGTAAAACCCAACACCACTCTTGGGTATTCAGGCCCCAATGAGTTATTTACACTAATTAATTTGGAGGATTAATTGATTAATTGAAAGGATAACTGGACATAACTCCAAGTATAATAAGGGTGTTCGATATTAAGCCTTCGGTAACAACAGCCTCGTAGCCGATGTTTTTGTTTTTTACCGATAAATAACGAAACTATATATTTTGAGAGATTGGCGACCGATATATTTTGTTTGGGTCCTTAGGGGCTACACTGGAGTAACAAAATTGTTACAGCTGATTTGAGCAAATCTTTTTTAATATCAACTACGGTTAAATTACTATTTTAAAGAAAAGAAAGGGGAAAAAAGGCTTTCCGAAATATGTCCAAAGTATGCCAACTCACCAAATTAGAATAGGTTCGTGTATTTATGCTGTAGATTATTGCAAACATGGCAGACTTTAGCAGGCATGATTCCAAAAGCCATTTTTTTTTTTTTTTTTTTTTTTTACTAAGAAGACCTTAAATTGCATATATCCGCAAACACTTGATTTTGTTTTACCCATCACATTACTTTCTCAATACTACTTACATATAAAAAAAAAAAAAAAAAAAACCGTCTACTTATAAATTGTTACCACTAGTTTTATCATAAGCCATCTGGTGATCTTTTATTTTATGCTTATATCATTTAGATATTTATTTTATTTACACAAATTAATATGTTGGCTAGATAAAAAATATGTATTTCGGAAGCGTATAGAAAATATCCCTTCTGAGTGATGTCTCATTTTTGCACTTCTATTTTTTTAAATTAAATATTTTTATAGGTTATAAATACAAAATTAAATTTATTACTCCCACAATATTACAATCCTATCATTTAAAATGTGATTGTTTTCTTTCTGTGACTGTAATAACAAACAAAAAGTGTTGTCACCAAAAACTCCCCGAAAGTGCTCTTGTGACTGTGAGTTAGGTTAAATGCTCACATTGTATACAATTAAGGTGAGCATGTTTCAATAGTATTCATACGACTAAAATAAGTTACATGTTCAATTAACAGAAGAAACAAAACGTTTAGTTACGAGAAACTTTTGTTGAAAATATAATAGAAATTTACATGCGGTTATTGTTTGTAGTTTTTAAAAAGCTTTGTTTAGCTGGTGACCCAAAGATACAGTTTTTAGTTGTGGTTGTCGTTTGGTTGAGTTGTAGTAAGGTCAATAAGAGAAGTACAGCCTAAAAAACCGTCTTTCATGAGTCATTGTGAAACGGTCAAAGATAAAGTCAAACTTCAAAAACAAAACAAAAATGTTTGTTTTTGAAAGACCTTTTCAATGATGTGCTTCACTACTAACGTTACTATTTGTAGTTTTTAAGTTTTAATCTGTTTTTTTTTTTTTTCAAAATTGTATGTATTTTTAAAAATTGAAAATTTTTGAGTAAGGGGGAACTTAAGCACATTTTTGGAAAGGGTATCTTCTCATGAATCAGGATAAAACTTAGGTTTATATAGGCTATGTTATGTGGTAACAATAAAACTAACTGTAAAACACTACTTTTTGACGTTTTGGAACATCCTGTACATACGTAGAGAGATAAGTTAAAACTTTTTTTCAAAAATTATCAGTGAACAGAGACTTTTAAAATGTTGTATCGCTCGACCTACCTTTACATTTGACCAATTTTTCAAAAACGACCCCCACCCTCCAAAAATGCACTTTTGGAGCATAGTATAAACGAGGTATAAACGAAGGTTTAAGCTCATTTGGTTCAGTCGCTATACATTGCCCATGGATAGTCTGACTCACCCTGTATTGTAAATAAATAATTTTCTGAGCAATCCTGCTCATTTATAACTTTGGCTGAGGAACAGAAAGGAATTATACACAATGTCTAGACTTTTAGAAATTCATAGCACATCTCCATTCTTGATTTGCATTTTTTTATTGTGAAACCGTTTTTGGTACTTTTTTGGAAAATGCTCACAAAAATTTTGGTATTTTTTACGATGGATGTTTGTATTTTTACCCAAAATGAAGGTTACAAGTGAAATTAGGCGCGAGAAATGGGTTGTTAGGTTAGGTTGAGAAATCGAAATACTCTACATTAATTATATAGGCCTACTTACCTAAGAAAACGTTTTAAAAATAGTAAGTTATTCGTGTGTCCTTAGGTATGTATATAATAACATAGAGTATTTATATTTCTCAACATAACCTAACAAACCAATTTAAAATATAAAAATAGTCTGAATAACAGTCAAACAATTTATTTTTGAGAAACTGATATTGAGCAGAGGGGACAGTGTGAATATTATATTTTGTGGTAATATACTTCTAGTAAGGGTTATTAAAGACAAAAGTTCACCGAAATAACATGAAAAAGCAGACATTTTTGAAAATAATCAAAAATAAATAATAATTTGCAAATTCTCGTTGTCCCTACCTAATTTTTGAAATGTTATAAAAGTATGATAAATTTCATTTCTCTTGGATACTTTCAACTATAAACGTGTTTTTAAACAATACAAAATAATCATGTAAACAAAATCAAAAATTTGTATGGGCATTTTCCGAAAAAGTATCGTTTTTTCATGAGATATATAATTACCAAGAGTAATATATAACTATAGGAAGTGACATAAACTTGTTGCACATCTACAGTCCGTAGGAACAATTCTTATCAACACCAGCCTTGTTATATAGCCTAGAACAATGGAATCCTCGTGTGTGAGAGTTGCAACACGATTTACCGGTATTTAACAAGTATTTGCAATCGTTCTTCCTGTTCAAAGGTTCAACGTCTTTACTAAAACAATGTTATTATATAACTCTAACGATACAATCGGTAATCGATACTTAACATCGACTTGGAAAGGTTACGATGTTACAACGAGTTGTTATAACCTAATACGTTGTAGGCGTCTTATGATCTTAACTCTAAAAGTGTTTAAGATAATGCAAAATTCAATGATTCCCGCCTAAAGAATAAAATACTGTAGGTCTTGGTGAATTCGAATTAATTGTATTTATTGTTATTTATACACAGGGTTGTATATATATATATATATATATATATATATATATATATATATATATATATATATATATATATATATACAGGGTTTTGGTGGACTGGCTATTCATTTTCGAATTATATACATCAATACAAAAAAAAGTCAGATAAGTTATAGTCGAATTCCTCTTCATTTTCTCTCATCCGCCATTTTGTTTAACAAAATAACATTATAACAGAAATAGTAAAGATATTGAGTCAAATTTGGTATAAGTATTTTGTATGTAGTGTACCAAACACCAAGACTTTATTTTAATAATTTTCAAAATGGCGGCCATTTAAAATCTTTAACGAAAGATATCTAAAAAAACGTTAACTTTACAAAAAACTTACAAATGATAAAATATTTTTCTTTCCTAACCACAAACAAAATGATTTTTTACTTTTTTTTACTTTTTCTGTAGGTCAAAGGATAACCATGTTATCGACAAAAAACTAAAAATACAATTGTCTACAACAATCAAAACTAGTCTATCACCAACAGATTTTTGAATTATGTTCATTTGTTTCCATGGAAACCAAGAAAATATACTATTATTATTTAATAAATAAATCAATTAAGAAGTTTACATTTTATTTTAGCATTAATAATAATAGAAATATGATAAATAACGCACACTTTGACACAAATCACAATTAATTGGGTCTGAGGCACAGCTACTTAAACTGCACATAACTATTATAAAATAAAGAAATGTACTACTAATTCTTCAAACCATTATTATTACAACAATTAATTTATTCAAGGATAAATAAAGCAAAAGCTTAAAGTTTCAAATATTTTAATAGTATGAATGAGCTACAATTGTTTCGCCTTGCGGCATCATCGGTAACTTTAAGCTTTTGCTTTATTTATCCTTGAATATGGAGTTTCAACAAGAAATATCTGCTATTACATTAAAGTTGATTAAATTAATTTTTTCTTGGTTTCCATGGATACAAATGAACATAATTTCAAAAATTTGTTAGTGTTAGACTAGTTTTGATTGTTGAAGACAATATTAATTGCCAAAAAATTGTATTTTTAGTTTTTTGTCGATAACTGGGTTATCCTTTGACATACAGAAAAAGTAAAAAAAAGTAAAAAAAAAAAAAAAAAATGTTTGTCGTTAGGAAAGAAAAATATTTTTTCTCTTGTAAGTTTATGTAAAGTTAACGTTTTTGAGATATCTTTCGTCAAAATTTTTAAATGGCCGCTATTGTGGTACATTTAAATCGTCTTATTGTTTGGTACACTTGTATAACGTAACATACAAAATACTTAAACTTAATATCTTTACTATTTCTGCAGTTGGTTTTTTTTTTTGAAATAAACAAAATAGCGGATCGACGGAAAATGAAGAGGATTTTGACTATATGTTACTTATAATTTTTTACTGGTTTTTGATGTATTTAATCCGAAAATAAATAGCCAGTCCACATTTTTCGACACACCCTGTATATATACGACACCAGTTAAAGCCTATCTGACGTCAGAAAGAAATTAGTGTAATTATATAATT
Source organism: Aphrophora alni (assembly GCA_963513935.1). Lineage (NCBI taxonomy): Eukaryota > Metazoa > Arthropoda > Insecta > Hemiptera > Aphrophoridae > Aphrophora > Aphrophora alni. Next base: position 60,974,609 of record OY740775.1, on the reverse strand, counting down.
ATTACGAGTTTCATAAAACCTGAGTATCAACAGTTTAAAACAAATTTACTCTACTGTATAGACCCCTTGATCTACCAATACAATTTAACATTTCCTACAAGACCCAAAAAACTAACTTTGGGCAATAAATTTAGAGATTCCGATTGCAATACATTGTGTGAAAGTGTTGGGTAAACCACGATGGCGCCCACCTATTTTATTATATTTCTGACGAAAAAAATTATTATCAAATTATTCAGTGTCTCCTCTTAAAATAATCAATGCAAATATACCGAATCACATAGCTTATTTTTGAGCAAGGAAAAACCCCAAAGTTCACACTAAAATTATCAAAACTACGATCAAAATTACTACACTATTTTGGAGGTTATGAAATTCTAGATCTTCACATAACTTAAAATAGTTGCCATGACAACATAACAAATAGGCTATGAACAGTTTTCACTGAATATTATATTTTCGAATATACCACGATTCAACGAAATACATGAATCTCTCCCGTAAATCAAAACCGATTGGGTTGAAATTATATACAAACCATGGTTTTAACTAACTCTTGGATGAGTTCCTTTTCAGTAGTTGGATAATTATTTCTCAAGATATCAGGGAAAAACCACTTACAAAAAAAACTAATAATAATAATAAATAAATATTGAGCTTGACTTGTGAGATAATATTTAATATTAGATAGAATAAATCTCGAACACAAGATCTCACAAAAATTACGTTTGCCAAACGCGTTTCAACGGCAAAGTTGCAATCCTCATTGATACACGAGCTACAATAACTAAACTATAAGTTAATTAACTATAATTAAGTAAACGTAATTTTTGTGAGATCTTGTGTTCTATGTTTATTCTATCTAATATTAAATATATTATCTCACAATTCACAATGTTTTCTATCATTTAAAGAAAACACAAATCTCACACTAAAATGGGTCATGGGACCTCATCTATGACTGAAAACGAATAAAGTGAGCTAAGTTTCATCAAAATCTGATGTAAATTTCATCAAAATATGAACATTGAACATATGAGACATATCGGCATGCGAACTTTCAGCGCTCTGTCTCTTGTTACCCTGGACATAAGCTTTTATTTAATATTTATGCGTTTTAGAATCCGTTTTTTTTTTGTGTCTTGGTGAACATTGAACATATGAGACATACCTTCATGCGGAAATTCAGCACTCCATACCTTGTTGCTTTGGAAATATATTACTATATAGGGTTTAGTCCAAAATTAGGCATTTTATAATCAGATCACCCATTAGTGATCATTGAAAATGTGAGACATACCGTAATGCCAAAATTCAGCGCTCTATGCCTTGTTAACCTAGAAATAAACTGATAAACGGGCTTAGACCTTAGTTGAAATTTAGGCCTTTTGTAATCAGAATGTTAAAAACCCTTTCTTAGTGAACATTGATGGTTACTTTTGAAAGAAACTGATAATTTGGTTTAGATCTTAGTCAAAATGTATACCTTTTATATTCAGAACTTTTGGAAACTTTATATGAGAGTTAAAATTTTGGCCTTTTGTAATCAGAATTTTTGAAAACCCTTTCTTAGTGTTGTTACCCTTGAAATAAACTGATAAATTGGTTTAGAACTTAGTCAAAATTTATACAGTTTATATTTAGAATTTTTGGAAATCTTATATGAGACATACTGTCATGAGAAATTTCAGCGCTGTATGTCTTGTCACCCTGGGAATAAATTGATAAATTGATTTAGGTATTCGGCTAAATCTAGGCCTTTTAAAATCAGAGTTTTTATAGAGTAAGCATACCTTCTTAGAAAATTTCAATGGTATCGATACAGTAGTTTTGGCTGTATACTGATGACCGTAAGTTTTAACGTAATTGGTTCAGTAGATTTTAAAAAAATCGATATTTTATAACATCTCCTGGGGTGGTCATTTGTTTTTACCTATAACTACCAGTAGTCTATATATAAGGAGATGCCCGATCACAAGTTTTGTTTGGATCCTAAGGGACAAATTTTTGTGAGATTAAATTTTGAATAATAAATAATAATTTAATTCAGCAGGTAATAATATTGAATTAACGAAAAGTATTATTTCAGGACATGGCGGAAATATTTGGAGTACAAAGTTTGATCAAAATCGGTCGGCCCAGAACTGTAGAGCACTGCACAGATGACAGACAGACAAAAACAGTTGGGGACTTCAAAAACGGATACAGCCACACTAAACGGAACATTTAATTTCCACCTATCACATCTTGTACGACATACCTGTGAGCAAATAATAAGAACTGCTACCTAAATTAAATGTTTTTTCTAACTTTCGATTTTAGCTGACTGGACTAGAAGTTCCAAGTTCAACTATCGATTAGTAAACCCACGTACAGCAGCTGTGATGTTGAATAATTGATTATTTAAGGAGGGATGACTATTATCGATTGGATATCAAGTTTAACGATCTACTGATTGTAATTATGTAAACTTTTTTGTGTTATTACTTGTGTCATTGTCAACATTGGAGTTGCTGACAAATGTTTATGAAAAAAATAAGAAAAATAACATTAGATGTTTTGTCAAAGATAAATTTAATCTATAACTAATCAGCTGTTTATATCTGACGAAAGATTAAATAACAACAATCAGATGGCAAACGAAATAAGGTTAAAGTACAAGATAACAAAGTACATAACCTCGACTTGTAGCTAATACTCCGATATGATAGGACAAGCATTCATTTTCTGATTTTTCAACATTTACCGACTTTGACCTTCAGATTGATTGATACAGGATGATTTGAAACTGCATGGTTATCTCTCGGAAAATGATTCTGTAGATAAAAATTCGTATAATAATAGATCTGGAAAAGCATCTTTGTCTACAGTTGTTGACAAAGTGGCATTTTGTTCATTTAAATTAGTTTGCAAAACAGCTGATTTCTCAACAGTTTCACTTTGCCCACTATTTTGCTCACTCCGAATGGCAACCGAACAAAACGAAATTTAGGTTAAGTTTATTTGAATTGATTTATAATAAACAGTAAATGTCCCGTATGTATGTTAGATTAATTATAACATGTAAAATAACATAAATAAACAACAAAACAACATTTTAAAGTTGAAAAAGGAAGTAATTATTCATAAAGATGATTGACAGTGTATGTACACGGAGAGTATTTTTCGTTTGCCGAGTTTTGAAATTGGCAATCCCGTTTCCTCAACAATACACCTAAGTTATTTGTAATATTCATAAATAACCTCAGTTTTGACGTGAGGTTGAACACTATTGTATTAAATTAATGTTTTATTAAATTGTGTTACTGCTGAAGTATGTTTTTTTTATTTGTCACAAAATAACAACTGTAGACAAAGTATAATGCGCAATTCGTGAGCAAAGTGTCTTTTTTAAGCTCGATAAATTGACGCACTCGGCAAGCCTCGTGCGTCAACATTTTTCCCTCGTTTAAAAAAATGCCACTTTGCTCACTAGTTGCACAAATAACTATTTCCAGACTGTCGGCCATTTTGTGGTTTAATAAAAGTCAAGATTGGTATTGAGTGAAGATTTGGTATTCGCGTTATTTATGTAACCAGTAAACCAGAAAACCAAGACTTTATTTTCTACATTTTCAAAATGGCGGACGTTTAAAGGTTTATTCTCGAATTTCTCTAAAATCAACTATTTATTTTTATCTTTTAACGTAAAACAAAATTTATTTATTATTTTTTCTGTAGCTCAAAAGAAAACCGAGTTATCTACAAAAGCCTAAAATTTTTTCTTGGTAATTGTTTACAACACCCAAGAATAGACTAAAAACAAAAATTTTTGAATTATAATTTTTATCTCTAAATCTTTTTATTTTAGCCCTTAAGAATCAAAAAGACTATTTTAAACACAGTAGTTGGTAATTACATCGTACTTGTTTTTTATTGGCTTTATTCAAATCATTTAATTAACATAGAATACAAATTTTCGAATTGTGTTTTTCGACTGCTTTTTTGTGGCTTTTAATAATTTTCTCAAAACTAACTAAAACACTTACGGTTCTAAGAGCTATTTTTTTAAAAATTTTAGGTCACAAAATATATACGACCACCAAATTATGCGACATCGTAATTTATGCCACGTGAAATTCAATATGGCCTCATAGACTACTACTGGTGGATCAGAAATTCGGACGAAATCTTTCGTTAGACGTAACTCGCTAAGAAAGGGGTTTTAGATGTATGTTTATAATAACTTTTTATTATATTTTCAGCTATAGTATTATTTCTAGAGGTGTCAACGTGCAGTTCCGGATCCACCCTGTAGCCTATATATTATCCAAGGTGATACTATTACTGCAGTCACTATGGTATCAGGTAAACTATTGATTCTATAAAAAAAACTCTATATGGGGGGGGGGGCCTTCATTACTTTTTCATAAATTTGAAAACCCGTTTTGTAAACTTTGAAAATGGCCGCCATTTTCCAATATGGCAGCTAACTTTAAAATTTCATACGGAAACGCCTATATTTTTATGGTGTTTACGGATTTTGCACTCTATATTAAAATGTTTTATTCCTGGGTATTTTTATAACCATTTATTAAGAGCCAAAAAGCGCCCGAATTTTTAAAAATTTGTGGTTGGTGAATTTTCAGAAGGCGATTTTCCGTCTTTTGTAACAAGTTCATTATTTCAATTTGGAAGTTTTTGGACTAATGCAGAATTGAAATTAAAATAAGTAATTTGTTAAACAGAAAAAAAACCTATTTATAATTAGCCTACAGTCGATTTAAGCTAGTTTTGATCTGTTCCAGAAGTTATTTATTTAAATTAATAAATTGGGATTTACATCTCCTAGACACGTCCTACACAAGGGTTTTCAATATTTTACCTAATTTTCTTTGGTTTTCATATTTGAAACACATTAATTAATTAAGATTTTAATGACGCTTCTGTTTTGATAATCTTGAATTGTTACTACATTATTTTGTTGTTTAATCTTCTAATACCATCCCTGATTTCCAATTCTATATTAACACAGAGTAACAATAAAATGTAAATAAGGTCTTTAAGAACTAACATAAGTTGTATTATCCAATAAGGAATAACTCGTATCATAAAGTTGTGAGTGTTGCAATTGATTATCAAGATATTTGGGTTTTATTTGTTTTATCGATCTGTTATCCTTTGACCAACAGGAAAAATAAAAAAAGACCATTGTATTTCGCCTTTTGTAAATATTTGGTAAAATAAAGGGTTTTCAAGATTTTCAACATTAAAATTTTAAACGGCGGCCATTTTGAAAATATACAAATTAAGTTTTAGTTTTAGGTTTACTGATTCGGTTATATAAAAAATACGTACACTAAATCTGGACTCAATATCTTGTCCATTTCTGTAGTTTAATTTTAAAATGAAAAACACAAATAAACAAATGGAGGGAAAACTTTTTGGGCGTACATATTTTATTATTAATATGGTTTCATCGGATATTTGTCATCATTTGTGCATAGAAAATTAACACACGACGTTTCGAGAGTATAAATCAACTGTCGTTATCAAGCGTGAAAATAGAATTCCGGTTCTTGGAGTTAACGGTCAAATCAACCAGTACACTTCCAACTATCCCATGACACAGGAAATAGCCGCGTGTAACATGTTACACAATCATCCATTGAACCGTGAAACTTCCAGTCAAATGACACACACAATCATTGCCAATGTATACAAACTTCCAATAGCAAACTTTGAAACATGGGAGAATTGAGTTTCATCAACATCTGTGAGAAGGAATAAAAAATAGGCGCGGTGGAATCTCCTGGAGGTTAGCTAACCCACCTGAAATTTGACCGCTATCTGCAAGACTTGTGTTTAAAATTATTTCCATAAACAAATTTTTATTCTAACAAAATCTGATTTATTTATTACATGTGATAAAGTTAACTAAACGTAATGATTATACCTAAGCCTGTTAATTATTTTATTTTACTCTCACGAGCTTGGCAATCCCGAGAGGACTTAGCTGGATCAACATTTTTTCTTCATTTAACCTTGAGTTTGATCTCTTTCATCTTTCCTTCACGTTTCTCTTGATCAATTCTTGTTCTTCTTTTTTACCTTGGCGCTATTAAACTATTCAAGGGCTAAAGGTCTTTATTTTATGTTCGTTTCAATCTTTTTTTTTTTTTTTTTTATAAGGCAATGATGACCGAGATGATTTTCGCCTTCACGTAACAATGAAAAACAATTATGTGTGTTTTGATTTGAGTTTCTCTTGATTTTATTTTTTACATTTTCAAAATGGTGGTCGTTTAAAATGTTTAATGACGAATATCCCGAAAACCAACATTTTTTTCCATTTTTGATGAAACACAAAATCCTTTTTTTAATTTTTTTCTGCAGCTTAAAAGGAAAGAAAACCTAAAAATTTAATTTCCTGGTAATTCTCTACAAGATAGGAATAGACTAAAAAACAAATTTAGAATTCGATCATTTTTATCACCAAATATTTTTTATTTTAGGCCTTAAGAATCAAATAAGCCTATTTAAATATATATATTTGTTTTTAATTGGCTATATTCTTATCAATTAGTTCAGAATTAAATTTTCGATTACGTTTTTTTCGCAATAATTTTCTCAAAAATTTCAAAAGATATGGTACCTTAATTTACAATTTTTCAAATCACAAAAGACCACCAAATTGGCGTCGTAATTTGTCCAGTAAAATTCAATATGGCTGCATATTACCGATGGATAGGATATCCAGGCGAAATCTTTCGCTAGCCGTAACTCGCTAACGAAACGTTTTTGAACCTGTGTTTATATGAACTTTATAGTTTATTTTCAGCTATAGAATTATTTCTGGAGAGATTGCTTGTAGTTCCGAATCATCCTGTATCTAATTAGATTGATGAGAATTTCATATCTGCATAAAAAGCTGAAAAGATAAGTTTTAATTAAAAGAAACGGCACCTAACTTAATTTATACTGTCGATTCAGAACAGTTGTGGGGACAATTATAAATTATGACCCCCCCCTCCTCATGAAAACCATACTTTACCACCAGTCTTTTTTAAAATATCCATATATTTATAATAATAATAAATAATTACAAAGGTTTTGGTCGCCATCTCCTAAAATTTATGGTTAGATAGTTACCGACCAAACTATAAACAATGAAGGAATGCCTACAGATTTTTTCTGAAATGCACAAGAGGCAGCCGAGTTGGCGGAGCCGGCAAGTACTCCACTACTACCCTTCTGCGGACATTATCTCATAGTTCGGCATTTCTAAAAACATTACTACAAACAAATTAATTCTTTATGTTTTTAATTCATTAAAAAAATTGTTTCTAACCACCAATGAATTAAGAAATCCAATATTTCTATCTCCAATAATTAAATATTACGTAACAAAGTAATGTACAAGTGGAGTGTTTTTAATGGCAGTTCCAATAAAGTAACACAATTTAACAGTGACTATATTATACAACCGCCATTTTGAAAATGTTAAAAAAACTTTCTGGTTTATAACTACAGTGATAAACGGTTACGCAACAAATTAGGAATACAAAGTTTGAGATCAATATATTTTTTATTTTTAAAAATATTAAGTATTTTGTAAAAAAAAAATGGCGGATAAATCGAAACAAAGCATTTTCGGAACTATGTTTTTATATGAACTTATTCCATTAGTTTTGCTAGTGGGCATCTACTATATTCATACTCAATCAGCATATTGTTTCCTGAATATTACATTATAAATTTAAGACCTGGCATGTAAAACTGAAGTTTCTGAAAACTTTAAGATAGTGGTTGAAACAAATTAATTCTTGAAAATTTTAACGCATAAACTATAATGCAGATATGCTTTAATGACTAAAGTTACTTATATATTGTAAATCAATTTTAATATGAACATTTTTTATCAGTCATACATGTAATAATGGTAATGAAACCTATAGGATTGGATGAATCGAGGACATGGTGAAGTGAACTTCTTCCTCACGTAGTTCTTAACGGGGCATGGGTACTTCCGGTCTTACCTGGGAAAGATGGGGAAGGTAGCATCCACTAACTGTAGAGTGTGTAAGAATGTCAGGGATGATGCAGAGCATACGTTCTTTAAATGCGACCGCTTTGTAGAACAACGACGAGGCATTAGCGACATGGTGGGAGAACTAGCCACTGGGATTATAGTTGGAGAGATGTTGACATGCAGAGAGCGCTGGGTGGCAATTGTAGAATACATTGAATTATATTCTGTTCACTCTCGGATTGCGGCTGGCGAAGGGTCGGTCGCTCACACAAAAACGCAGCCCTCACGCACACAAACAAGGGCGTTGCCCTGGAGGGGATTAAGACCAGACATTGACCTGTGAATTTCTGAGAATTTGCGCTGGTGTTGGTGAGTGTGCGTGCGTGAGTGGGACAGGGGCAGGTAGAAACCCTTCGCCAGCCGCAATCAGAGAGTGAACAAGGTATAGTACTGAGGTGCAAGAAGGATGAGGGCTGGCTAGACCCATAGCAGCCAGAGAAGAGGAGCCACAGATAGGCTAAAAGCAGGCGCCACTCCGAAGTAATGCGAGAGCGGTCCCGGAGTGGGGAAAACGCCTGGCAAAGAGGAAGGTTTTAGTCGGTATGCCTTTGGGAGAGTCTGACTCATAAGCCCATAAGGGACGAGTGCATAAATACGCATTTTGACAAACCTCTATAATAAATAAATAAATATAATAAAACCGATGCAATTCACGTAACTTAAATGAATACTGTAGTTACTTAATTAAAACAAAAGTAATATTACTTAATGTTTAATTAATACAGATTGTACATTAATTATGATATTGATACTGTACTTATATTTAAAGTAATTATTTGTACTATTGTTAAAGCTAATTAGATTAATAACAACTTACTTTATAATGAAACTAAACACAATATTAATATTCAAATGTAAACATGTTTTGGTTGTTGATATAAACATGATTGTAGTATAAAAAAAAACTATTCATTAATAAATATCAATCTTAGATCCTCATACACTCATTCTCAGACAGTTATGAGAATATAGACAGAGACAGTGGTTGTGAAACAATGTTTTTACACAGGATAGTACGCAGTAGGTGGGCGAAATGAGTAGTAGCGCACTACGCCAACTTGGGTGCCGCTTGCTATAATACAACGTGGTTTAAGTTTTACCAAAATTTGTTGGAAAAACTTTGTGATGATTTGAGATATTTGATCTTTTCAGATAACGTATCTTTTTGACCAATAATTCCGAATTTGCATTTTTTAGGAGTATCAAATAAGTTTTCTTAGGGTTCAAAATTAGATCAAAGTCGTTAAAAGATTTTGAGAAGATCGAAAATTTGAGTTTTAATATTACACCAGATACCCACAAATTTTTATTTATCTTTAAAAAAGAGATATTAGCCTATCATAAAGATCATTGTACACAAATTATCAAAATCGGGCAAATTTTTAGGTTACAGCTCAGACGGTTGACGGCATTGTATAAAACCTATTTCTTGGACCCTCAAAATGGATTTATCCCCAAAAACTCTTGATGTTTCATGGCATCAGAATATTTGTTGTGTATTTCGAATATGTAAGAAATGAAGTGATAGTTAATGTTTTTTCATAATTTTGTATTTACAAAATGTACGGTAATTTATTTTGTTACCTATTTTTTTTTTCATTTTCATTAATTTTATTATATAATCTATAATATTACCTGTATATACAGGATGATTCTCTTTTATCGTGGGCACTGTAAGCATATCGTAAATTATTAATCTCATTAAAAATTTTAAATAGAGATAGTTGTTACTTATTCATATAACCTAAAAATCTCTTTTGCAAACTGAAAATAGCCATTTGCTATGTAGCTTCATTTTTTTTTTTTTTTTTTTTTTTTTTGGAATCCCTTTTTTTCGTGGTGTTTTCGGATTCTGTACAAAATTTAATACTATCTTATTCTCGGTTATTGTTTTATTAACTTACACGTTTAGAAGTAATCAGCGTTTAAAGTTTTGTAGGCCTATATTTAACATTTTCAAATACCGCTTCAGCATTTTCCGGAAGCGGTTTTTCACTTATTGTTGACTCAAGAAAAAAAATGTAAGTAGGCATAATCTAGGTTGTTTAAATACTAATGTAGGGCTACATGCTACAAATGAAACAAATAAAACATTTTGATATTTAATTCTTTACCTAGTTTAATTTACACCTCACTTAGCCTACACTAGATTCTAAGAAGTTTTGTTTTATTTTTATTTATAACAAGAAAAAATAGGTTTCCCATATGAAAATAAAAAGTTAGCTGTCTTATGGTAAAATGGGTGACATTTTTAGAGTTTGTAAACAAATATTTACTATCTATTTTTTGCAATTTAGCATAGACTACTGGTTTTGGTCATTAATATGCACATTTCATAAAAATTTGAATGTGACAATTAGTTTTTGTTTGTTTTTACCGATAAATGATAAACCGGCATTTTTGGAGAAATGGCGACTATAATAACTTATAATAAGTTTTGTTTGGGTTCTTAGGGGCTACATTATAACAAAACTTTATCAAAATCGTTGAGAGCGATTTTGAGAAAATTTGAATTTTTATTTTTGTCTATTGACAGTTTACTGCAAATTTAGAATTATCGAGATATGATGTTCGGAGATATAGCCAAAATATGCCTTCCTACGAAAGGATTGATTAAAATAGGTTCACTCTTTTAGGCACTGTAAAAATGACAGACGCCAGAAAGACAGACAGAATCATTTAAAAAAAAACACACTTTTTAAACTCAGACCTCAAAACGGATAATTCTGAAAAAAACTCGATTCCTGTTTTTTAAACCTGTCACATAACTTTATATTACGTGAAAAAGGAAAATGAGGTAATTTGTTTTACCTAGTTATTAACTCAATGTGTGAGTTAATTTTTCTCGAAATCAATTAACAATTTTAAGAAAAATAGCACCACTTCTATGACACTACAATATCATAACATTTATTTATTCTACATGTACATGTTGAGATAAGTCTAAAATTAAAATATTCTAATCATTACTTTGAAGAAGCATCACTTCAACAATGTTATGCAGTGTTCTGTTGCAAGTTCATCCTCCAACAACGAGGTAGTGCTAGTAGTAGCGTGCAACCAGTCAGTGCCTGTTCAAGTGTCGGCAGAGTAGGTATACGTATGTAAAGTTCATGTAAGTTAGGTTATGTTCACGCGATCTTATATTTCCCGTTATTTACATGTCAAATATTACGGAAATAACGAAATAAAATAAGTGAAGTGAATGATTCCAATAGTTTTGACAAACATCACATTTCTATAATTCGCTATTTGTTAACAATGCAATGTTTACAGATCCTTTGAATTGGACTGTAAAACTACATAATGTTTGTTTATGTCAAATAAATAAACAAAATGTAGCCTTTTGTAGGAATAAGTAAAAGGTGAACAGGACTTTTGTCCTGTATTTTAGTGGTTTAAGTTTCTTTTTTAAAAGTGCTGTGTTTAGTGTTTAAAACTTTGGATGAAAAGCAGGCCTAAGATGATATTTACAAATGTGGCAGTTTTTCTGCTAGTTGTCTACTTCTGCGTAGCTCAGCAATTAAACGGTATGTAGCCTAATGAATGAAATATTATTATACTCATGTCTTTGTTACAATAACTTTAAATTAATCTATTTTTGTTGTAATAATTGACAAGATACCTACTATAAATGAAATTTTATAATAGTAAGCTATAACCTAACTTATTTTCTTTTTCACCCTATCGATATTCAGGCATGATAGGCCTAATACTTGAATGTTCTTACCTGATAAGTGACAAGACAAAAAGTAGGGCAAAAGATGCACACACTTTCTCACACACATCTACTAAACTATCCGTGGCATAGTCTCAGTCGATAGTTATCAGTCAAAAAGTGATGACGAACGTCTTCTTATACAAAATATTCTGTAAAATTCAAGAAATATTTAAATAAAAACATAAATTTGATTCACTTGTGCCATGAATTCTTTCTTAGTTTATATTCTGTTTAATTAAAATAAATTTTTAATTATGGTAGTTGAGATTTATTTTTTACTTATATTTACCTGCGATTTTTCATACGGGTTTGGGTCATTAATCTTCAAATTTTCAAAGTTTAAGCGTATAAGCTAGTCAATTTGAGAAATTAAACAGTGGGTGCAAACAGATTTTTTTTAAAACTATTTAAAACTTTCTCCATTTGAACATTTTAAACCGACGGACTTATCCTAGCGATTACAAAGCTGTAAAATTGTGAAAATTTAGAAGAAAATAGAAAAGAACTGTAAAAAAATGTTTTAAATAAATAGTCTATATAGCCTATTTAATTGTATGAAATATACAAATTTTAGTAATATATTTGGATTTTGGTAGACAGAAACATTTTACCTCACCGATAGTAATTTTCTTTTTAAGGTCAATTTGGGTTATAAATATTCTTATTTCATCAAAATTTGATTGAAATTGTTCATGGCGATTTTGAGATATTTGCTCTTCTTGGACTGCCACCTTGGTTTAGTTCATTTTCCCTTTTTGACCAATAAATTTTCCTACCGGTAAATTGGAGAGATTGTAACTAGGCCTAATACGTTTGGTTAAAATCCTAAGAGACTATATTTCAGCAAAATTGGATCACAGTAGTTATGTCAAATTGGAATTTTGAGTTTTAATGTTATGGTTTATTAATTTTAATTGTGGGCCCGAATTCCTTGGTGGATTTGCAATTTATGTGGAACATTAATTGCACCGAATTATCTGTAATAGGATCGAGTAGCGGAGTAGGTCTTAGATAAAAAGATCACTACCATACAAGCATTACAAACGGCCGCCATTTTGTTGAAATTTTACGTAAATTATTTCCAATAATATTCAGCAAAAAATAAAACTTGAGCGTACAGCTATATGATAATTTCACTTAATATTCAACTAAAATTCCGACTAGTAAAATTGATTTTACTAATTTAAGGTTATGTTTAAAATATTTTGTTATAGCAGATTTTAAAGCTGCACAAGATGAGCTATTGTAAGCCTAGAGGATTAAAAATTATTCTCAAAGCGTTGTTGTTTTATTTTATAAAATCGACCGCCATTTTAAAATATATCAATAATTAATTTGTCTAACAGTTCATAACACCGAGCCTAGCGCCTAATTCGATCAAAATAATTCCGAAATTACCGTCTCTAAGGCGTTTACTAACAACTCCTTCCTACCATACTGAATGAAATATTTGTCAAATTACCCCCAAGGACAAAGGACATATCATAATATCGAGTGAGGATTTGTTTCGTCGAAGTTAAGAGGATAATAAAACCTTCCTATTTTTGGAAAAGAGCTAAAAATATGCTTAGATAATAGGTATCTAGCCTTTCCGCTTTTATACACCAAGATCTTCTCACCGACTGTTGGTGTAATGATATTTAGCGGCTGATCGGAGACGATCTAAATACTTTTTATTGTTCTGTCTTCTTTTAAACGCTTCATTTGCTAATCCGACACGATCTAATTTAGAATTGCATAATTTAAGTTTCCTTCTTGTCGCTTTTACATTTCAAATTGGCTGTGCTAGAAATGTCGAGCACAAATAAATCTGCGGTTAAAGAACAGATTAAATGAACATTTTTGACATTATTTTGTGGCATTTGTGATGCAAGAATTAACACTTAACTGTCTTGGCTCCATTAAGCAATTTTGTTCAGTTTTGTGGACCTACTTTGTGAATGATAGGGTTATCGTGTTATATAGGTCAGGTGTTAACACGGTTGCGAAAAAAGAATTTTACATTTACAATGTACGGAGGTGTAATAATTATCTTATGGTAGGCTTGGTATAAGTCTAGCAAATATTTTAACGTTAAAATAAAGCAATTATTCAACAGCTAGTGAAATTGACATACTATCTTAATATATATTGACACATATATAATATACAACTCATGATATCCATAATTAGAATGTCTAAAACTGTAAGAGGTTCAACGAACTTTAAAAAGAGAACCTTCTCTAGGTTTTTGAGATACAACGAACTTTAAAAAGAGAACCTTCCCAACTTTTTGAGATACAACTAACTTTAAAAAGAGAACCTTTCCTACTTTTTAATTTTAATGTAATAGTAGATATTTCTTGTTGAAACTCCATATTCAAGGGTAAAATAAAGCAATAAAGCTTAAAGTTTCAAAATATTTTAATAATATAAATGAGCTACAATTGTTTGGCCTTGCGGCATCATACAGTTGACCGATGATGCCGCAAAGCCAAACAATTGTAGCTCATTTATATTATTAAAATATTTTGAAACTTTAAGCTTTATTGCTTTATTTTATCCTTTTCTACTTTTTTGAGATACAACGAACTTTAAAAAGAGAACCTTTCCTATTCTTTTGAGATTAAACTAACTTTAAAAGAGAAACTTCCCTAGTTTTTTGAGATAAAACGAACTTTAAAAAGAGAAGTTTCCTATTCTTTTGAGATTAAACTAACTTTAAAAGAGAAACTTCCCTACTTTTTTTGAGATACAAACAAACTTTAAAAAGAAAACTTACATACTTTTTTATGGGATTTAAAAATATATTATCCAAATTTTGAATATTCCAAGATAGTTTTTGAAACTGAGTATGAATTATCCAAACATGAAAAAGTGAATGTTTTTTAATCCTTGTTAAAATTATAATTTGTTTTGGGTAAAATTGACTACAGGTGATAAATTTCACAAAATCTATAGCTTTTCATAAGCTTACCAACGGTATGAGTGAATCCTTAATTTACTTTTTCGTTCATAGAATTACAAATATGAAGGCATTTTAGATTTTGGTTCTCTAATTGACACTCACTAATAAATGTAAGTTGGTAATAACTCTCTACAAAAAAAAATAAAATATTTACATTCAGAATTAAACATTATCAAGGTTAGACACCTTGGCAAAAAGGATGCTTACTAAACACTAAACACATCTTCTTTTCCTAAATTTAATGTAGGATTGATTTTACAAAACATAGGACTAGTTTATTAAATGAGAAAAATCTATCGATAAATTTTACAATGTCGGCCGATTTTATAATTTAAGAAACGGTTTTCGGGTGAAATTTGTTTGCAATGTCTTACAATAGCTAATTTTATGCAACAATAAGTCCTAGCGTGTATTTTGCAATAAAAAAATAAGATCCGTTATGTATATAGAAGGGGGGGGGGTTTAAAACTATCTGTTGTTTTGTTCGCAGATATATCAATTTAGAGGTCCAAAATAACAGTATTTTGGAAAGATCCCTGAAAGTCGTTTATAGCCCAAACGAGTTGACCAATTTTAATCAAATATATTCTACAGGCATATTTTGGCTTTATCTCAAAAAGTGTTTTATTTTTTCGATAATTACTTTTTTTCAGGTGGCTGACGTAAAATCAAAAGTATAAATTTCGAATTTCTTAAATTCGAGCCTGAACAATTTTGTAGTCTCTAAGGATTGAAACAATACCTATTGGTCTCCCTATCTCACAAGGGGTGCTTGTTAGGAAGTTATAGGTAAAGGAACAAAATTGTTCCTGGAGTTTATGTAAATGGTTTATTTTTTTAAATAGTTCGGTGAAGGTAAACGAGTTAATGAAAAAAATTACGGTTTAGTGAAAAATAAAAATGAACTTTGATTGCTGTCATAAAGGCTCTGCATCAATCAAATACTAATTACGTTTGCCACGAGGTTACGGCATAAGCAGCAAGATTAAGCGTTATTTTAAATATATAAATTATTTATTGACAATAAATATAAGAAGTTAATAAGAGCGGAAGGGTGCCCTTCTATTCTCCATGCATCGGGAAAAACTCAGTAACAAAGACAAATGTCTCGCCCCCCTCCTCTTTTAACTTATAAGTAATATAAATTTGTGTAGATACCGAGCAATGTATTTTTTGTGGGGTAGTATTTGGTTTTATAGAAAGTTAATGCAATGTTTTGTGCACAGTTTATTCTATACAGTGTGAAACTATTACGAGAGTAAAAGGTACTAAAATATAAATAGGTGTTAACAATGGTCAACGACTTCTACAGGCGATCATGTAGATTTTTGCAGTTAAAATCACTTTTATTTTAGTGTACACATTTTTAAAATAGATTTTTTCGCTACAACAATAGCCTATGATACTTTCTTTAAACTTTACACAATGCATCGTTGAGATTTCGAAATGTTATTAACAGAGAGCAGAAACTTTCATTTATTATTTAATAATTTCGTTTAAGCATATGCAGTCAGGTATATTTTATCTTACAGTAAGGCTGATTATTTAGTTGGTTTTACTTCTAGGAAGTAAAAATGTTATTGTATTTACTTAAAGTTGTAAATATTGTAACGAATTTAAAATAGTATATTTCATCACTAGGACCAATAGTGAAGTTGTTCAATACAAGCTCAAGTTTAACGGCCGAAGCCGGAAAATGAGCGAGGATCGAAAGCTTCTTTTGGTTCAAGTCATGAACTATATTTTTCGTTATACTGCAAATAATACAAGAAAACAATTTCACAAAAACTAAAATGTTATAACATATTTACCTTCAAATCGATGGTAACAGCTGTTTTAACGGTTATTTACAATCGAGAGTATCGGTTGTTTTTATAGATGCTTTACAATCGTTAATTAATTCGTATAAACGAAGTAACAGCTGATGACCTCGACCTCAGCTTATGTTTTTTGATCCTATAACTAAAAAGAACAACTTTAGCATCTCAATGCATGTATTGAAACACAGCTGTTTTTAAAGCAGTATGACGGAAAAACCGTTAGAGCTATTTGATCTCCTGACGTAAATATACCAAGTGTCCTAAAAGTCCCTAGGATAGGGTCTTTAAGTTCATCCTATCCAACATAGCGACCAATCGAATTGTGAATGTTAACCTACAAACTCCGGTTGTTTTTATTATATTACAAACTGCTCTATGTTGGTAAAATGATGGTAAGAGCCTTACCTTGTTTTTTTTAGCTCAGATTAAGTTCTCGAAATGGCTACCATTTACTTCTTGGCAAAAATAGATTCTGGATTCAAAAGCATGTTGTACATTTCGTAACATTTCCGGTGTAATTATTAACGTAAAATTCACAATTCGATTGGTCGCTATGTTGGGTAGGATGAACTTAGAGACCTCTAGTTTGCGCCATTGTTCTTATTTTTAAAAGGTATTTAAAATGAGGTATAACTCAATAGGGGTTGCTATTTAAAATTCTTGATTCACCCCCAAACTACCCCATTTTGGGGGTAAGGGTTGGAAATTTTGATACTTAAAAAAACTCCTCCTTTGGTTATCTAAACTTTCCCTAAAGCAAATCTGTCTATTTCAATTAATAAAAAAAAATAAGATGGGGTGGGACTTTTTGGACACATGGTATATATATATATATATATATATATATATGGGACACAATATAAATGCAAAGTTTGAAATGTATAGGATTTATCGTCTAGTCTGTGAAGACGGGTTGTTACTGACAGACAGACACACGCGTTAAATTATAAGCATCCTTGGTTTTACGTAAGAAATTTGATATTACGTGATTTTTTGACCCATCCCATAACTTTCACTATACGACTAGCATGTGAGAAAGTTAAAAAAATATCAAAATGGCGAACGTGTGAAACAGTTCGTTCTTAAGAAATCAATGAATCTGTAATAAATCAATTTGTACAATAGATAATTTGGATTATTAACGCCAAGATCGAGGTTTGTAAAAAGTAGATACACTCTAAACATTAAAAGAACAGTTTGTTGTCAACATTTTCATAAGTAACATATTCTAAGAGGTTTGTTACTATATTTAGTACGGGCGATGCAATCCCAATGGAACCTACTGGATCTACACAAATTTTTATGTAGTCTTGGATGAAATCCCATTCTTGCAGCTTTCCCTATCAGGCCTCTCTTGACCAAATCTTGTTCTTCTGCGAAACTGACGCTAGGTATCTTTATTTTACGTTCTTTTCTTTCTTTTTATAAGGCGATGATGTTCGAGAAGTTTATCGCCTTTAAACAACAATAACAAAAAATCGATTTATGTAACTTTAGATAAACGATAGTATTTGTTTTAAAACAATAGCGGAATCAGCTACGTGTAGGCGTATTAAAACAACGCTTTTTAATCTGGTTAATGTCGCGTGATTATAGATAATTACCATAATTCCACGTCAATTAGGAAACGATAATTAACTTTGAGACAATTACATAACTAGATTCAATTGTTTTTAGTAGCCTACAGTTTCTGAAATATTGTTTGCGTTAGGTTGGGTCGAGTTAGATTTAGGTGGCGTTCACCCACAATGGCGGTTATCTTAGGAGAAATTGTTTTCGATTGTTTACAATTTCTTATTTTTAAGCGGTGTGCATAAACAATTCACACATTTTTAACGTGCATATATCATAAACAATTTAGTTTTTAGTGTTTGGTAATTATATAGCAGAGCTGCCTCACTTCAAAATCAATTTTTATGGGTTTTATTCGTCAAATAAATGTTGGAAAAATATTTTATTATCGAAAAAAAGTGTCGGAAAGATGATTACATAATATAATTACCAAAGAAAATCTTAATCATAATCAAATTCTGCTGGTATGGAATACAAATATGGTTAGGAAATACCGTATTGCATTAGTCTTATGGGCGGCAGACGGCATTTTTGTTATATGGAATCTCCTCTTAATTTTCTGAGATGTAGGGACAAGTTAGGCAAACACTACCTTTGCTTTTCGAATTACATGTCCTCTTTTGTGTTACCTCTTTAATGATAAAAAACAGTGGCGATTCTTTAGGATGTAAAGATGATTCTACACTTAAAAAAAAAAAAAAAATTATTTAGATACTCAGTATGCGAAGTATGGGGTAAATTTGCTAATCCCTAATAAATTTTTGATCTCTGTTTTTTGACCGACACACAGGAAACAGAAATACCATATTTCACTACTAGTATCAAAAGTGTGTTTTATTTCGGCGAGCGAATAATTCCAACAAGCACCGAAAAAACACTTTTGAAACGAGTAATAAATAAACGCACACGAAAACAAATGAAAAATACACTTTACAAAATAACAAAACTTGATTTAACTGCATTTATTGAACAAAACTGGATTTACAATGTATTAAATAGGGAATAATTACGTTGGTATTTAGTAAACAACCTTTATAGGTTTAGACTTCGTTTCATTGTTTTTATTTCCTTCTAAATTCATTTTTTATTGTTGTTTTTTTTGAGGTTAGCGCAGTGAGAAGATTGTTCGTGCTCCTCTTGTTTTTTTCGTGCGCTCAGAGAATAATAAAGAAAAGCTCCACTTCTGGGTACTCATGCTTGTATATGGATAAACAGCTGTTTCGGTGCAGTGTAATGATGTTATGTCATCCGTCCGCCGTCGTCGTTTGATGATAGCGGTCACAAAACTTAAGCTAGGAACATGAAAATTTGTATATTGTGCTCATGTAGGACCCTATGGAAATTCAGAAACAAACTTACCCTTTGATGTTTTCAAAGGCCCACATTAAAGGAGCTGCTTGTATTGTGGGGCTGGGTAAGTACCATGACGGCGCCTATCAACTTGTATTGCTCCTAGTTTTGTCTTTCGACAGTAGCTTGCAATAGTAACTAGGTGATCCTAAAAACTAAACTAATTTCAGCGAAAGTTTTAAAATCAATTCCCGCTGTTTATAATTATTTCGTCATAGGCTAATGTACATAGATTACAGTGAATAGTGACTAAGCGAAAAACCTGAAAGAAATCTTACTTTAACAGTTTTCACTTGTTAAACTGAATCAATAAAAGGTCCAATTTACAATTTAGGCAATTTTAAAATTAGCCTTCATCAAACACCCAATCGCTGTTGTATACAATTTGGCCAACATTTAACAATAGGTCAGGAACTTCTCACTCCGTTATTTAATCGATTATATCGAATGGAGTTTCCGGTATGTTTTCTCCGGGAAGTATTTTGCTTTGCCCATTATGACCGTTTATACAGTGCAGTACCTGTGAGATTTACGTATATTGAATGTTTTAAATCGATTTATCGATAAACAGCAGTGTTTCCTCCTCTATCATACCTTATGTAATCGATATTGTACGGAAGTTCTTGTGTTTTAAAATTGACCTAAAGCGATATCGATTTAGGTCGTGTAAAACTGAAACGTCTGCAATTTGACCCATTTTTTTAACGAAATTTGAAGATAAATTGATGTAATAGATGGGAGTTTCTTCATAACCACCCATTGTAAAACTGTGCAAAAATATTGCATATACTTTTTTCACCCACCAGTTTCCAAGACTAAATCAAACCAAACCAAAATTATTCATGACCAACAATATCAGTTCTGTAACTGTGCAAAGAAAATAATATCAACTTGTAGGGTGTTAATCAGAAAGGACTTAACTATAAGACGAATGAATTAATCTCGGGCTTAATATAATTGGAAGCGTGCTGGTAGCATGGGCGTCATCGCCGGGGGTGGGCGTCCCCCCCTATATTTGAGATGTAAAAATATTTTTGCTAAAAACGAATGATTTACTTAAAACCTTAAAAGGTAAAGATCGGGCTTTGTCTTTACTAGGGTTTTTAACATTACATTTCTGTTACAAACGCATAAATAAATGCATAAAAACCATGTTTAGAGATGTATAACTTTAAAAAATTTCCATACCCCCAGATCCCCGGCATATGTCCCCCCCCCAATTATGAACTGGTGATGACGCCCATGGCTGGTAGTAAGGATAAAAACATACTCCATCTCACAGAGGTCGTATCGTCTGTGAAAATGGTCACTCTTAGCCATTGTCTCTACATTAGCCTAATTAACATCACTAGCCAGCTTTGACATGAAGACGAAATAGAAATTATGCCACCGCGCATTATGATTAATAATTTAGGAGCAAATGGGCGGTCGTACGAGTTACGTGGCTAAGAACTATACGTGGCCCTTAGCTATACACGTAATTTAATAGCTATTTTTGGCAAATTTGCATGTTCGCAGATTAACGGATACACCTCGGGGTAACTAGACCCTTTTAAGACGAGTTTAGTCGACTATTTTGAGGAGAAACTGGGAAAACGAAGAAAACACATTACTGTACACTAAAAACACAACTGGGATATTCTGTCGCTCTCAACACACTGTAAACGTTTGTCAGCCTGTAACAGGCTCTGATCATGCTCGGTATATTCTCAATACAGATCTTTTACGTTAAACAGTGTTTTCAGACGCAAATAACTGGCGGTGAATTTGAAATCATCAGAGTTGTCAGTCAAAGAGTGATGGACTCTTTCTTTGAATGAAATATACTCGTTTTAAACTGCACTGAGGCAATACAGTTGTCGATAAACGTTAAAAAAAATTTTTTTTTGACATCCATTTTTGAACCAAAATATAACTTTTTTTTTATACTACATAAATTTAAGAAAGTGCAAACACATATCTTACATTGTTAACATTATCAAATGATATTTATATAAGAACAGGAGGGAAAACATTACTTTGAGTTGAAGTAGATGATCTAATTGTTTTCTAATATTTAGGTTATAAATTAGAGTGTTCTTCAAATTTCATCATGTCTCTAAAATTAAATCTATAATTTGTGAAGGTTGATTTTTAAGGGTTGGGGTAATATGGTTGTGAATGAATGCGATAAAATAATTTTTTTTTGTTGTTTAATTTGGAAACAATCAGTCACAACATGCTGTTAATTTTGGTATTTTGAAGTGAAAACTTCTTTTGGCACATTATATATAGTACTATACATTTTGTATGGAGAAAAAACTCCGGTTTGACGTCATCAAAATCCGTAACGCATCACGATAGATTGTCCCGTCACGCTCCACTATATACACTGTATGTACATATGTACGTAAATACTTTCTCACACTCACAAAAGTATTACACTAACTTTCTCTTACCCATACATACATACAAACATTTTTTAAAAAAGAAGAAATTTTAGGTAAACTATCAGTATTTATTTTTATCTCTGTGGCAATAAGTAATTCTACATACATGGATTTTAACTGAAATATGTATTGAATAATAAAAAATAAACTATTACATATAATTAATATTTGTATTACATTTATTGAAAGTTAAAAATTGTATTAATTAATTATATTTTTAAAATTGATAGTTACAGTTTTCCTTCTGTCTTCCTTTCCGAGGCAGTAACATTTTGTTTTGAATTATTGTTAAGCTACTAAACTAGTTTTAAATGCTGTATATACGGAATTAAGTTGATTAATAAGATTTTCAATGCCGCTTGCCACGTTTTTTAACCTTAATTCTCGATTTTTAATATGTTTGGGGTGTTAGGGGGAATATTTGCTTAGAGTTCATTTTAATAAAATCGTAATTTTGTGTTTGTAGGGTGCGTAGGTAAAACCAAGGAACCTTATAAATTCACGCGCGTGTCGGTATGTAGCAACCGGCCTACATAGACAAGACTGTGTTTCAAACTTTGCATTTATATTCTTTGTATTGTCTCACATAGAGGGAAAATATAATTGTAACAAAAAATGAGTATTGGGCAAAAACTATGGAGTTAATTTTTTAAATAAATATTATGTGTGGGTATCGTATAAAACTAGAAGTTATGCTTTAAGAAAATGTATGTTTATTTTTACAAAAAAATACTATTTTGGCGCTAAGTCAAATTTAAACTGTCAGAAATAATATCTCCTCACCTTCCTCTAACTTTAACATGGAGTGACCTAAAATTCTAAAAAAAAAAAATATTATTTAGATTTGAAATTACATTGCAGTACGCAATCATATATTAAAGTTTTTTTAAATTTTTTATAACGAATACAACTTAATTTAACCACAAAATGAGAAATGTATAGCGTATAAGTTTTAAAAGCAGTTTTTGTGAGATGAGACATAAATATCAATAGCCATTAAAAGATGGATTTCATTTTCATTGGAATCTCTTTATTAGAGTCCGTGAAAAACCAAGAACCCTTATAATTTTACCCGCGTGTCCGTCTGTCTGTCTGTGCCGCAATCAGTTTACACAGACAAGACGATAAATCCTACATGCTACATTAAAAACTTTGCATTTATATTCTATGTATTGTCCTTTATGTAGTAAAAATATAGCGGTAAACCGCAAAAAAAGAAAGAAATTTTAAGGGATAAAACTATCGAGTTGAAAAACTTTTATTTAAAAAATATTGTGTGGAGTATCAAATAAAACAATATGCCAACTTATGGTTTTACTACTCACATGACTCTTTTATTTTCTTATAACAGCTATCCCAATTTCTGAGTTATAGAAAAAATGAAAAAAGTCCCAAAACATGATCACATACAAACCTTTGGGCTGTAGAGCACTGGACAAGTGACAGTCCGGCATCATTTCAAAAAACATCTTTTTTTTTTTTATTCAGGGAAGCTGAAAACGGATATATCAGTAAAACTCTCGAAATAGATGTTTGACCTATCACACAACTTGGAAAACATATGTATTGTTGTGTTCTTCACACCGCAAGGTTGTGCTGTAATATCCGTGTGGATTATGCTTTTTTTTTTAAACGACCCAGTTGATTAAATAATGATTCACAGTGAAGGTCGCTAATCAGTTGCAGATTAAACCATGTCTGCTTGTTAACAATAACTTCACGTACATGCGATAAGATATATCTATAAGTATAGGATTGGAATTAAGGTGCTATCTGGGACATTAATCGATTAAGTTTTGCTTAGTTCTCAGAATGATCGTAAACACTTTTAGATTTGATAAGCAATGTTTGTTGTTTTTGTGCTTACGAGGACAAGTGAGTGAGAGAGACAGAGAGAACAAAGTTTATAGTGTTAGTCTTGTTTGATTATTAAACAAATTTTTCTGTTGTTTAAAGGCCGAAACTCCTCGGTCATCATCGTCTTATAAAACAAGTTCATTTTAAATTTTAGGAATTCATTTTAAGGAGTTTTAGTTAAATTCAGTAAGTGAAATAGATTTAATATTCGTCTAATATGATGAAAAAACCAGTTACCCAGTTCCATCAAACAATGTAGGCCTAATACAAGCAGATCCTCTAAATGTAATACCATAAAGTTCGTTTCTAATGCTTTGTAGCAAATTTTAATTATATTGGTAGATCAAGGGTTGTTGCTCAAATTTGTTTAAATCGTTTCTCATCGTAGAACCTAACCAAACTTATCCCACACTTCTTACACTGAATACGTAATAATGAAGAAAAGAACGTAGAAAGAGGATCAAAGAACAGTAGATTTCTCTTTTTAGAAATGTTAATACATTCAATAAATTGTTTTGTAAACCCAGTGTGGATACCGCCTACCATTTGACGTAACATAATCATATTCGTAGACTAAGAATTATTATTAAAAAACACCACAGCACACTGTACAGTTGAACAAAACACCCCACTGACAAAAATGAAGCAAACCAAATGTTATACGGATAGTTTCCTTATTAAGTTATTGTTGTAATTTACAATACATCTGGTAGTAAATTTTGTGTTTTACACATCGATAAAAACTAGGTTTGCTGTCTTTCTAAGCTGAAAATCGAATAGTTCCCCCACCATTGATGGGCATAGGTAGCGGGTGCCCAAATAGTTGTAAGCGTAAATGATCTAACTATTGTTTATATTTTATTGTAATTCACTTGATGCGCATATAAATTACATCGGAACAAAACTGTGTAACTGTTGTTTATATTACGATTTATTTGATTTTTTTGTAACTCTAAGAAACTCGAAAATGTTTTAATTAAAAGGAGTTGCTGGGTAAAGTTGTATAGTTCAATAGAACATAGTTGCAATATTTAAAATAGGTTTTTTTACGTTCCTAGTCCTTGCTTGTCTATTTAGTGCTGTGCAACGCATACTAGTAGACTGATTTTGATGAAACTTCGTATGTGAACATATTTTCGTCATGCATTTTTATATTGTTTTAACAAAATGTATACCTATTGGTCTATAATAATTGTATGTTACGTTGCGTGCTAGATAGGTTAGTCACATTGAATTTACAAAAAAATATTTATTTAATTTATAACATGCGAGAATCGAAGTCAGCTGTTCACAGAAGTTTGAATGCTTGAACTTAATACACGCCTTCAAACTGCAAACAATAATAAAAACAAGAATGAAAGTCCTCAGACAACTTAATTCCAACTTTCATACTGTAGGCGGACATTGTCCACGCCAATTAAATGAACACTTTCTTTGTCGTAGTGGAAGAAACTGACCGTGAACCTTTCACCTGATTTAGTCCTAACAGTTTCAGGTCGAATCGAAATGGAATTATGAATATTATAGCGTGTTGTTCAGTAAAGTGGGTCATTGTATATTGTATTGAGATGGCGCAGGGGGGAAAGTGTGTTACTTTCGCTTGGTATTCAACTGATATGCTGACTTGATAAAACGGGAGTTTATTCTGTGTAACTGCTCTTTTGCCGACAACGATATTGATTAAATTGATCATCAGTTGTACAAAATGAGCTGATGTAGATTTTAGATAAAACGAATTATTAAAAAACGTTTCAAAAGGACGCCATTTTGAAATTTTACGTCCATTTTGTTCAATCATATTCAACTAAGATTAAAATTTATTGGAGACACTACTTGTTAGCTTTAATTTAAATTTCGACTTATAAAACTGATGTTTACTATAATTTTAAGGTTATGTTTTTCGCATTTTATATTTTTATTTTGTAATAATTCTATTTTATTTTGTAGTAAAAAACACGTTTGGATATCTTTGGATGCAGATTTTAAAGCTGCACAAAATGAGTTATCGTGGTGTAATTTTGTAGAGAAATAATTACACTGCTACAGTGCAATTATTCATTTACAATAATTTAATAATTAACAATTGGAGAGCGTAATAAAAAGTCGAGCGTAGGCTAACACACGACCTCTATGTGTAGCGACAGTTATTTTTATAAAGTCAAAGTCTTTTAAGCGGACTTTGTTTAAATTGTAGCAAATATTTAGAAAATGAGAGCCTGGAAGTGTTGATAGAAATGACTAGATATTACAACTGTCCGAACTACATGGGAAATGTCAATAGACCAACTGATTGTGTTTTACAACAATCTAAAATACGATAACTCGTATTATAATATGAACTGTAACTCATAGTTAAAAAGTTCCAATATAACGTGCAGCATTAACTGTAACTGGAATAACAATCTGAAGGTACCATGATAATATATCTGTAATCTATAGATTAAATATAAAAAGGGATTTTTTGTCAGTTATAAATCGATAAAGGCTGAGTGGATTATAGCAGTTTAAGTGTCAATTTAAAGGGCGTTATGTATAGTTTTGCCAACATATTAATTTTTTCGTTAAATTAACATATATATTCGTAATCAGAATAACTAAGTTTCATTTGATACTTACAATTTTTCAACTCGATATAGTTTTTTTCCAGTACCTCAAGGTATTTTTTGTTACCCGCTATATCAATACGCTGGACAATACAAAGAATATAAATGCAAATATAAATATATAGGATTTATCGTCTCGTCTATGTAGATTGCTTGCGACTTGCAGATAGACGGACACAGCCGTGAAATTATAAGGGTCTTTGTAAACCTACGGACACTTATAAAGAGAATAAATGAAAATGCAATCCATCTTTTAATTGTTATTGAATTGTTTGTTTTACATCTCGTAAAAACTGCTTTTTAAACTTATACGCTACGCAATTCTCATTGTGTAGTTAAATTAATTTGTTTCGTCATAGAAAAAAAGTGTAAGATAAGATTTCGCACTGCATTACATCCAAATAACCAAGTTGGGGGGGGAGAAGATATTTTGTCAAATTTGGACTAGCGTCTACATATTATTTTTTTTCCTGAAATACACATACATATTCGTAATAGTTTTATTGGATAACCCACACATAAAATTTCAAATGATAAAATTTTTCAACTCTATAGTTTTTCCTGTTATGTAGGCCTACCCCAAGGTCATTTATTGGTTACAACTACAGTATATATTTTCTAAAAGTTCTCGGGATAACATAGAATATAAATACAAAGTTTGAATAGGATGTATCGTCTTGTCTGTGTAGACTGGTTTCGACTTACAGATAGACAGACGGACAGACACGCTCATAAGGTTCCTTGGTTTTACCTTCGGACCTAAAAATAGTGCAGACGGCATAGGAGTAATTTCAGCGCCATCTTTAAAAGGCCATAACTCCGTCAAGTTTAATTTGATTGAAAAGAGTAACATGGGGGAATTTTATTCTCTTTTAAAGTTGTGTGCAACACGTTTTTGTATAATTAATTTGAGGGATAATCGCATAAAACATATTTCACTCTTTAAAGATCGACTCTTTGTAGAACTCCGAGTCGTCGATTTATTTAATAGGAAGTATTTAAAAGGACGTACAAAGTTTTTTTGAAGCTTTAATTTTTCCCTTTTTTAAATATATTTTTACTCTCTTCTTCCATATTTAATTCCAATTACACATCTTGTGTAGAATACATTATTCATTGAAAATCCTAATATCATAGATTTCCTTTAAAGTGTGCATCTATGTCATTTAATGACGACCTAATTTACTGATATCGATTATGGTTCGTTAGATTTATTTATTTACTTTAATAAATTGTCCTCATATGTAAAATCAACTTTTGCTTTAAGCGTATAAGAAGTTTATTACTTTGCAGCCACTAAGATTAAACTCCTAGAAAGTTTTAATCGTTATATTCTCTGAACTTTTACTATAAAAAATGACAGTGGTTTGATTAGCAAATATATTTAAATCATTATCTTCGATACGCGATGAAGGATTGTATATTTTCGAAAGAAACAGTATTGGTCCCAAAACAGAACCTTAAGATACACAAGTAAATGTTTTTGATAAATTTTACGACTTTTATAACAACTGATTTGTTGAGTTTTAGTATTTTCTCTACACGAATTTGAAAACTAACTTGAAAAAGTCCTTACAATTTTTAAGCTTTAAAAACACTTATTACATTTAAGTATCCCAAGTACTAATGCCGTATTAAAGTTGGGAGTAATAATGAGAACAAAATATCGTTGAATGCAACTCTTTAGAGTTAATTTGACTTTTTATGAAACACGAAGAGGCTGAAGCTGAGGAGACATTGATCAATTAATTGAAAACTCCAGAAACTTGGTGGTTTTACTAATTAGTTTCTTACCAATCCTAGTCAGCCAATAAGGTTTCTTAAAGTTTGTTTGGAGCAGAGTTAATGTAGTTAATTATTTTGTTTAACGTATAAGGAGTTCATTAATTTGAAGCCACTGGAAGATTAAACTCTTTGAAAGTCTTAACCTCTTAGAATCTTACTATAAAAAATTAGAGTAGTATGATCGGGAAATATATTTAAATCACTATGTTAGATATGCGATGAAAGATCGTATATGTTCGGAAAAACAGTATTGGTCTCAAAACAGAACCTTGAGATACACCAGAAAGTGTTTTAAAAAATTATTAGAAATAGCAATTGATTTAAGACTGTTTTTGTTTATAAAAGAAATTTGTCAGATGTCAAAAGAAATATAGCAAACCATTAATATTTTTTCGTATCCATTAAAAATCAGGAAATTAAATTGAATTCAACTACTGTGGGCACTTTATATCTGAAACAATACCTTGAGACGAGTAGGATCGGGCAAGGCTATGCGCAGGTTGACTGCGCGTAGGTTTTCCATTGTTCAGTCAGAATGTTACCCAATTATCACTACGCACTGTTACCAAGTTAAATTTAACAAATGATTTTTATTTCTAGTTTCTCTTTGTTTTGTAATTTTATGAATTAGATTACCCTAGTGTAGATATTAATAATCCTGCGCAACGGTACGTAGACTTCCCGTTGTCCTAGTTTTAGTTTTAGCTTCCAGAATACGGTATAACCATACTCACGTTGGTGGGCCAACACAGTATCTTTTTAAGGCCCCACAAGGTTAGCACCAGAAAGAACCTCTCACCTAGCAACCAAGAGTCTTAAACATTCTACTAAATATTTTTCTATAGTAATACTATTTGGAAAATAACTATAAGTAAAATAATTAATAAATAGTATATAATAATACAGCTAATGTTTGTGATTATTACTAATCATGTAATAATTTTAGCAACGAGATTACAATTTTTAAATTACCTGCATTTTGCTAAATCTTATTTTATATTAGTAAATGCAATTACCTATAAGCAAACACTATTAAATGACGTGAGAATTATATGGTTGGGCTACCAAACTACGAATTAACATTTATTACAGGTGCGCTAAACACTCTGTAATGTTTGACACAAGATTGGAAAACTACGTCCTTTATATCTTATATTTTCGTCACTCTATAATTAATTGTTACGCGCTCAACTAGCATATGCGGTAGCGATAGTGTTACTAGACGATATCATTGTTACAATTTAACGGTTGCATTGCATCTAAATTTAATCTTTACAAAAATGTAACCTATTTTCTTTGTAAAACTATAAATTCATATTTTTTAAAGCGTGGGATCTCCTCACTGCCCATATACAGGGTGTTTTTTAAATCGTTCCAAAACTTCAGGAGGTTTTTCCTCACGTCAAAGCCAATCTAAAGTTTACATAAACATGTTTCCTAAAATGTTTAGTTTTATATCTAGCCACCATTTTGTATTTTTAACGTAAAACTCATACCTTTTTAACGGTAAATGATATGGAGTTGAAATTTTGCATTCTACTTAGTGTTTTAAAGACCCAAATTGATAAAAATAATTAACTAATTTCGTTTAATCGATGGCGGTTATGGAAACTTTAAATGTCGTATATTTCAAAAACTGTTAACTTTAAAACTAATTATAAGGAATAAAATATTTTCCTTTTTTAAGACGAAAAAATTTTATTTTTTAGTCTATCTTTAGCTTAAAGGATAACTGAATTATATATAAAAACTGGAAACATTAATTCTTGGCAATTGTCTACAACACTCAAGATTAGCGTAAAACCAAAATTTTTGTTTGAATTCTGCAAATTCTTATCTGCAAATCTTCCTGTAGCTTAAATGACAACTGAGTTATAGACACACACTATAATAATTTGTTATAAGCAATATTGTCTGCTATACACTGTAAGCCTACAGCTTTATTACAAAACACACAAGTTTATGATATTAGTTATTACGTATTATTTTTTTGTAATGAAAAAATATAAATATTTTGTCTCTTCTAAATATTTTGTAAAATTACTTTTTTAGTTTTTAAGATATTCCACGTTATAAAATTTAATTGGGTGACATTTTGAAATGAAAATTGGTTAGTTATTTTGATTAAATCGAGCATTTATAACAAAAGTCGGATACAAAATTTTAACTCCATATAATATACCCTAAAAAAAAATACGAATTTTTCTTAAAAACAAAAAATGGCGGCTATATAGAAAATTATGTTCATATAAACTTTTTCATTGGTTTTGATGTGAGAAATAAGATCCCGAAGTTTTAGAACTATTTTTTGAAACACCCTGTACATATTTTTTCTAAAATTTTTACAAATGAATTAACTCACGTCGGCTCTTTATAGCTGCGTTCAAAGATTGGTAATCACTAAAATCTCGACCTAAGGTTTTTGACTGATCGTCACGTTTTAGGGCCCTAGGAAACCGACAAATTGATTTTCAACACACCGTCCGTCCGTCGTCGTTGTCGTCTGCACTTAAGCTCGATAGCGGCCACAAAAATTAAATATAGGTACATGATTGTATAGAGAACTACAGTGTGCTCAAATAGAATATAAGAAAAATCTAATGGAAAAATGTCAAATTGGCGGCCATTTTAAATAGTTTTATGTTCATATCTCGTTTGTTATTCAATTTTAGAACACGCTAAATTTTATAAAAATGAGTATATATCATGTAATGGTATCAATCCCACATCTCTACGATAAGAAGCGTTTTAAACAAATTTGAGCAACAACCAAATTTATTTCTATTTTTTACCAATACAATTTAACATTTCTTAGAAAGCCCAAGAAACCAACTTTTGGATTCATTTAGAGGATCTGGTTGTATGTTAAGTACCATGATGGCACACACCAAATGGTTTTTTCATCATATTGCACGATTATTAAATCCATTTAACTAAAACTTCCTCTCTTAGATATTATTACTAATATTTTATAACTTTAAGGTTATGTTTTCAACCGTAGTTTTTTTATCTTGTTTTATAAGGTGATGATGACCGAGAGGGTTTTCTGTCTTTAAACAAAACGAAATTTGTTTAAATAATTAAACAAGACTAACACATTTGTAAAAATTGCAGAGCGAAATTATATATTGTAGTTTTTTGTATGAGTAATTAAACTTAATTAAGGACACAATTAGAAATACTAAGGGTATAAATTTTAAAAGCCGTTTTTGTTAAATATGAGACAAACAATTCAATAGGCATTAAAAGATGGATTTTCATTGATTTCAATCCATTTAACTAAACCTTCCTATCATAGATATTATTACCATTTTCAAATTTTAAGGTTATGTTTTCAACCATAGTTTTTTTGTCTTATTTTATGGCGTCTATCAACTTGTTTTATAAGGTGATGACAGAGAGGGTTTTCGGCCTTTAAACAAAACGAAAATTGTTAAAATAATTAAACAAGACTAACACATTTGTAAAAATTGCAGAGCGAAATTATATATTGTAGTTTTTTGTATGAGTAATTAAACTTAATTAAGGACACAATTAGGAATACTAAGGGTATAAGTTTCAAAAGCTATTTTTGTTAAATGTGAGACAAACAATTCAATAGGCATTAAAAGATGGATTTTCATTGATTTCAATCCATTTAACTAAACCTTCCGATCATAGATATTATTACAATTTTCAAATTTTAAGGTTATGTTTTCAACCATAGTTTTTGACCTATATTATGGCGTCTATCAACTTGTTTTATAAGGTAATGACCGAGGGAGTCTTCGGCTTTTAAACAAAACTAAATTTGTTTAATAATTAAACAAGACTAACAAATTTGCAAAATTTGCAGAGCGAAATTATATATTGTAGTTTTTTGTGTGAGTAATTAAACTTAATTAAGGACACAATTAGAAATACTAAGGGTATTAGTTTCAAAAGCTATTTTTGTTAAATAATGTGAGACAAACAATTCAATAGGCATTAAAAGATGGATTTTCATTGATTTATCTTTATTAGGCTCCGGAGGTAAAACCAAGGACCCTTAAAACTTCACTAGCGTGTCTGTACAATTTAAACTGCTGCTTAAAAATGTTAAACTTCGACTTTATAAAAATAACTGTCCCTATTTGCCTACGGAACCAAAGTCTTGTGATGTGGACATGCTTGACTATTTTATTAATATATACACATGTATGAAACTCGTTAGGGACTAGCCAACGTCAAGAAAGACGATGTTACCTTACTGTGAAAAACCCCTTGATCCGACAATACAATTTAAAACTTCCTTAAGAGACCAACTCTTCGGCATTAAATTTAGAGGTACTGCTTGTATTGCCTTGTATCATGACGCGAACAAATTATAACCTCAAAAACTGAACAAATGAAAGCACACAACCTAGGCCTAGATTTTAGAAGTAGGGTAACTCGGTTCGCAATTGCGTCGACACGCGTGACGTTTTAGGAGAATAATTTAGCTCGCTGACAGATAAAGCAGATTCCGTCTGTACCGTTGTGAAACGTGTATGAATTGCTCTATTTAGAACAATGGTGGATAAAGTTTTCATATATAACGTAACTTTACGCACGCTATGTTGTTATAAACTGACCTCATTAGCGTAGAAACTCTCTGTTAGTAATATGATTGAATCTGCTATTTGTCATCATTCGTGTATATAAAAACTAATACACGACGTTTCGCGAGTATAAATCAACTCTAGTTATCAAGTGTAAAAGTAGAACATAAAATTGGAAAAACATCAACATTTCTAGTAGCCTACGGCCATGATGGAAACTAAATTTAAATCTATAATCTATGAAAAGAACTCCTAAATCTGTGAAATAATCTATGAAAAGAAGAAACGCCCAAAGCTATCGTTAGTAGTAAAAACCATGGCTAAATACAAACGTAATCAGATAAAACCACAGCATACACTGCACAAGCTACACTACACAAAAAACGGCAAGCAACTTTTTATAAGGGATGGAGCCAAGCGAAAATTGTCCTAACTGTTTACCGGGGTAATCAACCTTTTTCTCGAGTTTATTCTTCGATCGCGTTATGATTCCCATTTGTGGAATAGGCGGTAAAATTTCAGCAATTTTTAAACTAGAAAAATTTGTATCTCTGATTTTAAAGATCAAAACCATAACTTTAGAATCAGAATAGAAACTCTAGCTATTGCTATTTTCTTTATTTTATGGTGTTTGAATTATTTGACACAAATTTTTCTCACTCCGTAAAATATATTTAGAAGTTGCAACTAGTGCTAATTTTGCTCGAATTTAGTATGTAGGCTCGGTTGTACAAACAATTGGAAAAATTCGTTAACCAGAAACACCGGTGGCCGATTTTAAAATTTCAAAAATATATTGTAGATAATTTCTGTACATTGAACAACATTCCACATTAGCTCATTTTATGCTGCTTTAAAATCTGCATTCATTGATATTCAAATGCATATTTGTGATAAAAATTAAGAGAGTTAACATTAAAAACAAAGTTGTTAATAACATAACCTCAAATATATAAAACGTCAATAATAATAGTCAGAATTTGAGTTGAATTTAACGTGTAAACTAGGTTTTAATAATCTTTGGGTACGATTGAAATTGTAATTAAAAATTTTAGCTGTCCTGATCACCCTCGTAGCAACGTCGACACCTGAGACTATGAAATTAGGCATCGATTTTTGTTATTGAGTTACAGTTAAAAGGCTGTAATGATCGTAATTTTATTCCTATTTTGGTCAAATTTGAAATTCAGGCTCGTTCGTACCATTGGACAAGTTGGTAAACCTGAAAATGGTGGTAAAAGTTTTACTCGAACGAGAGAGAGAGAGAGAGAGAGAGAGAGAGAGAGAGAGAGAGAGAGAGAGAGAGAGAGAGAGAGAGAGAGAGAGAGAGAGAGAGAGAGAGAGAGAGAGAGAGAGAGAGAGAGAGAGAGAGAGAGAGAGAGGCAGAGAGAGACATAAAAGGGGAGAGAGAGACAGGTAGATAGACAGATAGCGAAAGGAGAAACAGGGGTGTGAGAGACATAGTGAGAAAAGAAGAAACAGAGGGAAAGAGAGAGAGAGAGAGAGAGAGAGAGAGAGAGAGAGAGAGAGAGAGAGAGAGAGAGAGAGAGAGAGAGAGAGAGAGAGAGAGGCAGAGAGAGACATAAAAGGGGAGAGAGAGAGACAGGTAGATAGACAGATAGCGAAAGGAGAAACAGGGGTGTGAGAGACATAGTGAGAAAAGAAGAAACAGAGAGAGAGAGAGAGAGAGAGAGAGAGAGAGAGAGAGAGAGAGAGAGAGAGAGAGAGAGAGAGAGAGAGAGAGAGAGAGAGAGAGACAGACAGAGACAGAGACAGAGAGAGAGAGAGAGAGAGAGAGAGAGAGAGAGAGAGAGAGAGAGAGAGAGAGAGAGAGAGGGAGTATGGAAACGAATTAATATTTCAAGAACTGCTATAAATAGACAAATGACCTCACATTTTTAAGCTCTTAACCTGAGATATCTACAGAGTGGTACAAAAGTTTATTATGATATACAGGGTGTTCCAAAATTAACAAAACATGTTTTTTCTTGACTTTTTTAATGTAACGCTATTATTATTTTTACGTATTAGATCAATTAAAGATACTTAAAAGGATTTAAAATTTTTTTAAAATAATTTATGACCTAGACTGTCAATTGGTATGTTAGTATAATTGATATTTTAACAATTTGTGTACTGTAATTAAGAAATATGTATCCTTACTTTTTGGTTTTTAAAACAGCCTGTACATGTTACGTAATTTTCAATATATCTTGGCTTACTTTACATCATAATAACCAAATAATAAATCATTATTCACTCAGTCCTTGTGAGAACGTTTAATATTGTGTTTATAAAATTTGAATTTTAAAACGCCCTAACTCGGTTGTTGTTAGGGATGAATTAAAAATTTAACCCTTAAGTGCGCACGTTTGCATATCTGCAAAGCTACACTGACATAGCTTGTATTCAAAGCTAAGTAGATAAAATACTCTGAATTTCTCCTTTACACATCAGCAAAAGTGTGCATTAGCGACACAACTATAAACTGTGCCACCAGAATGCGCTGTTAACTTGTTTTATTATTGTTTGTAAATCTATGTCTAAGGTTGTGCTGCCAACTATAGTTTGTCAATTTCTAGGCAGTATTTAAAGAAGTTAATGTTTTATTAACAGTTAATATTTTTTAAGTGGTTTAGGTAACATTTTAGCTATCTATTGGTGAAGTTTAATTTTTGTGTTTAGTATAATTATTGATTTTGTATAAAAAATGATTTCTTTGCATATCTGTGCACATTATAGTGCACATTATAGTGCACACCTTTGCACATATGCAATGTATCAAAAAACCATAATTAAATCTATAAAAAAAGTTTAATATTTTTTTTAGCATTTTTCCCTTTTAAAATGATGACATATGAAAATAAAAATAATATTTTTTGTTCAAAATAAAAAATTGATCTTCTAAGGGTTAAAAACCCTTTTGACTATCTTAAATTGACCTATTAGAATATGTGAAAATAGTAGCCTAATAGCGTTACATTTTAAAGTCGAGAAAAACCAAGTTCTGTTAATTTGTTGGAACATTCTGTTTATACTATTAAATTTTTGTACCACTCTGTAGATAGCACAGACTAAGTGTTTTAAATTGAGAAGTCGAAAATTTTTGTATCCAAAGCAGTTCTTGAAATATTTAGCCGTTTTCATATCTTTTACATACACTGTATTAAAAAAAAAAAAATCATAAATTAGAAATTTTGAGTGA
Organism: Aphrophora alni; assembly: GCA_963513935.1. Classification (NCBI taxonomy): domain Eukaryota; kingdom Metazoa; phylum Arthropoda; class Insecta; order Hemiptera; family Aphrophoridae; genus Aphrophora; species Aphrophora alni. Next base: position 60,938,690 of record OY740775.1, on the reverse strand, counting down.
ATTTTAGTCAAATTTAGCATGTAATTTCATTTCGTTGAATACGATTGAACAAATTAGTCGCAACATTTCATAATGGGGTCTGTTTGATGTAATTTTTCGGTAGTTACTTTTTATCTAGTAAATATTAGAGCTTGTGTAGAAATGATAAACGAAAATCTAGATTGGCAAATGAGGAAAACAACATCCTCAATAGCGTATGTATTAGTCATTGTTAATCAGTCGTTGCGCAAGTCACTTATCATGTGTCGTAGCGATTCATCGAGGACGCACGAGAACGTCCTACGTTCTGCATGACATCACGAGACACTTCTTCCAGACAAGTCGGTATACTCTCTAGTCAGTGCTTGTACTAAAGATTAGCATTGTTAGTTTATAAATCTTGCATTGCTTCTCAATTTAATGATTGCAGAAATACAGTAGCCTCAGACGAAGATTGTGTCTGGTGTAAGGGGCGTGTCCTCACTTCTATTTGCTTCCCTAGCCTGATTTGACGGTACAACCCATTCCAAGAAAACTAGGTACACAAATTACTGCTTAGCTACATTTAATTCCTAAAGTTACAACTTCGTGACAGACTTTAGTAACAGTTTAATTCTTATTTACACCGATAAAAGAAACGAAAGTAGGGTACGTGTTTACACAGAAGCATTTGAGGTCTATATTTTTTTATTGGGGTTGTACCGCTGAAAGTAAACGCAACAAACAAAGTGTGTGGGGCCCCTCTTTTCCTCTCCACCGCAGAGACATTCCTACCATGAGGATACTGTGTTTACTATAACTTTTGTACAAATAATTATTTATTTATTAAAGTGTTTATTTACATCCTACATGGAAGAGTCGTCATAGCACAATTCCTAGACTTTATAATTATCAAAAATTCCTTAAGAAGACGTTGCTATTACCAATTTAGTTAGTTACATACTAAACTAGATGCATTTACAAATATACACCTTTTTTGGTCACATCGACACTTTTCAATTTCATTGAACTAAAATAGAAACGTCAAGCTAGAATAACTTATGAATACTGAATGGTCTATTTACTCTATTCCAAGGTCGTATCTAATGTAACAATAGCTATACTCGACGCTTCCTTTCCTTATTTGTACAGGCATTCAAGTCTCTCGAAACACCTGTTATAGATTCAATTGGATGTCATGTATTTAAGATGCATTATTAACAAGTATTGATTAATAACTTTAGTGGGAAGACTGTATTAAGCGGGTCACACCTTAATCAAGGTCCTATAGACTCAACTAGAACTCTCCAACTGTCGCTTTTCGTGTAAAGTATTTTGAAGAACTCAAAGGGAAATTATTTTGCTATCGATTGTATATTAATATTATGTTTGGTTATTTTATTCACGGTGTATATCTCGGGTGACCAATATCTAGTGAGTGTGTTATTTTGTTTAATTTGTTTTTGAGCGAGGCTTAGTTTTGGAATTCTTCTAAAGTCATCGAAGAGCACGTATTTCTGGATTTGTATTCATTAAAACTACATCCCTTCCTCACAATTCCTTTCTATCTTCCCTCAAAACCGTCACTAGATCTTACTTCGAGGGAAGAAACCTAAGGGTTAGCTCTTCTTCATATCCTTCGTTACTCGAATTTTCTCCTCTGGTGTTCTAAGCGTCACAGTTACCTTATAAGCAATGTTGCAGTCGAACAAGTCGGACCGGCACGTGAGCAATATTATCCTCAGGGGTTGTGACGTGTTTTATTGTTCTGGAGCCTCAAATTTAACCCAATCCTATTATAAATCGGTATGAAGGCTTGTTTTTCTAAACCATTATACAAGTGGGATCCAGTCAATGTGTCAACACCCTATCGATAAGATACCCACTTTTCTCTAAATATTCTATGAATATGCCATCGATACGAAGCCGATTATTTAAATATAGTTTAAAAAATAGAGCATTACAAGTTTGTTAACTTAAAAAAAAAAAAAATCTGTCAATAAATTTTAAAATGGCGGCCGATTTTCAAATAAAAAGAATTGTAATTTTCCACTCGATCTCCAACAATGCCTAGGCCTAATTTGACGCTGCTTTAAATTAAATCTGTAAACTTTGATCCTTTGTATTCGTTGAATATGGTTGGAAAAATGCCCACAAAATTATCTACCGTTTGTACCAGTTAATAGATTGAAAACAGGACTTCTGAGCTTGTAATAGTTCATTTTGTGCAGCTGAAGTTGGCAGTAATATACAGGGATGAACCAAAAATCGCGCACCATAGAGATGTAGCAAACCTAAGGGTTTGTAAAAGAAGTGTTTTATTGACAAAGTTATTTACCTTATTTTGTTTCACTCCATCACGTGACGTCTTTTCCTTTTTGTTTTAACGCGTTTCGAGACTTTTATCCCATCATCAGAAATCATGTGTTTGTGTTGTATTGTGTTTAATTAATTTCAATGTAGTGACGAACTCATATGAGCAAGTGAGATTTCTGATGATGGTTAAAAGTTCCGTAACGCGTTAAAAGAAAACGAGGTCACGTGACCGAGTAAAACAAAATAAGGTAAGAAACCTTGTCTTATTCAGTAGTGACCTGGATACTGAAAATGAATTCATTATGTTTTATTGTTAAAAAAAGTCGGAATATACGTAAATATTATTCCTTACGTGGCATGTTCACCGTCAACTTTAAATACATTTCTGTCGCTGCATGTTTCCCAAAAACGTTGAAGCATTTCTTTGTAATTTTACTGTATTCTGTTTTAAATTCTTGGCTTCAAACGCTTCCACGGAATTGAGCGGTGATAAAATATTGCACAAATTTTCTGGTATCCTCAAAGTTTAAGGAGGAGCTGCCGTGATAAAAAAACTATTTATGGTAACGATTTTAATAGAATACATGTTCTGTAAGTCTAAGTACAGATTTGCGATTTATCTTTAATGGAACAATTAATTGTTTGTGCCGTTTTATAAACGTTCGCATACCTGAAAATGGACGAAATTGATTTTGATTAAATATTGGAGAAATGTAAATCAAAATTGAAATTACGATTTATCAATAATTAAAAAAACAAACACACACACACACACACACAAAACAAACCAACAAACCGGTACTTACCAAATATGAATTTAACGGATAAAGTTTAGACGTAATAAAATTTTTGAATGGGTTTGATCCTCAGGGGCTGTGACCTTAGCAATCCAGATGGGAGCTAACTGGATCTACACTATTTTCAAAGTTTTTTTGAGTTAGATCCCTCTCTTTCATTTTTCCTATCCGGTCTCTCTTGACCAACTCTTGTTACTTTCCGACAGTGACGATATTAGAGTATTCACGAGCCAGTGGTCTTTTTTGTATAGCCTACTTTTTTTTTTTGATAAGGCTTTGATGACCGAGAGGATTTTAGCCTTTAATAACAAGGTAAAATGCAATGGGTTTGTAAAATTTCTGGACATGGTGTAAGAATTAATTTATAAATATTTATGCTTGAAAAAACAGAAGATTAATGGAAAAAGCACATTTTCATTGTAAACTTTTATTTCTGAAAGATGATACATAAGTAAAAATAAATAAAAACACATTATGTTGTTTTTAAACTCACTTTGATTTTAATTATTAATATAGCTCAACCATATGACGGTCATTGCATTTAAATGTGAATTTGTTAAATGTAGTATACTCTATTTTTTTTTTAGTTTTGGTATAGCATTATTATTGTTATTATTATTATTACTTACATTATTTCTTTTACCTGCTAATCTATGAAATTACTATATCCTTATGGTCCATTCGGTACAGCGGCAAAACGCCATTGTTCACAGAAGCATGTTAAGGAACAAAATAATGCCAAAGATTAAATTTAACGAGTTATTTATGTAAGGAGTCTGAAAAGATTAAGTAATGTAATGCATACATCCCGCTGAGTCAACGGTTTATGCATATTGTGTAAGAGACGCTTTGTTTGCGAATTGTGGGATAGGTCGATGTTTCACCAACATCGGCAGGGCACGTGTCTAATCCGGGTTATACAATGAAATATAGTTTTATCTAATATTATAATTAATTGATAGTAATAAAAACCGTCTAAACTTTACCTGCTATATACAGAAGTAGGGTAGAGTCTTTATTTACTTAAATTTATACAAAAAACTGTGTTTAAAATCTCATTTTAGTCTTTTTATCCACCACCCTAAGGACACGTTTCCATACGGTCATCGTTTTAACTGACCCTTTTCAATCCGCCATCTTGAATTGAAATGGCTTTTACATAGCCAGTATACGAAGTATAGAGTAAATTTGGTAATCGCAAAAAATGTCGACCTCCGCTTTTCGACACGCCGTATTTCCCTCGTTATCATCATCTGTACGCACGCTAGAGTGCGCAAAATGTAAACTATGAACTTGAAATTTAGTATAGCGTCCTGATATAAAACCCTATTAAAATCCGGAAAAATCGAATTAAATTTATTAAAATTGTGGCAATTTAATACGTTTTTTGTTCATATTTCGTGTATTATTCAAGTTCGTGTATTTCCAAAATGGTTATAACTTTAAATTTGGAATATAATCCAAAAAAAGAATTGCGTATTTGTGGATATTTAACGTTTTGCCGTTATGTCTCATTATACTCAATATTTACGATACTAGTTTATTTCGATTTTTAAGGAAACTCTTTCACAAGATCACACAAATTTTCAGCTCGATTATTCAATTTAAGAAAAGTTAGGGCATAAAAAATTCAAGTAGAAATGATTCAAAATTTTCAGGGTAGATTTTTTAAAGTCGCAAATGTTCATGTCGACAAAACTATTCTCTATAAAAAAATATTAGTTTTCATTTTGATACTGTATCTCTTAAAAAACAGTTTTAGTGGAAAAAATAAATTTGTAGATTTGAACTCTAATACAGCGAGTTCATCATTTGTATTCGCTCTATTGGATGTATATTCCTGAATAAGGATCTTTTACCAAAAGTCTCTATCGTAACCATTGGGTTCCCCTTTCTTAACAATTACAAATTACAAGATCAGACGTATTAACATGTTGACAAACAGTTATGTCAGCGGAAAACACATATAATAACTTTTCCTAGCATGTATTTATTTCCATGCGAATTCATGCCAAACAATGTTTACAACACTATTATTATGACTGCAAGCTCACGAGCCTTGGGCGAAGTGAAAGGCAAAAAGCAGGTTGTAAGTTTCCTGCCTTCTTTAGATACAAACCAAAACTCTAATTAGAGATAACGATCTATCGATGGTTGCAACTGTATCCTTGGAATTGGAATCGAAAAGGTTAAAGTTGGCCATGGTTTATCTTGCGTAAACTTTATTTGTATATACAATAATCTGCAGAATGGTTAGGTTAGGTTGACCTTGTTTAATATTATATCAGGAAAAAATGTGAAAAATATAATTCATCTAGTTGAAACTTTAATACAGGGTGATTGGTATAAGCGCCATCAGTTTTACTTGAAAATATTTGACATAAAAAAAAATTAAATGACAACTCGCCTAACTTTTTTGTGTTGTTTTATTGGGTGTTTTAAAATTTTGATATCATCAGCCATTTTTTCAATATGTCTCCCTATTTTATTTTTTTATTACCTATTTTCATTACAGTTATCTTTTTCATTCTTGTATATTTTCGAATGTACTGTTTTATATATTTTTATTTTATATTTTTCCAACTGTAAAGAAGGGAAAAACAATATTTTAAGTGTTTTCAGAAATGTTATTCTCTATTTAACAGTTGAACTGCCATTAAAAATGGAAAATAGATAGAGTATAATGTAATAAAAAATACTAAAAATTTGAAAACAAACTAAATAAATTTTGTTACAAATTTTAACAATTAATTTTCGATATTTAGTGAAGAATTAATTCATAAAATGTATTTTTCTGATTCACTTTTTTACACTAGTAATTTGCAGTTTTGGTGGTAAATTAAATTTGTAGTTTCGGTTTTTGGGATGGGTTAGTGAGAAAGTTTGTGCAATGATTTTGCTTTTTTAATTATTCTTTCTTAAGAACTCGAACTACGACAGGAGTAAAACATCAGAAAAATGATCTGCTGCATGTTACAGTTCCTATAAAATTACAAGATCTCTCTTATAGACATCACACTTTTAATTCTAGCCTCATGTTTACAACAGCAAATTCTATATCATGTTTACTCATGTTTACAACTACAATATGATATTAAAAAATCATTAGATAATTGGTCGGTTTCAACTACTCCATTTAGATATAAATATCATTAGCGATTTGAACGTAGGCCTCGGGTCTTGAAAGTTTTAATACATTCAATTAATCATTCTTGTAAACACAATGTGGTCTTAGACGTGACGCGATCCAACAATTTTCATTGATCAAGAAGTAACAGTACATTATACTATAACTACTCTACACTGGAACAAAACACCACTCAAAGTCAGAAATAATAAAAGTTAAATGCATTATGAGTAGCTTTTCCTTGTATTGTGATTGTGATTTACAATTAATTGGAGACACAGTGGTAGTAAATACTGTAGCATTAATTTTATACAGAGAAAAAATAAACTACCATTTTGGTTTGAAGTTCACAAATTAGAGGCTTTTAGTGCTGCCATCCAACGGCACACTTCTGATAACTTCAAGGACAGCATGTCAAATTGCATGCTCCAACTCTTACCACACTAGCGTATTCTGAACTGATTATTATTTATTAGTATGCTTAGGTAAAAACAAAGGCCTTTATAATTTCACGCGCGTGTCTGTCTGTACAATTTAAACTGCTACTTAAAAGACTACGATTTTATAAAAATAACTGTCCCTATATGCTTACGGACCCTAATATGTCTGGTTTTAGCACAGGTTTAACCCTTTTATCTATAATCAAATATAACTTTATTACATATTATAACTTTTGAGGGTTATATAAGTCAATGATAAATGTGCAGTATTCTAAAAAGCTCAATTTCATACATTTACTTTTCGTGAATAACAGGAGATAGGCGAGAGATATAAACAATAGTAGCCTATATTTCATCACCAGGAGCAAAAGTTAAGGTTTTCAATACAAGCTCAATTTTAACGGCCGAGGCGGAGCCGATGCCGGAAAATGTGCGAGGATCGAAAAGCTTCTTTTGTTCCAAGTGATGAACTATATTTTTCTTTATACTGCAAATAATATAAGATAACAATTTCACAAAAACTAAAATGTTATAACCTATTTACCTTCAAATAGATGGTAACAGCTGTTTTAACGGTTATTTACACTCTAGAGTATCGATTATTTTTATAGATGCTTTACAATTAATATAAACGAAGTAACAGCTGATGACCTCGACCTCAGTTGAGACTAAAAAGAACAACTTTTTCATCTCAATGCATGTATTGAAAACAGCTGTTTTTGAAGAAGTTTTGACGAAAAAATATTTATGTAACTAAGGCTAAACTCGGGTTGAAAAGCGATGTTAAATCATGTAGCAAAACACCATGTTGTCATTTAAAACATGATCTCCAATGTAATATGGTGAATTCATGATGGGGGCCACACATCTTTAACACATCATAAAAGATTCTCATTTAGTCAGAAATAATCACGATGCAAAAATATGGGGGGGGGATTCTGTATAAATACCATTAGGTAATATTAACAGTTTATAAATTCCGTTTTTCACAAATAATAGTTTCAATGTTTATGAATAAATTTCCCGCATAAATCAGTTTATGTTTATATTTCGATAACAAAGTGGTAAGATTGTCGTGTCGCATGGATAATTTTCTTCATGGTATCACCCTAAATTCATAGATTTCAAACAAACAGATGGGCAGTCACTGTGTTCGCCTTGTAAAAAGGTTAAAAGTCTATACGCAGTAACACTGTTTACAAATAATTTGAAATAATTTGCAACGTGTACAGTTTAATTGTGCGTCAATTTATCCACACTATTCTCACAACGTCTATTTTTGACGAGTCACTACATTCATTGTTTTACAATACTTGTATTTCTTCAAACATTTCAAATCTGCCTATGTCATACATTCCATTTGATGAATTCAGTGGTTAGTTTGATAAATTGCTTTTTGGAAGAAATATTTAACGAATCAAAACATCGATACGTATACTGTTTCGATTAGTATCAGTATAAATCAGTAGACTATTCAGATATAATCGCCATCTTGTTTTCATTGTCCATAAGATCAATGATATACCAGTAAACATTTTAATTGAATGCAGAGTGGCCATAATGTTCATTCCACTAAGTTTTTCCATAATGATTTCGGACTAAATGAAGTTTGTGTGAAATTACTTATACTACGTTTTGTTTTATAGCCACCATTTTGAATCCGCCATGTTGTAATTGATTAATTTTTTAAATTTGCATAATTTAACATAGTTTTAAAACTCTGAGTTCAGAGGTATAAATATATTTTCGTCATGCTGCTTCATAAACAGCAGTTTTCAATACATGCATAGAGATGCTAAAGTTGTTATTTTTAGTCCTAGGACCTAAAATCATCAGCTGAGGTCGAGGTCATCAGCTGTTACTTCATTTATACGAATTAATTAACGTTTGTAATGAATCTGTAAAAACAACCGATACTCTCGATTGTAAATAACCGATAAAACAGCTGTTACCATCGTTATAGTTAAGGTACCACTAACACAAACTAAACAGCTGTAATAGCTGCAAACTTGTGCAAACTTTTGAAGGTACAATAGGTTAGAACATTTTAGTTTTTGGGAAATTGTTTCCTTATATTGTTTGCAGTAAAACGAAAAATATAGTTCATAACTTGAACCAAAAGAAGCTTTTCGAGCTTTGCTCTATTTCCTAAACTTGAGCTTGTATCGAAAAGCTTCACTTTTGGTCCTTGTGATGAAATATACTATTTTGCACATTTAATGTTTTAATTACATGAGATGCATTTCACTGCACTAGACTTTCATTTTCACCTCATTGCAACATTTTAAAACTAATATTACATTATAAGACCACTCAAAATGGTTTTAAAGATGAAACCAAAACACTCGTTATTAATGATAAATCAAGTTGTACAATTATACTGAACTATTTCAGTAGATATTCAAGCTGTGATCCACCGACATCATGGCAGTAGTAGATGCGGTTTATAAAAGAATTTTTTAATTAAAAAAAAGCACATTTAGGGTTATTTTGTTACATTGTACTAATATTTCGTCCAAAGATCTTCAATATCTCGAACTTCAATTTTGTAAACTGTTGATTTTAGGTCTCCCCATAAATTAATCTAGAAGCGGTAAATCCGGGGAGAAATTGGAAAAAGAAGGGAGGGGGGAGACATTATAGCCACTCTGTATAAATACGTTTATAAATACCTTTTTATGGTCCGTTAATAATCTTTATTGTTCTTTTAAATTCTACACGTTTCGGCTTCATGCCTTCTTCAGTAAACAAAAACACAAACCATGACACTGTACAAAACACAAACACGCACAGACAAAACAATACATTAAAAATGATAAACACTTGTCTTTATAAAGGGTATGTTTTACCTTTGTATTGTGCACTTTCGGATTGGACTCTACTTTCAAGCTATCCCGAAGGATTTTATATGATTTTGTTTGACGTCATTTTAAAGTTTAGAGTAATATGAACGTTGCTTACATTTTTATTTATTTACAATATTTTAAACGAAATTTTCCCACGATTGGTTAATACAGTATTTAATTTCTATTACACTCTATTTTTATTTATACACTCATACATATTTTTATATACATATTTTGAGAGACATAAAAATCTGCAATAACAAATTTAAAAAACATTATGATGTAGCCTATTTCATTTTTAAATATACCACATAATTTTTACTTACGTCGAGTAAGTTTGTGGTAATCGTAAAAAAAAAATGTCTACCTTCAGTTTTTGACCCTATTTTACCGGAAAAGTTATTTTCGACATACCGTCCGTTAGTAATTCACCTAACCTAACCTAACCTAACCTATTTCACCGGAAAAGTTATTTTCGACATACCGTCCGTTAGTAATTCACCTAACCTAACCTAACCAAACCTATTTTACCCTAAAAGTTATTTTCGACATATCGTCCGTTAGTAATTCACCTAACCTAACCTATTTTACCGGAAAAGTTATTTTCGACATACCGTCCGTTAGTAATTCACCTAACCTAACCTATTTTACCGGAAAAGTTATTTTCGACATACCGTCCGTTAGTAATTCACCTAACCTAACCTATTTTACCGGAAAAGTTATTTTCGAAATACCGTCCGTTAGTAATTCACCTATCCTAACCTAACCTATTTTACCGGAAAAGTTATTTTCGACATACCGTCCGTTAGTAATTCACCTAACCTAACCTAACCTAACCTAACCTATTTTACCGGAAAAGTTATTTTCGAAATACCGTCCGTTAGTAATTCACCTAACCTAACCTAACCTATTTTACCGGAAAAGTTATTTTCGACATACCGTCCGTCTGTCGACGTTGTCGTCCGTGCGTAAATGTTAGATAAGAACACGAAATTTTGTAGTATAGTGTGCTCAAATAAAACCTTTTTGAAATTTAGAAAAATAGAATTGAAAATGTTTAAAACAGTTTATGTGGATATCTTGAGTTATTCAACTTATAACACACTATATTTTAATTCTCCATGTAATGGTACAAACCCCACATAGCTAAGATAACAAATAGAGAAGTTATTAACAAAAATGTAATTTCTAACCCTAACTTTCCAAGAAAATGACCATTCGTATCTTGTTGGACCAAGTCACTCAACTTTTAATATATAAACATCTATGAGGCTTGTTAGAGCCTAGAAAAGGCCAGAAAGTAGTGATATACACAAATAAGAGGTTTAGACTACCTGTAAAACTATTTTAACACAAATACAGGGTGATTCAAAATTCCACGGCTGATTCTAAAATAAGAAAAAAAGTTTATATAAACGCGTCAATTTCCGTCTGTCGACCATTTTGTGCTTAAAAAATATTAATGATAACTTTTGAAATTAGTAATTTTATGAGTTTACATTTGGTATACATTGTTTATACTATTATTAATTAGTGCCAAGGTATAAAACTTTTAAAATGGCGACTGTTTATAATTTTTAAAGTCAAATATCTCGGAAATCGTAATGTTTACCTAGTAAAGTTATATATCCTGGTATACCGATTAAAAATAGCATAAACAATGGGTGTATCAAATTTAAACTCATAACATTACTAATTTCAAAAGTTATATATTTTTTAAATCACAAAATGGCCGACAAACGGAAAAATGAAGCGTTTCCGGACCTACGTTTATATAAACGTTTTTTCTTATTTTATAATCAGCTCTCGAAATATTGTCCTGCAATTTTGAATCACCCTGTATAGAATTAGCTCCCGAAATATTGCCGTGGAATTTTGTATCACTCTGTATAATGGGTAAGACCTCTTGATCTCCCCATATAATTTAGCATTCCCCACAAGGCCCATCAATCCAACTTTTGGATATTACATTTAATTGATGTGCTTTGGTTATTAAACTGTACGATGGGACTGGTTATGTACCATGATGGCACCCATCAACTCGTTTAAATTAACAAAAGAAGATGTAAAATTTGTAAAATGTAAAAAGATCAACACATTTGGAATTTACTTTTCTTTAAATTGTATGTATCCAGCAAGTTCAGATAAGAAATGGTGGACTAAACTATTTTATAGTAGCAGCATACCCCGCGGTTTTTGCTTGTAGTTGGATTGAAGAGATTGCGTTATTTGAGAGAATTCATGTTGGCATGATTAAATCTCTGTTCCTTCCCGCCGAGTCTAAATGGGTCTAATTTTCTAATTTTCAAGGGAGATACAAGAAAACAAATACTTTACATCCTTACTTGATAAGATGACATTTTGTCATATATTTCTCATATATACGTAGTATAGAGAAAGTTAAATGATGGGTTTAGAAATTATTATCCAGTAGGCAGAAATCTCAGTTTTGAGGTTCTCTGAGTCAAAACAAATGTTTTTTAAATTATGCACCTTTGTAGTCTGTGAAGTGCTTCACAGTCGAAATGAGGGAACGATTTTGAACAAATTTCCTATGTTTAAAAAAATATTTTTATATAAATCACTAGTTGATTACACGTCGTTACACGGGTATTTATTTTCCCCAATCTTCTATAAGACAGGTAGGAAAAGCAATAAATTCTATCTATACTGTATATTTAAAGTGATTTTATTTACAGGTTTTTAATAGTACAAGTACAGTATATAAATTAAAAAGTAAAATATTGTAGAAATTCACTGTAATATTAATTTAACTCAAAACTTGACATAACTACTGAATTCTATTCATTTCCACAATTTTCTAAAATGTTCGACCGAATTCATTTTGTTTCCAAACTCTTCTAAACCGTTCTACCGAATTCTATTCGTTTTCGTACTCTTCTAAAAAGTTCTACATAATGTTATTCACTTCCACACTCTTCTAAAACGTTCTATCAATTCTATTAGTTTCTGCAATCCTCTAAAAAGTTCTACAGAATTCTATTCATTTCCACGCTCTTCTAAAACGTTTTACCGAATTCTATTCGTTTTCATACTCTTCTAAAAAGTTCTACATAATGTTATTCACTTCCACACTCTTCTAAAACGTTCTATCAATTATGTTAGTTTCTGCAATCCTCTAAAAGATTTACAGAGTTCTATTCATTTCCACAATTTTCTAAACCGAATTCTATTCATTTCCACAATCTTCTAAAAAGTTCTACACAATTTTTTAAAACGTTCTCCCGATTTCTATTAATTTCTGCAAATTTTAGAAGATTCTACAGAGTTCTTTTCAACTAAACCTAATCTTAAATATCATCGGAACTGTCACCAATCAACTTACGGACCCCAAAAACTATGGATTCGGCACTAATATCGATCATTTTAGATATTCTATTTTTCACCCTATACGTCGATGAGGGCTGAATGAACTTAAACTTAAACGGCATCGAAAGTGTCTCAGCGACCACGAAAACTATGGATTCGGCAATAATACCGGTAGTTTTCGATTATTTTTTATATGTCACCCTTCCCACACCATTCCTAGGTTTGCTAATGTTGTCTTACCCCACAGTGTATTTTTCCAGATTGTAAATTATAATGTGTACCAAGTTTGATTGAAATTGCTGTAGACGTTCAGAGTTATGATGGAACATACATTACATATAATCCAATTTTAAATACCATTTTTTGAACACCAGTCATAAACATTTTTTCTCAAAATCAACACTAGGATTTGATTAAATTTTGATCAAGTGTAAACTCTATAGACCCAAAAAAAAACGTATTGGTCGCCATTCTATCAACAAAAAAAAATGACTGTTATTGATAAAAAACCAAAACATCGGTCATAAAACTGTTTTAAAGACTTAATTTCTTAAATATAAGACCAAAACTCAAATTCGTTTCTAATGATTATGAGCAAATTTTGCTAATGGTTAGCTTCTAAGGATTACTCGTCGTAAAAATGCTGTTCTGGAAAGATATCTAATTAATCAAACTCTACTCTGCAGATTTGGTTCAAATTTTACTAAAAGGTAAAGATCAATGACAAAAACCAGGTGTACCAAATTGCAAGTAAAATATATTACTGTTCAGGATTGATTGCAAAATACGAAAATGAAATTTGACCGCCGTCAAATGTTAAATATGATATTCACTTAGTACTTGTTCATAGCATGATTTAATTAAAAATAATAATAAATTTCATAAGAAAGTACAATTATTAAAAATTTCATTTCAATCAAAAATGATTTCCGCTGGGACAATTGTATGTCACATGGGAAGCAAGCTTAGGCTCTAATTTAAATATACAGTTATGATTGAATCAGGTTAGCTTAGGAATAGTGCAAAGGATCGGAACAAAAATATTTACTTGTGAAGCAGTAGTAGGCTTACATTAATTAATCTGTTTAATCCGTAGACAGCACCGCCCTTCAAACTACCAACAATTTTGAATTGTCTAGGCCACCCACATCTCAATTATAAGAAAATATTGTAGCCCACCAGAGTAGTGTTACATTAAAACACTAATGTTTCTATAATTTATCATTTATATTTCATGTTCAGAAAATAAATCATTGTTTGAAAATTCTTACTGTATTGAAAACAAGTTGATTAATATACTTGCCTATTTGGTTAGTCACATACAATGTAATTAAAACAGAACCTCTAATCGTACTGATGAATATTATTCTCTTAGGTCTTCTAGGAAATATTAACTTTTACTGGTAGATGAATAGGTCTTATCCAGTATAAGTATAGAACAGCTGTTTTATAGGTTTTATGAACCTACGAGGTTATCAGTAGGTTCTAACAGGCCTCGTAGGTCTCCACTCGCTTCGCTCGTATCAATAACTCAGCCCTAGAGGCTGTACGTATGTGATAAAGCCTCCACTTGCTACGACCGTGTCGAATCTTGTAACTATACAAATCATTCTACCATTTTCTTTCAAGGTTATGGTATATGAAATACATTTTTAACAATAACATCGCTTTTTACCATTTTAGAGATGTGAGGTTGGTACCATTAGATGCGGAATTGAAATCTGAAAATGTTCAAATAATTTAGCGAGTTATATGTTGAATGACACACGAGATATGACAACAAAACTGTTGTAAAAAGCTGCCATTTTGACATTTTTAATTCGATTTTTCTGATTTATATACTGTAAGTACAATATAGTCCCCAATACACTTCTTATCTTAATTTTTATGGCCGCTATCGTGCTTACAGATAACGATGTTGGACGGATGGGATGTCAAAAATCAATTTTTCAGATTCCAGAAGCAATAAAATTTTATCAATCAAAAAACGAAGAGTAACATTTTGTGGCAACCAAACTTACTCTATACTTCGTTTACTGGCGAAGTGAAAAATAACAGCTGTTTTGGGTCTTTTCAGACATACCGATACAGCTTTTATGTCAAAATAAATGAATCTTTTAAACATGGACTGCTTGACGTAAGTTAAGGAATATTCAGCAAAATAATAACTGATAGTTCATCCCTGTTTTGATTCTTCCGTAATATCTCTCTGATTCGTCAAAATGATTATTGGTTTTTGATTTAGTACTTTTTTTTAAATAGCGATAAAAGTTATAATTCCCACAGTCCCTGATACTGCTAGATTAGTGCTATTAACCTACAGTGTGGAATCTAGGGCTAATAAACTAAACCTGAGCTGTCAAGATAGCTAAACTTGTCACATACGTGATCAGGAAATGACAGGTCAGTGTAGTGTGTAATTTTGCTGACTTATGGTTTCCTGATAAAGTATTTATTACCTGTAGTTTATTGACAGATTCATTAGCCATGGATAATTTTAGCTTTGCTTCCAACATACTTTAGGGCTCTAAGTGTATTATTCTCTCATATTATAATCAATATTGATAAAGTTATGTGATTGGTAAAAAAAAATTTTCCTATTTTTCGCGGAATTATCAGTTTTAAGATCCTCAAAAAGTTATTTTTGGAATAATGTACGTCTGAAGTCTACAGTATTCTACAGCCCAAACAGGAGTATCGATTTTGGTCGTATGTTTAAAAGTTTTTATCATTTTTTAAATTCAGAATTTAGGGTTTAAGCTACGATTAAACTAATAATACGGTTTCCTTAAAAATCGGTTCCAAAAATTTTCTTGTACAGGGTGTTCCCAAAATACGTTTCAAAACTTCCGGATATGGTTTCTTAGGTCAAAATAAGAAAAAACTTTATATTTTTGGAAATAATTTAGATACAGAGTCCAAATTTGGTATACACATTTTTTATGTGACCTTTTATCAATGTACCAAAAACTATGGCTTTTTAAGACTCTACGTTCCAATTTCAATCTAGTTGTAAGTACAGAAAACTGACATCTGAAAACGTCTAAAATCTTGTTTTTCACTACTATGAGCTCCTGCAGTTCTTAAACAATTGAATGTATCACAAAATATATTAGAATAAAATATTTTTAAAATTAAATATAGGATCTAAAACCATCATTAAAAATTGGTATTTCTATAAAAAAATTTTAATTTGGCCGCCATAATGAAAAAAGGGTGATGTATCAAAATTTTAAAAAACCCCAAATAAGACAACATAGAATGTTTAGGGGAGTTACTATTTGACATTTTTAATACTATATTAAATACTTTCGAAGAAAAACAGGTTGCACACTTATGTATAGTCTCTGAGGAACTAGTAACATCTATGCAAGTTCTGGAGTTATCAATAAAAACAGATAATAATTCATGGAGCTATAAAAAACATAACTTCTAAAAAATATGCAAATTACGTTCAAATTTTAGTGAATCGTTAATGAATAAAACCAGTGTACCAAAAGTTAAGTTACGATTGAGAAATAATTGTTAATATTGAAAATAAACCTTGACGTTTTAAAAAACAAACGTTAGTGTTTATAAGATGAGAAAGTTAGTGCAAAGTTTTTGCATTGTTTTGTTTTTAAGTTTTATATTTTGTGACTTTATGATGATAGTTGTTCACTGATAAACGTCGTGAATTATTCCTATACAAAATGATATGAAATATTCCAATAAAGAAAACAAATAACATGCTTCTGTCTTTGTTTTACTATATTTTCTCGCTTCTTGTTAATTCCAAGAATAGCATATTTTTAGGGATTATCCTGTTATAGAGTTTGGTCTATTGCTAATTGTTGCTTACCAAAATAAACAGTTTGTGGTGTTTTTGTCGTCATAACGGATTAGACCCCTGCGGCATTCCACAACCGTTATGGAAAGGTGTTCACGTCTTGGAAGGGAATGTTTGCATAAAAGATCAAGGACAGATCGTTAACGACTTAAAGGCTATTCCGATATAGCTGGTGCATTTATCCACAATAGTGTAAGAGTATTGTGTATGGAAAATAGTTTGCATGTGAGGTAGTTTTATAATTTTTTAACAGCAAACTTCATTTTACAATTTTGAATAATAATAATTTTTTAAATCCACACATGTATATGTCAACACATTGTGAACATAATATCGCCTTCTTTTTTTCTTAATAATTGGAATTAAAAATCTAAATTTTTAGAGTCTAAGTTTAGATAAGGATTTTATTTTTAGTGTATTATACTTTTATATTAGTTCTCTGTCAAAGGCCGGTGTGAACTTCCCAAAAGTGACATGATAGTGACCACGGACCTACTTATCGCTAATTTTGATGTTTCTTTATGTTTTCGAAGGTGCTGACTTTGAATACGGAATTATTTTGTATGAAAAATTGGTGGAAGACCTTCGAAACCGACTTTTTAGCCGAAAATAAAAAACAAATTCTAATTTTTTCGCGTTTAACTCGTGATGTCTCAAACGAGAATCAATATTTCCATTTCAAATTTAAACTGGTTATTCTTCAACTATCCCTATAAAGAAAGTTAATGAAAGTTTTTCAAAGTTTTCTCTGCTTTATGTATTTTTCCATGATTTTTCAAGGCTTTTCATGACTTTTCAAATGACAAGTTGAGTGACGAACTTTCAAATTTCGCCTCAAAATCTATACAGTATTAAAGTATAACTTGCAAGGAAGTTTTTTTGGAAAGTTTCAGACTTTAATACCAAGCAAATGAAAATGTATAGATTTATTTATTTTTCTGTCCGCGCCGCAAGTGCCGAGTGCATAGCGCGTACCGGTGATCTGCGAACGGCAGTGCTTGAATCGGATAAAGATTTATTATTATACTTCTTATTTGAATTATTATTTTCTAATATCATTACCTCGTAATATCCATGTACTCAGAAAATCGCCAAAAAGTAAGGAAAACCTTGGAAAACTTTGTCTTTAGTTGGAGAATAACCAGTTAAAATTTGTAATGGAAATATTGATTCTTGTTTGAGATATCACGAGTTAGGCGCGAATAAATTAGAATTTGTTTTTCATTTTCGGCTTAAAATTCGATTTTGAAGGTGTTCCACCAATTTTTCATACAAAATAATTCCGGATTCGAATTTAGCACCTCAAAAACATAAAGAAACATCAAAAATAGCGACAAGTACGTCCGTGGTCGCTTTTTCAGTTTCTAAACGTTACCTGGGGGATTTTATCATTATTGCCTTATAAAAATAGAAGAAAAGTACATAAAGTAAAGACCGTCTAGCTTTCGAATATTCTAATAACGCCAGAGTCTGAAAAGAACAAGTGTTGGTCAAAATAGACTGGATAGATAAAAGAGAGGGACCTAGCCCAATACTACATGAATAATGGAATAGATCTAGCTAGGTCGCCTCGTGATCACCAAGCCTGTGCTCACTAAAGTGAGCCTCCTAGAGTTATTAGCTTTACCACGTTCTATTAATCTATTTGCTAAAAAATGAACATTTTTTTAGATGTATTTTAAAATTGCACAGACCGCCAGTCATTTTTGATAGATTCAACCAAATTAGTTATTTGTTTGACTTTTTCTGTAATCACGTGGAATCCTTAAATTTAAGACTGACACAACACCTGGAGATTTAAAATATTTGAATTAACCCTTCACAGCTTTCCAAAGGAAGAGGGTTAAAAACGTTATTATAAACACAAACTAGAGTATATACCGAAACTAAATTTCCAAAGTAGGGGTGATTTATACCAATTTGTTAACAGAAATAGTTGGTGGATACACGTTAGAAGAGGTGGAATAATTTAAATACCTGAGGTCGATGTTGATAGTCAAGAATGTGGTAAGAGCCGACATAACAGACTTAGAGCGGTAAATATGTAGCAATACACCAATAGGAAGAAGAAAGTTCATTATTTACAAAGCTATACTGCTAAACTAACACCAGTGATGATGTATGGAAGTAATACATTGGCGTAAACGAAAGGATATTTAGTATCTAGGGGAGGAAGTTGATTACAAGATTATTTGGGCCAATAAAGGAAGGTTAGGGACAGTAATTTGTCAGTTATTTTCTTGCAATACAAAATAAATGATCAACGTGTAAAACTTTGTTTGATTAAAATAAACTATTCTATCTCTAAAGCTGATGTTGAAAAAACAAATTCAGCAGATCTTCAAAAAAGTATCTTAATATTGCAGACATTTAAAAAGCTCTTTAAACCGAGTTATGCAATGCATGGCAAAAATAAATAAGAGTAGAAATGGCGTCATTGGTGAAATATATCAGAGCTGTAGAGGAAAGCAAAGCAATAGTGGCCTGCAATGCTGGACAGGAAAGTGTAGAGGACAACATGCATCAAAATAATTCAGAGCTTTTGGGAATCTTCCATCGCCTGCAATGCTGGACAGAAGAGTGCAAGGGGTTAACAAATTAACATCGGACTAAAATGTTTTAGATTTGTTAACGTAGACTAAGAACGTAACAAAAAATCAGTTACAAAACATTTAGTTGAAAAATCCTAATAATTTAGGAATATGTTGGTCTAAACCCTTTTTATCTTTGTCTTGTTTTAAGTTTCGCTTGATAAAGAATGTTGATTCATACTCTCCGGTCGTATGTACCGGATGTTCTATAAGTATTTGACTCTTCCCGTAATTTTTGAACGGATTGTATGAGGAAAATGAAACTTTGGAGAATGTCTTTGGATGAATAGGATCGGCTTTAAAAAAATTTTACCCCAACGCCCAAAAAGCAGGTCCTTAATATCCAAAAACATTCCCAAAGTTTCATTTTCGTATTTAAATCCGTTCAAAAATTACGGAAGGTGTCCCATACTTTTGGCAAACGCTGTATATTAGTTTATATATTCAAAAATGATGACAAATGACTAAATTATTACATCAAAAATATGAACAATCTATCATTGTTCAACGATATTGAAACCAGAACAATTTATTGAATTTATTAGAACATTCAATGAGTGGGATTTAATGTTTTCAGAATTACTAGTAGGCCTATATTATTCTCGGGTTCTCTTAATTAGATTTACACTGCTATTAATTTGAAAATGTATTTGAAATCGTCTAGGCTCTAGGCAATTAACAAGAAAAACTCAATACGATTGAATCCCCCCCCCCAATTCAGAGACGATTGGAAAATATCTTAACAAATTACAATATAATTTACGTCATAAGAAATGAATACACCTATTGCATTGTTCTTGATGTTTCGTAAAAAGTCTTATATCTCACGTAAGGTAACTCTTAACTTTGTTTGATGAAACTTCCAGCACGTTTTGTTTGTCCTAGATAACTAGTTAGTTATCATTTGTAAGATGTCAGAATCTGTCGACTTTCTACAGATAATTATTTGGCCATCAGAATAATACCTTGATTTTACTGTGAAATATTGTGTAGGCCGAAGTAATTTTGAGGTTATATTTGGAAGCGATCAGCTTTTGAAAGCCAGCCATTGTTTCCGCTTAGAGGCGTTGTCACTTGCCAACAAGACTTGTGTTGTTTGATAACAATGACATGTTTACAAGATGTAATCAACAGATGAGTTTGTCCCAAGACAAACCTTGGGTAATAGTTGTCCGTCTTGATAGTCGATACTGAATTAAAGATTGTATCACTACTCCACCGCCTGCATTTTTGCAGGAATATAGACTACTGCTTTCAATTTTTAATATTACCTGATCTTCAAGAACTAATCTAGTGTTTAATAGTTTTAAAATATTAACAATCTGAAATCAACTGATTAATGAATTGTCCTCTAGGCTTCTCGTTTTGTTTTTCAAACTGTTTATATTCTAATTAAAATAAAGAAGTTCGTCATTAAATGGAGCGGAACAAGTTTCTTACTAAATGTATATTAAAACCTTGACCGTTGTTATTAAGAACTCAGCTAATATAAAAATTCTGAAATTGGTTGTTATGGTAACGAATGTTAAAATGGTTTCCACTTTTTCTTTAAAACTCCAGGCAGATGATTTTAAGTTCCAACAGGCTTTAAAACGTTTGTATTTACAATGTTGAAAATTTGTACTTTTAATGTTTCAAACAGGTTAAAATTAACAAGTCACAGGAACCCATCATGGTAATTACCCAGCCCCATCTTTCAGTCTAATATAACCAGATCTTCTAAATATAATGCCCAAAAGTAGGTCTCTTGTACGTTTTAGAATAAGATTAAATATATTTACGTATATCTCAACATTTTTGGCGTCATTCAAAGTCTGTCTGTCTAAGTTTGGTCAGTATATATTGTATTTTTTTTATGAAATTTGGAATTTCATTCAAGACTCAGACATACAGATTTACAATGTTTTTTTTGGGGGGGGGGGGTTCCCCCGGCCCGCTTATAGGCCTTTAAAACTAAAATTTGGCGTCCTTAAAACCATAAATATTAACATTTTCAGTCTAATAAACGTTTAAAAACCACCGTTTTTCATTTCCCGAGCTATAAATCAAAAAATTTGAATCTCTGATATCCTTTGAGCCCTTAACCCTAGATTACTACTCTTAGTTCATTGTTACGTGATCACTATTCATTCGTAAATTTTACTACTTTCTGTTTTTATTTTTATTATTATTTTTTAAACTTTACTTTACAGTCTGTATGAAGTAACCTGTCTCCTGACCCTTCGACTACCTGGGACAGGCCCGGGCCATTCACGTCGCCCGCAGTTGTTTACCTAATTAGTCGCCTATAAACTTCCCCACTAGCTTAAGTAACTTTTTTACCTAAATCATAATTTCCGAAATGTTATCAAATATTTGAAAAGTACATAAAAAAATAAGATCAACGATACTAAACAAGGGCAAATTTGATAAAAACTAACAATATAGAGGTAATAAGAAATATAGCACGGTTATCAATTTCTTATTACCTCTATATTGTTAGTTTTTATCAAATTTGCCCTTGTTTAGTATCGTTGATCTTATTTTTTTATGTACTTTTCAAATATTTGATAACATTTCGGAAATTATGATTTAGGTAAAAAAGTTACTTAAGCTAGTGGGGAAGCTTATAGGCGACTAATTAGGTAAACAACTGCAGGCGACGTGAATGGCCCGGGCCTGTCCCAGGTAGTCGAAGGGTCAGGAGACAGGTTACTTCATACAGACTGTAGTGTTGACTATTGTTTATATTAAATCCTTTATTGTTTTTAAGTGTTTTTCAAAATATTTAAGAATAAACTTCTACATATTTTAACTGTAAAAAAATGTCTTTTACCACCACTACAAGTACGTTTAAAAAAAAAAATTAATCTGGAAAAAAATCGGAAAAAATATAAATATTATTTTATTGGAAAAATTAATCGGATATTCTTAAAATGCATCATTTATAAGTGTTTAATTTATATAAAAAGAGAAAAATGATTTACAATAAGTTCATTAGGTAGAATGCCAAAAATGCCAAAATTAGAGTCCTGTCTTGACTGAGAATCACATTCCTTGCAGTGATTAATATACACTTAGTAGCTAAATCAAACACTTTGAATTCTAAAATTACTATTTACACAATAAACTATTTACAACACTAAAAACTAACAATATAAAAACAATAATTTACAAGAAAAATATTCAAACACTTAATAGTTAAAACTTTTGCAAACACTATTCTTTCGTAAAATATACGACGCGAGCTTGAGTACGGTAATAACGGTTCAACTTTGAGCTTAGCCGAAGAGACACTGGCCTCTACTCACAATGGCAGGAATGTAAACAAAAAGACAGAGCGTGTCCGTCTTTTGTCTACGAGTTCTCCGAATTTTACAAAGGGCGGGTCGTAATTTTTACGAATGAGTAGTGTTCTAGGGTTAAAACTATATTTATAACATTTGGGGGGTCTTATACAAGTTTTTCATTTCCTTGGGCCCTTAAATTCAAAATTTATATTTTTTTGGGGGAGAAATTATGATGCTTAATTCCAAAATGTTGACCTTCTATTGAAATTTTGACATTTTATAATACTCAAAATTGTTGACCTTTTTTGAAATTTTTATAGTACTCGAAAATGTTTGTGCATTTGTTTCAAAAATTGGGTTCTTATAGGTTTTATACAAGTAAATTTTAGTTTAAAAAACCTTATAGAAACCGTTCAATTCAGATTTAGTTATAAACAATCCAACAAGAGTCATTTTATACAAATTAGTTCTAGATGTTCATACTGTTGTCGAGTAAACTGTATTCAACAGCGCTTTCATTTGGATTATTTCCAAAAAGTCCCGACGAGCCTCGTGTCTCTGTTACGAGCTTGTCGGGCCTTGAAGAAGTCTCCACTCGCTACGCTCCAAACATCCCTTAACTATACCAATTTCAGGTTTTTTGAGGAGGTCAGGCATTGAAAATAAGATTAGTATTTGTCATTCTTTAGGTTAGGTTAGGTTGGGTTGGTACCATTGCACGAAGAATATAAATCTGCAAACTTTTATCTAATTTAGTTTATTATAATTTCAATACACACTAGATATGAACACAAATTGTTTAAAGTGTTCGCCGTTTTAACATTTCAGATTTTTCTAAATTTCAATAGGTTTCTATTTGGGCGCACTATACTCACCTATACCAACTTTCAAGTTCCTATCTTATTTTGTGGCCGTTATGAAAAGATGACAGACGGGGACTCCACGCCGAAAATAACATATTCGGTTTCCTGAGGCCATGAAAATCAATCAATCAAAAAATGGAGGTAGACATATTTTGCGAAAGTTTTACTATACAGTACTTTGTACATTGGGTAAGTAAAAATCTGCCTTCAGTCACGCTGGCACATTGTCGAATTCTAATTATGCAACTTTAATTAGCCCTGAACATAGTTTTTTATAATTTAAATTATTTAATTACTATGTAAACAGCCTAATTTGGCTGTTTCGGAAACGTTAGGGAAAAATTGTCATAGGACAACGGACGTAGACCCTCTCCGAGTTTTGCTTCATTTTTGCATTTCATATTAAAAACGCATTTTTTTTAATGTGGTTATCGCCAAAAACTGTTTCCAAAACCCCGCAAAAGTGCTCTTGTGGGCGTAGATTAGGTCACACAGTCTTGTTCTATACAACAATATATAAAATATTGATCCCCAGACTCTAAGGTTTCCAAAGAGAACATCCCCAACTTTGTAGGTTGAATAGGGGCGGAGTTGTTCCTTACCACTCAAAGATAGGATAGGGCTAACATATATCAATGTTAAACCATTTGGAAAGTGTTTTAAATTTAATTTTGTGATTTTACATACATATTAAGTTACCATAGCAACCAATATAACAATGCATAACTAAAACAGCTGATTAAGCCCAATACATGAAATGTATTACTAGTGACTGATGCCTGAATGTGTCTTTTTTAAATATAATAAATCTGGGTGTGATGACCACACAATACACGTGAAAACTTCTAATTTTCCAATTTTAATATAATACACAATTTCACGGGGAAAAGTGTGCATGAAATTTTTACTTAAAGTCCTACATATTATTGGAGAAATACGAGAAGTTACCTTGATGCGATATAAAATTTTTACTATTAGTAAAATACAGCACAAATTTGTAAACACTTTAAATATTACACTGAACATATACAATAACATCGGAGCGTTGCACTTCTTGTCGGACAGTAATCGTGGCGGATTACGATTGGAGCCGAGTATAGACGATTCAGCGTGTCACTGACCCGATCGCGCTTGATGTCGAGTGGAGCCGAGTAAACCCGATTCAGCGTAACCGATCCGAGCGTGACGGTTCACTTACGTTCATCCCTCAGCAAAAACGCGCCAAAGGAAGTTTTCACTTCAAAAATGAAATAAAATTAACATTTCATAATTTTTTGCATATAACGGTAAAATGTTCTTTTATTTAAAACAAATCGCATAAAAATCGGCTCAGTAGAACTCCAGAAATAAGAATTAATAGGGATGTCGTTAAAGACCTTTTAAAAAGCCCTAAAAATACCCTTGTGACCGTGGGGTTTGTCACACGGTTATGTTCTAGATATAGTACTGATCCTCAGACCCTATGCTTTCCAATGAGACCATTCCCTTCTCTGTAGGTAGAGTAGGGGAGGAGGATTTCTTTAGCGAACATAATTAATTATATAAGATTGTACGAATAAAATGTTTATTCTGTTTTTGTTCATGGGCACTGCATTGTTTTTTGTGGACATTTTCTCTTTGAATAGCCTAATGGATACGGTTGTCCATTACAGGTACCAGAGTTCTTACTTTAATCTTTAATCGATCCCGTAATTACAGCAATTAATTACACAACAGATAGTTATTTTACGTTTAAAAATAGTTAGGTAAGATTTGGTATTATCTACAAATTAAATCTATTGTTTAAAATAAATATCATTTAAACTAATTTTTATTAAAAAGAAATGCTTAAAGTTAATCCC
Source organism: Aphrophora alni (assembly GCA_963513935.1). Taxonomy (NCBI): domain Eukaryota; kingdom Metazoa; phylum Arthropoda; class Insecta; order Hemiptera; family Aphrophoridae; genus Aphrophora; species Aphrophora alni. The sequence goes on along the minus strand of OY740775.1, from coordinate 60,913,483 downwards.
ACCTTACTCAACACTCGAGTTTAATTATAAAAATCCAAGAAAACTTTGATACCTATTGAAGAACAGGCAGTGGAGTAGTGAAACCTAGGTTACTCATTGGCACCACAATGATTTATTGTGTACCACATAGTCCGATTTCTCACCCAGAAAATTCTGTTTTTATACCCGATAAAAATTGTTTTAGTGTTCTAAAAAATTCCGCCAACAAGTTTATATACAGAAGTAACTTGTACTTACACCTTTTCGTATAAAAAAAATACTTGAGAGAAAACAGTAAATCACGTATTTCTGTTCTTTAATTGTTTAGTATATATAAAACTCTATATTTCTAAGATTATAAGAATGAATTTTTTATCCTAATTTTTCGGTTTTTAAAAGTGCAAATCACATAAGATATATTCTTGCTTTTCAAACTATAAAAACGACTATATTAATGTCAAAAATACTGTTGTAAGATTATAATTGCAACAACATTTTCTCCGAACCTCCTTTATATCACTTCTGTAAGTCGAAATGATTGGTTCGATTTTCTTGAACTGTTCATTAATCCCCTTCCTTCGGTAGTCTAATCGTTCACTACGAATCATGATTTTGTAATTTACGTTTTTAAACTTGAAATAATAATAATAATTTTAATACCTTGAAGAAAATCTTTTCAAAATTTGATAACGCAACAGTACGGTAAATTAATTTCACAATGCTAGTGACGCGAAATTATATTCTGTTTTTATGATCTCCAATTTTAACTTGTGAAACTAATCCTTTCTAGAAACATAAGACTATGGATTTTATCATGTATAAGATCCTAATTATTTATAGTTTGTGATATTTGTAAATATTATTTCTATCGAATAGCGAGGTTAAGTATAAGGTGGTTTCTGGATGTAGGGATATTTTTGACATCTTTGCACAGTCCGAGGTTGGAGTTGGGGTTGTTCTTAGCGCTGTTTTCCAGTTGCACAGTTAAAACGACCAACTTTATAATTCAATAAATAATAAAACATTTATTCTTTTACCGACTAAAAGTCGATTTATTGATTTTAAAGAGCTTATACATTATTTTACCTATTATAGATTAAATGTTTCAATGTGGGGGTTGTAACGAGGTAATTTATTTGTCATAATTTAAAAATTGCAGCATAAACAAATTCAAGTGAGAAGTGTACGCCCTATGCTGGGAAGCAATCAAGGATAGCTCAGTTGGTAAAGAGTTGGCGCGTAAAGTCAAAGGTCCTGTTCGATTCCCGGTCTAGGTCGTATATTTTTCACTTGAAATGATTATTTAATAAAAAAAAAGTCGAGTAATTTAGTGCTAAATATTTAAATTTAGATATATAGTTTGTTTAAAGAATCTCAGTGTTACATACTATTGAAATTAAAAAAAATATAATAATCAAAATTAAAGGTGGGGGGGGGGGGGAAATGCTTAACCGAGATTCGAACCTGCTTTGTTTAAATTACAGTTTCCACTTTTTTACCGTTGTACCAATAAAATTCACTATTTATTGTCATATATTATCTGAACCAGTAAAAGTCTAATTACGTCCCTAAACTTGTTTATCTTCTAATATGAACGGAAGAAAAGTAATAACAATCAATTGAACTTAACGATATCGCCTAATATAGATTGCCGTAAATACTTTTTATCAGTAACCTTAAGTTAAAAACCTTTGAGTTGGTCAATTTGAATTATGTACAATTTGCATTATCTTATCAATAGGTCTGTTTTTATAGTCGTTATATGAGTCAAGGATTGCTTTTAATCTACAGATTGTTTTGGAATGATGTGAACGAGTAGGAAAACAATTTGTTGGTTGACATCTATTTTATTTTTTAGTTTGTTACAGAAAGTCCGGAGTAAGTTACGCGATGGATGAAAACATTGGTGTCACGTTATTGGGTGATACTTTCGTTTTGAGATTCCCTGAACCCCAAAATAGTGGTTTTGTAATGATGTCTATCTACATATATACAGTAGAGTCCCGCAAACTCAGCGTAATGTGGACCGGAAGTGTGCCGAGTTTGTGAAATGCCGGGTTATCGGGAATAAGGGCAAAAAATTAATTGTAATTTAAACCCAAAGTGGCGGTAATATCAAAAGACTTTGTCGAAAGCGGTATCCTATTGTCGGCAGTGTAAAAACACCGCGGCACCAAAGCGGCGGCGCTATCAAACGACTTTGTCGATAGCGGTATTCCATTGTCGGCGACGTAAAAACACCGCGGCACCAAAGCGGCGGCGATATCAAACGACTTTTTCGATAGCGGTATCCCATTGTCGGCGGCATAATAACACCGCGGCATTGGCACCCGTCGATATAGCAGATATACACCTGCAAAAACGTTTGAAGGGCCGCTTTTTTTCCACGAATCAATTTAGTATGCATTATGGAAAATATAACATTTCTTTTCAGTTTTCTTTGACAGTTACGCACAGTATATACAGTAAATAAAAATGAGCGAGTTACGAAAACGGAAGCGTGTGTTGGTTTCGTTTGAGACGCGGTTAAATGTGTTAAAAAGACTTGACAGAGGGGAATCTGTAAAAAAGCTTTGTGACGAGTTTAACGTGGGAAAAGTACCATTAACGATTCGAGCGATCGAAGTTAATGCCCGCTTTGGGATCTGCCGAACTTTTACGAACATCGCTGTTTTTAGAAATATATATTTTTTCCCGTTGGGGTCGCCGAGTAATCCGGACTGCCGGGTTATCGAGTGCCGAGTTTGCGAGACTCTACTGTATATATATTTGTGGATTGATTTTTATTAAATTTGGTACGTGAATAAATTTTACTTTAGGTGGTTGTTTTCGTTTTTCTGATAACTTAAAATGTTTGATGCTGCCATAAGTTCGATATTGAATATTTCGATTTTCTCCAAATCGGCTACAATGATTTTAATCATATTTTGCTACAGCCTCCAAGTGTCCAAACAAAATGTATTAGCTGCCATTTCCTCAAACATTTTGATTCGTCCACGGTGTAAAGCGCCATGTACCCTTTTTATTTACAACCTAATTCAAATTTCCCGAACTCATCATCTCATTCTACTATACTACTTATATTCTGCCAACGAAATGCTCATCTCAAATCCACATTAATCACATGCAAGTAGATCATTTTACCCATAATCGAACAACGCCATGTTGTGATACTTACAAACATTCTGAAATAATATATTTCTAGTTATAAAAGTCACTTCCCTCGTTCATCGGCGATTCTATTTAGAAAGATCTTTGATAGTCTACAGTCTTTTCTATCATTCCTAACTTAACTTTACCTGACCCGACCATAACTGAAGTTGCTATTTTTATTTAACTCCATATGTAGGCTATATTATTTAAAACTACTGTAAATATTGGTTATAAGTCATTTCCACTACTCGCAAGTTTTATTTAAACAGTGAGAATTGATTTGTCGCTTAAGTCAAATATTTCTAGTCAACACCGAGGCTTTCGGTGTAGTGCGCTTTTTTTCGCCTGTGAAATTTTGCTTCCTCAAGGGTTAACCCTTGTCTCACCCTCGTCAAATATCAACCTAGCGGGCTGTGCGTTTTTTCCGCTAAATTCCAGTTATGTGCTTTTTTCGCGACACTGGGGTTTATCTGTGTGGCCTTTTAGACGTAATTAATGGAAATATTATGTAACTTCCTTACAGGACTGGGTTGATGAGTGGACCCAGGAGGCTGAAGTACTTTGGGATGAAAGACCCCCTCCTCTACCTAAACGAAAAATTCCCCAACATCCAGTTTACAGGACTGGGTTGATGAGTGGACCCAGGAGGCTGAAGTACTTTGGGATGAAAGACCCCCTCCTCTACCTAAACGAAAAATTCCCCAACATCCAGTTTACAGGACTGGGTTGATAAGTGGACCCAGGAGGCTGAAGTACTTTGGGATGAAAGACCCCCCTCCTCTACCTAAACGAAAAATTCCCCAACATTCAGTTTACAGGACTGGGTTGATGAGTGGACCCAGGAGGCTGAAGTACTTTGGGATGAAAGACCCCCCTCCTCTACCTAAACGAAAAATTCCCCAACATCCAGTTTACAGGACTGGGTTGATGAGTGGACTCAGGAGGTTGAAGTACTTTGGGATGAAAGACCCCCTCCTCTACCTAAACGAAAAATTCCCCAACATCCAGTTTACAGGACTGGGTTGATAAGTGGACCCAGGAGGCTGAAGTACTTTGGGATGAAAGACCCCTCCTCTACCTAAACGAAAAATTCCCCAACATTCAGTTTACAGGACTGGGTTGATGAGTGGACCCAGGAGGCTGAAGTACTTTGGGATGAAAGACCCCCCTTCTCTACCTAAACGAAAAATTCCCCAACATCCAGTTTACAGGACTGGGTTGATGAGTGGACCCAGGAGGCTGAAGTACTTTGGGATGAAAGACCCCCCTCCTCTACCTAAACGAAAAATTCCCCAACATCCAGTTTACAGGACTGGGTTGATGAGTGGACCCAGGAGGCTGAAGTACTTTGGGATGAAAGACCTCCTCTCCTACCAAAACGATAAATTCCCCAACATCCAGTTTACAGGAATGGTTTGATGAGTGGACCCAGGAGGCTGAAGTACTTTGGGATGAAAGACCCCCTCTCCTACCTAAACGAAAAATTCCCCAACATCCAGTTTACAAGACTGGGTTGATGAGTGGACCCAGGAGGCTGAAGTACTTTGGGATGAAAGACCCCCTCTCCTACCTAAACGAAAAATTCCCCAACATCCAGTTTACAAGACTGGGTTGATGAGTGGACCCAGGAGGCTGAAGTACTTTGGGATGAAAGACCCCCCTCCTCTACCTAAACGAAAAATTCCCCAACATCCAGTTTACAGGACTGGGTTGATGAGTGGACTCAGGAGGTTGAAGTACTTTGGGATGAAAGACCCCCTCCTCTACCTAAACGAAAAATTCCCCAACATCCAGTTTACAGGACTGGGTTGATAAGTGGACCCAGGAGGCTGAAGTACTTTGGGATGAAAGACCCCTCCTCTACCTAAACGAAAAATTCCCCAACATTCAGTTTACAGGACTGGGTTGATGAGTGGACCCAGGAGGCTGAAGTACTTTGGGATGAAAGACCCCCCTTCTCTACCTAAACGAAAAATTCCCCAACATCCAGTTTACAGGACTGGGTTGATGAGTGGACCCAGGAGGCTGAAGTACTTTGGGATGAAAGACCCCCCTCCTCTACCTAAACGAAAAATTCCCCAACATCCAGTTTACAGGACTGGGTTGATGAGTGGACCCAGGAGGCTGAAGTACTTTGGGATGAAAGACCTCCTCTCCTACCAAAACGATAAATTCCCCAACATCCAGTTTACAGGAATGGTTTGATGAGTGGACCCAGGAGGCTGAAGTACTTTGGGATGAAAGACCCCCTCTCCTACCTAAACGAAAAATTCCCCAACATCCAGTTTACAAGACTGGGTTGATGAGTGGACCCAGGAGGCTGAAGTACTTTGGGATGAAAGACCCCCTCTCCTACCTAAACGAAAAATTCCCCAACATCCAGTTTACAAGACTGGGTTGATGAGTGGACCCAGGAGGCTGAAGTACTTTGGGATGAAAGACCCCCTCTCCTACCTAAACCAAAAATTCCCCAACATCCAGTTCATTTTTAAACTCTTCTTTTAAGGTAGATGAAACTTATGAGCTCAATGTCTCCAGTACCCCTACTGTTTATCTATCTGAGCAGATATTTCCTTACTATTGCTGGCCGCTATAATGTTACTTACCCATCATTGTTGTTCCTTATGTAAACAAACCCTTAAACAGCTTACTTTAATCTCGTAATTGTGTATATATCTCTTCTCATAATGGCGACTTGATTCTCTCGTGTTGGTGACCCAGCTTTTGCGAACTTCGGAACTAAATATTTGTGAGCCTTCATTTCCTACACTCTTGTAACCGATTCTGCCTCCTCAGTTGATACAGGCGGGCGCTTATCACTCTCTCGCTGGCTGCAGTTCGGACTAGTTAATAGTCAAGCGTTACGTGTTTCGAGCCGAGTTAATGGTGTTACGATGTTCCATATGTTACGTCACTCACTCTTGTCTTCATTAACCGTAAAAACTTAAAATCGATAAGCATGAGAAACAAAATAGAAAAACAAACACTCGACTAAGGAAGTCGGTCTTGCATACCTTTACGAGTGAAAGTTGAAATTTACGCGGAATATCTTCGATGTTTGTATTCAATGTATATGGACAGTTAATTAAAAAAACTAAACTTTAATTGCTGTAGTATTTCAATGAACATTTTTTTATTACGTTACTAATAAAACATCAATATTAATGTTTTGTATTGTCTAGGTAATTTTATAATCTACAGTTACACCTAACTATGTAAACTTTGTATTCACAACTATTTTCCATAAAAGCAGCTATTAGAAAACGATATACTTCCGTAACAACTGCATAAATTGAACTATGCATCAAAACAAAAATGAAATATTGTTATTTTCCAATACAGTTGAGAAAACGTTTTAGTGTTAATTTTTGTGAAGATTATTTGGAAATTTGTCATCTCTTGTGTATTTAAAAATTAACATATGACGTTTCCAGAATGTGGATCAGTTGTCTTTATCAGTGATAAACCTAGAACATAAAATCACGAATAGCGTCAACCTAATTTCAAAAGCTAGACAATTTCAGAAATTAAAAATAGGAACTTTAGTTAAAACGACAGCTGAGTTGTAAAAATAACTAAGAATATATACAAACCAGGATAATCACAAATAAACAGAACTATACACTAACACGGGAAATTGCAAACACCAAGTTGAGCTGAGAACATACTCTGGCCATTTGAGGGAAAGAGGTGTGCCTATTGGGTTTTTCGGGGTGAACAATATTTGTCCCCTTTGTCAAGAATTTAAAACGTGACCTTGTAGTCTTGTCTTGCGAAGAATTAACCGGAGGAATTCAAGAATTTAATTTTTATAAACAGAATTCCATAACGGTCTTAAAATAGAATTATCTATTAGTTTTACTACTTGACAGCCAAAAAGGCCTTTAAATATATAAGTATTAGTGAACAAAAAGAGAAGACAAGGTTATGGCTAGTATTAAATTGAATAAAGACGAACATTTTTGGTACGAAAAACAAAATTAAAATAAATTGGATGAGGTAACGAACGTCTGGGAACATCTGATGCTGGTACAAACCTCTTTTGCTTACTTGGGCAGTGTATGTTCTCCGATCAACATTGGTTTGTGATTTATTTATGATTTTGTATTACAGTTTTAGTTGTTTGACTGCTGCATAGTTTTAGTTTGTGACATAGTACAAGGCTGTGTTGGGATCTTTCCGTTCTTGGATTATCACTAAATGAGAATTAGTCCATACTTTCAAAACATGGTAATACAGACAAATACTGGCAAACCGAATATATAGTTTTCTGCGGATGTGAGTGATTACTGTTTGTGCAGTGGTTTTCATTCAAAACGCGTGGATAAATTTTAATGAAATTTTATATTTTGGGATATTTAATGTAACCTCTAAGGGCGTAAACACGACCTATTGGTCGTTATCTCTCCAAATAACGTTCTACAGAATCGGTAATAAATCAGAAACCATGGGACCAATACAAAACACTTAATTGATCAAAAGTGGTTCTACTGATTTTGTTCTAATTTTAGTAAAATTTGAAGATAAATGATTCATTTCCGTATGAAAAATCATAATAAAATAGTATATTTCATCACTAGGACAAAAAGTGAAGCTTTTACATACAATCTCAAGTTTAACGGACGGTGCGGAGCCGAGGGCGGAAAATGAGTGAGGATCGAAAAGCTTCTTTTGATCCTAGTGATGAACTATATTTTTCTTTATACAGTACTGCAAACAATATGAAAACACAATTACAAAAAAAAAGAAAACTAAAATGTTATAACCTATTTACCTTCAAATCGATGGTAACAGCTGTTTTAACTGTTGTTAACAATCGAGAGTATCTGTTGTTTTTATAGATGCTTTACAATCGTTAATTAATTCGTATAAATGAAGTAACAGCTGATGACATCGACCTCAGCTGATGGTTTTAGGTCCTAGGACTAAAAATAACAACTTTACCATCTCAATGCATGTATTGAAAACAGCTGTTTTTGAAGCAGTATGACGAAAAATATATTACAGTCTAGGAATAATGAAAAGAAAAGGAAAAGTTGACCGCCGGTATTAAAAGTCGTTTTTAATTATACACGATTTATGATAATTCGTTTACGACAAAACAAAATATGTTTAGGCCCTATTTAAATATATGAATATGTTTTCCAAAGATAGTGCCTACGGTTTATTATAAGGGTCCATAGGTGAAACCAGACACTTATAACTATCCGTAAGTTGCAACCTGTCTACACAAACAAAACGATAAACCCCATACATTTCAAACTTTGCATTTATATTTTTTTGTATTGTCTCACATAGAGTAAAAGTTTAGCGATAACAAAAAAATTACCTTTGATAGAAAATAGACTTGAAAAACTTAATTTTTAGAAATATTACGTGTGGGGTCGTTTTTATTATGAATGTTTATGTTTTTTTGACGAAAAAAATATTATATTGCTGCTAGGCCAAATTTAAAGTATCAGAGTAATGTCCTCCTCGCTTTAACCTGAACATGGCGTGACCTACAAATCTGTAATTAAATTGCAGTGGGAAATCATATATTATAGTTTTTTGTATGACGAATACAACCTAATTTAACCACGAAATGAGAAATGCTTAGCGTTTATGTTTTAAAAACAGTTTTTGTTAAATGTCAAACAAACAATTCAATACCATTAAAAGATGCATTGCATTTTCTTAGTTTTTTAAAAAAAATTTTTATTAGGGTTGCTAGGTAAAAAGAACGTGTCTGTCTGTACAATTTAAACTGCCACTTAAAGACCCCGGCTTTATAAAAATAACTGTCACTATATGCTTACGTACCCTAACTCCTGTGGTTTTAAGTGGTTTTAGCTAACGGACCCTAAGTCCTGTGGTTTTAGCTGACGGGCTCTAAGTCCTGTGGTTTTAAGTGGTTTTAGCTTACGGACCCAAAGTCCTGTGATTTCAAGTGGTTTTAGTTTACGGACCCTAAGTCCTGTTGTTTTAAGTGGTTTTAGCTTACGGACCCTAAGTCCTGGGGTTTAAGTGGTTTTAGCTTACGGACCCAAAGTCCTGTGGTTTTAGCTTACGGACCCTAAGTCATGTGGTTTTAAGTGGGTAAAGCTTACGGACCCTAAGTCCTGTGGTTTTAAGTGGGTAAAGCTTACGTACCCTAAGTCCTGTGGTTTTAAGTGGTTTTAGCTTACGGACCATAAGTTTTGTGGTTTTAAGTGGTTTTAGCTTACGGACCCTAAGTCATGTGGTTTTAAGTGGTTTTAGCTTACGGACCCTAAGTCCTGTGGTTTTATTACTTTTTATAGACAACTACCAACCGGATATTTTTGGCGACGAATAGTATCATAATGTTTTTATTTAGTTTTACAGGAGTGTAAGTGAAACAGTTTAAACAATATTTTTGAACATTTTATTTTCTGTTATAATACGACTAATCGTCATAAAGTTCCTAAATATTCCCTTCTAAATTGCATGACGTATCGAGTTCCATAATCGATTTGAAACCATTAAATACGTGGTATGCGGCTTGATTACAGTTTCCCGAAGCAGACGATTATCAGACTCAAATAGTTCTTTCCCATTGTGTATTATAGTAATTGTTTATAATTAGTTATGCTTGAACAACATCGGCTGTCACGTAATAACAATGATATTTATTATCCATTTTTTTTCCTATTAGCAAATTTCTAATCTAAATATCTATTGCAATCTCCAACATTGAATCACCGTCACCTGAGGCCATGAAATGTCAACCTATTAGAGTAATTTGATACTGATTATAGTTGACTGTGTTAGTAAATAATCTGTAGATTGAATTCCATATAATATAAAAGTCAAAACCCAGTGACTGGATCAAAGAAGCATAGAGGTATGGATATTTTAACATGGTTTGGGGTATGTCTGTGGATGCGTACTAAGAATGGGTTTTGAAATGTTCCACTCCAAAGGTGTTTTTTACCCCTAAAGAATATCTCTGGATCCAAGAAGCCTAGAGCTATGAATTTTTCAATATGGTTTGGGGTAGGTTTGTAGACGCGTACTAAGAAAGGTTTTTTGAAAATCTTCCCATCCAAGGGTGTTTTTTACCCCATAAATCGTATCTCTGAATTCATGAAGCCTTGAGCTATGAATTTTTTAACATGGTTTGGGGTAGGTCTGTAGACGAAGACTAAGAAAGGGTTTTGAAAATGTTCCACCCCAAGGGTATTTTTTACTCCTAAAACAAGTATCATATCTTTTTTATTTATGGGTTGATTTTGATCAAAATTGGTGTGTTGTTGTATTTAGGCATAATTTATTTCCATAGCACCACCATTCATTAAGGTGTCAAGAAAAATATTTCATATAAAACTATCTCAACTATCCCCATGTGAAACTGGGGTATCGGGTAGTTTTGATATAATTTTTCTTATACTGTATTTGATAATTAGCCTCAGTTTTAGGCCTGAGTCCAGTCTTTGGATTACTAGTTTCCAACATGTATTTCAGGATTTACGTTTTTTTTTGTTTTTTGTATTTTTTTCTTCTTATTTTCACGTATAGAACAGTCTGGTGAAATTTGGGACAATATTTTCTAGACACTCTGTATATAAACTCACGAGGAAAGAAAAACAAAAACATTTTAAAATTTTTTACATATTGCCATTTTACATTTTAATAGGATTCTATATGAGCACAGTATAGTCCCCTATATCAAATTTCAAGTTTATATATTTTTATCGTTGTATTTGTTATCTGATCACAACAATTATACGTACGTTTATTTGTAATTTAGCTTACAACGACGGACTAACGGTTAGTCTAAAATCAATTTTTAAGTTTTCTGAAGCCATGTAACGTGAAGATCAGTCAAAAACTAAGATCGAAATTTTTGACCACAAGTACTTTATAGTGTTTATCACGTAATTCTGTATAAAAGTTATTTACAATATTTTGAAAATAAAAATTGTCAAAAATAATTAAAATCTATCACTTTTTCTATTAAAATTTTATTATTCTCCAATCTTTTGAATTATAATATTTTTTTTTCGTGTCACTGACTGTACACAATTGATACTGACTATACAGTCATGTAGGTGTATGTATGTTATGACAAGATATTACAATAACATTGAAGTAGACATTGCTTTGCGTGGATGATACTGCTTGTAGACATGACATGGCATCGCTGTACACTATAGTAAACTTATTATTTATGGGCTTCCTTGGCATATTTATGACAATCGTAGGCCTTGTTCATTTAATGACTATTGATTTATTTTGCTTAATCTAAGTACTTACCATAAGTTTAAATTGGTAGAACTGTCGTAAGTTAACAACGTACTTAACAAGTCATGAATAAGCTGACATGTCACGCAATGTTTTCGTTGCTTTTTTTACTTTTTCACATTGAGTTTTTCTTTCTAGAATATATCAGTTTCGAAGCCTCCTGAGAAAAATCGATTTTTGGATGTTGTGTGTCGCATGTTCCAAACGCGTTGACCGATTTCAAATTTGGCGTTTTGGCTTTATCTCGGGACATTTTACCCTTTTTGTATAGCCTAACTCTAAATTTGTTGGAAGCTTCCATAAAGTAAAGAAATAAACACAAAATTACAGTTTTCTCAAATTTTGTTCGTGTATAAAAACCTAAACAAAGCGTAGTGTTTGGCATCTCCCAAAAAAGGAGGTTCATGAGTTATCTGTAAAAATCGCGATGGGACGTAATTTTTCAAAATCTACTCTACCGATTTCGTTGAAATTTTATTAGATTGTGAAGATTAATGAACCAAATCCGTGTGTAACATGTAAAAAGAGTAAAGTTGTTTGTTTAAAGTATCCTAAGAATAGGGTATGAACAGAACAAGTGGGTCGCGGTGGATGTGGAGGTCGCGGTGGAGGTGGAGGTCGCGGTGGATGCTACTAGTTACGTCGCGATCGATGTCGACAGCACATAGCAAGGAGGTTACCTGCGCTGCTCAGTCGAGCTAGGACCACTGTCAAGTGAAGTAGTTTGATGAGATTTGAATGACAAAAAGATTGTGCTTTTGCGATGTTGTGTGAGTCAAGTGATGATAGTGATGAAATGTCAGCTGTCACCAAGTGGTGGCTGATAGGTAATATACCCACAATACGGGAGTGAGCTGCACTATTGCTATCAGATCTTCCTTCATATTTAGCACTTGAAATTCAAAAATGAACTTAATACGCAAAAGAGATTTTAGGTAGCAACTAAAGTACCCTAGTGCACGGAATGACAGACGCCAGACGTGTTCTATGCGAGCTGCTGTGGAGAGGGATGGCAACCGAAAAAGTTATTTACTACAACCCGTCTGTCGTCATTGTCGTCTGTACGTAAGCACAGTAGCGGGACAAAAATTAAGATTTATATAACAGGAAAACCGTAATGAAGTTAATAACAATTTTAAAATGGAATTAAAAAGTCGAGGCCATTTTAAACAGTCTTTTGTTCATTTTCTCGTGTATTTTTTCACTTATAATACACTAAATTAGATCAGATTTACAGATTTCCATACACAGCTTAGAGGTGCGCTAAGGCCGAGGTACTAAATTGAGGGAAACGAGTGGGGAGTTTTGATATATACACATCTACGAGGGTTGTTATGTTAGATTAGGTTAGGCCATTGTTCTACCAATACAATTTAACATTTCCTAAGGCATAAGAGGATCAATTTTTATGCATTACATTTGATAAGTTCTCTTTAAACTAACCTAGCAAAAAAAAAATCTACGTAGCCTACATACGTCAAGATATAGAAAAACACAACGTACTCCTTTGTAGATTTTTAAGCCGCCATTTTGAAATGGTAGGAGATTTAAATTAAGACATCACGTGACCCATGTTTTATATTTGAAAAAAAGATTTTGGTAATCGAACTCCAATCCTTTTTCGAATTTCAATCAACCTTTATTTAAAAAAATGAAAAATAACATTTTAAAGAATTTTCTTGCATTATTTAATGGTAATACATTTTACTGCACCATTCTCTAAGTCAAGCTTGCCAATCCCGAGGAATCCTCGCTGGTTCTACACCTTTTTCATATAGTCTTGGTTTAGATACATCGCTTTCATATTTCCTATCAGGTTTCTCTTGACCAATTCTTGTTCTCTTCCGACCCTGACGCTATTAGAGTATTCGAAGGCTAGACGTGGAAGGGGGGGGGGGTGTTTTATGTTTTTTCTTTTCTTTTTTCAAAAGGCGATCAAGAGTAAGAGATTTTTGCTTTAAAGTAAAGCGGTTCTCCTAGACGCTTTATCAAAATCACTCTATACTAAGACGCACAGTAGGCGAAAATGGTTATTGCTTGGAACACATCAGTTTAAGTCCAATTATAACATTTTTTAATAATACTCATAACTAAATTTAGAATCGATTACTGGAGACCGATTTCAGAAAAAAATAATAATAAAAATTTATTTATTACAAAAGATAGAAAATGTTGCGTTTTCAAATGTAAAAGTTGCAGATTTTTTAAATAAAAAAAATCAAAGAATTTAAAACAAAACATTCCTAAAGTATTTTAAAGTTCTTTCAGTTGGAATCACTGATTACGATTATTGACTCAGAATTGTAATTAGAGTTTAGTTGACAGCTGTCAATATTTGTGTCAACAAAGAAACAAATATTTTTGTTTGCAATACAGAAAATTATGTCACAAATATATTTAACAGTTTAAATTTGGAAAATAAAAATTGTCAGCTGTCAACGAAGTGACAGGTTAACTGTCATTGGTCAACAATTATTATTTATACACATTTTTTTTTCAAAGAAGAAGATTTGCATATATTTTTAGCTTTTAGGATATATTTAAAAGGCCAATAATAATTATTACTTTTTTTAAAAAAAAAAAAAAAAAGGTGAAAACGGTTTTAAAATATCCAAAATGTGTTTTTTAAATTATTAACCAACTGTTCATAAAACGATTTTATTTAGAGAGAAGTATAAGAGGGAGGAGTAGTTTTAAGAAAGAAAAATGTTTTATTTAAAGTTTTATGGAAAATAATAAAAGGTAAGGTTTTTTACCTAGACGAGCGCCATTAAATTTTCCACTTAAAATATTTGCACTCATATTACCATATACATTACAATACCTCCACAAATAACCCTCACATCCTGTTAAGTTAGTTGGCCTCTAGAAAGTGCTTTCACTGCCTCCAGGATTATATTCTCTCCAGAACACGTGATAGATGCACTTTCGTATCCTACGCCTCGGTTTAGGTGCACGACCAGTTGTTAATATTACAACGATGACATCATTCTTCTGTCTATTGTTGCTATTGGCAGAGGCGTCCGTTTATGTTTTATACTTAGCGACTCGAGTTTCTTCACGGGGAAGTGGATGGATAGTCCAATCCAATTTTTATTTTCTGATGTATACGAAGTATAGAGAAATTCATGAGAATAAAAAGTCGATTTTGAGTTTACCTGAACTATTCCACTTGCCGAAAAAAAAAATTGGAATGAGAACTGGTCAGTTGTCTGTCGTCTCTACAATGTTCTATTGTCCAAAGATTTAGATAAAATTTTCCATGTGAGTATATTTTAGCCGTGCTCATTTAAAAAAAATTCGCCAATAACTCAAAATCAGTTGAAACAATTTTGATCAAATTTGTTAAACTTTGCCCCCAATTAAGCAAAGAAAGATTTAATCGCCATCTTCCCAAAAATGTCCGTTCCAAAGTTGTCGGTAAAGAAACTGTCATCGTTCACGAAAAACACATAATTTATCAAAGTCGACTTTTCTTGATTTGTTTAAATTTTGGGGAAAGGTCAAGATTATTTATCTAAACTAATGTGCTAAATCGCAAGTAAAAATTATTTTTCAGAAAAAACCAAAACGGAACTTGAGAGCTGTCCTTTAAAACTGGTTTTCAATCAAATATGGGTTTATATATTAAGCAAATCAATCTTGGCTTTATGTAAATATATTAAATATTTTCTTTTATTAATTTAAGAGAAAATCACAAAAAGTTGTTAGGTGGGGTGGGGTGGGGGATTTCTATACAAACTTATCTCCTATTAGAAATCTTATTAGAAAATACACCCTGTCTCGTACTTTCAAACTTTTTGATTTATGGTAATAAAAAAAAAAATCTTTACGATTTATTAGTATTTAGTATATTTTATTTGAATTGGAAAATTTAAATGTAAGTTACAAAGAGTATTGATAATAACCATGTAATGAAAATAAAAATTACAGTAATAATGGTGTAAGCCTAACTAACCGAATTATTTTTACTCATTTTTATTGTTTTTATATACACAATCGTTTAGGCAATAAACTACTGAAACATCACAAAAGTAATTAACAAAAGTATTTAAACACACATTTAAATTAGGCCTACTAAATCGTAACAATTTCTCAAAGTGTCCGCCATGTGTATTTTCCATTAAACTTTGAGTTGCCCCTCTCAGGATCCACTTGGGGGTTGGAGTTGAAATATTTTAAAAGCAGGTCATATTTATCCAGACGCTCCCGAAGTTTCATTTTCCTATTTTAATTCGTTCTTTTAAATTACGGAATGGTGCTTTTGGAAACCCAGAATATATACATTATTATTGTTTTTTAAATAAGTGTATAAAAAAATAATGCTCAATATTTGTTCACCGTTTGTTGACACACAGATTTGAATCATTTTTAATAATATAATTTCGTGTAAACTGTTTTAATTATAGAAAAAACACTGTTTCACTGTGACGTCCATTCGAAATTTTCTAAACTTGATAACTCTAAAACGCTTTTAAGAAAACTTTATCAAATGAATTGCACTCTTAGTGGTGAACGATATCTTTTTTATTGTTCCTTAAAGAATAACGAAGATGACGTAACAAAAAAACAATTTCTTTGTCAATACACAAGAGATTTCTTGACATGGAATCTTCAATAAAGATAAAAATAACCATATACAATCGATTTTTTAAATCTTACGTTGTAAATAATTAAAAAAAACCTTTTATTTATCTTATACTGGCTGTTCTTTAAATTACAACAATCATGATTTTACAATTACAAGGTGAACAGATTTAGTCTCTTGTACGTTTATTTGTAAAATCAACTGTTTTACGCAACATTGATGTAAAATCGACGGTTGTAAAATGGACTCATACAACTATTTCTCATTTTTAAACTATTTCTCTTTATAACAATATTCACTTTTTTTTACACATAAAACAGAGAAAGTTATGTGACGTCATAAATATTCATTTTGAGACGCCCTCAACGATATTGCTCAAAATAACAGAGAAAACTGCCAGTCAAAAGTTTAAAAAGTGGCCAAATTGCCGGCTGGTAATTATGGCCGCATATTATACATATATATTATTTTGGTTTCCATGGATAAAATGATCTTAGTTCAATATTTTTTGGTGTTAGGCTAATTTTTTATGTTGTAGACTAAAAACAAAAAAGTATATTTTATCACTAGGACCAAAAGTAAAGCTTTACAATATAAGCTCAAGTTTAACGGCCGAGGCTGAGCCGAGGCAATAATATATAAGAGAAGAATTTCACAAAAATGAAATGTTATAACCTATTTACCTTCAAATCGATGGTAACATATGTTTTAACGGTTATTTACAATCGAGAGTATCGGTTGTTTTTATAGATGCTTTACAATCGTTAATTAATTCGTATAAACGAAGTAACAGCGGATAACCTCAACCTTAGCTGATGTTTTTAGGTCCTAGAACTAAAAATAACAACTTTAGCATCTCAATGCATGTATTGTAAACAGCAGTTTTTGAAGCAAATATGTTTTTGTCGATAACTCGGTTATCGTAGCCTATAACGTACAGATTTTTTTTTTTTTTTACATTTTGTTTGTTGTTATAAAAGAAAATATTTCCTCTCTGGTGAATTTTTTGAAATTAACGGTTTATAACTTTCGACATAAAACATTTTAAAATTCCGCCATTTTGAAAATTATAAAAATAAAGTCTCTGCATTTGGTACACTTATAAAACGCAACATACAAAATGCTTATACCAAATCTGAATTCAATATCTTATTTACTTCTACAGTTGTATGGTTTTTTTGTAAAATAACAAAATGTAGGGTAGATGGATAATGAAGCTGTATTCGAATTAGACTATGTTATTATATATTTTATTGTTAGTTTTGATGTACACAATTAGAAAATAAATAACAAGTCCATCATTTTCGGGACACTCTGTATAGGTAAACCTATGAATTTTAAACTGTTTCATGGATCTGTATGTAAGAAAGTTAGTGCAACATTTCTGGACCGTTTATTTACGTAATTGGAAAGTCATCCACTAGTGACAGCTATGTTGATGAATATTGTTTATGTCCGGCTCCAGATATGTGAATGCGTGGTAGTCAACAGGTCCTTCCAACTTACTCCTTATAACCACTTTCACTATGACCTCCAGGTGGCCACTGACTTCATGCAAAACATGTTCCCATCATCGAAATAGAAAGTCCGACAAGTTTAGTGTCTTTGAATTTCTCTTAAACACATAACATTAGGCTACCGTTTAACATAGGTTCAGTTACATTCTCCCAGAGTGTTACACTCCGATATGTAATCTAGTCGAACTGCTTTTACAGTTTCTCTTCTCATTCTTTATTTAAATTAAGCACGAATTAAGACTTACAAAGTTTGTTTCTGTTTGTAACAGTGATTCGTGGACTTTAAATCACTACGTAGGTTGTGGGTTACTGTCAGAAGAAAAAGTATAAGCTCGACTAAAATATCAGATCTTCTTAGATGCGGTAATCTCTGCTACCAACTACTGTGATTTTCGTTTGTTGAGAGAAACATCATCACTTAATATTTGGGGGGGGGGGGTATGCTTTAACCATAGGCTAAACTTAGGAAAACGTGGTGGCTCTTACCCTTTGACCCCCTTCAGACCAATAACTACTCTAGGTAACCAGGTCTTAATGTGTTGATTATAATGAACTGATTTGGAGGACATACGTTTAATTATAAAAAAAGTAACGGCACTCAATCGTGAATGTAACAAAAGTGGTCTAACGTCTTTCACGATACATAAATATAACGCGGTGGGACATATTATTACTATTTAAGCCTTCACGAGAATATAGGGAACGCCTTTTCCCGAAAACTTATCTCGATATATTAATTTAGGAAAACTTCACTAGAAATAAAATGAATAAATTCAGGGGACTCGACAAAAGTCGCGTCGAGCTGTTTCTAGACACTTTCACAATCTTCCTACATTCCCTCTGTGCTATTCGCAGGGTGATTGCGTGCAAGATTCCGGTGCCTAACCCGTGTTATCATCACAGTTATTAATAGGTAATATATCTTACGATAGGTAGGCATATAACATTGAGATTTACAACTAATTTCATCGTGAATATTTTAGTGAATTGTTTATTATAGGCCTATTGTTAAATCCTATTACTTGTAAACAAATACTATTCAACAACTTGAGAATGTTGTAAACGAACTATGCTTGACCCTCACCCCTTCCACTCTGTACTGTACTGTACTGTCTGTTGATATAATAATAGAAAACTACATCCTTAATAGCGTGTGTATTGTTACTCTAAAATAAATCAAGCGCTCTTAAAATTTGAACGTAGAGCAAATTTAGATGTACAGTATAATGTTTTATAACAGCTCAATGGTTTTTTGTTTTATGGATAACACAAAAACAGGTATTTTTGAATACCGATAGCTTTGATTAGAAGCTATATTTTAACGAATTTTAATCAAATTCTGTAGAGTCGATTTTCAGGGTGCCTAGGTAAAACCAAGGATCCTTATAATTTCACGGGCGTATCTGTCTGTCTGTAAGTCGCAACCAGTCTCACGAGACGATAAATCCTATATATTTCAAACTTTGCATTTATATTCTTTGTATTATTCTACTAGGGGAAAATATAGCTGTAACAAAGCAAGAACTTGGGACAAAAACTATCGAGTTGATTTTTTTGGAAATATTAATTATGGTGTATCAAATAAAACTAGAAGTTATTCTGATTACGAATATGTATGTTTATTTGACGTAAAAATGAATTCGTTGTCGCTAGGTCAAATTTAATATGTAAGACATCATGTACCCCTACACTAACTTGGAACTCGGTCTGATCTACAAATCTCAAAAAAATATTTTTTAGTTTTGAAATTAAATTACAGTGCGAAATCATATATTATAGTTTTGTGTATAATAAATACAACTTCATTTAACCCCACAATGAGAAATGCGTAGCGTGTAAGTTTTAAAAGTAGTTTTTGTGAGATGTGAGACAAAGAATTCAATTAAAAAGATGGATTGGATTTTCCTTGATTTATGTTTATTAGGTTCCGTAGATAAACCAAGGACCCTTATAATCACGCGCGTGTCTGTCTGGCAGTACAATTTAAACTGCCACCTACAAGACTTCGATTTTATAAAAATAACTGTTCCTATATGCCTACGGACATTATGACATAAAATTAATGTGTTTTTGACACCGAACAAACAAAAGACAGATAGATATAATTGAAAAAAAAAAAAACTATTTTTTGGGGGTTTAAGAGATTTTTTGGGATTTAAGAGATTTTTGGGGTTTAAGTGATTTTTTGGAGTATACAAATGGCTATACCTGCGAAAAAATATTAATTAAACTATTTTGACCCATGAAATAACTTCATATATGTGGGAAAGGAACAAGCAATACTAACATCAAAATTTCAATATACTAGACTAATAATACGAATTCAAACTTAAAGATTTAAAAATGCTTTTAGTGTTTAAAACAATAGGGTGGACTTTGCTATCAAATAAAAATTTCGCACACGACTAAAATATTTGAATAATTAATAGTATACAGTAAAACATCTAAATACTGGCGTATTCTCTATTAGTAAATCTCATTAGGTCTACTTATAAACAAAAACTATTAATCGAAACGAGAATATATGGCTGGACTACCAAAATAATGAACCAATATTAACCACATTTTTGTTTGCCACTGTGTACTGCACTGAGATTTGATGTAGGAAATAAAAACCACATCCTCACTAACATATGTAAGTGTCACTTTGTACTCACGTAACTAGTCATATACCAGAACGTATTTCGTAATATTTTGTATACAATATAAGTGAGAACTTATTTCGATTCACTACATAACAACAAGAGAATCTTTTACTAAAAAAAATGCATTGCTAATTTTTAACGCGTTGTTTCTTTATTTAATAATTACAGATATTTATAAGGGTTCTCTGTAAAAAAAAGTTAGTTTAAAATAAAAATTAATAATTTAATTACCGGTAAAAATAAATTATTTCTCTGTAATAAAAATAATCACCACTATAGTAAAACGTGATGAGAATGGAAAACTAAATCCTCAATGTTGTGTGTATTGTCACTCTAAAATTAAACTTTGTGCGCGCAATGAAATCAATAGAGACTATTTTAAGAAATTAGATCATTTATAAGAGCTACAGGTTTTCTTTTCTTTTTTACCGATACACACGAACAGGTATTTACGGTGAGACAACTTTGATTTGAGTCATTTAGGGGACATTTTAGCAAAATTTGGTGAAAACTTTAGAGTAGATTTATAAAAAATCATAATTTAATGTTTTTGACACTGAAAAGTCGACAGTTAGAAATTATAAAAACTACTTTTGGTCTCAAGGGTCCACAAGATGGATCTGCGAAAAATCTACAGTAAAACCCATCACATATGTGAAGCAGTATAATTAAGACCTAAATTGATGACCTACAATCAAAGAAATAATGTAAATAAAACAAACTCCTAACCACTAAAGTTCAGAACACAGGCAGATAATTAAATGACTCCCAGTAGAGCGTGTGACATGGTTGGTTATTCATCTGTTTGATGCATTGCAAATAACATTATCAATATTAATAAGGGTCCCCCGTGAGGCATGTGTGTAGTTCATGTTTACCTCTCAACTTATAATCAGAAATTTACAGATAATTAAATCATACATAGAGTAGTAGTGGACTCCTGCCGATAGCATTCCTTGATTTCATAACCTAGAAATTGTCGTGGTAATTCCAACTATACACAATTAAGATACTCTGTCCATACACAATTACTTGAGACCTCTCTTTCTCGATAAAGCAATATTTGAGAGACCTGCCTTAACTCAAAAACATAAAATTCCGATTTTCTCTAAATTTTCTAAACAATTTAATTTAATTTTGTTAAAGTCTAGAACCTAAGTATCTAAACAAAAATTGTTGGTGCAGCATCCATAGTTAATTTTTACTTCTCTACTGACATTTTTAGGAAAGAATACTGACATTGTTTAGTATGGGGGGGGGGACTTTAAGAAGGTTTTAGCACCGTGTAACTTATCTAAATTTTACCGAATTTTTGAATGAGTTCTTGACTAGAATGTAAACCAGTGGGGTTGCGATGATTTTAAAAGACGTATGGTGCAAGCTACTATCGAAAGAAAAGTTAAAGGCAATAGATTACTAAGGAATCGTATACAGGGTGGTTGAAACAGGTGTAACAGCTGTTTTATTCGATCCAAATTACAGAGAAACGTTAAATCAAAGATTTTTTAAAGTTAAAACTAGAGGTATTACCAAATTGTTTATATCATCAGCCTTTTTTCCAACATGATGTCCAGTTCGTGATTTTCTAATAGGAACCGTAATTCGCATATTTCAGTTGATCAAAACGTCATCTTCAGGATAGTGTTCTTTATCAATTATGGGTTCAAATTTTGCATTTTGTTCTTGTTTTTGTAAATTCAAGAACAACTGAATAAAATCGTTTCTATTTATAATTTTAGATATAACGCATTGTTTTAAGATTGTTTTATTCTTTGGTATTTTTTCTATATCTCCAATCATTTTAGTAGCTACAGGCACTTACATTTTTCAAAAACTCGTAAATTCCAGACAATTTTTTTATTTTTCAAAGTCAAATTCAGGTGAAATTTCACTAGGGGTTAAAACTCGTGATACCAGTACTTTGATTTTTATTTGTTCTGAAGGCTGAAAAATAACACAATAATTATTGATAGAATATAAAAGTCATAATTTTCGGGTAATTGTCTTGTCTGAACATCGACTGACTTAAAATAGTTTTTAATACTGGATGTTCATCCACTAACCCATATGAATAAGATCTTATAGCTGAAATAATTGTAATCTTTAAATGCATTAAATTTATCACAAGATGTAATAATAAAGAGCTGGTGTAAGCCAGTGGGTTTTAACAACCGTAAACATCTTTAGTTGTTACATCTTGGAGCCAAGAAGGTGCGTGTAATCTGAAGATGATGACTTAGTTGTTGAGACGTTATCTTGAACAAATTAGTAATTATTGTGGAAAATGTATTTCATTTAGTGAAGACTCTGATTATTGGCGCTCTCAATGAGGAAGTCTTTTCTTTACAGCACAACTAGTTCATTTACTTGTATTCTAAAAATATAAATTTATTTTGCAAATAACTTTTTTTCAGTAAACTGTCAAAATCTAACATATCAATTAGAATACTTTCCCTAGTTAAATTACATGTGAAAAGTTCCATACAATTTGCAATGATTGACATCAATAAAGCAGGGTCCATGAAAGATCGCGTTCTGAGAAACTATTATAGAATTGCCAATACTTGACAGGTTTACCGCTTACAGTTGCTATGACAACAAACAATAATTTATCATTAGAGGTGTAGGTGTGAGTTCGCAGTATTTCAGGATGGAAATACCCCCGTGGAAATAAATTCCTGTGCACATAACTCTCTTCGTGGCGAGAACGCTATAAACGAATTCCTGAACTTTGCATTCTTGTTGAATAGTTTATCTAATACCGAGTCAGTTTTCATACACGATAATTAAAGTTTTAGGTTTTGTAGGTGATTCAGAGAGAAAGCGGTTCATTTCTTCGGAAATCCCACCATCAGGAATGCATATTTTACCCCCCCCCTCTCTCTCTCTCTCTCTCTCTCTCTCTCTGTCTCTGTCTCTGTCTCTCTCTCTCTCTCTCTCTCTCTCTCTCTCTCTCTCTCTCTCTCTCTCTCTCTCTCTCTCTCTCTCTCTCTCTCTCTCTCTCTCTCTCTCTCTCTCTCTCTCTCTCTCTCTCTCTCTCTCTCTCTCTCTCTCTCTCTCTCTCTCTCTCTCTCTCTCTCTCTCTCTCTCTCTCTCACACACACACACATATCTTGGCACTATTTTAACTCATCGTACGTATATAGTGCAATAATGTACACCCAATAATAATTAAACTTTTAAAGAAACTAATGTTTTTTTCGGCCGCTTTCTAAAGGTTACACTTCCTTCGTTGTTAATACGTTACTGTGTGTGTTACTAAATGTAATTTTTGTCTGATTTTGCTTAAATTTGGAATGTAAGCACGGTTTTCCCAAACCATTAGACTTAAATGAATTTTTTTACAACCTTAACCTCAATGTTGTTCAAGTGTTTAAAAATCTGCATTTAAAAATCCACACATTTATTTTCTACAATAAAAAAAGTACGAGATTTATTACTAATTACACAAGAAATATTAAAAACAGCTATAGATATCAAAATGTTAATAGAATAAAGGTCGAATTGGGGTTAGTTATTTTTTACTATTCATTGCATATGATTTAAAAAAAGTTTATAACAATTCAAAATGGAGGAGATTTAAAATTACGTTTCGGCAATTCCTTCCTGTGCAGAATCTAGATGAGCCGGCAAAATAGGTCATATATACTGTATGTTGATGACATGGTCGAAGGTCAGAAACCTAAAGGACAAAATGAACTTCGTATCTTAACCATTGAGCAAAGTACGTCAACCTAAAAAAATAATTAAACTTCAAAATGTGGACATTTTGTTGATAATGTTTTATCCACGTCGTATAACATCCCACAATAGATCATTTTGTACAAAAAAAACTATGGAAAATGAGACAATTGTTAAAAAAACAACCTAAACATTAGAAAATATGTACTAGTAATAATATCTAAGATAATTGGAGTTGTAATTAAATTCAATAAGTAAAATAGATTTAATATTTGTGTAATATGATAAAAAACAAGCCGACATCATGGTACTTACCCAGCGTTACATACAATGTAATGCAAACAGTTGCTCTGCATGCATACAGAGCCCATATATTGGATTCTTTTCCTTCTAGGAATGTTAAATTGTATTGTTCTACCCAGTATAGGCGAAGTTTGTGTAAAACAGTTGTTACATAGGTTTTCTGAACTTCCTAATTGCGTATATTACTACTTTCTTGATGTAGGCTACATCATATCAGGTCTCGTGTAGATGTGTGTTTATTAAATGTCTTTACTCGCTTCTCGTGTTGTTGACTGGATTTAGCAGGCCTCGTGGCGGTGACTTGGCCATCCCAGATCTCGTAACTATATGCATATCATATTTTCTGAGAGACCATTGTTCGAAAGTTTTACAATAACTTCACTATTTGTCATCGTAGAGAGGTGGGGTTGGTTCAATAGGGTTTCACTATAAACACATTACAGTCAATTATACGAAATTCATATCTTATCAAACGGACGGATGGAATGTTGAAAACTACTTTTTGGTTTCTTGACGCCATGAACATCAGCCAAATAACAGAGGTCGAATTTTTTTAGGATTATTAAATTTAACCTAACCTAACCTAACCTAACCTTTGTATAGATAAAATGGTCTCCAAAAGATATCTTATTGATACAATTTTTTTTATATAACTGTTGATCAGTTTAAGTTATTACCAAGGTCGAGTTGGTAAACTAATTATATATAAAAGAAAATAATTTGATTAATTTATAGTAGAAACAATGCGTTGTATCAAATACCTCCACAACAACAAACATGGCGGTTCAGTGGAGGAATACTCTCACGTGCAGTGCATTGAACCTTGGACACGACATAGTCAGTCCAGGACATTTGTAGGCGGTGTCCGTCCAACGCTCGCTTTCATTTAGATATTTGTCAAAACCAAATGTTTCGCTCTATGAACCTTGACAGAATTTAAGAAAACTGGTAACTTGAAAACGTGGCATCGATGGATGAATTTGGTTTGAGGTTGATTCGAGCGTGGAATACCGAGGTGGTAATGTTTTGGAAATATCGAGGTATTACTACTTTCTACCTTAAATTGTTATTTCATGCGAGTCATTTAAATATTTTATCAGGGAATTTTAGAAGGAAATACTAGGCTTGCAGTTGATATTCTCGTATGATTTATTAAAAAAAATTAAACTTTGATAAGAACGGACAGGAAATTTCTTTTCTTTAACCAGCTGTCGGAAGTTCATTTAAATATTTTTATTTAACTCCATATGTAGGTTATATTATTTCAATTTTAAAACTGCTGTAAATATTGGTTATGTGACAATTCCACTATTCGTAAGTTAAAGGTAAACAGTAAGAATTGATTTGTTCCTTAAGTCAAATCTTTCGGTAGCACTCGAGTTCGGCACCAAATCTGACCATCGGCAAAAGTTGTTCAGGCGTTATTAATTCCACACTCAAGTTCGACACCAGGGCAGTTTACAGGGAGAGCGGAGAGGTTCCCCGTAACCTAACCATTGGTACTTAGGAATCTAGTAGGTTTTTTCTGCTACAAATCAATTAATTTTTAATAACTTGAAAATCATAGTACATTGCGTGCAAAGTTTCATAATTGCATTTGTTAGGAGTTCTGAAGTAAAAAACGCTTAGAGAAAAACATCTGGATATAAAATACACGTAAACATGGTTAACGCGAACTTCTGTTGAGTTTGTCTCGGGTAGCGTCAGAGGGCTTGTGAAGGTCCCCCCGTGGATGAGAGAGCGAGCTAATGGAAAGGGGCAGTAGTCGAGAGAGTGATTAGTGAGAGGGAGGGTTGAAGGAGGAGGGGTGTAAGTGGAATGGGTAAGAGGGATGGCTGGTACCAAACTCGAATGTGTCATGGCGGCCGCTGAAGGGTCCGGTGCCGAACTCGAGTGTTTTTTTAAATAAAATTTAACTGTTGCTGCCGAACTCAAGAACTCCGAATCTTTCTAGTCAACACCGAAGCGGGGGTTCTCGGTGTTGTGCGCTTTTTTCGCGTGTCGAATTTTGTTTCCTCAAGGGTGAACACTTGTTTCACCCTCGTTAAACATCAACCTGGCGGGGTGTGCGATTTTTTCACTAAATTTCAGTTGTAAGCTTTTTTCGCGACACCCTTTGTTTATCTCTTGTTATGACCCTCCTTCATATTGAATCTCTCGTCGAACCAAGGATCCTTTCATTACACTCTCTCTCTCACAATTATTAAGATAACAGCCAGCTACAGTCTGTACTCGGAGATTGTCTTTTTTCCCGACAACTCTCAGGTTGTATCCCTGTTTTTAGCTTATTACAGTTTATGGAATTAAGAAGACAGAACTCTAATGAGACACTTTATTCTCTAACCCAAGAAATCAACCGTAGCAATTCATTGTCAGTTTACAATGTATAATGGAAAACATGCTTATATACAATGTCAATTTTTATCACTAACCTACAATATAAATCCACTTTATTATTTATCTAACTAAATATGTTTGAAAAAATAAATATTGTATAACAAAGATTAAAATAATCCCAGTAATTAGTAGGCCTACTGCGAGTAATTAATTTTATATATCCAGGCTTATACATCGATGGGTTAATGCCGTTTCTGGCATTGTTTTAAAAACGTTATTGAATTCAATTATTAACAAAACATTACTGTCCAACATATGCTCAGAACATACCACGAGAAGTGCGATAACAGAGTTTTTTTTTCAACACTGTGATATCATAGGAACTAAGTACGTTGTCTTTTGACGTAATATAATTAAAAGTTCAAAAGTTTTTCAAGAGATATATCAATATTTATACCACTGAACTCAGGGTTAAAAAACTATGTTAAATCATG
This sequence comes from Aphrophora alni, assembly GCA_963513935.1. NCBI lineage: Eukaryota > Metazoa > Arthropoda > Insecta > Hemiptera > Aphrophoridae > Aphrophora > Aphrophora alni. The sequence goes on along the minus strand of OY740775.1, from coordinate 60,886,542 downwards.
TATCAAAACACTGTGTTGCTTACAAAAAATTGCCTCAAATTCAATATGGCGGATTCAAGATGGCGGCCGAACATTTTAACAGATCTCAAAACGTAGTGTAAGTATACATAAAATTCATTTAGTCCGAAATCGATAGGATAAAAACTGTGGGGGAAATGGGGGGGGGAGACGTTATGTTCAATCTTTGGGATTGCCACGACTCATTTCTAAGGGGCAGTAGCGTCGAGTTGTAAGAGAACAAGAGTTGGTCAGATAGGGATCTAACACAAAACAACATAAAAAGGTGTTGATCTAGCTAGGACCTCTCGGGATTGCCAATACCGTATTCACTAAAGTGAGCCCCTGAGGGTTTATTAATGTCCGTTTTTGTAAAACTGTGATTACACCAATTATTTAATTAAGCCAAGCAAAGAAATGAAGAAGCACTTCCCATGGTCTGGTGAAAAAAACCGGCCAGCCTAAGATGAGGCGTATATTAAAGGTCTCTGCTAGAGCTTCCGTCGTTCCGGATATCACTCCTGGAGACTTGAAAATCTTAATTTTTATGAATATCCACGTGGAAGAGAATATTTTAACGATATGTGAAAAGACGGAAAAAGTCACAGATGCCTCAGTTAAAGGCAGATAAACATTCGTAATATTACCTTGTCCGAATTTGTAATTTTTTTATTGTAGGGCTATTGCATGTAAAGGAACGTTTTGTGTGTGTAATATTATTGGAAAATATTGATAATTTATAAAGTGATTACTTCAAATTTTGACCTTATCAGCTTACAAAAAAACTCTTATAACAAAAACTTTACGAAAATACGGGTGTTATCAAAATACTCGTCTTAATCTTATCACTTATTTGGCCTTGATTGACTCTACCCAGAATACTTAACATGACTTCCTGGAATACTTACAATTCAATTATTATAAATAAATTATTATCCAACAGGCCAAGTCACCAGTGGAAAATAGATTTTTTGTTTTAAGCGAGAAATGTCAACGTACGACGAGAGGCCTAATGTTTACTCTGTAGCATGCACAAATGTTGATCTTAGCTCATTATTATTGGTATAGTTTATTAGGATATTAGCCTTCATTTGTGTATGTAAAAATAAATTGTCGACGTTTCGCGAGTTTAGATCAAATTTCGTTATCAAGTGACAAAGATGAAATGTAGCCAAGGATTATGATGGAAACTGGTCTAGTAGCCTAGAGTTAGTAGATCATGTAGCTTGTACGTGATAACCAATGTGTACGTTTATAGAATATGTGTGTGCATTTAGATTTATATAGAGATTGGACTCCTTTTTTTTTAAAGTTTTTTTTTCCTTTCTTTCCGCTCTATCAGCGTTAATTATTTAAGTTTATGATGGTAATCTCCAAACCGGGCTAATTTTTTGGGTAACTTTTCATTTTGTATTACTTTCTTACTGAACATTTAATGTTTTAATAGTGTGGGACCCATGTTACTCCCACTAGACTTAGATTTTAAACTCAATGAACATCTACTGAAATATGTCGGTATGAGTTTTGCGATGTTCCATTGTGGTAAAGAAAGTCCATTGAAGTAACATGGATTTCACACAATTAAAATATTAAATTTGCAGTATTCAAAAAAAGTCAAATTTTTAGATTTACTTTGGGTTTTTGTGAATAACTGGAGATAGGTGAAATATATCAAGACAATATTTATACCACTGAACTCAGTGTTAAAAAACGTTGTTAAATCATGCATCAAGACACTGTGTTCTTTTAAAAAAAATTACTCAAATTCAATATGGCGGCCGAAAATTATAACACATCACAAAACGTAGTTTAAGTATACATAAATTTCTTTTAGTCTGAAATTTATATGTTAAAACTTGTGGTGAAAATGTGGGGGGGGGGAGATGTTATGTTCAATCTGAATATTTATACGTAAATAAAGTAGAGCTTCGCATTCCAGAACAATATAAAATAGTCGTAAGCTACCGATTTCGTTCAATTTTTTAGGAAGTGTAAAGATTGATAACTCAAATAAATGTTGTAAGCTCCAAATAAAATAAAATTTGAATAATTGTCAAATAATAAAAGCGTACTTTGGCACTGTCGTCGATTTACGACTAGGGCAAGTTTACGACGAAAGTGAGGAAAATTTAGGCTTTATTTAAATAGCGAGAAAAAAATAGTATAAATCAGGTATCCAATTGTATTTTTTTCAACTAGCTAATTGACATTTGTATGAAGAATAATTATTTTTAGGTTATTATTTATTTTGTAGGTGGGTTTGTTAGAAAATAATGCACAGTCTTTTACGTCTTTAGTATTTATAATTTGTATGATACTAAAAATAAAGTATCCATTCATCCAATGAAAACAAAGAGAGTAACGCGAGAATGTTTGCACCACATTTGTGCTTCAATTTATCAACATTAGGTCAGCTGTGATTAAGCATTGTTTTAATTTGACTTTTACCGGTCGAGTTTTAAGTATGCACGATGAATCGTTTTGATCTCATTCCCACAGAGTTGCCGAACATTCAAACAGGTTCAAGCCACGCTTTCATTATTATTTATGTGTTTTAATTTCGTATCAAATGTGCATGTGTTGAAATAATACCAAGGCTAAGTGTAATCATAGATACGCTACAGATAATCATCTGTGGAAGATATATGTAGCGAAATTAGTTTTGAATTCTGATCGTGTTGATTACGACCTTAATCTTGGATTCAAGGACCTGTAGAATCTTATTTCTGGTTTTACGATGGAGAAGATCACGTCTGTGATTGATCTGTATCTCATTTAGTTAAGATTAATTTTACTCTAAGCTGACTATAGTGAGTGTAGGCGTGGACATTCCTATCTGGATCTACATATTTTCCACTTAGTCTTGGGGTAAATCCGTATTTTTAATTTTCCTTTCTTGACCAACTCTTATTCTTTTCCGACCTGGCGATATTAGAGCATTCAAGAGCTATATGATGTTCTATTCTTCCTTTTTACTCACCCAGTATAGGAAGTAAGGTTGGTACTTGTAAAAAAATTGACATATGTTATTTGAGTGGTTTTCATATTTACTGCTCTCAGAAACCAAAACAAATCTGTTCCGACTTTGTCTTCTATACGTAAGCACGATAGCCGAAACAAAAAAGGAACATTAAAATAGGTATAGGGAACTATAGTGTGTTCTATTGAAATTCAGAAAAATCGAATTTAAAATGTCAAAATGGTGGCCATTGTAAACAGTTTTTTTGTATCTCAAGTGTCATTCAACTTAAAACCACTAAATCAAATTAAAATTTGCAGATTGCGATTCGAAATGTAATGATACCAACGTCACCACTCTACTGTGACATATAGCGAAGTTATTGTCAAACATTTAATTTAGAACACCGACTTCCCTCCCCCTCCCCCCAATGATATTCTTATACTTACGAGTTATAATGGAGCTGAGTCACCGATTTGAGCGTAGCGAGTGGATGTTCATTCCTATATGTCCGCCAAGGTCACCGCACTGAAACGATCGAAGCGATTGAAGACTGTTAAATATATACACATCTACCCGACATCAAGACAGTAGTGATATACACAATCATTAGGTTCAGAAAACATGTGAAATAATTGTTTTAAACAAACGTAACCTATTGGGTAGAACTCATTGATCCACCAATGCGATTTAAATTGTTTTACGAAGCCCACCAAACCAACTTTTGGGCGTTGAATTTTATAGAATCTATTTATATTACATTGTATGATGGGGCTGGGTAAATACCATGATAACGCCCATCAAATTGTTTATTCCTCGTGGGATAGATTAGAAATTAACTGTTTCTAATAAGGGTTATTGTTAAAATGTCTTGCCTAACTTCTGGAGGTGTTAAGGGATATCAAAACAAACACCATTTTATAAAAAACGTAATAAATATTTTTTCATTGTCCGACTTTTAACGTTAAAGACAATACAAAATATACGGCTTCAGAACGGATTGCAATAACAAGCAAAAAAGTTAAAAAGTATTATCCATTACAAATGGAAAACTCAATATTTGTCATTGTAAAGAATTTGAATTAAAATCTGCAAATGTTTTACTGATTTGTTGTGTTATAAGTTGAATAACACTATATATATATATACATATATTTAGTGTTATTATTATTATTATTTTGTATTACATTAAAACTAGTCTTACAGACTAACCATTAATTTGTTTCTGGAATGTATTACATATCATAGAGATCACCCAATAGTGACAAAAAATTGTTCTATTATACTATATTCTATTCACGGATACACTGTGCACCACACAATTAAACCAACTCAAAAGGTTTCGTTCTCTTCAGTCTTCTGATCAGATTACAGTTGTCAAGAAGTTGGACTGCCTCTGCATTTACGTGTCGTTTCAAACGAGATTCATGCTTTGTAGCAAACCTTTTTATTACACTAAAAACATCTGGAATTCCAAGATCCCGATGTAGGTCGATGTTTCGTACTTCCCAGGAGCCAATATAGCTGTCCATATTTGACTTTCAGTTCTGTTATTTTCTTTCTAACATGTTCCTTCCATTTCAACTTGGTGTCCAATGTCATACCCAGGTACTTTGCTGTATTTTCACAGGGAAGTTCAACTTCATTTAATTTCACTAAAGGATGATTCTTTATATTTCTATTTGTGAAATTGATGTGTACCGATTTCATCTCATTTAACTTAATTTTCCACTTTTTAGTCCAGCGATAGATATGATCACTTGCTTGCTGAACTTTAATGGTAGCTACTAAATATATGAACAAACAAAAAAACTATTAAAAAGACCACTATTTTGATGTTAATTCGATTTTTATTAATTTATATTGTGTTTTCTATATGGGCACATTACACTGCCACAAATTTAAGGTTCATATCTTAATATTTTGTGGCTATTATCGTGCTTAAGTTCAGACAACAACAACTAAAGGGTGGCCTGCTGAAACAAAATTTTATTGATGTCATGAAACGTGTCAAAAAGTCAAAATTTAAGGTCCTAAATTTTCGTTTAAACACTTACCCTGTATTGTATACTGAATGTCAAAAATGAACGTTCAAACGATAGTCCTACATCCATGACTATAAGAACTATCCGTTGGTGTTTTACAATTTTTAATTAACTATAATTAGTACACCTCCATAATTGCAATGGTCTATCTAAACCATAAAGAACTTAATACTTTAACAATGATTCAAAAGTATGTTCTTACCATTGTACTTTTAGAACTAGTGTAACAAATGTTTTAACACATCAAAGTATTATCAGAGCTATGAATATAACGTAGTTTACATCTGTGTTAATTATTTGAACAGCTGATTCCAATTTATTATTTACTTAAATCTGAGGTTATGTTTACTTTATTGCTCTGAATGAATTCACAGAATCTCTGCTCTAGTTTTCTAAGAAAATGCAAAACTTCTTGTAAGGGTAATTTAGGGAATCGTCGATGAAGAAGTATGACTTGTAGTTAGTAGTACCTAGTTATAATAGAAAAAACTTAATTAAGGAGACATTGTTTTCGAGGGTGAATATTATTAGTAGTTTAATTATATTTTATAGATTGGTGTGTGAAAAAGTAAATGGTTTTTTTTATATCGTTTATTTAAACTAATAATGGAACATTTTTTCAGTTGGCTGTAGTAGTAGTAGTAATAATAATGTGGGGATGAAATATACTGAACCTCTAGGGTTCTATTGTACCCCATACTTCTTCTAACACGGAGAACTCCCGTCTATAAAACCCCTTTAACCTCAACTCTTTTTGGAAGTGCAGCACATGATAGGGTTCAAGGGTAGGTATGTTTTCTGCATCAATTTAGTATTCTCCCAGACTTTTAGACTTGTTGGTGCATTATTGCACCGCATTCGACTGATAAATGATGTAGGTTCTCCTCCCCCTCTTGATAGAATCTGCAGGTCGCATCATTTTCTATTCCAATCCTTCTAAAGTGTTCTCTAAGTCTACAATGTCCTGATAGAAACCCTGTCAGAGTTTTCCGTTTATCTCTTTCTAATTCATGCTCTCGATCTTCTCCTGTTATATTTTACAAGGAGTTCGTTCGCCAGTTTCAGCTCTGGTATTCTTTCTTACAGCATTATTTTACTCTTTGTTTATCTGCTCGTTTGGTGACCTCGACAAATCGCCAATTACACTGAATGAAATATTAGAAGCTTAAGTAGGTTCTAGAAATGAAGGAACTGCTGATAAATTGAAACGACCTCCATTTTGAAATTTTGCGACCATTTCTTTCTAACTTAACAATACTAAAATTTAGTTTACATTATTTTACTAATATTCCTAATAATATATCTATTGCTGTTGATAAATTTTTAATTTTGAGATTTTAACAATTTGTTGTATATAACTGTTTATTATGTCACTTACCGAAAGCAATCCTTTTGAAGTTTTCTTCAAATTAAATTCTTAATTTCACAACACGTGTTTCGGACATTATTCGTCCATCTTCAGATATTAAAAACACAAAATTACAAACATTCAACACGAAAAAACAACAATACAACAACATTCATAACACTTGTGCGCAAATTATATTTGTTTTTCAATCACCTGACGATAGACGAATGTCCGAAACACGTGTTGTGAAATTAAGAATTTAATTAGAAGAAAACTTCAAAAGGATTACTGGCGGAAATTGACAATAAATAGTAATTTGCTAAAGATATCCAGTTTGCTCTAGATTACTAATTATAATTTTTTTAAATAGTAAAATAATAGATTTACTAAAATTAAAATTACTAAAATGAAATATATCCGGGTATTTATATGACTTAATGTAACAGGTCTTAAAAGTAACAACTTGTTCTCTAATAATATTTTTTTCTACACTTGAAAAACAGCTACCATTTAGAAAATTAATTAATTAATTTCATTAACGATCTTGTTCAGTGATTCGTAAAACCGAGCTTACGTATCAAATTTGAGAAAAAGCAAACCAACATGTGACCTTTAGAGCGTTTACTAGTTCATAACCAAAGATATATATCTTCAAATTAGTATCTTTATAAATATCAAACAATTTTTAAATTTGATATACCGAGTCTTTCAAAAGTAGTTAAAACTTTAATTGACTATACATTATTTGTTTTTCAACATAGAACAAAATAAAGTACATAAATTCCTTTCACATTAAATGGTATCTAATAAAAAAACTAAATTAAGCCAAATTTTTACTTGTTAGGGTTATTAAGACAGGGGTTCCAAGTGGCGTTTTCTTTCTGGAGAAGCACTTGTCTTTCCTCTATACACTATGCGCGGCATTTCTTAACGTGTTGACATTTATCTCAGCTACGTTTTGAATAATTGCTTCTTTCAGTTCTTTAAACTCTTACGATTGAATGTCTTCCTGGCCCCTTGGTGTCTCCAACGGACCAGGTAGTTTCAAACTTCTTAAGAATCTTTTAATACGCGATTACGCTTCATCGTCTGTCCCTCAAACCGTTGCGAGTACGAACTCGGCTGATAAACACCGTTCACATTCATAATAACACTGAATCAATGCTATATTTGTTTATAAAGATAAAGTCATGACGAAAAAAACAAATCAATCAATTAATTGTAAACTAATACAAGTTATCACCTACTAATTTCCTGTTTGAAATGATAAAACTCGTTGCTATGGTAACAAATAAATAGGAATGAAAATAACAACTGTGATGTTTTAATAAATCTTAATTCTATCAGGATATAATAGTTTTTTCGAGTATTGAAAAATAAATAAATAAACCACATAAATTTAAAGTCCTAATTTAATTATGAAAAACCCGGTATTTGTAAAAAATGAAAGTGAAAATAATAATTAAAAAAGAAATTCTTTTATTTAATATATATTTTTTTTTATTATTAATTCAATATTACAACTGAGTATGTACCCATCTAGCAATTTACACTTCATACTTTTTACACTTGTAAGGGATATGACCCAATGGTTATTCCCTATCACTCTAGTTCATCAGATCTGTAGGCTTGGTCCTCTTCAGTCTTCTCACCACCCGAGTGACATCCAACAGTCCCTGTATCTCATGGTGTTCATGTTGAATGATGCGTTGTTTATGCTTCCTTGCCTGTTTTTTTATTTCATCACTGACTAGGTCAATCTGCAGGTCCCTATGAAAATTATCGTTCCTGATGTACCAGGGTGCATCCACTATACATCTAAGCACTTTATTTTGAAACACTTGGATGATATTTACATTTGTCTTTCTAGTGCAGCCCCATAGCTGAATTCCGTAGATCCACACTGGTCTTAAGACCTGCTTATAAATCAATAGCTTGTTGTGTATTGACAGTTGTGATTGTCTTCCAAGCAGCCAATACATTTTCCTGAACTTCAAGTTTAGTTCTTGTTTTTTCTTTTTGACATGCTCTTTCCATTTGAGTTTTACATCCAGTGTCATTCCCAGGTACTTAGCCGAATTAGCATAGGGAACTGGAACAGAATTTATTAAAATTGGGACCCGATGATTGGACTTGCTGTTTGTGAAGTTAACATTGACTGACTTTGCTTCGTTAAGACCAATTCGCCATTTTTTGGTCCATTTACACACCTCATCGGTGGCCCTCTGGAGCTTTGGTTTATTTAAAAATTCTTCGTCATATTTTCAAAATGAATAATTAAAGAAATGGAGTTTCCGTATACCTATATAATGTTTTCAATTTCTTTTATATAAGTTATGCAGTACTTATATATTCTTGAAATATAAATTTGCCAAACGGCTTCACCAAAAGTGTAACTTATATAAGTTTGTCAGTTATAGTTTATAACCAAGGAGTTTTGTGTACGTGTAACAACTGAAGATTATAAGTTAGACATCGAAACGTGGTCTGGAATAAAGTGATTATTATAGAAAAATGTGTTTTCTTTCATTTTGTGAAATAAATAACTAATAGACATAAACTAACTAAATAAGTATAAATATACGACAAAAATAAGTACGGATATTTCACTGAATATAGTAACATCAAGTTGTGGTGTATGTACAACAAGTAAACAAATTGAAATATATATTTATATATGCTTACAGTTAATTGTAATTGTTGCCAATTTTCTGGGTAGGATCGGTGAGGATTTCATGGTTACGTGTTAAGATTTTATGATTGATCTAAAATTTTTATATAAGAAATTAATTAATACTACTACAGTTTTAGTTTTCATAATTTTCACAATGAAAGATGAACCTACATTAAAATAAATGAAGTTATTCAAGTAGGACGGAAATTCATAATACATATTAAGATACACCCTTCTCACTACTACAAGTATATTTTATTCCGTAATGTTTTAAAAATTGTTACACAACTTGTATATATTATTAAGTATATCTTACTTTAAAAATACTATATCTGAATTAATTTGTATTTTGAATTTCAGGTAAGAATGCTGCTTGTATACCTATTTCAATATTGTAAGTACAGTGCATGTTTTAGCTTAGTGTGTAGTTGACGCTTGCGTAGTACATAGAACACCCCACCACTAATTACTTACTCGCCAGTGTACATTTTGTAGATATTGAAAATAAACCATTTACGTGTAATTATTGAAATGTTCATATATTTGCATACAATTTAGATCATTTTTAAATATATATTTAAATGTAGCTTCAAGTAAAGCTCATCGTGAAAGTAAATAGTGTTTTACAGAACAATTTAGGTTAGGTTGGCCTGCTCTTATTTAAATATTTAAAATATTATGTTTGACATTAAAGAGTTTTATTATATAAATACAAAAATTGTATTAATTTATTTAAATAAAATTATTTAATATATCTAGCTTGTCCTAGATACTAAATGTGTAGGTTAAAAACGTCAAACTACCTTGTTTAAAAATGTACAAATCTACGCATGCGCAGGTTATGTAAGGATGGAACTGTGTACTGTATTATTAGGTCATTTCATTTAAGATAATAGTAGTCTTTGTTGCAAGATAATGGTGAAAAATATCCATATTAAATTAGAAAGTGAATTAATAGTTTTAACGGAATATTGTGGGAACCTCTTAGGTGAATATGGTAGAAATCACAAGTTTATATTATATATTTTAATTCATTAATTTACGTTGTGATTAAATACAGAGTGATTAGCTTAAATGAGGCCCGGAACTCTTGAAGATGATTCAATTTCAAAACATCATTTTCCATAGTTTTGGTCTTGTTCATTGAGTAATGCATTAAAAAAGCGTACTACCGTACAAGAACTGGTGTTTATTGTCGAAAACTTCAGTAAATATAGATCTTATATTCAGAGATGCATTTCTTGTAAAGTTTGGTAACAAACTCCAGTGAAAAGTGTTTTTCAGAAACGTATTAAAAAATTTCGGAAATTGCCTTGGTAACGGTCAAAAAACATGAATTGAACAAATCTGTTTTAGCAGAACAAAAGTTACAAGACATCAGTTCTAGTAAACCCTTCTGGTAAAATTAAGTAGTCAGACTATTGTTTTAGACGGTTCAGACTTTACTGTTGTAAGGAAAGTTCTTAAATTGTACCCGTACAAAATGGAAGTTATTTATGAATTAACTCATCTTGATTATGATAAAAACCTTTCCTTAAGGTTTATGTACAGTCCCGGAACTTTATTATACCCGATATATATATTTTTTGAGGGATTCTATACATAGTTTCTAATCCACTGGTTAAAGCAACTGCCTGTTGTCGCAAAAAGAATCTGAAAGTGGGAGAAATAAAGTCGCTATCTTGCGTGACGCCAAAACAGTCGCTTTATTTTTCCAAGATTCCTTAGAAATGTTTTGCTACTATGCGTCACTTGAAACAAATTTTGACGACCAAAACATGTGTGTACAAATGACACAACAACTAAAGTTGTAAAAGATTGGAGTTGAGACAGTATATCGGATTGGAGAGGGGATATCCCTCCATTTCCCCTTACCGCCTGTCTTCCTACATGGCGTGCCCTGTAACAACAGCCACTGCCAACATTAGCGCAGTGACGTGACTGACTCTCATGCAATATTCATACATCGCTACCGGAAACACAAACATTTTGAAAGTTTGTAACTAAACTTACTGTTGTGTTGCGTGCAAGTGAAACTAGAGTCAGTCCAACTTGGATTTCACTATAAGATTACGTTATTATTTAGATAATAGTCAATTGAATTGTAAAGAGGTTAGAACGACAGTAAAGTTGACACGCAAAGTTTGTGTTTTATATTTAGAGATTTTACTTTCTCAATCTTACGTAGATATGGGAGGGGAAGTTGATGTTGCTTAATGGTAAAAATATAAACAATTTTTGTTTTGTTTTTGGTTCGTTTGTTTTTTGGAGACCGTGCTTCTACAGCCAAAACAGGTGGACAGATTTTTGATAACATTTGATATATATATATATAAATATATTTTTATTGACGATGGTTTACACCTTTTTTTGAATAAAAACAATAAATTTTCATTTTCCTGAAATGTTAAATCGATTTTGCTCAAAATTAGTCTCTATGGTCTCCATCACTCCCAAAATACTGGCAGTTCTTGTTCAAAAAGATGAAATGTACAATGGGTGCTCTCGTAAAAATCGAATTATTTTACTATCAGAAGAATAGTTGGTTTTGGTGAAGTATTTATGACGAAGAGTTGGTAAATAGTCCATTGTACAAGTAACCTAAAACCAACATTATTTTAGCTTTGATAATATTCTCAGAATTTACACCCATATGAATCCCTTTAATTCCCTTTATTCATAAATTGTAACATGTAACACATACATATATACAATATACATATGGGTTTACACATACACATATATATTAAACAATACTAGTATTATGAACTTACGGGTGTTCTATTCAATTACCGAGAAATACTTCTTCTATGTAATATAATAAAAGTAATCATGTCTTTATTTCCATCATTAAAATGCATTTTTTTTTCTAATTTTTGTTTGCTTTTGAATTTTTTATAAGAGCAACAGTTTTCCCAGTTATTCGAAATTACAGTTTTTAAATGGCGACCATTTTGAACTAAGCGTTTTTAGACAATTTTTTTGGAAAGGTTTTTCTTTGTTTTAGCGAGCTGAACCCATCAAACATTTTTTCAGATCCATGTTGATTGGAAATAAACCCAGCTTTTTCATTTCTGTACAGTTTTATTTTGTAAAGCATATAACTTTTTAAGTTAGAAGAAACCTAGCTCACACAATATCTATTTAATTGTGTCTCAAATTCACTCTGTCAAGACACAATAATGTGAACACATGGTGTCAGCGAACAACTGATTTTGAAAGGTTTAATCACTATTTGAAGCATTGGACAAGTTTCTAAATTCAACAGTTGCTGAGATCGAAGGATTCAACAGATTTCAACATTACGTCACTGTTTGATTAATTATCGTTGGAACTGTTGAGTGTGGAATTTAGAAATAGAGGTTCAGAAAGTTAGATTAATAGAAATTTGGCTACATTAGTTTTTTTGTAGCTTCCTGTAGTACTAATGATGATAATTTTTTGTTTCCTGTTGCGAGTTGGTATTTATTGATGTTACAAAAATGAAATAGAGAAACAAAAATACGAGTAAATATATACGTATATGTATTATAACGGGTGTTCAAAAAGTCTAGATACCCCAGGATATTTTGATTGCGGATAAGCATACAATGCAGTTCTAGGATTATGTCCTTACTCTAGTTAACAACATTTTAATACACTTAACTGTCACATTTTTGCTACGGGACATTTTGTCCCGCAGAGGAAGTTAACAAAAATCTTCATTTTAAGCATAGGTCGAGTAATACCTCATTTTAAAGGTCTTTGCCAGTAGAACACATTGCTGCAAAACATGAATGGAAAGGAAAAATCCAATCGGAAATAACCTAGTAAGGACATAACTTAGAATTACATTGTTGTAAGTTAATGAGCAAACAAAATATCCTGGGGTATCTAGGCTTTTTGAACACCCGGTATACCCTAATACATTCATTTTGTTTATCAAAATTGTAAAACATACTAAATATGTAACGTCATAAATATAATAGTCAAACTATACTGATCATAATACAAAAACAAAACTTAGAACTTATGTAAATTGAATTCTAAAATCTAAACAAAACAACAATTAAAATAGATTTAATTGTTAAAAAAAAATAATCCACAATAACAAATTAAGAGAGTGAAAGAAACAAAATAAATGTTGCAAAAATATTGCATGAACTTTCTCACTAAATCCAAAACTTTAATCCCTAAACCCAAATAAAAACGAAAAATACAAATATTATAATAGTCTACATTCAGTTTGTTTATTAAAACAGTAAAACTTATTAAAACATATGGCGTCTTAAATATAAATTTTACAGAAAAAAGAAAAAAAATCGTCGAACTACACAGATCATAATACAAAAACCAAACTTAGAACTTATGTTATCCAAATTGTATTCTAAAATCTTCCCATGCTCTTTAGCTGTAGATCACTGCAATATGACTGACAAACATTATTTAAAAACATGTTTTGTAACTTAAGGACCTCAGAATAATCGAAAAAACTCCACATCGAATATTTGACACATCTCCTTCCTACGTAGAAAGTAAAAACTAATAATTTATAAAATGAAAAGTAGTTCCGAGATTAGTTACGACTGTTTCAACCACGTTTTCTCAACAGATGAAGCTCCAGGCTGAGACAGGTGTTCACTCTGGTATGTTTTAATAATAGGTTTTAAAAGTGAGAAATATTTCAGTGGAATTATTTACATTACTGTGATTAATCAAATTACTAATGACTGAGTTTCAGTGTTGGGGTCGTAACGTTAAATTTCCTAATAGCTCATACTAAGGTCCCCCCCCAGAAATGTGATTTATTTGCAGTATATTTGGCTTAAAGTTTATTTCGGGGTATCCTAAATCACTTGCTAAGTACTCGTCTTTCCTGTTTAGGAACAACATTACAAATAATAAAATGTTTTTAAATTATTTTTAAAAATATTTTGTAGATTAACTTAACAATGAATTTTACAGAAATAATAACGTGCCCAAAGTTATTCGGTTAATATTTACTTAGTATACAAAGGGTAAGATTGATAATTTTCAAAAATTTCAACCTCTGCTAAAAAAGTTTATTTTCCCAGATGGTGTCCGTCTGTAAGTAAAATAGCGGCCACAAAAATTAAATTTAAAACCTGAAAGATTTGTATAGGGGACTCATATATTGAATTCACAAATATGGATTTAAAAAATGTCAAAATGGCTACCATTTTAAAAAATTGTTGGTTCATATTTCACATGTTATTCAACTTATAACATAATAAAGTAGATAAAAATTTGAAGATCTACGAAGTCCATAAAGCCTAGCCCACGTCAGTGATTTACACAATTACAAAGTTCAGAAAATCTGTGTAACAATTGTTTTACAAACTTAATCTACCTGATAAGATTCCTTGATCTACCAATACAATTTAACGTTCCCTACAAGGTACAAAAAAACTTTTGGGTATTAAATTTAGTGGAACTCCTTTTATTACATTGTATGATGTGGCTGGAAGTATCATATCTACTTGTTTAGATATTTGTGAAACAGTACAATGTATTAATTTGCAGTTTTTTTTCTGTGTCACCTTGTACTTATGTTTTAAAAGAATAATTGCACAATATTTGTTACTACACAATTGAAGTCTTCGCGGTATTATAAATATTAAACAAAGAACACAATTCGCAATAAATAAAAACGCGGAAGACACTGTCGTTTAATTTAATGCTTTCCACTTACTTTGTCTGATTGATCTATAACATAAATTAGATGGTATACAACTCTCTAAACTGGATTCATGAATGAAGTCACGTGACCTGCGTAGTACTACAGCTGACTGACCAAACCTGTTTGCCTTTTTGCATATATTTTGCATCAACAATACGGAAATCGCATCATTGGCGTCACAATATTTATTCACGGCCATTTCTCATGTTTACGTTTAAAGAATTTGTTTCGTTAAGTTTAAATTTCTCACATTACTGTTTGTAAAATAATAATATAATATTCATCGCTAGCTCATTTGTCTGTACGAGTTAGAGAGAGAAATTATAAGTTTATCTATATATCTATGTAATATGATAAGTATTCTTATCAATTTCTTGGGATTTTATTTTTTCAAAATATCTTTTAAAATGACTAAGAAGTCGAAGCCACGTAGGTTCCAACAGCTGGAAACAAAGAAGGCAAAAACACATAATGATACAAAAGCATTCTCGACTACCCACTCATTCAACAACATATTTCACAGGTATACGTGTTTGTGTTGGTAAGGACATAATAACTAAACAAAATTACAATAAAAAAAACTAGAGTGTTAATTAATGTTAAACACAAGTGACACTTTTAACCTATACAGTTTATAAACAGAAACTTCAAACCAACTCCTTTCAATGGCAACAATGTAATACAAACAGCTGATAATTAAATTCCGACTATCGCTGCATAGAGGTATTCATTTCGTTTTGAGATTGAACCTTAAATAACTGAGTCATTTAAAATAACATTTACTTTTGAAATACCCGATACTTCAATGTTCCACTTTTGTCTACATTTGTAATATACGTAACAATTTAAGTTGAAGAGTTTTACGCCTGAGGAGCGAAACAGTGCGGTAGCAATAATAAAACGAAAAATCAAGAATTGCAGACTTTCTACAACTCATAAACTCCCCTGAACGTAAGTCATATTTTTTAGAAATCGCTATTTAATTTCGGCGATCATTTATTCATTTTCACCAGATATTTTAGACTATAATTTGATTTGTAATTCGGCACTCTAGTTTCGAGTCATAGAAATTAGAGCAAAATTAGTAGATTAGATATTTAATAATTGATATTTTTAATAGCCTCATAGACGATTTTTTTAAAATAATTCTTGAAACTTATTATTTATGAGATACGTAGGTCAGGGCCGTTAAAGATTTAATTTTAGTAAAAAATCATCTATTTCGTAAAAGCCGTTTTATATCTAAAAATTTGGAATTATAAACAAAAGTTTCGATATATGTCAATTTTTCGTCAGTTATTTTGAACGATAATTTTATTTTATTTTCAGTTTGGCGCACGTAGATAATAAGATTTTGAACAACAAAAACCCCTTCATGGACCTTTTTTTTAACAGTAACTTCTGAACAGGCATTTTACGACGATTTCAGTCAATAGGTTTTGTGTGGGGTTTAGGTTAGGTTATATAAGTTATAAAAAGAGCAAAATTGTTACAGCTGATTTTGAGAAAATCGGAATTTTGAGTTTTGGTTTTGATAGCAACTACTACCAAGTTTTAAGTTATCGAAAAAAAAATTCAAAAGACATGATAATATTTCAAAAAATCTCAAAATATATGAAAACACGGTCCACGTCCCAAATTTGATCAAAATCGTTTATTCTTTAGTCTCTAGATGACATATACAGATGACAGACATTCATCCACTGAACCACAGAAACAGAGAGAGTCTAAATATTTTTTTGACCTCAATGGATATATCCGCGAATAATTCAACATTGATATTTTGACCTGTTCTTAACCTTATTTTTATACTACGAATATGGCAGAAAGTATAATTATTTCTCTCTGCTATTTTTTTGTTATTATTTATGTAGGGTTTTGTGGCTATAACGACCACGTGTGTTCTAAGTACAGTAAATATAGATTTAAAAATGTAAAAACGAAGTATAGGAAAAACTATGGATGTTGCTTTAAAATAGTCCTTTTTATAAAATCGCTTTCTGTGTCAATGTTAATCCTTTCATCATAATTGTTTATTGTTCATTTATGAGGAGATTACAATGTAGCAGTTTGGTTATAACAATAATAAGAAATATTCCTGATCAATGATGTTTTTTTTTACTTGTAATTTTTTACACATGTATGTGTCATTAAGCTTCATATTTACTAAAGTTTGATCAAAATCGAGAGAGCCAATTTCGAGAAATTGTGTCTTTTAATGAAAGCACATTTTTTTGTGGAGTTTTGATCTACAATTTATAAAGAAATTGATTAATACGTTTTATTAAGTTTCGTAGAAACTAGATTTGATCATTTTACAAAATATCGTATAAGTCGATTTAAAAAAAAAAAAAAAAAAAAAAAAAAAAACACAAGTTTGTGTTGTTTTTTTGCAGTTAACTTAACTCTAATAATAAATTATTTATAATAAATGTATACGTGTATATATTTGTGTATATAGTATTTATGTTTTTATCAAGTTTAATGTTTTAACGATCTCTACGGAGGGAAAAACTGAAGATGGAGCTACGACTCCGAAACGCGTCTTTGTAATAAGACAAATACAAAGTCACATGACAGTACCACAAAGGTAATAAAAATAATTTATTACTCAATATATAATAAATTATCGCAAAAATTAAAATGAGAAGTCCCATTACATAAGTTCTCTATATTTACGTACTATATTGAGAACGTAAAAAAAAATCGTATTTTCCGAAATTATCTCTTAAAATTTTTGGAAATAGTGTTTTTACATTGTTAAAACTAAGAAACGTTCAACATGAAATATAATCTAGGTCTCATCTACCTACAAAGGTTATTATTATGCCACTTTACCCCCTACACAAATCTAACACCTAATTGATATTAATATTTCACGACTTTGAATGTAATTCTAAACAGATTTAGCAACTTCAAAGTGCCGGACAACGATCATTCTGCCCAGTAAGGTCATCAGGACGTGCCGCTTGATCAGTCACACGAATCGTTTTCACAATACCCACGGCCTCTGTTGGCATTCTTTATCTTTTTTACATCCAATGTCATTTCGCATCATGAGTTCATCTGTAATGTCCTCCGATGCCGTCAACTCTTTTCATTTGGCTTGTTAACTGTTCTTTGTAAAAATATCGGACAATGTATTAAAAAAAGACGCATTCTTTCTTGACCTAGCGTCAAAGTCACTTTGAAACCTTGTAACGTTAAACTGTTCTAGGTCGACCGGAGATATATATAAAAGCTATTATTTGTAATATACCGAGAAGATTGTGTAATGTTACAAAGAATTTTTTGATGAAATTTCCTAATAAATAATTAATGGGTACATTAAATGGGAAAACAATGGGATGGTATTAAAGTGGGTATTCCCGGATTAAGGAGCGGTTGAGATCTTACAGCTTCGAGTTATTACTCATCTTAATGTTTAGCATTGTTTTATTTCAAGTTGTTACACAATATTGTTTGATTTATTTTATTAGCATTACAGTATTTGTGTACAAACTTCTTGAATTGCCTTTAAAATATTTTTTGGAAATAAATTAGATATCGAGTCCAAATTAGGTTTACATGTTATGTAAGTGATATTTTATCAGTGTACCAAAAACCAGGACTTTGTTTTGTATGTTTCAAAAATGGTGCCCGTTTAATTTTTTTAATGCAGAATATATCAAAAATCATTAATTTTATAAAAATTTACAACAAACCAAAATGTTTTCTTTTTTAATGAAAATCAAAATGAGTTTTGTAATTTTTCAGTAGCTTTAAGAATAACCGAGTTATTATAAAAAAAGAATAATTTCTTGGTAATTGTCTATAACATTTAAAATTAGCCTAAAACAAAAATAATTTTGAATTATGTTTTTTAATAGTAATAGTAATAGATTATCCAACCTGATCTCTTTATTAATTTCAAGATGGCGACCATTTAAAATATTCAACATGCAATTAGCACTAAAACAGCTGAACTCCCAAAAAATGATTTACAGTACATTTTTCTGAAATTTTTAATTTCAAATTAAATTTTTTTGTTTCAAATAGATCAGACAAAAAATGATGATGTCCGAATTTAGAATTCTTTCTTTATCTATTTAAAACAAAAAAATTTAATCATATAAATTTAATAAACTACATAATTATAAAAATTGGTTTTACAATAACTAGGTTATCCCAAGATACCAAAAACTTACAAAACTCATTTAGTTAATTATTAAAAGGGGAAAAAAATTGTTCTCTTGTAGTTTTTTGTAAAGTTTTTGATATATTCAACATTACAAATTTTGAAAACATACAAAAATAGTTCTGGTTTTTGGTACATTGATAAAAGTCATATAAAAAATATGTACACCAAATTTGGACTCTATATTTATTTATTTCCAAAAATATAATGTAAAAAAAATAATAACAACAAAAAATGACGTACAGGAAAACTAAGCATTTTTGGACATATGTTCATAAGAATTTGTTTATCTACTTTGATTCGAGGAATTATATCCTGAAGTTTTGGAACGCTGTTTGGAAACACCCTGTATATACACACATGATGTAACCAAAAGGTAGATGACTCGTGTATACTGTCGTTTTAACAATGTGTTTGTAATTTATTTGTGTTGTGTAGTAGTGATTCCAATTGATACGACTAAAATTATAGATAAATGTAGATGGAGGCACTATTTAACCACCTGATGTATTAACTTCGAAATTCGCTTAGCTTCAGTCTACATTGTATGCTGACGACCTATTATTAGCTAACATTGTATACCGTGTGTCCCAAAAGTCCCGGACCGGTTCAATAACTAGAAAAACAAAAAAGTTATTTCCTATGTGGCTTCTGGTGATAAAAAAACCACTTTTTGGCAAATGAGACATTTTTACCTGTTCATCTAAAAATGGTGGTTTTGTGGGGCAACTCAATAATCGTAAATGGAAACCCCATCAAGTGACCCCTCATTTTAAAGGGCTTATTTAGTCAAATACAACTGTACAAACTAGTGATCGATATCTTCCTCCTATCTACAATGGCGACCGTTTAAATATTTGAAACTTCTATTTTACTTCATGATTAAATTATCTCTAAACTGCTTGCTATAATATTGTTGAGGTGGATGGGTAAATATGAACTACACACATGTCCCACGGGGCTACAAGTTACCCTTATTAATATTGATAATGTTATTTGCAGTGCATCATGCAGACTGATGTAGACCAACCATGTCACACGACGCACTGGGATTCATTTTGTTCTCTGCCTGTATTTTGAACTTTAGTAGTTGGTGTTTATTTTATTTGTTTGTGTAATATAAACTTATGAGTGGTTCAACTTTGAGTTGGTGTTTACTTTATTTGATTGATTTTAATCTCCGTCATTTACCTTGGTCTCTATAATATTGCTTATTAATTTCTCACAGATATGTAGTATAAAGTGATGTGTTATCAGTTTTGAGGTCTCCTGAATAAGAAAGAGTATTTTTACAATGTTTGCCTACTGATTTTAGACAAATGTGGGATGTGAGCATGTTTTGAACTTATCTTAAGGCTCTTATTTTTAAATTCGAATATTTGCGTAAAGTCGAAATTAATAACTCAAACCAGTGTGAAAAATCGCAAATGAAAGAAAGTTATTCTATTAGAAAAAAATTAAAATGAAAATTTACTACTTTTATTTTAAAATTAGATTTCAATCAAATAAGTTTTAAGTTCAGAGCGAGTTTATGTAAAGAACGAAAGAAAACCTTAGGCTTTTATTAATGTATTCAATGAAATGCATTTTTCACAGATAATTGATAAGGTATCCTTCAACATTAATTAATCTCCTAAAAGAAAACTTTGTAACAAAATAAATTACATTATCTTCTTCGTTACGCATAATTTTAATATTATACTTACTACTGACAAACTGTATAGTGACTCAACATATTTAGCCAGTTTTGTTTAGTTTATTTTGTAATATTGTCAATTTTTAAGAAAAGCGAAAACAAAAATTGTTATAAAAACTGTTACACATACTGAGTCACCATCAGTCCTCATTGGATATTTAGATTCCAAATTTGCCGTAATGTTGGATGCAATAACGATATTTCTAAGCGAAAGTTGTTAAAACATTAAAAAAATAAATACTAACTTAATCTTACCAGAAATTATAAACGGCACAACCTCATAATTGAATCTGGTCAGCTACTAAGGAAGTGTGCAATTATCTTTGTGGTTGCATTGGTTACTACTTGCTGTTTCTTGTGTTGCAGATTTCTTAAGTGCCACTAAATGCAATACCTTAGTTTTACACTCACTTTCTGGTAGTTACATTACAGAGCTTTACAAAAAATAAATCTTTAATGAAAATTTAATTATCCTTAAATTAATTCTGAAATTGAAAGTCCTTTCAATAGTTTAAAACGTTGAACTAATTTTGTATTCTCCTCATTAGGTTGTATATCTTTAAGTACGATGTCAGATTTTTAATTTGGGTCCCAAAAATGTTTTTACTGTAAAAAAATAGTTTTTGGTGTAAACTATTTGCAATATTCTTTTTCTTAAATTGTCTAGTTTACATTGTGAAGCTTTGAATAATAAAATCTAATTTTATTTCGTTTATAATTCTTACATTTTTCATCTATTTATATATAAAAGTCAAAACACTGAATGATCACAAAATCTATGGATCCAAGAAGCCTAGAGCTATGAATTTTTAACGTGGTTTTGAGTAGGTCTGTAGACGCGTACTAAAAAATGGTTTTGAAAATATTCCACTCAGAGGGAAGAATGCATAAACTCCATTTTTTACCCCTAAAGAATATCTCTGGATCCAAGAAGCCTAGATCTATAAATTTTTTAACATGGTTTTAAGTAGGTCTGTAGATATGTACTAAGAAAGGGTTTTGAAAATGTTCCACTGCAAGGGTGCTTTACCCCTAAAATAAGTATCATATCTAATGTTATTTATGCGTCGTTTTTGATAAAAATTGATGGTTTGCTGTTTTTGGGCATAATTTATTTCCATAGCACCACCATTAGGGTTATGCTAAAAAAATATTTCTTTATAAAACTATTTCAACTATCCCCAGATAAAACTGGGGCCATCTATCTATTGGTTAAATATCACAGTTTAAAACGCAACTAATCCTTGTTTTCTCTTGTAAAGGAATACGTATTTGTAATAATTTATGTTGAATTATAATTAATAATTTAAATTAAAAATTGGTTCACATTGTATCTATATTTTATGCAACCGATTATATTTCTTTACTATAATATGAGAGTTTTACGTGAGTAAAAACTGTTTCTGAATGAATCGACTCCGGTTTTATTTTTAATTATCCTCTTCAATTGTTTTTTACTGTAACGTTTTATTAGTTCTTTGTATATAATTTAATTACAAAGTTTAAAATAGTTTTTATTATCATAAACATTTATTGATAATATACACAGTAGTTTTGAAAATACATTCTAGTGTAGTAATCAAGTATCTGATCAAACATAGAAATGAAATTGTTTAAAAATATTTAGATGTCTATTTAATCAGTTAAAATTTTATAAAATAATGTATAGTTTTATATAGTCGATGATTCGTTGAAATATTACATTAATGACATTAAAATTGAGTAGCTACAATTTATTTAACGGTTTTATTCTTTAATTACTTAAAAGATTCTATATTTAAGATCTATAAATATAACTTTTTAATGTAATTTTTATATCTAAAGTATTAATCAAAAATACAGATATGCTGTATCTCTTTGTCTGTGAGATTAGGAGACATAACCTGTGCCCCAACCTCGGAGCGTAAATAAGAGCAAAAAAACTGCCTCCCCCGGAAACATTACTGAATAACATAATTTTGGAGGAAAAATATTATACGTTTTTCCTTTTGTCTAAAACACCTTAAAGGTGAAATGATAAAAAAAATAGAGTGATGGTTAACATGGTTTGGAGCAGGCCTGTAGACGCGTACTAAGAAAGGGTTTTGAAATTGTTTCACACCAAGGGTTCTTTTTACCCCTAAAGAATATCTCTAGATCCAAGGAGCCTACAGTTATGAATTTCATAACATGGTTTGGGGTACGTCTGTAGACACGTACTAAGAAAGGGTTTTGAAAATTTTACATTCCAAGCGTGTTTTATCCCCTAAAAACAAGGATCATATCTTTGTTATTTATGGGTCTATTTTGATCAAAATTTGCGTGTTGCTGTATTTGGGCGTAATTTATTTCCATAGCACCACCGTTAGGATTGTGCTAAAAAATTACGTCTTTATAAAACTATCTCAACTATCCTGAGGTGAAACTAGAGCCATCAGCTAGTAACTAATATAATAACTCCCATTCCACACCATAATCCTTCCCCTTCCTATTAAAATTGACTGACAAAACCTTCTGGTATTATACACCCTTAACTATCCTCAGGTGAAACTAGAGCCATCAGCTAGTAACTAATATAAGAACTCCCATTCCACACCGTAATCCTTCCCCTTCCTATTAAAATTGACTGACAAAACCTTCTGGTGAACCTTCTGGTGGTTGACATGAACAACCCTTAACACAGATGGTATACAACACATTAAATCAAAACCTTCTTTAAAACCTCAGAATTTATTTAACAAATTTCCTCTATACAGCTATACATATAGATCAGATAACTGTTAAATGCTCATGCTCAAGTCGCCTTGAAACACACAATACAAGCAACGAACAGCTGTTATTTGTTCAGCTATAAGTAGTTGGAACACATCACACATCAATAAAACAAAACAAAGCTAACTATTAATCGATATATGTCGCAATACATCTGTGAGTGACGTCATACTATCGATTATTTTGTTTTGACAAGGCAGATAACTGTAAATCATTTTGTCAGAAAATAATTTTGGCCAAAAATATGAATTTATACATTCAGTTATCCAGAGCAATATTTGTCTACTTTTACAATGCACGAATTTCGTTCAATCTCTTGTACGTCCAAACGGTACCCCATGACTATAAAAAAATTTATAGCTATCTTATTTGATAGCTAAAAGGAAGTGCCGAGAGTAAAAACCCTATGTTAATATTCGTAGTGTTTATGCCTTCCCAGGTGGACGACATTCAAACATTTTCAAGCAAATAAAATTCAGAAAGTTTATCCAATGATTCTGCAAATTTTATTATTAATAACTCTCCATCAGAAACTCACTTTAGTGAGTATGGGCTTAGCACTCCCAAGGGATCTTAGCTGGATCTACACCTTTTCAAGTAGTCTTGGGTTAAATCTCTTTCTTTCATTTTGTTCTCTCTTGACCAACTATTGTTCTTTTCCGTCCCAGACGCTATTAGATTATTAGTTGGTTCTACACTCTTTTCAAGTAGTCAATTAGACAATCTTTTTCATTTTTCCTATCATGTCTCTCTTGACCAACTATTGTTCTTTTTCGACACTGACGCTATTAGAGTATTGAAGGACTAGAAATCGTTATTATTTTCTTTTCTTCTTTTTTTATTTTGCGAATATGACCGTAATGTTTCTCGCCTTTAAACAACAAGAAAAAGTTAATAACTCCAGACTTAACATTTATGAGGTAAATTGAAAAATGGGTTTGATTTGTGAATTTAGGTAGCAAAATTAAGCCAAACCACATTTAAACTAATTGTTGTTTCAAAAAACGTAACAACCTAAATTGAAATTTGATTATTTAAACCTGCGTCAATTAGCCACAAATTTTGTTTAATCAAATATTGCTTTTTGGTGAATTACAATAATAACAATCTTTGAAACCAATTGAGAATACTCGATGTGCAGGGAATACACTGATATATCGATATCACATAAATTTCCTTCTTTTTTATATATTTTCTTGATTATGTCTTCAAGTTTAACAATAATACATACAGAACACTAAGCTGAACAAAATCAGCTATTATAGATTCATGACTTTCCTAGATGAGTGGAAGGACATTTTAAAGCTGTACACCAATTGTTTTTAGTACCAACCTCATTTAGCCTAACTAACTATTTACTGCTTATGCTAATTTTCACCAAAAATCCTGCTTATTTTTTTGCTGTTAATTGCATATTTCATCAAATTTTGAGGTTATATTTTTAAGAAATATTTTAATTACTCCTTTATATTGTATCGTGAAAAATACGTTATACATCATTGAATGCTGATTTTAAAACTAATAAAATGAGCTATTGTGGAAGTTGTACAACCTACGGGTAGGAGATTATCCTGAAAAAAATTTGGAATTTGAAAATAGGCCGCCATTTTAAAATATACTCATAGATTTTTCTGGTTATAGAACCTGTGCAATGGTTTATAAACTGATCAAAATCGGACCTATGTTACGGCTTTTAGAGGGTTAACAAACACACATACAAGGAACCGAACTATGTATAGGTTAGGTTAGGTTATATTAGTGCCAAACTACTTCAATGCGAAGGAACATCGAATATTTCATATTATCTAGTATCGAAGTTTTCATAAGGTGACCAAAATATCTAGAATGTCTAAATTACTGTTTTCAAAAGTAATAAATCGCCAAGAGATTCAATGTTGTCTCACCATTGAGGCCAGAGAAGGATATGCACAACTATGCGTAAAGACCGCCTTGAAACGACCGCAGGAGTTGTTGGTAAAAACTTCGCTACTTCTTTCGTTACATCTCACGCTCATCGTCGTGACCTGGTAGAGCTAGGTTTAGAAAAGTAAACATGATTCCCGCTTGAATATTTTATTTATAATGTCAAGAGCAATCCAATCAAGAAACTATTAATGTTACCTTATTAAGTTATTTATAGTGAAATGCACATCAGATGATAAAAAAATTGACTTTAGACGAATAAAGAAATATAAAAAAAGATTTTTTGTATAACTTTTTATGAAAAATAAACGTGTGGTGTGATAATAAGACTCAACATCCCCAATCCAATCCACAAGGGAGCTCTAAAAGATGGGGGGAGGAAGTTAGTTTAAGTATTAATATATACCAGAACCGCTCTAAGTGTGCTAGTGACATACGTTTTCGTCATTATTCTTAGAGCGTTTTATTTTAACTGCCCCTTTCTATAAACATAGACTCCTTACATCTTCATCCCAATAAAAGACAAAGATTTTAATAATTATTTAATGTTTGTTTTTGTTTGTATTATTTCGAACTATATTCAAGGAAACAAAAATAACTCTTTCCAGATATTAATTTCAGAATATTGCTTAAGACAGTTTGGTCTCTTCTAAGCAGTAATTTTGTAGTTGTGGATAAATTCAGTTATCATAGATTAGGTTAGGTTAAGTTTGAATGGAGTTTAGGTTATGTAAAGTAGGTATTTTAGTTCGAAGAATTTTTATTTATATTTTGATTAGGTTAGGTTTGGATAGATTAGATTAGTTAGGTTAAGTTGGTACAATTTAAGTTAGGTTATGTTGGTATAGTTTTAGATACGGCATTCTAGATTGGGTAGATTAGGTTATGTAGTATTCAAGAACATTTCCTTATTATTTTGGTTAAGTTAGGCTACGTTATGAAGGTTAGGTTAGGTCTAAAAAACTTTCTTCTTAAATTTGTAATTTTTCATCATCCTACTTCATTTTAATTTCGTAGAAAATAGTTTTAAACGCGGTTAGGTTAGGTTAATAGATAAGATTAGTTAGGTTAGGTTGGGATAGTTTACGTTAGGTTGACAACAATGTAGAAACATAGGTAGATTAGGTTTTGTAGTATTCAAATGGATTTTCTCTTTATTTTGGCTAGGCTAAATTAAATGGTTAGGTTAGGCTATGTTAGATTAGGTCTGTTAGATGAGATTAGTTAGTATAGATTAGGTTGGGTTACTCTACGTTACTAAGGTTAGGTTTTAAGTCTAAAATACATTCTTTTTATTTTTGTAATTTTTCATCATTCTACTTCATTTAGTTTTGTAGAAAATAGTTTTAAAAGCTGTTAGGTTACGTTAGTATGGATAAAATTAGTAATGTTAGGTTATGTTGGGATAATTTAGTTTAGATTGTTCTACATTATGTAGATTAGGCTTTGTACTATTCGAGAAGACTTTTTTCTTATTTTGGTTAGGCTACGTTAGGTTAGGTCAGGTTAGTATGGATAAGATTAGTTAGTATAGATTAGGTTAGGTTAGGTTAGGCTACAATAAGAAGGTTAGGTTTTAAGTCTTCAAAAAATATTCTTCCTTTTGTAATTTATCATCGTCCTACAGAATTATAATTTTAAAGAAAATTGTTTTAAACTTAAACTTTGAATGGAAAAAGGTATTCCTTCTTCTGGGTACAGAATTAGTTTTTGTTCATAAAGTAGTCTGTGTTACTGAAAGACTTATTTCTAAAAATAGATTTTAATTAATTTTAGTTTAATCTGTAAAGTTTCTCTCGGTTTAAAGTCTTCTAAAGTTTCACTAAACGTGATCCCCATCCACACGATTAACGAGAAGTTATCGTTCAAACACCAAACTTATCGTCGAAGGTATTTACCTCCGACCAGTGCTAACCATTTGTAATTGTTTTATTCAAATAATTAAGATTATTTTACATTCACATAGTATAGAGAAAATTATGTGATGGGTCGAAAAACCTGTGTAATTATTCGGATATATCTGTTTTGAAAAAGTTGTATATGTCTCTCTGTCGTCTGTGGAATGTTCTACAGCTGAAACTAGTGAAACGATTTTGGTCAATTTTATGTGAGCCCAATTCTAGTTCTACCTTGAAACTTTTGTATATTTGAAAATTTGTGTGGATTTTCCATAATAAGTATTTTACAACATATACTAAAATTTAGTCTTTAACGGCACAAATTATAAGTCCCCCATCTCCAAAAATGTCGTTTTTGCAATTATTGGTAGGCCTAAACATAGGCTATGAAACTGTTTCTGAAATTCGACTCTACAATTTTGTTCAAATTTTGGTAAAATATGCAGATTTATGACCTGAAACTAAATTAAAAGTAAAAGAAAATTATGGCTCAGGACTAATTTTTTTAAAAAAACTAAGTAAACCTTGACCACATTTATTAAAAACTCGGTTTAAATAAATTCGATTTACGCTCTGGACAAGTTGATTTCAGAAGAAAAGTAACCTTTCACTATATTTAAATAGCTTTCATATATAAAAAATTCACGAAAATATGAAAGGATTTGTACCTAATTTTCTTCCATTAATTATATATATATATATATATATATATATATATATATATATATATATATATATATGAACGTAATAGCCAGGAACAGTTTGTTTCTTTCTTAAGTAAAAGAGAGACATTATTGAGATAATGTCGCCAATTAATATTTATTTTGCTTTTGTATATGAGAAAGTTAGTGCAATTTTTACACGGTTTGTTTTGTTTGTTAATTCATTTAAGCGTCTGTAATAATGTTAGGCACCATAAACTGAAATTACATAGTCGGAAACGAGACTAAAAAGTCTTCCGTCCTTCTCGATCATCGAAAGTAAAGAACTAATCAATTAATTGAAGTCAAGTCTTCCTGGTTTTTGACTAGAACGATGGTACTGCTAAATTTGCATTTGATCAATAAAGTCAGTTGATGAGAGAGGCAGCTTATCGTGAAGGTCTTGCAGGATTTGTCGTGAGAGACCTTGAAGATATGACATAAGCGTGACGTTAACGTGAAGGCGGATATCAAAAGTCAATTTCAGAAGTCAGGACGTTGACTTGGACTTCTAGTGTTTTGTGTTTTGACAGTTAATAAACTGTGCACGTGTACAATGTTAGGCGAGTGGATTATCTCTGTTTTCAATCACTATTTAAAAGTTGCGGCTTAATTTTAGTTGAATCCAATATTAGTTGTTAACATTTAGTATTTTTAGTTTCTCACAAATACTTAGTGTAGAGAATGTTTTGTAATAGGTGAGAAAACTTCTAAAACATCCGTTTTGAGATGTTCCGATTTAAAAAAAAAGTGGTTTTGGGTGCGACGCCTGTTTGTTTTCTGCCAACAGCTCGAACAAGACCTATTATAATCAAGTTTGGGACGTGGGCATATATTTTCAATTTTTGTATAACTCAAAATTTGGAGGTTATAAGAAGAAATCCGATTTTCTCAAAACGGCTCAACGATGCCAAATTTAACTAAAATGTAATCCATACATCCAATTTATTCGTCACTATCTCGATAAAAATGCCGATTTGCGAGTTATCGGCCAAAACTAAAATCGGTATTGTAACGATACTGAAATTCCAAAGTTATGAGATCATAACATGAAAATCACCCAATTAAACACAGTAGTTATAAATATCATTCATATATTATATCTCCGTACAATATAATTTGTGTAACGTGAACAGTGACAAAATTCACATTATTGTAACGAGTTTTTTAAAAAAGGAGAAAAGGAACTTTAAGTTAAACAGAGATAGAAGGCAGGAAAGTTAAACCACATGGCAGGAAAGGAAGTCTCTATGGTGAAAAAAGAAAAAAATGTTTTTTGAAATTCTATTAAAAGCATCACATTTTAAACCCGGGAAGTAGATTAAGTAGAGTAAATTTATTTAACAGTTTTACACAGATTTTTCTCGTAATTGTGTATAGGTCTACGTTTGTGACGTCAGGTAGGGCCTAACAAGACTGGAAGATATGTATTGAAAAGTCTCCGCTTTTGTTGGTGACTCGGTTTTACCGGATCTAGTAACTATACGAATATCATATTTTCTTGGGAGAACAGGAAATGAAATTTAATTTATGACAATACTTCCCTATTTGTCATCGTAGGGAGTTGGGATTGGTGACATACAGAATTTTGAAATGGCCAAATTAAAAGTTGGATAACACTAATAACACACGAGATATGAACAAACAAATATTTTAAATGACAGCCATTTCGAAATTTTCAATTAGATTTTTTTGAATTTTAATCAAGTTTAAATGAGCACACAATACTACACTATACCAAATTTATGTTCTTATCTTAGTTTTTGTGATCGTTTGCGTTCTTACGTATAGACGACAACGACGACGGACGGATGGTATGTCAAGAATAATTTGTTCGGTTTCGTAAGGCCATGAAACGTGTAAATAAGTCAAAAATGGAGGTCTAAATTTTTTGCGATTCCAAACTTCCCTATACTACAAGTAAAAAACTCTTTTTTGTCATAATGCTTCAAAAACAGCTGTTTTCAATACATGCATTGAGATGATAAAGTTGTTATTTTTAGTCCTAGGACCCAAAAACATCAGCTGAGGGCGAGGTCATCAGCTGTTACTTCGCTTATACGAATTAATTAACGATTGTAAAGTATCTATAAAAACAACCAATACTCTCGATTGTAAATAACCGTTAAAGCAGCTGTTACCATAAATTTGAAGGTAAATAGGTTGTAATATTTTAGTTTTTGTGAAATTGTTTTCTTATATTATTTGCAGTAAAACGAAAAATATAGTTCATCACTTATACCAAAAGTTCGATCCTCGCTCATTTTCCGGCCTCGGCTGTTAAACTTGAGCTTGTATTGGACAGCTTCACTTTTGTTCCTAGTGATGAAATATACTATTTGGAGTTTAGAATACCTGTAAATGAAAATATCAGCGGAGAACTTAACATTTATAAACTACGTATATGTGAGAAATTATGTACACTTTTTCGTATCAGAGTATTTATATGGAAGAGAAATAGGCGTTCAAGCTCTTGTATTCAGACAATCTCCCACACAATTTTTAATTAAAAATAATTCCACATTTGTATAAATACACGTGTTACTAAATCAAATAAGTTTCTTTACGAAATAGAAAGTGGGAAGGGAAACACAATTCGGCCGAGAGCGGATGAACCAAGTTTAATTAGGATATTAGGATCTGTGGTGGGCTGCGTCGAGCTTTGCCAAATAAGGTTTTATGCTAACAACACTGTGGGATTCACTTTCATTAAATTACTAATCATTCGCCCGTTTTATCTTGCATTTGGTCAAGGCCAGGTTATGAATATATTAGTAAAAGTGAAAAGGTGTGAGAGAGAAACATTCAGGTTAATCACCCGAAGGATGTTTAAAATTCTCTCTATGCATCTAAAGCTAGGAATTTCTTTTGATACGTCACGTGTTTATGTGAAAGTGTGCTGTAAGACTGCGGTTTTTTGAAACTGTATAATATCGGAAAATACAAATCCTATATTACTCTTAAAATAAATTGTACAACAAATTGCACAAACTTTCTTACTTCCTTATCAACAAAACCAAATAATTAACGAAAAATAATCGTTCAACAAAAAGTGAAAATAAACCATGGATGTTGTAATAGTATATTTCATCACTAAGAACAAAAGTTAAGCTTTTCAATACAAGCTCAAGTTTAACTTCGGAAATGACCGATTATCGAAAAGCTTCTTTTGGTCCAAGTGATGAACTATATTTTTCGTTATACTGCAAGCAATATAAAAAAGCAATTTCAAAAAACTAAAATTGTATAACCTATTTACCTTCAAATCGATGGTTACAGCTGTTTTATTTTTTATTTACAATCGAGAGTATCGATTGTTTTTATAGATGCTTTACAATCGTTAATTTATTCTTATGAACGAAGTAACAGCTGTTGACCTCGACCTCAGTTAATGTTTTCAGACCTTAGGACTAAAAATAACAACTTTAGCATCTCAATGCATGTATTGAAAACATCTGTTTTTGAAGCAGTATGACGAAAACGTAGTTACGACTCAAATGTAAAATAATTTATAATATTATTTTTTGTTAACTATTCATGATTGTGAGTATTTACTAAACTGCACCTTGTTCTGAACTTGTTGTGATCAGTGCGTCGAAACGTCGTGCAATGTTTTAGATTTACAAAAACATTAAAAAAAGTTGTTCATTGCTATTTTATCTATGTTTGGAAATAATTCTCAGGTGTTGAGATCCTTTTGCATAATCGTAGCTTTAGAGAAAAGTATTTAAGAATTTAAAAGCAGGAATAAGAGCGCATGCGTGGGAGTTTAGAAATCCACGGTAGTGAATCCCTGTCAACTTAAAGCTTCCTTCCAATGCATTACTGCATAAATGTTTATAAATTAAATTTATGAAATATTTACATGTCGGTAGACGGTTTCATCTCATCACAAGTGATTTTATGACGTAACTTGCTATTCGGACATGTCCGGGTGAAAACGAAGTGAAGAAAGAAAGATAGGTAGACACGATTTTACGAACGTATTATATTTAGTTCCCTAAATCAATGGATTTTCAAACGTGTATGATGTACTACTGTCGATACAAAATTGTAGATACCACAACGATATTTCCCATTTGAGCGCGCAACTATTGAATTTTAGAGTGACTAAAACCTACGATATTGAGAATTTAGTTTTCCGTCCTATAAAGATTGATTGAATAAGCGTGACAGTTGTTTTATTTGGAAAGTATTTGATAAATTTAAAAAAAAGTAAACTTCCCTGAACTTATGTTTTCTTCTCTGCGAGTTTAAAAATGTTGATGAGATCAGCCATTTTTACTAAATGACAGCCAACTTTAAAATTTCTTATAGAAACCCCACCCCTATGTGATGGTTTTAAATTCTACCATAATTTTAAGGCTTTTTTATTCTTTTGTGTTTTTTTTTTTTACAACCTACTCTTTAGGAGCTACAGAGAGGAGACGTAGTGGAAAACAAGATTTTAGGCACACTCTGAGATCCATTTTCTGTACTTAAAACAGTTGAGGTTAAAATTGGAACGTAGAGAGAATACAATATAAGAAATTTAAAAAACCACACTCAGGTTTATTTTACAATAGTCGTAATAATTTAATGTAAACTTTAAACTATAGGAATCATTGTATGACAAAGTAACGCCATAATTTGCATAAAACTAAATTATAAATAACTTTGAAATATACATTTTATATTTACACAACTTAATATATAATGCTATTGAGGAATGATTTCTTTTACAAAGTATTATGAATAATATAATTATATTATTATAGGAAAACGCAAAACATAACAGACACAGTGGATAAAAGAATCCGTAAGAATTAATTTTACTTCAAAAGCAGAGAGAATTGAAACACTGTATTGTTTATTAAAATAAAGTAACAGGAAAGATCTACATTGTGTCAAAATAAGAGGTTTAAAATTGATTAAATTTAAATAGCATGTTAAAAAATGGACTCCTTTGTGTTCTACTAAGTTACCAAAAATTTGTTCATTTCTTTGCTACTCTATAACGTAGGGTAAAAGTAAAGATATTATCTTACTGTAGCAATAAAGGAACTAAAACTAGCAATTGTTTGTAAAGCTCCCATTTAGAAATCATTAGGTAAAAATTTATAAGATTTTTTCGAAAAATAACAAATTTGTATTATAAAATTTTAAGCAGGAAAAATAAATTATTAATTATGTATTCCCTAAATATCGTCACTTATTAGATCTACGTCAGTATCAAAATTTATTTGATCGATATTCAAATTTCTAGCAGTATTTACTAGATTGTACTATAAGTATCTAACGTAGAATTGTAATCTCGATTCGACTGTTTTAAGAATCTGTTCGACTGTTTTAAGAAAACTGTTCTTTGAAAAAACGTAAAATTTTGTTTTTTACTAATAGAGTATTTTATAAACAGTTGGATGTATACAAAATTATTTGTAGAATCTAAAATCATCATAAATTATAGTTATTTCTATAAAAAATTTCAAATTTGGCCACCATATTTGAAAAATGGCTGATGGTATCACAATTTTAAAACCAGTTTGGAGGAGTTGCCATTTGAATTTTTAATATATCAAATACTTTCTAAGTAAAGCAACTGGTACACTTATTTCAACTACCCTGTATAGGATGGAAAACTACATTCTCAATATCGTAGGTTTAAGTCACTCTTTAATTTAATCGTTGCACCTGTACGTGGCACATGACGTAGCAATTCAACGAAGATTCCTTCCCGTGTAGTACAGTACAACATTGAGGTTGGCAACGTTGCTTTTACATACTGTTTACAGAAATATAAACCATTTGAAACAATTTAAATAATTATTTTTAAATTGTAGACTTTATTATAAGTTCACAAAAATTACTACAAACCCGTTTCCGTCATACAGCACAAAAATGTGAAAGTTGTTTTAACCTTAAAAGTATCCATCAAGTTGGTCAAAATTCCAATCTTGAACTGACCACATGTAAACTCAGGAATGTTGAGTTTACTCATCAAGTAATTCTCAAATCAAGATAACAAGTGGATTCAATTTAAGATAGCGACTTTCTCCCGTCGGCAAAATTACATCTGTAATTTAGAATGAGCTGTCGCAAGTTATTCAAATTTATCTGTTGCATTTTGAAGTTAATTTATTTGTTGTATAACACAAATCATTGTATTATTATATTATATTTGTACTATTTTTTATTGATAAAAACAGGAGCCAAAATATAAAAAGAAAGTTTATCCTTATTTTTATTATATAATGCCTGTTATTTATATTATTATCTTTTAGTGAAATCAAATATATATATATATATATATTTGATTTCACTTATATATATATATATATAATATATATATATATTTATATATATGTGTGTGTGTGTGTGTGTGTGTGTGTCTGTATGTGTATATTGTGAGCATCTCATATTTGTGTTAGTAAAATGCTGTACATATCTCAATTTTTGAGGTATTTATTTTTGTTTTCGTTTGTTTGTGACAAAGTTATGGGCAAACGCGTTTACCAATCATTACAAAATTTTTATTATTGACCAAACGATGTATTTACAAGCTTTTATGTTATTTCTCGTTTTAAAATGGTGGCCACTCAAATTCTTTCAATCATTGGACGCGTCTGCTTCGACTAGGAATTCAAAGCAAACCTCTTGATCTACCAATACAATTTAATATTTCCTACAAGGCTCCAAAAAAACTATTTTCGTGCATTACATTTAGAGGATATGATTGTTTACATTGTACAATGGGGTTGGGCAAGTACCATAATGGTTCCAATCAGATTGTTTTGCTGTTCAACAGTTATCAAAACATATCCTTATTTCTCTATCACCCAATATAATTCTTTGTTGCGATACACTTCAATTAATCTCAGTTGTCTCAAGGTTTGCTCAGCATCACTTCTGATCTCATACAATATCCCTGACGATCTGATAGACCTTGCACTGGAGCGAATCGCTGAAAACACTACCGAGTGCATCCAAACAATAGCATCACGACAATGGTAGACACGATAGGCTATTAAATATAGCTCAATTAAGAGTAAATTGCTTGTCATTGATAAGCTCAAGGTTATTTCAAACTATAAGTTAGATAAACTGATCTTATCGGCTTTCCTTGTTGAACAATTTGAGAAGAATGGCTATACACTTGAAAGGTTTACGTATATGTTTATTAAATGTACAATCACGGGCAATCTTAAACTTAAATGGAGGTCCTTTTTTACTTTTCGTGGAATTTAAAAACCCGAAAACTTTCAAAATGTTCGCCAATTTCCAATAAGGTACGTAACTTAAAAAGTACAGAAATTCCTATTTTTATGGTTTCTTAGTTTTACACCAAATATTAAGACTTTTTATTCTTAGGTATTTTTTTATCAACCTACTCGTTTACGCGTTAAAATCCTAAAGAATTAAAACAGTTTATTGTTAGGAATTTAAAAAAATTTCATACGTTAATAGTTTATGAGATATATTAGTACTCACGATCAAATGATCACCCTGTAATTGTTTAATGTTCTTAATTTATACCCGTAAAACTAATGAGAACAGGAAACTACCGAAACCAAACGAAAATCATAAGGGATAACCGTTATTTTGTAAGACTTAAAACAAACAAATGGAATCTTTTAATTTTTAAATATATATTGTGTGTCCGAGGTTTCGAGTATAGTTCCCTTGGAAGCTTAAAAAGGAATGGTGTTGATCTAGTATTGGTATTAAAAGTGGAGTTCTACGCGGGGAATTCAATAAGTACAAACCGGTAAGGTTCCAATAAGGTTCAAAAATAATCACCTGGAAAATTTCACCAATATCAATATTGTGAGTTGGTAACCCTGACAATATTTTAAATAGCAGGTTTATCATTGTTGAAGGAATTTTACCAGTGTGTCAATTGAAAATGTCAAGTCCACTTGAAAATTGCACTTTAGAAGAGCAACGAGCAGTTATAATTTTTATGTTTTCTGAAGGAACAAAACTATTCAAAATCAATACAAGAATGAAAAAAACAATATGGATAATGTACGAACCGTATAAACGTTTGTAAGTGGTTGTAAGTGTAAAATTGGTTGAACAAATGTTTGCTGCGTTCAGGGTGACCAATTGAAGTGTCAACTGCTTTGCTGTAAAACCAAATAAAAACCTTTATTCAAGAAGATCGAAGAGTTACAGTGGTTTAAATAACTGAAACGTGTAATGCAAGTATTGTTACTGTACACTCTAAGTTGAAATACCGTAAAGCTTACGCACGTTGTGTTCCAAGAAAGTTGACAGAATCCACAAATACACTAGACTTCGCATCTGTCAGGAACTGAAGAAACGTTATCAGGAAGAAGAAGATGTATTTTTGGTAAGAATTGTAACTTGTGATGAAACTTGGATACATCACTTTGAGCCTGAGTCAAAGCGCCAAACCATTGAGTGGAAGCGCGCCACTTCTCCTGTAACGAAAAAATCAAAATTCAACCAAGAACTGGAAAAATCATGCTTACCATTTTATTGGATACAGAAGGGCCAATTTTACACACATGATGGCAAATGTCTGGATAAGATTAGACTTCACCAAACTGAAATCTATCTATGAAGACTTTGTTCTTCATGGTCTGTTATGTCACAGGACCACCACAGGATATTTGCTAGTGGGTCTGTGTACAGTGAATCTTGCTTTTTAGAAGTTTTAAATTCAATAAATCATGCTTGTAACACCAGTGTGACATCTGTCTAGTGTGCAATGAGATTCATAAGGCAAGAAGTTGCCTAGCAGTAAATAACACCACAGACAGACTAAGAAAACACCACTCTCAAGGTGAAATAATCAAAGTTAAATGGTTTTTGGATGGCTTGCTCTTTGTATTGTGGTTAAATTTTTATAAGATTTAGCATTCATTGCCATCAAAATGTTAGTAAATATTATGTTATGTCTGTAAATGTATAAAAGGTGTTTCCAAACTAAGTTCCAAAACTTCAGGATGTGTGTCCTTGGATCAAAATAAATAAAACGTTCATGTAAAAATAACATATTATGTTCTAAAATGCTTAGTTTACTATTTGTCCTCCATTTTTTTTTGTCACAAAAAAAAAAAAAAAAAAAATATATATATATATATATTTGGAAATTAATTATATATTGATTCCAAATTTTATATACATATTGTTTATGTGACCTTTTATCAACGTGCCAAAAACTAGGAATTTGTTTTTATATTTTCAAAATGGCGGTCGTAAAATTTTAATAGAAAATGGGATTGAGAACATTCGGCATATGTCTGGAGTTTTGGAAAGAGTGCGGTAAACCATAATGAGGCGCTTTCATTTATTTATTCTAAAAGGGGGCTTTCCTTTTGAACAATTTCTTTAGTTATTTTTAAGAAATATCTTTTGTCATATTAACCTAACTTCATTACACATTAAATCCACAAAGTGATTAACAATAAATCAATTTATTTGGTTAGGAATTAAAACTGTCAGTATTCAATTATGTTGTTTGTAACGTCATTACGTTTGTTAGCATAACTGTTATTATGCTTCTATTTGAAAGAAAACAAACAAAAATTTCTAATATTATTATTATTAAAAAAAAACAACATAATTTAAAAATATTTTGGTTTTAGACTAATTTTGGGTGTCGTAAAGAATTGTGTCTTAAAGAAAAGCCAAGATATTATGTTTTCAGTTTTTTGACTCGGTTATCCTTTAAGCTACTGAAAAATTGCAAAACTCAATTCGGTTGTTAATAAAAAAATTAACATTTTGGTGACTTGTAAATTGTTTATATAGTTAACTTTTTTTGATATATTTGGCGTTAAAAAATTTAAACGGTCGCCATTTTGAAAACAATACAAAACAAAGACCTGGTAATATAAAAAATATTTATACCAAATACGTACTCCCTATAATTTATTTCCAAAAAAATTTTTTGTAAAAAGACGAAATGGCGATAAACAAACATTTTAGGACATATGTTCTTAAGAACTTTTTTACATATTTTGACTCAAATAACCTGAATTTTGGAACATAGAAAGATTCTGTATAAACCCTGGAATGTTGAATCTCAGTCTGTTGATAGGTATTTGCTTCTTGTTGCTTATGAAGATTATTACAGCTTCCAAGAAAAAACTCTCTTAACTAAAAAAACTTATTTACCACCACCACTGGTGGGTCACTCTGGCTAATGGCCATATTCATTATAAACGTAAACAATCCGACTAGTGTTTATACTTAGAAGCGTCAGGGTCGGTGGTATACATAGTCGGAGCTCCTGCATCCATGTCTTGCAACTGATCATTATCTGTTTTGAGTGGCCGGAGCTCCTGCATCCATGTCTTGCAACTGATCATTATCTGTTTTGAGTGGCCGGAGCTCCTGCATCCATGTCTTGCAACTGATCATTATCTCTTTTGAGTGGGCGGAGCTACTGCATCCATATCTCGCAACTGATCATTATCTGTTTTGAGTGGCCGGGTCTCCTGCATCCATGTCTTGCAACTGATCATTATCTGTTTTGAGTGGCCGGAGCTCCTGCATCCATGTCTTGCAACTGATCATTATCTCCTTTGAGTGGCTTCCATTTTACAACTAAAAATAAAATGTTTTAAACTGTACATACGTCATCAGCCTAGACGTATTAGATCGTAAACAAACGTACAGACGAAAATCAAATTGTTGAGGTTAAAACGACCTCTTTACATTCAGTAATTATTTATTTTACAAGAAAAACTAATCCCATTTCACTTTGCCTTACTATTTTCAGCTAACATATTCCATTTTAGGTTAGGCACAGATTAAATGAAATAATTTCAATACAACAATAAAAGGGTGTAACCAATGACCACGGAGGCGACAATGCAACGGAAACGTTGAATCTGCCGCAGCGAATTGCACAAAAACCTGCGGAAACTCAACCAACTGTGACGATGCCAAGGTTGTTCGGTAATTAGCCAATTGCATCATGGGAAATCATAATGTCCTTCCTCAATTCATATTCACACGATATTTTTATAATATATATATGTATGATTTATTCAATTTATTATTAGATACGAATGCCGGGATGTTGTAGTTTCTACCTGTGAATTACGACAGAACATCAGAAAGTTTGAGTTTGGAGGTCGTTGGAGAAGGTTTCTGTTGGTTGATTTAGGATAGTTTTGATTTTAAAAATGAAATAATTCTGGAACTGATGGTTAATTGTTAATGGGACGTTTCATCATTCGTGTTACAGATTGATTGATATGTATAACTGGTATTCTATTTGATAACTACAAAAGTTACATAAAATCTTTTTAAAACAACCTCCCCCATCCAGGATATTTCGAGTTTAAACTAGAAATATTAACAATGTTTCATATCACCCATCGTATTTCCAATATTGCGGTTAGCAGTAAAGTTTCTTATGCGAACCTTTTTTTTGTATGATTTTTAATAAAACACAATATATTAAAACTTTATTATTCTTCGGTATGTTTCGATATCTTTAACCGTTTAGGAGCTATAAGCGCTCAGAGTTGTGAAAATACAAGATTTAAAGCGTTTTTAGAGGTCCATTTTCCGTAACCTAAAACTGTTGTCTGAAGTTAAAAAAAATTAGTGTATAAAACATATTAAAAGTTTGAAAAGCAACTTTTTTTTGTTTTGTTTTACGCGATATGATTAAAAAATGGCATAATTTGTGAGACACTTTATAAATATCAGGTAGTAACTCTTATTCCTTAAAACAGCTGTTATGCAAATTTTACAACGTAAAGCAGTTTCGAAAAAATGATGTCTTTCAAAGAGGCGATTTTTCAGACTTCTTTTCTGCCTAGAACGCTGTTCAACAATTGTTTGAACAATTGTCTAGAACACCTACTGGCTTACACCATTTTGTAAATAGTACTGGATGTATTAGACCTTGTGAAAATGTACTAACAGTGTTTAATAATACAGTTATGGCATTTAATCATAATAAAGAGCTGGTGTAAACCAGGGATGTTCTAAATAATATAATAGAAAAATATGATTTTTGTATTCTACCGATAACTGTGTTATTCCTCACCCTACATAAAAAAATAAAAATAACATTAGTGTTATTACACCTTTTACGTTAGCTCTAGAGTTTAAATTTCACCTGAATTTGACTTTGAAAAATAAGAAATATCGTCACTGGAATTAGTTTGAATTCACGA
Source organism: Aphrophora alni (assembly GCA_963513935.1). Classification (NCBI taxonomy): domain Eukaryota; kingdom Metazoa; phylum Arthropoda; class Insecta; order Hemiptera; family Aphrophoridae; genus Aphrophora; species Aphrophora alni. The sequence goes on along the minus strand of OY740775.1, from coordinate 60,846,547 downwards.
ATTTTTTAAATATTTAAGTACTTGTAGCTCCTAAACAGTTAGAAATATGAAAAAATACCCAAGAAGTTTTAACCCCCTCTAATTTTAATTTTTTAATTATGGTGTGACCTTTTAAAGTTTTTTTTATAACTTTTGTAGACTACTTATCGAATAAAATAGAGGTCACACCTGTTTCAAATACTCTGTATAAAACCTAATTCACGACTATTAAAAAATATAAATTGACTCCCGTTATCAATTGATAAACCTAGAACATAAAAAGAGTGGTAAAGGAGCATATAAAGAGAGATAGGTTAGAGATATCAAAGAAATATTTATCCACTGAACTGAGGGTTGAACAACGATGTTAAATCGTGATGTCAAAACACCATGTTGCCATTTTAAAAAATTAACTCAAATCCAATATGGCGGATTCAAAATGGCGGCCGAAAATTTTAACAAACCACAAAACGTAATATAAGTAATTACACACAAACTTCATTTAATCCGAAATCAATATGACGAAAACTTTGGGGAAAAGTAAGGGGGGGGGGAGACGTTATTTCCACTCTGTATCAACACAAATGATGATAAATTATCAAATAGATTATACCAATAATATGAACAATCCAGCTAAACTAATAAATCTGAAGGGTGAGAGTGGGCGGGTTTATGTTTTTTTCTTTCAGATCATAAAAACTATTGAACCGATTGTAATGAGAATCTGCAACATCATAGTTTCAACTCATAAAAAGGTTTTAACGTTGAATATTTTTTCGATATCTCAATTAGAAGTTGAGTTATGACAATGAAAAGCTTTCTCATGAGGAAATGGTAGCCTTAAATTTTTATTCACGGTAATCACTGCATCTACTGGATTGATCTCAATGAAACTTTTCAAGCTTACAGTAGTATTTTTTAAGATGGTTTTAGACTTCGTAGCATATTGATATCTTAAAAATAAATTGAGTTATTTAAAAATATAAATCTGTAGCAGTCAACGTTCGCACATGCGGAATAAATAAATCACGAATCAGTCGGTAAATACCATGTGATTCTGTGATTTGGACAAACCTAATAAGTGCCAAAGAACAGGTGATTAGCTATAATAATTAAAACAATGATAGGTTAGGCGCAACCAATACACACTTAAAATAGCTGATTAGGTCCATCAGCTCTGATAATTCAACACAAAATTAGGTTAGGCTTAGTCTAAACCAATGCGTAACATTTAAAAAAATGTTAACTTGATTTAAAAAAAAGTGTTGATGTATCTATATATATTTTAATACAAATATGTTTAAAATTTGTATAAAAAAAAAGATTCTCCAAAACTATAATTGCCTTGAGCTATTTACGATTCCCACAATATGTATTATGCAGCTAATTTAACTATCAATGTTGAATCTGAAATGTTCGCTTGCGAAGTAGCGGGTAACAGCGAGTCATAAATAAATTTAAAAACAGAAATATTAGATTTGCTGTAATATTTAAACTGTCAAACTTTACGAAAATAATTATTTATGCAATCTTATATCATTGTTCTTAAGGACATGTAGGTTAGGTCTGCAGTGTCTTCTGTAGATTTCAACACGAATCTCTCTCAGTTACATTGTTATTACTGTATACTCTTGACATCTCCAAATTATTCTCTCTGGCGAAATTACATCTTTCATACAGGTTTTCATTAGATTAATCCAACTTGTCTCGACCCACTTTGCTGCCGTATATTTCATAATTCCGCAATAATTGTATTCGCAACTTTTCCTAAAGTCATTTTAATGCAGACCTCTTAGCTTGGTGATTCGTTGAGGTGAGGGGACTTGAATTTCTGTTGATGTTTGTACTTTTACAATGTACTTTTATAGTATAGAGAAAGTTATGCTTTGTATTGATGTTGAGTTTTTAGTATAAACATCCATTTTGTACTCTCGGATAAGACTTTTTTTTTGAAGAGTTGTCTTACCGATGATTTTGCAGAGCTTTGGTGAAAATTTATAAGGTAACTTTAATGTATAGTTTAAAGAAATTTTTTTTTTATGAACTATAGAAACAAACAGGCAGGTTGTTTTCAACTACTTCAGCTTAACGTAGTGTTTTCTCTCCTCTTTATATACAGGTTGTTCCAATAGTATGGGATCCGACTCGTATTTTTTAAACTTTTTGATTTATGGTAATAACAAAATTATCAATATGATTATTGAGTATTTAGTGAATTTTATTTGAACTGAAAAGTTTAAAGTAAGTTACAAAAAAGTATTAATAAAAACCATTAAATGAAAATAAAATTTACATTATTTAAAGCTTCACTAACAGAATTTTCTTTTCACTCATTTTAACTGATCTTACATAAAAAGGCAATACATAACTTTAAAAAATACTTAACATAACCCATAAGAGGACCTCCACGAAAGTTATTGTTTCAGCCCACGGGGGGGGGGGAAGGTTGAGGTTAAAATTTCTAAAAGCATGTTCTATTTATCCAAAGACATTTCCAAAGTTTTATTTTCCTTTTTCAATCTGTTCAAAAATTACGGATATGATCCCATAGTTTCGGAGCACCCTGTATAAACACCTATAGTTATAACTTAAAAATTGGGTTTCTACAAGTGATAATTTGGATTATTATAAACACATTACCGCTTATTACACCAAATTGTCTTTATATTTTGATAAAAATATTTTAGGATTTTGACAGCTGTAAGGATCAATTTCGCCTTTGTTTCATTCCAGTAAATGAAAAATTGTTATTACAGTAAAAGTCAAGAACTTTTTTTCCAATTTCGAATTTAACATAAAGTTATGTTGTGGCTCAAAAAATATATGTCAAATTTTTCTTGGATATTTCGGTTTTGAGCTTCCCTGTATCCATAATTGTGGTCAAAATCTCTCTCTCATCTGTGGATTCTGCAGTACTCTACAAACCAAACGAGTAGATAAATTTTAATCGAATTTAGTTTGTAAGTACATTTTGAAAATATGTAAGGTTTGATGTAAATTGTTTTTTAAATTTGTCATTCTCTATAATGTCTAACATTATTAAATACCCACCATTCTGATCGTTTTGACCTAGTAAGAATTATAAAATTTTATTTCATTTGTATACTATATTGTTGTATTTAATTCTTTATTCTTTTATGGCTTTTTTTGATTGAAATACACCAAATTTTAATATTTTATTTTTCAAATTATTTTTTTTTAAAATGAAATTATTTTCGACAATAAAATCATATCTCAATAAATGTATAAACAATCAAAATAAATATTTAACATTCTCTATAATCTATAATATTGTTAAAAAGTCCACATTTCTGAATTTTTTGGGCTAGCATGAATTTTAAAATCTGTTTAAAAATTGTGTTTCACATGTATGCTATATTGTTGTACTTTCACATTTCTTTTAATGGTGAAAATGATATTTTTTTCTATTGAAATATACCAATTTTAATATTTTATTTATCAAATTATTTTAAATAGTGAAAACATTTTCGACAATAAAATCTTGTCAATAAAATAAACAAATAAAATAGAAAATAAATATTTGATTTATTATAAAATTTTAATCAACACTTCACATGAAAATAAAAAACAAATTGAATAATATACATATGTGAACATATTTAATATATATTTCACAATTAATCTGATAATTCATAGAACAATATACAAGGTGTTTAAAAAATATATGTGCTAACTTAAGGAAGTGATTTATGGTATCAAAATAAAGAAAAAAAAGTTCTTATAAACATTTATGTCCGAAAACGCTTTGTGTTGTTTCGATTAATAATGATAAATTAAAAAAATATTAAGATTACGAGTCGACATTTGGTATTCATATTTTTCAAATAATCAAAACAGTCTTATAAATTATAAAAATAGCTGCCGTTTGTAATTTTTAATATTTCAACATCTCTTAAATCTTTAACTTTACAAAAAATGTAAACGACCGTCATTGTGAGCATTTATATAAATGTTTGATTCCTGGTATCCTGATAAAACGAAACATAAACAATCTGTATATAAAATTTCGATTCGACATCAACCCTAGATTACTGCTCTTAGTTCATTGTTACGTGATCACTACTCATTCGTAAATTTTACTACTTTCTGTTTTTATTTTTATTATTATTTTTTAAACTTTACTTTTGTGTTGACTATTTTTATATTAAATCCTGTATTGTTTTTAAAAATATTTCACAATAAACTCCTACATATTTTAACTGTAAAAAAATGTCTTTTACCACCACTACAAGTACGTTTTAAAAAAATAATTAATCTGGAAAAAAATCGAAAAAAATATAAATATTATTTTATTGGAAAAATTAATCGGATATTCATAAAATACATCATTTATAATTGTTTAATTTATATAAAAAGCGAAAAATGATTTACAATAAGTTCATTAGGTAGAATGCCAAAAATGCCAAAATTAGAGTCCTGTCTTCACTAAGAATCACGTTCCTTGCAGTGATTAATATACACTTAGTAGCTAAATCAAACACTTTGAACTCTAAAATCACTATTTACACAATAAACTATTTACAACACTAAAAACTAACAATATAAAAACAATAATTTACAAAAAAAAATATTCAAAAACTTAATAGTTAAAACTTTCGGAAACACTATTCTTTCGTAAAATATACGACGCGAGCTTGAGTACGGTAATAACGGTTCAACTTTGAGCTTAGCCGAAGAGACAGTGGCCTCTATTCACAATGGCAGGAAGGTAAACAAAAAGACAGAGCGTGTCTGTCTTTTGTCTACGAGTTCTCCGAATTTTACAAAGGGCGGGTCGTAAATTTTGTATATTGTATAACCCTAGAATGAGTAGTGTTCTAGGGTTAATAATTTATGAAGTTATTATTATTATTCGAAAACATAAAATGGCCGAGAGTCAGAGAAAGAAACGTCTTCGGAGATATGTTTCTAGGAACTTTAATCTTTATTTTGATACCATAAAATCACTTCGCGAAGTTAGACTAAATATTTTTGAAACACCCTGTATTTATTAAAGTTTAGCAAAACATTTTTTGAACATTTTGTATATAAATAAAAGTGTATCTTTTATGATTGGAGATGATCTAAATATTTTAATTTCAATAAATGTTTTAAGTTAAACATCAAGCCAAGTTAAAAAAGTTTATGTCTGAAGAGAGAAAGAAAGAAGAGAGAACCTAACCTAACATAATCTAACAAGCAGAGCAAAGTCTCCCGTAGTTTATTACTCAAATCAATCCAAGTCGTTAAAGTCAATGTTTAGTCAAGTGATCAAATGAAACATTTAAAATTCACATCAGAGATCATCAGCCTCTGAAACCTTGTTTACTCGGTCAACTGTAACATTTACACGCCAAGTGATTATGACGTCATACACTTCCGTAGCCAGGGGGCAGTCGCGCAGGCGCGTTGGGAATCGGAGCAAATTGGCAGGTGATTAATATGTTATTGCATTACATAGCGAAATAACTAAGGTGTACAGTAATTAATTGCAAAGCTAATTATACCCAAATTGTAGGAAAACTTTGTTTTTCTTTTACTCTGTAGATGAAAGGATTTACTGGTGCTACTGTTAGAGTTATAAAATAAAATAGAATATTGTGAAAATACAATTAAATGGTACATTTATTTTTGAATTTTGGAGTAGTGGATTGGATACGGTGCTGTAGTCTGACGTTAAATCAGTTTTTTTTAGTACAACAAGTATATTACTTTTCTTGTCCAGAGTTTCATAACCTCAAGAAACCGAAATACAGTAGTATATTTCATCGCTAGGACCAAAAGTGAAGCTTTTCGATACAACCGCAAGTTTAACTTGAAAATGTGCGAGGATCGAAAAGCTTCTTTTGGTCCAAGTGATGAACTATATTTTTCGTTATACTGCAAACAATATAAAAAAGCAATCTCAAAAAAACTAAAATGTTATAACTTATTTACTTTCAAATTGATGGTAACAGCTGTTTTAACTGTTATTTAGATTCTTTACAATCGTTAATTAATTTCGTATAAACGAAGTAACAGCTGATGACCAACCTCAGCTGACGTTTTTAGGTCCTAGGACTAAAAATAACAACTTAAGCATCTCAATGCATGTATTGAAAACAGTATGTTGAGCAGTATTGACGAAAAGCAGTATTGTTTTTGAAGCAGTATGACGAAAAAGTTATTTTTTCTTCCGTTCGTCGTCGTTGTCACCTGCACCAAAACACAATAGCAACCATAAAAGTAAATATAGGATCATGAAATTCAGCATAGAGGACTATAGTGTGCTCCAAAAGAACACTATTGAAATTCAGAAAAATCTAATAAAAAATATCAGTTTTAGACAATTACCAAGAAATACAAAACGCCTAGAAAAGTTACTTTTTTGTTGATAACTCAGTTATCCTTTATCCTACAGAAAAATTTGAAATTAAAAATTTTGTTTGTTAAAAGAGGAAAGTATTTTGTATTTTGTAAATTTTGTATAACATTGTCGATGTTAAATATTTAAAACGGCCGCCATTTTGAAAATTTAAAAATCTCGCTTTTTAAAACACTTGCCTAATCTGAACTCAATATCTTATTTATTTCCAAAGTTGTATTGATCTTTCTAAAAAAACCAAATGGCTGATAAATGGAAAGATTAACGTTTTCAGACCTATGTTTATACGATTTTTGTCTTTATTTTTACCAATAAAACACGTCCATTTCTTCGTGAGTCACTCTGTATAATATTGCCAATTTACAATTTGTATTTTCTATTAATGATAATTTGTATGTTTGAATAATATTACACCAATTTATCCTTACATTTCTATAAGAAACTGTAAGATACTAGACGTCTGTATGGATGAGAAATGCTCACTTTAACCAACAAATGATTAACACAGTAATAGTTCACTAATATTAATATAATTCTGTATAAGGAAACACGGATCTCTGGTTATGCTAGCAATGCGATGCTAAGTACCGCACGCTTGGTTGCAGAAAGAAAGGTCGTTTATTTGTTTAACTATGTAATGATAATTACTGTAGAAAAAATAGAAAATCTTTCGAAATAAATGTGATTAAAAATGTATTAGATGTATGTTGTAGCGGGCGGCACGCTATGGTTGGCTCCTGAATAAGTCATTAGACCTAAACTCAAGGACTCAACATTGGTTTTTGCCTTGAGTTTTAAGGTATATACAGTATAAAGGGTGATTCAAAATTATCTAGCTAAATTTCAGGATACAACTGTATACTTAAAATGAGTACATTGTGCCGCCTTTCCTAGCTTCGTTAAACTTACGTTTCGGATATATACCATTCTCAATACACTTAATAGTACTCTATGTTTTTGAGAATGGAGTATATCCGAAACGCGCCAACAAACGTGAAAATCTGGGAAAGGCGAAATGATGTTGTCGTTTTAATTATAACATTCCTATCGGTGATAAAAATGATATACAAAATTGCATACTAGTAAAAATAAAGAAAAATATTCTTTAAATATAAAAGTCGATTCTCGCTAACTCGAAATTCATGGGACTACAATTTTTCTTCGAGTTACGTTTAGTTCGACTTAGGCATAGTTCGAGTTATAGAGGTCAATCTTGACTAAATTCGACTTACAGAGGTAACGAGATATAGAGGTAAACCAAATAAAAATTCGAGTTACTGAGGTAAAGAATAGTGTACTATACTGTACTTTATTCCCTCTAAAAACTAAGCTTTTAACTGTATCAATATTACTCTATCAATAGAAAATAGGCGTATTTAGAGTATAAATAATAAAATACGTGTACATACACGGTAAACAGTACAGTCCTTATATTAATTTCACTGATTAAAAAAGTCCGTAATCTTCTTCTGATTAAGACTGTTGGCAGCACGTTTGTCAATCATATTTTCGATTGAAACAATCGAAGTAAACACACTGTCTGGTGCGTCACTGGTTTTTTCTAAAAACATACGTAAAGTACGTACTGCAGCTTGCTTCTTTAGGTGTAATGTCTGCTGGCTACTCTTCCTCGATTTCTTCGCCAGAAGGAGCAACCTCATCGTTGCTCGAGATATAGAGGTAAACTTCGACTTGTGGAGGTAAAGTGCAAATTGAATTCGACTTATCTACTGAACGTCGAGTGATAGACGTAATTTTTGTGTCTCTTCGACTTATAGAGGTAAAATATAACCGTAAAATTATTTCGAGTTATGTATTGTTATTTTTTCGACTTGGACAGGTTTTTCCAAGGGGATTGAAAATAATTCAAGATATCGAAGATTTCGAGTTAGCGAGAGTCGACTGTAACTGAAAACGCAAAGATTTGCGTCTGTCGTGCGTTTGGTTTTATCGAAATTAAATACGAGGTGTATACTTGTAACTTTGAATGTGAATAACATATTTAGTTCAGATTAGTTTAGGTTAGGTTAGGTTAGGTTAAGTGAAGTATCACATTAGTTTACACTATCACATTGTCAGAAGTAAACAAGTGGTAGTGTAAAAAAGGTTGTTGATGTAACAAATTTGAACGTCATGACGTATCGCTAACACATGGCCTCGTTTCAAAAAAGTGTTTATTGTACAAAATTGTGAGTGCGTTTTACTTAACCAGTATACAATTTGTTTATTGAAAAAAAATTAATCATCGTTTTTTGACCGATCTTAGTTTCATGGTTTCGGTAAACTGAAAAGTTATTTCCGATATCCAGAACGTCCGTCGGTGTTGTCGACATAAGTAGGATATCCGCAACAAAAGTGAAGATAAAAACGTGGAATTTTGTATATAGGACTATAGTTTGTTCATATAGAACCATATTGAAATTCAGAAAAAAAGTATTAAAAATGACAAAATGGCGGACATTACAATTAGTTTTTGTCCATATCTCGTGTGTTATTCAACTTATAACACACTAAATTAGATACAAATTTGCAGATTTCAATTCTGCCTGTAATGGTACCAACTCTACCTCTCTATGACATATAGCAAATTTATGGACAAAAATTTAATTTCGAACTATGATCTTCTATTCAGAGGTTCAGAGGATGGCATGTCTATGCACTACCGGAGCTATGTCAACTACACCAACCGCTACATGGAAATATTACTCGGGCTTCCACCCTGTGATCTGTTTATAATGGTGGAAGTAAGAAAAGCAGCGGGGTCTGGAGGAACTCACACATGGGGCATGCTAGAGTTACGCAAACAATTGGCAAACCGATTCTAAGTATGGGTACCGATAAGATAGTGATATCATTTTTGTAATGACGTTTCACAATGTGAAAACGAGCAAGTTCAGACGTGGTTTTTCCAAAAATGTTGGTATTAGCCGTTTATTATTTAGGAACAATTTTATTTTTATTTTTATGGAATACCCAAGAACGTATGAATTACATCTCTCTCTCCCTGTCTCTCTCTCTCTCTCTCTCTCTCTCTCTCTCTCTCTCTCTCTCTCTCTCTCTCTCTCTCTCTCTCTCTCTCTCTCTCTCTCCCCCCCCCTCTCTCTCTCTCTCTCTCTCTCTCTCTCTCTCTCTCTCTCTCTCTCTCTCTCTCTCTCTCTCTCTCTCTCTCTCTCTCTCTCTCTCTCTCTCTCTCTCTCTCTCTCTCTCTCTCTCACTCTCTCTCTCTCTCTCTCTCTCTCTCTTTCTCTCCTTGCTATTTATAAAATTAATGTTGGATTCAAGATAGCAGACAAAAATTTTAGAAATAGTATTTTTCTAGCTGTAATATACAGCTGCATATATTTTTATCGTCCAGTTACACTCGGGTGTGTCCAGACTTTTCTAACGCCCTGTATAAAACTAGCTGATAACAGTTAAAGTTTTCTTCATTCTACTGCACTAAAGTACCGGTACTAACAAGTAATGGTATCCTAGCAACTGCCTCCGTTTAATCTAACCTACAAATCAATCACTTTTCCTGGGAACAATATCTCGAATCCCGTTGGATATATACCGTTCCAGCGAGCGGTGCTCTCTTCCCCGTTACAGTCGTGGAATGCAGGCCAGACCAGGATGCATGTCAGCAATTAATCAATACACAGGTATTGTTTAAAGTTATCGACGTCGGCAATACGTCATACACTAATCACGCGTTTCATCACACGTGAACGAAAGTTTAATTACCTCTCGTAATTTCTACTTCCGGTTGTGATAAGAGAATGAATGGCATACTTAGACTTAGATTTCAGAAGTGTTCTGTGTTTTAGATTATTTTATTTCCTTGTTTAAAGTTAAAAAAGATAAAAAAAAGAAAATTAAATAATATAAAGTCTTCAAATACTCTAATAGCGTCAGAGTCAGAAAACATCAAGAGTTGGTCAAGAGATACCTGATGGAAAAGATGAAAGAGATTTATCTATCCCAAGACTATGTGAATAATATGTAGATCCAGCTATGTCGCTTCGGGATTGCTAAGCTCGTACTAAGTATAAATGAAAACTTAATTGTGGGTAATACCGGGAGTAAATTGATTCAGCCTTCTGCAATCTTACCACTTGCGATAGGCGACAATTAGTTCATAAATTATCATTTATAGAAAAAGAAACAATTGTCAATAGACGAAAAGTATTTATGATGGCTGAAGAGAAACTTGCACCCCCCCCCCCCCCGTTTTCTTGGTTATAAATTAAAATAGCTATATGCTACACTTTTTGAGTTAATTATCTTTGCAGTTAATTGTTCATACCAATTTACAATTTTGGGCTTCATTGGACAAGTTAAATTTAACGACCATAAACATTACTGAATCAAAATAACTAAAAAATATCTGCCTTGTAGATTCATGTTAAATTTTATTTTCAGAGCAGTTTTATATTCGCAATTTATTTTTTACTTCGAATCAAATAGATGAACTGTAGAGAATTTTACAATTGTTAACGCAAAATCCCCTACCACAAGTTAGGTACAATAACAAACACAAATAACCTTTTGCAAAAATTTATTAGCCTATGTGAATATTAGTTTAGAATCCTAAGATGATAACTCGGTTACCGAAATATACATTAGGGAGCATAGGTTAATAAATTTTTGTCAAACGTTTATTTGTGTTTGTTATTGTACCTACTTGTGGTAGTGGACTTAATGTTTACAATTGTTCAAATGAAATGTTTAAATTAAACATTTTGGATTGGTTGGTGAATGGTGAAATTCTCTCGCCTTACCAAGCCTTTACATTGAGGTATCAAATGACATCTCCCATTTAAAAATGTTGAGCAACTTTCTCTTCACTGAGGGGTCAAAAACCCACAATTTAGACTTATTGAAGTATCTCCTTTCCCATGAGAAAAAAACATGTCAAGGTTGGTATTATAATTGGGTTATCACAATTTAAAAATTCCCAAATTTTCTACATTACTTGAGACGAGCAATGGATTTTTTACAGTGTATAAAAGGAGGAATAAACAAACCCAGAAATTAAAGGATAACGGGATTTTTATTCCTGCCTGTTACGGTGAAACTCATTTCTCAATTTCGTAAAAGATCCCAGATATAAATCTGACGTTAACTTAAAGCTAAACGTATGCATTTACCGTTTGAATATCGCTGTACAACACAACACTACTGCCTTGCTCACCGTGTGGCGATTAACCTCCTTCGCTGAATGAAACAGTTCACTTATTCAAGGGCATCCGTAGAAAGGAATGGTATTTAGAATCGTGAACAAAACACAAGGAAACCTGTTTAAATCAATTCATATGTCAAACGTCAATCTTCCAGTTAAGAATTCATTCGTGATCTTTAACATACTATTATCTTGTTTTTGTATTTTACATTAAACGTCTCAATTCTTATTATTGCAAAATTAGTCGATTATTATCAACCATCTGTACCAAACCAGACAGCTGTAGTTGGTAAGCAGACTTGATAGACCTCCAGTTATATATACCTACTCTAATTTGGTATTAATATATGAAACTCAGTAGTTGTACAAAAGGAGCTGATAAGGACTCATTCAGGTCATTGATAAGAATGAACGATTGTAAAATCGTTTCAAACGGACGCCATTTATAAATTTTGCGACATTTTTTTCCAATCATATTTAACGATTAGTGAAGTTTATTTAATACATTTTAGTAATATTCAACAATTCTGATTACCAGAGCTATTATTTTCTTTAAAATATTAGTTATATTGTTATCAGTTTTGTTTTTTGGGTTATAACCTTCTTATTGTTGATCGTAAGAACCTGTTTTGATATAATTCAATGCAGTTTTTAAAGCAGTACAAAATTAGATACTTTCAGGTGAAATATTATCCTTAAAACATATCTTTGTTTCAACAATCGATATTAATTAATTTACCCACCGATTTTTTTTATCAAATTTGTCTAAAGGTTAGTGAAACGGAAACTGCATATCAAATTTGAGAAAGAATCGGACTAAGATTTCGTGCTCTAGAGGAATTATTGCTGATATTTTTGTGATTTTGATATTTTTAGCACTTTTGTTTTTAATTATAACTCTTTAATATTTAATCGTAGGGAACACATTTGATGGAGATTTCAATACAGAACAAAATGAGCAATAGCAAAACATTTTATACAACGCTCAAGTGAACATTTATCCTCAAAAGACAATTTGGGTTTTTAGTTATAATTCTTTTACTTCGTTATCATTAAAACACGTTAAAATAATATTTAAATTTGTAAACTGCATAAAGTTAATTATTGTGGGGCATTATAGTACAGATAAGTTATTCCGGGAAAACAATTTGTACAGAACGATTTACTTTATCGAACTTGTACAGTGGTTTTGAAACCATACAGAATAAAATCAGCACATTTTTTTTGTAACTTTTAGAGCATATACTAATACACACATTATACGTATACATTGATAAAAATTTTGAGATCTGGTAAAATAAATAGACATTCAATGATCTCCGTTATTTGCTTTTCCATTTAGACTACAATGTCTGTATTCGAAATTCACTTATGTACATTACAGGTATAGCGACTTCTTTCTTAACCTTGCGTTAAAATCTGAATAGGTGCTTAACAAATAAAAATAAAATTTAGGTTAACTTTCTACCGAGAGCCATATGAGAAATGAATCTACTGTTGTGTGATATCAACTCGCATATGTGTAGCAATAAAGGACGGACGTGTCATCTGAATTTAATTCAAAGATTAATGGAAATAATTTGTTCTACTAGAAATTAATACCGTTCAATTGGTTTGAGCTGTAAACCTTCACACTTTAATCAATATCATTTAGGTAAATTTTTAGATATTTTTCTTTATAAAATGACATTTTTGGGGAGATTAGGAATTCTCATTGATTGCTTGGGGCGTTTTGCTTGTGTGAGAACGTTGGTACAATCTTTGCTCACCGTGTAAATTCTTATTATTCATAGAGAATCTAAAAAGCAGTATCAAAAAAATGTAATATCTTATTAGTTGAAACATTACTTGTCATGGCATAGACGAATCGAGGGATTGTTTTAGTTGGTAAATAAAAACTTTTAATAGATGATAATTGGCAATTTCATTTTATTGATCAGCCATTTAGAAATGTCTATCTGCTAGAATTTGGTAACTGAAAATATCAATTGGGTGGGGCAAAATGAATTAACAATCATCATTGAAGTCTTTATAGATTGTTCTAAGCGTTATTTATACAATTAAGTAATAACTCACTCCACTTGTGGTATAAATTCATACTAAGCATAAATATTATGTTTGAATTAAAACAACTGAAGATGAAATCAATTTTAAATGACGGTTGACTAGGTTCGTTTTCTATTTTTAAAATTATTCCTTAATGATCATTTTCTATTATTTTCTATTTTGTACACTTGTTTAAGTTGTTAATCGGCTTGTTTTACTAAATTTTTAATCAAATAAATACAGCCAATTTTGAGAAATTACACGTTTTATAACAGCCCAATGACAATTTGTTTTTGTTTTAATACTCCCGTTTTTAGAGAAACAGCTACCAATAAGTTTTATTTGAGCACGTGGGCTATGTTTTAACCGAATTTGATCAGCATTCTTAAAGTTGTTTTCATTTATAATTACCCAAATTATAATTGTAAACCGAACAAATATAATCTGAGAATGTTGAGTTCGCTCAATTAATTCACAATTCCACAAACAAGTAGATTAATCTAAAAATAAAAAACATCCTCTCAACATCGAAATTACTCGTTTAAAATCAGCTCTGTCAAATTAATTGTAGCATTTTAAATTTAATAATAATAGCGAAAAACCTCTTTAATTAATATGTTAATAATTTTACGAGAAAAACCTTTGGGTCATCATCGCCTTATAAAAAAAAGAATAAAAGAACATAAAATGAAGACACCTAGTCTTCGACTACTCTAATAGAATTAGCGTCAGAAATGAACAAGAGTTGGCCAAGAGAAACCTGATAGGAAAGATGAAAGCATTTAATCAAAGTCTACATGAAAAAAGGTGTAGGCCCAGCTAGGCCCTCTCGGGATTGCCAAGTCCTTACGCTCTATAGTAATCCCCTGAGAGTAATACAAAATAATTAACTCAGATATTTGATTACTTTTATAGCGTATTATTAATAAATCTGAGTTCGTCAGAATATGAATGTTTGCCTATATGGAAATATTCAATTGGGTTTCATGTTGTAGATTAGAAATACCTCTAAAATTATTTGCTATTGATTAATTGAAATAATTAACATAGTTTCTAATTTACAATTTTTTTCACATTAAATTTTTTTAATCAGCCCTACGACACTTACCGTCAAAAGAATTTTTCAATTAAAAGTTTATTTATTTTACATATCACTGTATTTAGTCAAATATCTGTACTTTATATTTTATTGACAAAAGTAGGAGGCCAAATATAGCCTAAAAAGTTCATATATATCAATTTATTTATTCATCCCTATACTATTGTCAAACTAAAAATACGGCTGAACGAAGAGTCCCTTTACTCACACAATCGCAGAGCTTTTGGGTGTCCGGTGACCTACCCCCAAACCACTTGTACGAGTCACCTAATGGGCTTCACTTTATAAAACTTTAATTTTTTTATTTAATATTTGAAAATAAAATCTACAATGTATTTTTATTCTACACATAATTACAAGACAAATAAAACCTAACAACGTATAATTTACTGAATTATAGTTCCAAAAAAAATTATTAACAATGTTTAAATAGTACTAAATGATTATTTAATGCATACTTTATCACAAGGTTTATTTAATGCATACCTTATCACATTTTTTATAAATAGAAATAATATGTTTTTTTTTTCATTTAAAACTAATATTTATTACGTTTTCAATATTAATAGGGATTTTTATTGCTGTTTTCAATATTATTACAGTATTACTATTGCTTAGCAAATGTTAAATTTACAAAAATAAATTGTGTAAATGCTAATACTACCGTTTTAGTACATATTTATTCATACACAGCTTATCACGATGTAAATAATTATGTTGTATACTATTATTACTTTATTGTGCTCCTTTTTTTTTTTCATAAAAATCGAAAAGTACATATTTTGCGATAAAGATATACGACAGTGTTGTTTAGTCACACTTATTAGTTATCATACTGTCATTCATTTTGTAGTAAACATTGTTGATTTTGAATGCTATTAAAGTAAATTTAGTAAATTATACATTTTTCTTGTAATGACGTGTAAAATACAAATATATTACAGATTTTATTTTAAAATATCAAATTTAATAAATGAAAGTTTGATTAAGTGAAGCACAGTAGGCAACTCATGCGGGTGGCCCACGACAGTTATCGGGCCAGCCATAATACTCTGCGCGCCTGTGTGTGATGACGCGTGCGTTAGAGTGAAACGGCCCATCGTTTGATAATAATATAGAGATGTATATTGAAGCAGTTTAGTAAATTCATATTTCTAGACAATATATACCTCAATAGGTTTATATTTGTCGTATTGAAGAAAATTTATCTATGGCTTGGGATCACAAAGAATAAAAAACCAATAATTAAAAAAAAATTTAAATACAACAAAAAGTGCATATAACAAGTTAGATTATGTTTGGTTTTAAAATATAGTCATCACAAACTATGCTCTATGAGAATTCAAACCGCGCGTTCAAACGTAAAATTCCCATCATTAAAAGAGTAAAATTGTCGTCAAGTTTTCCGAGATGCAGTTAAAAGTTTACAGAAATATTTAGATAAAATAACTATTGTCCATGTTGCTACTTAGAACCAACAACGCGCCCTTTTGTTTTGAAATTCCTTTTATACAGCAATGAAACTTATCGATAGCTGTCAAACTCTAAGCTTACAATCAGATCGTCATGGTCCATTCCAAGCTATTGTTATGGCTAAAATCATTCATATCTTTTATCACTGATAGAATTCGTATCAAGACATAAAACATTGTTCTCCATTTATAGAATTTTTATTATGAAACTTCAGATGAATATTGTCAATTCATTAATAATTCTTTATTATTCAATAACTTATGAAGTTTGGAGTGTAGTCATATAAACACTAACCGAAATACAACTAAATAACGATTACAAAATATAAGATAAGCAATAAAAACCGATAAAACAGACAGGTTATTTTCAATATAAGATAACTCGTAGAGATTAATCTATTAGTTGTAGTAGCCTAACCGATTGTTATTAAAATATTTACTTATTAGAATACATAGACTACTGTAAACAATTTATCTACTGAAATTTAATAACTTTACATTTGTTTCGCATATTTTTCAAAAATAATAAGCGGATAAATTTATAATCATGTGAACAATGTTTAAAATTCTTTTCTGTGTGTATATTTAAACTTCGTGCACGACAAAATCATATTTATTCGATTTAATTTGATCCCCAAGAAAAAATATAATTTGGCCCTTGACGAAAGAAAATATATAACAATATACAAGTTTTTTTATAAGCTTTGTTTCAAGAGAATTCAATTCTATGTTAGTTTTTCTTTTAACTGTTTAAAAGTTATAGAAACTGTAATGTGCTGTTTGTTGGGAGATACGTAATCCCAAAATTTATAAAATCTACAAATCCATCTTTAATCCACACATTTTTATGACAAAAAAAATTAAGGACGAAAAATAATTTCGATTATATTTTACATCAATATAACCCAGAAATAACACGATGTTTACTGGTTTGTTAATTAAGTTTACTTGTCTTGCCATTTTCATTTTCTTGAACTAAATTAGGCAAACAATGTTTAGGCCTTTCCTTTTAAAATAAATCCTTCTTTTGAGTGATTTAAAAAAAATATTTTAGGCTAAAAAACTTCGGTCATCCTTGTCTCCCCCATACTCTAATAGCTTCACTGTCGGAAGAGAACAACAGTAAGTCGAGATACCTGATAGGAAAGATGAAAGAGAGGTTACGCAACCATCATGTATGTAACACGAGATAAGCTGTAAATACGAGTGTCTTCGCTTTAGTGTTTGTTCTTTTTGTTTTTCTACGAGTGTACTGCTAAATAAATTGGCAAATCGTGTTGCATAGCTTCACCTTGCGCAATCTCATCTCATCTTACTTTAGAATCTAATTGATTGCTGCGACTCCTCTTCGTCCCTATTTGCATTTTCCATCCTACATATAGTACAGGTGTTTATTTCCTTGTATGAAGTCGTCTGGCATTTCCATGTTATTACAGTAGATGGCGTAATACTTCCTTATCCAATTAATGATAAATACATATAATTGTAAAAAACAACATTAAAACAGATTGTTTTTGTGATTTATTGTTTTCATATCAGTTATGAAGAATATAAACAGATTTTTATTTGTAGCATAACTTTTGGGGCCCATTATAGGGAGTGAATATTTCAAACTGTTTGTGAAAAAGTGAATGAATTAATGAATTGTTTCGAGGTATAGCTTATAGGATGGAGTGGGCCATTAATAATACAAATAAATACAAAATTTCAACAGAGCAAACAATAAACGGAAGTAATAACGGAAACATTTATGTATAAATAAATACATACAATAAATAAATTCTCCTAATAAACATAACAATTTTAGATATCTTTCCATCTTCTTTTTTTTTCTAAGAAACCATTCAATAATAAATTAAACCATACAAATCAAATTATATAAATAATTAACATTCAAAGAACTCTGTACGAAACACATTCAAAGTAATATTTGGTTTTGGATTAACAGCGTGTTCTTTTTCAAATTACTCAGACATTTCGAAATTATGTTTCGTGGTTGCATCTTAAGAATAATAATAAAAGTGCTTTGTTAATACAATTTTAGCACAGAACAAAACAAAAACATTTCTTACCTGTTTAAACAGAAAAAAATTAAAGCATTTTTTGATGTAAATACTTCTTAACATAGGTCCAGTATGGAAGGTTCTACGAAAACTTTAGTAACAAAAAAAAGCTAAGATTTGGTGTTTTTATATCTCGTGAACTATAAACGATAATCATTAAAATTTAGTTGGATGGGGGGGGGGGTTAATGTCCGTATCTAAATTGCTGAGTAACGGGGATCTCAGCCGTGTAACCGGCTCTTAAACATTTCAAAAATTCGCAAATTCAAGCATATTCCAGAGATGATTTTTCTTATTTTTCAAAGTAAAATTGAGGTCAAATTTGTAAAGGTGTAAATAACACTACTGTTATTTTTTGTTTATTCTGTAAGCTGAGAAATAACATATATTTATTGATTTGCAATAAAAATCATAATATTCTGTTAATTGTCTAGAATATACACTGGCTTACACCAGCTCTTTGTTATTATTAAACTTATTTAAACTAATTAAAGATGAATTGTACTCTTAAACACTGTTAATACAATTGTTTCAGGTACATTATCTTATTCACGAGGTCTAACTAACATTTAGCTGTAGTTAAAATTTCACCTGAAGTTGATTTTGGAAAATAAGAAAAATCATCTCTGGAAAGTGCTTGAATTTGCAAATTTTTAAACATAAGTGCCTTTAAACGGTTAGTAATTGCGAAAAATGTTAAGAATAAAAAAAAGTGTTTATATACAAAAACACCACACAAAATAGGGATTCCTTTATTTAAAACTAACCGCCATTTTTTGAATACAAAAATTTGGTATTACTTCTAGTTTTAACTCAAAATATTCTAGGGCGATGACCTTTAAAGTGTTTTTTTAAACTTTTGTAATAAAACAACGGTCACACCTGTTTCAATCACCCTGTATAATGCACTAGTTAAGAACGCTCACATTGTCCGACAGGACTGCACCCTAAGTTTTGTTCTAATGGCGCCGTCCAACAATATTCTCCAGGCTACAATCATCATAAATTATTTCCAGTCTTTTCACTGGGCAAAACGATTCGGCTAATTGGTTAGAAATTGCTTTTATTTTCGAAACAATCGAAGCGACGGACAGTACAATAGACCTTATGTAAGGGATAACAATCGCAAAACCTATCAAAGTAAACAAAGCATCCTCGATACTGATTGGTCCCAAATAATTATGTTAGCTGAAAGTATCGATAGTGGAGTCTCACGATTAGACATGGGTATCTTCTCTACGAAACTATGGTTACACGAAAAGCAAATTATCAGCTGAGTGGTTGGGAAATGATTCAGGAAACATGTTGAAATATTAGTTCGGATTGGAATGTTTTGATGAAGGTTGTTTGTTCCCTTTATGTCTGTTGGATTAAGGAGGATCAGAAACCATTTCATGGAAACTATGAGAGGTTAGTCCTAACCTAAACGGACTCGATCCTGGAAAAGATATAGCCAACAATTTTGTTAGCCATCGAAGTAAAAACTGTTTGATTATGGATTGAGAAGGTTGTTTGTTTCCTTTATGTTTGTTGGATTAACGAAGATCAGAAATATTTCCAACACCAAAACTATGAGAGGTTAAACAGGATTCGATCCTGGGAAAGATCTAGCCAACAATTGTGTTAGCCATCGAAGTAAAAACGGTTTAATTATGGATTGAGAGGGTTGTTTGTTTCCTTTATGTTTGTTGGATTAACGAAGATCAGAAATATTTCCAACACCGAAACTATGAGAGGTTAAACAGGATTCGATCCTGGGAATGATCTAGCCAACAATTTTGTTAGCCATCGAAGTAAAAACGGTTTAATTATGGATTGAGAGGGTTGTTTGTTTCCTTTATGTTTGTTGGATTAACGAAGATCAGAAATATTTCCAACACCGAAACTATGAGAGGTTAAACAGGATTCGATCCTGGGAATGATCTAGCCAACAATTTTGTTAGCCATCGAAGTAAAAACGGTTTAATTATGGATTGAGAGGGTTGTTTGTTTCCTTTATGTTTGTTGGATTAACGAAGATCAGAAATATTTCCAACACCGAAACTATGAGAGGTTAAACAGAATTCGATCCTGGGAAAGATCTAGCCAACAATTTTGATAGCCATGGAAGTAAAAACCATTTAATTATGGATTGAGAGGGTTGTTTGTTTCCTTTATGTTTGTTGGATTAACGAAGATCAGAAATATTTCCAACACCGAAACTATGAGAGGTTAAACAGGATTCGATCCTGGGAAAGATCTAGACAACAATTTTGATAGCCATGGAAGTAAAAAAGGTTTGATGATGGATTGAGAAGGTTGTTTGTTTCCTTTATGTCTGTGGATTAACGAAGATCAGAAATATTTCCAACACCGAAACTATGAGAGGTTAAACAGGATTCGATCCTGGAAAAGATCTAGACAACAATTTTGTTAGTCATCGAAATAAAAACCTTTTAGTGATCGATTAAGAAGTTTGTTTCCTTTGTCTGTTGGGGGAGGGGGATACTTTTTGGAAGGATGTCTCTGTTGTCTTCGACGCATTACCTCTACGTCCAACTGGGTGGACCGATTATAATCAAATTTGATATGTGGGCATATTTTGGCCGTATCCTGAGACTTTTTTTTACATTTTTTCAATAACTCAAAATTAAAGAGTAGCTGCCTTGAGAAAACAAAACAAAATACGTTTTTTCTCAAAATAGGCTCTAACGATTTTAATCAAAATTTCCTCCACTATCGAAATAAAACGTATTATTCGCCATCGTTCCAAATAGTTGGTTCGTGAGTAACCGATAAAAACAATAAATCAAGGGTGGGGAAGTTACAGAAGACTTAATTTCCATAAAATCGGTTGTCAAGATTTCATTCAAATTTAAGTGAAATGTAAAGATTTATAACCTAAAACCGTGTGAAAAATCACAAATAAAACAATATTATGGTTCAAGAATAAATTGGCAAAAACAAAAATAAACCTAGATCTTTCATTCAAATCCCGATTTTAATGAAATACGATTTTCGCTAAGCGAAGTTCATGGCACAAGCGAAGCAATTTTAGGCCCTATTTAGTATAAATATTTCTTCAAAGAGTCCATAGTTCAATTTCATTTTTTGATTGACGAGCATTGGTGATCATAATTTTTGGTTGGTTTTTATTTCGTTTTGGTGATAGCTAAGAGAGAAAGTTTGTGCAATAATTTTGCACTGTTTATTTAAGTGTAACAAAATTGCATTAATTATTCTTCAGATACTAATGTGTTTAATATTAAAATAAAATTAGTTTCACTTGGGCTCTCACAAAACTTTACATTTTTTTATAGTTAAACTGGTAAAATTACATGGAAAAGCAAAGAAAACGAAATATCTTTTATTCCACCCCATTTGCTGACGTAATTGTTCAGTTGGCGTTTGTGAGAAAACATAAAAACAGTCTGGTGCTAAATTGACTTAAATTTTTTATATTTTCACGATGAAGGCAGTGTTCCAGTTACTATCTTTGGCCATTATTATGATAGCCACTGCCTTTTGAATGAAATTGTTTCCTCCTCTCTCCGGTCCATAAGACACCTAATCTACAGTGAAAGCTGATACAGACGGCAGTGCGAGTTAAACGATGTTTGTTTAACGCATCTGATTGCGGGGGAACAGTTTTATTTTATTACCAACTTAACAGGGAAAAAACTATCATTACTGTTCTGGTGGCATTTTAATTTTTTTCCTTCCCTCCTACCCATTATTTTACTTTTAGTTAGTGTCACTATTAGTTTTTATACGTTCTTTTTTTACGCTAAATGTTTAAGAGAAACGCATTTAGGTATGGCCTTGTACTTTCATCTATTAATCTGTCTGTCCATCCTTACCATACACGAGGATGATTTCAAAAGTAAAATTAAAAGGCGTGTTCATTAAAAAAATCAGAAGAAATTAGGAAATGAAAATTTGATTAGTTTTTCGAAATACATATAAACTTAAACATATCTAGATGATGATTTTTCCAAATAGGATGTTGAGGATCATACTACACTTAAAAAATAGTATTATTTTTACAATGGAAAACAGTATAGGCTATATTTATGCAAACAATAAATTGAGAAGCAATACCGGTAAAGCTTATCAACGTTATTGTTGAGTAAAAACGTCTTGTGTTGTGTAGACAAATAATGGCGTCCTCGCTGAATCGTTAAGACATATAACAACGAATGATTATAGAGTGACTTAAACATATGATATCGAGGATGTAGTCATCGCTTCAGTGGAGTACAATTGACAAGTATTTAGGTAGCCAAACATTCTCACATCGATTAATTATGATTGTTTACAGGTAGTGGGTTTCATTAATATACAATAAGATTTACTAAACTACAGGTAATTGTAATAGGAAAGTTAATCTTGTTGATAATTTTTATTATATGACTAGTAAATTGTCAGCAGTAATTAGATGTATTTTATCATTTATTAACTTATAATTTTTACGTAGACAGTAGCAAATTACCCATTTTAAAATCAAGAGTTGTCATTGGAACACAACCGATTTTTACAAAATTGTATTGTAACATTTTTATCTTTCCAATTAGATTATAAGGAAAGTATTTCGACTGTGTTTCAATTACAACTCAGGTCCTTCTCGATGTTTTAAGCCCAAGGAATATGTTTAATAATTTTCGTAATTATGCCTGTCTGTCTTTGTTATGTACTGTAGGTTGATTTAATTGAGTCCAAAATTTGAAGTTTGATGCAGGGGTGAGTTATGAAGTTATTGAACTAAATTATTTAAGGATTGGGTGAGTATCATCCACTTTTCTGACTGAGCAAAGTGAGGTGGCATTTCGTCTACGATTTGTTTGTTACGATTTTCTGTACTGCCAATTTCTAACGATATAAGTACCACTAAATGTAAAAAACATTAGCACTTTGTGTTTTCACTTTCTGGGCATTGTGGTTTTTATTTTAAATTTTTCCGCATATCATGGTATATATTTTTTTTCAGGCTTTTTTATAAAACAAATCTGTAGATGTCCCTCCAAATCGTGGTATATTTTAGTTTCAGACCTATTTATAAAACAAATTGACAAGAAGTGTTCCTCCATATATTGGTATATATTATTTTCAGACCTTTTTATAAAACAAATCGTCCAGTGCCCCTCCTTTATATCTTGGTATATTTTAGTTTCAGACCTATTTATAAAACAAGTAGACAAGAAGTATTTCTCCATATATTGATATATTTTAATTTCAGACCTTTTTATAAAACAAAATAGACTGTTCCTCCTCCTCTATATCTTGGTATATTTTAGTTTCAGACCTAATTATAAAACAAATTGACAAGAAGTGTTCCTCCATATATTGGTATATTTTATTTTCAGACCTTTTTATAAAATAAAATAGACTGTTCCTCCTCCTCTATATCTTAGTATATTTTAGTTTCAGACCTTTTTATAAAACAAATCTACTAGTGTCCCTCCATATCTTGGTATATTTTAGTTTCACACCATTTTATAAAACAAATCTACTAGTGTCCCTCCATATCTTGGTATATTTTAGTTTCACACCATTTTATAAAACAAATCTACTAGTGTCCCTCCATATCTTGGTATATTTTAGTTTCAGACCTTTTTATAAAACAAATCTACTAGTGTCCCTCCATATCTTGGTATATTTTAGTTTCACACCATTTTATAAAACAAATCTACTAGTGTCCCTCCATATCTTGGTATATTTTAGTTTCAGACCTTTTTATAAAACAAATCTACTAGTGTCCCTCCATATCTTGGTATATTTTAGTTTCACGTCTTTTTATAAAACAAATCTACTAGTGTCCCTCCATATCTTGGTATATTTTAGTTTCAGACCTTTTTATAAAACAAATCTACTAGTGTCCCTCCATATCTTGGTATATTTTAGTTTCACGTCTTTTTATAAAACAAATCTACTAGTGTCCCTCCATATCTTGGTATATTTTAGTTTCACACCATTTTATAAAACAAATCTACTAGTGTCCCTCCATATCTTGGTATATTTTAGTTTCACACCATTTTATAAAACAAATCTACTAGTGTCCCTCCATATCTTGGTATATTTTAGTTTCACGTCTTTTTATAAAACAAATCTACTAGTGTCCCTCCATATCTTGGTATATTTTAGTTTGAGACCTTTTTATAAAACAAATCTACTAGTGTCCCTCCATATCTTGGTATATTTTAGTTTCAGGCCTTTTTATAAAACAAATCTACTATTGTCCCTCCATATCTTGGTATATTTTAGTTTCACACCTTTTTATAAAACAAATATACTAGTGTCCCTCCATATCTTGGTATATTTTAGTTTCAGACCTTTTTATAAAACAAATCTACTATGTCCCTCAATATCTTGGTATATTTTAGTTTCACACCTTTTTATAAAACAAATCTACTATTGTCCCTCCATATCTTGGTACATTTTAGTTTCAGACCTTTTTATAAAACAAATCGATGGGTGTCTCTCAATCTGTACGTTATTGAACATAACCAAATCAGAGCTCCTCTCTCAAACAAATGAACGGATTTTTCATGTTTTTTTTTTCTTCGTTAGATATAATTTTTTAATTTGAGTCTAAATGGAGTATTCTTGAAAAAAAAGTTGTAGTTTTGTTTCTTTTTATTCACTCTGTATTTTACTTTTACATTTTTATGTTTGAATTATACGAAATTAATCTTGTTCGCGTTTTATAGAGTTACAACCATAAAATAAATTATTATTTACATAAAAATTATACTGATTTGTACGCTGTGATTTCCTTTAAAACTTGTACATAACCTTTTAAAGCTAAATATAAAGCAGTAGTCGGATCGATTACGCTGCCAAAAAGTTTAGTCACAATCCACCAATGACCAACCAGTGTTGGGACTAAGAGACAGTTTTTTTAGATATGACAGTAATCATTTTAGAATACACATCCATGGATATAGCACAAAAATTTTCTGTAAAATCACCGTAGGGGGTAATCTTATTAAATTAGCATTAATCACTCAAAACGCAGCCTACTCAGAATTACCAAATTATTCAAACACGACTTCAAGATGGTTTAAACTAAACTAGTTTTCAAAATGTGTTGTATAGCTTGGTTTAAACTACAAAACAAAGCTATCAGTCTAAATCATACAAAGATTAAACTTTATTGGTATAAACGGCTTTGATCCATATAATTTTTCCAGTATTATTTTTCTTCACATAAAACATTTTCCTATCTTCAGTTATGTGTGTCGTTGAAAGCAAACCTTGAGCCTCCTATATCGAGTCAAGGACGTTACCACATCTTGTTGTGCGTGACTGGTTGGTACGTCTTTCCATGTTGGGTATGCGTAGCTTATGGGTGTCATCGAGTTCCTTTCCTTTACCTTTACAGTATTATAATTGCAAATTTTTATCTCCCCCACCGTCTTCGCATAGGCTGTACTACTACCGATGCTTATAATAATATCCGTGTTAACAGTTATTCCCATGGGAATTATTATTGTTAGTATTTTATATTATTATTATTATTCAAAGATTTCTATTTATGCAAATTATTTATCAACAAGTGTGGAGTTATAAATATATAAATAAGGTAAGTTGTTAACCTTTTTGACTGGGGTCGTGCGAATCAAGAATATAATTATCCTGTTCTTTGAACACATTAGGGTCGAAATTCTATCCTCTGGGATTTGAATCGATAGATTTTGTTTGCTATGATGTGGAATAGAGAAAGCCTCAATATCGCAAACACATGTACGTAAAAACAACTTGGTCAGATGTAGAATTAAAAGAAAATGTTTGATTTATTTGTACTGCAGTTCAGACAGGTTATTTAAAATTAAAAGTTAGTGCTTGGATTAAACTAATCTATGCAATCTTACTGCTTTCTTATCCAAATGTAATTTTCATGAAGTGGTGTAATCGTCGGGAATTTAATAAACAATTTCCATAAAATTTAGGAAAAAAACTTTTGAATTTCCAAAGAATGAATGCCAAAATTTTAATTATAGCCTTCAAATTTAAAAAAAAATGTAAAATGCCATAAATTCTGATTCCTAACACTTATTTCCTCACAAAAACAAAATTAGTACTTCCTTCTTTTAAATTCGCAGATTATGTGTTACTAAACACATTTTGGAAAGTTTCTGCAATTTATGTTAACAATTTCTCGTTTCTAAACTCGTGTCTACCTCCGTGCTCAATGGTTTGTGAGTAGTAAAACAATACAATTACGAAATTTTCTTCCACAGATAAAAACCTCACGACAAAGGAATAAGTGTCAACGATAGGCACGTTTTTCTTATAAATACAGAAAAATGTCGTTATATTTGCCAACATCGAAGCGCTAAATTTACCACTTGGTTAACTATTGGATTCGACAGTGGCGTTGCTGTCACGACCGATTCACAGAAACATTCGATTGCGTAATACCGGAATTCCCTGCTTTAGTTTCAGGGAATTTTTATTGAAGTACAGAATTATTGTAGGAATGTACTGTAGCCCATCCAAAGGAGACTCGTTGTATAGAACTCTTTATAATCTGTTTAAAATTACTATGTGTACACCGTACAAGACTCAGCGGTATTTACTTTTCTGCTAGAATAATCAGGTTCATAATCATTGCAAAAATAAAAAGTAATAAAGTACGGAATCATAATTTCAATACATTGTACAAAACTAAATTATATATAATTCCCGAGATTCACGGGAAGGCCAGTAATATATATAGGTACATTTTAATTTAGGGAGCTTCACTAAAAATAAATTGCACCTAAAAACTAGGACGATTCGATTACCGTCGTATGTAGTTTGCAGACACTTCACTTCTCACCATCTATATACATCATCCTTCGTTAGCCATTGCTGATCACGGCCATCTCAATGATCAATCCTATTGGTGATTGCGGTGATCAGTGTAACCAAGATTGCACTTGTAATTAAAGACGCGACGATTCAACCTGTACGCAACCGAAATACCATCCTCGGTGAGTTGGGGGTGGTTCTTCGGAACGCCAAACATTCTCTAAGACTATTGTTTTCAAATAATTTAGCTAAAATAGTATTTCCCGTCATATTTATTAAATATTATCGTGTAATATTTTCTATAACCGACAATGTGTAAAGCTACGGGAATAAATGTATTTTTACATTTCAACAAGAAAAAGTTTAAAACTCCAGACCGCCGCAAGGCTTATTTCCTTCCTAACACAATCAATATATTTTGGGTAATAAATTAAGACATTGATTTCCATGGTTCAACTCTTTTCTAATATAAACTTTGGAAATTTTCTTTGAATTTAGACGCTACATAATTTTGAAAACATGTTGTTGTTTTTTATGTCAGTTAGTCTCTACAATTCAAACATATTTACTAAATTGTGTTCAAATTTGATATGTGGACGTATTTTTGACATGTCTCGAGGTTTTAACAACATATTAAATGTTTTTCTTCGTTAAATTAAAATTTGAGCGTAGCTTCTTATAAGACCAATTAAAAAATGACAATTTTAACAACATTAGTTTTAATGATTTTTATAAAATGTTGCTCAAATGTAACCTCCACGGCCCTAAATAAAATGAAATAGTCACCGCCTCATAGCCTACATGAGACGCCATAATTCCTCATAACCGTACTTACAAAATTTGTTCAAGTTTGTGTGAAATGCGAAGATTAATTATCAATACTGATTGTATGAAAAAACGCAAATAAAAAAATTGAGGTTCATCAATAATTAGTAAAAATGTAAATGAACTTCGAAATAAATTTATTTTCTACTTTTAACTCTTAAGGTTAGGTTATGTTAACACCTGCAATATATATCATAACGGTATTCGTAACATATTCAAAAGCAATATGTAATTATTACTATTTACAATTATTAGTCTACGCAAAGTAGAAATTACATTGTTTTAATTATAAAATGTTTGAAACTTGCATACTAGTTAAACCATAATAATTCTTAAATAAATGCAGAAACCCAATTAATAAATCTTTTGGCATTAGTTTACAATCACTTAAAGAAATCAAAAAGTGTAAATGATTTGACCTGATTACGCATTTAAATTTTTTATATCTATAGCAATTCTTGTTCTAACCCTATAAACAATTATATAAATGAAATCAAAAATTAAATAAATAAAAAATACTAAATTTCGTAACTAAACAAATCCTATATTATCAATCTCAAGAGAGGCTTTAATTCACAAAATAACTTTATATTTATTTTTAGGTTATTACAAAACCTGGACGCCTGGTACAGTTAACACTTATGAAACATATGATTTGTCTTTGGCAATAGAAAATTATATTTCAATATTTTAACTAATAGTTATGTTTAGAACGTGTTTAGTCACAAGCAAAGCAGGTTTAGGTTCTGTTGTAGAAAATAGTAAAGAAAATTGAAGGAAAAGATCTTTCCAAACCATCTTATTTTCCGTAAAAATATATGGAAAAAAATTCAATAATGAAAAGAAATTGGAGAGATGGCGACAAAATGTCATTTTTTGATTTTCAGAGCGTGGGAAGGATATGAGAAAGTTGTTCTATATACAAAATGTTTTTGCACCATTTATTAGATTACATATAGTAAACAAAATGTCGAAAAAACTTTTACATGTAGACTTTAATATGTCACCGATTCTTGTCAAGAAAAAAAATCCTTTTGTTGAATAAAAAAATAATCGTTACAATCTCGTTACCCTTGTTCTTATATCTTCCTATTTCATTGTATTTAAACAGAAAAAAAAACTGGCAGAGCTAAATGGATATTACGTGACATCATAAAGTACAGTATTAGTTGCAGCTTTCTAAAATGCAATGAGTGAAAGGATGCAACGCCAGTGCATGTGCAATGCTCAGTGTGCAGTTTATGATTTCCTTTCACACGCATGACCTAGGTAGTTAAGTAGAACATCAAAATAACAAGATTACTTTTATCCTTGAAAAGACTCGTCAAGTACTTTGGTAATGATTAAGAGTAAATAAGTGCATTTTTCCAGCGATCTCTCTCTCTCCGAATATAGTAAATGAAGATAAATTAACGAATGTAGGTTTGTATAGTTCTAAAAGTAGAAGAGAAATTGTTAGTAATGAATTTTAAGGAGGTAAGAAAGAAATGACAAGCAGTGGAAAGATGAGATAAATCAAAGTAATATATAAATGGTGCTTAAAAATTGCACGTAGTTTATTTCGCTTTAAGAAATTTCACGACGGAGATAGCTAGTAATTAGTAATTACTAATCCTAGTAGTTTACGCGAAGTGAAGAACAGCGTAGACAAGTTGTATTCAGTGGTTTATACAAAACATTCTTGACTAATTGCTTTATTCCACACACGTTTCTTACAAGGAAGGCTTAATTGTACTGTCCTCGTTCCATTGATTATGCTCTGATACCTCTAGTACGACCCGGTTTTTAAATGTTTTACTTCCAACTGTCTATATATTGTTGACAATATTAATTAAGGCTTTGCGAGAGTGACATAATTTTTTGATATGAGTGAATCTCTGTGTTGAATTCCACGCGTGTTAACGAGAAAACTTTGAATGTTTTAGTTTTTCTTTATTTGTGTTTTATAAATTCGCAACGTGAGATGTGACTTCGCTCCTTAAATGTTTTATTCATTCAGTATTTCGTCCTTATAAACACAATATGGCTACTGCTAAGTGTTATTAGTGACACACTACAATATTTATAGACCTAGAAGTAACAGTAAATAATACCACAAATATTGTAAATTTAAATATATATATATATTTATATATATATACAGTATATATAGCTCTCACTGAATGAATTAATATAAGTTAAATACTCTATAGGTGTTTTGTGCCTTGCGTTGTGATTATGGTTTGCTATCACAGTGGTATTAATTATTAAATGTAATGAAAAGACGTAAAAAAAACTTCACTTCTGTTACCGGTGGTCCTCGTTGGGTGGTGACTCAATTTGTTTCAAACGTAAACGATCAGACTACTGTTTATGTTTTATTCTAATTAGTACATACACACGAGTGAAATTAAAGTTTTGGGAGGAATTATAGGCTGATATAAATAAAAACATCGAAAAAGTAATTAATGAAGATTTCTTATTTGTTGGCTACGTTAAAACCATTTTTGTTACAGTCTTAGAAAACTTTTCGAATTTCATTTGAGGTATTTTTGCCCTTCGTTTACACCATGATATTTAGTACTTTTAAGCGTCCTCTGGAGCACTCGCATTTGTGTTATGGAACTGAGTAGTAGTCTAACTGTTGAGTGGCCGCGATTTTAAAATGGAATATAAAATAAAATAACCTTCTTCATGCATCGTTCGGCTTAGTTGTAACGTAAGTTTTGTAACTTTTGGTAGCCGCTTTTGGGTGCAACTACGTAACACACAGCAGAAATACAAAATAGTTGAGTTAAAACAGGATCTCGCTTCCCTTGAACAATGAATGGTCCGATTTCGATAATATTCGTGTTATTTATGCTATTTAATAAGCGTTCAATTTAAATTTGATATCTGTATATGAAAAAAATCAAATCAAAAATTCAAAATAATTTTTTTAACCAATTTTTATTCACGAAGAAACAGAGACATTTCAGGACGTATTTTACTGGTAAAAATAATAAATAAAAAAACGAAGTTCATGTAAACACAAGTCTGAAAACGTTTAGTAATTTTATCTTTATCAAAAAATTATTTTTTTAGTTTATTGTTGATAACGTGATTATCCGTTCAATACAGAAAATAAATTTATTTACTGCTAAAAAAGAAAATGTTTTGTCTCTTGTGATATTTAAGTAATAGGTTTTCGAGATATTTGGCGTAAAATGTTTTAAACGACAGCCATTAAAAAAACACATGAAATGAAGTCTTTGTTTTTGCTACACTTGTTAAACTTATTTTTTTCTTGGATGCTTGGTTGAAACTACACTAATGCCGGATATTAAGTTGTATTACTAAAAAGCAACATTTTTTTTAACCATACAAAAACAAAACAGGATTAAATAGTTGCAGTGACAATAATTTTAGTTGAATTTTAGTCAATTTTTTCACGTAAGTTAGGTTTCTACCTTTGACCATTATCTAAAAATTACAATTTTTGTATATTAAAACTTTCTTTGTAAGAGGGCTGTTAACTCTTTAAAAGTGTATTTTGGTATTTTACATATTTATTATTTTCTTTTTTGGTGTACAAAAACAGCAAAACTGCAGTATATATATGAATTTTCATTCTATCCGTCATATAAAGAAAGAAGTTCTCTTTCTTAAGAAAAAGTAAATTTATTTTAAAAACACAGTACACAGATACTTAAATAAGGAACAAAACAACAACAGCAGTCCTACCTCTTAAAATATATTGGTTTAGGTACTCCTCCACCGAGTAAATTGCCCATTTAAAATTTTTCTCAAACTTACTAAATGAATTAATTTCTTTCAAATACTGAGGCAGTTCATTGTACAACTTCAAACCCGAATAGCACACAGTTTTTATATAATTTTATGCTATGATTATTGGAGTATTTGGTGCCGTAAGTAATAACCGTGCTGGTGTTGACTAACATCACTCTGGTTGGTTTTTAGGGATAGCAAAACATTCAGAATATAAATACAGGGCAAGGTTAAATAAAAATTGAATACACGTCTGCATGAATCCCCATATTTAAAATTACAAATTATTTCAATTATTTTTGTATCCCGTATGGTTATACTGTAAACGTAAGTATAATACGCTGTCTTAACTATGGTAAA
This sequence comes from Aphrophora alni, assembly GCA_963513935.1. Taxonomy (NCBI): domain Eukaryota; kingdom Metazoa; phylum Arthropoda; class Insecta; order Hemiptera; family Aphrophoridae; genus Aphrophora; species Aphrophora alni. Next base: position 60,814,659 of record OY740775.1, on the reverse strand, counting down.
ATTGCAATTTCTTGATATTCCAAGAAGTACAAAGCATGCTGAATTAATTTTATTGCAAACATAACGGACATGTAATTTCCAGTTTAATTTCTCATCAATAACCACTCCTAAGAGTTTTGTAGAGTCCGTACTTCCAATAGTATGTTCTGAAAAAGGCAAAACAATTTTATCTCTGACAAATTTTGGACTAAAATGAATCAATTGCGTTTTAATTGTGTTCAATTTTAACCCGTTAATTGAAAACCAATCTTCATCCATTGTTATTGCCATGACGCGGTTTTCTCCAAATCTATAATGTTTTTTTACAGAAATTGTTAGAGTGGTATCATTAGCAAATTAGTAAAGTTTTAGTTTCACCTACATTAGATGGTAAACAATATATATAGACCAAAAACAGAAGAGGTCCCAATATTGAACCCTGGGGACCCCCTCGTGGATTGATTTCCCAAGACGTAAAGAAGAACCCACGAGGTTTTTGTACATATTACTTTGTCTTCTGCCAACTAAATAACACTGAAACCAGCAATTTTTTATTCCACGTATGGAATAATAACACGATTTACTTGAAAGAATCCCATATATATGGAACTGAGATATATTAAGCATATTCGATTTATTTTAAGGCTAGGAAACATATAGATTTACTGTCTCTTTGGGGTAACATAAGCCTATACTTTATCTATTTTGAAGTGGCCACTATAATGGCATCTCTGAACTTAATGACAGCATGAAAAAAAAATTTATTAAAAACAAAATGGTGGTATATGGAAAAATATTTTTCGGACTTATGTTTATACGAAATTTTTTGTTTATTTTAAATCGTAGAATGTTTATCCGTTTTTTTCATGAATCACACTTATATATATATAATTTACGGTACCAAGTTCGAATCTATCAGTTTTTAGGTAAGTACTGTAATTAATTAGAAAGTTATATGCTGGTCACACCAACTATTTAACGAGGTGCTTATCAATAGGTAACTTTCATTTTATGCTCTGTGTACCAATAATGCATGCAAAGTGATGAAACTATTGTAATTAAATCCCCCCCACTCATCTATGATCACGAACAAATATTGCAAACTATTGCTTACCAATAAGGTTACAATTATTCTACTTATATGGCAATTGATGTTGTTATCAAGCAAATCAAATTATATGTTTAATAAATTCAATTATATTTAAATACTACGCAGATGGCGAGCAATGGTAGGATATATGCACGAGTACACTTTCATAAATCTATGTTTTCTTCGTTAACAAAGAAACACGTGTTTTGTTCCAACGTCTTGATGTGAGCATGCGCGAGATAGGTTATAGTAATTGAAGTACATATCGGAGTAATTTATCTGCATTATTAATGTACGGTAGATTTCACTCCTTGCATGTATTAGTTTTGTTTAACGTTTTTACTTTATGGCCTTTAGATTAATACATCCCCCGTTTATGTCCTTGGTTGAAGTAATACATTCAAGAAATCGTTTTTGTAATTTGTCACTACTCTCTAGCACGCGTTGTGACGAAACAATATCCAAACACAAAGTAGTAACAGTAAATAATATCACTACTGTACACTTGAACAAAACAGTTCATAGAAATAAAATTAAAATTTAAATGCTTTGGTGTTCAATGTGGCTAAATATGATATCACTACTCTACACTTGAATAAAACATCCACAGAAATAAAAATAAAAGTTAAATGCTTTGGTGTTCAATGTGGCTAAATATGATATCACTACTGTACACTTGAATAAAACATCCACAGAAATAAAAATAAAAGTTAAATGCTTTGGTGTTCAATGTGGCTAAATATGATATCACTACTGTACACTTGAATAAAACATCCACAGAAATAAAAATAAAAGTTAAATGCTTTGGTGTTCAATGTGGCTAAATATGATATCACTACTGTACACTTGAATAAAACATCCACAGAAATAAAAATAAAAGTTAAATGCTTTGGTGTTCAATGTGGCTAAATATGATATCACTACTGTACACTTGAATAAAACATCCACAGAAATAAAAATAAAAGTTAAATGCTTTGGTGTTCAATGTGGCTAAATATGATATCACTACTGTACACTTGAATAAAACACCCACAGAAATAAAAATAAAAGTTAAATGCTTTGGTGTTCAATGTGGCTAAATATGATATCACTACTGTACACTTGAATAAAACATACACAGAAATAAAATTAAAAGTTAAATGCTTTGGTGTTCAATGTGACTAAATATGATATCACTACTGTACACTTGAATAAAACATCCACAGAAATAAAAATAAAAGTTAAATGCTTTGGTGTTAAATGTGGCTAATACCTAGCATGTATTATGACGCAACAATATTCGTACACCATTTGACAATAAATAATATCACTACACTGTACACTTGAACAAAATTATCGCAGAAATAAAAATAAAAGTTAAATGTTTTGGTGTTAAATGTGGCAACTACCTAACATGTGCTGTGACATATGTGGCTACTGCCTACCACCTGTTGTGGACACAACAATTTCGTACACCAAATAACAATAAATATGATCACTACTGTACACTTAAACAAAACACCACAGAAATAAAAAATAAAAGTTAAATGTCATGTTTACCTGTTTTGACACAACGATATTTAAGCACCAAATCATAAGATTAAATAATATCACAATACTGTCAACTTGAACAAAACACTTACAGAAATAAAATTAAAGCTAAATGATTACATCGTGATTGTGATTTATCATTCATTAAAACCACAGCATTAGTAAATATTATTCTCTACCTATTCATGTAATAAACCCTGGATTGATGTAATCTGTAAACGGAACTGTATCCCCATCACTGATAGGCTTTCGTGGGGATGACTCAATTTGTTGGAACCGTAAACGATCCGACTATTGTTTATATTTTACTTTAAATGACAGGTTAGGTAGAAGTTGCGTCAAATTATATAAGATATCACGAAGACAACACAGTGTAACAATTATGTAAATAATAATGTATTTAAATTGTAACTTTAAGAATTTTGAAAAGTTTTAAATTCATACAAACTAACACCATAAAATGTAATAAGTGAGGAAATTTTTAATTTTTCTGGTCGAGTAGAAACTCCCTGCGAGTAAGGTTTAGAAAACAATCACATTTTTTTTTATATTTTCCATTTTGTTTGCATGATTACGCGTTTTATCTCGTTAACAAAAATTATATTACAGTTTCAGAGTGCACTGTTTTCCTATTAGGAACCGCTTTGGAACTAGTGTATTGTTTTGAGAGACCCCTCCTTTGTTAATGGAAAAAAAATTGTACATACATCGTTCAGTTACACAGAACTTAGTCGTGTATTTCGTAACGATTTAGTAGCTTCGTAACACACAAATATACGAACTAAATGTGAAAGTGACTGAGAATTCGTCCAGAATTTGTCTAGGCTATTCATGTGAACTTCGAATAAAAAAGAGTAGTTAGATAGTTTACGATTCTAACAAATTTGTTCACACGTCACTGACGCCCACTATTGGTCAGCATTCCAGAGGATATTTACGTTATAATATTTACTGTCATTGTGATCTCAATGATTGTTAAACCTAAATCACATTACAAGGGGTAAGCCATCTATGACCATTTAACTTTGATTGTATCTCCTTGTGAACGGTGTTTTGTTCAAGTGTACATTATCTGTGGTATTATTTACTGTCATATCGTGGTATATGATTATTGTTGTTTCGCGCATGGTACATTAGGTTTGCAAGACATCCAAAGAGAGATATACTTTTTAGAGAAGCATTAGTACAGCCTAAAGGGTTACTTATTTACAAAGGCAATTTATATTTATAACCCAAGGGACCATAAAATCATCCAAGATGGATAATGTGAGATGCGAAGACTAGAACATGGTCCTGAAGATATTCCGTTCAACTGACTTAAATTTATGTGTTTATACGAGAGATTCTGTAATCATGTATGCATTACTGGATTGAAAGTAAATTCAATATGCTCTAGTACACACAACTTTTATCGCAATGTTTAAATTGAACACGAGAACGTGTCCTGGAAAAAGTAGAAGCGGTAAGGAATACTAATTTGAAATCAAAGCAGGGGGTAACAAACACTTAAGGGTAGTTTTCAAAATCAGGCGTGATTAGGAGTGTATACAATTTTTACTCTTTTACATATTCTAGTGTAGAGAAAGTTCGAGATAGGTTGATAAATCGACGTCATATTTTGAAGTCTTCTGAGACTAAAAAGTTGTTTTTAGAATAGGTTATTCTGTTGATTGTGGAGTTCTCTGTAGCCCATACAAATGAACCAAAATTGGTTATCTTTTGAGACGTTTTCGTTTCTTCAATAAAATTTGAGGGTATAAAAAAAATACTCAAAATTCCTATTTTCTTAAAATCGAATTATTGATATAATATAGTTTCTAAGGATCCAAACAATTGGATCTGAATTTTTCGTAACAATTTTCTTGCTCATACCACTTAATGAGTGCCAAATAGTCTAATCGATTGACAGAAATTCATTCAAAATTTCGGTGACTATTATTTGAATAATATTATTATTTTTTACCTACCCAATATACGAACTAATTAAAATCTCCGTCTTGGATTGATCTTCTTGTTTCATTGCCTTAGGAAACCGAAAACGTTATTTTCGATATTCCGTCCGTCCGCCGTCGTTGTCGTATGCACGTAAGTACGATAGTAGCTACCCCTTATGACGCCGTTTATAAAATATGATTTTAAAACTCAAAAAAGTATTATATTTGTAATTTTAATTACATTTTTTTTCTAAATTCTAATTTTTCATTGGGATTTGTATTATATACCCAAGTTTCCGAAATAAATTAAACTTTTTGTAATTTGAATTCTGCAAACAACGGGAGAAGAGAAGGTGTGGCGGAGGCCACACAAAGAAAGTGATTTCTTTATTAACTGAAGAGTTTTTCATCATTTTAAAATAGGAAACTACTGCCACACTATGTGACTATAAATATGTTGAAACGATGGAACTCGGCCGCGTGTGCATGTGTGCGCGCTCAGTATGCAGGTCAGCAGCGGTGCGCGCCTATTGTGTGCAACTTTCTCTCATCCTCCAGTAAACGTGACCATCGTCGCAGTCACGCGCGCATAAAACAATGCTCTTTGCGTACTCTTGGATAATGCTAAAGTATGAAGCAATGCACACACACACGCTGACCACTCTACCTCTCACGATATTAAAGATTTGTGCGTTTCTCTTGCTCTAAACAAATGCCGAAAACTTGTGTTGGCGTTTTTAGCATAACGCCCTCTACGCATGTTCTTCTTTGTGTGTTCACGTTTTTAAGATTTTATCATGCAATGAAGTTACGAAATGTACGTTCACATACAGTGTGATTATAAAGTGTATGTACTCTTTCTCCTTCTTATATATATATATATATATATATATATATATATATATATTTTATATTTTTAAATAATTGGAATAGAAAATCTAAACTTTGAGAATCTTTATTTGGGTATTGCCTCTACTTTTTAGTGTAATTATTTTTAAGTTTTGCAGTCTTAAGGAAAGCAATGGGGATCAAATCAAATATCAAGATAAGGCGTGTGATACTTTGTTTTGAAATTCTTCGTCCCTTAGAGGCTCACTTTAGTGAGTACGAGGTTGGCAACCTCTTTCATGTAGTTATGGATTAGATCCCTCTCTTTTATATATCCTCTCTTGACCAACTCTAGTTTTTTCCGACTCAGGCGCTATTAGAGTATTCGAGGGCTAGAAGTTTTTATGTTATGTTATTTTCTTCCTCTTATTTATAAGACGATGATGAGAGAGGAGTTTTTAAACAACAAGGAAAAATAAAAGTCTTTGTGAGTAAAGAAAATTGACTAAGTTAAAACGTAATTCCATTTAGCCAATACAAAATGACGGCCAATCTAGGTTTGAAACGAAGATCTGAAATTGAATTTTCCATATTAACACCAACCAATTTTTGAAAATCTGAAATTCAAGACATATATATCTGTGATATATGAAATACCACCAATACTTATTGACAGTTTTTTTAGTCCACTTTTTATTATTCTAGAGACAATTTACATTGCTTAAAATTGTTTTACGAATATTTTAAACAATTTAACTTCTTTGTGTCTGTAAAACCAGGATAATTCAGAATACGATTCAACTTCTGTTTTACTTAGCTGCATGGCTAGTATTTAAATTAGTTAATAAAGGTGGTTAGTTAATTAGTTTAAATTAGTTAAGGTAATCAACATTTTGTCTAGGTTTGTAATGAATTTGTATAGCTTCTGTTTGCCAATCAACAGACAATGCCTTTGAGGCTTCTGTGGGTTTGATTTGTTCTCTATACAACAATCATTAAATTAAAAGAATGCCTTTATTAGTGTATTTCCTTTGAACCCTCGTGGCAAATGTAGGACTCGGGACTTGAGTATCGTTCCTGACTCCCAGAACACGATCTTTTTGTTAGTTCAAAATTAAAGTTATATATTTCAGGAGGAACGGTATATAATTTGGGAGTTGATAGTTGACTGAAAATTTAAAATGTTTCATGTAAACTTTACATAGAAATTCTTCATTTTCCGACCATGTGTGTTTTTCAAAAAATCCGTAATAACTCAGGACCCATTTAAAGTATGAACTTCATTCATGTTGTCATATTAAAACACTATTAAATTGAATTTACCTCTTTCAGGCCGTTAGTTGTTTCAAATATTGAATATCAAATTCTATGAAACTATTAGTTTTACGAACAAATGGAGCTGAAAATTACACAAACTTTCTCTCTCACCCATCATCAAAATCACACAAATACTAAACAAATTTATTAGTCACCAAAAATATTCCTTCGGTAGTTGTCATTTGTCAATCAAAACATAAAAATATACGTCGTCTATATCACAATATTTATATCTATCTATATATTATAAATCTGTAGCGGGGGGGGGGTTCTGTTTGTCCTCTCAGTTTTAAAAAACTATTTTGAGATTTTAATGAGAATTGGTAACATTATAGTCTCCACTCAGAAGAGAGTTTTAACGTTGATTTTTTCGATATCTCTATTAGAAGTTGAGTTTTGATAGTAAAAAGATTTTCTTATGTATTTTTCTCATTAAATGGCAGCCGTAAAGGTCGATCGATCTTTGTTCGCGTTATCAGCATCTATTGGACCTATCTCAATGAAACTTTGCAAAGTATTTTTGAAGAAAGTTTTAAAAAGAAACTGAGTTCTTATAAAAATATAAATCTGTAGCAGTCAAAGTTTGCGCACGCGCAGTAAATAAATCACGAATCAGTCGGAAACTACTCTATGATTCTGTGTTTGAACAAAACTAATAAGTGCTAATGAAACATTCATCTTTAAAATTTAGTACGATAGTTTAGTTTCTTTTCATCTTCTTCACTATAGGCTCAGCAGATTTGTAAATCTATACTAATTAAAACTCTACGCAAGTTTTTGTTTGTAATACTCACTTATTTGGGTAAATTGGGTAAATAAATATTGAACTTGACTTGAGAGATAGAATATTAGATAGAACAAAACTAGAACACAAGATCACACAAAAATTACGTTTACTTAATCAAACGCGTTCAACGACAAAGTTGCCATCCTCAGTGATACATGAGCTACAATTACTAAACTATAACTAAAGTTAAGCCTATATATAAAGTTATAGTTTAGTTATTATAGCTCATGCGTTGTCGTTGAAACGCGTTTAATTATGTAAACGTAATTTTGTGAGATATTGTGTTCGAGTTTTATTCTATCTAGCTGATGGGTATTCAGCTTTAATAGTTACACACAAAGATAAGTTAGGGCTAGCCTAGACCAATGTGTAATATTTTTTAAAGTGTTAACTCGAATTTGGCCAAAGTATTGATGTATCATTAATATATTTTATTATGGATGTGTACAAAATTTGTCCATATATACATAAAAATATCTCAAAAACTATAATTGCTTTGAGCTACTTTCGATTCCCATAATTTGTATAAGGAGCTAATTTAACAATCAATGTTAAATCTGAAATATTCGACTGCGAAACCGCGAGTAACCGCTTGTACTTAAATAAGGGCCTAAACTTGCTTTCCTTATCCCTACCCGCGTGCTCAAAGTAAAGCGGCGTATTTAATTAGAAAACACAATTATTTTTGTACAAACCACTTTTCTAAGGTATGCGGTTTTCTTCATTAGTGATTTTGAACGAGATTTGGTTTTTTAATTTGCTATTTTTAATAAATATTGGGTCATTAATCTTCACATTTAACTAAAATTTGAACAAAATCGGTAGAGCAGATTTTGAGAAACTACGTCTTTATAGTTTCATGGCAGATTTTTTTTTTGTTTTTACCAAACTTGTGAAGAAGTATTTTTTTGGAAAGATGGCGACTAATGCGTTTATTTAGGCCCTTAGAGGCTACAATTGGGCAAAACCGATAGAGCCGATTTTGAGAAAATCGGAATTTTGTGTTTTTTCTTATGGCAGCAACTACTCGATATATGGCCAAAATATACCCTCACATCAAATTCGATTAAAATTAGTCCACGTATTTATGGATCACTGCCCGTATGACAGATACCAGATAGACAGTCAGATAAGCATACATCATTTCAAAATCGGCTTTATTGGTCTCAGGGGAACTCGGAACGAATATTTTAGCGAAAAACTTGACAGCGATTTTCTGACCCATCTAGGTTTATGAGTATATTAAATGTTGAGTTTGACTTATGAGAAAAATTATACAGTATAACAAACAAACAGAACACAATTCTCACAAAAAATACGCCTAAGTATCAGACGCGTTTCAACGATAAGGTCGTCCTCTTCAGTGATACACGAGCTACACCAATCAAACTATAACTAATCACTGAAGAGGACGACCTTATCGTTGAAACGCGTCTGATACTTGGGCGTATTTTTTGTGAGAATTGTGTTCTGTTTGTTTGTTATACTGTAGGTTTATGAGAAAAATTTATATGAATAACTTTTGTCTCATTTTTATATGTCATGTATGCATTATGTATATATGTATATTGTTGCACACAATCTATATTCTATTTTATTGTTATTTCAGGTATGTACTTCAATGCAAGCTATAGTCATCTCGTTTTTACCTTATTATTAGTAAGTACATAAGTTTTATATATATTATTTAATATTCATTTTATATATTTTCTTCAACATCGCTTTAAAAGCATGTTAAATAAAACGTTTAAAAAGAAACCAAAATGTTTCCTCTTAGAGGATTGTATTTCTTAATCTATATTTTAGGACTGTCCTTCTTCAATTCCTTCCTGAAAGAAGTTTGAGTAGTAGTATTTAATTTTCAACAGAAACCAACTTCCCACCATTTGTAAACAGTTAAAAAAAAAAGCATATTTCATTTTTAAATATGCCTAATCGCTCTGATAACCCGACGATGTCTGAGTATTTATTTATCCCAATCTTTTACAAAACAGGAAAAAAATAAAAAATTCTCTATAGTGTAAAATCGAAATAACTTCAATGTCACCAATCATTTTTAAATCTCGATCATTTTACATATTTTTTTTCATCCCCAATGACGATGTGGGATGAACTTGCACTTAAACGTCATCGAAAGCGTCACTATTTATTTCACCAAAAACTCCACAAAAATTCGACACTATTATCGGTCGTTTTCGATTATTTTTACGTGTCACCTTATCTCACCCCCACGCCTAGCGGTGGTTTTTTCCAACAGGATTTTTTCCAGATGGAAGTCATATGTGTAACACGTTTTAGATGATCATATAATAATAATTTAAGATATTAATTTGAGGCTCAAAAAGGTATTGTAGATACTAATTGTGACCCTAAATAAGATGAATTGTATACATACTAATTAATTATGATAATAATTGTTTCGTCATTTTAACATACAATTTCAGTGTCCGTAGATTCATATTAATTCGTTACAAATTAACAATATTAATTTTATTGTGCATAGATAAAATTATTCGATACATATCTGGTCACAGAATATTGATTCAAAGACAGAAAACATGGTAAAATAACCCTGTGGAAAACTTTCTCAGCTCATCTATAAAAGTAATTTAGGTCTTCTAATTATTATGTTTTGTTGTCGTTCTGATTATTAGACGTAAGTTAGATCACTTCTAGGTGGATTTTAGACAACAAATCCTTAACTTAACAGACAAATAAATTTTGAAACATTCATTGATACATTACAAAATCTCAACAGTTATGAACTGTTGACGAATCTAAAACATTATTTATAATGTTGAAGGAAGAAAAGGCACATCATTTCCCGACTTGATAGTATTGCATGTAAGAAAGTGGATATAACTACTGAAGTATTCTTTAAAGAAGATGAGTTTCTTACATCAGTGAAACTATATCACCATAGTTATAATATCATCATAATACGTACAGGGCGATTCAAAAAGAATGGTGCAACAATAAGGTTTATTTATTTGCAGTGAAGAGTCACAAAGTCATGAAAGTTGCATAAAACAATTTTTTATATTAACAAGTTTTAATGTACATTAGAAAAAGTTTAATATGCACTACAAATGCTCGATATGAGCGCCGTTAGTTGCTCTGCAAATATTCAGGCGATATTCCAACCCCGCCCACACACTCTGCAACATTTCCTGTTATGGCTGTCTTAAGTCGTGTAGGTTTTGAGACATAGGATGGTAGCAAAATATGTCTGTGATAAACCCCCACGAGAAAAAAATCGCAAGGAGTTAAGTCCGGCGAACAGAGGTCTGTCTTCTTTCCAGAGCGACCAATCCAAAGTCTGTCAACATTACATTCAAAAACTTGCGTACCTCAAGTTTGTAGTGTGTGCACCATCTTGCTGAAAACCTACGTTTGGAATATCTTCTATAAGCTGAGGAATGAGCCATTCTGACATCGTATCTAAATAAACGACACAGTGCGTTCAATAAACAAGAAGGGTCCATACACTTTACTCTTGGCAAGAGCACAAAAAACGTTTAGTTTGAGTGATTCCCTTTCGTACTCAATAAACTCCCTTGGGTTTTCTGATCCCTATAATCTTACGTTGTGGCAATTTACTTGTCCACTGGGGTGAAAGGTAGCCTCTTCGCTGAACACTAGTCTGTCAGCAAATCCATCATTTTCAAACTGTTCAATCATAACAAGGCAAAAATCTCTGCGCTTACACTTGTCAATAAGCCTTAATGCTTGCAACACTTGCAGTTTGTACGGGTTAAGTCTCATCCGTAATACACGCCATACTGTAGACTGTGGTTATCTGAAGTTCTTTACTAGCTTTGCGAGTTAATGTTTTAAGACTACGTGCATACTTAACTTCAATTCTCTCCACAGCGTCCTCCGGGTTCTTTGGACGGCCCTGACTTTTCTTGGCATACAAACACCCAGTTGTCTGAAACTGACTCACTCAACGAGCTATACAGTTCCGATGAAGAGGATACTTTCTGAATTTTGTTCGAAAGTTCCGTTGAGCACTAACAACAACATGAGTTCGAGCGAGCTCCAAAACATAACACTCTTTTTCTTGCTTTGTGGTATCCATTTGATAACGTTTTAGCGTTAACCAACCAAGCAACCAAAACAAAACATAACCTTAACAAAACAAACTTATAAACATGTCCTTTCCTTTTATTGCAATAATCAGCTGTTTTAATTCATGCAAACAGAAATACCAACTGTTTAGTTTATCGTTAGTCAACCAAGCAACCAAGACAAAACATAACCTTAACAAAACAAACTTATAAACATACCCTTTCCATTGTTGCAACAATCAGCTGTTTTAAATCGTGCAAACAAAACAGTGCTTAATTTGTCATCAATTCAAAATAGATGTCCAGTGAGCACTGTGGTGAATGTGAACAATATAAAACACTGAAACCCCTACCACGAGTTTCAGTTTTATATTAATTAAAAAGCTTAATACATTTAGTAATATTAAATAGCTGGTATAAGCCAGTCTATGTTCTAGAATATTATGATTTTTGTTTTCTATTGATAGCTCTGTTCTTCTTCAGCCTACAGAACAAATAAAAATAACAGTAGTGATATTACACCTCTAGTTTAAATTTCAGCTGACTTTGACTTTGAAAAATAAGAACAATTATCTCCGGAAATAGCTTGAATTTTCGAATTTTTTAAACATTGAAGTCCTTGTAGCTCCTAAACGGTTGAAGACATTGAAAAATACCCAGGATAAAAAGTGGTAAAATAACGAGTTTCTTCCTAAAAGGGGATCACATAAGAAAATTTAGAGCTAATCGCCATATTGGAAATAATACCTCTAGTTTAAACTCAAAGAAATTCTTAAGGGTAACCTTTTAAAGTGTTTTGTTATTTTTATTGTAACAGTCATACTTGTTTCAATCACTCTTTAGACATCGATGGTCACAGCATAACATTTACTACCACTTGATCTTAATGAATGATAAATCAAATGATAAATCAAATCACAATGTAAGGGGAAAGCCACCCATTCAGCATTTAACTTTCATTATGAGTTTTGTTCAAGTGTACAGTAACTGGTATTAACTACTGTTTCTAAGAAAAATTTGTTGAATGTGGCATCTAAGGAACGAGTAGTACTCTTTACAAAACCAGTGCTCATTCTGTTATAAACCATTGAACTAATGCATGTGTCACATTGCTTACATAACTCATCTTGTAACCTACACACGTCACAATTTCACGCCCAGTTTTACTTTTATTCTTTACTAACATGCTTAACCGTTTCCCTGTGGTTTCTCTTCCATTAACCTCGACTAATCGAATCAAATACCGATATATCGATTCGCCATAATTGTTTACTTCAGAGGCGACCATAAAGACCACATTGTAACGAATTTACCATAGTGTGCATGAGCCCTACATCCGTAAACACACATGGCACTTCTTACTCAAGTTTAGAATTTAGAAATCATTCATAAACACTGTGCAATCTTTATTTCATATTTATTCTTTTTATTATTATAGAAATACAAAAGTATAATGTAATACAAAAATTAACTTTTTTTTTTACTGTATCGCGTATTGTGAGAAAGTTATAAGATCGGTCAAAAATCGATACTTGCGTTTTACAGGTCCGTTGAGACCAAAAATTTGTTTTTGGGGATGATTTATCTTTTTTGTATTTATGATTTACATATTTTGTGGATGAGTGTGTTAGCAAATTAGTGCAATATTTAAAATGTTTTAAAGTTATGTTCTTTTAGGTATTGAAATATTAGATATTAAAAAAATTGAAATGGTACAAAAATATTTTTGTTAGATACGTTATACGTCATTAGAACTCATGTCAATTTGTTTTTTAGAAATTGTAAAATTTAATTATCCGTAAAAAAAAAAAAAAATTAAAAAACAGCACGTGTTACGCGATCATTGACCTGTATTTATTTCATTAATTTCAATTCATTAGTTCTTAATGTTTTACAAGCTAATAGGCCTTAATTAAAACATTCTTTATAAGGACGAGTATCACTAAAACTTAAGCCTCGTTGGATTAGATTATTGTAGTCCTTAGTAAAAAACATTCATCGGTTAATAGGATTTAAATCTTCTGTAACGCCTCGTGTGAGGTTGGTACACCTGTTATCGAGGCGACCCATTCTACTTGGTCATTTCTCTCTTTGATTTTTGTGTTAAAAAATAATAACCAACCAACGGTTCCACAATTTTATAAAGAATTCATAAAGTAAAAATTCAGCAAAATAATAGTGATGTTCACACAGTTGTGACAGTAAGACATTTTGTTTAAAAAATGTGTTTTTTTGAAAAATATAAAATTTTGGTTTGTAAAATTAAAAAGCAAATAAAATAGACCACATATTGTTATGAGTATCCAAAAATGTTCATAACTTTTTTTTTTTTTTTTTTTTTTTAAAAAGAATTTTTTCTAGTGAATCCAAAGATTTTAATGTCTTCTTCTTCTGAGTCTAAAAAGTTGCAAATCTTCTTTCTCTTCACTTGGAATGAGCAACTCTTCTAAAAAATTCATTCATCAAATACTTTAAATACATCAAATTCAAAAAACTTTCCACAACAAAGAACATTATATTAGCAACATGACGTTGTTTTAATGTTCGGTTGTTACATATACATGAATTATAAAGTCAATTTGTAAACATGTAACAACTGTGGATAATATAAAACATCGTCTAGTTGTTAATAAAATGTTTGTTGTGGACAATTTTGTGTCTTTCTTCTTTTCTTACGATTTCAAGAATTTTCATATCTTCTTTTTCTTTAGTCTGGAGATAAAGTTTTCAAGCAGTTGAAGAGTACAATCTTAAGAAGACATAAAAGGTGTACTATCACGAGCAAACGCGATTTTTCTGTAAAGTTCAGTTGTACTACGTAATAGTGTGTAATATACAAACGTTAGAGTGAAATTTATATCCAAGGTAACATATTATAATTTTCTTAATTGTTCAAACATTTCATTGAAGGTATTGTTGTTAAATGTAAAATTTAAGGACAATTTGGGGGAGGGAGGTTTATTTATATTGTGTGCAGTGTGCTTATCTTTACTGTAAACATATTGGATATAGTTGTTCTACGAAATTGTATGTATTCTCTTGTTAAATTGCGTCTACGTTAATTTAGTTTATTTGTTTTGCATAAATAATAAAAACGTTATACTAGTTAAAATTGCTTGGTATTCACATATTGTGATATTTAATGCGTGACTGTCAAGCATTGATGTATTTTTAGAATAGTTTTGTCTTGAAATAAGTACAAAGATTGTGAATACGGTATTACAGTGTAAGGTTTTTAAGAAACATTATTAAATGAAGTTTATTATTTTGTTCAGATACACAATGATTTAAACAGTTTACAAATTGGCTACGGCTAAACATATTGGACGGGTAATAGGCTGTTTTTTGTTAAATCGTGAACTACGGGTTGTGGTGAAGTCATCATACCAGTTTTTAGGTAATTGACTTTAAGCCGGTCCAACAATGTGCGTCAATTGCCTTCTAACGCTGAAGAAAACTTCCAGGTTTGGTGATTATCCTTCCTAGATCCGATGATGGATACAACATGCTTCTATCTGGGAAGTTTTTGTAAATTATTATTAAGAAAATAAATCGAATGCTACACACCTACAAAAATAATAACACGATGCACTTCAAAGGTTTAAAAACGTACTTTGTATTGTTTTCGAAACTTTTTGGAAGACTTCAGGTTTTTTTAGTGGGCTTTAAAATTACTAGTTATATTTATTTATGACGATTACAAGCTGAAATATTAAGCCGTTTTTATAGTTTTTTGCCACCCAGTGAATTCGATCTTCGATTTAATGAAAACCGGAAAAGTTATTTTCGACATGCCGCCCGTTCATCGTTGTTGTCGTTTGAACATAATCACGATAGCGGCCCCCAATAGTAATATATATATATATATATATATATATATATATATATATATGAAATTTGGTTTATTGGACTGTAGTGTTCTCTTATAGAATCCTATTGAAAATTAGGAAAATCGAAGTAAAATTCTTAAAATGGTGGCCATTTTTTATTTCATATGTCGTATGTTATTCAACTTATACCACACTAAATTAGATAGAAATTTATAAATTTTAATTCTGCATGTAATGATACCAACCCTACCTTTCTACAATGACAAATAATAAAGTTATGGTAAAAAATATATTTTTGAACCCTGGCTTTCCAAGAAAATGTGATATTCAGTTAGTTACGAGATCCGGCAGGGCCGAGTCATAGACAAGAGCGAAGCGATTATAGACTGTTTAATAAACTCTTATACATATTTACGAGGCCTGTCAAAGTCTAGTGAACGTCAATGTATAGGGATTACACAATTTATTACGAGGTTCAAAAAACCAATGTAACGACTGTTTAAAACAAACTAGAGACCTCTTAAACCACCAATACAATTTGACGTTTCTAACAAGGTCATGAGACCTATTTTTGGGGATTAAATTTAGATGATCTAAATAACAGCGAAATGTTGTTTGTGGTATTACAATGTATCATAGGGCTGGGTAAGTACCATGATGTAACCCATCAATTTGTTTAACTATTTCCATCTCAACCATAATGTTGTATATACAGTATTAATGTATGATTTATCTTTAATATATTTTATGTTAATAAATGTGGTGAATTTTGCTTGTTGGGAGAAATATCATCACTTTAATACTGGAGGGTATGCTTTAAACCTAAGATAGCCTTAACCACGTTTGCCTTTTCCTTTTGAGGTAATAAATCACTTATCCCCTTCAGACCAAACACCACTCTAGTTTAACAAGATCTTAATAAGTTAACTATAATTAACTAATGTGGGCTACTTACGTTCTAGTAACCCTATATAACGCGAATAGGTGCTCAATGGCCCACAACCTAATAGACGCATCCTTGAAATATAATTATAATTACAGGGGTACGACATAACCATAGGCTTTCCCGAGAACTCCGGGAACGTCGCTATGAGTCCAGTCGAATTGTTCCGAGCAAGTCTATTTCACAGTCACGCTTTGGCTGAGGAAAAGAAACCAATTCTTATACAAACAAAACACTACATTTATACTGATTCGTATTAATCTTAATAATTTAGACTTGGGCTATAACATTTTGAAATAATAACTTAGCAAAATATACGGGTGATCATTTTATCGTGGTTACTATGAGTGTTTTGTAAACTATTGATCCTATCGACAACTTTAAATGTGAGACCTCCATTACATTTTATCGATTTTAAAAATTCATTTGCAAACTTTAAAAAATGGCCGCCATTTTCCAATATTGCAACTAACTACATTTCTTATGGAAATGTCTTATTTAACAGACTTTATATCAAATTTTAAGATTTTTTTATTCTTGGGTATTTTTTGATAAACTTACGCGTTTAGAAATAAAAGGTGTTTGAACTTTTGTGCATTTTTTGGAGACGATTTTCTATTGTTACATCAAAAAATAAAATTAGATATAGTCTAGGCAGTGTAAATGCAGGATTAAAATTGAAACAACTAATTTCTGGAACAGACTACCTCAAATCTATTATAATTATAAAGCACAAGTCTGAATTTAAATAGCCAGAGAAAATAATAAATCTGGCTCAAAATAACATTAAAAACAATTTAGGGAGTGAATAAGCGATTATAGGTGAAAAAGATATTTTATTTAAAGACTCCAGTTAAAATAATTTGTAAATAAAATAAACATCTAAAACATAATTTTTTAAAGAAACAATATTTATTACCTAAACAATTTTAAAGGAACATCAAACTTGTAACTTATAATTTCTATGTTCTCATCACACTTTTATCGACCAATTCCAGGTACTGAAGACTAAAGCTTTCTGTTTTTTACATCGAGCATTCAACATTCTGTTTTTTACATTGAGCATTCAACATTCTGTTTTTTTAGACAACTACAACACTTCCTCTTAAAGAAAGTTAAATCATTGCTACAACATAACTATACTTTCTTGAACGTAAAGAAATTATACACTTTTGAAATATTGAAAGTAAAAATTGCCTGTGAATGATAGCTAGGTCATGATGTTGTATAACCCGGCAGTTGTACAGAAGGCACGAAACTTAAACAAAACTCGGCCTAGATATGCACGAACATGATTTTAATATTGCGGAGGCATGTTCGCGTGCAGATGAGAGGTTTAGTTTTGATTGACTTTTTAATAGTTTTCCATTCCATTATGATCAGATTCATCTAGTTAATAGCTTCTTTGCGATACATTCATATCGAGTCTTTTAATGGTATCCAGTTTTTCGCGGGCATTCTGTTTGTACTTTGTAGTTCAGACAAATTATCCACTGTTAGGAATTTACAGGAGTGCAAGATGGGGATCTTATGATATAAGATACCTGAGAAAAGGATTAGCTGACTGACCGAAATTTTCACTATTTCAATGATGGTAAAAAAGACGTATTGATATGTTATTTGATTTAAGATTTTTAAGCTTTACAGTATTTACAGAGTGATTGTGAAAAGATGACTAAAGAACGGCCTGAAATTATCCAAGAAAGAAAATGTTTATTACCTATAAAATTGAAATTTAAATTCTCCTACCGATTTTTCTGGTTAACGAATTTTGTTAAGTGGTTTATAAAACCGAACCTACATACCAAATTTGGGCAAAATTAAACAAATGTTGAAAATCAGACAAAGATAAGTGTTTACTAACACACTTATATAACATACAGAGTGAGACCAAACTCTGGAATCATAAAATTTTACAAACTGTTATGATTTAAAACTTTATAATTTTGGGTATTTGTATCTTCTCAATAAAGCCACATTTTTATAGAGGTTTTTAGTAATTTTTGATTCAACTTTATCGTTTTTCTTTAAATAGCAAGGGTGGTATCTTATAAGTGTTTCCAGTCCACTTTTTAATTCTGAAAGTGACGGTGTAATGAAAATTAATATACTCGTTACAGTTTTCATAATTTTAAAACAATTTAAATTTAACTGTTGTAAAAAAGCATGTCGTCATGTGAATCGCAGAGAAACTTGTTATTTATGACGTTTAAATTGATTATTTATTTAACTTTAACGTTTAAAATGGCGAACATTATTTTAGACTAAGAAAAATGGCGAATACTCTAAGAAATTCAGGGTTGGAAGATAACAAGAGTTAGTCAAGAAAGACCATAAAGGAAAGATAAATGAGGTGGTGTAACCCAAAACTACATGAAAATAAGTGTATATACAGCTAGGATCCTCGGAAATGTCACACCTCAACTCACTAAAAGTGAACCCCTGAGGGTATCCTCATATTGCGGTCAGGAACTAGGGGTGAATACGCGATATATTTGTAACAAGCTAAAAAACTCTGTCCAAGGTTAACTGGATGATCTTAAAATGAGCAGTATCATAGGAATAAAATACCTCCTTGTTACAATTCCTAGAAAATCGCTTGCAACTATTTAAGATAGTAAACCTAACTTTAAATTTTAGACATATGTAATCAACGGCCAATTTGAAAGGAAATTTCAAAGTATCATTCGTAAAAATAGAAAATCTTAACGACTAGCTGTTTTCAATAACTTCGGTTTAAAGTAGTGTTTCCTTCCGTTACATATATGACGGTGTTGATTTGGATCGCGATCTACTTATCTGCTTCGTCTTACGACAGCGAACAGCTGATCGGAACTGCAGCTATGTTGAGCAGACCACGAAGGGGAGAAGTATTCGGTCCGTACACGCAGCCAGATATGATGAGAGTACCGGTTTCGTATTAATTTTGTTTTCTATATTTTATTCTAAATTATACCTGAGTGTTTAATTAATTGGCGTCATTGCTTTCGTAGTTTTACAGGAGGCTCAATCGCCAGATCGGAGTTGGACAATCGGGAACGCCTAAATTCAACTCTCTTTATAACTAGTGTTGGTGTTGTGCGAGTGTTTAATTAGTTTTTAGTTTTACACGGTAATGTAATATTAATTATATGGTGCATGGGGAGACGGATAATGATTCAGACCTGGGCTTGTGCAGAAGTAGTATCGCATTCCAAAATGTAGACCGTTGCCTAGGCCTAAATGTAATGTACCGTCACAAATTGATTTAAAATCGTTGCAAATATACAAATATTAGATAATACTGACCATTTAAAATTTATGTTTTCTGAAAATGATATTTTGAAGTTTTACAACCAAAATTCCACCTATTTTATCAGGTTATCTTTTACACGAAAAGAAACAATTAAGATTGCAGACTGCAGTATGACTCAGTTTCTTGTGATACTGCGCCACTTGTAAGTGTGAGTACTTATCGCAAAGTGTGTCATTAAGAGTGTGCGAAGGCGCGAAGAGTACTTTAAAACGTGACTGAAGGGAGGTCGTCTCACACGAGAACGTCCATCAGTCTATGGCGTGGGTAACATCCAGTCAGCTGATTAGTTGATATCGAAGTTAATGTGCTATTGAGTATCGAGTGAGTAGGCTATCTTCATTGTTGGTTCATTACCCACATATAAATTATCTATGTTGTAATATAATGTAAATAATGATTATTAATGTTTATATAATTAACTAACGATGTGTAAACATATTGCTTAATATTTATCATATAATAAAATACACAGGGTGTAAAAAGTCCCAGGTCGGTTAAATAACTTTTAAACTGTGGAAGGATTTATTTTTTGCAATGTAAAATTCGTTTGTTTGTCGCTTCTTGTGTTGTGAAAGGGATCTTATATTACTTTGTTTTACACTACTTATATAAAAAATATTAGGATTTCGAATACAAAAAGATGCTTGATTGGTAACACATTTAATACAGGGAAATTGAACATTCTATTTTTTTTAAATAATCCGTATAAAATTATTTTACTATTCTGTAACTTTTGAATTAACTTTTATAAATAACCCCCTCCCCCATATATTGCAATCTAGGCTGAACTAAAGTAAAGTACAAAGTTGTATCGTAAGATATTCCGTAAATAATCAAATTTTCTGACTGAAAGCTTAATTATTTTTTTGGAGATTATATATATCTTTATCAAACTTTAGAGTGATGCTTAAATAATTAAATAGTATATTTCATCACTAGGACCAAAAGTGCTCTTCAATATAAGTTCAAGTTTAACGGCCGAGGCCGGAAAATGAGTGAGGATCGAACAACTTCTTTTGATCCTAGTGATGAACTAATTTTTCGTTATACTGCAAATAATATAAGAAAAAATATCACCCGAAGGATATTTAAAATTCTTTCTATGCACCTTTAAGTTACGAATTTCTTTTGATACGTCACGTGTTTGTGTGAAAGTGTGCTTTAAGACTGCGGTTTTTTGAAACTGTATAATATCGGAAAATACAAATCCTATATTACTCGTAAAATAAATTGTACAACAAATCGCACAAACTTTCTTACTTTCCTATCAACAAAACCAAATAATTAACGAAAAATAATCGTTCAACAAAAAGTGAAAATAAACCATGGATGTTGTAATAGTATATTTCATCACTAAGACCAAAACTTAAGCTCTTCAATACAAGCTCAAATTTAACTTCGGAAAATGACCGAGGATCGAAAAGCTTCTTTTGGTCCAAATGATGAACTATATTTTTCGTTATACTGCAAACAATATAAAAAATCAATTTCACAAAAACTAAAATGTTATAACCTATTTACCTTCAAATCGATGGTAACAGCGGTTTTAACGATTATTTACAATCGAGAGTATCGGTTGTTTTTATAGATGCTTTACAATCGTTTATTAATTCGTATAAACGAAGTAACAGCTGATGACATCGACCTCAGCTGATGTTTATAGGTCCTAGGACTAAAAACAACAACTTTAGCACTCAATGCATGTATTGAAAACAACAGTTTTTGAAGCTGTATGACTAAAAATAATTTAGTTTCTCAATAGATTGACAGTTAAATTTATTTCCCAAAATTTCGGCTTTCACGGTCTAAATTCTTTATAAACGGCGCAAAAATAAATGACAAAGTTTTCACCACGTCCAGTCACAATCGAAATACTAACCAAAATTTGTCTTTGCAAAAAACGTCAGTTCTGTTGTTGTCAGTAAAAAAATGAAAAACAAAAAAACCTAAATTTGGTTCACTTACGTCATTAGCTCGTCGTAACCGTAAATTGTATTTTCATTTATTTCCCCAGAAAATATATGTAATTAGTATTTCAGTTTCGCGATCAAAATTCTATAAAGACTCACAATAGAAATAAATACACACAATTTATTATTCAAGTAATTACAGTTTATATCACTCACTGATATTACTTCACGGCACTTCAACTTCTACCTTTTTTACATTCAAGATTACTTTCTCTTTGAGTAAAATCCCTCACCTTGCTGTTTCGGCTGAATCAAGGACTTCTGAGAAACATTTTCAGAGTCCATCACACCCAGAACGGATTCACGTGAATACTCCTAATTCGAATTTATACGCAGCACCAATACTTGTGTGAGAATGTGATCTAATATTTTCTCACTATTTCGAATCGTCTCACAAATATTTTGCTAGTTATAAAACACCTTGATAGGCTCCACCATAACAAGCAGAGCAGCTGCCCAAATGTTCGTTGCTTGAACTAGTAGGTTAAATTTGTTTAAAACGGTTACACAGATTTTATGACCCTCGTAATTGCGTATATCACTACTTTCTTGATGTCGGCTAGACTTAATATAACAACCTAACCTAACCAAACCTAACCTAACCTAACCTAACCTAATCTAATCTAACCTAACCTAACCTAACCTAATCTAATATAACCTAACCTAACCTCACCAAACCTAAACTAACCTAACCTAATCTAACCTAACCTAACCTAACCTAATCTAATATAACAACCTAACCTAACCTAACCTGACCTAACCAAACCCTACCTAACCTAACCTAACCTAACCTAATCTAATCTAACCTAACCTAACCTAATATAATATAACCTAACCTAACCTAACCTAACGGGCTTTGCAGCTGTGTATATGTATATTAAAATGTCGCCACTCGCTTCGCAGCCCTGGTGGATGTCGTAACTATAAGAATATCATGTTTTCTTTAGAGGACAAGTTTAGAAATGATATTTTTGACAATAACTTCGTTATTTGTCATCATAGAGATGTTGGATAACAAAATTACCAGCATAATTGAAATCAGCAAACATTTATTTAATTTAGTTTGTTATTAATTGAATAACACACGAGATATGAAATTAAAAAAAAAAAACTATTTTTAAATGGCAACCTATTTGACATTTTCAATTCGATCTTTTCCGAATTTCAATAAGGTTTTCTATATGAGTACACTATAGTCCCTTATACAGAATTATATGTTCCTATCATGATTTGTGTGGCTGCTATCATGCTAAAGTAGGTCACAGATGAGAACGACATCAACGGACTGACGGCATCTAGAAAAAACATTCATTTCGGTTTCCTGATTTTATGAACATGAAGATCAGTCAGCAAATTTTTTGCGATTACCAAAAAAAACTTATATATTACCCTACTTTAAATGAAGTTTTCCGTTATTTTTAGTTATTTTTTTAAATAATTAATGTATCAAATTAAAACATTGCTTCGATTTTCAAGAAAATATCAGAATTTCCTTACGTTTTGTAGGTCACCAAAAAATTTCACTTAAATATTGTAAATTTTCTCCATTCAAAACACATGAAATGGTTACGTCAAAATGGATGTTTATTAGCTTAAAACTTGAAACGGTGAACTAAATACCGAGGTATAATTAAATAACTATACAGGCTATACAATTTCTGATTTGTATAAACAATTTAGTGCCTACATATAAATATACGAGTTTTCTGTAAGTGTAGACATATAAATTTAAAATAATCATAATTGTTTTATGTCAACGAATTTTTAACGACGAAGCCATGGTTCTTTTTCAATTGTTATTCAAAATTATTATAAATCACGGATTATAATTTGGTTAATTTGGTTTTAGTCATTACTTATTAATTTAAATATCGGTGTAGTTTTTCCCCCTTTCATAATTCATAATGAAATAGAATTAGGCTATACCAAATTTTAGTAAAAGCCTAAAGAAAGTAAAGTATCTCCAACCAAAAGTAAAGGGACAAATAAATCACAATATCAGTACCTTTAATCTAGAATCATTATTATTTTAGCAAAATCAGAAATCTTATTTTGTGTTTAAAGTTAATGCATATATATATATATATAGTTACGCTTTCGTATATTACTAAACAAAATTAAATAACAATTTGAAGTAACTAAAAGTATGCGACGCGGTCCAAGGAAAGGAAATTTCTTTTTTGTTTTTAATTTTCACATTTACCCAGAAGACAGACATACTTACTTCCAAACGTACTTTTTAGGCCTAGGGAATCTCAAAATGGGGGGGGACTATGAAACTGCCCCGATATTTTAGGTACGTTTGAAATGATGAAACTGCCCCACTCATTAAAGAGGATCAAAAAGGGTCGCCTCGCAAGCCCAGAAATGCTGAAATTGCCCCCAGCGCAATTTCGGTAGTATGTGTTTAAATTTAACCTCAATCAAGCATATAAGCCTGTAAGGTTAGGTTAGGTCCCGTAGCGTAACATGTAAATTATTTTTTTTAATATTATTTGGACTCTCGGGGCAATTTCAGGATTTCTAGTCTTGCGAGGCGACCCTTCCTAATCCTCTTTAATGAGCGGGGTAGTTTCATCGTTTCAAAAGTACCCTAAATGTCCGGGCAGTTTCACTACGCCCCAAAATGGAGATGTCTGCGAAAAACTAGATATCAATTTTTTTAAATTTTTTAATGCATCACAACTCTCTACTAAATACAGGATGTTCAGAAAATGGTGTGCCAACTTTAAGTACATGGGTCAAAATAAAGAAAACATTCCTATAAACATATGTCAGGAAACGTTACTTTTTCATTTTGTGTTTAAAAAAAATTATTATATCTTTTGAAATTCAAATATTTTGAGTCAAAATTTGGTATAAACTTTTCTTGTTTAACAGTATATCAAGAATCAAATATTTATTAATAAATTGTCGAAATTGTGACTGTTTTTTTAATA
The DNA here is from genome assembly GCA_963513935.1 of Aphrophora alni. Classification (NCBI taxonomy): domain Eukaryota; kingdom Metazoa; phylum Arthropoda; class Insecta; order Hemiptera; family Aphrophoridae; genus Aphrophora; species Aphrophora alni. The sequence goes on along the minus strand of OY740775.1, from coordinate 60,790,147 downwards.
TATTAAATAAAAAAATTAATATCAAATATCTCTGAAACCATTAACTTTACAAAACTTTTATTCTTGGCATACAGGTAAAACGTTGCATAAAAATGTGTGTACCAAATTTCGACTCGAAATCTTAATAATTTCAAAAGCTATAATTATTTTTTCTAAAAGACAACATGGCCGACAGATGGGAAACGAAGCTTTTCTGGACATATATTTATTAGGAACTCATTTCTTTATTTTGACCCATGTAACCAAACTTGAAGTTTGTCACGACATTTTCTGAACATTCTGTATATGAGATAGTAAAAGGTAACTAAAAAATAAAATTCCTTTATCAGCCTATCGGCAGCAAGACGACCTATTTGCAAATTGCACCTTATCTTAATCATCATATTCATGGTTTAATCACGCTTATTACTGAATGACGTTACCGGTAATGGTAGTAGTAAAACCAAGGGAAAACCATAATTTTAACATCAAGGAAAACCCCTAATTTTTCCGAGAAAGGAAAATATTGCGTGAACATCAATTGACACAGTTCGGAACAATTGGCGGAGTTATATTTTAACATTGACATAATTTTTATCAATGGTTTGTTAGTCGAACAGTTTTTGTATAACATAAAACATTGTGTTTTATAATCGACCTCGGAATTCTACGGATCTACGGATAACACGGCACTTCAAGCGTTTAATCGATTTAATTATTTTTGTGATATGATTCGAAACGTTGAATCTCAAGGCCGTGTCGTAATCTGGAGACTTCAACAAGCGGACAAGAAACGTGTCCTAGTTCCTCATTCGGAATACAAGATTTTTTGGTTCGTGTAATCTTTGTATGGTAATTTTTTAATTTTAACGCAATTTAATAAAAAAACATTGCACTACCTTTCTCACACGTTCATTAGAAAACCAAAATCAATATTCGTCACTATCTCCTAAAGTGTCTTATTTTTTTAAGGAGAGTTAAACGGACAAGCTAGCAGGATTAGGTTCCATTTAACCAAAATATATAATACCAACAAATTTAGTAATGATGAATACAATTTAATTACTTTATTACGTAATTTTTTTGTACATGTATTTCTAATGGGCGATAAGACCCTCGCCTCCCTATCAACTTTTTGCGAAGTAAAAATAAATATTTCAAAATATATTTATTTAAATGAAAAATAAGCCTGCTTCGCTTATTAACCTCAATTTATGGAAATGTAGTTTTTCTTTACGACAGAAGTAAAAGATCATTATTTTTAGATTTTAATTTTCGTTTAGTTACGATTGGGTACAGTTAGTTGTGTCATTAATCTTCACCTTTCACGAAAGTTTGAATGAAATTAATACTACTGATTTTTGATAAATCTGTAACGTTTTTTCTAACAGATCCATGGACTTTTTTTTAGTTTCTTACCAACAATAATTTTTCCTTTACGTCTCTATTTTATGTCAATTATTCAGTTAATAAAGACGAGGGAGAGGGTAGTACATGAAATAACGCAACGCTATTAACCGGGCTCTAAACTGCGTGAACTTTGACACCTTACTAGTCCGAACTGCGGCGAGAATAAGCGCCCACTTTGTCAACTAAGCTATGCAGCTCTTTTTTTTACCAAGTAGCCTCTATGGAACTTTTTATTTAGAGGGTATATTTTATTCAAATTTCATTAAAATAGTTGTAGCCGAGTTGTAATTTTGAGTTTTAGGCTTCTGTCAATATCGTCTTAACTACTAAAGCTCTTTCTGATTTTTGTTTATCTTTCACAGAACCAATGGTTTCAAACTTCTGCACAAGTTTTCTACAGTTAGTTAGTTCACATGGGCCATCCCACAAGCCATTGCAGGTTCGAAAAGTCTTGATGCTGCTGTAAAGTTTCTACCACATTCATAACAGCTCTGAATTATTACGATATTGTGTTGGTAACGACATAATAAACACGCAAACAACAATAAAAAAAGAAAAGTGTTAATTTAGTGTTAATCACAAGTCACCCTTTTAACTTATGTAGAGTAGAAATAGTAACTTCAAAGAAACTCCTTGCAATGGCAACAAAGCAATACATAATTGTTTTAAACGGCTGATTATAACAAACAACTGATTTATTAATTTGAGATTAGTTAGTGTCCCTAAATAGTGGTACGCATTTTGTTTTGAGATTAAACAACTGAGCTATAATAAAAAATTGACGTTTACTTTTGAAATACCCAGTAGATATCAACATAGATAATTCCAAAATGGGTTAATACAACTCATATTTAATAAAAATATACGATTTAGTTGCTTTCACAGCATCTAATTGGATCCGTCGACTGCATCACATCTATTAAAAGAAATAATGCTAATGGTATATGATAGATATACATTAGCATAAGTTGGCCTATTATCACACTTCCTGTGCTGAAGGCCAGTTATGGGAAGTTATTATCTAGTAGTTTTATGCACAGATGTAAAAAAGTAGACGTGTCCTTGGGCTTCAGAAGTTTAATCAGTAGCGTTATATTAGTTGCAATGTCCATGATAAAATGCTATTATATTAAGACTTACTGTTTCAGGCCTATTTTACTTCAAATGTCAGTTCTACAGCTTAAATATCGTGCCTTTTTAAAAAATATTTTCCTCGGATGATCTATAATTTGCAACCACCCTTTGTAAGAAGGTGCCCTACCGTTATGGTAGATTAGTTTTATCTGTGCGAATTTAAAACAGCTATTACCCCTACTCCACCTCTGCTGGTACAGTTGAGTCATAAAAATCTCTACCTCACCCAGAAATCACCGGACAATATCATTAATCCTTCTACAATTTAGTTGCAAACATTACAATATTTATAAAATATAAATAGTTAAGTGTATTGCACGTTTGATAATCAATTGCATCACTTAGAATGCAATGTTTTTATTGGGTACAACCCCAATAAAAACAATATAGACCTCAAATGCTTCTGTGTAAACGCGTACCCAACTTTCGTTTCTTTTAACGGTGCAAATAAGAATAAAACGTTTACAAAATTAAACTTTTAAGAATTAACTTGTACTTAAACTTTAAGAATTAAACGTAGCTAAGCAGTAATTTGTGTACCTAGTTTTTTTGGAATGGGTTGTACCGTCAAGTCAGGTTAGGGAAACAAGTAAAAGCTAGGACTAGCCCATTACACACTCCTAGTCTGAGGTTTCTGTACATCATTTTTCGCGTAGTCTCGGATTTGAACATTTTCTTTCATCTACCCTATCAGGTCTCCCATGCCTAACTCTTGTTCTCTACCAACCCTGACGCTATTCGAGGGTTAGGTGTGTTTATTTTATCTTCACCTTTTATAAGGCGATGATGACCGTGGGGTGTTTTGCCTTTAAACAATAAGGGAGTCTAACCTATAGCTTATAGCGATATAGAAGTAGTCGTATTATGTTTGTAGGAAGAGTAGGATTTTACCTAGTTAAAACAAAACTCACAATAACAGTGGTAAGATGAGTTCACATCACGGATAAGCGGCTGTTATATACCTTATTTTCTCCCAAGTTTATTTATTTATTTTTTAAAATTAAACATTGCAATTTTACAAATTGCTAATATTTACTTTTTTTGTAAATTTTGGATTGAAAGAGCTGGTTTGATCTACTTTAGTTCATAGCAATTAAAGTACTATTACTTGGTAATCTGAGAGAACTTAGATTACTTGGTATCTAAGAGAACTTAGATTAAATTCCAGTGGCAGTTTAAATTACGGTGTTGACCCAACAACGTTGGTAGGTACTTGAGGTACAAATATTATAGAATTCTGGTGACAGAAACTCCGAAAATCTGCTGACAACATATTACCCGATTGAAAACTCGCCTAGCAAACTCTATTTGGGTTTTTACGTCACAAGATTATTATATATATCTAATTTTATTTAGTTATTTTATAACACATTTGATGAAAGAAGTTGGAAGATTACAAATATCTAGAAACATATATGAATATTGATAAATTTTTGTTTAATTATTTTTTCTAGTTGAAGATGATTTTAAATTAATAGGAAGATGGTTTTAAATTAATAGAAACCATATTCATGTACTTTCTGCACCCTTGTACCCATGACTTGACTTCAAATTAATATCCCCTACCTAAACCAATTACTTCGCCTCTTCCTCTTCACGCCACATTGCAATAAATTTCTCGTGTTCCGTTAATTTGAACATTGCGACAAATATCCATCGGTGTGTGGAATAGCGTTATATTCAATCAAGGAATGCTTGCACGAGTAGAGTCTTCCCTTTAGGTATAAATATTTAATGTGCAATATCATGTAGAGAGTTAGGCGACATCTCAATTTATTCAGTCTAATCAAATCTGTAAATTGATACACAAAAATTTAATTTAACAAAACAATTAATTGTGTAATTTAACTTTTTCTAATGTAATGTAATAAGTTCTTTAGTATCGGCTGTGTACATAGACATACTGCGCATGCTATTGTTGGTCCTCTCTACTGTCCCAAGACTTAGTATAGTCAGTTTCAAACATAGTATCACAGTCTCATTACAAAGATGTGACAAAATATATTTGTTTTTCTTCAATGGAATTTAAACTACTCACTACGGAGAGAATTTGTAAGAGCATGGTATGTATATACAGCATTCCTTAATAGCACTTATAATCTCTCATGTCAATTAAAAGAACTAGCTCACGTTAACAATCTAATCATTACTGCTTAGTTGCTAATAAGTATCCACTTTATTGCTTCGTTCAATTCGGAAAATAGTCTGAAGTTTAAATTATAGTCTTAATTGGTTAAAATGTAGTTTTATTGGTTACGAGGATCAATTTCGTTTTTTGCCAGTTAATGACTACCGATCGATAATTTTCTTTTACTACAAATTTGGTGGACTGGTTTGGATTATTCACATTTATATTTTTATGAACTGATATATTAAAACAAAAAAATTGTACGTACTTTAAGATACGTAGATTATATTTAAGAACTAAAATAATAACAAAGTACCAATTTTTTAATTATGTCGCTGACTAATTAATATGCTGATTTTATTTTAAAAAAAATTTGATCTTGGGAGGGACCTAAAATTGATATTTTCAGGAAAATATTAACATAATTTGTTTAGATAAACAGAGAGTTTGTTATATAATACTACCCCAGCTTAGGACGGTAACTTTCTACATTTAATGAGCCTCTATTGGCCCAATAACAAATCATTTCTAAATAGGATACCATATTTATCTCCTTCTTAATATGGAGAGTTACGTTGTTCTGTTATTTTATCCTTATAGTAGTCCCTACCCTTTTATTTATTGATTGGTTAATTTTCCTTGTTATTGTCAAAACACAGTTTTATAATGCAAGTCTCTAAAATACATAATATATACGTTAGTTTATTTTTAAAATACAATTACAACAAAGTAAACAAACATACAATTCCACAAGGTAAAAAAGATATAAGCATAACAATAACATGGTAATAACAATTAACTTTACTGAAACATAAATGTAGATTATCATAACATGGGTTAAAGAAACTCCTCGCTCGAATAGCTTTCAGCACTGCTTTAATTAAGTTTTGAATATTCTGACTTCCATTACTTTTTTAAACTTATTGGGAGTTTGTTCATAAAATGGACTTAGATGGCAATTCCTAACATACACATTGCGTTCGTAGAACATGATTGATTTATTTATTTACTCAGTACCTAATTGTCTTGTAATTTTATTAGCTTTATTAGCTAAAATTTGAATTGTTGAATTTTTGTAAAATTTCTATTCGAAAATCGCATTTGTCGCTTTCTTTATAAAATTATAACAGAAAAAGTGAAATCAACCTTGTGATATGTATGGTTGTTTTTTATTGTCATATACACATATATTGTATACAATTATATCTATACTTTTCTGTTTACAAATACGATACGTAATATACAAATACGTTTATTTAAATGTCTTACAAATTACATTTTTTGTTCATGATGGAGATAGTAAAAATAACATTTGTTAGTGTTTTTAGACGCTTACCTTTGTCAAAAAAGAAATGAGTAAAATAATATGTATACACATGAAATAAATTTAATATATTATAAATATATATTAAGAGTTTTTCTAAAACTCACTCAGAAAATTTGAGAATGAACTCTTTACATTAAAAAAAAAAAAAAAAAAAAAAAAACAACTGTCCAAAAACGATTCGTCAGTTTATTTTTATTTTCTAAATAAATATATAACGTTTAAAAAAATTATTATTTATTGAGTCTAGATTTGAAGTTCGCATTTTGTATGATCCTCAAAATAATCAAGCTTTATCTGTATGTTAACAAAAAATTTATAAGGCCGAAATTTATAAAACCATTGAACTTAAAAAAAAAATTATTTGTATCAAAATATTTTGATCTTTTAACGACAAATACAATATTTTTATTTTTATTTTTATCGCAGGTCAAAGGATAACTGAATATCGATAGAAAATAATTATAAATTTCTTGCTAATTGACTGAATAGCCAGAAGTTTATGATTTTCGAATTTTCCAACGTTATAACAGCGCCTATTTTTCTTATAATAATGGTAAATAACTGGTATAACAAACTCTGTGCTTATTATTGTAGTCAATTACAAATAAATTGTGTTTTTATTGTTTTGTCGGTAACCATGGTTATACTTTGAACCATTATATAAATAAAGAAATTTATTTAGTTTTAGCCATTTGTATACAGTAGTCTAATAAAAGGTTACATAAAATTCGTAAGCCTAGACTCAATATCTCATCCAGATCTGAAGGTTTATATTTTCTCTAAACACACATAAATATACCGATAGATTGACGTGTCATGTTTTCGTATATATTTATAGGCACATTTTACTTAGTTTTTATACTAAAAATCCACTCCCAAATGTTTTCGTTGTAATTCTAGGACACCCTATAATTTAAAAAAATATTCTGAGGACTAGGATCGGTGGACATTTCATGGTAATTCTAATAAAATAAATCTAAATCACATAACTTTCATGACACAGATAACAAATCAGACCATCAGTTCACTTGTATGACTGCATCTCACATCAGATGTATTGTTTCAGATATATTCGCCATAGCTAAAGTTATGTTTGAAGTTTCACTGGCCTACTTGGGTGGTCATCAGATACGGTCGTGGTAGATTAAAGGCAGCCTTGACCTCCGTGTGCTGTTTTGTATCGAGTCATATCATGACAAACGATTATGGTTCTTGAATTAAAATAAACGATGCAATAACATTCCATTGACTTTCTTTTACTTTATTATTTGTATCTTCCAGAAAATGTCTCTGTTTTACACACAGTGCTGATCGTATAGTTACGAGATCCGACAGGGCCGAATCATAGATACGAGCGTAGCGAGTCTCTACTCTAAATACGAAAAGCTTCTGCTCTTTCACATATATATCCTTCGAGGCTCATCAGGGCCAAAGCACAGAAATGAGCCAAGCGAATGGAAAATGTTTAATATACACTGAAACCCGAAATACAATACTATTCACAAATTAGTTTTCATTCCCATGTATTTTAAACGAGATTTAGGCAAACATTCGGGGCCTATATCTGGTAAACAAGTAAGAATATAATAACATACCTAAGAATTAAATTAAAAAATCTGAATATCTTGAATAAATCCACATTCAACGTAAAAAAAAAATGAAGTTTCCATAAGAAATGTTTAAGTTGGCCGCAATATTTGAAAATGTCGATGAATTTAAAAAATTCAAATACACCATTTTATTTACAGAGGAAAAGAAATTAAAGTCTCCTATTTGAAGTTTTCTTTAAATCTTAGAGTTTTAGAGATCCCAATGTTGGCCCAGTAGGAAAGACTGTATACTCGTCTACGACGTTAAAAAACCTATTTCTACGACGTTAACAAACCAATTACTACGACGTTAAAAAACTATTTCTACGACGTTAAAAAAAACTATTTCTACGACATTAAAAAACTTATTTCTACGACGTTAACAAACCAATTACTACGACGTTAAAAAACTATTTCTACGACGTTAAAAAAAACTATTTATAAGACGTTAAAAAACATATTTCTACGACGTTAACAAATCAATTACTATGACGTTAAAAAACTATTTCTACGACTTTAAAGAAACTATTTCTACGACGTTAAAAAACTTATTTTTACTACGGTAACAAACCAATTACTACGACGTTAAAAAACTATTTCTACGACGTTAGAAAAAAAATTTCTACGACGTTAAAAAACTTATTTCTACAACGGTAACAAACCAATTACTACGACGTTAAAAAACTATTTCTACCACGATAAAAAAAACTATTTCTACGACGTTAAAAAACTTATTTCTACGACGGTAACAAACCAATTACTACGACGTTAAAAAACTATTTCTACGACGTTAAAAAAATATTTCTACGACGTTAAAAAACTTATTTCTACGACGGTAACAAACCAATTACTACGACGTTAAAAAACTATTTCTACGACGTTAAAAAAAACTATTTCTACGACGTTAAAAAACTATTTATACGACGTTAAAAAACTTATTTCTACGACGTTAAAAAACATATTTTACGACGTTAAAAAACTATTTCTACGACGTTAAAAATATATTTCTACGACGGTAACAAACCAATTACTACGACGTTAAAAAACTATTTCTACGACGTTAAATAAACTATTTCTACGACGTTAAAAAAACTATTTATACGACGTTAAAAAACTTATTTCTACGACGTTAAAAAAACCAATTTTACGACGTTAAAAATATATTTCTACGACGTTAAAAAACCTGCCTAACACTGTTTTAAACAAACTTACCCTACACTACCTATAGTGGGTAAGACACTTTGTTCTACCAATACAATTTAACATTTCCTACAAGGCTCAAGAGACCTTCTGTCGGGCATTACATTTAGAGGATTTACTTGTATTTGTATGGTGGGGCTGGGTAAGTACCATGATGGTCCTACCAATTTGTTTTTAACGTCTACTGGAGAATACAGCGACATCAGTAAGTCTGAGCGCTATATTTATAGGATCTGCTGGTATTACATTGTATGATAAGTCTGGGCACCATGATGTGGCCTATCGATTTATTTTTAAAGTCTCTTGGAAAATGTACCTGCATCCAGTAGGTTTATGCATTAAATTTAGAAGATCTGCTTGTATTATATTGTAATGGGGCTGGGTTAGTACCATAATGGCGCATATCGATTGTTTTTAAAGTCTACTGAAAAATATACTACCCGCATCAGTGAGTTTAGGCATTAAATTTAAAGGATCTGCTTGTATTACATTGGATGATGAGGCTGGGTAAGTACTATGGTGGACCTATGGATTTGTTTTTAAAGTCTACTGAAAAATATTCCTTGCATCAGTAAGTTCAAGCTTTAATTCTACTTGTATTGCATTGTAGTGGGGCTGGGTAAGTACTGTGATGGCCACACCAACTTGATTGCGATGTCTCCTGGAGAATATAACGGCATCAGTTAAGTGTTGTTTCAATACACGTGGTCTATCTTCACGTGAGTAACACAATACCTACAAGAACAAATTATGCAGAAAGAGAATTACTCAATGCCACTGCGCAAACTCTCCTTGATCTGTGATTAAACAAAATAACTGTAAATCCAGGTGGCATTGGACTTTTATTAACTGTGCCGTTTCGTTTTCTCTTCAATTGTTACTAGTATTAGAAATGCTCGTTTTCTTTAAACTGTGAAACTAAAAGACAATATTCAATCATCAATATTGTTAAATCATATCCAGATGTATTATTATATGGATTAGGGTGGGGATTCGGAAAAGTTCAAGGGTCTAAAATACGATTACGTTAACTAGAAAAAATGGCTCGGTAAATTTTAAATGAAGACAGAATAACAAATTGTTTTTCAAAGATAAATTTGTAGTAGCTGATAATCATACCAGCCAGTGTAGAAATAAGGCATTATGGATTTCCTTAATAAAAACGGATTGAAAAATTGAAAATGCAAAACTGATTTAATCTTATGAAAACTTTAAATGGTGGACATTCCTTACGTTTTCATGGAATTTGTAAATCCGTTTGCAAACTTTGAATTAATTATCCAATATAGTTTATTTTAAAACTCCTCAAGGTTTCATCTATTTTGTATGGTGTTTTCGGATTTTATACCAAATGTTAAAACTTTCTTTTATTATTGACTCTTTTTATAAATCCACTAGTTAAGTAGTTAAAGCAGCTTCAATTTTGAAAATTTGAAATTTGGTGGAATTTTAGGAGAGGATTTTCAGAACTTCTCTTCATAGTATAGGTAGTATAAATACCAATGCACGATTAAAATTTGTTTAAACTAATTTGCACAACAGATAACAACCTGTTTAAAATTACAGTAGATTTGAGCTAGTTTTTATCTGTTTACAAATTTGTTATTTAAATTTTAGTCCTGTATTGCTATTTACACTTCCTAGACAATGCCTAATTGAATTTTTAACTTGATGCAACTACGGAACGTACGAAAAGTTAGCTCCCAAAAATTCAACAAACTAGAAATTTTTTCGAAGATTCAAACGCCTTTAAGTTCTAAACGATTAGGTTTATAGATATACCCAAGAATATAAAACTCTTAACATTTGGTGTAAGATCAGAAAACACCATAAATGATTTTAAAGTTATCGGATAAAACGGCGGGCATTTTCAAAGTTTACAAAACGGGTTTATAAATTCGATAAAAAATAAAGGACCCGACTTGAAGTTTTTCATTGACTCTATAGTTCATAGGTAAGAATAGTGCTCACAATAAAAGAATTGCTCTTTGTGCACGAATTTAAACGTAAAAACCATTCCAAATTCTTTGTAGACTTGACTAAAGTATTACAAAACTCTTCATTATGTCACTTATGAACACATATATAAAAGTTTTTAAAGAATTTCAATCAAACCAAAGATCATGTAACCTATCTCACGCAAGACAAGTTGATGCAAGACTTCGCACATTTAGGTAGTTGTAGCATATCCAGGGAAGATGTAGTGCTTCGTGCAGTCACTCTGACATATTCGTGCGTTAGAAGGACTTCCTGAAACCCTGTATCTCGCGTGTTGGTCCCACGATGATGTCTAAGAAGTTGCAATAGATCGGTATTCTTCGATAGAAGCAAAATAGGCTACCGTCTACGATAGAAGAATTATGCAAACAAAAATAAAAGAGTAAGTTACATAATGTTGCAGCACATTTATCGAACTCTTAAATTTAAATGTAACAATTTTATGTAGCAATATTATAATATGACTTTATTTAATACAAGCTTGGTTAGGAGGGGGTTTGTCCTTCCATCTGTAAAAGTAGGGCGTGCGTATAATGGACCGAGCAAAGTGAAGCCTTCCTTAACTCAATTATTTAACATTTTTCTGTTTGTTTGTGTTTTTATGAAACTACATCCAAACGCGTCAACTAATCATTATTAAATTAAGGTGTTGTATAAGGTTTTTAGTTTGGTTGAACGATGTACGTACAAGAGTTTTAAAATGACGGAACTAAATCATTGTTCCGAATTAATAGTAATGAAGTGAGTTTTCCGTAGCATTAAGTATAAAAATGAGAACAAACCATAAAGACCAGTAGTACAAAGAAGTTCAAATTGAAATGAAATTTTAATTGTGTTCTAAAGCTGTAATTAAACTAAAATCTTAATTTATATGAATATCTCAAATTTCTTAGAGTTATAAATAAATTATTATTTACTTAACAGTTACATTCTTTCGTCCCTTGTGATTTCTTATAAATTTAATATAACTTCTATATTTTCATCAATGAATTGTAGTAAAATATAAACAGTAGTCGGATCGTTTACGCTTCCGACAAGAAATAAGGACAATCACTCTTCGTTAATGTTAACGTGTTGTCATACAACCTAGTTTTTAAGATGCACAACAGGGAACTGATATAATAATTATAGAATTTCATTAACATTAGTTCAGCCGTTTCTTGAAAATGTAATTTAAAAAACGAATAGAAATTTTGAGCTAGTCTATAAAACCTTTATGAAAAAATATTATTCTTAAACAAAAAAATTAATCTAATTAAATAAATGTTAATTTAAATATGTATTTATAAAATTTCAAAACTATATGTGTAATAATTATATATATATTAGGCTATAAACGTAAATAGAATTAAATAAAAAATTTATAAATAACGATTGAGTTCAATGATCATCATCGGACAAAGTATGTAAAGTACCTTTGCTAGTTTGTTAGGGCTTCTACAGATCAAACATTTGTTTGTTTATAATTTAAAATATTTCATATTTACTAAAAACAATTAAATATAGAATGTACTGTAAACTGATTCACATTTTGAGAATTTGTCAATCAATCGACCAAAATGACATCAAGAAGTATGGAACATAGTGAAAGTCATAGAACTCTGGTCACTGCGTGTGGTGTAAGTAATCTTCGTGTGTTCGGGTCAAATGTACCCCTGCAAACTATTGTGATACCGCTAAAATACATTGATGTTTGTTATTCAGTTCGGGGAACAAATCGTGGCTCGCAGACAAAGCATAATATTATGTTTTCATGCCTATATTTTAATTTTGCTCTAAAATTTATGCACGACCGTTGGTATATTGTGGAATTTCATTTTAAATTAAATAAATAAAACGCTACTGTTCTTTTCACATTATTTATTGAGCCTACTGAACAGACTAAGGAAACAATATACATAGCAGTCCCGTTACTAGACAGTTGGGTGTAGGAGAGGAGAGTTCAATGACCTGATTAAGGGTTGAAGTAGTGATGAGGGACTCACCTGAACTGGGCATCAGCGGCAACTAAACCACCTGAACTGGACACTTTCCAAATCGTAGGTAGGCAGGGTCTGCTCCAGGTAGAGAGCTGTCAAATTCCCTAAATTGGCACAAATAGGAAATGATAGCAGATAAAAAATAAAATAAAAATATTCCTATAAACATATGTCCTAAAAATCCTTCGTTTACCAGATATCCATATCTTTTTTTTTACGAAATAGTTTATACTGTATTTCTGGAACGGATGAGATTAGATTAGGTTATGTTAGGTTAAATTATATTATAAAAATTATAGTGGGGATAAACTTCTTTAAAATATCTCACCCCTACCATTGGGTTGTAACAAGGGAAGTATGCGTATTTCCCAAACTGACCATGAGTTATGTAAATATTACAACACCCTGTATGTAGGTATGCGTTTCCTCATTGGTGCTAAGGGTTCAGTGCCCGCTCGGGGTGTTCTAGGAATTTACCGCTGTCTTCCTAGCGCGGGCCGGTGCCCAGATCAGGTAAGGATTAGTGAACCCTTTTTGCTGGTGCCCAGTTCGAGTGCGCCCGTGTTGAGTTACTTAAATATAATTGTTCGTTTAATACTGAGTTGGAGTAATTTTAAACTGATCTCTTAATTTCTAACATTTTCATGAACTGAACTATTTACCGTTAAAATCTACCTACATTACAAATGATCTTTTTATTATGGAATTTTAACGGTTGGAAAAATTAGAGTGTCTATTATTCAACCTTTAAACGTTTGTCGTGTCCTACGTAAGCTGAATTAAAAAGGTTGTATATACAGTTTGTAACATATTTAGTAAAGATTAATATCGGTAACCTTCTCATTTATAAGTGAACGTATATTTTTACTACGAGACTTTTTTAAAGTCCGTAGGTAAAACCAAGGAACCTTATAATTTCACGAGCGTTTCAATCAATCTGTTTGTGAGTCGCAACCAGTCTACACAGACACAGTGTCTTCCAGCTTCGGCTGGAGGGCTACCCTATCCCATGTATGTAGGTAATGGGCGCCCCCTCGTTACCTAAATTTCAGTGCGAAATCATATATTATTATAGTTTTTGTATGACGAATACAATTTAATTTCAACTTACAATGAGAAATGCCTAGCGTATAAGTTTTAAAAGCAGATTTTTTGAGATGGGAGACAATCAATTTACTAGCCAATACATTTTCATTGATTTCTCTTTATTAAGGTCCGTAAATAAAACCAAAAACCCATAAAATTTCACGCGAGCATCTGTCTGTAAAATTTTAACTGTCGCTTAAAAGAGTTCAATTTTATGAAAATAATTTTCCCTACAGACGGAAGTCATTATGGCTAGTACTGCTGAAACTTCAATTTTATTAACACAGTAAATACATTTTGTTGTACACTGCCAACTCAACATAAAACAAAATATTATAGGTAACACCTAATATTTGCTTGTATTATAGATATCTTGTTCATATATTTTTAATAATTCAAAATTTGATGATACTTGAGATAATAAAATGCTTGTATTCTGCACCATGTAAATTGCGCATTTAATAACACAAGCTGGAGTGTTGAACTAGAATGCCCTTGACGGGTCCGAGGCCATCGAAGTTTTCGCATAAACGCTTGGTTGCACTGCTACTGCGCAAAAAGAGGAAACAAGTACTTCCATTGTTTGTTATTTGGTAGTGATTGTCTAGGAGCTGTTTGTTTAGTGGCGTTAAAAGCGTACTTTGTCGTAATGTAAGATGACTAAATATCATCCTCTCGTAGCATTGGCGTAAGGAGTGGCTCTCGTAGGTGGAGAAGGGTGGGGTAGGTTGTCGGTGAAGAAGGAGGGAACGGATTAACAGCTGACTACTATTATTCATAAAAATGTACGGTGAGTGTATTTGTTTTAACTCACTAACAAGTTATTAAATCAAATAGTCAATGTTTTTAGCTCAATAATTCTGTACCTTGTCGTTATGACGTTTTGAGTGACACTGAAGAGCTGAGTCACTATCGAACTCTTGCGCATGCTCACAAATTCATTTTCAATCTGCGCATCTGCATCACTGCTTCATGTCAAATATCTGTACTCTAACCACTAAGGAGATGCGACACAATGTGTACTAACTATTTAAGAAATATTAGGAAACGACTAAACATTGTATGGCTAGGGTATCAAAATAACTAATATCGACAACATTTGCGCTTGCCACTTTGTACTATACTGAGCAAGCACGGAAACTACTTCCTCAATACATATATATTGGTCACTCGATAATCAATCGTTGCGTGCGCTATCCAACTAGAAAGCCTTTCGACGTTCTTCAACTCGTGTAATCATATTGAGAAGCAATATAAACGTTAAAAAGTCCTATTACGTAGTAAGACATCTAAAGGCATCCTCGTTGAGTCGTTACGCGATGGACACACATTGACAAATTATAGAGTGACAATGCACTCGCTATTGAGGATGTAGTTTTCAGTCTAAACTAGTGGTAAGTTCAGCATTGGTTATCATTAGTTCGTTATTTTATTAGTTTCCTCATAAATTGTCATTTCATTTAACAACGCTTTTTTACAAACATAATAATAAGATTTACTATATGGGAATGTTAATTAAATTTCGTTTGCTAATTATTATAGGTCTAGTAAGTAAGCACCATTATTTAGATGAATTATTAATGTTTTAGTAGTGTGAATAATTTTTCTTTTTACAGTAGCCTACATTCTATGCTTTATAAAATTTAAAAGTCGCCATTGATTTAGTGAAACTGAAATAAAATGAATCGCGATCCAAAAATCGTGTCTACATTTCTTTCTTTCATCACCATTTTATTTTCACCTGGACAGTAAATTACATCACCAAATTACTAGTGATGAAATGAAACAGTCTACCGACACATAAATATTTCATAATTTTTATTTATAAACATTTATACAATACATTGAGAAGGAAGCTTCAAGTTGATGGGATTCACTACCGTGGATTTTTAAACTCCCGCGCATGCGCTCTCATTAGTGCTTTTAAAATTCTTAAACACTAGCAATAGTCTCAAGGTACTATTACTTAAAATTATTGAACAGTTGAGAATTATTTTCAAACTTAGATACATCGAAATGAAACTTGTTTGTATTACAATTTATGTCATCCTGAATTGTATTGCATGACGTTTCGAGGGTATGAAACTACTGACATTATCACGTGTAAAGCAAGATATTGTCAACAGAATCAATAATAAAATGTGCAAAAACTTTCTCACACTCCATGCACATTCCCAGATTTCAATCAAACTTATTATTTACGGTTGAAACTGCCTTAAGACTAAAACTCTAAATTCGGTTTTTAATATTGGAACTAAAGATTTTAATTAAATTTCACTAACACGTAGACTCAAACGACACATAGTAATCTTATTAGTCCGCCGTCCCCATGAATGTTGTTTCTGGTGGGTGTCTTCCGCTAAGCGGCCAGTGGTCTGAGCAGAGCATTTTCGGTCAACAAGGGTCAAAAGGGTTTGGCAGGTCTAGGGGCTTTCCTCTGAGTGGTAACAAGTAGAGATTTCTACTAAAAGAGATTTCTAAGATAGACCAAGTTAGGTTAGGTTAAGTTCGAAATTGACATGTTTTCGTCACCTTACTTTAGTTTCTTACTTTGAATTTACATTAATTCAAAGTTTAAAACAGATATTGTTTTTACGCTTTTTCAGAAAAGATTTATTGGAATATGTTTTATCGTATTCTAAAAATATTGGCCTATTATACTATTGACAAACGTAATAAACTTTTAGTCAAAGTGTCAGTTAGCAACATGTATAAGATTGCAGGGAGAGAAAGAATGTAACAGAAAAAAGTGCTGCTCAGTGAATAACCTGTAGACTTGTCAAACCATTCTGACTTTTTTCAACTGGAGATGCGGTACACAGAACAGTGGCCACTCGGCGGACACAACCTTTCAAAAATAGGAAAGAAAAAAATAAATATTGAGCCTTGACTTGGTGGTATACTTGATAGAATAAACTTTGAACACAAATTCTCACAAATAGTACGTTTTTTTATTCAAACGTGTTTCATCGACAAAGTCGCCATTTTCAGTGCACGAACTACAATAACTAAGCTATAAACTAACTTATAGATCGTGCATCACTGAAGATGGCGACTTTGTCGCTGAAACTAGTTTCAATAAATATATGTACAAGTTGTGAGAATTTGTGTTTAAGTCTTATTCTGACGAAACCATAATATTTCCTTGGGAGTTGATATAAAAGGTCTATTTTTTCAAATCGGTTTAGTGATTTCGATAAAACATATCCTTTTTTAACCCATCAATCTAGAGAGATGGAACCCAAAACTTTAGTTTACATCCGTAGGGTCGCAAAATCTTCTTATAATCACTCTAGTTAATTTTGAGAAAACCGTCTTATGTCAAAACCTTGAAAAATATATATATTTTTAAACCTTACATTTGATAAATATCGGTTTTACTTTTTTGTTCTGTGTACCTCAGAATGGTTATGTTTACACAAACTCAAAATATAGTTTTTTTTTTTAATAATAGGTAATTGCTTATATGCTACATATACGCGTATGTGAATATATATTAATACATAGTCGTGTAGAACTAATTCGGGTGTGATCCCTCATTCGTAAACAATATTCTATTGGCATAAGTAGAACAGACAAAACCTGGGTGAAGCGTTGTTTTTACCACGAATAGAAAGAATCTGGAACCAGTAGAGATTTGTTAGATTCCTATTTATATGAATTCATGTGGCGCGTAAAACAAGAGTGAAGATCCATTTGACACCATCTGGAAGGACATCAATTTATATTGTGCTCCAGAACAATAAAATGGGTATTCAAATTATGTATAAAGCTGGTTAGGTTAGGTAACTTTCTGGGTGCCACTTTTTGAGTGGCGGTCCTCTTCTTGAACAGACCCAACTAATTCCGTTTTATAACTAAAATTAACTCCTACTGAAGAAAATATCCAGAATTTTCTGGACCAAAAGTCGTACTAGAAATACACTTAAAATAAATGGGGGAAGAGATAATACAAAATAAGAAATGTTAGGAATTAGAGGTCGGAAAATATGTCACACTATTTCAAATTCGATTCATAAGCTTGGTAAAATATAAAATGGTGATTAATTATAAAGGTGCACACTATCACAGGGAAAAACCGCGGTACGATGTAACTTTTCGATATTATAGTCTGAAGACCTTAATTTTGACAACCTTACTTTGATTTTTAAACACAAGTATGCAACTTCAAATGTTGAAAGAATTCTAATGTAATTCCTATATATCAGAAAACCATTTCAACGTCCTCTTTTGATATATTTTAACACGATGTGGAATTATGAAATGTACGAAGGAAACTAGGTCGAGACGACTATTGAAAGTACAATGTTGGATTAGTCCAATGAAGAGCTGTATGGAAGTAATTTGGAGATGTCAAGAGTATAATTGTAGAAGGAACAATGTGTGCCGGTGCGAGGCTTAAATTAAAGAGCGTACAATTACAGAGATGAAACTGCAAAATAATGTGGCACCCTTGTTATAATTCCTGGGAAAAACGCTTGGAAATACTTAAGAGCTTACTTCTGTCTACTTTTAATTTAATAATGGCTCATGCACATGGAAGAGCTTTATGCTTTGTTTTACCGTTGTGGTTAATAAACTTCAAAGATAAATTTTCATTGTTCATCTGTGTTCTGTTTTTCGTTTTTTAATTATGTAAATGTTTAATATTAATATTTAATAATTAAGCTTACTGTAAATGTAAACTTCTTTTTTTCGTCTTTGTAATAATCGTGCATAATTTTAAAAGAACAGCTTGAGTTGTTTAAAAGTAGTTTCTATTTATTTTTATTTGTGGTGACATGTGGAACAATGTAACTCATTTCTTCTTTTCAAAATTGTTAACCTCTAAATTGACACTTTTGGCCAAAAACGAACACAATTCGTTTTACTATCATGTAAAAAAGTTTCTGTTTTTCTTGTTGTTGTAAACTAAAATAAAAGATGATTATTACAATTTTACACACGTGTATTCAACGATCAATTTAGGAGAACTTTGGAATCGTTCAGTACTGTTTTGTGTGGTCACCATTTTAAAACGCCATTATTGAGCTAAATGCTTGGAACTTTTCCCCTAATTTTCATAAAGATAAAAGACGTGTTTGAGCTTAACTCCGTAACAATCACACTAACAGACGGCACCAAATTATCAAATTAACAGGACATGACTTCGCTCGGCTAGTAAGTCTAGAATGGTGCACTCTTAGGCTCATTATAGTTGAGTAAGCGTGAAAGTCTTTCTTGACCAACTTTTGTTCTTTTCCGACCCCGACTCTATTAGGATATTCTGCGAGGTTTTTATTTTATATTTTTTACTTTTATAAATTGATGAACGATTGGTATTTTCGACTTTAACAACAAGAAAAAAGTATATTGGGAATATCCATATAAAATTATCAAGGTCAAAGCCAGTTACACAAATAGTATCAAAAGAATATTTTCGTCTTATCACTTTATGTGATCAATTCCGTGTACAGTATTTATAAATACATAATGAGTGTATTTTCGTTTAATAACTTATAAATATATGTAAATAAATACCTTATGCTTATAATACTGGAAGGGGTGGAATTGCATGTTTTTATTGTAGAAATAAAGCACCAGGAGACCGAGCTAAACCTCGAATTTTTAGGTTAAATTAAATCATAGGGAAATTCCCATTAAATATTTTAGTATGCAAATTTCATGTAATCACCATCCACTTTGGCCGATTTCCTTACCATTTTCGAGATATTTACGAAAATATGATGACATATTCTAAAAATATATTTTTTTGAAGCATATTTTCATCTCCACGGGACCCCGAAATTAAAATCTTTCCATTTTTACGATTGTTTCTTTTTAGAACACAAGTGAACAACATTCGTACCACATTTCACCTTAGTACAACAAATGGAAGTGTAAAAACCAGAAGTCGTTAATTTTCCCCATGTTATCATATGCGATTTTTTCGATTTTATGGGACCTTTGAAAACGATTCCTGGCAATCAAAAACGGTAATCCCCAAATTTTCGTCGAATTTCTAGGTTCGGAGTTTCGAGATCCGTTGTGCAGACAAGCAATTTTTCCTCGCTTTAGAAGTAAAGATATGGGCGCATACAAATTACAAAGCACGATAGTTGATTATGAACCAACAGTCTTGATTCTAAACTATGTAACCAAACTTCAAAAAAGATTGTAAATTTGTGGTAAAAATTTATATGTCCGAAAACGTTTAACTCTCTGTTTACCGTTCTGTTTGTGCTTATTTACGAAATATATCCTAAAAGAGTCTACCTCTCAGAGGCTCCATTATAGAGAGTACGGGCGTGGCAATCCCGAGGGACCCTAGCTGGATCTACAGCTTTTTGATGTACTCTTTGGTTAGATCCCTCCCTTCCTAACAGGTCTGTCTTGACCAAATCTTGTTTTTTCCGATTCTGACGTCAATAGATTATTAGAGGGCTAATAGTATTTATTTTATGTTTTTTGTTCTTTTTCTTACAAGGCGATTAAGAGGCATTTCGCCTATAAACAAACAAGGATTATACAAAATGTTCAAAAAGTCCCTTAAACTCCGTTTAATTTTTTTATTGCTTAAAATAAATTAACAGAATTTTATATGTACCTTGTGATCTATAATAGGACGTACTTGTTGAGGTATCCCCTCTATGATTTTACGGAGATTGAGAAGTGGTTGGGGGTTAAAAATCTTAAGTCTAAAGGAAAGTCCTGCAGAATCTGTAAATACACAATCGAGAAAATCGGAAATGGAAAACAAAACCTCTAGAATCAAATTTCTTTATAATTATTTAGGCTTAAAAACTCGATTTTATGACTAAGTTGGGTTTAAAATGAATATTCAGTGACGAAAACACTACTGCACTAAAAGACAAAATGACGTAAGAGAGTGGCTATAGTGGATAAATGGTTGCGTCTTAAAATCACATTTTATATTCGAAATCACAATAAAATATATGGTTTCCATAAGAAATGTTCAAGTTAGGCGCCATTTTTGAAAATAGCGGATACATTTTGAATACATCCCACAAAATGTCATTTAAATGTATGAGAAGTACCACATTAGAACTAAGCTGTCAGATACATAAGGTAAAAATTAGTTATTGTGAGACAACTGGTATAATTTCCCTTTTGTGCTACGCTAAACAATGAAAACTAACACTTTTTAGCTTTTACATAACTTACTGTTCAGTAAATTCCTAAAACTACTTTACAATATTTATTCTATTTAATATTTAAAAATGACTTCGGTTACATTAGATTATGCCTTGACATTTAGTCAAAACAAAACATCCAAAATAAGTTGTAAACAAAATAGAAATACTTCTGTCATTGTACAGATCCTGATATTAAGGATGCGTAGTATCAGGACTAAACTGATTCACACAGGCGTCTTATAACTACGTTCAAAATCATCCAAACTATCATTGCTCGAAAGTACACATTTTAAATGTATAGGCGAAGTGTTTATTTTAACCGGCCCACCATTGTAACTATTTTTGATGTACAATTATTTGACTACTTCTCGACTACACAATTATGCATTTAATTGTAAAGTTCAATTTTAAATAATTATAAAATGGCGCTTAAATGTAAGCAAAATATATTAAATTTTTCTATGTTTTGAGTGCTCTCGCTACTAAACGGTTAAGTTTATGACAATTATGTCAATAATAAAAATGTCTTAAAATATTATATAGAAATAAGAAATTATAAAGTTGCGGCCATATTGGAAAATGGCGGACGAATTTTGAAATTCCTATTTCGTATTTTTAATTGTGCTAAAATGTAAGTGATTTAGAGACTGGTGTAAATTATTTAGTGTCAGAAATCACAATGGCGACTATTAAAATGGACACTATAAATAAATAGGTGGGTAAAAACAAGTTGAAGTACTGCAGTTTGAAAGGGATAATCGTCGTTTTCTAGTAATTATAAATTGGACGTTTGCTTCAAAATTTGTCTAAAATAAAAAGTAAGGTTAGGAGACATGGGATCTTTCATGCGATTTTCTAGACATTGTGACGTAAAGCGTCCATTTCGTTTTATCCCCGTGATAGTACCCTTAATATCCAAAAGGCTTCGTATATTTCAATGAATCCTACAGTGATTTGTAGGAAAAAGTATCAGGGAGGAAAGAAGTAAGGGGGTTTGTGAATAACAATAACATACTTCATTCGCACATTTGTGTAACAACTGATACAAGACTTAGGGAGAGAATCATCTTCCGTTATCAACAAATACACTTAGAACATGAAAAATCATAAATTGGAAAGAGGACCAATATATAGGAAAAAACTTAAGCAAACTGTTATAATTGAATTTCATAATATATAAATTAACGAGCTATCCTTTCAGCCAAATCAGTGTAAAGATAAGCCTATTATGGCGTCAGTTACTAAAAACTTTCCGGTTATATCTCCACAAGGAGTAATCACAAGGTGCGCCCAAAAATATAGAGGACAAAATATTGCTCATCTTGATAAAACTGTTAGGTACCACGTCTTTGTCATACAACCTCTGTTTATTTTAGTTGACCATTATAGTTATTTTTCCAATTTGTTGTTTGTAATTTCTTACTTTACGTAGTTCTGTGACTTGTAGTTTTCCTACAGTTTGACTAGTCTTAGTTATTTTGACCACTCAAACCTACCTTTAGATTTGGGTTCCTTTTTAGATTACTAGTTTTAGTTTCTAACATAACACTAGGTTGTGTTGGCATTTTCACCTTTATCACCTAATAACGGCAGTTGATTCATACTCTGGAAACGTTGTTTTAGTTTTATACACACAACAGATGGCAAACTAAATGTCTGAATAAATTATATTAATAATGTGAACAATCTATCACTATCAATTATCCAATAATTTTGAAAGCCAGAGAAAAAATTATGAAAATTTATTTACAAAATTTATAGATTTTAGATCATGGTTTGTTCATATAAAACGAGCATCTGTTTTCACGAATAAAACCATGTATGGCATAATGCTTCAAACAGTCGATGAATAACACCTAACCTCACCACTTGTGTCAATTGTTAAATGCGTCAACTTTTCCCTGATATTTACCTACAATTAGAAAAGGCTTTGTTTTCATCCCGCAATGTGTTTATTCGCACAAACAGAATGCAATACTCATACTTCATAGATTAGATAATTGTTGAATCATCAGCGATGTGATAATTATAGATGTAAAAATGTATTTTCCGACCACATTTCCTGTAAAGATATAATAAGTTTTATGAATATTTAATTGTCCGTTTTGAAATCAAGGATGCAAAATACGTTCTATACGAGTGGCTTAGATCAAATTTTTAAATTTCTTGTTTTTAATAGACAAATATAAAATGTCTTGATGGAACCGCTACTAGTGGGGTTAGACTTGTTAGACAGGATTTCATCATGTATTTTTTGGTTCTAAAAGTCCATAAAATGTCCACCACTAAAAAGTGTCCATCATAAAATGTCTACTCATGATAAAGTCCACAAAAGTTCGTCCACTTACGAAAATGTTTATCATATTAATCAAAAGGTCCATTTTTATAAAGTCCTTTTTGCAATAATTGGCAACAATACCAAAACATCCACTTATTAAACTGTGGCAATACAGTGATGTTGATTGTTTTTTGTATTATATCATGGCTGAAATAATTTATAGTCAAAAGGGAAAACCTATGCTTTTGTATCAAGATAATTTGTACCATTTGCATTCAGATTGTCGCAATGGGTGAAACAAATAGTGACAGTTTTATGACAGAAGGTCATGTAATGCGAGTCAATAAAATTGTCACTAAAATTATTGACGCTTAATGATAACGTTAAGTGATACAATTTTTAGTCACAGAACATTCAAAACTATTCCAAACCAGATCACCCAGATATTTACAGTGTGCATGGTGTTACTTTTCCATTGTTGTGTTGCCTACAGTCTGTATGAAGTAACCTGTCTCCTGACCCTTCGACTACCTGGGACAGGCCCGGGCCATTCACGTCGCCCGCAGTTGTTTACCTAATTAGTCGCCTATAAGCTTCCCCACTAGCTTAAGTAACTTTTTTACCTAAATCATAATTTCCAAAATGTTATCAAATATTTGAAAAGTACATAAAAAAATAAGATCAACGATACTAAACAAGGGCAAATTTGATAAAAACTAACAATATAGAGGTAAGAAATTGATAAGCGTGCTATATTTCTTATTACCTCTATATTGTTAGTTTTTATCAAATTTGCCCTTGTTTAGTATCGTTGATCTTATTTTTTATGTACTTTTCAAATATTTGATAACATTTCGGAAATTATGATTTAGGTAAAAAAGTTACTTAAGCTAGTGGGGAAGCTTATAGGCGACTAATTAGGTAAACAACTGCGGGCGACGTGAATGGCCCGGGCCTGTCCCAGGTAGTCGAAGGGTCAGGAGACAGGTTACTTCATACAGACTGTAACAGAGGCAACATATAACACAATTTATCAAGAAGTAATGAGACAAGCTGCTGATTTAAATTATAATTATTTCCATTTTAATATTAAGGTACAGAGGACATTTTACTGCTAAAGACAAAATATTTATATACTTGTTTCTTGACATAATAAGAATAATGGACATTATAGGTACAGTGGTGGACAATTTAGGTTGGTGTACAATGTCTCGTATGATAATGTTGTCTTTTTCTTTTTTTAAATTGTCATATTTGCCTTATGAAGAAGAAGAACAGAGTATACAATAAAGATAAAGACCCAGCCTTAGAATACTCTAATACTCTAAAAGCGTCGGAAGAAAATAAAATTGATAAAGAGTGACCCGATAGGAGAGGGATCTAACCCAAAACTCCACGAAGAAAGATGTAGATCCAGGATTCTTCGGGTTCACCACACAGGTACTGATGGGACCATTTGTCTGTGCGCGCGGCTCTGACGCTACTAGCCGTTCTGTAAAAGTGGGGCTCGCTCACCCAACTATGTTTGTCTACCTTTCGCGACACATAATTACAGTTTACAAGATTTGTAGTGCATATAGAAACATGATGTTTACAAACAACTCGAAGCTACATTGAAGACAGGTGAATAATCTACGTCCGGCGCGCCGCGCGGGACTACATGTTTTTGGAAATGAGCGATAATCACTCCCCTCTTCCCCGCCGCGCCATAGCAAGCCGCGCGCACAGACAAATGGACCCATCAGTATGATTGAACCCTTGAGGGTTTTAGATTTTGTGAAGTCACCACATTGAGTTCTCATGGAGAGCAGTGTAGCTCAGTTGGCTGAGTGCATGTTTATTTCGAAGTTCGGAGTAGTGGACCGTCAAACATTACGCAGTCTTAAGCTCGCTTGATGGTGTTGCGTTTTTCTTTGTGTTACTTACCTCCTCCTCCCCCGTCTTCATTAATCTAACAAACATAAAGTACAATAAACTAATTGAATTCCCATGGGTGGAAATTACACCTTTTGTGATCAAGATTCCTTACTGTCTTGTTACGATGCTGGGTTAATACCTTAACTTTTAAAACTCTCACGAACGATTTTTTAAAATCAAATCCGGAACTTCTTGCATACAAAGTGAAATATTACCGTAAAACAAACAACCTTAGGCTTATTTTTCAGACGTGCAATTTCTTATTATGATCAACTACATTACGATTCGCCAAATTAATCGCCGTAAAATTCTATCGAAATCGTTATAATCGATCTTAAGAAACTTGTGTTTTGACATGTGTTATGTGAAAAGTAATAAATGTAAAACCAATTTTCTCAGATGTTTAAAAATAGTCCAATTTACGAGAGGCAAGTGACGAAAATTATTTTGGGAATTCCTTGGAGCAAGAACTCGTCGAAAAAGGTATTATTAGATAAATTAATGTGTTTTAGTCGTGCCTATAAGTTTTCTTCAGACTGTAGTCTACATTATATGCATCGTAAAATCTACGGGCCGCCATTGCTGAAATAGAAAGAATAAGTCAAGACCGCCAGAAGGTAACATTTAATCCTCTTAACAGCTCACTATTGTGAGGACGGACGTGGCAACCCTGAATTTACATCTTTTTTCATGTAGTCTTGTGTTCGATCCCTTTCTTACATCTTTTTTATCAGGTCTTCCTTGACCAACTTTTGTTCTTTTTCGACCCTGTCGATATCATTCCAGGCGTATTTATTTAATGTACTTTTTGTTATGGTCCGTACTTAAAACCAAGGACCCTTAACTTCACACGCGCGTCTGTTCGTTTCTCTATCTGTAAGTCGCAATCAGTCTACACATATATTTCAAACTTTGGATTTATAATCTTTGTATTATACCACATATAGGAAAAATTTAATAGTAACAAAAAATAACCTTGAAGTAGTTCAGGGACAAAAATTATCGAGTAGAAAATAAAATGTGGAAATATATGTGGAGTAACAAATAAAATTAAAAGTTATTCTAATTACGAATATTTATGTTTACTTGACGAAGAAATTAATATGTTGGCACCAGGCTGCTTAAAAGACTTCGACTTTGTAAAAAATAAATGTCTTTATAAATGTCAACAGTCGTGTGGTTTTTTTTATTTTTTTTTTTTTTTTTTTATTTTTTTTTTTTATAAAGCTATGATGACCGAGGGAACAAGGAAAAAGACAAAAAAATATATATTTAAAATTCTATCCAGAAATATAAATGTTTAATTTTTAGTTTGTGTGTGTTTATATGCGTGCTGGTGTTTGTATACGAGAAAGTTTGAACACTATTTGTTCACAATGTATTACAATTGAATGTCTAATTCAATTTGCAAACCGGTCACGTGGTTTCCATTCATCATGAACCTTCAAGACAGTTGTAGAGGAAGTGAGAGGAGACGGGAAAATATGAAACCTTGTGTCTATTGGCCCAGTTTGAGTTTAATAAACTATCATTACTTGTTCTAGTAACTCGTTAAAATTGTGTAAATTTAAAACGTAGTCATTATCTCCAATGCCTTCTGAATTCCTGACACTATTTTACAGTTCATTATAGAAAACAATAACCAACTCTATTATCTAGATGTTTTACTGAATTTCGTTTGTGTTAGATTATTTGCCATGATTAAAGTTGGTTATAGGTCGTTATTATTGTACTGTATAACTTCTTTGTCGGCTTCTTATTTTATTTTCTCTAATACTATTTTCCCAGTGACATAAAAAATAACAATTGTATGTCAGGAAAAATGTTTTTAACGTTATAGTTTTCTGTGAACGGAAATGTTTATAAAGCAATTTTGCACTTGAATAATCGTTTATTGTATTTGAAAGTGTTGGTGATTGTGCAAGACATGCATTTTTTGTTAGTTTTGTGATTGAAAGATTTGAGTAAAATGTATGTTTTGTTGTGAATATGTGAGGTATTATATTTCAGTTTGCTAAGCTTTGATTCTGATAGGCCAGTCGTTTGTGGAATACCTTAAAGGTCTGTACTTGAGCTTATGTTATTTTTAATGATTATAATTGATTTATACAGGTAAATGATAAATGAAATGATGTCCATACAGGGAAAGAATAGAAGATGTGATTATAAAAGTAAAAAAGTGATAAGGTTAACTCCATCTTGTTGAACTTCAAAATATATTTCTGGACAAAGAAAACATCTTTGGTACGACGCCATATTTATGTAGCAAAACTTGGCAACTTACAGCAAGTGTGAAACGCTGGCTGCATCCTCTTGAAATGGATTTCTGATGTAGGGTAGCAGAAAAAGCTAAGTTGGAAAGAATATTGAATGAGAGAATTAGATATGTTATGGACATCAAGAGGAATATAGTAGAAGTCCAACGAAGACATCTTGTGTGGTACGGATATGTAGAGAGGATGGATGGTACATGAATCCCAGAGAAATCTTAAAATGAACACCGACGGAGAAGAAAAGAAAAGGAAGACAGTACGTGGATACCGAAACCAGGTCGGAGCGAAACATAAAAACCTGGATTTGAGAAGAAAGAAAAGGATGAATGCTGGGGAAGGCTCAGGACGTTATGAAGCGATATATTAGGGTCGTTTATTAAATTGTTTTGCAGCTGATACTATTCTCTGACATTCTTCAGAAAACAGAGTCTAAGGATGTGCACTTTACCTTTACCCCATACTGCGGAACCTTGACGTCGTAATAACAGCATTCCACGAGTGTGTCTGCTGCCTCCTGTCTCCACCTTCTTATTCCAAGTGTTCTCCACATCATCTATCCATCCAGTTTTCCCTCTCGGTCTTATTCATCCCGGTTGTTCTGCAATGGAGGACTTCATTGTCAACCTTTCTCTGTACATGTCAAGCTACTTCAGTCTTCAAATGAAGGTATTTTAAAGGTTTGGAGTATGATATCCTTTTCATTGTATACATTTCTTAGCTCTTTGTTGATTCTTACTCTCCAGTCATTTTTGTCTTTCACGGGTTCATAAAATCACTCTTAGAATTAGTTTCTTATGGCTCATCATCAACTACACTTTTGAACGTATTGTCCTCTAGATGACTTTCTTATGTTTTCTTCAGACATGTTTATTTCCTACTATGGATTGCAGATGATATTAAATTCTGGCATTTTTATCAATTTCAAGGATTTCCAATATAACAAAGATAAAACAGCAGTAATATAGATATGATGCCCCAAGTTATATCACGTATCCAAATATTTACTAAATTTTAACGTCTGAAACCTTACCTTAAATTAAACACATGTAAGCAACGACAAATTTTTAACAAAACTCCACATTTTAATTCGTAGATATCAAAAATCATCAGAACGTTTGGATGTTTTAAAATATTTCAGTTTAAAGTAACGTTTCCACTCCTGTTCATACATTAGGTAATGTTGAAAATATAATCGTTTCTATAAATGATAGTTTGGCTGTTTATTAACAACTCTCGCCTATTATAACAGATTATCTTTAGAGTTCAATAAAATAGTGGTAACATTGCAAACAGCTTTTAATCCGGTATACTGAGCATCCTTAAGATCTATTGTTAAACAATATAAATTTCAATATTGATTGTAAAAAGTTCGATTTATAATTTTTTTAATTTGACGAACTTACCGATGTTAAAATTTCCATCAATATGTACAAATGAAAATATACAGATTGGACATTTGTGAAAAAAGTAAATTTGATTTATGCCTGTCGTTTTAAAAGATCCTTTTGATTTCAAAACAGAAAATTTAATATTCATGAAATGTAATTATAAGTACAGGTAACGTTCGTGGAAAACACATAGTATATTGCTGATGATTCAACGATTAAATCATTCTCGCATGTCAGGTTATTTATTACATATTACTTTTCAAATGTAATTTTTTATCGATGATAACTTTCAAATGATTTTATTGTTCTCAAATTGCTTTTACAGCGTTCTATATATTGAACTTTACTGATGATTTTAACTCTTGATGAATAGTTAAAACCCTGTTAGGAAACCACTCTAAGAATTATTCGGGAAAACTATACCTTTAGAGCATAGATTGTAGTTGCTTCTGTGAGTTGATTCTGATTAAAAGATTTTTGAATTCATCGAGGTTCAAAATAAGGAATTCAACGTGAATGTGTGAAGAATCATCAGGAAAATAACAAGGAACGATATCTGAAGTGATCCTATCTGTTAACCAAGTGTTAAGCGTGAATGTGTGAAGAATCATCAGGAAAAATAATAAGGAACGATAACTGAAGTAATCCTATCTGTTAACCAAGTGTTAAGCGTGAATGTGTGAAGAATCATCAGGAAAAATAACAAGGAACGATAACTGAAGTGATCCTATCTATTAACCAAGCGTTAAGAGAAAAAATAACAAGGGACGATAACTGAAGTGATCCTATCTGTTAACCAAGCGTTAAGAGAGAAAATAATCCGTATTTAGCAGTTTATAAATGTTCTAATTAAAGAAATGAAGTCTCATAGGACTGGCAGGACTTACGGAGACCAATTCGTCTGCTAACTGGGCACTGCCCAGAGAAATGATGGCCGTGCCTTACTTACTCCAAAAAGAAGAGATGCTAAACAGTTAATATTTCTTACACAGGTGGTAGGTCATTATTTAAGTTAGATTATATTTAAATGTTAGTTATAATTTAACAATAGAACCTTCGGATGGTGATATTCATGTTATAGAAATGTACATTAATTTTAATAAAACAATTAATAATTGTTGTGTATTTAGTTACTGTTTCTGTATTGTGTTGTCAGGGAAATTATCAGTTGATATTATTATTAATTATTTGGTAATAAAATAGTGTTTTCTTACAATGACACTGGAAATTCAGTCGTAATTAACAATTAATATAAGTACCGGTATCCATTAAAATGGACTTAAACAGAAGTAACGAATATGATAAAATAAATGTTAAAAAAGAACAGTACAAAGCTGCATATGCTTATAACAAAGAAATTTCAAAAGCAAACATTTTCATTCTGGAATTAGCTATACTATAGGATTAGCCAATCAGGGTATTTAATATAATAAACTAAACTATGGTAGTTTTTGTTTTTGTAATAATTGTGGTTAGGATAATTATTAATTGTTTAAATTTTTAACAATCATTATGTTTTAGCATGAAACCATGGTGACAGTAAAAAATGGACCAATACTTGAAACATTCATGAAAATTGTTATCGAAAACATTAAAATAATAGTAATAATAATAATACTATATTTCCACAATTATTAGATGTTAAATGAACATAAATTATGTGGATTGTCAAGTCACCTGTATACAGTAGCGTTGACAAGGAAAAAAGAACAATAAAGTTGCATAATAAAATTTACAGTTTGCCAAAAATGTTACATTAAAATTTAAAGCCGCATTACCGTGACCCCTGCTCTGTGCAATTACAATAAAAAAACACCTAAGTATATAAATATATCCTATAAATTAATACTTTACATTCATTATGAAGTATTTCCAGAAATATGCAAAATAGAAAAAAAAACAAAAGCAAAGCAATAAACAAATTAGGAAATAGTTGAAACATAGAAAAACACATATTATTATAGTTGTGAAAGTTAACTTATAATGTTGATGATATGATCTAAATATTTCGTTTTCAATAACCAATCTTTGCAATTTTGTAAAAAATCTTTAAAGTTTTACTGGTTTTTATATCATTGCGTAGATAATTATAAGCTTTTGGCCCTATAAATAATATTAATCTTAAAAAAATTCCGAAAGGCCTTTGGTCTTCTCATGTCCGGGCATAGAATGTCTTCTAGTATTGTAATAAATAAGGTCAATCTCATTGTTGCCGTTTCGTATGAAAAATATTTTTAAAACTTTGTAAACAAAAAAATATTTTTTTCGTTTACTTTTAACTATTCTGAGAGATTTGACATTAAAAAATAGTTTTGTATCAATATTATGCATATGTTATGTAACAGAGAAAAACTTTTTACATGTTTGCATTCTTTCATTTTCTGTCCTATATTTTAAACTTAAAAAAAAACACGCTACTAAATTGTCTATTTCGGTCATTACAATTAAAAAATACAACTTTTATATATTCTGATTTATTATAACCGTATAAATATGCACTCGTCAATTTTTAGTTTTATCATGTTATCATTACTACTTTCTCACATATAAGTACGTCCAATTTTGAGATGCTCTGAGCTAAAACAAGTTTTCACAGAATGATATCTGTCTGTTTGTCTCTCTATGGTCTGTTCATAAAAAAATAAACCGATTTTGATCAAAGTTGATGTTTAAGCGTATTTAGCTACACCTCGACGCTTTCCTTTTCTTCTCATTTTTCGATAACACATAATTTGAGGATATCATAGGACATAAGACCCAAAATTTCTATTTTGTAAAATTTAATTTCCCTATAATATAAAATCTAAGGCTCCATATACTTGATTACTATTAACCAAAAAAAAAAAAACTTCTCGAGTTTCATGAAAAACATCGACAATGAAGCTGTCAATAAAACATTTAATTTCTTATATTAGGCTCCATTGATTCTGTTCTAATTTTGATGAAATATAGAGAATAATGTCCCAGGGCAGTGTACCAAATGACAAGTAAAAGAATATTGCGGTTCAGGAATAATTGACAAAAAGCCAAAATAAACTATGGCCACCTTCATTAAATATTCTATTTTAATAAAATTAAATTTACGCTTATGGCACAAGCAAAGTAAACTTATGCTCTATTTAAATGTATATATATTTTAAATTATGGTTTCAACAAAATATAAATATAAAAATTAACTATAATTAGAGACATTAGATTCAGTTATCCTTAACACTCTCTTTTTTTTATTTATAAAGGCAGGAGCCGAGATATACAAACAAGTTCATGTATATTTACTATCAAGTGTCTGTAACCTTATTTATTTTTTATGTTAAACATTTGGTGAAAACATATAGATTGAGGCCGTTTGCTGAAACCATATAAATTGAAGTCGTTTGGTTAAACCATATAGATTGAAGTACCTTGATGAAACCATGTAGATTGACACTATTTGTTGAAATCATATAAATTGTAGTTTGGTTAAAATACATACATTAAAGCCGTTTGGTGAAACCACACAGATTGAAGCTTTTTGGTCTAACCATATAGACTGAAATCGTGTAATGTAATGTAGTTTGAAGCCTTTTTGCGAAACCACATAAACGAGGCCGTTTGGTGAAACCATACAGATTGAAGTAGTTTGATGAAACTATGTAGATTGAAACTGTTTGATGAAATCATATAAATTGTAGCCGTTTGGTTAAAATACATAGATTGAAGCCGTTTGGTGAAACCACACAGATTGAAGCTGTTTGGTGTAACCATATAGATTGAAATCGTGTGATGTAACCATATAGTTTGAAGACTTTTTGCGAAACCACATAAACGAGGCCGTTTGGTGAAACTATATAGATTGAAGTAGCTTGATGAAACCATGTAGATTGACATTATTTGATGAAATCATATAAATTGTAGTTCGGTTAAAATACATAGATTAAAGCCGTATGGTGAAACCACACAGATTTAAGCTGTTTGGTGTAACCATATAGATTGAAATCGTGTGTTTGTAACCATACAGTTTGAAGCCTTTTTTGAGGCCGTTTGGTGAAACCATATAGATTGAAGTAGTTTGGTGAAACCATGTAGATATAATCTGTTTGGTGAAACCATATAGATTGAAGTAGTTTGGTGAAACCATGTAGATATAAACTGTTTGGTGAAACCATATAGATTGAAGCCGTTTGGTGAAACCATATAGATTGAAGTAGTTTGGTGAAACCATGTAGATATAAACTGTTTGGTGAAACCATATAGATTGAAGTAGTTTGGTGAAACCATGTAGATATAAACTGTTTGGTGAAACCATATAGATTGAAGCCGTTTGGTGAAACCATATAAATTGAAGCCGTTTGCCAAATTTATTAATGATGAAAATGTATTTATTTGCAAAAAAAGTTACCCACCTACCATTAGGAAAAAAAGGCTATTTTTTCTCACGTATAAGTTATGTTAGCATATTTTGTAAGATATATTGAAGTATATTATTTATGGTTTTGTGGAAGAAAGTTAGTGCATTGTTTTTACACCATTCCATTAAGTTACCACTGCAAAACATTACAAAGTGTACCATCAGTGGAGAGTGCGTGTACCATTTTGAGAGTTACAGCTCGATTATAAATCCCAAAAAAGAATTTTGCCATGAAATGAGTTACGTGTGAGTTTCACAGAGAAAGTCAAAGCAATATTTGTAATAAAATGTTTTAAA
Source organism: Aphrophora alni (assembly GCA_963513935.1). Taxonomy (NCBI): domain Eukaryota; kingdom Metazoa; phylum Arthropoda; class Insecta; order Hemiptera; family Aphrophoridae; genus Aphrophora; species Aphrophora alni. The sequence goes on along the minus strand of OY740775.1, from coordinate 60,756,641 downwards.
ATTGAAAGAGGCAGAGTTTATTGGTCTTTAACAAGCGAAAGCAGTACTCACAAGAACAGAACAGTTATAAGCTTACACGTTTTGGAAGTGTAAAGATGTGAGGAAAACTTTGGTATTCTTGATTATCGGGAAAAGTAGTCTTTTCACGTACCTAATAATGATCAAGTCTAGTATTGAGTCATCGCTGGTTTTGCTACGTGAGCGATCAATACGAGGATAATTTGATTAGAAGAATACAGTAATAAATCGATTCTCTGCTAGATATCGATTGGGGGGAATAGAATCAACCATTTCATTACAGTTAGATGAGAAAGCGTAGAAATAACTCAAATACGTTTGAGGGATTGTGTTTTCTTTTATGTTTATGAAGAAATTTGTCACGTACACTCGTTTTGGCGTTGACACTGGGGGAGAACACGTGATTTTTTGAACGTGCAGGATATAGGCTACTGTTACTGTTAAAAAAGTATCAGCACGGTTGAAATATGAAAAAATTAACAGTATATTTAGATCTAAATTTTAGGCCAGTCATACTAGAATTGTACTTTAAACATGGTTTTATGGTTTAAAGCGGATTAGGCTATATTAAAATAACATACGCTAAGTGCCCTTCCCCAATTATGGCAACACCAGTTTAAAATAAGTTAATGGACGCCATCACGATACTAAACTAATCGTGCAATGTATACTAACTAGCAGATACTCTAAATGAGGATACTCTAAATTTAAGGTGTCATCCGCCGAACAGCTAGTGGTTTGAGCGCTGCATCTTCAGTTAACAAGGTTCAGAAAGGATGGCAGGTCTAGGGACTTTCCGTTGAGCGGCACTTGTTTCTGCTAAAAGATATGTCTAAGATAGCCTATAATATGTTAGGTTAGATTAGTATAGTTTAGGTTAGGCTGTATGTTCGAAATTGACATGTTTTAGACACCCTACATTATTAAAAAAACCGATAATAAAATGAAACGAACTCTGACTATTTTTAGTTTGGTTCTTAGGGGGTTCCATTTCTGTGAAATGTGTATAGGTATCAGAAAATGTTCTTGCACCTTTCAGAGTTATATAGTTAACAGTAGCTTCTAGTACATTTGAAAACGTTAGTAGAATTTACTCTTGAAACGTCATGCAATAATGGTTAAAACGTCAAATAAATCGTAGTTGAAACATTTGATTGCTCTACCTACATTTAGGAATAATTCTCAGGTGTTTAGTTATCTTTGCATCATCGTAGCTTTGGCGATTATTACCTGTACACGAATAAGAGCGCATGCGTGGGAGTTTAGAAATCCCCGGTAGTGAATCCCTGTCAACTTAAAGCTTCCTTCAATGCATTGCTGCATAAATGTTTATAAATTAAATTTATGAAATATGTATGTGTGGGTAAACTGTTTCATTTCATCACAAGTGATTTGGTGACGTAACTTATTGTCTGGGGAAGTGGTGATGGAAGAAAGAAATACACGTTTTTGGATCGCAGTTTATTTTTCAAACGCACGTAGCGATTCGTGGGTTTTAAAACGTGTAGGATGTAGGTGACTCTGTCGAAATAAAAATTACGGGCAAGACTAAAATACTGTATATTTAATAGTATATAATAATAAATGTTAATATAATAATTAATTAATTACTAGTCGTATAAAAATTGTTACTAAAGAAATTTACAATTATTAGTTTTTTTCATTACTTATATTTTATTATCAAGTGTATATTTATAAATAAAAACTAAATTAAACGACGCGAGAATATATGACAGGGCTACCAATATAACCAGCTAATATTTACCACTGTTGTACTTCCCACACTGTACTATATTGAGAGCTGCTGTAAGGAGAGAAAACACATCCTCAATATTTTATATATTAGGTTTTTCTGTTATCAATCATTGTGAGTGAAACTAGTCATATGCCGGATCGATTTATCAAGGACACTATTCAATTCCCTACAGAAAAACAAAAAGCACTATTTTAAACAATATAGAAAGGGCTGCCAAAATAATGAACTAAAATCGACTACAATTATGTTAAAAATTTTGTAATGTAATGATAGGTGAGGTAGGGCGGGGAAAAGTACATCCTCAATAATGTATGCATTAGTCACTCTATATTAAATCCAATTAGATGTCCTACAATACAATACTAGAGTCTCTTACTGAAGAATAGCAGTGAAACTCTTTAATGGTTGCATTTTTTTCTTAATGTTTGCAGAAATTGTAACACTTTCTAAGCTACCAATAGCTTAGATTGATGTAGGCAGTTTATACCTTTAGAACAGAAACCGTGGTAATTCATGTTTATATACAAGGTAAAACCTTTTAACATTTGAAGGAGTTAATATAGAAAAGATTCATCCTGTGGCTAGGCTATGCAGTGAGCAAAACAGCGTGGAAAAAAATCCGAAAAGTGTTAAATTTTAAAATATTTGTTTATAATATTTTGTAATATGTTTTCAGTAAAAACGAAACTTAAACAATAATTTTGTGTACGCTGAAGTTTGTTAGCTAGATCCTGAGTGATGTCACTAATTAAAGGGTTTGTAATTAAATTATGGAGAAATTAGCTTTAAAAAAAAACTGTACTCTAATAATAAACTACAAAAACTCTTTAGCTTTCATTAACGTGGGTATCGCTATAAAAACTTTATTTCACGTTCAGACTAGAGTAGTATTAATAATAGTCCGAGATTTTTAACCTTAAGATTTTATCTCAATAAGGCCGTTTATTAAAAGCTTGGGAAGCTAATTAAATCGATTTTACACACTCCTACAAATTAAAAACATAAATATTGAAGTTACATCATAGACGAAGAAGAATTAAACTTGCTTTCTTTAAAATTAAACATTTTCTTTACGAAATAAATAACTTTAATTTTTACAAGTATTATTTAAACATTAATTTGCATCCACGTCCACAAATTCATCCTTTCTTGTAACGTTAGATAATTAAATTTAAATCCCTTTTTACAAACCAGATGCGAGACATCTAGTAGGTTCATAGACTAAATTTACTGACCATGATCCTTCCTTCACCTTTGTTCACTCGCTCAGCTCAACCTACCATAATCTGTTATTATAATTCCAGGAGAAGTGGAGTGTTGCATTTCTACTTTCCATTTGGTAGTGGATCTGTAACATTGCACACATCACTCAATTTAATTTAAGCCCCAAGGTACACATCCAATCGGACAATCATACGGACAATCAATTATATAGATTAGAAAGTGTAACTTGACACACGATCAAATCCATTATCTAATTAGTAGCTTAGTCTGGTTATTATAGAATTTAATTGGAACGTTTGAGCGAGGATGTAAACGACAACTAACTTGTGAACTATTTATCCGCTCATCATAATTTTTTGCATCCGAAAACGTTTCAATTATGAACTTAATGTTTTGTTGTATGTTTGTGTGAGAACTTATGTGCACTTTGTGTGAATTGTTTATTAAAAATGTTTGTTTAACGTGCACACATTTTCTTTTCTATTTTTATCAACATTTTAAGCCTTCTCAGCAGATTTTCAAGAACAAACCCATAAGCTTCAAGTAATAGACATACCAAAAGTGTTGTGTCACATATAAAGGATTGGTTGGCCAGTCAAATCCAACCAACCACACCTGATCCATTGTACAGCGACAACACTGGAAAACTCTCTAGTCTGCCTCGTCTCTTGTAAATAAATATTTTATTTCAAAATCCAAATTTTCTCCAACAGAATAGAAACCACTAATAGGTCTTAAAAATCCAAATAGAATTAAATATAAATAATTCATTGAACTAAATATATTTTTGATAATTGAAGAAAGAACACTATGGTGAAAGAAACAAGATTATTTGATAAAATAACCTAACCTAACCTAATATAACCATAACCAACCTTAACAACAATAAATAAACACACAATTATTGCAATTTTTATTACTTAGTTCGTTCCTATAAATATCCTGGTGTACAAGATATTGTTTTATTTATTCTCCACAGTGGAAAATAACTGTATAAATGACTGAATCCTGGGAATAACTTCCAACTGTGAAAAAATTTAATCAATTGTTTAAAATATTTTACAATAAATTTACAAAAATCACTGACAAAAATAATTAAAAGCGTCAACATAAAACAACTTAAAAATATTAAAAATTATTTTAAGTTAAAATAAAATAAACTATAAGTAAATTAATTAAAAAAATTAATTAATTGACTATGGAGAATATGCAGTCCGAACACTTATAGTGAAGTTATGCAAGGGGGCTATCAGAAAAAATAACAAACCACATTCACGCTCACACTTATAAACATACGGAATGTGATTTCACTATTATACCAATATATACAATAATTACTTATTAATAATAGTGATACATGTTAATTAGTATTTCCCAAAGTTTTCTGTTGTCGCTGCAATAAAGGATAAATTAATATTACTTTTATTTATACTGTATAACTTTCTATTTACGTATTTAATTAGTTTAAAGTTTTGCTTAGTTTAAAACAGAACATAGGAATAATAGAATAATAGGTAGCAGATATTTTGTTGTTGCTTGTTTGTAAGTTTTGGTCCATTTCACTGCTTCAGGTCAATGACCTGAACCTGATTGGCTGATACATCTGATGAGTGGTATTGAAGGTTTAGATTAGATTTAAAGGATAGTTTAGATTAACAACCCCTTTAACGATGATATCCAAAAATATATTATCTGTAAAGATTATCGAAATAAACATCAGAGTATTTAATGGAATAAAATAAATATTGTGCTTTTAATTCCTGTTTTGTGATTAGTAGTGTATTAATAACTAATAAAATCCTGTCTTCTTACAATCACACTTGAAATACAATCGTAATTAATAAGTACACATTAAAATGGAATACAACAGTAGAAAATAGATTTTGAAGAAAATAACAGTATCCATAATAAAGACATGTCAAAAACAACCAATTTTTTAAATCTCGAATTAGCTCTATCACAGGATTACTTTTATTGGGGTTATCAATACCTTGGAGTAGTGCGAAGGACAGATACGTTGTACGAGAAAAATCTAATAAATTTATGCTAAACAAATCATTGCAGTTAAACTAACACAATTAATGAGGAACAAGAATAGCAATAAATAAGTTGTGTAAGAACCCAAGATAAAATCAAGAATGCTGTAATTATTGTCAATGGAAGGACAATTTATCACGTACCAAATGGAAGAAAATACAGTTTTCCACAATAAACAGTTGGTAACAGGAAGACGTTTTCAATGACTAAGTCATTATCTTCAGTTGTTACGTGAACACAAAACTTATATCATTTAAACTTCTCTTGCTACCAATGTTTGTTGTTGCAAAATGTGCGTTATATACAGTGTTCTTACAATATTTTGCCAAACTTTGGGAGATAATAGGGAACATAAAAAAAACGTCATGTAAATATATCGATTCTTAAAACGATTCTTTTTCCGTCTGTCTACCATTTCGTGTTTAAAAAAAATTAACATGCTTTAAATCCACAATGAGTAGAGATATTGACCCCTAAACAAAACCATTAATTTCTAGTTTTTTACGAAGTCTTATAATTTTCTCTTAAACGTTTCAAAATGGCGAACATTAAAATTGTTTATAGTTAAACAACTGAAAAAAAAATAAATAGCACCATTTTTCAACCGTTAGGTAACAGATTATAAGGTTTGTCTAAAAACTACAAATTAATTGAGTAAAACGTTCTGAAAAATTCGGTATCAATATCCCTATTGATTCTGGAGATATATCTCGTTAATGCAAAAACAAAATGGCGGATAGACGGAAAAATACGCGTTTTAGGGCATAGGTTTATATTAAATTTTTTGTTTCTTTTGATATACCTCCAGAAGTTTGGCAAATCATTTTATGAACACCCTGTATTAAATGTGGTTATTGACTTTCCACGAGTGTGCTTATTTCGCGTTATTATTAACGAGCTTTTGTAATTAACATTATAACAGGATAACGATAAACTTACTGAAGATTGTTTCCGAAATCAATTTAAAAAGTGTTGGTTTTCATGTTTAAAACAAAAAAAAATTAATTATCTAGGTTATGTTAGGTTAGGTTATCACTTGGCAACGAGAGTTGATCCATACTCTCGAAACATCGTCTTAATTTTCATATACAAAAATGATGATTCATATCTGAATATTATAGTAATAAGCTAATAATTATTGATATGTTTTATTTTAACATTTGACTTTATTTTGTATTTAACAGTGAATGGACGACATTTTTAAAGTATAGATCGTGGCTTAGAACATGTTAGAAACTAAAACTAAATCTAATAACCTACATAAGCAACTCAGGGCTAAACAATAAAGTAACTAAAACTAGACTATGTACAAACTTGATGAAGAAAACAACAGGTTAACAGAGCTACAAATCAGCACAAGAATGTAAAACACCAAATTGAACCTAGTAACTGAATCTACACCTTTTTTCATGCTGTCTTGGGTTATCTCGCTAAAAAACTTATATCGCTTATAAAACTCTCTCTCTCTCTCTCTCTCTCTCTCTCTCTCTCTCTCTCTCTCTCTCTCTCTCTCTCTCTCTCTCTCTCTCTCTCTCTCTCTCTCTCTCTCTCTCTCTCTCTCTCTCTCTCTCTCTCTCCCCCCCCAATACTTTTCCAACCCTGACGCTATTAGAGTATTTGAGAGATATGATGTCTTTATGTTCTTTTTATCTTTCTTTTCACAAGTCGATGATAACCGAGAAGTTTTAGACAACTAGATAAACTCAAAACACTGGTCAAGTAAAGTACGCCAACAGGGAAATATTAAGTGTTCTTTTAGGGTGAGTTACTTTTAAGAGTTTAGCATGTGATTTTTCAGAATTTGAAAGAAATATTTCAGAATTTTACTTTTTATTAATTGAAGCCGATTCCCTGTTGATTTATATTTGCTTCAATTATTTTTCTTTTATATATTTTGTTTACCTCTTCTTAATTAAATTTGTGAATCTTGAAACGTTGTATATTCACTTTTATATACGTAAATGATGACGAATTTCCGAAAATCAGAGGTTTTCTATCCCCTCTTTCAAGAAATTTAACGCTTTACCTTTTTGTTACTCCTTGTGGATAATTACCAGGAAATATTTCACCCTTATTAGTAAAGGTTTTTTCTAAAGTTTTATTATTTCACGGCTTTATTTCTACACTGGTTTTGCTGATATGATTTTACATATGAGATTTTAAATAATTTCCATTTATAAACATTAGATTCTTTATGTATTATTTTTATCTCATCCCAATTGATTTTACATTCGTCTACTCGTCGTGTATTCATTATTTATATATAAATGTTGAAAATATTCGAATAAATACGCCAATGCAAACAATCATAGGCTAATAGAATAATTTTAAAATCAGAGATAAAAATGTTGAATCCCATACACTAGAGGGTTAGGGCGGTGTCGAGTCAGTTCCATAGATCACGGGTAAGAACCGCTATTACAACGTCATTAACGGAAGCTGTAACCTACGTAAGTTTCACAAATTGTTGACCATCCATTGTTAAACTGAAAGTTGTATTGTCTGGATATGGAAGTATGAACTACATGAGAAAGTCACACAGATATCATCCTCTATGAGTGTAATTAATGTAATTATAGGCATGCATTACGAGGCTCAACTCGGTGAAAGTACTTTGCGTTATGGTTATCGGAAGGATATTTTAATAGGTAAACAATTATATTGAGGTTTCCTTGAAGGACCATTACTTTCATCGTCTAAGTGGTAGAGATGTCGTGATGTTGATAAAATTTGTAATTAATCTTGGGAACGGGATAGGAAGCCAATTCTTTAATGTAGGAAGGCTGTAGAAAATATTTGATAATAATAGGAACAGAACTCCAAACAGTAGAAAATAAACTACAGATAAACCGTTTTAAACGGTTACAACTTTTGAATTTAAAGAAATGTACTTAGAATAAAACGAAAAATTAACGTAGTTTTTCGCGAATATATCCGTTTTAAGGTTATGAGTGAAAATGTGGTTTTGGAGTTTAGTAATCTGCAGCAAAAACGAGTGGACCGATTTTGATCAAACGTATCAGGGCGTATTTTAACCATATCTCCAGACTTTATCCATTTTTTTTCATTTATTAAAAAAATGTTAGTGACTATAAAAGTTCTTGAACACAAAATTTATATTTTCTAAAAATCGATTATAACAAGTGTAGTCTTAAAGACCAAAACTAAACATTGGTTTCCATCCATCAAAAATTATCAGTTCTAGAGATATCGGTAAAAAACTATTGGTCTATTTTTTATCAAAAACACAGTGTCTCAAATCATATTAGACATTGATAACATCTGTCTTCTACATCTATTCCTTGTTCCTCGAAATCTGAACCAAAAAGGCTTTCAGTATCACGTTTCAGAGATGAACGGTATATTCATGTATAAAGGGTGAGAATTATGTGCGTATAAGAGAATATATGCGAATAATTGCGTAATTTGTTTTGATTACAATGAATGCGGGGAAATATTTTGAATTCCTAGATAACTACTTGCATTTATCAACAAAAAGTATGACCGTAATTAATGAAGACTGGCTTGAATGAGATGAAGGGATGTTAGAGAAATAACTTTATAATTTGCATAAATAGATGCTCTCATAGTAAATCCATCACGATAGAAAATGTCAAGGCCATAGTGATGGTTTAACAGTAATTAGTGTGAAGTCATGTTCTGTCCCAGCGTTCATCTCTCTCAAATACATTATGTTTGTAAACTTTGTTTCTTAGTATTTACAGTTATATTCGTGTCTAAAGATCAAGGTAAGGATTATAATAATATTGTTGTAGTTGAGTTTTCTCTTACTTTATGAATAATTTATAATGTTATAGTTTGTAGATGTGATAATGTGCTGAATCTACTCATGACGGACAAAATATGATGTTTCTCATGTTTGTTGCAGTTTGTCTCGCTATTAAATCAAGACAAGAAACCACAAAAAATGACAAATAAACTGTGCAAAAACATTGCAATAACTCTCTCACACACCCATACAAAAATCAAATTACAAACCACGAAAATTTATGGGAAATTGTTATAAGACTAAAACTTAAAATTTATATTTTATAATAAATATGAAATTGAGAGTGGAGTGGTTGAGGACCCTAATCAGAGAGCTCCTGTTCACCAAGTCCTAGTCCCTGATTAATTAGAATACGCCACGCTCTCCTCTGACGTTATAATCCTACTGACCTAACATAAGGTGGGGAAAAGTCTCTCATATGTGATAACATATCTTGGAATGTGGGAATATTACCAAATGTGGGATTTATTTTAATATGGGAAATTATAACAAATTGCTTTGAAATAAGTATTTTCACTAATTGTGAAATTTTTAAATTTCAGAAATGTGGGAAATGCCCTCAGGTGCTGAAACTTCTATCGGAATGGGGGGATAATTCCAAAAATGTGGATAATTTGCTGTAAACTGTGGAGTGAACATTTTGTAAATTAAGCAAAAAATCATATCTTTTGACCGCTAAATGATATAGAGTAAAGATTTTGCATGCTGCCTAGTGCTTTAAAAGACCCAATTTAAGAAAAATTATCAACCCATTTTCATTACTTGTTTGAAATTGACGGTCAATTAAAATGTTTATCGCAGAATATTTCAAAAAAAGTTAATTTCACAAAATATATATATATATATACAAGAGACAGAAAATTTTCCTATTTTAACAACAAATAATATGTTACTTAATTTTTTTTTATATATATACAAACTTTCATGTAACGACTCTGATAAATTATATATAGGACTGACTAGTAAATGTTTCAAACAAAGATTTAAAGAACACCTACCAAGCAATAAAACTTCATTAAACCAAAGATCTAAATATGGAGAACATCTTATTAGATAATAACCATAGTTACAATAATAATGATTCCAATCTTGAAATTCTTCATAAGTGCAAAAAAGGAAAATTACTAATCATATTAGAAGAGTTCCAAATTTATTCCCATAATAGACAAAATCCTGACATTCTTCTAAATGACAAATTGAACTTTGCCTCCAATACAATATACGACACGCTTAATTCTCTGAGCAAGAATAAATCACCCAGTTAACTGATTGAGAAAGATAGTATAGGATGTACAAGGGCCCAAAACCTACATTGATTATGACTAAAGTGGCGAACTTGGAATTTTAAATTGTATATTGTGTTTAAATGTTCGTGCATTTATTGTCTGTTGTTTTATTATCTGGACAATTTCAAAACCTGATGATGTCTCTTTACAGAGGAAACGGACGTAGCTAACCATTCCAGTAAGGATTATTTTAGACAGACCAATTAAGGTATGTTAAAATAAACAATCCAGAGTCTTGAAACAAAATAAATTATAATTAATTTATCGACAATAAACTGAAAACAATTTCTTCGTAGTATGACTAGCCTAGAACGAATATTTCTTTGAGTTTTGCAATTTTTAATTAAATTCTAAATTGATTAATTAAATTACAAACTTTATAGGGCGTATTTTATCCTTATCTCAAGACTTTATCCATTTTTTTCCCTGTTTATTAAAAAAATGATAGTGATAATAAGGTCTTGAACACAAAATTTGTATTTTCTAAAAATCGATTATAACAAGAGTGTAGTCCTAAAGACAAAACTAAACATTGGTTTCCATCCATCAAAAATTATATGTTCTAGAGATATCGGTAAAAAACTATTGGTCTTTTTTTATCAAAAACACAGTGTCTCAAATCACATATAAAAAATATGGGTTTTTTGCCGATAACTCTATTTAAAAAAAAAGAAATTGTTTTGTCTCATTTTGTTTTGTAAAATTACGGAATTAGGAGGTATTCTATTTTAAACATTTCAAATAACCGCCATTTTGAAAGAAATAATTTTGAAAAACCGCAATTTTGAAAAGCTGTTGATAATTTTTCTCTCAAATTGGGTCTTTACAGTGCTAAGTAGCATGGAAATTTTCAAGTTTGTAGTCAACTCTGCCGTCAAAAGACATGTTTTTTTTTCTTCTTTTTTTTTCCTTTTTTTTCAAAAGACAAAATGGCGATTAGATAGATAAATAACCATTTTAGGCCTTTATGATTTTTTTTCTCTTTATTTTCACCATTAGAATTCTTTCTGAAAGTTTCTCTCTTCCTTTCTAGAACACTCTATACATGTAATTGTTCCCATTGAAACATCATTATTGGTGTTGTCTTAAAAACAATGTTGGCAGCCTTTATATAAAATGTCGACTCTTTAAAAATATATACAACATGTTTTTAAATACCAATAAATATAGGGAAATTTTCTCATTTAAAGTTTGTAATATCTCTTTTAGTTTTAGAGACATAATTGTTGGAAATGTTGAGATGATCACATTTATATTTTTCCCCCGACTGTACTTACATTTATTTGCCATTTTTTTATAAAATGAAAATTATTATACGACATGCAGAATCACGGTCGTTGAATTTATTTCCAATCAGAGAAAAACACGCTTCGTTGTAACTACGCCTTGAGGATATGAAAGCATCTTGTGTAAATTGAAAAGTAATGGAAATCAGTGAGTACATTTCAAGTAAGCCACCACTTCATCATCTCTTGCTGTGTAGGCTTTGCAAGTCCGAACATCGTTTATGACAAATGCCTCGGGCTAACCTTACGCTGCCAAGTTTGCCTTATAAATACGTTTTTATTGATACGACTACATTTTAAAATAAAATAAACTTTACAGAAATATTTCAGTAAATATCTCACACCAATAAACAAAAAGAAATGAAAAGAAACTTTTAAAGCTATTCAATAGCTGCATCTAAAAGTTGATGTAATCATTTCTAATTTTCAAATTATATTAACTTCTAATATATATATTTTTTGTAAGTAGAAAATTTAAATAATACCGGTGGAAAATTCCGGATGTTTAAAATTGATTGTTTTATTTACATAACCAAGGGAATTGACATTTTAAAATAATTATAAAACACAAACTTTAAGACATTAATTTTCAAAATACACCTTAATAAATGAAATTCCTTGAACACAATTTGTTAATCGCAATAAGTCCCTCAAAGGCTCACGGATATGGAAACCCCAGGGATCCAGCTGGATCTATACTTTCTTCTTGTAGTCTTGGGTTAGATCCATCTCTTTCATCTTTCCTATTAGGTCTCTCTTGGGTAACTCTTATTTTCTTCCACCCTGACGGTATTAAAGTATTTCAGGATTATTGGGTCTTATTTTAAACTCTTTTTTCCCTTTTTTTAAGGCGATAATGAGCGAGAGGTTTTTTTTATACGACAAGAAAAAAATACTCGGTTTGAAAATTAGTGGTCATTAAACCATCTGCCAGTTTGGTACATTACTCTTATATAAACGGATAACTCTTATTTTTCTACATTTATAATCACAAACTTGTTTTCCCTCTCATTAAAAACATACCAATAAATAAAAACAATAACCTAACCCTAAAATTTGTAAATAATAATTCAATTATAATAACGTTCCTTCAGACAAAACCAGAAATTACTTTTAATTGATTTTTAAAAATTAAATTCTTCAGTTTATTAGGACTAAAAAAAAATCTATTTGCACCCCTTTTTCGTTTGATTTATATGCTTTTGTGTTGCCATTTGAGGAAATGATCATCAGCTTCATGCCGGGGGTCGAAATCTGACACATTCTGTGTTAATTCGGATACAGTAGTCGTGCTGGGAGCACTAGCTTAGACATCTGTGCTATTATGGTTCACTGGACACCATTTTCATTTGAATCATGATTGACTTTTCACGACAAATACACGCCACCTTCATGAAATTAGAACTTTTGTGTCAACTCATGCCTAATCACAGCCTTTTGTACCTGAGTTGTAGAGAGTTGTACACAGACAAAACGATAATTCCTACATATTTCAAACTTTTTGTTTATATTCTTTGTATTGTCCTACATATATCAAAAATATAGCGCTAACCAAAAAATGATCTTGGGGTAGTTAAGAGGCAAAAACATATATTTTTTTAAATATTCTGAGTGGGATATCAAATAAAACTAAACGTTATTCTGATTACAAATGTGTATGTTTATTAGTGGAAAAAATTAATGAGTTGAATTTAAAGTGTCAGATATCATGTTTCCTCCCCTCTCCCTCTAACTGATCACGACATGCCCTACAAATCTGAAAAAAAATTGGTTTTGAAATTGAATTTCAGTGCGAATTCATATGTTGTAGTTTTTTGTACGACTAATACAACTAACCACAAAATGAGAAATGTGTAGGGTGTAGGTTTTTAAAAGCAGTTTTTGTGAGATGTGAGACAAACAATTCAACAGCTATTAAAAGATGGATTACATTTTTATTGATTTCTGTTTACTGGGGTCCGTCGGTAAAATCACGCGCGTGTCTGTCTGTACAATTTAAACTAGGCTTATAAATCTTTATAACTGTCTCTATACGCGTATGTCCACTGACCCTAAGTTGTGTGGTTTTAGCACACGCTGTGTTTTTTATTACAGCAATCAGCTCAGACATACTAAAATAATAAAATGATACCTTAGGCTATCAAACAATTCTTTATGTTTAAAAAATGTTTATCATGCCATAAGGATTGTATGAGTGTAAGTATAGAGGCCTTGATGTTGTAAGTACAGTTCATGGTGGTGAAACCCACAAGTACTCCTGAGAGTGGTCGTAGCTTAATCCTCCTTGAAACATCGTAGATCTTAAGAAGGATCAAGGGAGAGGTTCTACCTGATCTCTTGAGGATAGTTGGTAGACTGTCAACTTACCAAGTGAACTATTGTGAGTTTTTTTGTTAAAATCATTAGCATAACAGACCTATATTAAAAAAAAATCCCTTAGCTTGTTACTGCTAGATGACTTTTTATCGGGTGATGTGTGGTCAGCATATCGAGTTATCATCGTCGTAATTATAGCTTTCGTGACCAGGATTCATTACTAATCGTCGGATGTTGGGTCAACACTAACATTTTTCTTTAGCCCCAACGGTATCACCTCTTGCACAAGGTGAGAGCTCGGCGTTCTCTTTCTTAAAGCAGTACAACACAATATTTCCTCATACATTGTCTCTATCTTGAAAAGTCATCGTACGCATGACTATAGATGTTGTGCATTATTTCACCATCAACCGCTGTACAATATCTTATTAAGCAATCCCCAGAATACTTTATTTGGCAGTTGGGCACATAGTACAATCAAACTTAATAAGTTCCGTAGCGAGCAACGCGTCATTACGTCACAGGTCGCAACAATTAACGTGGATCCGTGCGCAAGGCCAGCTTGATTAACCGTAAATCTGGTTACGTTACGTTAGGTAAAGAAGCGTAACCACAGCTCCTTCGTTCAATATATTAATCAACAGGTGTGCCAACAGAATCTAATTTAAATTACTTTTGGATTTATTGTATTATATTGAGATTTTGAAATATTTGTTGAATAACATTTGATTTTCCCGTGCGAGATTAAATTTCTTTTTGAATTTTTTAGTACAAAATAAAATAATTAACTGGGTGCTACCATTGTACTTACCCAGCTCAATCTAACAATGTGATATAAGCACATTCTCTAATGCCCAAAACTTGGTTTTTGGGTCGTTAAGTAAATGTTAAATTACATTGGTAGATCAGGGGTTTTTATCCAGTAGGGTAAGTTTGTTTAAAACAGTTGGTAGGATACACAGGGTTTTTGAATCTGGCAATTAAAAATTGTCATCGTCTGGCTTCTGCCGGATTTCGTTTCTATATGAATATCGCATTTTCTTGGCAAGACAGGGTTCGAAATTACATTTTATTTCATAACTTGTCTAATTGTTGTCGTAAAGTTGTGGGGTTTGTACTTTTACATGAATAATTGAAATTTGAAACTTTTTATATAATTTAGTGTGTTATAATTTGAATAACACACGAGATACGAACAAAATACCGTTTACAATGGCCGCCATTTTAACTTTCTTAATAGATTATTCTGAATATTTGTAATGTCCTTTACGAGGACACTATACTGTAGTCCTCTACATCAAATTTCATGTTCCAATCTTAATTTTAGACCCCGCTATCGTGCTTATGTACAGACAACAATGATGAAGGACGGACAGCATATTTACAAAATATTTGTATTTGGGCTTGGGCTATGGAACGTGAAGATCAGTCAAAAAATGAAGTTGATTTTTTGCCATTAGCAAACTTACCCTGTATACTCCGTGTCTTCATTGAAGAAGGGAGGGAGGGAGGGAGGGAGAGAGAGAGAGAGAGAGAGAGAGAGAGAGAGAGAGAGAGAGAGAGAGAGAGAGAGAGAGAGAGAGAGAGAGAGAGAGAGAGAGAGAGAGAGAGAGAGAGAGAGAGAGAGAGAGAGAGAGAGAGAGAGAGAGAGTCAGAGTTTTATAACACCTAGTATATAT
The DNA here is from genome assembly GCA_963513935.1 of Aphrophora alni. Taxonomy (NCBI): domain Eukaryota; kingdom Metazoa; phylum Arthropoda; class Insecta; order Hemiptera; family Aphrophoridae; genus Aphrophora; species Aphrophora alni. The sequence continues at coordinate 60,741,249 of OY740775.1, read as the reverse complement.
TTCATAGTAACCATAATGAAAAATAATAAAGGAAGTTTTGTTTCTAATTAAATAGTAAGGAAAGTATTAAGCTGTGCGTTGCCGATAGTTTTCATAGTGTTGCCCCCTAAGAACACGTAGACCATTTTAGAATTTTTTTTTTTCAACCATTCGGCTTTGACCGCCTATGCATTACAGTTACGCGTTTCTCAAAAAGTGGTGTTCCAATTGCCTTCAAATTTTGAGTGAGTCGATGTCCCTTAGAACGATTCGATTTTTAACAAATAGCTTAGGATTGAGGGGGGGAAATTGTAAAAAACGAAAATTTCATTTCGAGATAATTTTGTAAAATTAATATGAATAAAAGACACTCGATATTTTCACAGACCCTTCATAAACATTGGGGCAGAAAAATAAAATAAAATAAAAACAGAAATTGAGTACGAAACGAGAGACTTTATTGAGAGATTTTTTATTTTAAACATTTTGTACAACCAACAAATATTGCTGCCAACTTAAAGAACAATTTAATATATTTACCAAGCAGTAAATATTTCAAATAGATTTTAAACTATATTTTATATTTTGTTTTGTTTCAGGTACGTGATCAAATGTGAAATTCAGTATAAAGGTGGTAAGTAAATTGTAAATCTTTAATAAATTGTAGAAATTTTAGCTGCCAAGATTATACTTATTGTTTATTTGTTCATAATAATATAAATACAAAATAAGTTAATGGGCGCCAACATGGCACTTACCCAGCCCCATGTTACAATGAAATTCAAACATATCTTCTTAACGTAATGACTAAATTACAATCTTGTTGAGCACTGTGGTGAAATTCACAATAATGATTCGAATTTGCCCCTAACCACAACACTAGAAACTTTAAAATAAAACACAATTATCTGATTAATTGTTCTTTATTTATTATTTCACTAAACGCCCTGATGTACATTTCGATAACATGGTTATCATCATCGGAGGGTCTTGCTTATAAACTAAATCTAAACTTACATATCTACTAATGAAATAAAATTAAACCTAAAACTATAATAACCTGAGTGCAAGCTAAAATCCCTCCCACTCCACAGATCAGTTGGCCAGTGGCATAATAATAAATTCATTAGGGCATTTAGTGAAATAACAACTAAAGAACAATTAATCAGATATTTGTGTTTTATTTTAAAGTTTCTAGTGATTGTGGTTAGGGGCAAATTCGAATCATTATAATGACTAAATGTTAATTTCTTGGGCATTGTAGGAATCGTTACATAGTATTGGTAAATGAAAAGTTCTAATAAGTTACACAGGTTTTGAAGATTTTAATTGTGTCACTACTCCAATCAAAAAACGGACGTTCAAACTTGTTTGCGATCACCACACTCACCCGAAGCTAATTTTGTTAACGGCAGCCATTTTGTGGAGAATACAAGGAATATAAATGCAAAGTTTGAAATATATCGTCTTGTCCGTTTAGACTTGGTTGCGACTTACAGACCGACGGACAGACACGCGCGTGAAATTGCTCTTAGAGACGAGATATAAATGCTCAAATTATTATTTTTTACATAAATTTTTTTCTTTACAAAATTATGTTTAACCAAAGGTGGCGGACGGTTGTGCCCGAATGGAAAGGAAATACCCAAATTATGACAAATCCTTACTGAACAGTTTTCCTTATAATTAAAATACACCAGACTTTTCCTCCCCCTGTTTATTTTTATTGCAAGCATATGATACATCTGGTATATATAGCTACCACCTACCACACCTTACAAAGCTTAACAATGGTCTACATGGTCAGATGGATGTGGGAGGAAGTTGCAATGTCATTCATAGAAATATTTTCCTGACCTTGGGATATATATAATTATTTATCATCATAACAGCTGTTATACTTTTATAATAATTATTACATTTTCTTACTAGAATAATATGGATTAGAAAATTATGTAAAGTAATAATTAAATAATGATAAACTTTCTACCTTAATAATGTATTTACTGTTTATATTTTTTAATTCCAAAAGAACCGTCGACAGAAGTGAACAGAAATTACCACATTAGCGTTAACTCTATAAATGACAATCTTCAATCTTCCATGCAAATTTACCTGGGGATTGCTTCCAGCATGAATCAGACTTTTTTGCCAGTTTTATCCAAATTATTGAAAATAACTTCTTATTTCAAGTTTAGCTTTTAATTTTCCGACACCTTCACAACAACAAAAATAATATTTTAATTCAATTCAATTATTCTTTATGAAAAACTACTCGTCTTTATATAAATACAAACAATAGCATAATTAAATAAATTTGACGGGTGTTGGTCCAAACACTACTCACAAAGTTTAGAGAACAAATAAATGACAATAACAAAGAATAGAGTGGAACACATATATATACGTATTCAGCGATTGATTTAAATATTAAATAGAGTATAACAAACACACAGAACACAATTCTCATAAAAAAAATACGCCTAAGTATCAGACGCGTTTTAACGACAGGGTCGTCCTCTTCAGTGATACACCAGCTACACCAACCAAACCACAACCAAACCAAGTTGTGGTTTGGTTGGTGTAGCTAATGTATCTCTGAAGAGGACGACCTTGTCATTGAAACGCGTCTGATACTTAGGCGTATTTTTTTTATGAGAATTGTGTTCTGTGTGTTTGTTATACTGTATAGTTTTTTCTCATAAGTGAAACTCAACATTTAATATAAATATTAAATGATTAAACACACCACAGAGATAATAACTGCAGGAATATACAATGAATAAATATACAAAATAAAAATTCAATTTAGTTTCTATTATTGCAGTATTTTAATTTTTGTAGCAAGTAATTATTTTATTGTAATTTGATTTAAAAAATTTATTTTATTTTTAGGTTAGTGGAAGTCACTAAACTATGTTCTAAACTTTGCATATATAATAAAGTTATGTTATTATATGGCAGAACATTTTTAAGGTAACAAATAGGTAGTTTTAGTAAAAACCTTTAAAAAATTCGTACAGTAAGAAACTGAAACATTAACTGTCTACAGTTTTATTGCACCCTGTACGTAATATATTCCATAGAAAGTCTGTGCACTACATAAACGAAACTTAATATGCTTTGTTTAAAAGATCAATACATAAGAAGTAATTAAGATCGGTGCTACAAAGCATAGCGTTGTATTACGACAGTTACTTGCTTCGACAAAACCAATAAGTTGTATTCGTGACCTGCGCAATACGGCTGTTAGTCAAATAAATATTAACCATATTGATCATGATAAGAATTTAAGGAATGTTGTTCAAGCTATAGTTTGGACATGGCTAGGTAAGGGTTCAAACACCTGACCAGTATTAGGTCGTGGTAAGGCGGGACAAAATATTTAAGTTGGTTGCTGATCGGAATGGAAAATAATTTAGAAAAAAACGTGGACAACTTCCGTGTTATTACTCCGACATAAACATAGTTTTGTAAGTTTTAAACTAAATAACGGAGGTTAGGTTAGAGTTTCGTTGGGTGCGTGTTATTTCCGACGGTTTTAGATTCCTTTAATATTTGATCAACACGTAGTCCAGTTTATTATACATATTATTTTTTTTAATAGAACAGCCGAAAGTCGTTAATAAAAAATAATTTATTGGTGATTATTTTTATATATACGGTGTCCGGACATTTCCCCCACACTGACACTTCCCTCACAGCCCTTGGACGTGGCTACCTGTTTAATGACTCAGAAATAATCTCCACTGACATTTCCACACATCTCCCCCTCCCCTCCCCATTAAAAATGAGAAATTTTCAAAAGCTCCGCCTCATAGTAGCCTTTTGAAGTACAGTGGAGTCGCGATAATTCGAAGTCGACGGGATCGTCTAAAAACTTCGAATTATCGGAGGTTCGAATTATCAATGTTTCGAAGTTTTTTAGGTTCAGTCAGGTTAGGTTTGGTTAGGTTAGGTTAGGTTAGGATCGAGAGCTTTTCTTCACTCCAAAGGAGTATTATGTTAAGGTGCATTGTCACTGGTGCGGCTGTAACGATGATCGCTGAAGCCTATAGCCTTGGGGGGGTCATTAAACAAGTAGCCGCGTCCAAGGGCTGTGGAGAAGTGTCAGTGTGGGGAACTGTCATGTAACCATATATGCACCCCCTATTGGGGCAAAAACATAATAATGGTTTTTCCTAATAAATGTTTTCTAAAATGCCATTTTTAGTATGTATCGAAATTTCTGAAACCATGGTCATGAAATTGATGTTCTGATAGCATAAAATTAAGTTACGTCAGTATAGTTCCTGTCATTCTTCAAACGTTTTTGATGTTAATTTAAAAATGAAACGACTGGAAATTATTGGTAAAAAAATTATTTGTGGTGATTATATTGATTTATTGAACGACACCCCTTATTGGGACAAGAATATACTGAGAATGTGTAAGGTCAGGTTAGGTTAGATTAGGTGAAAATAATTTGCTCAAGATAATATTAATACAAAATATTATTAGGAAATATATGATTTGGAAAATATAATTACAAATTTTATTTTTAGAAAATGTTTGCTAAAACAGTTAATTTTTGAACAAATGTGGGGAAATCGTTTACGTTCGTTGCTTTGTCATTTTAGTTTTGCCGATAAAAACGAACAAAATTGGGGAAATTTTTCAAAATGAACTTGTCTGTTAAAAGTAAGCTTTCTATATACTGTATTCACTAGTTCAATATTTAGAGAAGGATCAAGACTTTTGTAACACTGTATAGAAGGTACAGAAATATACGGAATTCAACAATATCTCTTCTAAGCCTCCATTTCTCTTCGATATGTACGATGGATCTAGTTGAACATAAACTGTGCTTGGAAAAGATAAATGTCTAAACGTCTATTTCGTGACGTCACGTCAGAGATATATTTCGGAGTTCTTGCACAGAGTTGAACGTCAGCTTAACAAATGTAACGTTAGATATCTTGTCACAAGTCACTGATTCTGATGTCAGAAATACGAAGTTGGAAATACTTTATGTTCGTCATTATGTCATGCTTTCCTTAGCTTTGACAACTTCATGTTGAAATAAAATACACGACGTGCAGACGCGAAACTTAGGACGATTTGTTTTGTGTTTGCTGTTGTGCATTAACTTGCATATACGTAGAATAAGGCAAAAGATCTACATATCGAAGTTTTTTGCGGAAACATTCATTTGGAGGCCTAATGATCCAAAAAAAAAAGTTTTTTAATTATGTGTGAGTGGGTTTTGCTATTTAGATCACCTTTTGAGCGTTAAAAAAAATGGATATAACTCAAAATTTGAGGGTATTTGTTATAAATCAAAAACTAAAAATTTCAATTTTCTCAAAATCAGCTCCATCGATTGTGTTCAAATTTCTTAAAACTTGTTGCCAAAAATGGTAATTCAGTATGTTATTGTTAAAAAGATAAAGTCAGTTCTACTAATTTTGGTGGAAATACAGACTCTTATGATATTAGGGTAGCCTATTCGAGGGGTAGGAATCTTTATTTAAACTCTTCTTTTTTTAACGTGATGATAACCGAGGGGTTTTTCCCGTTTAAACAACAGAGGGGGGGGGAGTGGCATGATCGCTAGCAGCAATCTGGAACTACTGGTGGCTAATGGTAAAACTAAAAATATTGTTCACATAGAGACCCTCAGATAAAAAAAAATTCTATTTTGTCTTCTCATTTTCTCTTCTCTACTATACCTATTGTAATATGTAAAGAGTAAAAAAATACAATAAAACTTTTTTAATGTTACTAGACTTCTCTGAAATGTCCTGTACTTTTTGACCACGGTGCTCTGTCGGTATGGAAATTGGGCTTTGTGTGCATATTCATAACTTGGCTTCGTCTCAGACCACATAGTATACACGAGTTATTTAGTTTATGAGGCTTAGGTTATAATAATATAGAATTATTGAAAGATTTAACTTTTATACCAGGTGTTAACATCTATAAACTTTGCACAGTGTTATATGACTATGTAAACTACCTTTTCATTTCTATTAACATGACATGCCTACCATGGGTGGACGGCCCACAGTAGAAGTCATGGAAATCTGGGTCGAGTTATACCTCATTTTAAAAAGCTCAGTTAGTAGAGTTGAATGCCGCAATCCGCATCTCAATAGGACGATCCTATCAAAAATGGCGGGATGTATTAGGTACACATCGTAAACTACATTCCACTGTGGGCCGTCTCCCCATGGTAGGCATGACATGGTAATAGCAAGAAAAAGTAGTTTACATAGTCATATAACACTGTGCAAAGTTTTTATAGATGTTATCTGCTATGGTTTAAAAAATATTAAGCCGTACCCAGACTTTTTGGACACCTAGTATGTATTAATACGTATTATATATTATGTATTAATACACATAAAAGTTAAATCTTACAATGATTCTTTATTATCGTAAGTGATATTATACTAACCTAAGCCTCACAAACTAAAAACTCGTCTATTCTATGTGATCGGAGACGAAGCAAATTATGAATATGCACACAAAGCCAGATTTCCATACGGACGGAGCACCATGATCATTGTTTTTTAAAAATTATTTCAGTTAACTTTTTTCTGAGGCTACTCGATACAATAAATGAATCAGGATCTGTCTGTAACCTTCTAAGGTCTGCAACCTTCGTATTCATTGTTATTTAGCGGGAGAACTACATTTCTTTAATAATAAACACTTTTATTAGTCGATTCTAGTTCTGTTAACGATATAATTATATTATGTTTCACTTCTATTTTCAGGTTAGCTTAAAATGTATAGGTTTGTTCAAATATGGAACTCAACGAGTTTTTTTGCCTTTTTGATTATTTTAGTAAATTCAACATTTCTTTAAACGTAAGGTGCATTAAATATACACTCTAGAATAAATTCAATCCCATTATTGTATAATATATTTTACTATATTATTATGTTGTCAGATGAGAGATAGATTCAAACTACATCACTCTTACACTTTTAGAGGCAAATAAAAAACTCTTTCTGCCGTTACAATCAAGTCTGTGGAATGAAAGTAATGCTATTAAATTATGATTCGATCTCAAATTATCTTTTTTTAAACTGGAATGTTTTACAATAGAATAATATAGATTAACATGAGCATCACGTTTAAAATTAAAACGGAATACAAGAGAGAGGGAGAAAGTGGACATTATTCATTTAGTCTTCTTATTTCCCTTCTTTCCAACAACAAGTGAAAGGGAGGCTGACCAGAAGACGAAGAAGGACGCCACGGCCTTTGCAATTAGTCGTGGAATTTCGTAAAATCTAGGAAGCCTTGGTTAATTATTTACGTCGGATCAACTGTTAGCACGACACGCAGGTCATGCGTGATTGCAATGTTTTTTGTTAGAGGAAAGTTAGGTTAATGACTAGTACATGAGGAACTGATTTCTGGAACATCTTGATGCCATCAGGTACATTGTGACTTTAATGAAATCATTATTACTTGGATCGAAAATAATGACGTCATGGCCTGGAACTGATGTGAGGAAAGTGAATTTCCTAAATTTTGGATTGTACTATTTTAAAATTAATTTGCAAATGTTACCAATTACCTGACGTCGTGATATGGTAAAGTTTTTAATGAGGACGTTACTATCGCGCTAGAGGTCAAATCTACTGTCTTAAAGAAAGATTCAACTCATTATATTCCTCACAGTGATGGGAAGACGACACATGAGATACAACACAGATTATAAAAAAGTCAAGGGTGTGCTGTAACCACACGACTTAGGGTGCGTATGTATATATTATAAGGACAGTCGAAGTCTTTTAGTTCCAACATATTAAATTCTTCAATTAAACATACATAATCGTTAGACACAATAAAACTCGAACACAAGTTTTTACAAAAATTACGTTTTCCTAATCAAACGCGTTTCAACGACAAAGTCGCCATCCTCAGTGATACATGAGCTATAAGTTATAGTTTAGTTATTGTAGCTCATGTATCACTGAGAATGGCGTCTTTGTCTTTGAAACTCGTTTGATTAGGAAAACCTAATTTTTGTGAAATCTTGTGTTCGAGTTTTATTCTAATATTATCTCACAAGTCAAGCTCAACATTTATTATTCGTATTCAGAATAATTTTTAGTTTTATTTGATACACAAACATGATATTTAAAAAAATAAAATTTTCAACTCAATAGTTTTTGCACCTGAAGTAAGGTAATTTTGTACCACTTTATTTTTCCTATATATGTGTGAGACAATGCAAACTTTTAAATGTATAGAATTTATCGTCTTGTCTGCGTAGACTGGTTGGGACTTAGAGACAGATACAAGTGTGAAATTATAAGGGTCCTTGGTTTTACCTACGGATCCTAATAAAGAGAAATAAATGAAAACGCAATCTATCTTTTAATGGCTATGAATATTATTTGTCTCACATGTGACAAATATTGCTTTTAAAACTTATACTCTACGAACTTTTCATTGTGTGGTTAAATTAATTCCATCATACAAATACCTATGATTTCGCACTGGAATTTATTTTAAGAGCAAATAATTTTATTTTTTCATATTAGTTGGTCACATCCTGTTCAAGATAGAAGGGTCAGGGGACATGATATGAAACACTTTAAATTTGACCTACCGCCAACATGTTAATTTTTCGGCAAATAAACACACATATTCGTAATCAAAATAACGTCTAGGGCCTGGTGGATGATGACACTTGCAGGTACGGTGATGAAGAGGTGGAACGCATGGAACACATCATCATGGAGTGCCCGGCCTTATGCCTAAAATGACATAAATATCTATAATTTATCTTCATTTCGGAAGAAGAATTACTAAACCTCCCGACCATGGGTTTGATCAATTTTGTCAAAGACATAGATCTCTCCTGAGTCCAACAAGAGGGGGTCACAAAAGATCTAACTAGGTCACAGTGCAGGAGGTTTTTAAAACACTCTCCCCAGTCTTAATAATAATAATAATAAACTTCTAGTTTTATATCCCACATTTGTAGTGTTATTTGCATATACTTTCAGTGTTATCAATGTTCAAATGTCAATACAATTTCAACAACATTGGTAGAGTTGGTTTTGAGAAATTCAATTGAATACTCTAATAGCACCAGGGTAGGAAGAGACCAAGAGTTGGTAAATAAACATAAAATTTAAAAAATCCTAGACATTGAATACTCTAAAAACGCCAGGGTAGGAAGAGAACTAGATTTAAAAAAATATGACGATCCGATTAAGAACTTCCATTCCCGTACACCCTATAGGGACGCCCTGAGTGATTGAAAAACGTCATGTTTATTATATTCAACTCCCAATTTAACTGATACACCCCCTTCTGTATAGTTCTTGAGTTTGACATTGTAACGATATTTAGGAAGAAATAATTGTGTGTTTTAATTTTCGAAGATAAATAAATTTCGTAAAATATTTCCAGATTTAAATAGTTCCAGTTTATATATTTTTATGCTAATTTGATTTTACTATAATTAGAATTGGATTTGACAAAATAAGAATTGGGTTTGCTTGTTCTATATTGATCATACGTTTAATTAACAAACCGTGTGTTGGTGCGTCTTCTCCCCCCCCCCAATCTAATCAAGTTACCGAATTTCACTTTGATTCGGGTGTCGTGAAAGTTGAAAACGTGCAAACCGAAGCGAACATCTGTAGGTTTGTAGTAAAGTTTAATTCGACGGAAAATGCGTCGTTTGAAAACTAAATTGATGGTAATTTAAGAGTGAAAGTCCCCCGAATGACCTTTCACTTTGTCAGAGTGACCTGGGGAAAGTCGTGATGCCTGTCGTCAAATGAACCTAATGTCTGTACAATAATTAATTAGCCTATGCATTAGTAACAGCGGTGATTTAGCGACAGTTTGCGCTCGTTGGGTTATGTAAAAGTTTCGCACGTTTTGTTAATGAACCTTATACAACTTCTATTATTAACTAAACTGTGCAAAAATATTGCACTAACTTTCTCACACATCATATAACAATTTGAATATTATTCCACACCATCTATCGAAATATGTATCTACACTACTTTTCTTTTTTTCATTTTGTTACTTAAATGCGAAAAATCTCTTGGTCACCATCGCCTTAGTTAAAACGGAAGAAAATAACGTACAGTAAAGATCACCAACCCTCGTATCCTTTAATAGCATCAAGGTCGGAAGTAAACATGAGTTAGACAAGAGACACCTTATAGGAAAGATGGAAGAGAGGGATATAACCCAATACTACATAAAAAGGTGTAGATCCAGCAAAGTTTCCTTGGGATTGCTATGCTCGTAATCACTTTAGTGGACCCCTGAGGGTTAGGTTAGGTTTTGCTAAAAGTTATTGTTTTAAAAGGTAAAGGTTAAAAGGTAAAAGGTTAAAAGGTAAAATGCTAAAAAGTAAAGGCTTAAAATGAATTGATTTTATTTTCTATATGTAAGAGTTTAACATTCAATTACGGATCAAAATTATGACCTGAGTTCAAAAGATGGTTAGCAAAATTAGAGTTTCTATAGGTATGTTTCTATTTACATGTTCTTTAAAGCCTGCTACATGTAATTAAAAGCAATAGATTAAATAATTTAGAATGTTTAGAAATAAATAGATCTATTTCCCTTAGGTCTATTTACAACTTAAATGACCAAATTGTATTAAATTCTTCACCCCTTCTAAAACCCATCCTTAACATAGTTCATCAACCTTCATCTACCTGCTAGGTCATTCCCCCTACCCTTCCCGATTTCTCTATTGTATTTCAGTTTCCTGTTACTTGTGTGTGTATAAATAGTTGTCAATACTTGTTAATTATCAGTTGCCCGATGATGCCGCAAGACGAAACATTTGTAACTCATTTATATAATTAAATAATTTTGAAACTTTAGCTTTATTACTTTATTTAATCCTTCATTTATTTATTTGTTTTTTCAATAAATAATTTCTATATATTTTTTTTTACGTCACACTGATTTCGATCGTTCAGATATTTATACAAACAAAATTGAACAACAATTTTATCGACTTATCAAAAAACATTCACTAGTACTACATATACAGCGATATTAGAAAGTCCCGTCCCCCGTCCCCGTACAATTTTTACCATTTAGACCAAATGATACACGATCAAGTGCACGATTCGGGATAACCAATTTTTTTTTTATTTAAGAGGATAAAACAACCTTACAGTTTTATTCCATAATGAAGGAAATGTCCTAAGTAACAATTAAAGTTGGAAATTAAGGGTATTTTATGTTTCTTTTTAATATATCGGAATCTAATGAATAAATTTTAATAAAACCGTTGCTAAAATGTTTATATTATCTCTAGACGATATCTGAATGTATCACGTGTTGTTGCAATTTATTATTATTGGTTATAGAAAATAAAAATTGTCTTATTCTATAGTTAGAAACTAATTGTTTTATTTTAAGCAATAATCACTAATTACTTAATTAGTAATGATGAAACTCATTGCTAATAATTTTGCTATCATCGATTTGTAATACTTAAAAATATATTAAAAATTTCTTATAAAAAAATATATACTTTTAAACAGCCTCAAAGTTTGGGCAACAATTTCGATTTTCCTCGAAGTTAGGTTAAATATTTTGATTTGAAATTTAAGGTGTTATCGATAAGAACAATATTATTCTCGGATAACAAAGATTTTCATAAATTATTAGTAAAGATGCTGCAAATTGTTTATGTTTGTAGATTTTTATAGTTTTAATAAGCAATAAGAATAACAGTTCGCCATGCAAGTTATTCAGACGTATTCTAAACCTCATAACGAACAATTTGGCACTGGTTTCATCAAAATTTATCCATTAGATTCTGAGATATTAAAAAAAAACATTGTTATAAACTGTTATTTCCTGCACCTTATTTTTCCGTCGTTTCCTGCACTAAGGAATAAAAAAGTGTAGGCCTACATTTTTATCCCCTCAAACTGTGCAGGCCTACTTGCTATTTCTGTCAAACTGTGTAAGCCTATTTGTCTTATCCCTCGAATTCTGTAGGTCTACTTGTCTTATTCCCTCAAAATGTGTAGGCGTAATTCTCTTATCTCCTTAAACTGTGTCGGCCTATTTGCCTTATCCCTCGAATTGTGTAGGTCTACTTGTCTTATTCCCTCGAATTGTGTAGGTCTACTTGTCTTATTCCCTTAAACTGTGTAGGCCTACATTTCTTATCTCCTTAAACTGTGTCGGCCTATTTGTCTTATCCCTCGAACTCTCTAGGCATATTTGTCTTATCCCGTTAAACTATGTATTTGTCTTATCCTTTGGAATTGTATAGGCTTACTTTCTTATCCACTCAAGCTGTGTAGTCCTAATCGTCTTATTCTCTTAAAACTGTGCATACATACTTGTCTTATTCCTTTAAACTTTGTAGGCCTATTTATTTTATCCTCTTAAACTGTGTCGGTCTATTTCCCTTATCCCTCGAATTGTGTAGGCCTACTTGTCTTATTCGATCAAACTGTGTAGGCCTATTCGCCTTATCCCCTCAAACTTTGTAGGCTTATTTTTCTTATCCCTTCAAACAAAAATCAAAATTGGATCTATCGAACCGAGACGATTTTTATATTGTTAAAAAAAAGTAAAACATATTTGTAGAATTATTGGTACGTTACAAAAATATAAAAAGCCATACTCTTTAACCTAAACATATCATAATTATCAATCATTTATTTTATTTCGGTTAAATCCAAAATTTTCTAAAATGTAGACTATTTGATTAAAAGCTGGTAATTTTACAAGATTAAAATAGTTGACGTGGTCAGTTGACTTTTCAGTAACTTACGTAAGTCTGAAGATTTACAAAAACCTTAAAAAATACACAATTTTTCAAAATTAGTAATATCCGGATTTTTTATGATGTTTGAGTTTGTGCAATGTTTGTACACCATTAATTTTAATTGGTTCATTTTGTTTCTCACATGGATGAAAGAAGCACATCAATCAGTCTGTCGTTCCACTCGAATGCCAATCCTCTTTGAGGTTTACATTTGAACCATAGTGCTACGTGATCATAATTTAAAACTCAATGACTTTCGATTTAAAGTCCCTCCACAGTGAGTAATTTATTAAACTGAAATATAACAAATGTTTTAAATAACAGATTTATTATTTAACTTCAGTGTAATTAAATTAAGTCATGTTTGTTTTTACACACAACTTCCAGAATATTCTGTAAGAACAGTATGTAAGTTTGATTGTCGCTTTCAGCTCCTTGATTTTTCTTGAGCGATTCTTGTACAGACATCCTTTAGTTCCTTCTCAGAAAAATAAATCTGAAGTGTCAAATGAAGTGATCTCAATGGAAAAGTCTTTTGAAACGTCCTTTCTCCAAACAGGTCTTGAAGTCGTAGAAATGAACATTACAACTCCATTTTGTTGAAAGTATGCATTATTATAGTCTACTTAAGTGTTTTATTTGTTTCCTGGAATTTTCCAAACTATAACTTTTTTGGGATGTTGAGTATGCACGAAAATCACATGTGGATTTTTTACAACTTTGTGTTTTTTAAAATTTAGATAATCTGAAACGGCAACTATTCGATATAAAAGCATTCGTGTACAAACACTTTTATTACTTTTACTGTTACAAAGTTTTAGAACTATTAATCGTATTTAACTTTTTTTAGCGCGATAGGTAGGTTTCAATTTGTACGAAAATAAATTTAATTTGCTCTTAGAGGCTCATTATAATGAGTACGGGCTTGGCAATTCCGAGGGACACTAGCTGGATTTACACCTTTTTCCATGTCGTATTGGATAAGATCCCTCTCTTTAATCTTTCCTATCAGGTATTTTTTGACCAACTCTTGTTCTCTTCCGACCCTGACGTTATTAGAATATATTCTTTTCTTCCTTTTTTTTTTTAATAAGAAAAGAAGATCGCTAGTTTTTCCCCTTTATACACCAAGAAAAATATATTTTATGATGATGGATCATCTATATTATTAATAAAGTTTATTCGGACATTTTCAATCATTTGTGTATATAAAAACTAACACAAGATTTTTTGAAAGTATAAATTAACTTCCGTTATCAAGTGGTAAACCTAGTTGAAAAAAGTGATAAGAGTTTAGGTGAGCCGACTAGCCCAGGGTCATGTTAAAGACTAAATCTAAAACTAGTAACCCAAGGAAGGAACCTAGAGAAAAAATAACTAAAACTAAATACAAACGTGTTCAGAAAACCCAAAATAATTCCCGAATTTTGTGTGCACGATATTAGACGGAAATGGTCCTTACAGCCTCCAGCATAGTTCGTATCTAAATTAAAAATTAAACTGAAGTAGTATGTAGAGAATTTAGTCACAAACATACAAACCAAAATTGGAGAAATTCAAATGAGGGGGAGGTTCAAATATTTAAAGGGCGTGCAATAGAAAGACGACACTGATTCAAACAGCCGTCTGAATTCTTACAAATTTCCTATCATAAAATAAACTAACTTGAAGTAAAAAGCGAAAATTTGTTTATAAACAACCAAACTATTATTTGTCGAAACAAAAATTTTAAATGGTCAATGCAGTAAGTAGATAAGGAAAAACACTATTTGAAACTGAGATAGTTGAAAACATCCAAATTGTCCGTGATTTTTATAGATTAATTGGATATTTTTACAAAACTTTGTTTTGAAAACATGTATTTAGAATTAAAAATAAGACTACTAGAAGATAAATCTTAAGTGTCATCTTAAAAATTATTATTACACCTTTTTTCAGTCGCCTGTCATACATCACTAAATATCGTCATTTATTTCTTCGTTTTATTTAAAAGGCATTGATTATCGAGTTTTTCGCCTTTAAACAACAAGAAAAAGTAATTTAATTTATTTTTAAAGCTGTTTGATAATTTCCTAAACTGACTTTTATTTCCTCTACTTTATTTTCGTATTTTGTCATGTTGGCAACAACTTTTCAGAAATTATGTAGAGGTTTTTCATCAGACGGAACACTAGGCCACATTGGGTTACAAGAACGATTTATTTTATGTACTAAAACTTATAAGCGCTTCTTGGCGCATATGCTACTGAGTCAGTGTTCCAAAATTTGTTTATCATATTCCGCACAATATTGCGATGTAGAACTTCAGCATTTTGAAACATTTCACTAAACCTTTCTTTTAAAGTAACTGCGTATCGAAAGCTCGATAAACGTTCTTATTTATAAACGTAAATTCTGTGATCGGAGTGGGTAAGTCACATGATGTACCATCAACTTCTTTTCATTATTTTATTTATATATGTTATTACGTCAGAGTGTGATTGTTTTCCAGTTATACAGAAATGACAGCATCGCAATAACAGGAACATATTTAACCCGTTATAAAATCATTGTATTTACAGAAACTACGCAAGATAAGCTGACTTCAAGTCTCGGCCACGCCCTTTTTAAAGTAAATATTACGTAAGAGGAAATCTATGCATAGATACAAAGTCTGATTATAGACGCCTACTTTACGAAACTTGGTACACTGTAGGCCCTAACATATTACTAAAGATACAGAGTTTCAGAAAAATTAGTTTAAGAACATTTAATTGCAAGAAAATATAAAAATTCGGTAGTTGGAAATTTTTACACAACATCTACCATTTTTTAAATTATTTCTTTTTATAAATCACTACCAGTCGTTTGTCTTATAACAATACATATTGATCGTGATGAAGATGGCAACAATGTTGTTGAAACGCGTTAATGTTAACGTATTACTTGTGAGAAGTTGTCTTTTATTTTAATTCTATGATAACTTAGACCTTCTCGGTCATCATCGCCTTAAAAAAAAAAGAAGAAGAAGAAAGTATTATTATGATTATTATAAAACAAAGATTCCTAGCCCTGGAATATTCTAATATTGTCAGCGTCGGAAAAGAACAAAAGTTGGACAAAATATCGTGACGCATTCCGAGAAACAGTCATTCCGACTCATAGAGGTTGGCATTCCTGTTGGGTAGAGATAAATCTTCGGTCGAGCCTTGAGATTCAGCAACCGGATTTCCAATACCTCGGCAATTGAGATGACAGTGGATCAGCTGTTCTCAATTCATTTACTTTATCAATTTTATTGTGAGTTTTCTATATATTATATCGAGCTAGGTTTCGGAAAATGGCGTTCATGAAATCTCGGGAAGGCCAAATAATGTGTACCACCGTAAATATTTATATTATATTTTAATTTGTGAGTTACTAATAGGCCATACCACCTATATTTCAATTTGAATTTTGTGCAGTTACTTTTAATAATCAAATGTAAGTCTTCCCTTTAAGATTATTATAATAACTCATTAAGAGCTGGTTGTCTGGAGTGGTTATTGGTCTGAAAGGTTGACAAATTTAAATCTCAAAGGGGATGGGTGAGTTATTTCTCTAGTTAGCCCTACCATGGGTTACCTTGATCCCGGTGTCAAATTATTTAGTTTGACCCCAAGCAACAAGAATGCGTTGCAAGGGACCAGATAGAAAAGACAAAAGAGAGTAATCTAACTAAAGACTACTACAAAGAGGGCGATCAGCTGCGATCATTTGGAATTGCTAATCCCGTACCCATTATAGGAGATCCTAAGTGTTGTTTGGCTAATTTAATTATTGACCAATCGACTAGGTGTAGTGAAACGACTGAGGGTAGCGAAAATCTACTTTAACGAAATCATTGCATTTTGTTTGTGTGTTAATTACGCAGTTATTGTCAAACCTTTCTTTCCAATCACTATGAAATTTAAGAATAAGGATTTTTGTCACTATTTAAAAGATGTATGTAAAAACGGGATTGCGCGAATCCAAAGCATATATACATAGGGGTTGTTCTACTACGAAGACAATAGGCTCTCTGTAGTGATAAATATATTACTTGTAGTAAGTATGGACTGGTAAATACCGAGAGAGCCTAGCTGGATCTACACCCATGTAGTCTTTGGTCTTTCTAATTAGGTCTCCCTTGATCAACTCTTGGTCACTTCCAACCCTGATGCTATTTGAGTATTCCAGGACTAGGGGTCTTTATTTTATGTTCTTTTGTTCCTTTTTTTTATAAGACGATGATGATCGAAAAAAAAGAGTTGTAGTTGTGTAAACGAGACATAACGAGCTGATGTACTGAAAACTTGAAATGTAAAATTTAACGGATTTTCTGAAGATATTTATTCTTGACAATAAAATAACAAAATTCGTTATTACTTTTTAAGTTTTGTTTGATGTAAATTATAACGTTTCAAGTCCCGTAGGGTTACAAATATTGTCTATAACGTAATGTAGCTTGCATGTAACGTATCAATGAATTAGAGAAATATATACCGTAGTCTGATCGTCAACGCTTCTAGACAGAAACGAGTTGGTACCAGAACCACTAATGTTAGATTCATTCCAACCAGTTGTTATATCGAAAATAAATAACAAATGGACAAACAGATTTGTTCTTATTGTTTTTACCAATAATAACAGATTCAACTTATATTTCTTATTACTAAACTCTTTTAATATTACACCTAAAAGTTGACTTCTAAAAAGAGACTAATGGAAATTTACATCGGAACTTTTATAAATTATATTGTTAATTTTCTCTGTTGGGTGATCAGAGTAGAAAGAGAAGTAATTTAGCTGATTTTTTCTTTTTACCTTATTTTAAAATTTAATTAGAAATTCAAAGTGTTTAAAATGCACAACTTACTGACGATAATTTTCCGTAAACTTATGCCAACTTTTACTAATCAGTTGTGGTTAAACAAAAACAGTAGGTTTTGAGAGATTTATTGCGTTGTTGATTTGATTTAAATTTAGGAGTTGTTTTGATGAATCGCATTTTTATCCAGTTTTAATAGAATTTGAATTTATTTGACTTATAACTACTTGACACTCTGTATCTAATTTAAATCAAAGAATAAAAATGTAAGGATTTTCTGATATGTTCACTGTTTAAATTCCGTCTTAAAACTGTGTTCAATATGGTTTTGAAATTTTTTAGTACATTTAATATAAAAGTCTTAAATTTTTTCATGTATGACCAAGTTTTCTATCCTATAATATTTTCGATATAGTTATTACGGGTAAGACAATGCCGAAGGACCTATCTTGTTCTACACCTTTCTCCGTATAGTCTTGAGTTAGATCATTCTTTTTCATCTTTTCTATTAAGTCTATCTTGACCAATTCTTGTTCATTTGCGACCCCTATTACAATATTCGAGGGCTAAGGTGTCTTTATTTCGTCTTATTTTTTTTATATATATAAGGTGATGATAATAGTGAAGTTTTTCGTCTTTAAACAACAAAAGGGGATATTTATCCAGCATTATGGCTTAAGAATATATTTCTAAAATTATATTACGTTTTAGAATATTTCGACTGTAATGTTCTAGACAATAAACTTTACTAGATTTCATTGAACACATTTCTAAAATGTTTATTCTGATTATAATTTTTAATCAACTGCTAAAGAAGAAAAAAAGAAACTCTAGAGCAATGTAAGCAGGACTCCTACATGACTGTTAAGCGATGCATTGTTGTCTAAGTACAATCTTACATCTTATACATATTCATTTGCAACACCTACTTATAAGAGTGACGTCTTGTAAGTGGTGTATGGGTTTCCTTCGTTATCGAAAGTAGAACTGTCAATCTTTGTTCTACAACGTCTACATGGAATGATGTAATGTGACTGCTATATGAGTGTTTACAATCATATTTAATAAACATATGAGGGGGAATACCGGTTGATCTAATGGCTAATTTACACAGTAAACGAAGTAGAAGGGTAAGTTTGTTAAGCACAAAAACTTTTGGAAAATTAAAACATCAGAATATTTAACTGCAGTGTGAGCAGAAACATTGAGGTAGACAAGAAATATGAAAAAGTGTTACAATTGTTTGTTATCAAGTGTCTATATAAAATATTAAGAATATGATGGTCGATAAGAATATCTAACAATGGAGATAAATGGGGGGATAATAATGGCGGGGATAAATCAAGAATCGACCTGTAAAAGCACAAGGAAAAGGAAATCGAATTGGATAGGCCAACAGTACAAAACTTGATAGATATAACAAAATAAGCTTTAGGAAGAAATCGAGATTGAAAGAGAGGAGTAAACAGAGCCACAGAGTAAAAGAGGTAAAGCGAAATAGGAAAACGTGGCAACAAATCAGTGGCGGCTTGTCCAAAAGACCTCTCGGACGCAGCCCTCCCTATAAAACAAATAAAATAAAATTGAATTATTAATTTTATAGTAGTTTTTCACCCAAATTTATTTAAAAAAGTTCCTATTGCATCAAAACAATGCTAAAATCGAAAAATAGTTAACGTTTGAGGTCTGGCTTTCAGTCACCCTTTGGGGCTTCATCCTTGAGCCCTCACGCATGCGCAGATCATCTCTGCCACTGGCTAGCAAAGTTGAATATTAAATGTGACCAAGTATATTTAAAATGATAGAAGATTCATAACGTGTTACTTTATAGAGTTTTTTTCTGAATTATGATATTCAGTTTAACTTTTAAAATGTTCTAAAATCTATTTGCAATTTGCAACATATTATTCGCATATTATAAAATAAAATACTTATACTAAAAATAAAATATTACCAACGTACTCGTTTGAGAACTCTCGTATGTGGAAAACGAACCTCCCCTCCTTTCTCCCAAACCCTTGCGAAGATTAAACGACGTTAGGGAAACGTGTTTGTTTGTATAAAAATTTTACAAATCTAATTTTAAATTTCCTTATAAAATATAAAATAAAAATAGAATACGATACGATTGATATATTTTAAAAAAATTATTTTGTGGAAGGATGTTGATGTTCTTTACAAACATCTCAAGTTTGGTCAAAGTGGATGAATACGAAACGTTCATGAATTGATTGAGGTACTGCAATACAAGGTCAACGTACAGCAAAAGTGGAGCTAACTTTAGCGAAATTGACTTTAATTTTTAACGCGTTAATATTTATAAAATGAAAGTGCAATTAGTCACTGCTTCGGGATATTCTCTTTATTTTGACACCTCATTTGTTAAGATTTGTTGGCTGTAAAATGAATCTATACTATAGAAATATATGTGTGATAAGTAGACTAATTGTAGCAACTATTTGTAAATAATACATACAAGGAAGTGTTGAATGAGTCTACGCGCGTGCATGTATGTATGTAGAGATAAAAAGAGCCTCTCTCTCCCATGCTCATAACTAGAAGCCGCCACTACAACAAATCAAAGTGGAGCTTAGAAATCGAGTTTCATAGAGACATGTGGACGCTCTATGTTTTATTATAAATGAGGAAGCAATAATAAATAGTCATAATTTTATTAGATTTTTTTTTTTAAATTATTTTAATATATGGACTACATTAGTTACACATTTCAAGTTATATCTTGATCATAAATGGCTGTAATACGCAAACAGTTATAAAGTAAGCATAATAAAGTTGAATATTTTGCAAGATATCCAGCCATGACGATTTTGGTTTAGTTCTTATGAATTCCGTCAATTTTCGAAGTTTTGTTGATTGTAAATTTTCTCAATTTTCTATTAATTTTGTGAACTCTAAATTCTCTGGTTATGGTTATATCTATATACTTGGGACGAAATAAGTTAACATTTTAGTCCGTCTTGGGTTATGGTTTTATCTGTATACTTGGGACAAAATAAGCTACCATTTTAGTCCATCTTGGGTTATGGTTTTATCTGTATACTTGGTACGAAATAAGTTATCATTTTAGTTCATCTTGGGTTATGGTTTTATCTGTATACTTGGGACAAAATAAGCTACCATTTTAGTCCATCTTGGGTTATGGTTTTATCTGTATACTTGGTACGAAATAAGTTATCATTTTAGTTCATCTTAGGTTATGGTTTTATCTGTATACTTGGAACGAAATAAGCTATCATTTTAGTCCATCTTAGGTTATGGTTATATCTGTATACTTGGAACGAAATAAGCTACCGTTTTAGTCCATCTTAGGTTTTGGTTATATCTGTATACTTGGGACGAAATAAGCTACCATTTTAGTCCATCTTGGGTTATGGTTATATATGCATACTTGGGACGAAATAAGCTATCATTTTAGTCCATCTTAGGTTATGGTTATATCTGTATACTTGGAACGAAATAAGCTACCGTTTTAGTCCATCTTAGGTTTTGGTTATATCTGTATACTTGGGACGAAATAAGCTACCATTTTAGTCCATCTTGGGTTATGGTTATATATGCATACTTGGGACTAAATAACCTAACATTTTAGTCCATCTTGGGTTATGGTTATATCTGTATACTTGGAACGAAATAAGCCATCATTTTAGTCCATCTTGGTTCATGGTTATATCTGTATACTTGGAACGAAATAAGCTATCATTTTAATCCATCTTGGGTTATGGTTATATCTATATACTTGGAACGAAATAAGCTATCATTTTAATCCATCTTGGGTTATGGTTATATCTATATACTTGGAACGAAATAAGTCATCATTTTAGTCCATCTTGGGTTATGGTTATATCTATATACTTGGAACGAAATAAGCCATCATTTTAGTCCATCTTGGGTTATGGTTATATCTGTATACTTGGGACAAAATATGCCATCATTTTAGTCTATCTTGGGTTATGGTTATATCTGTATACTTGGGACGAAATAAGCTACCGTTTTAGTCCATCTTGGGTTATGGTTATATCTGTATACTTGGGACAAAATAAGCCATCATTTTAGTCCATCTTGGGTTATGGTTATATCTGTATATTTGGGACGAAATAAGCCATCATTTTAGTCCATCTTGGGTTATGGTTATATCTGTATACTTGGAACGAAATAAGCCATCATTTTAGTCCATCTTGGGTTATGGTTATATCTGTATATTTGGGACGAAATAAGCCATCATTTTAGTCCATCTTGGGTTATGGTTATATCTGTATACTTGGAACGAAATAAGCTATCATTTTAGTCCATCTTGGGTTATGGTTATATCTATATACTTGGGACGAATAAGTGATATCTTACAGTCCCAGGATAACTTTTAATATCCTTGAAATATTCCGTGTGTCTCGTGGTAAAAAGGATATCCTTCAAGACCGCGTATGTTTATATAGGAGGTACAGGACACTGTTCGGATATTCTAGGAATGTTGTATGCTGTGAAATAAAGACAGAATGAAATAATCATTTATTAGGTAAGAATAAAATTCTCTGCTAAAATTACGAAATATAAAGGTGGCCACAAATCTATAGAGAGATAAACCCCTTTAGGGACGTGACATTATCAACCATAAATATTCAAGTGGCATTGCACCTAAAGAAATATTAACATTCAGAATCACTTATCGTGTTTTGTAGTTGCTTCAATTTTCCGCTTGGATTGCTACCGTAGACCGCATTGTTTACAAAGCTCATAGACCTGAAAACCGCACCGATCTAACCTCTCAAGGTCTCGATTCATTAGGTATGTTGAAGATGGGACCAACATTCTTCTTTAATTATTGTTAACGATTGACCTTGATGTAAAATATTATAGAAATACATTAATCCAACTTTACTGCCGTATAAGGTCAGCATTGTCTCGGAACGATGGTCATCATTAGGATTGTGTAAGAAATTCTTAAGCTAAGTTAAATAGATGAGATTTTTTAACAGACGTGATTTACAATTTTACGTGGGTTTGTCAAATTATTCAAGAATAAAAAACAAAACACGCAGTTTATAAAATCGAAATAAAAATTGAACGTTAATTAAATCAAACGTGTGGAAGATGACGATATTGTCCTGGAAAAGCTTTAAATTTGAAGATATTATTTGTGAATATTATCTTTTAAGTTTTTTTTATATTTTTTGAAAAAAATCTCACAAATCAAGCTAAATATTTATTTATGCAGTTTATATATATATATATATATATATATATATATATATATATATATATATATAAATGTAAATAAATAGGTTTTGCTTAAATAGTTTCAAATATAGTGTGCAAAATTATTGCAAAACTTTCACACACACAATAAATATTAACCAAAAATAAAATCCGTCGTTATCTCTCAAAAAATCTCTTAAATAATACTTTAGCCAATATGTGAGAGAAAACAAAAGTTATTTTATTTTATTACAAAGTATGTTTTTGTGTATTTCTTATGGGGATAATTTTGTATAATTTTATGAGTTGTTTAAAAAACAATTTTTGAATGAAGTTTAAATAGAGCTTTATTTCGCTTTTGACAAGAACACGCCATAACGTTAAATCTTGTTTTAAATTGAAATAAATATTTTATGTCGCCTAGTAGGGTTCATACCTGTTTTTAAAAAAAATTATTCGTGCACTTTAATTTTTCTTTTGCTTGCAATTTTTATCTTGTTTGTTAAAGACGAAAATCTTGTCGGTCATCATCACCTTATAAAAAATTAAGAAAAAATAAAAACGCCTGTCCCACGAAAACCCTAATAGCGTCAGGGTTGGAAGAGAACAAGAGGTGGTCAAGTGGGATATGATCGGAAAGATGAAAGAGAGGCATCTAACTCAAGATTACTTTAAAGTGACTTGATCCAGTTAGGTTCTTATGGATTTTTGAAGAGAATTGGAGTTGGTCAAGTGGAAAATGATAAGAAATAGGAAAGAGAGGGATCTAACCCAAGATTACATTAAAAATTGTTGATGCAAGTTAGGTTCCTACGGGTTTCAGAAGATAACAAGAGTTGGTCACGTGAGACATGATAGGAAAGATGAAAGAGAGGGATCTAACCCAAGATTACATTAAAAAGTGTTGATGCAAGTTAGGTCCTAGGGGTTTCAGAAGATAACAAGAGTTGGTCAAGTGAGATATGATAGGAAAGATGAAAGAGAGAGATCTAACCCAAGATTAGATTAAAAAGTGTTGATGCAAGTTAGGTTCCTAGGGGTTTCAGAAGATAACAAGAGTTGGTCAAGTGAGATATGATAGGAAAGATGAAAGAGAGAGATCTAACCCAAGATTACATTAAAAAGTGTTGATTCAAGTTAGGTTCCTATGGGTTTCTGAAGATAACAAGAGTTGGTCAAGTGAGATATGATAGGAAAGATGAAAGAGAGAGATCTAACCCAAGATTGCATTAAAAAGTGTTGATTCAAGTTAGGTTCCTAGGGGTTTCAGAAGATAACAAGAGTTGGTCAAGTGAGACATGATAGGAAAGATGAAAGAGAGAGATCTAACCCAAGATTGCATTAAAAAGTGTTGATGCAAGTTAGGTTCCTAGGGGTTTCAGAAGATAACAAGAGTTGGTCACGTGAGACATGATAGGAAAGATGACATTTTGAGATTAATTAATTGTTATATGGTTTAGTATGTTGTGCACGGTTTATTTATGAATAATAATAATTCTATCTCAATGACCTCCATCAGCAGCAGCTTCTCTAAGGAGCATGTATCGCTATTTTAATGATGCAAGATGTCAGTGTAGTTGACAAGTATATAATGATAGTGGATGTAGCGTCACGAAATGTAGACAGATTTCATATTGCAACTTGTTAAACCGTTGTCCATTACAGGATACTTCACGTTGCAAGAGTTGGTAATAGTATTGAACACGACTTTACCAATTATGAAACTCATGATTCTACTGAGCTCACAACATTTTGTATTCAATGGTGAGTACAACTAATGCTAATTTCCAACTGACACAAATTTATATCTATTTTTTTCTTTTTTTTGCTGAGGAGTGAACCGTCACGCTCGGGTTGGTTACGCTGAATCGGGTTTACTCGGCTCCACTCGACATCAAGCGTGAGTGGTCGGTGACGCACTGAATCGTCTTCAGTGTAAAATTTAAAGTGTTTACAATTTGTGCTGCAAACTACTAATGGTGAAACATTTTATTGGCATCAAGCTAACTTCTCGCATTTTCCCATTATGAAGGACTTAGATATTAATTAGTACAGGTAAATAATGTTATTAATGAATTTTTTTGCAGAAATAAATAATACGTACAACATTTTTTTAAGTAATAATTTCATGCACACTTTTCTCCATGAAATTTTCTTTTATTTTTTGTTTATTTAAATATGACTATTATTTATTTACAAAAACATTTCTCGCAGAAATAAATAATACGTGGAGCCTACAATAGTTTACTACTTATAAGCAGTTAATTATTTTTTAAATTAAAACTTTCTTGCACATTTTCCTCGTGAAATGTTCTTTTCTTTTTCTTTATTTAAATATTACTATGATTTATTTACATTTACACATTGATAAATCTATATGAACCCTAATGTACATGTATATATTTATTGCTTTTCGTAATAATTGTGTATATCACTAATTTCTTGACGTCGGTAAAAATGTCCACTCGCCTCGTTCATTTCAGTGTCTTGCAATGGAAGGCGTCGATTCGCTACGCTCGTGTTGGTGACTCGGCCTTGTTATCGCAGAGGTGTGGAGTTGGTGCCATTATATGCAAACTTTTGAAATCTGAAACTTTTTGTTTAATTAAGTATATGCCACACAAGATATGATCAGAAAACTGTTAAGCCGTCATTTTGACATTTTTCAATTAGATTATTATCAATAACTTCATTAGGTTCAATATGAGCCCACTATATCAAATTTCATGTTCCTATCTTAATATATTGTAGGTGCTATCGAGCTGAAGTACAGACAGCAACAGGGCAATTACGTCGGACAGACGGCATGTCGACAATTTTAGTTTTTCGAGGCCATGAGACTTGAAGATTAGTCCGAAACTCAGGTCGACATTTTTTCCGCTTAACTAACTTACCCTTACTTTGTAATAAGACCATATTATGTGTAGGTGAGGAGAAAATTAAGAAAAATCTGTGAACCACTTTTGTGTGAATGGTGTGCGGTGAATTAAGACAAATATAAATCTACAAGAAATGTACAAAGAACCAATAATAGTTGACATACACGTAGTGCTTTTGAGGGGGCTGCGACATGTAGGAAGTATGGATGGGTAACGGGCGGTAAATAAGTATTTTACTAGCAAAACAGGAGAAAAGTGGAGAGTCGGAAACCTCGGATGATGTGGAGGAGAATTTAGGAGACATGGAAGTGAAAAGATGGAGAAGATTTGCCTCTGGTAGGAGTGATTGGAGACATATCTTAAAGAAAACCAAAATCCAGCACCTAGTGATGAAGCGCCAGTGGAATTATTATACATTTAAAATATTTGATTTTTCGTTTTTATTTTCCATCACAATACAACAATACTCGTCATTGTAAGAGAATGAAAATATACTACTCTTTTCTGAACAATTTGTAGAACAAGACTCTGATATTGGAAGAAATTTGATAAGTAGGATAGATCTTGTATCGAAACATAAAATCGAAACTTTTATCAGACTTTTGAGTTCATAAAGTAAAATGTAGTTACCTTTTGTATGAGTTCTGCTCACAGTCCAGTTATTGTTTCTTAATAGTTTTTTTTTTCTTTTTGGTGACGATTGTTTCGCCTATTTCATTCAGGTATTATCACCGATTTGTTTTTCTCTTTTGCATTTGTATAAATGCGTGTCAAATTTTAAATGAGAACATTACACAACACATAAACACATATTATAACACATAAAACAAAACACTTAGGACACATTGCACTGTTTACTTCTTTAAAATAATTTATGTATCTCACACACGTGTTCACTCGTTCATTATCTGGCCAACACTATCGTTGGTAAAAATCAGTTCCATAATGCCTGAATGAAATCGGCGAAACGATCATCACCACACAAAAAAATAAAACTATTAAGAAACAAGAACTAGAATGTAAGCAGAACTCATAGAAAAGGACCTACATTTATAATACCCAGTCCATAAGGCAAAAACAAATCATTAGTATTCATAAAGATATATGCAAATATCTATCCAAATTTTAACAAATTGCTCATTTTGCATATAGTAACAGATAGCTGAACTTTTATTTTTGTGCAATCCATAAAACGACTATTGCATTGTTTTCCTCACTACTCACAAAAACTTCTTAAAAACGTATACACTATTCATTTCTCATCGTTTGGTAAATTAAGTTGTATTCGTCATACAGAAAACTATAATATATGATTTCGCACTGCAATTTGATTTGCGTGATAAAGTTATAGTGGGGGACGACATAATATTTGAAACTTTAAATTTAGCCTAGCGCCAACATTTTAATTTCTTCGTCAAATAAACATAGATATTAATCAGAATAACTTCTAGTTCTATTTGATACTTAATATTCCATACATAATAATTTCAAAAAAAGTTTTCAACTCGATAGTGTTCGCCCTTTAATTACTTACCTCAAGGTTATTTTTGTTTCCTATATGTGGGACAATGCAAAGTTTATCGTGTTATCTTGCGTCTTACAGAGAGACAGATGGACAGATACACGCCTGAAATTATAACGGTCCTTGATTTTACTTATGGACCCTAAAAATGTGTCATATTTTGTGTATACAATAAATCGCATTCAAATACACACTTTGATCATGTTTCTGAGATAAATCAGATAATTATTGTTAACGCAAAACACTATTTTTTAAGGAAGTAAATTAATTAATTTTAACTATAAAATAGAATGACCTATAAATTTTATAATTAGATATCGGATAACATAAAGTAAAACCTTCTCTTCCTTGCAAGGTTATCTATACAGAGCTGGGAACAATGACGTCAGAACAAAATATAACTTCCTGCCGTGAGAATAACTTACTTGGAAACACAGCATTCCGTATAATCAAGCACGAAGCTACTGACATTGAAATAAGGTTGGGGGGGGGGGGCTTCAAAACAGTCCGTTATATTTTTAATTATACTGCAGCACCCATTATAGGTTATTTTTAGCATGCGGCATATTGCTGTCCTGAGATGTAACAATACTCAAATATTCGTCATGCAACTAATTCGTTAACATGAAAAGAAGGTGATTTATTTTCGTTTATATTTTTTGAAGGAGGGGGGTCTCTATGACGAAACACTTGTATTTTATACAACTTCGTGTTTTAAAAATTGCAAGGACCTGTAAATTTGATTTTCAATGGTGACAATTTGATTTTCGTAAATAATGGTCGAATTAGCTTGTTTCAAACTATTGAAAAATATAGTTAAATTTAAAAAATGGCTACCAATTTCTATACTTAAAAAACAGTTTTTGAATAATGATTTTTACATGATTATTGTATAAAATATTCAATAATTGCTAATTTAGTGGAGCTTCCAAATCCCCATCCAATGATGCTTACACGTGTTTTCTACAATAAAAATAAACTTATTACTAAAAACAATAGATTATTAAAACATTATCTGTAATTTAGAAGAAAAAAAAATCAACAATAAAAGCTTTAATAATCATAATTCTAGTCTATTTTAAGCCTAATTTAGTACATCAACTAGGTTTTATTTCTTCTTCTTCTTTTTTGGCAAAAAATCATCCCAGTCATTCTTCGTTTTAACAAAAAAGACATGAAATTATCCCTATACCGTAGCAAAATTCTTCTTCTTTTCACTATTTTTTATTTTTATTCAAATGGTTTAATCGGACATTTGCCATCATTTGTGTATATGGAAACTAATACACGACGTTTCGAGAGTATAAATCAACTCCCGTTATCAAGTGGAAACTAGAACATAAAAGAGAAAAAACAACAACAATATAGTCTAGCAGCCTAGGACCATATAATATAAGAGATAATTCAAGTCTAAAACTAGACCTGAGCGGTCATAATTTTTTTCTGTTTCTCTGTTATGTTTTAATTTCACACTTGATAACGACAGTTGATTTATAATCTCGAAACGACGTGTATTAGTTTCCATATACACAAATGATGGTAAACGTCCTATTAAACCATAATAATATGAATAATCTCCATCAATATCAAATAACTTCGAAACCAGAATTCTAAATTTATTTACAAATTGACAAGATAAGGTACTGTATAAGAAAAGTGACTTCCGGCCCTCGAATACTCTACTATCAGGTCGGAAGAGAAAAAGGGTGCTCAAGTGAGAACTGATAAGAAAGATGAAAGTGAGGGTTTTATTCCAAGACTAGATGAAGAAAGATGTATATCTAGCTAGGTACTTTGGGATTGTCCCACTCGTAGATTATTCCAAAGTTTTGGGAA
Source organism: Aphrophora alni (assembly GCA_963513935.1). Lineage (NCBI taxonomy): Eukaryota > Metazoa > Arthropoda > Insecta > Hemiptera > Aphrophoridae > Aphrophora > Aphrophora alni. Next base: position 60,712,209 of record OY740775.1, on the reverse strand, counting down.
AGATTATACCAAAGATTGAAGAAACAAAATATTAAACTGAAAAAGGAATAAGAATGTCTTTAACCTACATATCATAAATTCTTCTGATCGCCTCCTACACGAACTGACCTCGAAATAATTTTTTTTTTTGCAGATGGATGAATTCATTTTGTACGTAGTTTAAACCTTTCCGAAGGTTAAATAAATGTTTAAATTCGTTAATCAAACAATCGTTTCATGCCAAACATATTAAATAGTTCAGTAATTTGCACAATATCCTACCGGACATTATCTGATGCCCCTCCCAGGAAGTTAAGTCGAGCGATTATATAACTGTGAACTCTGCAGCCCAACTTCCATGCTGCGATGCGCTCAATTTAATATACTTTGAATGTCCAGACCCCGGGATCTTTGATAGAATCTGTAGCCTACCTGATGTAATGACTACGTAACAATTGAGCATACCTCACCGAATTCCATTGTTGTGGTTTTCAACTTTTAAATAACAGGAAATGAAATTAATTATCTACCAGCAGTCGATTTTCGGATCACTGTTTTATACAGAAACCAATTGTAGCTTACCTTCAAGTTTATATAGGTACCTATGTAACACTATTACGGGCAATTTGTATTTGTAAATTTTATCTTCAAAACTAATTGCAGGATTTTGTTAAAACGGAATGAATTTACCGTTTTAAGGTTCGATAATGTGTTTTAGCCTTGTTTTAATTTTCAATTTATTTAAGCAGTTATTTAGCCACATCAAACCGTTAGAAAACAGTCTTTTAAGTGCCTATAAGTCGATATTCTGTTCTGGTCCTTCTTTCACAGTATGTACTTTCTATTTACAATAAAACATAAATAATGAAAGTGTCAAGCGTACGCTAAAACTACACAAACTAAAACTATGAGTTCGTAGGCATATAGTGACAGTTGAATTTATAAAGCCCTGTTAAGCGGCAACATAATAATTTCTTCCTCAGGCTCAAATAAACACACGATATTTCTTCCTCGTACAAATTGATAATCAGAATAACTTCTAGATTTATTTGATACCCCGCAAATAACATTTTCAAATTAAAAAATTTTTAAACTCGTTAGTTTTTATACTCAATGTCATTTTTTTGTTACCGTTATATTTTTTCTATATGTGGGATAATACAAAGAATATAAATATAAACTATGTAACATAGGATTTATCTATGTCTGTGTCTGTGTCTGTGTCTCACAGTCTTGTCTGTGTAGACTGGTTGCGATTTAGTGACAAAGTCGCGCGTGAAATTGTAAGATGAAATCAATGAAAATGCATCCATCTTTTAATGGGTTAGGTTAGGTGCGTTACATCTCTCAAAAACTGCTTTTAAAACTTATGTCCTGAGTATTTCTCATTGTGTGGTTAAAATAAGTTAAATTAGTCATACAAACATTATAATTATGATTTCGTACTGCAATTTAATTTCAAATCCAAATATTATTGTTGATCACGCCGTTTCAAGTTAGAAGGGGGGGGGTGTTGATATCTGGCACTTTAAATTTGGCATAGCGCCAACATATTAATTTATTCGTCAAATAAACATACATATTGGAAATCAGCATACTTATAGTTTTATTTGATACCCCACAGATAATATTTCCCCAAAACATTTCAAATCAATTGTTTTTGCCCTTTAACTACCTCAAAGTAATTTTTTTACCTCTATATTTTTCCTATATGTGGAACAATACAAATAGTATAAATCCAAAATTTGAAACAAATAAAATTAAAAACTCATTGTGTTTGTATCCAAGTCACCTTTTTTATATAACGAAAGAACAATAATGTCCGTCTATGTGACTTTTTTAATAATAAAGTAGTTACTTACTTTATAATCATATGACGCGTTTCGGAACTCGTTCCATCTTCAGAATATCGCTCTACTGAGGTCGTTAAAACATTAAAATAAATTATTACACAACATATCGCAACACATATACACATACACGCGCACATTAACACAGACAATATCAACGCGTGTGCACACCATCGAATACGTTTAATATACTGATCCCTAACCTGCAGGTTATGAAAATAAAGTATATTATTGGATAATCTATAGTTAAATCACGAGATATGAAAATACAAAAAAGGAAGGTTATGAAATGACATTTAGGGTTGGGTTGGGGAACTGTTCCCTCTAGAGAAAACAGCGTATTTTTCCTGGCACGTGATTTGATGAGAAAATATTGATGGATTTTGATGAATAAAAAAAAGCCATCTTGTAAATGAAAGGAAGTCTAAATGTATCAAAATATCAAACTTACAGATCAGAAGTTCATCATGGGACTTAGTAGTTGGAGAAATGAGATTTGAAGTTTTATTTTAGACATCTGGAGTCAATATCCTATAATTATAATGTCATACGTGGAGGAATAAAAGAAAGAATACAGCAGGAAATCGTGAATATTATGTAAATTAGCTGTTGTTTAAGAATTAACGTATTACAAGAATACAAAACACTGGTGCTACTTGTTGACACCTTTGGTTCAGAGACTTGGACGCTGGAAGTAAAGATGAAAAACACCTCGAGTATTTGAGCGATGTATTGTAAGAAAGATTTATAGACCTGTAAAAGAATATGATTGGACAGTGGGATATAATGCAGAGCTGGATGGCTTAATTGATGAAAGGATATGACGGTGTCACTTCGCTCGGGCCCGGAAGTTGAGATGGTGCGTTTTGAATTATTTCAGAGAACAGTTAACCGGAACTTGGTCTGCGCTATGTTAATCAGACCACGCTAGTAGTGGAGACCAGAGCCTCACTCAGTCAGTAGCGGTGTGTTAATGCCTGTCTCGAAATATTTTTGGTTACAATACTGTATTCTAAATTAAACCATGGCTGTTTAATTTACTTGAAGGGGGTTTTACCGGGAGCTCAATTCTCCAATTCGGACGACTTAAATTATTTATTGATAACTAGACTTGTTGAGAATGGCTAATAGCTATCTTCAGCCCTTGAATGAATTTGTGCTAGTGTTGTATGATTGAATAAGTAGTAATTAGTTTTATTTTATTTTTTGAATAATAGATTAGTTTCTTCAAAGCTGGGTAACCTATGGTGCGTGGACAGACCTGGGATAAAGGATTTAGACGTCAAAATGGGCGTGAGCAATATTCAGTATCGCTTCTTAAATTGTATACCCTAGGCTAGGTTCAATTGTGACCACGTTGCTGGCGAGACTTCAACCTTTGGCTCGCAAATGGGTACCAGGCGTCGCAGTTCTATTTGTGAAGGTTTAGAGAATAAATTGGTCTATACGTGTAGAAAGAATGGCAGATGCCCAGAAAAAATAGTGAGAGGACTTCGCCTTACAAGAAAATAGGGCAGACCAAGACTTACTTCACGCCTTGGGGGCTATGGGAATGAAGGTATTGAGGAGACTAAAAAGAGAAGATTGGAGACTGTTATAGAGAAAGCCACGGCTCACTTATTGGATGTAGAGACAATCTTATTTATGTACTATCTTTGTCAATGTTATCAAGATGCTCAATCAAATATGAGATTAATTGCAGCTATAAACCACATCTTCTGGAGCTATCAAACACCAAGATACCAAGAAGTCGATCAGTTGAAGAGAATAATTCAGTCAGTACTAAGCCTTAGCTGACATTCTGCAGAAACAAATTTCACTTTTGCTTATGAGATATACCCTTCAGATAGAGAGCCATTATTAATTAAGACATAATTGAAAGCCATAACAATTGTTTTAACGTTATCTTTACGACCGTTTATAATACCTATTACAATAATAATGATAGTTAAATGGTAATTATCTCCAACCAAATAACAGATCTGTATTATAATATAATTGCGATTGTATTATGATAATAAATTACTGTTTTATTGATGTAAATAGTCTATTATGTGTTTAATATTAGACCTGGTTTTGATTATAGTCCTCTACGCTTTTGCCAATAATCATTTATCTACTACGGAATATATTATGATTTTACAAGATTTCGATATTTCTGAAGTTTCTCGACTTTTTGATCCCCTAGAAAAGTTTATAATATTTTAAAAATTATTTTTCTGTCATAAATCTATGCCAATTTTATCTCAGATTTCGAATGTTTCTATTCACACAAAACTTTGAAGTATGATACGAGGTGAGTATCCCTGGAATTATTAGATTTTTGATCAAATTGCTTACGGGTTTTCGGTGAAGTTATGGGTAGAGGTAAAAATTATTGTCTTAAAAACAGGATATCTTAAAAACGGTTGATCTGAAGAACTAAAATTATTGCCGTATATTAGAGAATAATTATAATTTGCTTTTAAAAGGTAGCCTATGGAAAAACAAAAACAAAATTTATTTGGCGATTATTTTAAAGCAATTTTTTGTAGATCAAAAATTCAATTTTTAAATTGTTGGTTGTAGTATGAGCTTTAAATGGTATACAAATTCTAGAAATAAAAAAATCAATGTTTCTATTTTTTGCTAAACTTTTTTGGAGATTTTATTTATTTCTAAAATAGTTTAAGGACTCGAGTTCAATAAAAACCAACTTGTACTGTTCAGGGCTTTCAAGAATTTAGTCCTCGATCGAATCATTTTTTCCTTTTGTAGAATAAACGGCAAAATTTCAGCCTTATATAAAGTAGAAGAATTTGTATCTCCAATTTTAATTCAGTTTTTGTTAAACGGAAGCCGTAATGGTCTTATTTATAAACTGGTTAGGCTTCAATTAGTTTTTGTTTATTACAAGTTTTTTCTCGGTGTATTAGTTTTGCCTCTTCCCAATTAAAGTTGTGATTTTCTGACCAATTGCTCAGGCCTAGTTTTAAGATTGAGTTCTTTTCTTAGATTATAGGTTTAGTTTTAGTTTCGTATATTGCCATAGACTACTAGGCTATCTTGGTGTTTTTCTCTTTTATGTTCTAGTTTTACAATTGATAACGAGAGTTGATTTATACTCTCGAAACGTCGTGTATTTTTCATATACGCAAATGATAGCAAATGTCCGATTAAACCACATTTTCATTCCATCATTATCAAATAACTTGAAAACCAGTAGTCTACAAATTTTAGTTACAGACTTTCTTCTATGGATATAACGTATTGAAAAAGAATGGCCCTATTCCCAGATTTTTCCCAAGTTAAGAACGGTTTCCAGTATATAACTCCGCTAGTAAGAAGTATCGTTAAACTGCAGTCATTTTGAATTCGTCTACCATTTTCTAATAATATTTTTCCAGTAATCAAATAAAGGTTATGCAAAATTTGAGTACAATTCGAATAAACTTTTGGCTAAAATCTTTATTTAATGGCTTAAATTATTTTCTAAAACTGCTCATTCCGGGCACTAAATTGATCGTATTTTGTAAACTAATTTTAATTCTGAAATTTCCAGTCAACTAGTCAGTTGACTGTAAGGAAAGGACTCACTCTTAACACTAAAAAGACAGAACTGTCTCAGACTTTTTGTAGTTTACTCCCTTATCTCCCCCACCGCCATTGTTCTAACTTCCTCTCTTATATTAAGATATTTTTGATTTTTTTATCTCTTTTACACTTTCTTTTGTGATGTCAACTTAAAAATTTTTATAAACTGAAGTAAAGATAAACTCTTAGAAAAGAAAATACTCGACAAGCTGACATTATAGGAAACGTTCCTTTACAGTCTGCTTGTTTGTCATATTTGTCTGCTACCTTTGCGTTAATATATTAAAACTGTTGCCTAAAATCTAATACTGTTAAACAAGCAACTCTTATATTTTATCTTGAAAACGGTTAGAAGGATTTATTCAAATGAGATAATTCCGTTAACTTACAACCTAAATTCAAAATAAATATATCACTTTGTTTTTTGTATTAAAAAATAATAAATTATTAGTTAACTTGACCATTTCAAACTGACGGCATTTTGAAATGATTTTTTTACAAAATTAGAATGTTTTGTAGACATGTTTAAAAAATAATATCCAAGCATGTATGCTAAAATTTGGTCTTGAAATCTAAATATTTTTCATAAATAGTTGTGAAAAAAAGGATTAAAAGACGAAGAACGAAATATTTTTGGGTAAAATATTTATTAAGATTACCTAAATCGATAAAACATATATAGATTGCTATTTAAACAAATTTTCCATCCGGCATTTGGAAATCAAAACTAATTTCTTCTGTAAATTTGTTAACATCATTTTAATTTCTAAAAAATAAATAAACATTCCCCATTTTGTACTTTTAACCGTAATACTTTGTTTCTTTCTTTTGCACTTCCTCAGTCTTTATTGCCTCAGAAAAAAGGAAGAAAAGAACATAAAATAAAGTCCCCCTAGCCATCGCATACTCTAAATATGTCAGCGTCGAAATACAACAAGAGTTGGTCAAAAGACACTGTTAGCAATGATGAAAAATAGGGATCTAATCTAAGACTACATATTATAAGAAGGTGTAAAGCCTTCAGGATTCTCTTACCTGTACTCACTATAAAAATTTCTATGCTAATTAATCATTAATAATAATTAAATTATTCTTTGTTTACAGTAATAACACACCTAATCTCCATATCAATTTCAGAAGTAATAAATCATTCTATCGAAATATTTACTTCTCATTGTACTAGAAAGAAAGGTTTCGGCTTTCATTATGTCATCAGTAGATAAAACATGTTTATGCTAACGACAATAGAGACCTTAAGTTAATATAATAATAATGAAAACATTTCAAAATGAAAGGTTTAAAATCTTTATCACCATCGACAATAGCCTCATCAATATGTGATTAGAAGTCTATTATGCAGGTGGCAGGTCTGACGTTACATAAACGATTCGATCTATCGAACCAGTTGAGTAAATAATCCATTTTTAAATGAAGGTCGAGTCATTGTATCTGTTAATTTTGAATGGCTGTGAATTCAGGTAATCTTGAATGCGTGTTTTATGAAAGAAAAACTAATTTCTGAAAAAGGTTGCGTTAATTTGATTTTGAATGTCGAAATGGTGGAAGAGGTTGTATGAAATGAATTGTTTTGGAAAAATTTTTTAATCAAAATCCCGGCTGTAAATTTTTGTTTTTACTTTCTCACGTATACACAGGTTGTTTTGGAACTTTTTTCGGATATTTTAGATGATTGTTCCTGGGATTGAAGTATCCGATAAGAGTTTCGTAACATCCTACGATGGGTCAATAATCGGTGTTGAGTTTTTTACGAAAATACCACTTGCGTACAGAAAAGTTGTTTTCGAAATGTCGTGTGTCAGTTTTCTACAGTTTTTCGATAACGTTAAAAAATTTACTACGACAAAAAAACACAATATTAAATTTTCTAAATTTCAGCTTTAACGTTATTGAACAAATTTTGCTAGAATGTAGCCTCTTAGATATACGTTTCTATTTCCACAATATAACTTGCGACTTGGAATTTTTGTAAGATTCCATTAAATTAGATTCATAAGATTTTAGTTTTATCTGAGAAAGTTAGTGCAATGCTTTTGCACAATTTATTTTAGTCTCTTACTCGTCACCATTCAATATCGTCATTCATCTTTAATCTGTCATTAGTCAGTCGTCATCTGTCGCTTCCAACCTTCTCAGAATGTCTTCTCTCTCTCACACACATCACCAGCATATTATGACAACATTTACAATCACCAGTCACCAGTCGTTTTTTATCTGTCACCAGTCATAAGGTTTCCTCCACCAAGGTTGTATTTGGAAACCTCGTCAATGAGGATTATGAAAATTGGTCGCTTTTGCCTTGGAGCAAATTCATAGAGATCAGTAAAAATTGCATTGCAAAACCAAACACACTGCTCAAGTGAGTACTTAAATAATTTTTAGGTTAGTTTTGACTGATTAATTGGTGACGTCACGTTAGCTTCTAAAAATAAGATCAACGATATTATTAATAGGGTACATATAACATCAGCTTATAGTAGTATTGATAATAGGGTTTTTTCATTAAATTTTTAATTGACATTATTAGCAGTATAATAAAGATTGGTGATTGTAAATGTTATAACTAAAAAAATAAAAATTATGTTAAAAGTGTATTATATACGGACCCCCATTTTTGTACATCAATCAGTTACTAATTAAAATTTTAGTAACGGCAATTTTAGTACCTATATAACCTAACCTAACCTCGGCGTAATTCTTGCTACCACAAATCTGATCTACATTTTGTTTACCTAAAACTGGAATAAGTTAGGTTAGGGCAGGTAACAACACAAAATGCTATTAAATACAAACAATGACTCTAGTAAGAGTGTTGCAGTAGTACTGATTTCATAGTGGCGCAGTCTAGACCGGATGAATGGCCGAACTTGAAAGGATTACAGTGTGGTGAACGAAAGTAGCAGTTATGTTATTTTTGTTTGTTATGACAGTACACAGATAACAAAACTTAATATTTTTTGCAAAAGTATGTTTCTATTTTTGAACTTACCAAAAATATGAGTAAGTGTCGCACATAATTACTAAATAAGTTTGGTTTTCAAAATTTTTTTGAAAAGTAACCTATATTGAAATGATAATATTCATTGCACGCAATTACCAATATTTAACATTACTCTTAATAATTACAAGTTTTTGATATTTTTGTCTCACTGCACTTTTCAATATTTTCAAAATAATCATAAAATAATTTATTGACTGCCTAACATGATTGTTATTCATCTTAAATTAGATATAGGTCTAACCTAAAAATTTATTAAAATTCCTCAGATTTACGTTAAGCTCTCATTCTCAAGTCGAAGAATTCGTCCTTATTTTTAAAGTTTGCATGATAGAGCTGGGTGAGATCCTTGATGTTACGTAAAGGACAGAAAACAATAATTATTAAAATAGTAAAGAAAGATATTTAAATCTAATCAAAAATGTTAGTAGACATACCAGGGATTTGGCCCTAACATGGGCTCTTATGGAGTTATTCTCGACCAATCAGAATCGTCCATTTGGTCACGTGACCTCTTCTTGTCCAATCAGAATGCTCCATTTATAACTTCATATAGGTAAGAAAGGGGGGTCGCGTCGCTTTCGACTACCTCGTTTCGACTACCATTCCAAGGTCACAGGAAGGTGTGTTTGACAGACAGGTTCTGACTGGTCTATGTCAGCCGGATTGCACAATAGTGCGTAACACGGAGGTTCCTCGGGCCGACCCAACGTTTGACTCACTGTCTACCAGGGTGTAGCACATGTGTTTATGTATCGTGTTAAACCTAAAAGATTGTTAACCTAGACTTATTAAAGTTCCTACTTTTGCCTAAACCTATGCTTACCACAGTCCACACGGGTGTTAGTCTTGCCACTATTTAACAACCGAAATTACCAACCGAAATATACTTTTACCAACCGATTTACCAACCAAAATATACTTTTACCAACCAAAACCAACCGATTTACCAACCAAAATATACTTTTACCAACCGATTTACCAACCAAAATATACTTTTAGCAACCGATTTACCAACCGAAATATACTTTTAGCAACCGATTTACCAACCGAAATATACTTTTTTGCAACCAATTTACCAACCAAATCTTGGTAATTTTATCTACGGGTTGGTAAATCGGTTCCTAACAAACGTTACTACGTTATATATTTAAAAAGGAAAAAAAAAGGGTGGGGTCGTGTCGTTTTCGGCTACAATTCCAAGGTCACATCAAATATCTTCATCTCTACTAAAAAGAGTTTTGGTGGAATGGAGGTAACAAATTACAAAGAATATTATTTTAAAACATTTATTTATTTATTTTTAATTACAAGCACAGAAAACAACTCTTTCTTTGTTCTTATTTGCAGTGGTTTTTATCTTGTCCAATTTAACGTTAAATTTATAGTTTAAATCTACATTTAGCACTTTTATCTCTCTTTCTAACCAATAATTCGAAACATACAATTCATCTAGATTTTGGAACTGCAAAATATAACGGATCTTATGTCTGTAATCAATTTGTTTGATTCCACACACTACTAATTCTGTCCCTTCTTCTAGCTCTTCCAGCCGACGACACTTTCTTGGAATAACTTTGCCTTTTATTTCTTGCATGCCAAGGGTGGATACTTGCTCCACTTCGTCCTGGTTGTAGGGGAAATCTTCTGGTTTTTTCCAAGCATCTGTTAGTGGTTTAAGATGCTCTATCTTCGGAAAAGAATGATTATTAAAAGTGGTAAGTCCATTCGTCGTAAATGTAAAAATTGTTTCTTCTGTCGCTAAATGCACAATGTCCAGGTCGTTGTTGGAGGTTAAAACAAACCCCTCTTTTGTTAAATTTTGTTTGTCGTTGTAGACATCCATTAGCCACGATTTGTACTTTCCTTTAAAGAAGTAAACACTTTTATTCCCATCTCTTTCTGCAAGTACTCCAACAAAGGCATATTTCGCTTTAGTGTTAACGGTAAATGCGGAAACCCGGTAGTCTGCATGTATATCTAAATTCTTCCAAGTCTTGTTAAAATATGAGCCCATCCGCTCTCTTGTCTCTCTAATAATTTTCTCTTTCTCCTGCATTTCTTTGTATTCCTCTTTTAAGGAAGCAGCATGTTCCATGTATTCCAATTTTCTCCGTTTTAAGTCAATTTCTTCCAGTTCCAGTTTTCGTTTCTTCGCAGACAGTAGGTAAACGGTGGAGAATGGTTCTGTTTCCTTTATATTGTAGGGTTGTAGCCTGTTTGTAATATTCGTTCTCTTCTTTAAAATCTGTGGAATAATATTACTCGTTGGAACCATCCCACAGTTCTCGAGGCTTACATCTTTACAAATCGCCGAGAAAGCAGTACTAGATTTCGAGAAGAATGTCTCGCCACTCTTAATGTAGCACTTTTGCACCACACTAACATGCTCTCTATTAGCGACATCTTCCACTATCTCCAAGTAATTTACAGGCAAATAGTTAAAACTATATGCAGAGAGTACGTAATTAATTATTTTTTTCCTCTGGTCTTGGTCGCTTGGTAAAGTAAGTTGCACCCCGGTTAACTTCCTCGTGTTACTGTTTCCTCAGTAGGCATATTGTAATAGATTATTGTACACTACACAGCAACTGTTCTGGAGACTGTCAGCTAATGTCGTCCACATTTTAGGGATGGCAACAGAGTAAAACGGGGCTTCCTGGAAATAAATTTTGCTGTCTTCCAGGAGCGTTACACAGCTGTCCAGAGGATGGTCACCGCTACCGTTGTAGATCGTAGCCTCCAATCTTGTAATGCCATGCTCCTTACCCAGTGGGGACAGAAACGTCTGTCTTAATCTGGAGTCTGGACAGTTGACAAAATTCACAATGTGGTTACCAATTTGTTTGTTAACGCCAGGACTCGTAATCTGGCACACAAACTTGTTGTAGATTTTTACTCTTGCACCAGTAGGAGTAATCCAGGTTAGGCAATCTATCCCAACAGACTTGTCGTTGTTAACAATTGTATTGTAGTTTTCTTTGTACTGGTCGCCTTGGTAACGAAAGTCATGGTCCTGTACTAAATGCTCACACATCTCTCGCTTGTTAAAGACCCCCACAAAATCTTGTGTAATGTCCAAATCCATAAGGTAGAAGTCGTGGGCTTGCAGCTCCAATAGTATTTCGGGCATTTTTTCCTGTAGAGTAACCAACTCAACATCCGCTAACTCTACCTTGTAGGGGATTGCAATGGGATTTTTAAATTTCTTTGCAATGGCTTGCATACCATCTGCTCCAATAATATTGCATACGCGTTTCGCCATAGGTCTCTTTCCATTCAAAGGGAATGGTAATTTTACTTTTACGCCATGTCTTGCGGAAACAAAATCCGTAAATTTCCCACGAAGATAACTGTTAAATGCTCCACAGATATTCTTCTTTACGAGGCTCTTCCCTTGTTCGCAATCCGAACTGTCGGTTATTTTAACAAGCATTATGTTGTCGCAGAATGGTTTTGTAAGCGGAGTTAGTGGTTTTATATTAACTCCAGACAGCAACTCTTCTCCTTGCGAATAATTAATATTTCCAATATCTGTTACCAGGTTGTTGTTGTGCAGATTTTCTTCCAGAAGCCATAGTCCAAATCGTTCGTTGGTTGGTTTAATCCTACTACCCAAGAGCTCGGAGACCTTATACATCTTGGAAGGGGCCACGTTCACTATTCAAGCTACTAACGTAAACTGAGCTATCTCCATCTAATCTCCTTTCTTAAACAGTTAATCGCGAGTAGTACGCATGCGCAGTAACATTGTTACGCACTGTTGTGCAATCCGGCTGACATAGACAAGTCAGAACCTGTCTGTCTAATCTAAACACACCTTCCTGTGACCTTGGAATGGTAGCCGAAACGAGGTTGACCACGTGACCTCCCCCACCCCTGGCCCCTCCCCCTTGGCCCCCACCCTCCCCCACCCCCTTGGCCCCTCCCCTTGCCCGCCATTTTCTTCCCCCTACCCTGCCCCTCTTAGGTTAGGATAGGTTATGTTAGGTTAGGTTAGGTTAGGTTAGGGTAGGTTATGTTCGGTTAGGTTAGGTTAGGTTTTTAGGAGAATGGTTGCCACACGCCCGGGAGATGGTAGGGGTGTGGTTAACCTCCACCACACCCCTACCATCTCCCGGGCGTGTGGCAACCATTCTCCTAAAAACCTAACCTAACCTAACCGAACATAACCTACCCTAACCTAACCTAACCTAACCTAACATAACCTATCCTAACCTAAGAGGGGCAGGGTAGGGGGAAGAAAATGGCGGGCAAGGGGAGGGGCCAAGGGGGTGGGGGAGGGTGGGGGCCAAGGGGGAGGGGCCAGGGGTGGGGGAGGTCACGTGGTCAACCTCGTTTCGGCTACCATTCCAAGGTCACAGGAAGGTGTGTTTAGATTAGACAGACAGGTTCTGACTTGTCTATGTCAGCCGGATTGCACAACAGTGCGTAACAATGTTACTGCGCATGCGTACTACTCGCGATTAACTGTTTAAGAAAGGAGATTAGATGGAGATAGCTCAGTTTACGTTAGTAGCTTGAATAGTGAACGTGGCCCCTTCCAAGATGTATAAGGTCTCCGAGCTCTTGGGTAGTAGGATTAAACCAACCAACGAACGATTTGGACTATGGCTTCTGGAAGAAAATCTGCACAACAACAACCTGGTAACAGATATTGGAAATATTAATTATTCGCAAGGAGAAGAGTTGCTGTCTGGAGTTAATATAAAACCACTAACTCCGCTTACAAAACCATTCTGCGACAACATAATGCTTGTTAAAATAACCGACAGTTCGGATTGCGAACAAGGGAAGAGCCTCGTAAAGAAGAATATCTGTGGAGCATTTAACAGTTATCTTCGTGGGAAATTTACGGATTTTGTTTCCGCAAGACATGGCGTAAAAGTAAAATTACCATTCCCTTTGAATGGAAAGAGACCTATGGCGAAACGCGTATGCAATATTATTGGAGCAGATGGTATGCAAGCCATTGCAAAGAAATTTAAAAATCCCATTGCAATCCCCTACAAGGTAGAGTTAGCGGATGTTGAGTTGGTTACTCTACAGGAAAAAATGCCCGAAATACTATTGGAGCTGCAAGCCCACGACTTCTACCTTATGGATTTGGACATTACACAAGATTTTGTGGGGGTCTTTAACAAGCGAGAGATGTGTGAGCATTTAGTACAGGACCATGACTTTCGTTACCAAGGCGACCAGTACAAAGAAAACTACAATACAATTGTTAACAACGACAAGTCTGTTGGGATAGATTGCCTAACCTGGATTACTCCTACTGGTGCAAGAGTAAAAATCTACAACAAGTTTGTGTGCCAGATTACGAGTCCTGGCGTTAACAAACAAATTGGTAACCACATTGTGAATTTTGTCAACTGTCCAGACTCCAGATTAAGACAGACGTTTCTGTCCCCACTGGGTAAGGAGCATGGCATTACAAGATTGGAGGCTACGATCTACAACGGTAGCGGTGACCATCCTCTGGACAGCTGTGTAACGCTCCTGGAAGACAGCAAAATTTATTTCCAGGAAGCCCCGTTTTACTCTGTTGCCATCCCTAAAATGTGGACGACATTAGCTGACAGTCTCCAGAACAGTTGCTGTGTAGTGTACAATAATCTATTACAATATGCCTACTGGGGAAACAGTAACACGAGGAAGTTAACCGGGGTGCAACTTACTTTACCAAGCGACCAAGACCAGAGGAAAAAAATAATTAATTACGTACTCTCTGCATATAGTTTTAACTATTTGCCTGTAAATTACTTGGAGATAGTGGAAGATGTCGCTAATAGAGAGCATGTTAGTGTGGTGCAAAAGTGCTACATTAAGAGTGGCGAGACATTCTTCTCGAAATCTAGTACTGCTTTCTCGGCGATTTGTAAAGATGTAAGCCTCGAGAACTGTGGGATGGTTCCAACGAGTAATATTATTCCACAGATTTTAAAGAAGAGAACGAATATTACAAACAGGCTACAACCCTACAATATAAAGGAAACAGAACCATTCTCCACCGTTTACCTACTGTCTGCGAAGAAACGAAAACTGGAACTGGAAGAAATTGACTTAAAACGGAGAAAATTGGAATACATGGAACATGCTGCTTCCTTAAAAGAGGAATACAAAGAAATGCAGGAGAAAGAGAAAATTATTAGAGAGACAAGAGAGCGGATGGGCTCATATTTTAACAAGACTTGGAAGAATTTAGATATACATGCAGACTACCGGGTTTCCGCATTTACCGTTAACACTAAAGCGAAATATGCCTTTGTTGGAATACTTGCAGAAAGAGATGGGAATAAAAGTGTTTACTTCTTTAAAGGAAAGTACAAATCGTGGCTAATGGATGTCTACAACGACAAACAAAATTTAACAAAAGAGGGGTTTGTTTTAACCTCCAACAACGACCTGGACATTGTGCATTTAGCGACAGAAGAAACAATTTTTACATTTACGACGAATGGACTTACCACTTTTAATAATCATTCTTTTCCGAAGATAGAGCATCTTAAGCCACTAACAGTTGCTTGGAAAAAACCAGAAGATTTCCCCTACAACCAGGACGAAGTGGAGCAAGTATCCACCCTTGGCATGCAAGAAATAAAAGGCAAAGTTATTCCAAGAAAGTGTCGTCGGCTGGAAGAGCTAGAAGAAGGGACAGAATTAGTAGTGTGTGGAATCAAACAAATTGATTACAGACATAAGATCCGTTATATTTTGCAGTTCCAAAATCTAGATGAATTGTATGTTTCGAATTATTGGTTAGAAAGAGAGATAAAAGTGCTAAATGTAGATTTAAACTATAAATTTAACGTTAAATTGGACAAGATAAAAACCACTGCAAATAAGAACAAAGAAAGAGTTGTTTTCTGTGCTTGTAATTAAAAATAAATAAATAAATGTTTTAAAATAATATTCTTTGTAATTTGTTACCTCCATTCCACCAAAACTCTTTTTAGTAGAGATGAAGATATTTGATGTGACCTTGGAATTGTAGCCGAAAACGACACGACCCCACCCTTTTTTTTCCTTTTTAAATATATAACGTAGTAACGTTTGTTAGGAACCGATTTACCAACCCGTAGATAAAATTACCAAGATTTGGTTGGTAAATTGGTTGCAAAAAAGTATATTTCGGTTGGTAAATCGGTTGCTAAAAGTATATTTCGGTTGGTAAATCGGTTGCTAAAAGTATATTTTGGTTGGTAAATCGGTTGGTAAAAGTATATTTTGGTTGGTAAATCGGTTGGTTTTGGTTGGTAAAAGTATATTTTGGTTGGTAAATCGGTTGGTAAAAGTATATTTCGGTTGGTAATTTCGGTTGTTAAATAGTGGCAAGACTAACACCCGTGTGGACTGTGGTAAGCATAGGTTTAGGCAAAAGTAGGAACTTTAATAAGTCTAGGTTAACAATCTTTTAGGTTTAACACGATACATAAACACATGTGCTACACCCTGGTAGACAGTGAGTCAAACGTTGGGTCGGCCCGAGGAACCTCCGTGTTACGCACTATTGTGCAATCCGGCTGACATAGACCAGTCAGAACCTGTCTGTCAAACACACCTTCCTGTGACCTTGGAATGGTAGTCGAAACGAGGTAGTCGAAAGCGACGCGACCCCCCTTTCTTACCTATATGAAATAAAGAGTATGATTTTAAGATTTTTAGTACCAATGTTAGAACATAATAAAAATTGTAAATCTGCAATACGTGGTGCTAAAAGTTATTACGATTTATTTCTAGCCTAATTTGAGTTGTGTGTGTGTTTCTCAGGTCCCTGGCGAGGAGTTAATTCTCTCGTAAACCTGTGTGACATAGGTGTGTATGTGTGTGTTTCTCAGGTCCCTGGCGAGGAGTTAATTCTCTCGTAAACTTGTGTGTGTGTGTGTGTGTGTTTCTCAGGTCCCTGGCGAAGAGTTAATTCTCTCGTAAACCTGTGTGGTTTGAAGTAAATTCGTAAAAAAAAAAATTCAAAAAAATTTGGAGGCCACAATTTTGTAATGGAGTGGTGGTCACAGGAAATAGCGATGGATTTGGGGCTATTTCCACAAGGGGTAAAGCCTTCTGCTTGCCCCGGCTTGTAATGTGGGCACGGGTTACGGCTTCACCGTACCATGTGACGGTTCCAACCCCGTAAAACACAGAGGACAAGTGGTATCTTTTGTCTTTCTCCTTTCACATTCCAGTATATTGGGATATCTCTTTGCAAATCGTATTTTGTGAAAGTACATGTATGCAGATCGAAATTAAGGATTTGGTGTTTTGTACCAGATCAAGCTGTTATAGAGGGTCTCTCTCTACCTGTTTACATGAGGACTGCAATTCAAGGACATCTTACATCATTCCTGTCAAATTACTAACAATGACTCAGCTATTAATGGGGCATTGATGTGTAGACAGGCGCTTCAAAGCGTCCGAGTGTCAATTGACGGCAAGGCATGTAGAAAGTGCCAGAGATTCAGTGTTGTCACTGTAGATATAGGCACTATAACGTTCGATTGACAGTATTAAATCTGTACAGCTCGTCAGAGTAGGCAACAATAACAACGATGACGACGACAATAATGACGACGATGTTTTTGTCGTGTCGTTAATACACCACAAAAACGCTGACAATGACAACGATGACAAACACAACAAGTTCAAGTGTCTAAATTAGACTGAATTAATAGTCGCCTGGAAAGCCCCTTTTACACTCTTACAGACTGTGATTACACGAAAATATCCGATCATTCACGAACTCTTCCGAAACAGGTCCAGTGTCTCACAGGATTGGATGAGAAGTGGTGGTACAGTTAAAGTTATAAACGGAGCATTCTGATTGGACGAGAAGCGGCGGTGCAGTTGAAGATGGAGCATTCTGATTGGATGAGAAGCGGCGGTGCAGTTGAAGATGGAGCATTCTGATTGGTCGAGAAGCGGCAGTGCAGTTGAAGTTATAAATGGAGCATTCTGATTGGACGAGAAGTGGTCACGTGACCAAATGGACGATTCTGATTGGTCGAGAATAACTCCATAAGAGCCCATGTTGGGGCCAAATCCCTGGTATGTCTACTAATGTTTGATTCAAATCTAACCTAACCTAACAAAACGTAACCTAAACTAAACTACCTCACAAAGTAGATGAGTAGACTCACTTTGCGTTAGTTGCGTATTTACAATTTCTTTTCGAGGAAGGTTTCTAAAAGCGGATATGGATGAGTAAACTCAAACTGTGTTACTGAGGAAAGATTCTGAATACGACCGTAGTCGTGAATAACGAATCTAACCTTAAAACGTTACAATTACGTCAACACAGATTAAAACTTTATCTTGTAGGAAATGTGGGACACGTCAAACCATAGATTGAACTCTGATCCTGTCTCAACTTTCTATCGGTGAAAGCACAACACAATAAAATCCTAAATACAAAACAATCGCATCTTGAAGATAATTGATCATCGCCATTGTGATTTCTCTATTCACATAGTATTCGATTAAAGATTCGTTTTGGTTTGTTCCCACATTGTCGGTGTTGTTTTTCCCGAGTTGTCTAAACGCCATTGTTATTATGAACTCTTGCTGATCGTGTGAAAATATATTAACTAGGTAGTAGTCTAGAATAATTGTATTATCTTTTTACCTTATGTAAACAATTTCCATTCTAAAGAGAGGTCTCAGACCGTAATTATTTTAAAATCCCAGGCTCGATTTAGGTTTTGTCAAGTACTTCCGTAAGGCAAATGTGCGCATGCGTAGTTTTTGTTAGAAAAATCGATTTATGTAGCCATTGACAATGATCACGATATACACTAAAAACATAATTTCAAGTAAACGTTCACACTCCTTCATTGCTTAGTTAATGTACATAGATCTCACAACTGATAATAGATGAAAAAAGCTAAATATTACAATAGAATCACTGCCATTAAAAAAATGTGTGTTAATGTGGTCTACTTAGTACTTTACAATTACTTATGCAAAAAACTTAATCTCAAATCGGAAGTAGCTGTGGTTCTCAGTTCGAACTCAACCTCCTTGGGGCCCAGTATGGAAAATATAATTTAATACTGTAAGAAGACCTCTTGGTGGAAGCGGATTATCAAATTGGCCATTATAATATACGCAACGAACCAATAATAGAGCAATAGTAGGACAAAATTGTCAATTAGAACAGCTCCCTGCATGTGGCTAACCCTCGAGTGAGGCTACCGATATCTTGAAAAGCTTATAAAGTTGCGTATATAAGTGATTTTGTTATATTTGTGTAGTTTTTAATAAGATAAACGATTTTGTTGTAATAAAAATGTTTCGTCTAACTGATACATTAAAATTACGATATATTTATTTTTTAAACATTTTTTACTTTAACAGTAATATTTATTTCCTTTTTAATAATAGCAATAATCCAGTACAAAAAGAAATACCAATTTTTAATTAAAGTTCCTAATTTAAGGGAAAAGATTTACATTACATTTATTTTTGTTAGTCGGAAAAATATTGTTTTTGTTGAGAAATTTCTTATGATATAAGGAAGGAAAACAGCTACGAGTGTAACTTGTTTTTTAAATTGGTCGGACAGGTTTCAGAGCAGTGAAAAATGTGAATTCAATCCTTGTTAATTCATAACCTTTATGTTAATTCCTGAAAAAAGTCACTTAACATTAGTAGCATTTTTGTTTACATAGTTTGTTTTCGACTGTCGAATCTTACAGAGGACAAAAAATCGTTGTCAAATTTGAATTCAGCTAATTAAAACTTAGTCTATTATGTGACAGGTGAAAAATCTGTCAATAAACATGTTAAAATATAATCAAACTCCAATTATTATTGGAGTGACGGAAATAATTAATGATAATTCTCAAAGTTCCGTGCTACTGACAGGCAGGAGGAGGTCTACCCCATAGACAGAAGTTTAATTAGTAATCAAATCTGATAGTTCAATTTGTTAATTTAAGTACCTCTTTAAATCCGGCTTATATCGCTTTTGAGGTTAGAAGTCAGAGAGAGATTTTGTTTTCTCTTAAACGTGATATCAAGAAATTAACAACAGACATCTGAAAGAAATGCGTTTGACTTTTATTAGTGTACTCGCTGATTTATTAAAGAAATTGTAAATGTTCAAAGCTAATTAGAAGTTCGAATCAACTTCCGTGAAATAACATTGGAATAACTTTGTCACACACGTTATTCACAAAACCAAAAATAATATTTGTGTCTATATGCGAAAAGAAGTCTCTATATTTAGATGTAAAGGGGGAGAAAATAACGTTAATTTATTTTGAGTTTTTACCCGGAAGGCATTTAATGCCCTTCCTATCAAATATTTTGACCTATTTTGAAAATGTTTACCAAATTTAAATGTTAATGTATTGTTATTTGCTGATGATTTGGTGTTATTTACATCAGAGCTTAAAATATTACAAGAAATGATTAATAAATTTTAAAATAATCGTGGGTGATGGAATTTAACTGTAAACTTGGCAAAGTCAAAAATAATAGTGTTTATATCGTATGAGCGTTTGGGTGATAAAGAAAATTCTAAATTTGGTAAATTAATTAGCCTATTAATATAGTTCACAGTTAACAAATACCTTAGGGTTACATTTACACAGCAATTAGCATTCGATATGCACATTAAAGAATAGACTTTGGTGACATAATATGCAATTATTTATTTATTTATTTATTCGTTACACCCACAAATATATTATATACATAGCTACATCCAATATAACTTAATATTAAAAATACCCAAACACAATACAATTTGAACAATGATAAGAAATCATAATATTAAATGGGGGGGGGGACAAGTATTAAACATTTTTAATCTAATTAAAATTTAAATTGTACAATAATCGGTAATAATTGATCATAATTTAAATAGAATAATTATTAAAAATATTCACAACATACAACAATTTTAAAACAAATGTAACATACACAAGTGAGACGGCTTCAAAATTTGAACAATTTAACGACATATAAACAAAAATAATTACAACAAACAATTAAAAATAATCATAGACCCCCAACAATGTGTTTTTATTCGTTTTACAATTGGAGAACACATCCATGATCACAAGGCCGGCTACAGTACAGATTAGAAAGATCTAGACAACAGTAGCTGTCTAAGACTGTTTTTAAAAGGTAAAATATCCTGCAAGTTTTCAATTCTCTGTGCTAGCTATCTGTCTAACATCAGCTTGGGAAGAAAGTTTGCTGTATAGATTCATTCTGTGCTAGCACGATTATTATTAGCTTACCTGGTACTATAACTTTGTATATCTTTATTTTGGATATGATCACATTTGAATTTAAAGCAGAGTATCACCTCAAGTATATATATACTCGGAAGTATAAGAACTCCGAGATCTTTAAGCGCAACCATACATGACTCAGCCAACTTTACACCTGCCATAAGCCTTTGCAAGACAAAAACTCTTGCATATTCCGAACTGACGAATCTCCCCAAAGAAGAATTCCACAGTTCAGATATGGATATACAAAACCATAGTAAGCTGTTATTAAAATAGTAGGATTGCAGTATAATTTCAAATTTCTTATTATAAATATTCCTTTACTAATTTATGTGCAAATATATGTTATGTGATCAACCCAAGTCAACTTATTGTCAATACAAAAGCCTACAAATTTTGCACTTTTGACCTCTTCAAGTACACTATCATCCAACATCACACTTAGTGTTTGATTGGGACTATGTTTCAAGTTTAAAAACATGTACTTTGTCTTATTAGAATGTATTGTCAAATTATTTTCAGCAAATTATTGACTTGCATCATTGCCTTATGCTCTAAATTTTGAATTGAGTCAACTTGGAAACTCAAAGTTGTGCCATCAGCAAATTGCACTATACTGTCTGCATGCATTGTTGATTATAGATCAATATATATTTAAAATAGCACCGGTTCTAGAACTGATCCTTGAGGGACCCCATATCAGCTGGGTTAGTTTTGACAGCCTTCCTGCAACATTTACCCGCTGTGTTCTGTTATAAAGAAAATATTTTAACTACAGAAACGCAACACGGTACACCCTTCCGTTACACCACTCGTAATCTTCTAACAGTGGATCCAGCTAGGGCCTCTAATAAGCACTGTCATTGTCATTAATGTGCATGTTTTTAGAATAGTCTGTAGGATGAGTGACAGCTAGCATCAGCCAATAGTGGACGCATTGCTTCCGTTACACCACTCGTAATCTTCTAACAGTAGATCCAGCTAGGGTACCTTGTGATTTCCTCATCCGTATTCACTATAAATTTAAGTGGTTTTAAAATTATGAATTGCAATCATAGATCTAGTAAACAGAATTTGTGTCAAATTTAGCATAAAAAAACTAGTCGACAAATTTCAAATGACAGACGTTTAAAGCGGATTTTTTAGTAGATTATTCATACATAAAGCTATAATAGATGATTTTGCACAACTGACGTTATGCGTATTTTAATACCAATTTTGAGAGCAACAAACAAACTGATCCACATAAACAACAATTGCAATCCGAGTATTTGTATATACGAATTAGCGATCAATCGAATTAAGGATACTTCTATTTGTTTCCTGAATTGAATACAAATTCTCCAGGTCCAGGAAACTTCCTAAAATCAATTTAAACTGTACAGCAGTTATATAACTTGTGAACTGAGATCTCGTTTCATTGCGCAGGTCAAGAAGTCTCGCCTCGGTGGCTGCCATCTATTGTGGAATGCAGGAACTAGAGTAATTTAATACTGTCTTGGATGAATTATTTATCAGACTATCTAACCTGATTTCATTGATCGTGATTTGTTAGTTTAATAATTCCCTTTTATTGGACAAGTTATGTTTGTTATTTGTGTCAGATTTGAAATAAAAATTAGACTTTTGTTATTGATAGAGTGGCTGATGGATTCATAT
This sequence comes from Aphrophora alni, assembly GCA_963513935.1. NCBI lineage: Eukaryota > Metazoa > Arthropoda > Insecta > Hemiptera > Aphrophoridae > Aphrophora > Aphrophora alni. Next base: position 60,689,890 of record OY740775.1, on the reverse strand, counting down.
CTATTTGTAGACAAGGTTAATGTCATAATGACTAAATAATCAACGTCACGAGGAATAAATGAATGTGGCATATAATTGTCCTACATCAATATATTCCGTAAAAAACTATCTGATGGTATCCTACTAGGTACCATATTTTACTTAATTCTATTTTAAACTAACCCTCCCTAGGTTCATCATAACCATAAAGAAATTTGCAATTCTACAGTTCAAACGGATGTTGTTTATTGTACAATTTATAACCATTCTAACAGATGTTTTCTGGCTGATCAGCTGTTATAAATGTATTAACTTCTTTTGAGGTTATGTTTACATCTTTGCTTTAAACTTCTGCGCAGTTTCATATTAGGTCGTATGAATAATAATGAAACTTCAATTTTGTATGAGCATGGAGTAAAAGGTTTTGCTCTTGATTAAAATAATAGGTTATAAGTATTTGCTCTTTTCCACTTTATACTTTTTACTCAATCATTGATTTTACATGACTCAACTTAGTTGGACCGTCTGATCAGCTGTTTATTGATTCGAGTTTTTTTCTTCTTTAACAAATCTGATGCAGTTGTTGTTTTTCTGGTTATAATGATGGGGTGATCATATTACGAGAGGTGTCAGTGTTTGCGGAAAGGAATGGGCCAAGCGAAGTTTAAATCATAATCCAAGTTTGATATAACAAAAACAAAAAATACACACACAAAAAACAGTTATATAAAACCAATGTAACAATTAATCAAATTCTCAACATGTTATTTGTATTACAATAGAAAGTTAACATATGATCAGATCCAAGCAATTACAATAAGTTGGTAGGCCGACAATTTTATCATATTTGTGTTTTTTCTATTCTATTATTTTTTTCTATAACTCAAAATTTTGTTTGTGGGTTTTCTACAATAGGATAAAAACCCACAATTTCGATTTTTTCTCAAATGAGTTCTAATGTTTTCGATAAAATGTTACTCAAAGTAATCTTCTAAGGTAGTAGGGCCTATGCAAAACGTACAGGTAGGGATGTCTTCGAAAATGTTGGTTCGTAAATGATAAAAACAAACAAAAGTAGCTGTTATAAAAGTTCTTATTTCTCATAAACAGCTACACAAATTTCGTTGAAATTTGATTACATATGAAGATTAATGATCCAAATCAGTGATAAAAATTAAAAATAATACAAAATTACTGATAAGTAATCATTTCCAAAAAAAACAAATAGTTGTATTTAAAACTTCATTTTACATATTATTTGTATGCTTAAGAAGTGTTTCACATAATTGATCCACATTCAGACTTTATTTAAATATTTTTCCTGATAACTATCGAACTGACGTATTTGGCGACGGATATATTTGTTCAATTAGTATTTCGATTGTGAATACGTTGTGGGAAAGTTTGTGCAATGTTTTTGCACCGTTACTATTCATGTACAATGAAATATTAACTAAAAAGTGAAGTGTAAGCATATGGTTAACTTTATTCATTGACTTGTCACTCAAGAGTGAAATAAGTAAATATAAACTTTCTACTTCTATTAACCCACATAGTGAAACAAACTTCCCCCACAGTCTAGCTTAACTTGAAGATATTCTATTTGTTCAATTCATATCTGTGATGAGGGTCTACACAATGATGGTAGCATCTGTAACCCTTTGGGAGGAGGGGGTGTAGGATAACGTAAAATTTTCAAATGTAACCAGCTCTATAAAGTTGTCTTTAAATGTCAGTTAAAAAGGAAACCAAATTCCAATCCTTGCTACTAATCCAAGATGGCGGTCGAAAATAATTGAAAATAATTATTATAGGCCTATAACTCATTCTTAAATATTTTCCAACGTGAGACATATAATTTATTCTAAATTTGTGAATAGGGGCTGTACATTAAGGGTTGTTCATACCTGTATTCACTTCCTTTAAAACGAAAATTGGGTTTTGAAATTTGTTATGGAAAATACTATTTTCCCCATATATAAACTTAAAGATTGTAATTTTATACAAAATGGGTTTTGTGGAACGTTGTGTGAGTGAAAACATATTATAAAAATACAGTTAAAACTAATTTTTGATATTTTCTTAATAATTTTTTTGGTTAACGAAATATTTATCAAACGATTTATATTTCAAATTTGAGCGGAGTAAAATTACGACATTTTCATTCAGGTTATAAAAAATAGGCTATAGTAAAATGTCTCGTGGAAATGATTTTGAAATTAACATTCTATAGTCACTTGAAATAAATATTACAAAGAACTGAGCCAAGTACATACACATTTCTATATGTACACAATGAACCAAAACCGGTCCTTAATTATTCTAAAAGCTAGGATCAGTGCACATTAGTAATGTGTGAGTTCGATTTAAAATACTCGGTGAGTCCGAGCATCAAAATCCTTGGAGCATTCCGAATATTAAAATACTCGGTTTCGTATTAAAATATTCGGACGAAATCCTCGTAACTAGGAACAAGGAGGAGGTAATGTGCGAGTATGAATTCGAAATAAAATCCTCGGACAACGATATTCGTTAAGTGTTGTGTCAATTCCAAACAAAATGCTCGGTGTTTCTACTTTGGTTATATTAGTTTCTAAGCTGATTTTTCACTACACATTAATTAAACATTAGGATTTTGAGTTAAAAGGATTTTGATTTAGATTGGTTAACAAGTTCGATTTAAAATAATAATATTCATTTATTTCCACATTAACAAAAAGTAAATTATTATTTAATTGTTATTATTTATATTTAAATAAATATTAATAGGTTACCATCTTCATAAAAAATATAGTAAATTGACTTATTTTAAATAACATCTAAATTATTAATGTTGGTAGTAATTGTACTAACGTTAAATTCCTGAATTTGTGTCGAGGCAGGATAACATTTAATTACGTATTACAAGTGTCAACCACATATTGTTTAAAAAAATAAATACTTGGTGGATCAGTTTAACAGATAGAACGCAAAAGTGTAGTTTTATCTAAAACGATCTGATTGGTAAAGCTTAGTTCGAATCCGATGCGCGAAATCATTCTGCGCAGATACTCGAATTCGAAATAATAATACGAGTATTGAAATCATTTGAAACCGAGTAATGCGAGTATCCATTTCACCCGAGTATCAACATCGCTAGTGCACATTACTTGGTCTAGAATGAGGTCTATAAAATTCCATGAAAAAAAACACTGCAATATCTATAATTGCCCAATAAATACCTCTTTTGCAAAAGTTTTTGAACTTGAGAAGATTGATTACTCTAAGAAATTCTCAAGAAAACCTTGGATAGATGAATCAATCCGTCGTAACGACGTGCCGGGCCTCGAGGCGATGATAAATGGCTCCGTTCTAAGTTTTGACAAATACATGCTTAGCAAATTGTTGACAAGCATTGTTAACAGCGTGATTTATGATGGTGAACGGACAATTTGCAGCGGGTCTATCTAAATAACTATGTATCCAAGCTGTGTTGTGTTGATCATATTATACCTCGCCCCACTCAAAATGTGACTAACAAAGTGAGGTCTGTTATTACAACAAATACATGAAAATAGAAAATTAACTATTTCCACTGACTAAATTATCATCTTCTTATGTTACTTGTATACAAAATTTGTGACACTGACCCTCAGTGGTTCAATTTAGTGCGTACAGGCAACCCCAAAAGATTCTAGCTGGATCTGCACCTTCTTTCATAGAGTCTTGAGTTAATTCCCTATCTTTCATGTTCTCTCTTGACCAACTCTTGTTCTCTTACGATTCTGACGGTATTAGAGTTTTTTAAAATGTTTTTTTTCCCCTTTTCTTATAATACGATGATAATTGACAGGTTTTTTGGCTTTGAAAAAACAATAACCAAAACATTGTGACACTAAACCAGAAGATAAAATGTTCCACACACATAGCAGCATGTAAACAACGTGGCTACGCCTCCAAGATCAATGCCACCACAATATAGATAAATCAGTAGGTTTCTAGTTTTATTTAGTAATGATTAGGCCTTCAATTTGTCACCTAAGGTTCTTCTTTAACGTACATTAGTGTGAGCTGATTACAACTGAAGACGACTTAATTATTAAAACTTCGTCTTGGTGTGTTTTCATGTTGTGTAGTTGAAATTTATTCTAGTTCTAAAAGTTATTGTATAATGATGGATTATTCATACATCCTGCGATCTTTCGCGTATATGGAACCTTATACACATCGTTTCGAGAGTATAAGTCAACTCTCGTTATCAAGTGAAAAATGCTAACGTAGTTTTAGTTTTCTACATGACTTTTAGCAACTATGGTTTTTTTAGATGTTGTTCTAGGTTTATCACTTGATAACGGGAATTGTCTCATACTCTCGAAACGTCGTGTATTAATTTATATATAGACAAAAGATGACAAATATCTGATTAAACTACGAGTATATCAATAATATAAAAAATTATCAATATATTTACGCGAAGATAAGTTGGTTTATGATTATTTTCTTTTTAAAACTGCAAGATTGTAATCAAGTGCATATCTAATAAGCAACCACGTTTTTTTAAAAACATTCTTGCGAAATAAAATTATGTTTTTAATGTGCACTAATGTGTCAGTTTCACACTCTTAAAGCGGAGATTTAATGAAACCACACACTCTTATTTTGATGAAATTAAAAATATGATTGGTGATTTTTACTTGTTAACTTTACGTCCCAAGTCTGACTTGAGTCTAAGAAAGTAGTTTTTGGAATTATGTCTGTCTATCCGGTATCTGTAAGCTATATCTTTACAGCCCAACACGTGGTCCGAGTTTAATTAAATTTGCACACATCGGAGCTTTTTTTAAAATTATTTTTTTGATAATGCAAAATTTGGAGGTGAGATGCCATAGAAAACATTATTTTACCAAAGTCAGCAACTATGCGATCAAATTTTGCTCAAGTATGGCCCCTCTATGGACTTAAACAAAACGTCGCCAAAACTGGTATTGTTAGTTTTGGTTTTGGGGGACTTGTGATTTATAAAATCTGTACAATAATTAATTTAGCTTTAGCGACAATATCAACAGTACTTCTTTAAATAAAATGTAACCTTGATCTACAATATATATTTATTTTGTTACAGAAAGAGATGCTCTCAGTGCAGAGACCTCCAAAAACAACAGTAGACGATTTCACTCAAGCGGGAAGACTTCTGGACGACGATGGACCAATTTAAGAAACAGTCAGTACCAGAGGGAAGTCTGGAGCGCGGAACGTGATGTACCTGATTCCAAAGAAGTTGAAAGCAATATTACCGAAGCCACCGAAGAATCTGAACGGAACAAAGAAAAATCTAAGAAAATTAAACGTCTGACATCACGTTTTCATAACGACCCACAAAACTCAACAGAATCACCGGACAAAGTTAACAATACGAGACACAATGTCGAACTTGGACGAAGTCGTGGCCACAAAGATTACTCCAATACTCGTAGGAGACGCATTTCTTCTGAGAGTGATTATGAACACAGTACATCTAGCTCGAATAAACGAAGAAGAATGCCTACAATACCAACAACAACAAACGTTCCTCAAACTATGTCATATTCACTGTACAATTATTTCAGACCGTTAGAGCAGGATGTCCCGCAGGACGACATTTTACCGTTTCTTGATTTCGGTAGAAAATTATCACCTGTTGTTCCAACACCGAGTGGCGTGAACTCGATTGAAAACAAATCAACAGTGAGCAGACTTAGGATCCACGTACCTGAACTCAGCGTAACACCAACAGACGATGAAACGTTACATGAAGAAATGGATTTAAATTTTGATAGATCAGTAATCGAAAGAAACTCTGTACCGAGCGGTAAACTTCATCCGAGTCCAAATATATCGAATTTGTATAGAAAGCCGACGTCGCAAACAACAAGAACAGCTGATAATGTAATCATCACATCTGATTGTCTCACACCGCCTAGTTTAACAAATAACACAAAATCAAAGAAACATCCTCGAATTCATGATCAACAAATTGGAAGTCGTAAAAACAGAAGTATTTGTGGATCCTCGGAAGTGGAAGCAATATTACCAAGAAACACTCGCGTGGATACTCAAGACAGTGTGAAACAAAACTTGCGTAAAATGAAAGATGTTGAAATTATATCAAATATAAAAACGCCATATAAATCTAGTGAATTGAAATTGGAAGGTTTAAAATCTAGATCAGCGATCGCAGCTGAACCTAGTAATGTTAAAGCTGTTTTTAAAGACGTTCAAGGTTCTGATTTATTCAACAGTAATACTAAAACAAATTCTTCTACGCATCGTCTTTTAAGAAATTCCAGTGAAAATTTAAACGAACGTTCACAAGAACACTTGCAAGTAGAAAACACAACAAAGAAAAATATCCACGTTGTAAACTCGACCGAACAGCGTAGAAATAACGCATTTGCGCCGTTACATAAATCGCCACTACCGCTAAGTATCGATTCATCTCATTCTAACAAGACTAAAGATCGCTCCGTCCTGACGAAACCAATAATTCGCAGTAATTTTCGTCAACCTCCATTGGCAAAGAAAACATTACACAGTCCTTTATCACAATTACGTGTCGGAAATATAACATCATCCGACAACACAACGAATACCACAAAACCTGAATTAAAAGAATTTTCAGATAAACAAAATGTAACAGAATCTAATATAAATGACTTTAAAAATATTACAAAACGTAAAGAGAGACTTTCAGCAAATACTACTTCTTCTCCTGATTCTCAAAACTCTAAGATATTATCAACAGCAGTAGTGACGTCAGTATCAGTACAAGAATCTTCTAATTCTTCAGCTCCACCCACAGAAACACCAATGTCGAATAATAAAACAGCTGATTTGAAACTCAACAACACTGATCTACTGTCAGAACGATTGAAAGTAAATCATACTTCGATAAGTGTAACAAATTTAACGAAATCTGACGATGAAACAAGTCAACAATTACATCAGTTACCTCGTGGGGTTGGTTTAGATTCAGACAATAAGACAGTAAAACCAGAAGATAACTTTAAAGAAGATTTGAGAACAACAACAACTACCCAAGCACCACCAACAACCCAATCAACAACAACCCCATCCCCATCAACAACAACCCCAACACCATCAACAACAACGCCAAAACCAACAACGACAACCCCAACACCATCCACAACTTCACCACCAACACCATCATCAACAACAATTACACCGAAATTGATTGTTAATTACACTGCAAAAGATATTCCCGCAGTTGACAGCATCTCTAAAAATCTGACAGCTAATGAAACTATAACAGAAAAGCCCGTTATAACGACTCTTTTCCCTCCCTCTGCGACGGATAGAGTTCCTAACATAACTTTAAAGAACGTCAGTGATATTTCAAATTCGACCAATCAAATCCTAACAGTCAATGAAACTCAAAATCCAAACACCTCGTCAGTTGATTTTGAAACAACAATAATACCAACTACCTATCCTCCTGAAGTAATAAACACTAATGAACCACCTTTCTATGATACTACTATAGTTCCAATAGTTATTCCTACTGAAGAAACAACATTACCTAAACAAGATGATCGTGATCTGCCGGAAACAGTTGCTTCAGCGATCATACCTAGTCCGACTCTCGTGCCTCCTAGTAAGGGATCACCAACTGATCTGGAAACGGCTGTAGTAAAGGAAGAGAAGAATAACATTACAGCTATATTAACGACAGGTGATTCAGACGTCACGCAGAAACCACATAATTGGGTAGTGACTGGTGATCCAGAAGAGGATGTGGAAGTAGCTTACCAAGAAGGAATCGGTGTTACTACATACATACTCGTCTTTCTGGGTGTTGTTCCTATTGTCCTGGGTGCTACTGTCGCTGGACGATTTTTGGTTCTGCATAGTCGAAAAAAGGTAGGTGACAATTTGTCTGTTCTTATAGTATAAAAACAATTGAATTATGGTTCTACAAGCTAAAGTACAAGTTTGTGCGCATGATCAAGTTCTCCCCACCCCAATTGTTTCCACTACCTCGCCGTACTTCTTCCTGTCTTTTCATACAGCTCTGCGTGTTAATTAAATTTAGTGGTGCCCGATTTCTTGCCTTCTAATTCCAGTACTATTTATTCTTTTGTTTGTTGTAGGCCAATAACTTTCTGACAAACGCGTCCACAAAACCAAAAATAATATGGTTCAACATCTTCGCAACTATGTACTTGTATTTGAGAAAGAAAAAAATGTAATTTTCGCTGGATCTGAGTTTTGCTCATGTATTTCTTATGTGAGATAAATTAGAACAGCCCCTTAATATATTTAACGATTTACAGAAATTAGGCCTTTGATAACGGTGTCAATTTTTTAAACATTTTCGTTATACCCGATTACTTTCGAGACGGCATCTTTGGAAAGATGGCGACTAATATGTTTTGTTTGGATCTATAGAAGCTAAATTTCATAAAAATCGTTCTAGCTGATTAAAAATTTTTTTGTATATTGGTATCCTGGCAGTCATCTACAAATTTTAAGTTATCGAAAATTTAAACAAAACCTCTCGAAATATCCAAAGTATGTGAAAATAAAACATAACGTATCATGATTTTAGATAAAAAATACCTATCATAATAGATATGATGATCATGAAGATGGAAAAAATAAGTAGTTGCATTTAAAAACCAACAATCATGTTTCATTCTTATATGGTATTATGTAAAAACAGATGTAATATAGTATATGTTTATTTTACAGACGGTATTACGTCTACATAAAATATATCAAACGTCACATAAAAATGAATTTAAAATTAAACCAAGGACATCTTACAATTAATTAATTAATAATAATAAAATATAAAATAACAATTAATTACATTACAAATTTGAAAATTAGAAGCTTATACAGAGTAATTGTAACAGGTGTGGCCACTGTTTTATTCGATAAAAAGAAAAGTTACGAAAAAACTTTAAAAGGCAACTTTTTAAGAAGGCGATTTCAATTCTTTATATAATGGTATGGACTCCATTATACCCCTCTCTACGATGAAAACTAGCGAATTTATTGTTATTGTTGTTAAACCTTCATCAAAAATATGATATTCTTATAGTTACGAGATTCAACAGGATCGACATACTGTCATGAGCGAAGCAAGTACAGACATCTAGACAACGTTAAAAAATAATGATATACAAAATTTAGACGTTCAGAAAACCTGTGTAACAACTGTTTTAAATAAAGTTAGCCTATACTTCGTATACTGGCCCCCTTGATCTCCTAATACAATTTAACATTTCTTACAAAGTACAAGAGACCAACATTTAGGAGGATCTGCTTGTATTACATTGTATGAAGTTGGGTAAGTACCATGATGGTGCAAGTCAACCTGTTTTGAATTAAAATGAAGAAAAAAATGGTTTAAGATGGGAAGTTAGAAATTTCTACTGTACTATCTATGTATGAGAGAGAAAACAATAAACTGTATGTTTAATTTTTAAAGTAATACTTCTTGTTCTTCTTTTTTTGTCTAGACTTAAAACAAGTAGGCCTATACACAACCTGTTAAAGATAAACGACTTAAAATAGTATTCTGCCTTCAACATGCTCTATAAATAAGAAGGTCTATATACACCGAGGATTATGTCAGTGCAGAGTACAAAGGTCATCTGAACAAGGTACAATCCGATTGGAGGCTGTCCAAACATTGTTCCCTCATAAACCTCTCGTAGGGAATTTAACTGCTCCAACGTTGGCACAATGTTCTCACGATTTCTATCTAATATGCAATGTATGCCTTCATCGAACATGGACCTTAGTTGGATAACAATGACTTTAGGGCGTAAATCACATGCTTCTTTCTATTTGTACTGAATTAATTTAGAGAAAGTATTGGTCAAAAACATATTTTAGGAATGTCGATAAAATACCGGAGCACAGAAATTGTATTTTTGTGTAAATTATGTCTGTTGTTCCTCAGAGGAGGTAAACATTTATTTATGGAAGATATGGTAGATTTCTAGGTAAAAAAGAGAGCGAGAGACATCTTTGACTAAACGAGTGTTACAAGTTCATGGGTACATCATGGTACTTACCCAGACCCATCATTCAATGTACCTACTACAAACAGGTCCTCTAAATATAGTGCCCAAACTATTCTTGTAGTTAGTTTCTTTGGCCTTGTAGGAAAATTAAATTGTATTGGTAGATCAAGAGGCCTTTTCCAGTAGGGCAAGTTTTAACGATCGCTAACATTATTATGTCGGCAAGGTTACATTTAGGCCCTCTCTATACTTTGGATAATGTACTGCTTTAGCCCAAGGTTATTTTGAGGTCTAAAACACTTATTCCAGATCTGCTAATGCACTATAAGGTACCCAGCTTTAAAGAGATTAATTTAAATTATAACACGTTACCGAATTAAAATTAACTAGTAAGTATTCACTCACAACGCAAACACGAATCATCAAGCGAGTTGAACTTGAGCGTTCCTCATCGTTAAACTCGTCTCGTTTCGTTCAAGTAATAAATTAACCTGTTCGTTTTGGAAACACCACGACACCAATTAATTAACCCATAATGTGGTGAAATTTAGAATCAACCCCGAGAAACCAAAAATTAACACGACATAGCCTGCCACATCAGCCAGTGTATACGGACGGAATACTTGTGTCAGTTTGACTAGCGTGGTCTGCTCAACATAGCTAAAGACCAAGTTCCGATCAGCTGTTCATTGCTGTAATCACAAATGAAAAGCTGCTCAAGTAGGTCCCAGAACTCAGTGATAGCATCACAAGCTTTGCACATAGTTTTATAACTACTTTCTTGACATCGACTAGGTCGTAATGAACCTCGTAGATTTATATATTAAAGAGTCGCCACTTGCTTCGCTCGTATTAGTATCTCAGCCCTATCAAACATCAATTCTGTACATATATGAAGACGTTTCCACTCGCTACGCTCAGCTCTGCCGGATCTTGTAATTATAAAAATATCACATTTTTGGGGGAGAGCCTTTTTCATAATTACATTTTAACAATAACCTCTCCCTATTTTTCCTCGTAGAGAGGTGGGGGTGGTACCATTACATACAGAATTAAAATATACAAATTTGTGTCTAATGTATTCTTACAATTTGAATAACATGCGAGATATGAATAAAAAAGTGTTTAAAATGCCCGCCATTTTGATATTTGGTGATCCACTCGACTTTGAGGGATCACCGCCAAAGATAAGCGAGGCTATGCGTGCGCTTCGGGAGGAGACGCAAGCCAGTCTACACAGTCGTCAGCGAGTGTTTCGATGGACCGGTTGTAACGTCTGGTCCTAACTAATAACCAGGGCTGACGTTTCCCGCAGATATTTACAATTTGAGTTTTATGCATTTCAATAGAGAACAGTATAGTCCCCTATAACAAATTCGATGTTCTTATCTTAATTTATGTGACCGCTATCGTGCTTACGTACAGACGACAACGACGACGATCATCACTTTTGGTTTCCTGAAACCATGAAACTTGAAGAACAGTCAAAAACGGAGGTAGACATTTTGTGTGATTAACAAACTAAGCCTATACTTCGTTGGACCTAATTCCTAAGGACCTTATTCATAAATTTCATGATTTGTCTTGCCTTAAATTCTAATAAACACTCAAACATACAGACACAATGCCTTTTTGATCTCGTTTCTTTCTTCTAAAGTGCCCAACTGTTTACAACATAAAGATTCACTTACAAATAAATCTAACACAATCGGCACTTGTTCTCAAATACAGACTTGTCGATATATAAGTAACAGTTCGACCTACACATCTTTCAAACAAAACCCACACAACCGTGTGAAGATGTTAAACCTGTGTTGAAAGTTTATAGAATTGACAATCAACACGACTGTTGGAGTAACGACCGGAAACTGGAATCACAGCGCTCTTTGATGTGTATGGTGGATGCTGACACTAAATTTATTAGTCTCTGAACAGGTTGTTCGTTATTTGCATATTTTATTAGTGGTAAACTTCATGGTACATTCAGGTTTTAGATTTTGACGTTTCTAAATTCGACGAGTTAGTAGATTCGTTATTGTTGTTACTCTCAGGGGCTCACTTTAGTCTGTACGACCTTGGTAATCCCGCAGTAGCCTACCTGTCTATAACTATGTTTTGAGTCAGATCATCCTCTTTCATCTTTTTATCACGTGTCGCTCTTGACCAACTCTTGTTCTTTACCGACCATGATGTTATTAGAGTAAAATGCGACATATAACCATGTTTATGGTGCTTTTCAAAAGTAATAGATTATTTTATGACTATTCTATTCTTCGATATTTTTCTATGTCTCCAGCCGTTTAGGAGTTACAGGCACTTTAATGTTTCACAAATTCAAGCACTTTCCAAAGATGAAAGTCAAATTTAGGTGAAATTTAAATTAGAGCTTGGGTATAAGGTGTACTTATTACTACTGTTATTTTTATTTGTTCTGTATGCTGAGGAATAACAGTTATCGATAGAAAATAAAAATCATATTTTTGCGGTGATTGTCTAGAATATCCACCGTCTTACGCTCTAGTTTAAAATTGTCGCAGGTCAGTTTTAAAAAAAATTCAATGAAAGGAAGTCTGTTAAAATGCCAGTTAAAAATGTTTCAACATTCAATTTTGTGCAACTTGTTTGGTAATACGTTTTATGTTTATAATAATTATTACTGAAATGTCTAAACATTGTGAATAAGTTATTATACCCAAAATAAATGTATTAACAGTGCCTTGTCCTTAATTCACAAGTTGTAATACATTTAGTAATAATAAAGAGCTGTTGTAAGCCAGTGGATGTTCTAGTCTAGACAATTATCAGAAAATTAGGATTTTTGTTTTCTATCGATAACTCTGTTATTCCTCAGCGTACAGAATAAATAAAAATAACAGTAGCTCATCTTATTAAAGTACATGGTAGCTACTTATTATTACAGTAGCTCTAACAGTGAAAAAAAAAATACACCTTTTTTTTTCTACGTAATGTTTTACGTAAATTTAAAGTTGAAAAAAAAAGAAAAATTGCCTCTTTAAAATACTTGAATTTGCGAATTTTTGAAACATTTAAGTGCTTGTACCTCCTAAACGGTTGTAGATATAGGAAAATACCAAAGAACAAATTAGTCTTAAAATAATTCGTTATATGTAATATTTTAAAATGTTGAAGAATGGCGAATGGTATAAACAATTTTTTAATACCTTTTATTTTAACTCAAAATATCCTGGGGCTTTACCTTTTAAAGTTTTTGTAACTTTTATAAAGCCAATTTGAAAAAAGTTATAATTTTGAGTTTTGATTTCACGACATTTTTCCCTTTAAATTTCGAACTTGATAGTTGTTTTTAATTTTATTATGAGTGTGTGAAAAAGAATGTGCAATGTGTATGAGCATTTAATTATATTATTTCTTTTTTAATAAATGTCTACAGAAAAATCCAATTTGATTAAAGAAAACATCAACAGTTCAGAGTTCCCCTTATTCTTTCTTTTTACCTGATCTCCCAAACTTCATCGTCGAATTTTCTCCATTGAGTCGAGTTGACGCCTGAGGACAAAAAAGAATAGTCAGGATGGCAAAATTAATGCCTAGTCATCGTAGGTGCTATCCTTTGTCGGATGTCCTTTGTGAAACCCTTCCTTGTCATTAGAGGAACAATGGAGACAACAAGAGGAAATGGAAAGTGTGGACATTTGGAGTCTGTAAAGTGGCCGATTGTTTATCTGGCATCGTGAGACTATAGGCGCTAGTGTCGTCACTTTCACCGGTATTTGTTTACATATGGAATGGCACCTGGTTTGTAATACCAACTTGATTTGTCTTCGATTGCAAATAGAGTTATATAACTTTACTACATGTTGGATTTTAGTTGTGAAATAAGTATTTACGTTCGATTTTTAGAATATTACACTTTTGAGCACACTATGGCGAACTTAAAGATTAAAATCAAACACACAATAACATAATTCAATAAAACAATATCTCTTTCCTTATGTACATTTCAGTAATATAGTTACCATCCTCAGAGGTTATCTTTGTTTAATACTCAACCTCTGAGGATGGTAACTATGTTGCTGAAATGTACAAATGGAAATAAATCTTGTTTTACTGAATTGTGTTATTTTGTGTTTGATTTTAATTTTAGATTTTCAGGTCGATCTTTTAAGGATGACATTTTTTTTCAAAATTGGTGTTATCAAAAGCACAAAATATGTTACAAAAAGTAGATAAACTCGTTTACACACATTACACAGTGTTTCTCAAAAATTCGGGAATGGCGTTATATCTTTGGTTGTAACAGTGATAGAACAACGGAACAAATGTTTGAAAGTTGCCGCTATTCTGTATCGACAGGGTGCGCCAAAACATTTGTTACAATACAGGGTATGTAAACAATTTTTAAACACATTTTTCACTTTTTTAAATGTAATCAAATTAAATTCCAAATTTAAGTACTCGGTTGTGTTTTGAGATATTACAGAATTTTTTGTCTAATAAGTGTCTATAAACAAGGTTTAATAATACATAAAAAAAAGTTTAATATGATTACTTTTAAAAAATTGAAAAAAATGTGTTTTATACATTTTTGCACACTCTGTACTTGTAACAAATATTTTGGCACACCCTGTGGATACAGAATAACAGTAACTTGCTCCTTTACAACAAAACAATTTAATTTTTAATAGCACTAACTCTAATTTCTCGGGGGGAATTCTTTGATGGCTCAATTGAAGATTTTCTTTTCACTAACCAAAACGAAGTCTTCACAAATTCCTTGTTGAAACTCCTAGGGTGACGGATGGTCGTAGCTGCAATTAGTATCCTTCCTTCCTGACGACGAAATATTAATAATTCCTCGTTGATACTAATTTTCTTGGTGCTGATTACCTTCAGCTACAAACTCAGAGACGCTCAACTCCTCTGATCAACAAACACTTTAAGACTTTAAAACAAAACTTCTGTAACAAGGTGACGCAGAGACAACTCGTCTCTTGGGTCTACAATCTTAGACTACCCTCAGTCCTTCGCTCCCAGTCCTTGAATGACTTTCTTTTTCAATTTTGATTTGTACCGAATATCATCTCCTCTCTTGAAACTTGAGCTGGCTTACTCTTCGTTCTTCGTTGATTCGTTAAAACATAGTTTCTGTCTTTTTAGTGGCGGTTTTCAAAATCTGCCCGTTGATTTTTAAAAGTGGGATCTCATCTCATTGGTCGACCTACATCCTGCAAACCGTTATAACAGACCGGTTTTTACGAAAACCGATGGTAACTTTCCTTCTGATGTACAGTTAGGGACGCTAACTTCTCCCTTCTTTTCTCCTTTTTTTTATACAAATTTTATTCACATGTCTTTGGCCAATTCTCCCGTTACTTTTTTTTTTAAGAGTGTAAGCGCGTTTGCTCCTTCAAGGCTAAAGTCACGTTTTCTTTTATTTTTTCTTGTACACTTCCCTTGGTACCGTTAAATTCCAACCTTCCCAAGCTGCACCTGGCACCACTACATTTTCTCCGATATGAATTGCTTTTTAACTGTTGTTATTATTATTTTATTTTACATGAATTAATTAACTATTTATCTTTTGATATCATTAATCATAATTATTTGTAAATGATTAGATTGATATCGTTACAATATTAGGTGACTAGAGTCACAAAGCCAGATCTAATAAAACAAGCAATCACACATTCACTATCTTGACGAACGAAGTCGTAAATATTAACGTAAGCAAGGTAACCTCAGCTGGATTTTATAGTTCTTATTTTCTACTAAATTAATGTATTTTGGTACTTCAAATGTTTCTTCTGACATCAAATATGATCTAATTGTTTCAAAATAAAGTAGGTAGTAAAAGATTTCGATTATTTTTTAGCTAAATTTCAGGGCAAGGTATATTGTACAATTACCAGGACGAAATGTTACTCTAAGTATATGTTTACTTTTGGCGCTTGTTTAGATCAAATGAACGCCAATTAATCGCCATTACTAATTAAAGAAATAGTATTAGTAAGACGTATTTTATAATTACAAACTTATAAATAACATTTTCTGTTTAGGTGTTGGATGAATCCGAATATTCTTCAGAGTACAACCGGAGTCCTCTGGGGATTGGTGCTGCATCTCCTCTGCCAACGAAGCTACCTCGAGTTCCTACACATTTGGTAAGATCAAAGATTGTTTATAAGATACAAGAGCTCTTATTACAAAATATATAGTTTAGATTTGGATGATATTTTACATGTATGTAGATCTCAAATAAACTAGGTGCAAACGTTCAAAACATCTTTTATCATACTTATGTAAATTTAAAAAAAAAATGCAAAAAACCCACTCCACCAATGTTTTTTCCAAGTAGTTGTCATTATACCCCCCCCCCCTGTTATTTAAAGCCGAAAAACTTCTCGCTCATCATCATTTTATAAAAAAAGAAGAAGAGAACAAACAGTAAAAACCCCTCGAATTCTCTAATAACGTCAAGGTCGGAAATTGGTCAAGAAATACCCGATGAGAAAGATGAAAGAGAGGGATCTAACCCAAGACTATATAAAAAAGTTGTAGATCCAGCTAGGTACTTCGGGATTTATTTATCATTATCATATTCATTTTTAAAACTAGTGTTTAATCGCTTACTACAAACCCACAAACCCTTTCTTTCTTGACCAATCCACCTCGGCACCGCCTACTCAACATGATGGTCGTTTCCTGTGTCACCTAATTACGTATTCCCACAAATCGAAAAAAAACCTCCTTCACGCTCTTTTCGTCCATCCTTACTTTGTACCATTATAACAATATAAATAGATATTTTATATCAATCATGATCTTTTCAAGAGTTAACTTTTCCACTTTCTTTTCTGTCCTCTGCTTTTTTTCCCCATCCCTCACTCACTTATAGTGATACGGCCATGTCAATCACGACGTACCCTAGTTTGGATCTACTCCTTTCTCCATGTAGTCTCAAATTAGATTCCTCTCTTTTATCTTTCCTATCAGGTCTCTATTGACCAACACTTGTTCCCTTCAGATTTGACGTTAATAGAGTATTCGAGGGTTAGAGGCCTTTATTTTATCTTATTTTCTTCTTTTGTCTTTAACAACAAGGAGAACCCCCTCTCCTCCAAACTCCTTTAAGGGTAACAATGCGTGGTTATCTTAGTTGTACAGCCCATCAATTCCAGCATAGACTGTACCGCCTGAGAGTGGTGCATTTGAGCGGTATCACGAGTCGTTGAAGGCGCTACGTCTTTTCTCTGCATAAATTTATCGCGAATGAATGACGACTTGTATCAATGTATAGTTGTTTGAGTTTTATGGTTATACGATTTTCCTTCGTCTAAAATTTAACATTTTAGAATTTTACTCAAAAATCATTCTGCACGCCAATAACCCTTTCAATGTAGGGAATAATTACCTGTTTTTTAATGAAATTAATGTCTTACAACACACTAATCAAAGTCATCAACATCTGATTTAGTTTTTCTCGCCAGCATTTTTTATTGGAAATATGAAATTGTCCACCGGACTGGTCTATAGTTTTTTCCGTTTATTATTCTCCTTAAAGATCTGACAGAGTCACCTGTTGTTGGAAGTTTACAGGTTTAACGACCCACCATTTTCAGCCTCTCCCTTAAATAAATTGATAAACATTTTGAACTATTTCGCGATTCTGACTTTGCAAAACTTTCTTCCTATACCTCTGCTATTTCATGTAGATAATAAAACAGATACCACACCAATACTCATGAATAAACTAATTACAAAAGACACTAATGACAAAGAGGGTGGACAATCTCCCGTTAGTCTAGGTTATTTCCGGTTGTGTTTAGGCTTTACTATTGGATGTTTAAACCCCACCCCCTTGTGTTTACATTATTACACCTAAATAAGTTAAATTGTTTGCTCAACAAACGGATATTGTTGTAAAATATGTATTTACAAATTTACGAAACAAATATTTTTATAATTAATTGCAATTTAGTTCGAATATGAATCATCAATTTCATACAACCAAAGTAGTGCAATGATTCACTGATATAAATATATTACGATGTACTATCGCAAGCTAGCGCCTGCAAAAACTGAGCTAGCCATGTTCCAGAGGCCATGCTAGAATTAATGAGCTGTCTTCTGTAAAATGTAAAGATAACCACCGAAATAATCATGTCTTGACAAAAAAAATGGTAATATTCTGATAAACTTTTAATTAGAGTTGTCCGTCTACCTCTGTTCTACCCATTCCATATTTCTTATCATTTTTGAAGAGTTTCGGATCTCTTTCTTGACTAAACATTTATCTACTTACCCTTTTCTTGAGTGTATACCTTTACTCTCCTGCCTCCCTCAGAGGCTCATTACTGTACCGTATTGAATAGTTTAAGGTTTTTATTTGGTGCTAATTTACGCTGACTGGAATGAATTTTTGGGATAGTCCGTGGAACACTCATCACTACAAAATTAATAAAACCCCGAATAACTAATCTAACCAACCCACACATGGGGCACCAGCTTTGAATAACAATTTTGGAACTTGCAGTAAAACTAACAAAGACAATAGAGACCCTTAACCCTTGTCGATGGATATCAGACCCTACTCTGCCGTATATCCTAAAACCCGCATTTCAACTCATACCGGCTGATCGATAAATATTACAACCTTCAGGGAAAATCCTGAACGCCACTTCGTACTGATCGTTCCAAAATTTGGAACACAGTTAAGTTGTAAATAAACGCCGGAGTACAAAAAGCAGACATCTTGATGCGAGTGGTCGACTATTGTGATTTTCTGGCTATCATGGGTTCTTAGTCCCTCGCCGTAGGTCGGTTCCTACGAAATTCCATTTTCGATCGCGAACATGTCACATTGTAGACAGTACAACTTATTTATGAAGTCCTGAGTGAGATCCCTCTTCTTCAACTTCCCTGTCTGCTGTCTCTTGACCAACTCTTGTTCTCTTTCGACGCTGACTCTATTACATTATTCGAGGTCTCTATTTGATGTCGAGCGCCTTATTTATATTAAATTATAAATATTAGGCCTATAATAAATCAATTTTCTTATATAACCCAGTTTGTAGGCCTGTAATAGTTTTGAAAATTTTCCTATCAGAATAACTAATAATGAGAAATTTTATTCATAATAGGCTATTTAAGGTTTCATGTAAACTTGTGAAATTATTATTATTATGTGCAATTATTGTTAACTATTATATAAACAAGAAAGATACATTAGATTCTTAGGTAATTATGCGGGAAATTATGAAGTAAATTACATGTATTATGAGTAGATAGCCATATTACGTGTGAGCAATTATCCATGTGAAAATGGTAAGACACATTTTATTATGTTGTAGGCGAAGTAGTTATTCAATCAACTGTGCTGAGGGTTTTATATCCGTCCCTACTGTTCCCCCAAACTTCATACTAATAAGTTGGAACTACATTATCCTCAAGGTAAGAATGTGTCTGGGGTGGAGAGGAAAAGATGGGACCCCACACTTTGTTTGTTGCTTTTACTTTCAGCGGTACAACCCCAATAAAAAAAATTTATAGACCTCAAATGCTTCTGTGTAAACACGTACCGTACTTTCGTTTCTTTTATCGGTGTAAATAAGAATGAAATGTTTACAAAAGTCTGTCACGAAGTTGTAACTTTAGGAATTAAATGTAGCTAAGCAGTAATTTGTGTACTGTACCTAGTTTTCTTGGAATGGGTTGTACCGTCAAGTCAGGCTAGGGAAGAAGTAGAAGGGAGGACACGCCCCTTACACCAGACACAATCCTAGTCTGAGACTACTGTAATTCTGAGTGTGATAATCTTGTACTTACCCAGTATACGAAAAATCGTCAAAAATTTCAACCTCTATCTTCACGTTGTTAGAACTGATTTCGATATAATGGTAATTTTGTGTTAGTCCAAATAACAAATTTGATTCAAATCGATCCATGCGTTTAAGTTGTAGAGGATTTTGATCTTTTGGGGGGCTCATTTATCCATAATATCCAGGGTATCCAAAAATTACTCTACCAAGCTTCAGAAACTGATTGGCTAGGATAAAATGTACAACCATATAACGTCTAAGGTTATATACATCTTGCTTAGTTTTCGTTTATCCGCCATTTTGTTTTGTTTATAAAAAACTGTATAACTTCAAAAATAGATAGGTTATTGAGTTCATAATTTGGTATACCCATTTTTTTTATGTAACTTTTACACGTGTAACGAAAAAAAATGGTTAAAATTATTATCATCAAATATCTCCAGTACTTTTTTAAATAATTTACAATAAGCAAAATCGTTTCACCTTTTAATGGAACCAAAATAAACTTATGTTTTTACTCTAGTCCGAATGATAATTGCATAATTCTCAAAAAAAAAATTGAAAAGATAATTTCTTGGTAATTGTCTACAACACCCAATATTAGGCTAAACGAAAATAGTTTTGAATTCTGACAATTGCTAATACCTATTTTCATCCAGTGATTGGTGTATTATGTAATATTTTTGATTGAATTTTCTTAATATTGTTTTTTTCTTTCAATGTAGGCCTACAAGCAGTACTGTAATATTAGGTCTACAAATAAAAAGTAAGCAGTTCATAAGACTAGCTGTTTGGTGGGATATCTATTTACTTTCTTTACTAGTGTACATTAAAATTGGATGCACAAATTTTGTTATTGTTATTTATAATGTCAGAATTCAAAAATATTTTGGTTTTAGCCTCATCCTGGTATTGTAGACTATTACGAAGAAATTACGTTTTCGATTTTTTGTCGATAATTCGATTATCTTTCGAGTTACAGTGAAAACAAAATCATTCGAAAAAATGGTACCGGTACATAGAAGGAAAACTAAGCAAGATAGGTAGAGAGTAATTTATGTATTTTGAAGCTGTTTGGCAAATTCATTTTCTAACAATATATAATATTCAATCCACGTGTGTAAGAGTCAGGATTGGTGTACATTTCATGGCATACTTTAATTCCCTGAGTAAACATCTCTCTAATAACTATTCTGAAAATGATAAATTAGCCACAATTAATTGTGACATATTAACTAACTCACTATTTCAGTTTTATACTAAACGACAATCCACTCTCAAAATAATTTCGTTACATTTTTACATAATTTTCCATACAACTTCCGACAACTTTTGTTTTATCATAAGACAAATTATAGTGATCTTTGGTAACAGGTCCATTAGAAGAGTTTCATGTCAACAGTTCATTAAATATGATGACTCGAAAGAGAAGACACCTGATTGGTCTTAATATGAAATCGTGACTAGTGTTGGCTTCATTTGTTTTGCAACGCGGCAAATGTTATGTGGCCAATTGATTAAAACACCTTTAATAATGACTTCGTGGATGAATTGCTCAATCTTCAAGTTTAGGAAAGTGTTATTTAAAATTGTTTACTTTCTCATCCACTCTAAAGAGAGAAAGTATTATAAAAAGAAACTCTCCCCTAACTTACTCATAGGCCTACAGTCATTCCTAAAATGTTTCCAATAATACGTGTTCCCTTAGCTTTCATGGAAATCCCTTACAAATCGGAATTATCATTAGCAAATGTAAAATAAGTACAGCTTTCAATCATCGTACACTGATAAGCATCATCTTACCAAAACCTTTGTTTGCACATAGGATACTTAAAAAAAATTTATAGTATTAAATGTGATTGTAAGATGTAGTATATTGGCTGTACAATCTAAATATAACAATTAGTATACAAATTACTAATTCTCTATTAGGTATAGTAGATAAATCGAAAATAGTCAAATATATTTCGTTGGATCATAAAGTTTTTTTTGGGAAGAGACAAGGTCATACACTGGGGAAAAAAATATTGAACGGAAAATAATTCAACCTCTTAACGAACAATACCGTCGGCCAAACGTTTGTAGAAATAAGGCTGTCATAGAATTAAAATTTCTCTTCCTTAAGTAAGACTGAAAATTTTAAGGTTAATTCTCCACAGGGAATCACTACAAGATCATGTGCTAAACTTTTGAAAGATTTATTTTTTCCAAGTTTTCTAAAGGCGATAAACCTCTTGGTCATCAGCTTCTTACAAAAGAAGAAGATAAAATTTAAAACCCTTAGACCTCAAATATTAAGATTGTTTAGAAGGGAGAAAGTTGTTTGATCGGAAATAGTTAACTATCTCCTTGACAGCCTCTTTTTGTTTAGTTGACCAGTGTCTGTGATATAAATGATCTAAAATGTAGGAATAAATTTTACCAATTTTTTTTAAATTTTGGGCTTTCAACGTCTACGAACTAAATACTTCTATTATTTTGTCGTATCAAATTCTAGAGAAACCATTCTCCAGGAGTTGCTACTTGTAATTAATAAATGACCACTTAATTTATTATAGTACTTGTAAGAAAGACTAATTGGTATGACTATCAGTTTTGTAGGTAATAGTAGCGTTAAACTGGAAGCACCGCAGTAGCCTATACTTATGGCATAAAACCTTAGGAAAATCCAGTGTAATTTTTTTTTTAAGTGGTTATTAAGAAAGACAAATTAACAGAAGCTTTAAAACACTCAACGTAACAGCAATGTGGTGTATTGTTTCAGACAAATTATCTGACATAGTCAAGGTTGCAGTTTCCTGGCAATAAACTACTTCTTTACAGTATAAAATAAATAAACGGTGTAAAAAAAATCAAAATTTTCTCTATCTACTAAACCAAACTATAAACTAACCTAAACTAAAATAACCTTACCTTACCTAACCTAACCTATCCTAACCTAACCCAACCTCACCTCACCTCACCAAACCAAACTATTAAATGCCAAAAACGTCAGTTCTGTATTTCTTAATCAAAAAAGTGAAATGAATTGTAGAAACTATCATAAATTTATTTAAAAAATTGAATATTATTTTTATATTTAAATTTTCAATTAAGCCAAATTGTAATATAGTTAATTACCTTAGAGGTTGTATACGGACTGAGGACAACCTTTAAGGTAATTAACTATATTATATATTAAACAGTCCAAGGCAACACATCATACTTTATAAAAAGCCAAATTGTGTCCCTTGTGTCATAATCTTGTGCTTTGTGATAATTAAAATCGAGCTTTTAATGACAGCAATCAAGGTTAATTTAAATTTTTTGACAATTGTCATATTCCTTGTTTTACCTTGAAATTTCCACATTGATTTGGGTAAATATTTCAAAATCTTCAGAAACATAAATATTCGACCAAACTTTGATGAAATGTGACCTAACAAAGTTCTTCAAACCAAATGTAAAAGGAAATTAAAGTTTGCGAGTGAATAGAGAAGAAAAAACAAAATGAAACTTAACCTATTTTAGCCGTTAGGATTTTTGTTTGAGCTAAATTTACGCGTTTTACCGTTTACTGCCATCTATGGCTCATTTTGACTTTTTGATCATGTATAGCATCTAAGCCTATTTTGAATTTAATTATGGGATAGTGTGTTTTTTGAAACATTTTAACACTTTAAATATATTGTAGGTATCTGTGGGTGTCTATGGTTTTCCAAAGGGTGCATGAACGAGTTACCCCTATTGCTTGAGCATATGAAAAAACTCAATTGCAAGAAAATAAATTAATGCCAGTAAATAATGTTTGGGAAAAGAAATATTTAAATCTGCTGGTTAGAATGTGTTCTTTCAGTTTAAAAAACATTTATTTATTTATTTTTTTTTTTAAATTTCCAAGTATTTAAATATTTTACAATATTCTTTTTTCTAAGATAGATAATATAACTGAATCATCTATTGTAGATAAGTAGCCTACCATAGTTTCAAAATATCTAGAGTTACATCGGTTATATTTGATTGTTTTTAGGTTATGTACCTAGATGAAAAAATAACTACGCTTGGCTGCCTATTATCGAATATGAGTTCCTAATTTCGGATATCCGTTATTAGGCTAGTATTATCAATGAATACATATGTATTCATTGGTATTATACTACTGTATTATCAAACGGGACGCAATCACTCTAACGCACGCGCCACCACACACAGGCACGCAGAGTATTATGACTGTCAGGTACCTGCCATGGGCCACTCGCATGGACTGAGCTACACTTGATCAAACTTTCATTTAATTAATTTGATAGTTTAAAATAAAATCTGTAATATATTTTTATTCTACACTTCATTACAAGAAAAATAAGACCAAACTAGGTGTAATTTACTTTAATAGAGTCCAAAATCAACAATGTTTGCTAGAAAATGAATGACAGTATGATAACTAATAAGTGTGAATAAACAACACTATCGTATATCTTTATTGAATAATATGAAACAAAGGAGCACAATATAATAATAATAATAGTATAAAACATAATTTGTACTTTATTATTTACATTGTGACATGCTGTGTTTCAATAAATATGTAATAGAAGACTATTAATAATACGTAATTTTTACATTTACACAATTTATTTTTTGTAAATTTATCATTTACTCATCTAAACAACATTAATACAGAGATAATGTTGAAAACAGGGGAAAATTCCCTACTAATATTGAAAATGTATCAAATATTTTTTTTTGAAAAAGTCCAAAAACATATATTCATCATACAATTTCATAGCAAACATTGTTGATTTTCGGGTTATAATTCAGTAAATTATACGTTGTTTGATCTCTTTTTTGTAATTACAGTATGTGTAGAATAAATATATACTGTAGATTTTATTTTCAAATATCAAATAAAATAAAGTTTTATAAAGTGAAGCCTAAGTAGGTGCTTCATATGGGTGGCTGGGGGTAGGTCACTGGATACCCTAATCCTCTGCACTTGTGTGAGTGAAGCGACCCTTCCTTCAGTTGCATTCCCAGTTTGATATTAGTAAAGAATTTTGACATGCTAAGATTTTCAGATGTCTGGATCTTCTAAAGGAAAAAAAATAGGACTCAAGCTATTTGGTCCAGGGTGTTGTTGGTGTAAGAGAAAAGAAAATGGAATATCTCAAGGCGTTCAAAATATATAATGTTCCTCCGGTACACATTAGAAAATTAATTTAGTAATAAAAAATCAGGGAAAAAATGTGTTATTATGAGACAAAGGTTAAACTGTGAATTAAATAGTGTAAGGTTATGAAGAAAACTATGGACTTACAGTTCGTGATATCAAACAACTAGCTTTCCATTTGGCTGTTAAAACAGTTATCATCCTTTTTCTGACCCAAAAGCCTCTCCCGGAGAGATATGACTATGTTTTTTTTTTGTTTTTTAAAATATTTATTATTATTATTATTTTTTTTTAAGTTGAATCCATCACTATCTCTATGTAAACTACAGTCTATTTCGTTGGCTAGAGTTTATGCCAAAAAAAATTGGTGATGTCTTCAAAATGCCTGAACTTTGAGAAGGGAATATGAATACAGCAAAAGTTTTGATGTTAATGAAACTGGCATTTCTGTAATACAGTTTTGCCGTTCCAAAGTTATAAGCGTGAAGGGTAAAAAGTAGATTGGGACGTTATCTTCCCAAGAAAGAGGCCTCTAAAAACTTTGGTAACTTGTATGAGCCTGTCTGGAATTTTCATTCCACCAATGATTGTGTTCCTGAAAAAGAAGATGAAACATAAACTTATGAACTATGGACGGATTTCCTCTTGGAGTTATTGGCAGGTGCCATCCTTTGGATGGAATCAGACTTACTTATTCACTGATTGGGTGAAACATTTTATAGAACACTTTAAGCCCTCCTCAGAGACCCCAGTTGTCTTAAATAGTGGTGAGTGATCATAGGAGTCAATGGAGGTCATGCCTCCCTATAGTTACATTAAATATGTAGGTAATATCAAATATAAATAAAACATATGAAATGTCTAAATGTTACTTAATATTCATTTGTAAATCGACATGTATACAAGACATTTCGAACAAAGTATGAAAATTAGTAGCACAATTCATCAACAGTAATAAAAGTGTCGGAGACAGTTTTCGCTGACCATCTGCCGCTCAAATGCACCACAATGTAAACTTGTCTGGCACAGGTGGAGCAGAGGGCATTATATCTGCTGTGTTGTGTAGGGCACATGTCACTCATGCTTTGAGCATATTGTTTGTGTGTTACTGTGTGTGCAGTTCATGGCGTATTTGGGTGTGTGTATATGTATTCGCCTGACCACTTACATAGATTTATAGCAGATGTGCTAATTTTTCCATAAATAATGACATAAAAGTAACTTTACTTAATGTGCCATATTCATGATGTAATGATATTGATAAAAATGAAATACTGAAAGATGGACGACCCACAACATAGTGATGTGTTGGCAGTTCTTCCATGACTCAACGGTCATTCTTTGCATTCTTGATGTAATAATTTTAACCAGGGAACATGGTGTTATCATTGTATATCTACCTCAAATCCCACAAATTACAGCCAATGGAGCCCTATTAAGTCCTTCTGCTTATATGAAGTAGAAACTTGGATGTCTAATCACCTTTTCCGAACTCTGATATGTTATCAAATTTGACAGGTAGTGGGAAACACTTATGCCAAGAGAGCGACTCTTCGAAGTGCTATGAATGGATTAAAAAAATGTGGCATCATACAACTCAACAGAAATACATTTTCTGACACAAAATTTATTGATAGGGAAGCCGACATTAACAAAAAATATTCCACCAAGATGAAATCACACCAACACCAACTACTCATCTCAGAAGCCCTTAAGCTCCTAACGCCTCAATAACTTTTGCTCCTGAGCCGTCAACGCCTCATACTCTTGAAACTTCAATTAATCGTGCTCTTAAACTATTGAATCAACTTACCTTTTTGACACCTAATCACCACCAGTCTTCCCATCATCTGCTGCAAATCTTTCATAAAAAGACGACCTGCTGGGAATGTTGCCTATATATAATGTTGCTTCTCTCTATAAAAATAGTTTAGAAGAATCTATAAAAAGAAAAAATTAGAGAAAAATCAAAAATAGATAAAGATTAAAAAAAGAGCTTTGGTCAACAATAAAGAAGTATCAAAAGGTGATGAGAATAAAGGGAATCAAAAGCCACTATCAGTGAAAGTTATAGGCTTAACAAATATTAGACTCAAGAATCTCACATCTAAAGTCTCATCTTGTCTCGAGTCTCCTGTGTACAGTCTCGGTCTCTTGTGTCTAACATCATTTCATCTGCATGTTGAGTTATTTATAAAGTTATGTAGTCTAATAAATTATAACATAACATGTTGTAAGCAATTCTTTATTTGTTACAGGGTTGGGAAATGGAAAAGAGTGCACCAAATATACTTCCTACGACTTCTGCAAGGTGGGAGTTTCCGAGAGAAAAACTTCGGCTGCAGACACTTCTAGGTCAAGGCAATTTTGGACAGGTAAAACCAAGACTATAAACAGGTGTATTGAAAAGTATCTCATTCTATATAGAGTGTGAGTGTGTTTAAGAAGTCTGTCTGCATTAAATTAGTTAAGTTCTAATGAACTAAACTCTCAAGTATTCACTATAATGAGTACGAGCATGGTAGGTTTATCATCATATCTCATGTGTTATACAACTTATAACATACTAAATTAGATAAAAATTTGTAGATTTTAATTATCCATATAACAGTGTCAACCCCACCTCTCTACTATAACAAATAGAGAAGTTATTGTAAAAAATATAATTTTGAATCTTAACCTCCCAAGAAAATGTGATATTCATATAGTTATGAGATCCAGCAGGGTCGGGTTACCGACTGGAATGTAACGAGAGGAAACTTTTTAATATATACATAGATACAAGACCAGATAGGGCCTAACCAATGTCATGAAAGTAGTGATATACACAATTACAAAGTTCAGAAAACCTGTGTAACAACTGTTTTAAGCGAACTTACTCTACTGGATCAGATTCCTTCATCTACCAATACCTACAATGTAACATTTCCTTCAAGTTCCGAAAAACCAACATTAAAATTAGAGGATCTGCTTGTATTATATTGTATGATGGGGCTGATGACAAATAATTACCATGCCAAATTATTTATGTCTAATCCTAAAACTATTGATTTTTAATTTTAATTTCACCTTGACATTTTGAATACCTTCATTTGCCATTTGAACTCAAATGTTGCCTTATTGTTGGTGTAAACATTGTAAATTACCTATAGTCTAATAATTAGTTCCTATATCATAATTATCTTAATAATCTTACCTTTGTTTGTAAAAAAGAAAAGAAATGCAAAACAGGAAATAAAGTAAGTTAATCAGCTTAGTATTTGAGATTATTCTCAACTGTGGTAGAATTTGCTCGTTAACTGACTGTTACGTGTCAGTATATTGCAGGGTATTGTGTATTTCCAATACCGTGTTATGATCTCTTGTTACTTCATGGTTTATGTATTTCTTCTTGTAATGTTTTTAAATGAACGTATTGAGCTATTGTTGGGAAGACAAAAAACCTTTAGGCAAAATGTGATGTAACTATCATCTTCTGAAGAAAATCATTATTATTATTTTTTTCTTATACATATAATACTGAATGCATATAAACAGTATTGAACAAGATTGTAGTAAAACAATTAGTATTAAACTATTAAAACGATTTATTGAATTTGTTTCGGCATAAATAATAGGCCTACTAGCATATTTAGTAATGTATAATCCAGAAACATTGCTCAAACTTTCTCATTTCCCTATCCCCAAAACCAAATAAAAACAAACCAAAACTATATGAAGTCGTTAGCTTACACTCAAACGGAGACAATGAGCCATGGATGCTGTCTTTGAAAACAATTTTTGATATATAAATTGGCCATTTATGTTTGTGTTACTGTACTGATTACTAATATAAAATGATATATTTACAGATCTTTTACTTGACTGAGCAATCTTATATAAACTATAAAAGTTTACAACTTTACTATACAGCAGACAATGTGAAATTGGACAGTCACTCACTGTGACATAATTTTTTTTAAAATTAATAAGTGTTAAAAATTTATTTTTATTTATGTTTAAATGTGATTTCTGAATGTTTGCATCATTTAAATTATTTAAGCATATTGAAATGTGATAGGTGTTCTGATGATGCCTGACAAATAGACGAAACAACTATAAACTCTAATAGTTTATATAAAATTGCTCAGGCAAGTACGAGGCAAATAAATATATCATATAAACTGGGCTTAATTAAACTCGCTTCCCTTGTGCCAAAGTATGCATTTTTATTAAATCAAGTATTTAATGAAGGTGGTCAAAGTTTATTTTTCTTTTTGGATTTATTCCTGAACCATAATATATTTTTACTTGTGACTTCGAGCTCAGATTTAGGTCAATAATCTTTACATTCCACTCAAATTTCAACGAAATTGTAAGAGTAATTTTGAGAAATTATATTTTTTATAACAGCTCCATGGTCGATGTTTTGGTTTTATCGACAACTTAAGAGACTTTTTGGAGAGATGGTGACCAATACATTTAGTTTTTTTTTTTACTTAGGGGCTACATTTGATCCTTTATTTATTTAATGAAAGGAATCAAATGGCTCTTAAATCTTTTAAATTGACCTAATCAACTTTTATCTTCACGAAACGTCATCTTGTGTGTTTAAGTACTTCCACAATCTTTGTGGTAAAAAACTAAAAGACTTAAAAAGGACCACATTGAAGTGATAGCCTACTCAAATAAGTGTATATCTAAAATTGATCACGCCTCACCTACAAAATTAATATGTTTTTTTACAAAACAATTTATTAATACAAACATTTTATTAAGCATTTTTTTATATTTTAAGGTATGGAAGGCCGAAGCAGATGACATTAGTGGCCACGAGGGTCTAACTCGCTTAGTTGCTGTGAAGACTGTCAAAGAATCTGCCAATACAAGAGAACGAGAAGATTTACTACGGGAACTGGGCATCATGCAGGATTTGGGCTCTCACCCTAACGTTGTTACATTGCTGGGATGTTGTACTGAAAAAGGTAAAATATATGAATAATGGAGAAGGCTAGAGAAATTTACTCAAAACATCTCTTGCCCTTAACAATTTCACCATCAAGTTCAATTTAACAAAAACACTTTGATCCATTATGCAGTTTGGAAGTGTACCATTCTCCATTTTAAATTAGCTAGGTGTCATTAGTCTACAGTCTGCATTTTTACTGGACTTCCAAAATAGATAAATGTTATATACACACCACTGATTTTTAACATATTACAAATATTAGCTTGTTATTGTCGGCTCATTAATGGGTGTTTACTTCACACAAAATTTACAAGATTTACAAGTAAAACAATTTTTTTCTTTAGGTTAAAGAATAACTGAGTTACCAAAAATTTAATTTCATGCTAAGGGTTAAATTATTTTGCTTAGTATAAAAGTCATTTTCCTTCTTGTTTGACATTTTAAAATTACTTACTCTTCACTCCAGTATAATGTTTAATTTTTATAAGGTCTAAAATAAAAAGATTGAATAAAATTATCAGAATTCAAAAATGTTTTGAAAGCTAATCTTGTGTTTTATACAATTACCAGTCATATGACCTAGATAAAGGTATATTTTTTGATGACGATTTAAAAAAAATTTTTTTTTTCTCATATTCAGGATGATAGATTCAATATGGTGCCCAAAAATTATTAATATTATAAAATGTAGTATGAGGGATCAGATGAAAACTTCATCTAGTTCCAAATCGTCAAGGCAAAATCATTGATATAAATAAATTATTTATATAGTTTATTCAGATATTTGGAGTCATTTGTGTATATAAATACTAATGCACAATGTTAAGAATATGGATCAATTCACGTTAACAGCCTAGCGTACAATGAGAAAAACCTAGAACACAATAAGTGAAAAACCTAGAACACATACTCTGAAAAACCCTATAACACAAAAAGTGATCAACTTTGAACACAATAAGTGAAAAACTTTGAACACAATAAGTGAAAAACATAGAACAAAATAAGTGAAAAAACATAGTATACAATAAGTTAAAAACATAGACACAATAAGTTAAAAACATAGAACACAATAAATGAAAATCATAGAACACAATAAGTGAAAAACCTAGAACACAAATAAGGGGAAAACATAGTATACAATAAGTTAAAAACATAGTATACAATAAGTTAAAAACATAGACACAATAAGTTAAAAACATTGAACACAATAACTGAAAAACATAGAACACATTAAGTTAAAAACATAGGACACAATAAGTAAAAAACATAGAACACAATAAACACCAGAAGAACCAACATTACCTAGGTCAAACAATTGACCAGTATTTAATTTCGGTTCAACTTGGTGTTTTGTTTGTTGTCCTGTTAACTTGTGGTGTATCCTGATCATTTTTGTATATTATATTTTTAGTTATTTTTACTCCTCAGGCTTAGTTTTAGAATACTAGTTTTAGTTTTAGTTTGTCATTTTCTAAGTTTTTCACTTGATAATGACAGTTGATCTGTATTTTCAAAAAGTTTGTATTAGTTTTTAAAAACACAAATGATGGTAATGTCTGAATGATCTATATCAATAATAATATGAACAATCCATCTTTATTGACATATTTATTTATTTTGTATATTTTAAGAAATAATTATGTAAAAAAGAAAAACTTATTATAAATTAAATCAGAACTCTCTGTTAACCCTAGATTACTACTCTTAGTTCATTGTTACATGATCACTACTCATTCGTAAATTTTACTACTTTCTGTTTTTATTTTTATTATTATTTTTTAAACTTTACTTTAGTGTTGACTATTTTTTATATTATAACCTTTATTGTTTTTAAGTGTTTTTTAAAATATTTAACAATAAACTCCTATATATTTTAACTGTAAAAAAATATCTTTTACCACCACTACAAGTACGTTTTAAAAAAATAATTAATCTGGAAAAAAATTGAAAAAAATATAAATATTATTTTATTGGAAAAATTAATCGGATATTTATAAAATACATCATTTATAAGTGTTTAATTTATATAAAAAGAGAAAAATGATTTACAATAAGTTAATTAGGTAGAAAATGCCAAAATTAGAGTCCTGTCTTTACTGAGAATCACATTCCTTGCAGTGATTAAAATACACTTAGTAGCTAAATCAAACACTTTGAACTCTAAAATCACTATTTACACAATAAACTATTTACAACACTAAAAACTAACAATATAAAAACAATAATTTACAAAAAAAAATTCAAACAATTAATAGTTAAAACTTTCGCAAACACTATTCTTTCGTAAAATATACGACGCGAGCTTGAGTACGGTAATAACAGTTCAACTTTGAGCTTAGCCGAAGAGACAGTGACCTCTATTCACAATGGCAGGAAGGTAAACAAAAAGACAGATCGTGTCCGTCTTTTGTCTACGAGTTCTCTGAATTTTACAAAGGGCGGGTCGTAATTTTTACGAATGGGGGTTAAAAAAACAAAAATACCAACTCAAAACATAAACCAAAGTGCACAAAAATGTAGGTACCAGGTCTTACCTAAAAAAAGGATCTAGGTTTTACCAAGTCTGTCTTAAGGCTAACCTCCCCCTAATTTCCCCTCTCAACTACTGAATGCATACATGATCAAAAACAGGCTATTGAAAATTAAATCTGATATACAATATATATATATTATATATATATATATATATATATATATATATATATATATATATATATATATATGTTAATAAAAGAATAGCCAATTATAATATTTCTTGATTTCAAATAATAGGAAAATAAAATGTTTGAGATGACTGCTAATGTACTATATAGACTTGTACACACGCATACATTTATATTTTCATATATACTAGTATAAAACATGTATAACAAAATAATATATGAAGATTCAAAGCCATCCATCATATGTAAATAAACAATACAAATATACACAAACTCATTTTCTTTCAAATTACCCTATCAAAAACCATCTTTGTTTAAAGTATTTGTAAGATGTGCTGTAACATCTAAAATATATAATTTTTAACGTGTTCTGGAATGTTGATAAATATTTCCATAGCAACAAAGAAATAAAATTTCATGAAACAAGTTTTATATGGTTTAGAAACTAAATGTTGCATACCATGGCTAAGGTCTTGGGTTGTAAGTTTTTTATTTATTTCCACTCCGTATTCACTTTAAAAACAAAATGATGACAATTTTGAAAAGGGAGCCACACTTCTTAATCACCCAGTATATGTATATAGTTTGAATCAAGGATATAACGTAAAATAGATAAAAAAGGTTATTACATAAGAGAAATATGTAAAATAAATACGGAGGAAAAAAGAAAATTGTTTGTTGGGCATCGTCTTTTTAATTATTCTCACCACTGCTAAATGCAATCTTGGCATGTAATATTGTTCGCAGGTGGTGTAATGAATTGTAAAGGGTTGTCTAAGCTTCTAGAGCTGGCATGGTGCAGAATAATTAGGAGGGTGTTATAGTAAGAGGGTGTGTAAAGTGCAACATGATTTATTACACCTAAGGGAACAACAGAGTTGGGAATTTCTTAATAAATTATTATGTTACTTCCAATATTGAACAAATAAAAAACACTGGGTAATTCAAAAGTAAATTAAACTTTAATTAACTATAGTTTATTTACATTTTTTTGGAATTGAATAGGATTTAATAAAAAACAAAAAAATTAAGATAAATATTTACTCGATAGAATTGAAGTGGTCACCATTTTCTTCCTGGAGAAGTGATAGTCTTTCCTCTATACTGTGCTAAATATTATATATTTTAATGTGATGACATTTATCTCAGCTACGTTTTGAATAATTGGTTCTTTCAGTTCATTAACAGACTTTTTTTTACAATTGAATGCTTTCCTGGCCTCTTGATATTTCTAACAAACCCGGTGATTTCAAATTTAATAAAATGTTTTTTTATATGTGACTAAACTGCATTGTCCTTCCCTCAAATCATTATGAGTACGAAATTTTCTTAACCTGGCAGATAAACTACGTTCATATTTATAATAACACTGAATTAATGTAATGTGTGTTTGTAAAGGTTAATTTATGTTGTAACAAAAAACATCAATTAATTCATTTTAAACTACTGCAAGTTTACCATCTACTAGATTCGAGTGTTTGAAATTTAGTCATCAATGAGAATACTCATTGCTATGGCAACAAATAAATAGGAATTACTCCTATATCTAATACAATAAAGAGTTTTTTGAGATTGGACAACGAATAACGCAACCACAATCATTTAATGTTTTAACTTGTTTTTGAAAGACATATTGTTTCTAAGACTCTGAAATATGCTTTACTTACTAGATGTAGAAAATGTGATTATATGTTTTGGAATAAAATATATTTATTATTTATTTTTCAACCATGATTAAAAATACATTTTTTTACAATGGATAAATTTAGGTATCTCAAAACCTAATCTGTGACAAAGGTACAATGATACAAAAGAAAATATACTCATATATTTTATAAAAAATATAAGCATTCAACCTTCGTAATAAAATAAAACATTAATATAAACAGAGTAGAAATAAACATCCTTTAGAACAGCAACTATCCTGCATAGATTTAATTGTACAGTAATCTAAAAAATTAAAAAGAAACAAACCTATAACATAACACAAAACATAATGTGGTAAGCATTTGTAAGTTAGAGTGTTTATGTGTGTAAGGATTATAATTAGTATCTATTGGGTGTGTGTATTTTGGAGCATACTTAGTCTTATGCATAACAGTCAATCAATGCCTGTACATTATCCAAAGTTAGTAACCACTTTCTTAACGTATATGTAAAACAACTTACATTCTGTAGTCTTTTGCAAATTATTAAACAGTTTTGGCACAAAGTAAGTAAAATAATTTATCCTGATTATAAAGAAACACACACAAACAAATCCACAAAAACGGTTTGCTCAAAAATGGATGAAATAATGATTAAATAAATTAATCAAAAATATTTTAGATTAATCTATAGCAGATTAAAGGATAGAAATCTGTTTTCTTTTTTTGAGTTTAAATTTTTTTTTTTTTTTTTTTTTTTTTTTTTAATTTCAACATTTATTTAACTTTTATAATTAATTAAAAGGTGAAGTTTTGGTAAACATTATAGCTTACTCTCAAAGTGCTACAATGTTTTGTTAATTTATTAATGAATATTAATTAATTTCTTGATACTTCCGATAAAAAATAATAAAATGCTACGAAACTGTACTAGTACCCTCATATTGTCTTTCTCATGTATACATCATACAGATATTGACTGATGGATAAAAAAATTGATGTCAAGTTTTTCATTGAAAATCATTTTTAAGGTTTTTTGAGTTCAAAGAAGTTTACCCTCAAACAACCATTAAACTCCATTAGAATCCATTATACCCCATTGAGGAATATTTTAGTTTAAGTTAATTTTAACTAGAATTAGATATAAATTCTGATGCCCTTCATTTGTATCATGTGTACATTGTTTGAATAAAGATAAAAATGAAATGAAATGAAATACATAAGTTGTTTACAAAAAGCATATACCTAAAATCAATAATTAAAAAAATCATGCTCTATGCACTAAAAAAAGTTATCGAGTCATTCATTATTTACATAAAAAAAAACCAATTATTAACAAAATTGTTTATCACTTTTGTCTATTCATCTAGATTAAACCCTGTTACTTCTATTAAAGTTCTAACATAATTATGATGACGAAGGTATTGGTGGATTAATTATTATGTGATATTTGTGACCCCGTACTTTCTCTTTAACCCTAGAAAGCTAATCTGTTCAAAAGTTACATTAATGCTAAACTATCGTAAATTTCACGACAGGTTAAAAAAAATAAATAAAAAATACTTCTGGTTACAAAATTGAACTTTAATGAATATATATAGTCAAAACATATCACTAAAAACATGTTTGCGCCAAATTTACGCATTTACAAGTCTTCGACGCAGTCGACACAGCACTTTCCGCGATGCTCAGCGCAAATCGGTTTGTTGCAGCGGCAGCAGTATACTGTTGTCATCCTTCTCTTGACTGACGGGTAAATCCCACAAATTGTACGTGGTAGGTTTTGAGGAAGGTCATGGGCCCTGCCTGGCACCGGAACTTTCAAGATATCAGCAATAGATTGGCGGAGTTTGCGAGTCAAAGTTGGGTACTGCAACCGCTGTTGAAGCCATTGCTCGATAAGGCCCTGGCGTATTTGCATGGCAAACTTCCTTCTTGACAGTGGTTTCTGGACACTTTTCACAACATTAGTGACATAAATGAAATATGAATTTACAAGAATAATATTAAGCATGTCATAAAATACGCACAAAGGCCACCTTTTAGTCTTACGGCTGCACGAAATTTGGTGACACATTTGGTCCATCGTATCAACTGCCCCTTTTGTATCATTGTAGGTCTCGATTACTTGAGATTACTTGGAGACTTGAGCGATTACAGGCTTTTCGTGGCAAGTAGATAGTAGCAAAACAATTTTTGAACTTTTCACCTTGTAAGAAACCATGGTTTTAAGGCCATCAAATCAAAACGGTTAACGGAAAAATCCAAACGTTAAAGCTAAACTATCGTAAAATTTACGAGCGACTAATAGCAGAACTAAATTGACAAACTGCACCGAAAATCGCCAAACACTGACCGACTGAGAGGCCCCAGTGCGACACGGAATTTGACAGGCGAGTCCATTGACGCAGGTTAAGGGGAGGAAACTAGGCAAAAACAAAACACGCTCGTAATTTTTACGATAGTTTAGCTTTCTAGGGTTAAACACCTCAAAAATCATCATGAATTACTTTATATTTTTACATAACCTAATTTTAGTCTCTAAATAACACTGATACTACTTGTATTCATTTAAACCTTTAAATATTTTTTATTAGATCATTTTTTTTAATCAACCCGTTTATCAAACTTGTGCAATCACTTTTTAACATAGTCTATAGATTATTTGCACCAACAATTTAAATCATTTGTCAATAACAACTTTTACTTTTAAGTTAATTAATTTTGTTTACAATACCCTAACTTAAACTGCATTAACTATAACTTAAAACATTTTACACAAATTCAAAAAACTTCACTTTATGAACAGATTCTTTCTATAACAGATTTTTTGCCTCCTTCCCAACTAACTAGGGATAAAAAAAATGCAATGGCAATCGATTTATAACATTCACTGGAAAAAAAACAAACATCAGAAAAAGCCTATTACTCTACACAGTGCTTGCCTAATATTTATTTATTATAAAAGTTTTTATCTCTTTTAAAAATACACATTCCTGGCTCACATTATCGTTACTAAAATATACCTAGACATATTTAACCATTTTACCTCATATACCACACATGCAAGTCATAAAAAAAATATAATTTCAACATTATTTATAGAAAATATCATAACAAAGTATATTCTACATTAGCTATTTCATACATCATTGTCTATTTCATGACTCAGTTGGAATCTTTAGTAGATTAGGTTCTAAAGTCATCTCTTTTGAATCTATTTCATTTCCCATAGAGTATAACTACGTATATTATCATAACTGGTTTATTTATTAACAGTACCAATAGATTTTTGCACACAACCTAAAGTCTGTCAGGTTAATTGTTTCTGGTTATGTTTGATTATTTATAAATTTGTGAAAACTATATTGTTATAAGTTGATATCTCTAACAGGATAATTGTCTCCCCAAAAAATGTCTTTATATTATCTATAGTAAGTTTCTTCATTATTGAGTATCCTCAAAGTATTTTGTATGCTCGCTGCTATTGGTACTATATACTAATTTATATATTTGAGAAGAGCATAAGTTTGCTTTGCTTCTGCCATAAACTGATTCAGAGTATAAATTTAATCTCTCTGAATAGAATTTTGAGAACAATGGTTTAGGTTCATTATTATATAGTATGAATAGTCTGAAGTATTAAACTCACATTTTACCAAAATTTGAAACCGATTTAAACCAATTAAATCTTTTATGACAGTTCTATAGATGATTTTTAAAATGTTTACTGATAACTCTTAAACCAGCATTTTGGGGGTAATATTTTGATTGGATCTCTAGAAATTACATTTTAGCAAACATTAAAAAAAATCGTTAAAGCATACATTTTAGTATTTTCTGTTTTGTCTTATAGCAATTGCACCCAAAATTTGAGTTATAGAAAGAATGTGATTCAAGATATAGCAAAAACATACCCAGATAACAAATTTTATTTAAAATGTTTAATTATTTAATTGTTTTTTGGAGCTATATTATACTACACAGATGACATCATTCCCAAAATCCCCATTGTTCAGCACAGAAGACAACTTCTTAACTTGACCAATCGCATAATTTTTACTTAAAATATTATTGTGTGTGTGTGTGTGTGTGTGCGCGTGGGTGTGTGCGTGTGTGTTTGCGCGTGGGTGTGTGCGTGTGTGTGTGTGTGTGAGAGAGAGTGAGAGAGAGAGAGAGAGAGAGAGAGAGAGAGAGAGAGAGAGAGAGAGAGAGAGAGAGAGAGAGAGAGAGAGAGAGAGAGAGAGAAACAACCTAGATTCAACTATTCAATTTATTTTAGTAAACATGACCTATTTATTGTTTTGTTGTGTAGAACCTTACTTCCTCATCATGGAGTATGTGATGTATGGTAAACTATTAGCATTCTTACGAGATCATAGAACACGAGCACATTACTACAACTTCTCAGATGCCACAGATGCTCTCACATCTAGAGATTTGACAGTATTTGCATATTGTGTTGCTAGAGGAATGGACTATCTTAGTAACAAAGGTGTAAGTAAATAAGAATATTTTTATTTTTGAACATATTTTATACAACAGTTATACCAATTCAGTGCTGTGAAACTGCAACCTCTTCGGAGCAAACGGTTGGGTTGAAATTGAAATGTATCAATTGTTACTATAACAACCATTTAAAATAAACCATGCAAGAACATTGCACAAACTTTCTCGTTTACCCACTCTCAAAACCAAAGACAACTATGGATGTCATCTTTAAAAAAATATTTATTTATATAAATAACAACCTAAATTATATTCGTTTGTATTATAAACCCATCCTCCATAAATCGTTTTTCATTAAAATTGAGTTTTTAATGATGGCAGTCAAGGTTTGTTTTTGCACACTATTTTTATTCATTGTTATTTTCAAATTTCATGAAAATTTGAACATAATCGTTATAACTGTTTAAACAAAAAAAAATTTATAGCAGACCAATGTCCGATTTTTTGGTTTTTACCAATAATTCATGAACAAGCATTTATGGAGAGATGCATTAAATACGTATTCATCATTAGAGCTGATTTTGAGATTATTATATCTATATAAAAATCAGATAAACCGTATTTGAGTTGTAGCTTACAGACAGGCGGGCAGAGAGACGTTCATTTTTTTATAAATAGAGATAAGTTTTAATTTGTACTTATTGGTCGCAATCTCTGATTTTTTAGGAAGCTGGTTGAGAAATTTAGGATATTGTGAAATAATTGTGTTTCTTTTTTACTCTTGTCATCATCACCTTATATAAAAAAATAATATTTAAAAAAAAACGAAGAAGAGAATATAAAATAAAGACCCCTAACCATCAAATGTGAGGGTCGGAATAGAACAAGCATTGCTCATGAGAGACCTGATAAGAAAGATAATAGTGAGGGATCTAACCTAAAACTAGATGAAAAAAGATGTTGATCCAGCCTGGAGACCTCAGGTTGCTACACCCCTACTTCCTATATGTGAGTCTCTCAGGGTGATTGTGAAATGAATTTAGTAATTAGCCATACATACACACACACACACACACACACACACACACACACACACACACACACACACACACAGATTTGAATACCAGGAATGACTCTGTTTCTAATTAACTTTAATAATTAAGCAAATTTTTTCTACATGTTAATTATTAATTCGAAATTTTAAAGGTTAATTATGCAATTGTTATTTTGTCACAATAATTTATTTGTTGTCATCCTTGGTGTTGATTCATAATTTGAAATTATCATTAGACTGTATTGTTTGTGTTAAAACAAATTATTGATTGAATTACAGATAATCCACAGAGACTTAGCAGCAAGGAACATTCTGGTTGATCATAACAAACTTTGCAAGATCGCAGACTTTGGAATGTCGAGAAATGTTAGAGATACAGGACAGATTTATGAGCAGAGACAAAGCAAGGTAAGGGAGTTGAACAGCTTATATGTCTTTTAAGACAGCTTTTTTTTAAAGAAATTCTATATTGTGAATAACATTTATTCAAAGAAATATAGTAAATCTAACTAAACTAGACAAATAGTAACTGACAAGCTACTACAAGTTTTGTGCATTCTGAGTGCCTAACCTTGTTACTGATAACCACAAAACCAAGAGTATATAAATTTCCTTTTGTGCAACAATATGGAAAGTGATGATATCCTCAGTCATATTGTGATAGGCGATTAAACTTGAGGGTCAAATGTCAATGTAGAGATAAAAAATTAGTGCAAACATTTTTTGCAAGAAAAGTCATGGTAACTGTCTCTTGAGACAGAAGAGATGGATTTTCTGTGACACTTCAGATATAGCCAATAAAATTATCAATTCACGTATGAATTGTTAATAGCTAGACAGAAAAAACATGGACTAAAATGAATTATATAAAAGGTGCAAAAACATTGCACAATCTTTCTCACTCACTCATTCCCAAAACCAAATAAAAAATTAGGTAGTTGTCATTCAAAAATATGCAATCTTTGAACAAAAAATTAAATAGGGCCTAAACTTAGTTTGCTTGTGCTATTAATGTGTCCTCAGCAAAAACCATACTTCATTGAAATCGAACTTTTAAATATGAGGGTCAAGGTTCATTTATGTTTTTCCCAATTATTCCTAAACTTTAAACTTTTTTACTTACGGTTTGTATAGGTTTCTATTTATGATTTGTATAGGTTTGTATTTATGATTTGTATAGGTTTGTATTTATGATTTGTATAGGTTTGTATTTATGATTTGTATAGGTTTCTATTTATGATTTGTATAGGTTTGTATTTATGATTTGTATAGGTTTGTATTTATGATTTGTATGGGTTTGTATTTATGATTTGTATAGGTTTGTATTTATGATTTGTATAGGTTTGTATTTATGATTTGTATAGGTTTGTATTTATGATTTGTATAGGTTTGTATTTATGATTTGTATAGGATAACTATTTATTTATTATTTTTTTTACAGAAATCCAGAATTTTTGGGAAGATGTGGAAAACTAAGTTTTGTTTGGGTGCCTAGTGGCTACACTTGCTTAAAATTGTTAAAGCTGATAAGTCATAAATTTGTCTTACAGCTACTACTCCCAAAATTGGTGTTATCTAAAAAATTAAAAAAGTTCTTGTGATATCCTCAAAATATATTTACAAATGTTATTAAAATCCATCCACACATTTGGGTTGTAGTGCACTCCTCAAAGGATAGTTGACAGAAGACAGATAATATCATTCATAAACCTTTTTTTTTAACTTAGAAGATCTCAATCTAAAATACTTTGACATCGAATTTTTTACCCATTCCATAACTTTCTCTGTAGTATGTATATGTGAGAAAGTAAAATTAAATTTAAACCAACAAGAATCTGATCTTTTATTCCCTTCAAGACTTTGAAGGCTTTCAGCCATTACAGAGGTGTACATTTAGAAGTATACTCAAATAATGGCAGGGGTACATGAAACATTATTGTAATGCAAGTATAAAAATTTATATGGTCAGAATATATATATAAAGGCAATTGAAATACTTTATGTTGTACCCACCAATCATTCAAACAAATTAATGAGAGCTATCATAGTACATACCCTGTCCTGTCACCAGTTTTTGTTATTGATTAGTATTTCATTATCAAGATAATCACAAGTTGGTCCCAAAGAAATAACAGACAGTAGTTTTCTCAAGTTGGAATGTATGAGTTATGCAAATATTAATATATAGACGA
Organism: Aphrophora alni; assembly: GCA_963513935.1. Taxonomy (NCBI): domain Eukaryota; kingdom Metazoa; phylum Arthropoda; class Insecta; order Hemiptera; family Aphrophoridae; genus Aphrophora; species Aphrophora alni. Next base: position 60,648,000 of record OY740775.1, on the reverse strand, counting down.
GCAATAATAACTCATGTTTACCAGAACAGAAGCTTTTTTTTTAACAAGTAGGCTTAAAGGCCTGTTTTTCATTTCTAGGCGTTGTTTCTGAAGTACTTGTTTTAACAGAAAAAAAAAACTGTTTATCAAAATAAAAAACATAACTATATGCATGCACATCATACACAAACAATCACAGTCAACATGCATCCTTCTGAACATGCATGGATAGTCAATAACCCATTGGATTATTCAGTTGGTTAATATGCATGTGTTTGTGCGATCATCACATTCCAGTGGATCAGTGAATCTAAGTAAAACTTTGCCCAAAATTTGTATATTTATCTGTGAAAACTATTTGTATAATTAAGAATGTTTTAATGTGTGAACTTCAGATTAAATTGAAGTTTAGATGGTACAAATATGGTTTGAAATATTTGCATATTTTAGAAGGCACTAGAAATAAAGGGAGTTCATATGTCATCACATAGTCTAGATACAAAATTTAAACTAATAAATCTGTCGCATGCTGAATTTGTTTAACAGAAGTAGTTTATTGTATCATTTAACAGACAATATTGGAGTGTAAATATACTAACTGTATTTAGTAATGACCATACAAATCTAGATGTTAGATTTAAATTTTAAATATAAGCAGACCGAGTTGAAGAAAAACCGAGTTCCTTGGAGGCAGTATTTCACCCAGCAAAATGAAAATTAGATACAATTTTTCTTGTTCAATGAGATAAGACCACTCCTTAATCTCAACTTCTTATCATTTTATTCACGGAATTGGAATTAGAAAAAAACTTACTATCACCAACTGGGTAACTGGACGTCAATTCCAAGCATTGTTTTTAAAACTAACACTTGTTTCTTAGTGTCAAAACTAAACAATTTTATAACAATAAATGCAAATAATTATAATTTTTTATAGGGAGCCTTGCCCATCAGATGGATGGCCCCAGAGTCTCTCCACTTCAGTCTCTTTACACACAAGTCTGATGTCTGGAGTTATGGTATCCTTATGTGGGAGATTGTTACCCTGGGTAAGTCTTGAACTTCTTTAGGTCTTTATGTTTTTATTTTCATTTACGCTTAGTAACGTTCATTAAAGCCAGTATATTATAATGATTGAATTCTAAATTAATAACAACCTATTAAAACCATCAGGGAGTTTATTTTACTGATCAACATAACAATAATAAGTATTCTAAAATTCAAAGTTGAGTAAAATAATCAGTAATTATACTAATATGTTAACTGCAAGATTTATTATTGCTGCTCAGATAAAGTGTAAAGTGCTGCTCAGACTCCTTTATGCAGGTCTCGATAATGAAGACATGAGGTCCTCTGAATCCCAGAGGATATCTCTGATAGAGCCCCTGGATTAGAGTAAAGGTCAGGTCGCCAGACTTCAGTGAGGGGCATGCTAAACAATTGAAAGCTGTCACCTGAGATTCCTGAAAGTGGATTTGTTGAAATGTCTGAACAGATAATGCATGTTTTTACTTCAATTCTATGTTGCTCCAAGATAAGACCACTCTTTCTTTTTCTTGTCTTTTACCTTTTCTTCCTATTTATCCTAGAGAAATAAATACAAAAAAAAGCCCATTGTGATTGATGTAGAACTGGACATCTGAAGCTATATCGCTATTATATGAAGTTTATATGTAAAATAATTGGACAGCCGCTTCTTTTGCCGCTTCAGAAATCATATTTTGGCATTGATCATTGATATCCCTTTAATCTACTATTAAATTTACAAATAGTTGTGACCAAATCTTTGACAGTATTCTTTCTTCAAAGGGAATGTACTATTTCAGCGCTATCGGAATAATATTAAGTGTTAACATGGATCAACAATATGAAATTTCTCACAACGTTTAGAAAACTTGCTACAAAATTGACTATTTGTTGATCATATTTTATGGTTTATGATGTACTCAAGTTCTTGAAATTCAATAAACTGCTAAACAAATTTTGCACAAAAATTGTAATATGAAAAAAATGTCCTTGAAGGTTGTGCCAAGACTTTTCAATTCTGAGTAGAAAGAAACTCAAAGGAAAAATTGTTTTGATATCCTCGAAAACATTGTAAAAGTTCCTAAATTTTTATAAAATGTAATAACTTGTTATGAATCATGGTTTTCACCCAGAAACTATGCGCCAATTGATGAACTGGAAGATTCCCAGTTCACCAAAACAAAACAAAAAGCAAGGATGAGGTAGTTCAAATTAAAAGCAACTTAAAGTGTAATGTTTAACTGTTATATTTGTATTTACAACATATAAGCGCTATGTTGAGGCCAAACCTGTCTTCCAGAAAGAGGCGCAACAATAGAGTTCTTAAGCTATCACAGCTTAGCTTTGTACTGAAGTAAAAACATATCTGAAGACATCAAGTACAATTATTTAAGAACCAAACATAAAACGTGGTACCAAAAAAATCAAATAATCTTGTATGAGTGAATTTTAAAATAATAATGTTTAAATTCTCTACAAATAGGAGACATAGTCTTACCTTGGAAAGTGGTCCTTGATATTACCTATTAGTACACAAATTGAACATACACAATAAAACACTAATTGTGTGTTTTTCTATTTGTACAATAATATTTCAAGTGAAAAAAATATGAAATAGACTGGGAATCGAACCCTGAATCAAAGGTCTAGACTGGGAATCGAACCCAGTACCTTGGTTGTATATTTTTCACTTGAAATATTATTGTATTTTCAATACTTACTGGTAAAATACATATTAGCGTTAAAATCAATAAATTAAAAATTAATTTCTATTTGTGTACTACTAGGTAATACCAAGGACCACTTTCCAAGGTAAGCCTGTGTCTCCTATCCATAAAAAAACTGAATATAATATCCTATGTCCCCTATTAAACTCTAACCTAATTTCAAAGTAATATGTAGTTCTAAACTTAAGTTATTTGAGAAAGAACATTTTTAACATTGCCCATTTGTGCTGTTTAAGGTTATAAAGAGTTATAACAACTAATTATATTCACGTGTACCTTAAGATTAGAAGAAAAATTTAGTTAAAACTAAAGACCATGGTGAACACAGTATTTCGACCGTCTTCACTCCACCGTTACATTTTACAGGAATTGTGGCTAAAAATTACCATAAATTTAAGCAAACGTAATTGTTGTTTATTGAAGTAACTGGTAAAGCTTAAAGTGAATAAAATGAAAATAGCCATATTGTTAAATCTAATAGGAGAAGAAGGGCTGAAGTCTACAATACATTCTAATTTGAAACAACAGAAAGTAAAGATACTCCTAGAAACTAAAGAAATGTTAAACATATTGTCAACGAATTAAAAAATGTAGTCTTTGTCAGGGCCGGCCCTAGGTCTTTTTCAAGTGTAAGCAAAAAACATTTTGGCGCCCCCCCCACTAACCAAACCACTATAAATCAGTGCACCTGTAACACATATTAACCAGAAATAAACCAGAAGTTAAAGATATTAATATTAACCAGAAATTAAAGGTAGAAGCCAGGTATGTTTAATAATACACAAAGAAAAACTTGCAAACCAGAAGTATAAGTATTTACAGGTCATCATCATTACATATAGTTACAATTATTAGTAATTTGAACTCTTCACAAATAAAACTTGAATTAAAAATGAATTTTTCTTGCTTTTGCTTTTGAAAACTCGTTGAGTAATCAGTGTCCATTTTACTCAATAAGTCATTTTCAATGGCCAAGATTGCTAGCCCATTCAAGTGTTCTTGGCTCAAAGTAGATCTTAAATAAGTTTTAATGAGTTTTAACTTAGAAAAACTTCTTTCCCCGCTGGCTACTGACACTGGGAGCGTTAACAAAATCCTCAATGCGACAAAAACATTTGGAAAAGTATCCACGTAACCACGCTTGGTTATAAAAGACAGAGCTCCTGCTGGGTGACTTCCAGAAGGCAGCATTGGTGAAAACACTCTTAGTTCATCAAAGACATCATTTCCGTTCACGTCACAGTCTTCTCCATCACTCAAAATGGTTTGAAGGTGTTTACAAGCTTTTTTCAAATCTGTATCGTTAACACTCTTGTCCAAACTTGGGATATCGTACAAAAAATTAAAACTAGAACTATGAGTTTCCATTAGTTCAAATCTCTCCTGAATTGAGGATATTGCTCTGTCTAGCACAACAAAAAAGAAATTGACTTTAAAGGCATCCATTCCATAGTTTACTGCTTCATCTGCGCTTTCATAAGTAAACTTTTTATCACCTTTCTTGGCCGGACTTGATGTTCTTTTTCAAACTCTGCAGGCACATTGATTTTTTCTGCAAGTTCCTTTGCATCTATTATCACGCTGTTAAGTCCTTGATCAGATCTCATCTTTTCAAGAAATGATCTCACACTTTTAATGAGATCCATAGAACTTTGCAGGTCATTTGTGACTTTTTGCAATAGTTTACTGACCATGTTTGTTTTGTGCAGGATCTCATACCATGTCACTAAACAGCACAAGAACTTGAAGCTTTGCAGTTTTTTTAAGAGTCCTAAGGCTGAGTTTCTTCCAAATGCATCAAGTTTTTGATCTTGAGAGGCTTCATATAGTGTATCATATACTTCTTCGATATGATATCTCAAAGGCATCAGTGCCTCGATTCTGCTTTCCCATCTAGTATTGCATAGTGGTTTTACTGTGAGGGTTGTGACGTGATTGAGCAAAATACTCCATCTTTGGGTAGAACTTGAAAAAAGTTAAAGATTTCTTGTATAGTATTAAAACACTCTACTGCACTGTTGCACGATAGAGCTGGATCGTTAATAACCAAGTTCAATGAGTGGTTCCCACATGGCATATAAAAGGCTCTACGATTTAAATCAAGGATTCTCTTCTGAACTCCAACGTGTTTTCCCTTCATTGCGGAGCCATTATCATAGCCATGACCTCTCATGGATTTTAAAGGAATGTCTCGTGCTTTTAACTCTTTGAGTAATACTTCGGTGAGGCCTTCACCTGAAGAATTGGTAACAGGAAGAAAGCCTAAGAAATGCTCCCTTATTGAGACTTCTTCACTTTCTACAGTTTTCACAAATCTTACCACAAACGTCAAAATTAACAACAAAATACAAATTTACACCTATTAATACTTACTTGTTCAACTGATTCTTGACTTCCTGATAATCCAGGTACAGGTTGTGACATTGATAATCTGTCATCACTCTCATCACCGGCATCGTCATGGTCAGATTCAATCAGCTCGTTATCGTCAATTTCGCACTTGACGCTATAAAAAACTTTTGCAACGCTTTAGATCGTTTCTCATCTTCTTTAGCATGCTGCAACTTTCTTTTACGATTAAATGCCCCCGATGGCTTTTTGTTACATTACTTACGTTCTTCAAATCACAATTTATGTAACAATTTTATGTCTACTACAAAACCAAAACCATGATTATACAAAATAAAACTTGTGAAAAATAAGCTTAAAAAGTTGAGTAACGCTGAACCAAACGTAGCACGTAGCCTAGTTGTTAGCTGACTGTACTATACTGAGTGAGGATGAGGGAAGGTGGGGTGGAGTAAAGAATGCATGACTCACGCGGACGAGTCTATTCACTCGTGAAAGGGGTCAAGGGGTGTAAGGTGTAAGTTGAATGATGAGCTCGGTCAAACTTCCGGCGGCTATGGCCGCCCACAGCCCTAAATAATTCGCAAGTCCACTACTATTAGCACAAACACAGATTGACAGATATTCTCTCAATACTACTGATTATTATTAATCAGTAATAGGTTATATGAGTTGATTTAGTAATAGGCCAATTACTTCAGTCTTTTTTAATATTATTTCGTTGAATTGCTTGGCAACTGTAACTGACAAAACGACAAATAAGCGGAAATTTTATGCCAGATATAGATTGTGCGTTGTTGGTTGATTTAAACTTTATACGCCTAGTTCAGCGCCCCCCGCATCACGGCGCCACACGCGGCCGCGTAGTTAGCGTATAGCTCGGGCCGGCCCTGGTCTTTGTACAAAGGAAGGACACCATTTGACAGTTTTTTGACAGAACTACAGACAGCAACAACAACATGCGAATTTAAAGATGAGGATTCCCTAATAAGAGACAAAATAGTCCTAGGCATCAGGGATAACAACTTGCAGGAAAGAATGCTATGAGAACCGGACGTCAATCTCAAGTGAGCATAGAATTTTTCAGAGCTTCTGAAGTCAGTAGACTAGAAGTAAAAATTCTCCAAGACAAAGGTATTGAAGTTGTAGTAAAAGGTTATGTGAGGTAAATATAGACTAAATTTTGCTCTCAAAGATGTAAACACATAATGAATTAGACTTAAATGTAATTGAAACGGATTCCAATAATATTTGTAATGATGAATAAGCAAAAGTTGATATTCATGATAAGATAAACTTTATAGAAAGAAAATTAGCAGACAATTTACATATTAATATAATAATTTGTACTAAACCTGACCTAACAAATTATGAACCTGTTGTCAAAGTCAATGAAATTTTTTAACCCTAGAAGCGGTACCGACCCTCTCAGCGGGTCGATTTTTTGCATGGTCTAGTCTAACGTCCGGAAAACATGTATTTTGCAATTCAACATTACGCCCACTTAAAATTGTCCTATCGCAATAAATAAAATACCATTGGAAAGGTAATGTTCCTTAGATGCATAATCATGCAAAAAAATACCACAAAACGTTATAAATAATATTCCAAAAATTGGTGAATAGTTCGCATATTTTTTATGCGTAAAGTCGTAAATTTCAACTCTGCTGTTTTTAGTAAACGCGACGTCATTTTTCCCCATATGATTACAAATCTATTTATCTGTCAATTAAGTCAACCAAAACACTGTTCTATAGATCACATGTTTCTCTTTCTAACCGTAGATTACAAATTTTTCTGCGTCTCACAGATCCAGAGATATTTCTACTTGACAAAACTAGAAACTTGACGGCACGAAATTCAATTGGCATTCGGTGCAGTTAATGAAAAGACATAATATTTTTTTTGATTTGGATTTTTTGTTTCGATATTGATAGTATGTTGTAGATGAAATTTCATTCTTCAAGTTGGTACCACTCGATATAGGCAATACTTACTTAGAAGGTTTTGTTTTGATCTCGGAACATACACAATTGTGCAACGTAAAAACTGTAACAAATGACGTAGCGCATATTGTTTTGGGGTTAGATATTTGTTATTTTGAAGGTTTGTGTATACAAATTGAAGGGTGCAGGGGAAAAACCAACTGAGTCCACATTATAAAATTTTTCAGGAAAAGGAAAAAACAATTTCAATCGTTATTACTACACTATTTAATTACAACAAACATACTGTTATTGCTTACTTATGTTAGTATGTAGGTTGTTATCAGCATCAAGTAGTACTTTTTTTGTTAAATTTTTCCTGATATGATAAATTTATTGATTTTTTCAACAATGACATGGACTCAGTTGGTTTTTCCCCTGGATCAAAGGCCAATTAATTAAAATACGTGTTATTTGACATTAGTGGTAATTTAATGGAGAACATATAAAACAAACTGTCAATAGATACAAAAGTCAAACATTATTAAATAGTTGGCACGCAATAAAAAATAAAAGTTAGGCTAAAAAAGTTAAGTTAGGCCAATTAAATAAAATAAAAGTTGAAAGTTGATTATTTGCTCAATAGTAGTAATATATTGCTCAAGATTAAATTTAAAATAATTCTTTAACAGATATAAACCTGCCTACATTCTACCTATAAAATTTATCAGACACATCATTAAGTAGAACTATTAAGAAGAAAGTTCAAAAAGTAAAAGGAATTCTTAATTAATTAGGCGTATTGCCTTTTTAGTTCAGCTCACACTTTTCAGAAGTAGTCAACCTCGTCACCATCAGGAACTGACTGCACTGCATCTTCTGTTACAAGTAGTAACTTCTCGTAGAATTCTTTTGACCCCTCATCTTCACAGTATTTTACGAGTCCTCTTAGGTCGTTATATTTTTCTTTGGCCAAGGGAAGGGGAGCGTGGTACGAGTCCTCAGGTTCTGGGATTTCTCGCAGAGGTGGCAGATGTTTCTTCAATCTAGCTTTATTTCGGTTTTGCTTTTCTTGTTCTGTCATATAAGCTGAGGAAGAGAAGAATGCCCCGAAATAAGTTTCTCTGTGTTCAATTGTTTTACACTTTGATTTATTCATTCTGAGCTGCTTCAAGGGTCTTACAGCAAAGCCAAACTTCTGTTTGTAACTTTTTCCAGCAAAAAACTCTCCCCATTTCTTAAACATAACCTGATCACAGGAAACAACATCGAAGGGTGAAGGGTTTAACCTGGCATGCGCAATAACTGCTCTCCAGGCATCAGGTGTCTCAGCTCTGGCACATTTTGGAATCAATGCCATGTTCTTATCAGTCTCCATGAAAGAGTGGCCACGAACTGGGTAGGTTATGGTGATCATTTCAAACATTTTCAATTGAGTTACTACATAGTGGAGGAATTGGATAACTGTGTGGTTTTTATTCTGGCCTCCACACGAATCTGCAAATATGTGAAGTACCGTGACATTCTTGTCCACAAAGTTGTTGAAACAATGAAACAGCATAGAGACAACATCATCTGATCCCTTTTTGGCGATTGTCTGATCGTATGTATACATTACTGATTTGCCAGATGACAAAAAGTGGACATTGAAAATGTAAAAGGTCAATTGTCTTTTGAAATAAACTTCACTAGTTGTGATGTTTGGGGTAGGCAGATTTCTCCCAAAATCTATGGCGATGGCTTCTACATTTGGGGTTTTTCTACTTTCTTTTTTGGCTTTTCGTTTTAATTTATAAAAACGTTCGGCTTTCTTGAGGTGCAATTCACGTTCAAATTCTAGTTTCTTTAGCTCCTGTCCACTTCCTTCGGAAGAACTAGCCTGTCTTTCAATTGCAACAATCTTGGCTTTGTGCTCATCGCACCAACAGCACGTGTCGGTTCTAGGGTAACCAAAGCCTATATTAAAATTTGTCACAAATATTTGCCTAAACGATTCATATGATATTTCCATCCCCACATGTTGGTTAAGAAATATGCCAAGAAGATCTTTAAGGTTGGTTTCTTCAGGTAAATAAACTTTATCTGAGTCATTTAAGCTGTAATGAGCTTTCCGTCCCTTAAGAGTTGCAAAAAAGTTCCTTACAGCTTTATGCAGTTGGTTATCCAATTTGTGGGGTCGGTTGAAATGTTTACCTCTTCCATCTGTAGGGGCATGGCCTGTTGTTCTAAGGGAAGTTTTGATGGTGTGAAGCCTGAATGGTTTTATGCCAAAAATAGCTTGAAATCCCTTAAAACATACCGGAACTTCTACAGCATTACCATCCCTAACAACTCTGACTTTGTACGTGTAGGACGCTTCATTTACTCTTGCTTGGTCCTCGTTAACCCTAGGCCTACGCCGACTGACTGGATGAAGTGATATGAGCCCTGAAAGATAGCTATTCTGAGCATTATAACCTCCTTCTCTGCCAATGTTATTAAATTGATTTATTAAAATGTTTCGCTCATGCTGTGAAATGTTTTTAAAACATTCGTACCTTTTGCAGTGGCAGTCCGGTCCAGTTTCTAAAGTAGAGTTTCTTAGAATCCGTGCTGTATCTATTAGTCTACCACTTATCTTTCGTTTCTTAGTTAGTTTTGTTTCACCACCACGCACATTTTCATCACTGGAATCACCACTAGACTTATCAGACATAGTTTCTAAACAAAAACCAAATTAAATAACACTAAACAGTGTAAACATCGTTTAACCTCAAGTCAGAATGAACGCAAACAAACAATAGCAGCACAGCTGACAGACGACGCGACGCATGCGCAGCTGATGAGATTGTGGACTGAGTTGTTTGTTCCCTTGTACCAACTGGACTCAGTTGTTTATTCCCCTGCATGACGAAACAAAATGCTGTAATATTTCGTTACTGAGCTGTTTGTTCCCCTGTACACTTCACAATGTGATTCGGTGGTTTCTAACCAATCAAATGCAATCTTAAACTGAAATTGGTACAAATTGGACTGAGTTGGTTTTTCCCCTGCACCCTTCAATTGTATATAAATTTTGTATACAAAGTACAATATATGTGTTTTTATTTCTAAAGTTTATGTTTTTGAGTGAATTTCTAGTTTGTGAAAGGTTTATATTTCGGATAACCTAAGAGCTAAATTGTAAATCTAGGCTATAACCAAATTTTCTTATATTGAGTGTTTTACTTGATTATACAAGTGAATATGTGTGTTATTCTTTGTAAAGTATATTGTTTTAGTGAAATCTAATATTTTGTCTTAGGCCTAGCTTTAGAAAGTTACTAATTACGCCTAAATTGTCGAGGTGTCCAACCTAACCTCAAGCGTCAGAGTATCACTTTTTAGGGGAAATCGTTATTTTTATTTTGAAAATGTAACAAATTTTTTTTTCCCTAAATATATTCACAAATATATTACAAATCTCTTGTAATCGTTGTAAAATTTCCGAAAAATCTATTTGTATGGTGTAATTTACGATTACTGTGAAATTATTCTCTTTTTACTCTCCGATTTTTTGGTATTTGACCAAAAAACTCCAAATCTGATACATCTAACTTTTTTTTTCACTACACACCTAGATTCTAAGCACCTTTCTGAACATAATTATATATAGAACTTTTGTATAAAATATATATTACTATTTTTGGTAAATTGTTGAAAATAAAATGAACAATGTCCCTTTTAACGTAAAATAATTTTTTAAATTTTGAAAATGTAACAATTTTTTTTTCCTAAATATATTGACAAATAATACACAAAAAAATTTTTTATCTTAGAAAAAGGTGTAAGCTATTGATTTTGGATGATACAGGTTTTTCTGAAAAATGATAACATCATTTTTTGACATGTAACATACTTACTCAAAAACCGTTTCAATTTTTTAATTTTTTTTATTACATAGATGAATTCTATGCATCTTTCTGAGAAAAATGATGTCTTATAAGTTTGGTTTTGTATAAAAATAATATTTTTTATTAATTTTTAATTTAAATATTTTAAACGAAGAATTGTCAAGAAAATTAACCATGCCGCCCCTAGGATGTTTCATGGTGTGAGACAATTGAGGTAGGCAATAAGAAAATTATCTTTAAATTGGACACCACAACAGAAGCTAGTGTAATTACCTTGAAGTATTTAAAAACAATATAAAATACTTTAATTTTAAAAATAATACTAGAGGATTTGGTAATTTGAATAAAATTAATTAATTGACCATTAATTGCTCTTCCATTAATCAGAAGGAACTGATTTATTTTGTAGTAGTCACACTAGTCTATTGTGAGGGTTAAATCATGTAATTAACGATGAAATTAATAGCTAAAAGTGGTGTAGATACAATTAAGGCTATACAGTAAAAAAAAAAAAAAAAAAAAAAAAAAAAAAACATGTTAATGTATTCACTGGGTTAGGAAAGTTTCCTGGTAAACTTCATATTGAATTAAAAGATAATTGTATTCCTAAAATCCATGTACCAAGAAGAGTACCGATAAGTTTACATGATAAACTCAATGCAACAATAAATTACTTTAAAAAAAGGGGGTTCTTACTCCTATAATAACACCTACTGATTGGGTTAATAATCTAGCAATTTTAGGAAAACGAAATAAATGATTATGTTTATTTGAATATAATGCGATATGAAAAAATAAGATTATGTTTAAATCCTAAAGACTTAAACACTGCAGTTAAACAAGAACATTATGGTATCTAATACTTAAGCCGAAAGACATCATTGCTAGTAAAAGTATTTCTGTACTAAACATAAAAGAATGATTTTGGCAGATTGAGTTGGAATGAAATCACTCAAAACTATGTAGATTTAACACACCTTTTGGAAATTACTGTTTTAATAGGCTAATGGGCTAAGTTCAGCACCTGAAATTTTACATAAACAAAATTGTGACATTTTTTGTAACATTAATGGCTGTGAAATATATTTTAATGATTTGATTATAGCTGGAACTTCAATTGAAGAACAGACAAAATTTTAAACAAAGTGTTTCAAACATTAACATTTAATCCGATTTAATTTCAGTTTAGAGTCCCTGAAGTTAAATTTATTGACATTGGACAAATTATTACCTATGAAGGTCCTAACCATGTAATAATTGGAATATAACTGACGGTTATTTAAAAAAAATCATTACTTAAGATATTTAAAAAAAATGAAATTATTTTTATTTAAAGTTTTTCATTAAAAGTTTGCTCAGTTAGAGGGCGCCAGGAAGCGTTAGCTTACCAATTTTGAAAAGTTAACTGTTTAATTGAATTTATGAATTTAAATAAATTTATCTCAGGGTGTGGCTTCTTTTTGCAGTGTACTTTCAGTGATTCCTGGTTTAGAATGAGAAACACTTGAACTGAAACTTTAACATAAATTTATTAAACAAGAACATTTATACATTAGCATTTATTACAAAAGATATATCATGAAAATCAACTATTGCTAACATCCTATCTGAATTATTTTTATTGTTTTTTTAAAAAGGTCAAACTTCTTTCTTAAATGTTGAATTTATCTTTAAATTGCAATTATCAAATTTATTTATGAAATTTAAAAAAAGATTAAAATCATTTGTTTCTTTATTTATTGAAAATGCATTATAGAAAACAATTAAATATGTCAGTAAACCTTCTTTGTATTCTGACCTTAAAGTTTAACTATTTAAAATATATTAAATCTATTATACTAACACAACAAAGAACATAATAAGTTTTATATAACATACAATTAATTTAGATATAGCGTGTTAAATAACACGTTTTACCAGACTTTTAGAGAGTCATTGTCCAAAATGTGATCCAGACGAGGTGCCATGTCTCGTGCGTGGTAATTTAGCCGTCGACATTACTTTAATCGCACTTCCGAATTCGTGACTATCTTCGCTTAAAGTTTATATTGCGATTTTTATCACCACTGTTCATCATTTTATTGTATTAAACACAACTCGCGTAATTGTCTCTCGCATGTGAATACGATTGTCTATTGTCTATATTTCACACCACGTGATTCATATCGAAAACTCTAATTCTTTCCGCTATTTCAAACTAATACTGTTTTTAATACATGAAAATATTGTCCCTAGTACTTATTAAAAGTATCTGGCCACTATAACTCCTTCTCAAAAACTGATTTTTACATACTTTACATTTTTAACAAAAACTTTGTTAGATACACTTCAATAGGTCTCACCCTGTCAGCTTCCATTCTAAGACTGGGCAAACACATGGTGCTTTTCCAGTATCCGGTCTCAGGACATCTTCCAAATATCACCGCGTAAGCGATATCTTTCTCCTCCACTTTCCAACTAGTCTCTACTCAAAAACTACGCAATTCATAAATTGTCCAAATCTCCCAATTTTACTACACACACAATTTATTAAACTTCTTATAACTAAATTTCCTAAAAATATATACATTATTATTTATTTGTGTTTGGAAATCTATTCTATTATGAATTTACTTTATTTTAACATTGAGAGTCATTAGTCATGTTTTTGACTCACATTACATTACCCGCTATTCAATACGATTTCTATTATGATAAATATTTACTCAAATTAACCCTTTTTTGGTATTACAACCAGACCCGGAACATGTAAATACCATTTTAAAATGAAAAGTACTAAAAGATACTATTCTTAAAAATAAAGATCTATTGAGGTTGCTTGAATATCAGTGTATCTAGCTAAGTTTATACCTAATTTATCAGTACTATCTGCATTGTCAAGACATCTAACTAGAAAAGATGCAGATTGGCAATGGAAATATGAACATGAACAGGCATTACTAAACTGAAGCTTTCACCAAAACTCCTGTTTTGGCAATTTTGAACCAATCTAAATCATCAATTTTACAATCTAATGGATCTAAAGTTGGTCTTAGAGCAAGATGGTCACCAAATTTCATATTTTTTGAGAAGTTCAACAGAAACAGAACAATGTTTTGCCCAAATTGAAAAATAATTACTATCAATCAGTAACGGTTTAGAGAATATCACCAGGCAATTTATGTTTGCTAGACTTGTGCGTGTTCAAACTGACCATAAACTTCTAAAAATAATTTTAAACAAAGATACATTGAAGGTGTCATCTAGAATACAAAGATTATTACTTAATATGAGTACTAAATTAATATAACGTATGTTCCCGGTAAATATATGTTTATGACAGATACCTTGTCTAGAGCATATATCAAGAACACAGTTAAAAACTAACCGGAATTAAATTACGAGTATATACTTCATTCTTTAAGTTAGCATCTGCCAATAAGACCATTTTACATTTAAGGGGAAAAAGAGTATGTCACAGATACGCTAAAATTATTTAAAACTTATTGTGTTTGTATCCAAGTCACTCTTTTTTATATAATAAAAGAACAATAATGTCCGTCTATATGAATTTTTTAATAATAAAGTCGTTACTTACTTTATAATCATATGACTCGTTCCATCTTCAGAAAATCGCTCTGCTGAGGTCGTTAAAACATTAAAATAAATTATTACACAACACATATATTGCAACACATATACACATACTCGCGAACATTAACACAGAAAATATCAACGCGTGTGCACACCATCGAATACGTTTAACACACTGATCCCTAACCTGCAGTACCGCTTATTGTTTGTGTTTCTTATCTATTCCTCTAGCAAAGTCGTACATCAAGTTGGACTTAAAATTCAATTGGTCATTCAACATATGTTCTGGACTTTTTAACTGCGCTTTATATGTTTCATATTCCTCTAGCGCGTCCATTTGTTGCTCTTCTTGCATATGTGAATTGGATGGAAGTTGCTTTCAAAATTAGAATACGAGTGGTTTTCTTCTATAATGTGGCGTGCATAGTTAGATTTTGCATACGTCACTCTGTTACTTGGAAGATGTTCTTTATATCGTTTTTTAAATTGTCTCCCAGTTTGCCCTATATAGAAACACTCGCATTCATCACAATTGATTCTATATACCCCTGACTTTTGTTCCAATGGTGTTGTTTTTTTGGGCTTAATTATATTCCTAATGTTGTTAGAGGTGCGGAACGACATGGTTACATCTATCTTCCTCAGTGTGTTTGTCAAGATGCTAGGTAGGATAATCCCATATTCCTTGCATCTGAAGGTTTTTTTACTTTGTTTTTTCGGTAGTTTTTCTTTGTTCCTAACTACTTTATTATTAAAAAAGTCACATAGACGGACATTATTGTTCTTTTATTATATAAAATTATTTTTTTAATGGCTGGACAAAATTTAAAAACAAGTGTCTAAACAATGTAAAATTTTACTTTAATTTACAAGATAGTGTTACTGTCAAAGATAACCTATTGTTATTAAATGTTAAAACTAATTCACAAGAGTTATCTTGGTGTAGAGACAAAAATGTATAATCCAAAGCAGGAAAATGTTATACTGGCCAGGGATGACTAAGCATATTCAAGAAAGAGTACTTAAATTTGTTGTAAATGAAAAGTAATTGTAAAGAGACTATGATTATTCGATCACCTCCTAATAGTACTTTAGCAAAAGTTGGCAACAGACTTGTTCCAATTTGGATCTAAGAATTACTTATTTGTAACAGATTACTATTCTAGGTGGTTAGTAACAATATGGAGTAAAAATGCAAGTCGTGTTATTAACTAAAAACTATTTTAGGTAGGTTTGGAATATCTGACACCTTGATGACCTACAATGTACCATTTATAGGTTAGATTTCCAAACATTTGCAACAGATTATGGTTTTGAGGTAATAACGTCAAGTCCTTATTATTCTCAATCTAATGGGCTTACTGAAAAATTTGTTTCTTTAGCAAAAAACACGCTCAAAAATAAAAATAAAATGTTTTGAAGGAAATCAAGATGTCTATGTATCTCTTGTGGAATATAGAAACACTCTATTAAAATATGTAAAAATATCTCCCGCATAGCTAATGCTTAATCATAGGATAAAAACAAAAATACCCACCCTTAACACTTTGTTAAAAGATAAAAGGTTGATAAATATAATAATGTTAAGTTAGTTAATAAGAATGATTATGGTAAAATATGGTATGACAAGAATTCAAAAACCTTGTATGATCTACAACCTAATTCAGTTTTGATTAAAAAAAAAAAAAAAATTATGGAACATATGAAACCATATAAAATAGTCAGTCCACTCCTAGATATTCATATTAAAATGGAATAATGGTAGAACAGAAAAGATTTAATAAATTATTTAAATTAGAACCTGATGTTAGAGAACCTAGTAATTTAATCCTCCAACCAAAATTAACACAGTTAAACAGTCCTGTTTAAACATCAATAAACATCACACCTGATAAGATGATTACTATAAGTAGATCTCCTAAAAAGAAATTCCAAATTCTCCTAAATTCGTCACAAGATATTGGAGAACAATAAAAAACCTGAGAAACTGAATCTATAAAACATGTATAGGTTAAAATAAATTCATTAGTTGTAAAATGTCATTTTTTTAAGTGATGGATATTTTTTGTTTAAATTTAATTTACATTTGATAGGCCTAATGTTTGTGTTATAGTTTGTCTTGTGTAGTAAACTATTATTTTATTTTTTTAAAAGACATGTTATAGTTGTAGTTACAATATATCAGCAATATGTTGAGGACCAATCCTATCTTGCAGAAAGAGGAGCAACAACATGTTAGCTTTTAAGCAATGACAGATTTGTATTAAAGTGCAATATCTGAAGTAATGTGTACAATTATTTAAGAACTAAACAATGATAATTTATTTTTTGTCAATGTTCATGTTGTTTTAATCTCAAACTCTTAGTCATGTTTACTATAAGGTCTTGACAGTTATATGTGAATGAATGAGAACACTGAAAAATGAAAGAACCGCTTACAGATTCTTCAACGAAACAAAGCAAAGCCGTACAATGTTAACACTTATACCGAAACATGGTTTTTTTCTTGTTAACCGAAACACCCAGTCTCACAAACTGGCACTTATAAATTACTCTGATTCTGTGGGAAATAAAGGTTATATTACTCAAATTTCATCATTAAAAGAAATTTATTCATAAAGTCAGTTGTCAGAAACATATAAAAGTAAAGAATACAAGTAATTTTATAATAAATTCGTACGTGAAATTAAAAATAAAATTTTAAAGTAACAATGTACACGGAAAATGTGCATTCTATTATATAGCTAAGAATATTATATACAAATAAAAAATTGTTTATTATATAAGCTTTGTAATATCCTACATAAAAATATTAAAATGAAGTACAAAAATATAATCTAAAATTAACTAAATCAGTTTGAAATAAAATACAAAAAGTGTACATATGCACTGGCCTAAGGTTCCGTCTTATGTACGTATAGCTTATTTCATCAAAATGTAAAAAAGTTATATAAAACAATATGTGACGTTGGATTGTACAATTATCTGTAAATTATGATTGGATCTAATATAAGTTGTACAAATAGAAAATTAACACATGAAATAGAGATAAAAAGAGTTAGTTACCTCTCGTTACGAGATGTTGGTACTTGTTCAGGCATATTTCTCTTTTGCACATTCATTACACAGTTTGCGGCTACATTCTAAGCATATTGCCTTTTTACAAGGAAGTAACCTGTCTTCCGTTTCTTGTACAAAGGGCATGAAGAACACGTTTTTTTTCTTATTTCCATCTTGTCATTGGGACAGCTGCTTCGGGTGCTACTTCTTCTTGTGGCTCATCCTGCTGTTCTTCCTCCAGTTCCTGTTGCTGCTGTCTCCACTGATTTTGTTCCTGCTCAGGCTTGTGTTCTGACAAAACATTTTCTATGGTAGTCTTCAAACCTCTTGGCAGGTTCACAGTTTCTGCCAGTCTTTTCCGAAAATGGGGAACGACCAACTGGTGACCAAGCAGTTTCACGAACTCGAACCTTTTCAAAGAGGCGTGTCTTTGAAACTCAAGTTTACACATCCTAAGAGTTTACACATCCAATATTGACTAACCTATAGAATACTGCAAGAGGCCACCATCTGGTTTTCCTGCTGCATGTAAAAAGGGCACACTTCATGTCGAGCAGATCAACCCCACATTTATATTAATGTTTGGTTTCCTGTTCTGTGGGTTTGTTCCAGCGCCGTGATGCATAGAAGAAATTAGAACAACTGCTCTGTTTTGTTTTGGCACAAAGCTAAGAAGTTTAGTTGATCCTCGAAAAGTTTTGTTGAGGGTAGGGTATTTTATATATTTACCAGACAGTTGTAATTTTTTGTTGGTAAAAAAATTATATCATAGGTGTGTGGAGAGAGAGAGAGAGAGAGAGAGAGAGAGAGAGAGAGAGAGAGAGAGAGAGAGAGAGAGAGAGAGAGAGAGAGAGAGAGAGAGAGAGAGAGAGAGAGAGAGAGAGAGAGAGAGAGAGAGACTATTTAAAATATTAGGTTTACATAATAGTAAAAATTTTAATACTACAATTTCTAACAATTTTATAAATTTCATTAACAGGTTCCACACCATATGCAACAATGGGTGCTCGAGAAGTAATGAGGCGAGTACGAGACGGTTATCGTCTAGAAAGGCCGAGTCATTGTAGAATGGAACTTTTTAGGGTGATATCAAGGTGTTGGCAATCGGATCCCAATAAAAGGCCAACATTTGCAGAACTCAAACAAGAAATTGGACAGTTGCTCGGTGACACAGAGAATGGTGGAGGTTATGTAGACCTTGAAAGTCTTGCTGACGAGATTAAGCAAGGAATGCACAACAGCTCATCATTACAAAGAAAGCACTGAGATACTAAGGAATATTTTAAGTGTTAAAACATTGGCACACTTGTTTGCTTTTTATACAAATAAGTTGAGTCTGAGAATTATAAGTTGAGATTTGTTAGTATGATCTGTGCAGGTCAGAAGAAGAACTAAATAGAGGTTACATAACCTTAAAAATTAGGTTTGCAATGTTTTATTTTACCTGCTTAATATTGTATTAGCCAAGCTAAACTCTAATAGCACACTTTTCTGTCTGAAAAGCATAATTAGCCTCAGTTGTTAAAGAGGTTTCATCGGATCTGTTGTAAACATTATTTTAGAAAATCTTTGTCATCTTGAATTCAATTTTTAAAAACACAGTTTTAAATAATTTTCCCTCATATGATAATATTATATGTTAATGTTTTTATAGCATTTTTAATAATATAAACATGAAACCTTTGTCTGTGAGGTTGTTGTTTTTAGTTGTCTTGTTGATATTTCTTTATAAAAATAAAATAAAGTAGTGTGTTGATAAACCACAAGATTAATTAAATAGCACTTAAACCTTTTGGTTATTGTTTTCTACAACAATAGTTGTGTAACAATCCTATGAGAAGAGTGACAATTAATTTAAAGCTTGTATTCTATTTTCCGTTCAATTTATCATCATTTTTGAAGGTTGTCTAGCCTACCTTAGTAAATATGTTTTCTAAGAGTCCCGCTTGTTGATAAGTTTTCGTGTCGAAAATGGAGTTTTCCATTAATATTAATTATGTTTGATTGTGTTTTAAAACATAATTTTTATATAAAAGCTTTGAATTTTATATAATAACTTGTAGAAAATATATCTTGTATCTGAAAATATAAATAACATTAAAACCACCCAGTAGATCTTATTTCTGATATTATATCTAGAAGACTTTTACCCTATTGTATAATAGAAATTATATTAAAATAATATATTGTGTATACAGAATGTATGTGTTAAATGTATGTTGTTTACATAAGTACTTAAAAAGCTGTATTACTGAATAGTTAAAGTTTGTGATTTTCATTTACTATTATGTTTATGATTTTTAAAAATGTTCAATACATTGAAGGCATCCTTGGTATTAACCTATTGATAGTTAATGTTTTTAAAAACTATAATTTTTAATCTAGTTATATGATTCAGCATAACTGTCATAAATGTACACTTATTCCTCTCAAAATTTTGTACAAGTTAAAACACACTTTTTTGAGACATAGGACTAAAGTTAACTTTTGGCATATAAGTTAATTTTACCTTTCTGTATTTTTAAATGACTTATTAATAACTTTTAAATAGTAATCTTTATTAAGTAATAAGGAGTAAATGTGATGCAAAGCAGAGGTTGCATTAACTTACTTTATTTACTTTTGTTGGTCAATATTTTGTTGTTTTTTTTGGTTAGTTTTAATTTCAATTAAAATTTAAAACATATCTAAGTACACATATTTTTTACTTAAGTTTGAAAACGTTTTATTACAAAAATTAAGGTAGAAAACATTCATACCAAATAAAACTGTAAACCCTATTTTGTTAAGTTGGTCTTAAAAAAAAGGGGTGGCTCATAATGTAAAATGAATGATGAATCAGTGGCTAGATCTCTTTCACTAGTTTAGGTTTGTTTACTTTGATATGATGATAAATGGGGAGCTACTATATTAGTAGTAATCGTGGTCTCAGCTAAAATCACAGTGATGGAAACTTTATTTGCTGATCACCCGATAAAAACCGTTCTAGCAGGTTAATACTCACAAATAGCTGTTGTGCTAAGGATTTATTTATTTAATTTTGTTTAGTCTTGTATTCCCCTTACTCTGACACTCTTAGAGTGTTCAAGGGCTATAATAGGTCTTCATTTTATGTTAGTCTCTTTTTTTATTAGGCAATGATGACCAAGAGGGTTTTTTACAAGGGAGGAAAAGAGGTTTCTACATTTAATTCAGTACAACAAGACATATTTTGCTGAAGTTCCATTTGAGTCTTATAAACACCTCTATAAATAGTTATTTCACTATGAACCATGAACCAAAACGGGTTTAGACTATGTTGTTAATGAATTTTCTCTAATTAAGCTGCCCTTTGTAACCAAACGTCTTTGATGAAAACCCTCTTTTATATAAAAAATGAGGGTATACAGTTATGTTTTAAATTTCAATTAACTGCAGTTTTATATAAGAAAAACATTAAACCTTGATTTGTATTCCTTATTCCCTTTTAATTGGTGAAAATAGGGGGTGCCTCACGCCTCACCCCTCAATTCAATTCAGTGAATATGAAAATAATACATTATATGCTTTAAATTAGATTCTTTAGTTTGAACAGTTTCCCTAAAAGAATGTTTTTTATATTTACTCCTTCAGAATTGAGAAATGAGAACAGAACTTGGAGACTCATAATTATGATTTTTTTTTTTTCCCTCTTTTAGTTACAATTAATTAATTTATAAGTTCTAGAAACTATTTCTGTACCTGTTATTTCTGATTTTAATCTTCTAAAAATAATCTGTTGTATTTAGATATTTTAGTAATAATGTTTCCCTTTTTAAAAAAATGTAAAGGTGTTTGTTATTACAAATACCTTATATTTAATAATTGTACATGTTTACTAAGGTTAAAAATCATGATGAAAAAAAATGAAAATTTTAACATTTATTACTTATAGTGACATTATTTATAGTAATTATTTGATGAATTGAATCCAAATAGAGTACAATATGATAATTTTTATTTACAATTATAATACAATAAAAAATTATTCATCATAGCATGATGCTACGATTTCTACCCATCTACATAGTTTTTGACATTGATTTCACATTCTTTTAATCAGAATAATTGAAATTATTACAAACAAAAGCAATATCTTCTTTTATCAAATTGTATTTTTTAAAGTTTCTGCAAAACAAAGACATTGTTTTGTGATAAATATTACTTAAAAGTCTTTTTACTTAAATATTACATATTTATACATTGAATTATAAAAATTATTGCTATTTGCAAAGTTCAATGAAATAATACTTATTGGTTCTTTCAAGATTGACGAATATTGTTATTGTTTACGTGCATAAGAAAAGAAAGAGAGTATTACATATTTAAGACCAGTGGTGGCTGATACCTACAAAATTCATACTTCAAATCTTTTGATTTCAACATTTGCTTCTAGAAGACTTAAATTAAAAGAAGTTTTAATCCCTTTTAGTAATGTAGTGTCATATAATTTGAAGCATTTTTCTTCCAGTTTTTGTACAATGTAGGCTACTAGTATATTTTTTGGTCATTTTTAACTTTATAAAAAATTATCATGGTTGTTATTTTTTCAGTAAAAATCCAGAATCTTTAATGTTTATAATACGATTTTATAACTTACCTATTCATTTTCTGTACAGATTAAACAAGAAATTGCTATTTTTTATTAAAAATAAAATTCATCAAAAGTATAACTACATTCCATCGGTTTTTGTAGGGATATTTTATAAACTATTGTAAATTTAAATTCATTGAACTAAAAACAATACTGAAATATTATGTGGCAGTATTCTAACGGCTCTCCACCAGGTTGGCACTAAAATCAAATGTTCAATTAAAGTTGCAACATATTGTAATACTAATTTTAAAACAAAATCAAAATTATTTAAAATAAATTCATACTAAATTTAAATTTTAATTACAATAGTAATAACTATAAAGAAAAATTAAAGATTTAACTAAAAGTAAGTACCCTTTCATTGTACCTAAGTATTTTACTACAAATTAATGGTTAACACATGAACATTTTCTTGTCTACTTCGTTTCATAGATATTATACACATGCACATAACTACACACTCACACATACAATCATCTAAACATGTTCTCTCCCTTTTAAACTAAAAATTTCAACAATTTAATTAACATTAACAATAAACATAGAGTATGTATACCTGTGTCAATAAATCTCTAAAGTATTATTTACATAAAACAAACAAGAGAAAATAAGCGAAATGCCAGACATCGCCAGTCCTTGCAACTTAAAAGTGTTTCTAATTCCGTAATTGTTAAAGTCAATTGTTTAAGAAAAGTCTACAGATTTACAAAATACAGAACATACAGCTGTGAAATGAAACTATTCATTCTCATGCAAATTATAGAACGGACACAAATTGTTTTTATCCGCACACATGATTTAAAATTTAAATCTACTACTTCGGCTCTTGCTTTTATGACCCACCTAATTGTAAATAATACTCATTGTTTAGTATAGTAACAATTACTATAATTATCATATAATAAGTAAATGTGTATTTCTAAATATAGTAACTGATCTTTAAATTTTGTATTAATCAAGCAGGTTTTGTTACTTATAAGTAACACAAACCAAATTACTCCATTTCAATTTAAATCGAATTTTTACCTTACCCCTTAAAATTTAATATTGTGAAACAAGGAGATATGATTATAGTAGGCTGGTTCACTATAGTAGAATATGACTTGTGATTGTCTAACACTTAAGTCAGTGTTGTAGCTTACTGGGATCTGCTTCATTTAATGATTAGACATATAGATTGATTTTACCAAGCTGGATTTTTAGTTGTTATTGACTATTCTAAGTAATTAAAATTATATAATTATAATAAAGGAGGTAAATTTTGTTTAAAAGGATTTTAGAGTAAATAAAATATTAAACCAGTAATTTTAGGTAAAGCAGGGCTTTACTTTTATCACCTGACAGGCTACTATTGGGATGTTAAGAATAAAATATCTTTAGTTATGAAATTTGAATGCTAAGTTATTGAAACCTTACAAATAATCCCCACATATGTTCATAATAATTAGTTATTTCAAGCTGAACAAATAATTCTTATTGCATCTATCTAGAAGAAGTAGTACTTAACATTCAGCTAGGTACCAAAAAATTCTTTAACTTAATTTAAATTACTTTTGCCGTTATTTCTGAATTAACTATAAGATGTAAATAAATAGGCCAGTTGTGTTTATTGTAATAATAAAAAATAATTGTTGTATTTTTACTGTGTTTTTATTACTGGATTCTTTAAACTATTTTCATTTTCTCTACTTTAATCTGATCCTACTCTTTTTCTTGTTTTGTATTGCATTATTCTGTCTTGTGTATTATTTTACTAGTTTTTAATTGTACTGTACATAGATTTGTTTTAATGTATATTAAAAAGAAAACCTTATCTATTTCATAACAATGTGTTTTTATTAACCTGTTCCATATTATACTAGTAAGTAAATTGAAATAAATAAAAAATGAAATAGGCTTATTTTTCAACACAATACCCTCACACTTGTTTGCACTTTTTATTTTTATTAGCAGATTTTACCCCCTAGACACACAATCCATTTTTTAACTAGCTTTTAATTCCTTTCTCAAAGAAATGTTTGGGTCTGGTTCATTGAGAATTTTGCACAACTCCATGTCCTCAAACTCTTGATTGGAACAAATATGATATCCTCACAAAAATTACTTCTTTAATGAGCCAAAAAGATAAAAATTGCTTGAAGCCAGGTATGGTAGGTGGTACAGTAGTTGGTAAACAGTATGGTAGGTGGTCCAACAATGATTACCAAGACCTAGAAGGAAACAGATTGTCTTGTTGTTTGTATGAGGCTGAGTATTATCTTGAAGCAAAATCATACCTTTAAAATGTTTACTACTCCTTTGTAATTGATTTTTCTTTCAGTGATCACAGTAGTTTTAATTATTGACTAGTTCACATTTAGGTGTGAAGTGAATAAAAATTTAACATTCCAAATAGACATAGGAGTTTTGATTTGTGTTTTGTTTTTTTTTTGCCATAGGAGATGAAGAATGTTTCCAGACTAATCTTTGTCGCTTATTCTCGGCTTCAAAATGATGGACCCATCATCTCAAAATGTTGGGTCTCATCAACGGTTATTTTATTACTCATTTAAGAAATGAGTCTCCTTTATCTTCTAAACCTTCTTGCAGATTTTTAAACTTTATGAATGTCTGTCAGTCGACATAGAATGAGCACAAACTTTTTGAAAGCTTAAAAAATTGTTGATATTTCCAAAGGGTACTTACCCTTGGTTTATATTCAACTTACTTGCAATTTAATAAATTTAATTTGTTAAATACTATTGTAACAATTCTAAAAATGAGAACTTGAAGAGTTCATAAATTTATTTATGTTACTTTAATAAAAAACAGAATGAATTTAAAAATTATTTTTTAATTTAAAAGTTTTGATTGCATTAATGGGCGCCACACTTTCGTCAATTTAGAAAAGTTAAATTTAAGTGAATCTAATCTCAGGGTCAAAGGTTCTTTTTTCTGTGTACTCAACAGTGACTCTTGGTTATAAATGAATAACACTTGGCTGAAATTTTGACATAAACATTTATTAAACAATTCAAATTATCAATATGGACATTCATCAAAAATAAATATATCATGAATATCAATTACAATTAACATCCTAGTAAACCATGAATTTTATTGCCTTTGAAGAAGGTCTATCTTCTTAGCCAAAAATTGACTTTAGTTGAAAATTGTTTTAATTAAATATGAAACTTGCAAGTATTGTATTACTTTACTGAAATTAAAATCTTAAAAATGATAACTTTACTCATTTGCCTGAGTAGGCCTACAAAAAATATATAAAATAGTAAAATTAATTTTGTCCATCATCTGACTGATATTTGGACTAATAAAACTTGTAGCTCTTTCATGCACGTTGTTACATATATGTAACGGTTCTTTATAGGTTTTTGCTGCACGTTGTTACATATATGTAACGTTGCGTAATAATATTCCCACAATCCAGCACACTAGCGCTATGTTGTTCAAAACGATTACTAGTAGTTCCATTGGTATCCACAAGATGCCAGAGGGGTTAGTTTGTTGTACATCTGATCTAACCTCTTTCTTGTTAGTGTTTTTGTGACTAAGTACACATGTTTCATGGTTAAGTGTCATTATTGAGCTTTATTAGTGGTAAGTTGAAATATTTTGTATATTTGCGTTCTTGAAATGTAATGTGCTATTAGTGTTGTGTTTATTAGAGTTATTGAAAATGTATATCATCAATAATTTTAATATAAAATTTGAAGTAGTTATGCGTTACAAATATGTAACACCATGCAGCAATGGGTCAAAATGTGTCTACCTTATAAATATGATTGTTTTGCAAGTTTTTTGCTTTTTATGTGTATATTTATTTACTAAACTGTTTAAATTATAGTTTCGGTAATTTGTTATGTTTTAATAAGGTAATAGTAAACATTCCCCAACAAGCATTTTCATTGAAACCTCACATACTGCATACAACTTCCATCAAATTTACAAATCGTGACCCTTTCAGGTGAGTCATGGGGTCCAAAGAGCGGATGGATCTGGCAGACATTGAAAATTATTAATTTAGATTTTTTAGATGAAGTAGTAGATCAATGTTAATACAATTCTCGCTGAATTTACTGACCATGACTATGAGTTATTCAAAGATCTGGAAGAAGTGGGAAGTCTAGATAAAGGCGAAAACTTCAATAATATTTCTTTGAGCCCTACTACTACCTCAACAAGTCCTATAGTTTTTGAAGTTCCTGGTTCATCTGCAACTCCTAATATTACCCCAACAAGGCCTATCCTTATCAATATTCCTTGTTTCTCTAAAACCCTTCTTCCTCAACCCACTCTTGTTTCTGATGGTTGTTCTATTAGTCATCTTTCTTTCACAATGACTTGCCCACCTCAAGAGCCACAACGAAGGGAACCTATAAACCTAACCACCCAACGCAAAAAACGACAAAGGGTAACAGGAAAACCAAATAATATCACAAGGACAACAGGAAAACTCCCAACATTAGGTCCCAAAAATCGACCTCCACCTACATGGGGATGTTTAGAGGAAAATATACCTTCTATGTCTGGTATAGTGAAGGACTATATTGGACCTGCTGGACATATTTTATCAATGGAAACCCAAACACCACCAACTTTGTTCAAGTGCATGATTACTGATAACATAATTGACAACATGGTCTTTCAGACTAATCTATACGCTGAACAGTCAGGGAAGCAATATACTCCTACCAACAAAACTGAAATGGAGGTGTTTCTTGGTATAAATATACTGATGGGCATAAAACGTTTACCTAGCTACCGAGATTACTGGTCGTCGGATCCAGACCTGAACGATCCATTTATCAGCAAATTGATGCCAGTTAATAGATTTAGTTGGTTGCTGGGAAATCTTCATCTAAATGACAACACATTCATGCTACAAAAAGGAAGCCCAGAGTATGATAAGTTGTACAAGTTGCGACCCTTTTTAGATGCTATAGCTGTAAACTTTAAAAACAACTTCAGCCCCGGCCAAGTTTTGGCAGTGGATGAATCAATGATAAAATTTAAAGGTAGGAGCTCACTCAAGCAGTATCTACCAAAGAAACCAATCAAACGTGGGTACAAACTCTGGATGCTGGCGGACAAATCTGGCTACGTTGTTCAATTTGAAGTGTATACTGGCAAAGTTGGGGAAATGCGACAGTACGATTTAGGGCCAAATGTAGTTAAAAACCTAACAGTAAACTTACAGAACAAACATCACACGATTTATATAGATAACTATTTTGTAAGTTATTTCTTAATGGAAGATCTAAAATCTATGGGCATAAATGCTTGTGGAACCGTGCAAAGTGACAGAAAACATTTGCCAACCTTCAAAGAAACAAAATATATGAAACGAGGAGATTCTGACTGGCGTGTCAGTGAGGAAGGAGTCACTGCAATGAAGTGGATTGACAACAAGCCAGTTCTTATCTTATCAAACTTCCACGATACTCGTGAAATCGTCTCTGTCAGAAGAAAGGCAAAGGATGGAACACGATTAGAGGTTCCTTGCCCTTCAGCCGTATTAGACTATAATATTCACATGAACTGCGTAGACAGATTTGATCAATTGAAATCTGTGTACGAAATAAGCAGAAAAAGTCATAAGTGGTGGCATAGAATATTTTTCTATTTTATTGCTGCCGCAGTTGTGAATGCATTTGTCATACACAATTGTCTACCTACCTCTAGACTAGATATGAAAACTTTCCGAAGGCAAGTGGTGTTTGGCCTTGTGGGGCAAAGATATGTAGAGGCAACAAGTATCCCAGGCGTTTCACCTAGGTTGGCTCATTGGGCACCACGAGTGCCAGATGAGGTAAGAAAATCGTCATCATCCCACCAACCCATAAGAACCACAAGGAGACGGTGCAACATGTGCAGCACTAAGAAGAAGCAGGTGCTGACCAGCTGCCTGTGCAGAGTTTGCTCAGTTCCCTTGTGTATCAAGCCGAACAAAAACTGTTTTAGGTTATTCTACGAAAAGAAATAGCCTTTAGAAGTTGAGTTTGATTTGTATTTTTGTTTGTTAACTCTTTTGAAAACTGTATATAAATAAATGAGCTCTTTTTAACATTTTAAAGACGAAAGAAAACTTCTTCAATTAGTTTTAAAAACTTTTACTTTAGTACTCTTGACATTATTTGACATTTTGAATTAAATATTTAAAGTATTTGTATTAATCTTAATAAATATTTGTTGACTTTAGCAATAATTGTTTTTACTTTTGTAGCAATCCACTCTGTGCAATACTTTTAGTGTTATCAAGGTTTCAATGAAAATACCTAATGCTGCATGGTGTTACATATATGTAACACCCCCTGATCACAAGAAATCAATGTAAAAAAACATTTTTTACATATTTTCTGGTTTTTACACACCTAATGAGTAGAATTTGTTAAGTATTGACAATATTAGAAATAAAACATTTTCCATGCAACATGGGGTCAAAAGATCGATGCATTCTCCATGCAGGAAAGAGGTAGATGAAATTAGTCAAATTTACATATACTAAGTACAAAGAAAAAAAACATGGAACATATTATAAAAAATTTACATAATTGAAACATAACATGTGGTACATGATTTTACCAAAATGTAGAAACTCATTGTCTTTTAGGATCATTTTTTCCTCAACCTGTGTTTGAAGCGTTGAATTACAGTTGTGTACACCGGCATTTCGAATAATGTTCGTGTTATAATGCTTGATATTAAGTTCACGTAACGAGTTAACACCAAAGTTCATTGTTCGTTTTTTTTTGTTTTTTTTTGAAAGCACATGTTCGAGATTGCACAATATAGTTCTTTTTCCAATTCTTTAAACATATACGATTTTAAAACCATACAACATTGTCTTTGAAACTATTACGAATGTTCTTTATCATGAATTGAACAAAATTATTACTTCCGAACATATTTTCTACCTTTTTACAGAAAACTCATAACACAACCTAAAACAGGTCTGTGGGCAACTCGCCTCAAAGCTCGACTGACTCTTAACACGTTTTCCTTATTCTCGACCTGTTGATTCCAGTAAGAAAAACTGCGCCATTCCTTCAAGGCTAGATCCAATAGTCCAACACACTCCCCGATAAATATGTCCAATCATCATTACACATATCACAAAATTCATAAACACTTTATTTCAACAATTTATTTTAAATCTATACATGGTTATTTATTTTGTTGATTTGGAAATCTATTCTCATCTTAAAATTTACTTTGTTTGGTACGAAAAATTACTTAATCCAGTTACCCCCACTATTTTACCCGCTGTTTTCAAATATTTAATCAAACCAACCTTTTTACATTATTACACTATTGAGAATCATTATGATATTGTCATTATTCTTTGTTGGTGATGAATGGGAGTGATGATGTGTTGTTGCTGAATATCTTGCAACATAATATAGGAACTTAACAAGAGAGTTCTCTTAGCCTCTCTCACTCCAATTGCAGCACTTACCCCACCAAAGGTGGCCCTGTTAAGATGAGCAACCCAGTGGATGGTTAGGTAATCGATCCTAGCAGGAAATTGGATCAGCGAGCAGATCTGTGCTGGGAGGCTGAGGATTTCCTCAGTTTCTTTTCTCTTCATGAAAAGACCTGATAGCAATGGAAAAAACAATAACGGAAATGCTTCCCCTAGGTGTTAATTTGGTAAAACCGAAAAATCCATCCTCTTCGGAGGCCGGCCCCAAGGATTCACTATTGCTTGAAAGTGATCCATTAGAAAGAGTTTAGTAGTACAGCGATCTCCAAAAAGCAGTATAAATGCAGATAGTTCATGCGATTTAGAAATGAAACATCTGTTCCTCATTTACTCAGAAAGGAACAATATTACCATCAATGGCAGGAAGGAAAACAAGCAAGAGAACAACTTGAAATAACTGTCAGTTAACTCTTTGTGCTCGGATAGAGTATTTATAGGTTGTCCTTATCTGTCGAATGGCCAGCTGTACTGGCCGCGGATATTTGCGCAACAACTGGGATTTAATTCCACATCAGTTGTTCCTGCCCCTCGGATGGCCAGTGGTACTGACCAAGATAAAAACCGTGGAACGCTCGGAAGGCCAGCAGCACTGGCCAAGAAACATATGTTGCATTTTAACAATATATTTTTATGTTATGATGTGTGTAGAGTGCTATGACCTATAGAGAAACTATTTAACTAAAAGACCAGCAGTTCTGGCAGCTTTATCGTTGAAAAGTATCACCGGGAATGCAAAAATCAACACGTGCTCTTTTCTTACAACATTGAGAACGTACACAGTGTCTTGTGATTTTTGTATAATTAGTAAATTAGGCATAATTTTCCTTTTTTAACTTGAATCATATGATTTTGTTTAGTTCATTATCTTGTTTGTTTGTGTATCTATATTAATAAAATGTAAAAAGTTGTTTGTTTGTTTTAAAATAAAAAAACTGTAAGGTGTTCTCGTCAATTTTAAATATATGTAATTTTTGTATAATTAGTAAATTAGGCATTATTTTCCCTTTTAAATTGAAACATAATTTTGTTTAGTTCATTATGTTGTTTGTTTATATATCTATATTAATAAAATATAAAAAATTGTTTGTTTGTTTTAAAATAAAAAAAAAAAAAACTGTAAGGTGTTCTTGTCAGCTTTAAATATATGTGATTTTTGTATAATTAGTAAATTAGGCATTATTTTCCCTTTTAACTTGAAACATACGATTTTGTTTAGTTCAGTATCTTGTTTGTTTGTGTATATTAAGAAAATAATTGTTAAAATGGAATTGGTTTTTGTTTAAAAAAAAATAAATACCCTTCGTAAAAATTGCAGTCTGTGATAAAAATAATTCCGACCTGGTGGGAAGAATGATGGCTGCCGAGCTGACTCGGAGAGGGGAGTGGGCAGTGGTACTGGCCATCCGAGCGGCAGAGACAATTCATGTCAAAACAATGCCGCGCTGTCTACTGTAAAGACATGGCCATTATAACTGGCCAACTGAGTGCAAAGGGTTAATTGCAAAAATGCATCAATGAATTGGAAGGAAGCAAAAAATTATTGCACCAACATAGAAGGGATCATGCACCAACCTTACCTGATGGTGATGTACAATATCAAACTGGTGAAGAACAATTGGAAAGAGATACAGACTGGACTCTAAAGAGGAAAAAAAGCTAACTAAAAAGCGCAAGGCCTACGAAAGTTCTGAATTCTCCAGTGTGAGCCCGAAGCTAAAAGACACAACAGGAACCAGTAGCTGATAATGAAGCTTAGAGAATACTCTCCAAGTCCAAAAAGAAAGATTGTACACCACCCCCGATAATGGTGCACAAAGTGGAACATTTAGCGCTCTTTTAAGAGCATGATGTGCCTCGCATGACAATAACACTTGGAAGGTTCATGTTCCTGATACCAATACATACAGAATCATGACAAAGAAGCTTACGAATATGGAAATTCAATGGCATTCATATGAAGACAAAGCCTCTAGACCAGTGTTTTTCAACCTTTTTAAACCAAGGGTTATGTGTTAAAATTTCAACTATATGAAGGAAAGAATGAAGTTGTCACAGTGGAGTTTGGAAAATGTACTTTGGGGGAGAGGTTGTACTATCATTAACTAAAAGTGAATGGAGAAAAAATAGAATTATTGCGTTTTATAACTACTTTGTATCGATTTCTTTATTAGAAAAAGTTAAAATTGAAGATACTATGGCAAGTTCTACAATAAGAACTGATATGGTAGGAATCCTAACAAACTTAACATAAGATAAAAGTGTTATGAGAGGCGATTTTGATCATAGGATCTCCAACACAAAAATTAGTTTTTTATAAATGGAAAGACAATAGCCTGTGCACTTAGTTTCTAATTATCACGGCACTAAAATAACTACTGTGACAAGAAAACTAAAAGACAGTACTAAAGCAACCATTTCTTTCCCAACAGTACTGAAAGACTATATAAACCTATACATGGTAGGCGTTGACATGGCTGACCATTTGAGAGCTCTTTACAACGTTGATCGTAAATAAAAAAAGTGGTAGCTTCTTCTTTTTTGGGGCCTTATGGACATTACTTTTGAGAATATGTATGTAGTGTGTTACCAAATTATTGAGATTGTTATATTAGAATTTAGAAGATTAGCGGCACAGGGTTTCATGACACATAAAAGTTGCAAGGGCAAAAAGAGGTCTTTTGATTTGATCAGAGCCACTTTCAATCAGTAAGAAAAGAAGGAAGACGGAATTTTCTGTGCCAAAGGATATTAGGGTTGCCAACAAGGGTATTTATTGGCCATTTTTTTTGTTAAAAACCGTGGAAGATGTGAGGTGTGCAGCAGAATAAAAATACAGTCAAGACCACTCTCAAGATGTTCTAATTGCAATGTGTTTTTGTGCATAAATGAAATTAAAAACTGCTTTGCAAATTTTTATGAAGTTTCATTTCAATAGGACTATTTTTGCATTGTTCATAAATTCCCTTGTTGTTATATAGAATTTTTTACATGTTTTTGTTATTTTTACTTGTTTTTAGTTTGTTTTTTCTTAATTTTTATGAACAAATCCTTTTAACTTTACATTCAAATAAATGGCACATTTGAATAATGTAAATCTTTTTTCTTTCTATACCTACTTTAAAAGACTGGTGGTACTTATAAGTACCACAAGAAAAATTCACAAGTTTCTTGTAGAGGATTGACGGTACTCAAAAGTATATATTTAAGTAAGGATATGAAAAAAACAAAATTATTATATTCTGGTACTGGTCCTCAAAGGGATATATCATAATGTCAAATCATCTGTTCAATGGAAGTATTGTTTCATTGTTAGTGTTGTTTATGGTTGTGTTTAGGAGTCAATTTAATATGAATGCTCCTTTGTATTATTGGACCTGTATGCAGTGTCCTGTGTTAGTGTCTGTTTGATGCTTTTTCCCAAATCTTGGATATGTAAAACCAGCAGAAATTATTCATATAATACAACAGTAATACATAGAGAGTTGTTTATGTGGAAGTAATATTAACAAATGGAATATTGTAAAAAAAATTTCAGAGATAAAAAACAGAAAGGTAAATTTCAAAGAATAATTATGATATTGAAACGGTTAAACCAAAAAGCCTCAATAATCGATACATTAAAGCTAATGTAAGTGAATTGAATATAAACCATGGTTTGGAATTTTCAATCATTGATGATTATTTAATCTTTAGAAATTCTTTGATTGCTGGGTTCACTTCTAGCTACCAAACATCTGCAAAGGGAATCATTTAAAAATCTCCCAGGAGTTTTAGAAAATTATGGTGATGACTCATTTCTAAATACAGTAATAACAGTTGATGAGACATGGGTCGATCATTTTAAACCAAAGAGAAAACACTTAATTTAATCTACAAACATTTTTCATTGCTTATGACAACAAAAATTCCAAACTAAGTCGTCTGCAGAAAAGTTGATGATGATTTTAATTCATTCCCCACCTAAAGGTAAACAGTGAATAGAGAAAACTAACACAATAACTGAGAAAAATAAAATAATATCAAAAGGCATGGTACACTTTCAAAAAGTGTGACATTTCTTAATAAAACACTTGACCTCATACAACCAATAATCCATTGTCTTCACCATCTCATTTATAAAATAATTCTGATCTGGCTCCATGCGATTTTTAACTTTTAGGCCTATATATATATATATATATATATATATATATATATATATATATATATATATATTGTAAGGGAGTTATCTTTGTTCTGTTTAGGTGTTATGTAAGTTGTGAGAAATTGTTTACAAACCACACCCAAAAGCTTCTTTCAGGAAGGTAAAAAGTTTTAAAGAAAATAAGATTATATGAATCACTAGAGTACCGTACTGTGGTGAATATACAATTAAAGAAAAATCCCTAAAACCACAATATAACACTAACAACAAAAATACTGTATATAAAGTTTATTCTACCTTATATACATTTCAAAAGGACTGCTATCATCTTCAGAGGTACAATACACACTAAATAAATAACTTTATTACTACTGCAGAGAGGTGTTCCTCTATCAAAGCCAAGACATTAAATTAATGTCTCTCTATTAGTTAAGTTAGTTTTATTTTTATATAATTAGTCTATTAACAACCATTATTTTTGCTTAATGTATTTATATAGTTTATTTATATATTTTTCATACTATGATTTTAAATGTTACTCCATTATTTAAGTTAGGTTTATATTCATACCATGTATTAGAAGGGACCAGGCATTGCCATGCCTATTGACATGATGTGTGACAAGGCCACTGTGATTGGCTGAGGTGATTAGGTGACAGGAGGGGGGGATGCTTCCCTGCAGTAATAATCATAGTTATTAAGGTTAGCGTGTGTTGTACTTTTGAAGGTGATAGTAGTGGTATTGAAATATATGTAAGATAGATTAAACATAACTATTCAGTCTTTGCGTTGTTAGTTTTTTATTGTGGTTTTGGGAAATTTTCTTTCATCGAAAATATGATTATACTAAGTACATAGTAGTAGGAGATTATGTTGAAAATAAGCACATTTTATTCATGTACATGCAATTAAAAATAATATTGAATTCTAAATATTTTTTTATCTTGTAGATATTTGTATCTCCATTCAATTCTGAAAATACTGTTTCTAAAAACTATTATTTATGAACATGAAGATTTAAACTGATGTAATGAGAGACATTTTGTTTTACCAAGAGCAAATTTCATATAATGTTGTTTTTATTTAATCCACGTTTTTTTTTTTTGTTTTTTTTTTGATACTGGTAAACATATAAAAATGTAAAACCATTTTAGAAAATTACAATGTCATTCTAAAATGTCAATAATTACATTTTAGAATAATGTTGTAGTATTTGACAAAAAATAGAAATACATCTTTGCTTATATAGCCTATATAATACAAGTTGATAAGGTACAGCAATACTTGACTTAATAATAAGTAGGGGTTGAAGGTACCCAAGAAATATCTCTTCTTTATGCAAGCTAAAGAATATAAACTTTTTTTTTTAATTGAGAGATATAAAAACAAAAAAAATAATATAAAAAATATTGCATTCGTAACGTGGATTCAGGTTTCAATACATAGTTTATTATTTCAATATCAAATCTCTATACTTGTAAAATAATGTCAACCAAAACAGTTAAATCTCTTTAAATTCAATACAAAGTAATGTGTATTATTGCACATTGATTTCATATCATTAATACAAAATAGAACTTTCTTCAAATTTAAAGGAAAACTCGGTTTTCCATGATGTTTTTTGTTAAACTATATCTTAATTGTCATTTTCAGTTTTGTCATCATCAGTTTTAGTTGCTCATTCACTTTCACTTTCACTTTCACAAAATATTTTAAAAGTGTATTCTATCGCATTGTCATCATTTTTTTTAAATTGTGTCATTTCAGACAGAGGAACTGCTATACAGTTCTCTAAACAGTAAATTTGGTCAATATCAACATTTTCGTTGAACACTTTCTGTGAGTAAGAATATTGAATTGGTAAATTGATTTTCGAGAAAGTAATTATTGAGTAGAAATCTTTAACCCCACAGGTGGTTGGAACACAAACAAAAAATGATAAAAATTTTTGTTTTTGTGTGTCTTTTTTATAGTACATCCAAAATATACAGTTGATTCCTTTTACAGGAGAAATGTAACTCCTGTCATTCATTTCCCAAGTTAAATTCAAAACAACATCAGTCTCAGTTGAAAACAAACAATATCTTTTATGAATATCTTTGATGTGTTTTAACAAGCTGTCTGCTTTATCATGCCAAGTACATTTACCTAAACGGCAGGAAACTGTCCTGAATGAACACACAGACTCATGATCATTCAAAGAAAGTAGAGGCAACACTCGATCACACCCTGTGTTTGAATGCTTACACTTTCTGGTCACAAAAGTAAGAACATTTTTCACTAATATTGGTAGTGTGGGCATTTCAACAAAGTATTCCCTGCACGTGGGACAATTATTGAGGTCCTTCCTGCAAGAAGCACAGATATAATGTCCATTTACACAGCAACAGAGTGGTGGACACAACACATCCAGGCATATTGGACATGTTGTTGCTTCAATCAACTCTTTTACAGTTGAGGTTGAATATTTACGTGAAATCTTCCTCTGAAACAGATAGATAGTATTATATATTAAGAGATATTTGAATGCGGATAATATATAAAAATTACTGTATGTGATAAAAACTAAATTTTTTAAATATTTTTGGTTAGAGCTGAGTAAAAAAACTGATCTTTGAAATAATTTCTGTCATCTGTACAATATTTTACAATACAAACACATGGACTGATTTTAATCAAACTTGGTATGGTATTTGGCTATTTCTTAAAAAAATTTGTTTCATATTTTTGATACAAGCAAAACTTCTTGGTAGCTGCCATAAGATCAATCACAAAATTGCCCAATCACAAAAAAAAACCTTTTGGTTGAATCATGTATAAACACTAAGGACCCAGATAAAATGTATTGGCCGCCATATCTCCAAAAATGCTGGCTCATGAGTTTTTGCTAGAAAACCAAAAACATCAACCTAGGGCTGTTTTAAAAAAACATTCAAATTGGCTCTACCGATTTAGTTCCAATTTTAGTGAAGGGTAAAGATTAATGATAATAAATGTCTGAAAAAAAATCATAAATATAAAATGGTTCAAAATAATTGGTAAAAAAAATTCAAATGTACTACAACGAAACAATTCAACACTTTTTTATGAGTTAAACTGTACGTTTCCCCTATCTCTTTAAAAATACGCACTAGTCTCAAATCCTGAAATATTTTCTTTCAGGTTCGTTTCCGTGAGAAAAGAAATGAGTTATTCAATCCACTGGAAGTTTAAGCTTCTTTAATTTATCCGGCCTGGATTGTATAACTCCTTCAACAGTTTAAGTCATCCCAAACTGCCAGTACCCCCCCCCCCTTTTGTACAATACTTCCAGTAACTATATTTACTTTAACCCTTTTGCTCAGAGAGAACAAGATTAATTTTATTTATCTTTTTTATCCCTTGGGAGCGTGTTGTTGAGAATACTTTTCTTAAATACAATATATCTTACCTTTTAACTAATAATATTTCCTGTAAGTAAAAAATAAGGCTGTGTGGATAATAATTATAAAAGACGAGTCTTTTTTTTTGATATTTAGAAATTAACACCCATTTATTTTATTTTATATAAAAGAAACAAAATCAAATTTCTTCTGACAACAACTTAACTTATATAATTATAAAAAAACAAAAATATTCCTCTGACAAAACTTAATAGTTTTCTAATTTTACTTATTTTGATAGCAGATAGGCAATTTATTTAATAAAAGAAAAAAAAAATAATGTTTTACTTTACTCTGTTATTTATGGATTTATTTTCTTTAATCTCTGAACACTAATTTCTCAGTTAACAATCTAATCAGTTGTCCAGGTTTATCATACAAATATTTTACTTATTTTACTTACAATATTTACATTTTTTTTTTAAATATCCACACACAGATATTAAATTTCTTACCCAAAACAATCTTCATTAAATTATATTAAATTTTTTATCCCAGGAAAATCAGTAACTTTATTGAATTTAATTTTAACTTTTGGCCAACTTTGACCTAATAAGAAAGAAATTTAGATGGTTTCCCAAACCTTGACCGCCATCTTCAAGATCCTGGTAATTTTGATCCTGTATGGTTGAATTGGTTTAACCC
Source organism: Aphrophora alni (assembly GCA_963513935.1). Taxonomy (NCBI): domain Eukaryota; kingdom Metazoa; phylum Arthropoda; class Insecta; order Hemiptera; family Aphrophoridae; genus Aphrophora; species Aphrophora alni. The sequence goes on along the minus strand of OY740775.1, from coordinate 60,610,180 downwards.
TCTGGTGTCTGGTTGCTGTGATGGTTAAACACTGGATGTTGAAATTTTCACACATTCTACGGAAATCACTGATAACTCACTAATTCAACATTTCACTTCTAAGCTTTTGATTTTATTTTCATTTGAATACTTTTCTTTTAGCACTGACTCTTTAACAATTTTATTTCCAAACAAATTTTCTAATTATGAATTTTAATTATATTCTTTTTACTTACTTAGATTCACTGTTCAGTCGGGCTAACTTTGAGTTACTGCTTTGAGTTAAACTTTGAGTCGGGTTGTTATGTTTTTAATAGGGGTATTAAACCCCTTACCGCCTTGTAAAAATTGATTTTTGAGATTGGCTTCTGAGAGCCAGAGCAGCTATATTTATAGCTTGAAACTATTATTAACAATTGTTCTAGTTCTTTAATCCTCTGTTTGAATTTTTTAAATTTAATTAATCATTTTTGTTACTGTAGCTGTCTGTTGGTACGATAACTCTTCCTACTTCTACGTCACGAAATCCCGGAGTTGGAACTCTGCAGCTCAAAACTTACTACTGTAGAAATCTTTATTGTCTTTTCTTTAATCTCTTCTAACAGTTTTCCTGAGATAATTCTCATTTTTCTTGGTCGGTATTTTGTAGTCCTTCGCGTCAACTTTCACGAGAATTTTGCATGATGTTTGTCGGTTCGCCCGTTCTCCTGCAATTCCTTACGCAACGATCAACGTAATTTTCAATTTTTATTTTTCACACCTTTTGATTTACAGTTTTGAAACTTCACCATTTTGTTGAGTTTCCAAAATAAATACACTGGTCGTAACAAAGATGCTGTCTGACCTTCCTGTCTTACGTAATTTCGCACTCAACTTCACACTATCTTGTTTAGGGGTTTATTATTTACTGATTACCCTGGGACTTAGATATTCTTTAGCATATATGATTTTAACCATGTAGCATATATGATTTTAACCTTGTTTTATTAATTTTGAAATTTTATCTTTATTCGTTTTCACACAAGGGTGTGAAAACCATAGCCTTCTACTTTATTCAAATTTTGATTTTTTACTTTAATTCCTTATTAAACTTTAATCTTCTAACTAAACCTACACAACACATTTTCAAAATTTATGTTTATTCAAGTTTCAAATTATTCCATTTCATCTAACTTTTTAATATTAATTTTTCTAACAATTATGCAAGAATCTTTTATTCTTATAATTATTTATTTATTACAGAAATATCAAGGTTTTTTGAATTTGATTAATTTTGAATTTTTTTGAATTTTTCATTTAAATTTGCTGTAGCGCATGTTACTTTATATGAAATAACCATAATAGATCTGTATTGAGTACAACTTGTACTACACATCCTTTAACATTATTATTTCATATTTTCATAATTAATCAAATATGAATTTTTTATTCAAATTCTGCCGACATACGATTTTACTGTCAAAACGAGTAGGTGAATGTTGACTAGACCTAGCCATATATGTCAGTTTCACCGACTCGCCCTGAGCAGCAAAGTTGGTTACAATTATTCAGACAAACCTTGTATTAGGATTAAATTTTGATTTTTCTCTTTTTTGACCAAAATATAATCCCATACAACGAATTTCGGTTATAGTACCTTGATGGTTCAATTTTAATCAAATTCTTGCTTTGCTTCTGAAATAAACGTGCTGTATTTAAATATTTTTTTAAAGACAGTGCCCATGGTATTGATTCACAGCAACCAAACTGACATTTTGGGTGATTTAAAATTTGCTTTGAATTTTAGGTGATGAAGTTTGTGCATGATAAACTGAATTATAGCTGTGTCTTAGAAAAAAAAGTATATATTTAACTAGGGCCTGAATTTGCTTTGCTTGTGCCATAAACAAGTTTGAAAGTCAATAGTAATTATGAAAAATCAAGATTTTAGTGACAGTTGTCAAGGTTTATTTTATAAATCAATAATTCCAATTACTGTATTATCACCAATTCACGAACAATACATTTTTTTACTTATAATTTTGCACATAGATCTTGACCATTAATCTTCACATTTTATTAATATTTGAACAAAATTGGTAACATTGTGGACAAAATTGGTAAAACCTAGACAAACCTTACTAAAAAAAAGATCTAGCTTGTTATATAGTGAAATTGCACTTTTGGGCAAATCTCTCGACCTTACAGAGCAGTTCAAACTGTTCAATCGTTCCAATTAGTCACTAAAACTAGCATGTTACCTCATTTTAATCTGACATATCCAGTTGTGCTAACAGTAGATGGATCTGATAGAGGTTTGGTAGCAATTTTGTTACAAAACTGCTCAGACAGACAAGAAAAACTTTTGGCATCTGAAAAAGGATATTCTCAGTCATACAAGGCACCTGCTGTATTGATTTTGTGTGTGAAGAAATTTCACTTATACTTTTCTGGAAGGAATAGGATTTTATCTAATAACAATTAATTGGCCTTCAGTTAAAATTTTAAGTCCTAAGAAGGGTAAAATCGTTTGCAAGAGTGAGCTTTGTTTTTGACTGGCTATAAATCGAAACAAAATGGGTTAGTTCAAAATGAATAAAGCTGATTGGCTTTCTAGAGCATCATCACTATAAAACACAATGATATTTTTGACTTATAAACTAAGTTTTCGAGGATAATGTTGATTTACTTTTAAATATTCATAAAGTGCTGGGAAAAACCAATACTTAATAAAGTATTTACTAAAGTTATCACATATTTAAAATTTAGTTTGCTTGAAATTCGTAACTTTTATAATTTTCTACATGAAAAGAAAAACTTCATTTTGAAAAGGTTGTGATCCTCTGGAGATATCGAGTGATAATGCCTAAGAACTAGTGCCGAGTGCTACAATTAATTCTTGAAGAACTACATGTCTTTCACATGTGGTAACAAAGGTTAAATCTCTTGCTAATTCATATGTATGGTGGCCTAATATCGATGAAGGTAAAGAGAAGACAGTGAAGGCTTGTATTGGGAATTTTGGATTCGAGAAAGAAACTACTATATAAAAAAATTAAAAGCTTTGTGTTTAAAATCTGATGATAATGAATTAGAAGAATTTAAAGGAGAAGATTTTGTTAATAAACCAATGAATCTATAAAATATAAAAATATAAAATACAACTTTCTTTACAGGATAATTTTTTCAAAGAACATTGTAACACCTAAAAAAGTGTTAATTTAAATTGAATAGTAAAAGTAACTGGGAATCGTTTAAAATTAATTTGGGAGGGGGTAAAATGAGTCGAAAACAGGACTTGTAATAATAATTTAGTAAGGGAAATTAAATTAACTAGATTTCCAAACTAAAGTAAATAACAATGTGTATAAATATTAGCTGTAAGTAATAAATAAATTAAATAGGTTGTGTGTTATAAAAAATATAGACAAAAGACTTGTTGTCAAGGGAATAGCCTATATTTGAATAATGTGCATGACGAGATGTGACTTGTAATAATTAACGCAAACACAGCGAGATTTGAGTAAGAGTCCGTGTGGAAAAATCTGTAACCCCTGTACCAACAGGATATAGAAATTCACCATGCGTTTTCTTCAGTCTGGAGTCTGGATTGAGGAGTTAAGATGGATAGACGTGTTTAGTAAAGTCTTAAGTCAGCGGTTGGAGCTGTAAGATGTTTTTAAGAGAATCTTAGTGTAGTCTAAAGTTTGATTCGCTTGTGAAGTAATAAGACAATAACTTGTACCGAACTAATTAAAACGCAGTGTAATTTGAACAGTACATTCGAGTGTGTTAAAATGATTAGACTGATTTGAACAGACAAAGTGTTTCTTAAAAATAGCGTGTTGCAAATTAGGACAATAGACGGTCGCGCGGGAAATATTAAAATGGTCGAATGATGAACATTCATAAAGTGTAAAAAATGAACTAATTACGCTGATAGACATTCTTATCACGAACATTTATAAGTGTGATTGAAGTGATATCTATGGACCTCGTTCATTGCGGACAGGATAAAGAACTTTCATCTGGACAGTTGTAGCTAAAAAAGAATTACCTTTAATACTAGAAATTTGCTGTTTTAAGAACACTTTATGCTATTTTCTTCATTGTTTCTATTGAAAAATAGGAATAATATTATTGCAGCAATCTTTTTAAACTAATCAAACATTGCACAACAGAATGTGTAGGTCTAGACAGATTGGACAATTAATTTAATAGTGTAACGAAATATAATGGCATATTTACCAATTTTTAGGTTAGGTTTAACAATATTATTTATAAAATTTACAAAATGAATAACTTGTTTGAAAAATAATATTTATTTAACTGACATTAGTATGAAGTAATTATTAACTATGAATTTCCTTTTAGGTATTTATTTAGTATTTCAGATTCAATAAAGTTGCAAACTAAAAAAAACAGCCTAGGCATACAAAATGTTTAATCTGTAAATTTAAAAACATTTAGTTTGATTCAAGATTTTTGCTGCCTAAGATTTGTTTATTAATCAAACAATATAAATTATACCAAGCTTAGTAAAGTTCAAATCAAAATATTGTACAAATAACATAACAAATCTAGAAATATGAACAGAAAATGACTTACCTTTTTAGACATTTTAAAAAAAATTCAGGCAGTATTTTAAAAAAAATTGCCTCTATGAGTTTCTGACTGACAACTCCAATCCATTGTTAGGCTCTACAAAGAGATTCACTTTTATACACTTTCTTTTCCGATCATGTTTTGGATTTGTAGCACAAATGAAATGTATATGACCCTAATTTACAAGACAAAAGTTGTTAATAACTTCATTAATAATTACTGACTCTACTTTTAATAAAATTTGATGTTGAAGACATGCTATAGGGATCCAAATAACTTCTTTTTTTTTATCATTAAAGTTATCTTACAACTAAATACAATTTTATCTTGGTCACAATTTAAAGTTGGTTAAAATTCCCGCTTATATCATTTATTATGTTTTTAAAACTGTTTTGATCACGTGACTGGATCGTTCTAAAATATTATGTGTCCAACACGGATCTAGGCAGCCATCTTTGAATTTCGAACTTTTATCGTATTTATGTAAATAGGCTACCTAATTATTCTGAGGTTTTTGATATTAATTCAGGTGACAATTTTTATGTAGAAATAACTGTTTCTTCCATAGGCCAAGTTTATTTTGACGTAGCTATCATGGTTTTATTACTATTTCAATTTCTGACGCTATTATTCTAAAGCGGCGGTCATTTCTGTGTTGGAATATTTTGCTTCTAAAAGTTTCTTTTTGACTTTCTACTGCCGTTTTGTTACTTTTATTAGATAACTGAGATGTTTAGGCCTTAAATTTATTTAGTCTAGGTTTAGGTAAAATGTAGTGGTATTAAGTTATTTCTCATATTCGTTCGGGAATTTGTTAATTTTTAGGCTTGCTTATAACATAGTTCGCGAGTCTGCCGCTAGGCGTTGTCGTATTCAAACATTTTTATTTACATTACATCTGATATAAAATGATTACCGGTAATTTAAAACTTTATATTTATATCATTTTCACTTGTTTCACTGCTCTCTCTCTCTCTCCCTCTCCCTCTCCCTCTCCCTCTCCCTCTCTTTCTTTCTTTCTCATTTATTTCTTTTATTTATTATTATTTATTAATTTATTTCTATTAGGCTATATAATATGTTTATTGCAACTAAATAATTTACCACTAACACTCTCAACCTGTGAGAAACTCTGTAACTTGTAAATGATGTGTAAAGTTGAAACTGGTAGAAATAATAAATTTACCTTTTTGTAGATTATAACAACAATGTTTGTCTTTTTCTTATCACATATAAATGCCTAACACTTATTCTTATTTTTCAATAATATTTGTTTTCAGGGTTTAATATTTCTACAAAATGGCCTGGATCTCAACAGTATTTGAAGAACCTTGTAGACCTAAACCAAAGAAACAAAAACTGGAAGATTTGTCGAAAACTGATTCAGATAAAAAAATACTCACTAGTAGCAAATCCATTATAAAATTAGACAGTTGGTTAAGTCACCATAAACCTAAACAAATTGAAGATCTAGTTGTAAATTCTAAAAAAATTGAAGAACTTAAAACATGGTTAAAATGTGCGATTTCTGATAATAATAGTTCAAAGACATTTTTAATAACTGGTCCATCAGGCTCTGGAAAAACTGTTACTCTTCAAGTTATATGTAATTTATTAAATTTACAGGTTATTGAATGGATTACACCATTGGATATTTGTTACCAACAAGAAGGATTTAATGATGATATTTATAACCCAAGGCAAAATCTTTCTCAAGTGTTTCAAGACTTTGCATTATACTAGTAGGTATAATAATATTCTAAATAGTTTTACTAAGTCTTGTAGTAAAATTGTTTTAGTAAAAGATTATCCTAACATTTTTATACATAAACCATCAACATTTCATGATGTATTAAATGAATTTGGTGTTAATGAATCTAAAACACCTTTAGTATTTATTTCAAGTGATGGAGCACTTTGTAGAAATCTGTTTACTAATGAGTTAAAATCTAATTGTAAAATTTCAACTATAAATTTTAATCCAATAATACACTCATCAGTAGTTAAAGCATTACAGCGAATCGTAGATAAAGAGAAGAAAATGCAGTCGAGTATAACAGTTCCTTCTAAAAGCGCTGTAGCTGATATTTCTAGTTGTTGTGATGGTGATTTGAGAAGTGCAATATTAAAGTTATATTTCAATACATTCGGTGTGGGTGTCAAAAGTGTACAAAATAAAAACCAAGGACCAAGAGATAAAAAAGGAAAATTGTTGAACACAACTTTGGATATGGATAAAAAATTGGATATATCCATAAAAATGGTTTGGGTCATTCATGGTTTGGGTCGGGTTTTATATCCAAAAAAAGAAGATTTAGTTACAGATCGAAAAACAAACTTCAAAAATGTAATTTTAAGTTTACTCATCCTCCAAGTGAAATAGTTGATATGTATTCTACTCAGCGAAATTTTTTTGTTGAATTCTTGCAAGAAAACTATCTTAATACTTTTACAAACATTAATGATATGAGTTTTGGTGCGGATAAATTAGCCATTGCAGATTTATTACTAAGTCACTGGAAAGAAAAGGAATCGTCACAAATATATGGGATATCAGTTGCAGTTCAAGGTTTGATGGTAGCTAATAAAGTACCTTATCGTGCGTGGAACCCAATGAGCAAGTCAAATACATACAAAGCTACCAATGAACATAAAAAACCATGCATTAAGAATTAGACAAACATTCCCTGAATTTCAAACAACTTCAAGAGATTCTTTTCTAGATATTGTTCCTTTCTTAAAAACTATTCAGTGTCATAAAAAACTTGAACAGTTGTCTTTTATTAAAGAATATAGTTTAAAGTGACATTGTTTATGTCTTTGTAAACAATCATGTTTTTCTTGAATCTCATTTATATACTGTTTTTTATATGATCAGCTTAGTAGTAAGTTGAACATATTTAGAGCTTATAAGGAACTTGTAAACCAAGCAATAATGTACAAACATTTGTATTTGTCAAGTAAGTCCACCTAGTGTCTAGTTTCAAACTCTAGATTGAATGATTTAACTGATTACACCCACGCATAACTTGGAAACAAATATAGAAAAAATAACAAAATAAATTCTAATCAACAAATTGAAATTTTCGAAATATAAACCTGCTTAACTCAGACACATCTAATAACTATCATAATGTCTTGGAAAGTAAATGAACTGACACATATAAGCACAAAATAACTAATCTAACTGATATGGTCACCAACAGATGTGATCCAAATCTGTTATTTTAGACTCACATATATGAAGTCCTAAAGGTAACCCCACACAAATAACCGTCAAAATTTCACAAGGCTTACAGAACACCACTGCCAGATGTTAGATACACCAACCCAATTAAAATACACTAACCAATAACACCATGTCAGAACAAAATGTAAACTAACAAAGAACTGAAAAAAGTAGCATGTCACCCGTAAACTCTAGAATCAACAATGCACATGACTTCAGGTATTTTATAGTAAAAACAAAAAGGGATTGTAGACAGAAACAATTAAATTCATTGAAGCACTTGGCAGAAACCAATTCAAACCTAAACAAGGAAGTTGAAGAACAACACAAAAACTTAGACTCTGAATCACACCATAACACATCACACAACATACAATAAAAATACACCTTTAAATTAAAATAAAGTAACAACAAAAATAGTTCACAACTTATTGAGTGATAAAGATTTCCTAATAGAAGAAGGCTAGGAAGAATCAATTATAAACACAATACATTACTGCCTTGAAACCTCTCTAAATGTGGGAGGAATTGAGACTGAAATGTTATTTGATACAGGCTGTGAAGTAACATGTCTAGCTTTCACTTGCTTTTACCCACACAGCGGAGAATTAAACTAGTATCTGATGATATCAATAAATAACCTAACACTTACCACCAATGTACAATGAACACAAAAGATCACACAACTGATACAACTACCCATAACGGACACAATCTTAGACATGTACCTCATGAACACTCTAAACACACACATAAACTTCAACGATAACACCATCACATTACGGTACAATGATATACTTGATCGATACAATAACATTTAATCAAAAACAAAAAACAATTAATATTAGTTTGAAACATAATGAAGAAACTAACCTAACACATATACAAACACAAATACAAATATTTCTCAACAAAGGCTAAACTTACACTATCAAAACAGAATTCATTCAAATATACCGCTAAATAAACACAAAAAAAGTGTAACTTATCAACCTGCTATGGGAATACCAAAATCTCTTCTCCAACCAATGAGGCCTAAACAAGAAACATGGCCTATATACATACACACACAATTCAAACTTCACTAACACTCCTTACATAAGAAAAAAAAATCCCATTCTAATTGAGTACATGGCTGCGGTGGATTAGAAAATCCCAGAAATAGAGTTACTAGCCATCATATATAAGAGTTTAACAGCTCCTACGTCAATACAATACGCATCATTATTAAAAAGAACAAGGAAATAAGGCTATGTCTGGATGCACGTAAACTAAACTCATTTATCATCTCACAGTTAGATTACAAATTGAATGTCATCAAACACACGAAAAGATTGATAGGAAAGTCTGTCTCAGGAGAATTCAATCATCAACAAAAGAATTGAATAGACCTCAAAGGTATCAGCGCAATGAGTGCTAAAATTCAGTAAACTATACTACCACGAGCTGTACTCCACAACAACTATACCAATATACCACACCCAAACGATTCTGGTACAAGTACTCACAAACCATAAAACACCATCTACTACACAACACTATTAAAAGCCTATAAATCACTAAACACTAATACACCTATTCTAAGGGATTACGAATATTAATTTTTAAAAGGTAGCCAATCAAAATTTCAGAAAAGCTAAAACTGAATGTCAATATGTCACTTTTGATTCCAGAACAACTAACAGTTTTCTAAAATCAAAAGGGGCATTGTAATGGTCGAGAAATTTCAAAATTATAAAATCATACATGCATAACATAATATAAATCACTCAATTGAACATTTTCACTAATTTTTGTAATTTTTGCTGTAAATTATAATCTGGATGAAAAATGAATTTATATTGTTGAAACAATTCCTGGAGGGATAAACAAAGTTATATATTCCACTAAACAATGCTCCTAAGCTTGAATATTATATTTTATTTACTTAGCTGTTCTTTATTAACGAAATAATTATTTAAAGCACTTAATCTTCTTCAATTTATAACCTTGATGCACTTTGGATGGTTTGAATAAAATGTTCCTAACTTTTTTTCCATAGAGAACTTAAACTTTTTTTAATTCTTTCTTCACCATAGAGATTTCTTTTTCCTCTCAAGTGATAGCTCTTCTTTCTCTCTTTCTTTTGTTTTTACTCATGGCATATAATGTAAATTCTATTACTGTTCATTTTGCACAAATTATCTTATATGGAGATACAAAATATGAATGATATTTATACTCGTATCTACTGTGGTTATGGATTTTGATGAAATGAGTTTTGTTTTTGGTTGGTGATAGTAACTGTGTTTTCAAGTTACGATGTTATAACTTTAGAATTTTGATACATCTGATACAACCACAATTATGAGGTTTAGAAACCATTTGTAACAAATGTTTTTAATGATCTTACTCAAATGTGTACGAGCCCTTGCTGTACCAGTACAATTTAATATTTCATACAAGACCCATGAAACCAACATTGAGTGTTACATTTTATCAGATTTGCTTGTATTACATTGTATATTGAGGCTGGGATACATTATCCATGATGGTTTCCATCAATTTGTTTGTTTGTTTTATACTGTGTGTCCTTATATATTTCCTCTCTTTTATTTATACTTTAGTAGGCTACCATTATTGTTTTAAAATTTATTAAAAAGCTTTTTTTTTCAACATGAAATGATAAATGAAACGAAGTATTTATTGCTATATATATAATTATAATATTATCTCTGTGTATCTTATTATAGTAATGTATTTTTGTCTTTTTTTTTAAATGTAGGTACTCTAAATTATATTTGTAGTTTTTTATTATGACGGATTACTTATTTCAAAATTTTGTATATAATGTTATTTCTGACTTGTTTTAAACAAATACTTGTCAGGCAACTAATAATAATAATATTATTTATTATTAACGGCTTAATATCAGTATTTGTTAGTTAACAAACGAGTAAGAACAATTAATTTTCTAGAATAACCTTAAAATCAATTTTAAGTTACAAAACTTTTATAATAATAATTTGGACGAACATCTTTCAGCTTATTTACAAAGATTATTTTGTTTAGTTAGTGAAGTGTATTTTAAATTAAATCAGAAAATCTAAATATTATTTTATATTGTTTAGTTGATGAGTGTAGGCGTACATTGGTGCTGACAGGTAAGATTACTTAGTATATTAATCACATTTTCCTTTATTTACTCTTCCATCAAGGATATTCTATAGTGGTCAATGTCCCACCGGGTTTGCGAGGCCAAAGGGACATGGCCTAAGTCACGTGACCAAATGGAGCCTTTGATTGGGTGGGGCCAAACGCTAGCTCCTGATTGGGCATTGACACTCCCTACCCTGTGTTTTACAATTACAGTCCAGTAGTGTATTATGTACATTACAGTAACAGTACCAATAGTTAATGTGTCAGAATGTAACAAGTGTTGTTGGGTATCGGCACGAGCCGGTAGCGACTTATCACCCCTCGTATCAGCCCCGCGACCGACTTTTTTCCTTTTCCGGGAAATTCCGGATTTTTCGGAATCCGGATCAGTCATCCGCCACAATAGTCCGGATTTATGAGAGTCTACTGTATTTATATTTGTATGTATGTGTGTGGGTTAGTGTGTTTGTGAAAATGGGATAGATGGGAAGAGGGGGAAATAAGGAATGCTTATGTCATTTTTATACTAGTTTTTGTCTGTGAAAATTAATTTAGTAAATGCAATTATAATTATTGTGTTGGTATAGTTTCAGTGTATGTCAGATAGGAGTTGTCTTGTAGCAGCCTAGCTTTATCAACTATTTATTCTGGAGACTATTGTCATCACTGTCCTTCAAACTGTTTTACTGGCCAGCTTAATATTACATCATCAGCCTGTTGATACATTCCTCTGAGATATCAAAGATTTATCACAAGCTAATAAAGGCAAAAATTTTATTATTATAGGCGATGTAAATATTAATATTGTGAAAAAAGTTGCAATTACAGATAAATATTCAGATTTAATGCCAAGTTTTGGAATTCAATCCCTGATTATTGAAATAACTAGGGGAATAAGTGGTTCATGTATAGATCACATATTTATAATATTTTGTAAGCAAAAACAAATTTTATATTTTGAAGCTAAATTAGGCAATCACTAATCATTCCTTTTTTCCTTATCATTATTACTGGTTCAAGCTAAACAGGTTAATCAAAACATCTTTGTAAAATTAATTTTGAAGTCATGTATTATAAACTTGAAACTTATGACAGGTCGAGAGGAGTATAGTTTATAATTGTAAATGTGTAAACACTGCTTTGGAAACTTTTTTGAAAATATTCAATAAACTAATTGAGGACTCTAAACAAATAATAGATAGTAAGGTAAGATTAGTTAAATTGAAACTATAAATCACTAATAATTTTTTGTGCTTGGGTTAAAAACTGTCCACATCTTTACAAAAAAGCTCAAAATTACAATGATAGATCAAAACAGTGTTATAAATCATGTCATAGTAGATTAAAAGGTAACATAAGACTAAAATAACAAATCATATAAATTGGTTCAAATCTGGCACACTAAGAACCAATGGGAGTTTTGATGAAATTATCGGTGAACAAAAACAAACTTTGATTTAGAAAATATAGTCCACAATTATATTGAAATAACTAATTCAAAAGAGGTAGCAACTTCATTAATTTGTTTCATAAATATTGCACAGGATCTGAAAACTGATGTGAAAACACTACCATTGTTTTGTACTTATTTTGATTAAACAAATTCATTCTGTACGTTTAAAATACCCAGTTTGAACATAACTCTAATTCACAACAAAGTAACGTTAGTTATTCCTATCTTTCTTGATGGCCACTCACCTTAAAGACGAACCTCACAAAATAAAATTTAATAAAATCCCACTTTTTGATTGGTTGAAACCGCTATATTTTCCATATGAAGGCTTAGTAACACTTCCCATGCTTCTTTTTAATTAGTACTGAAATAGTTATACTCTGTGTAACGTCATATATGAACATTTTTGCTTCTGTCTATGCATCAGTTCGTAGAAACCACTGGCTTTGTTGCTACCACGCAACAGCCATTTTAGAAATCGCTCCTTTACTTGCTTACAATCGATTAAAACATTGGCAACTAGTAACTAGTCTATCGTTTTAATGAGCTCCTATGGAAGCGGTGGAACTTAAAGGAACCTGTACACTCTTCAACAAAGGTCCAAATGGACAAGTCCTTCCGACAATCTTATGGTCGGAGTATTCGTTTTTATTCTAGAACACCACACTTGAACACTCATCCTGATAAGGATGCAGCTGTTTGAGTAGTCACTTTAAAATCAATAGATGGGATAAACATGCGTCCTGTTATGAAGTTATTCAAGCTACCTCTTGATACTGATCAATTTAAAAAATTAATAACTTCCTCCCTCTCAACCTTTTCTGTACTAAACACTTCCACCTCTACTACTCCATATTTTACTTTACAGTCTTGCCTCTTGTTTACTAAAGGAAAACTTTCACTTTCTCTCTTACCCCTTCAAAGAAGATTAAAATGCTCAGCATTTCACCACTTCCTAGATCCTTCCTATTTGGGACCTTTATTTCCTAGTCCTTCTCGTTATGAATTCCCATAAATCCTAACCTTCTCCTTCAAATTCATCCAATTTTGGGTGGAAATAGTCACCCTCTTACAGTGTTCAATTAGTACTACACAGTAGTTTTACATCATATCATTGGTATTCCGGTATATTTTTGTTGTTGTTGTTAGGTTGGGAGTGACATTCCTCCTGTATATCCAGCATACATTTGAAAAACAGATTGACTGGATTGGACATTGTGAAGCTTGGAATAGTTTTATGATTGCCCTACTTCTACCACCTCTGTTACGTGTCCTTTCTAACATTCTTTTTCGGGACTTGAAACAATGAATTTAAATAAGGGAAACTATATTTTTATGAAATACCACACGTTGTGCGACAATTGAAACAATGAATTTCTTTTAAAAAGTTTTATTGAATGAAGTTGGGCCCCATTTTATAAAGTTTTGTTTACAAAAAATAAATAAATAAAAATAAATGAAAGGCACGTAATTTTATTAAGACAAATTATATGTAAACACATATAAAACCAAATGTACATATAAAACATATGTACACATTATATTTTATTTAAAAATCAGCTAAAGGAAAATTTTATTTTATTGAATTTATTAAATTTAAATTTTGGTTGCAACTTGTTTATCTAAAATTAATTTAATAATATTTTTTGTATAAAAAAAAATTAATTTTCATATTTTTTGAATTATTATTAAAGTTTATTTAATAAGAAAATTAAAATAATTAATCTCTTAGAAGTTTTTACATCTTAACATTACTTTTAAAAAACAACATATTACGTCTTATATTATAAGACTTCAAACAAATAACAAGTTCCAAATTCAAGTATTTAACAAATTAGTATTAGGTTAAAACGAACTCATTATTGAAAATCACTTCCTTTCCTCGTTGTAGCTGCATGATCTCGTTTCATCACAATCACTTTAATCGTTATTCAAAGTTAATGTTTTAAGTTCACTTTTCTCTGGTGAAAATACATCAATTGTTCACGTTATGAAAAGGATAATTAAATATTCAGATTGTTTTATTTTAGATAAAACACAAAAAACTTAGTCTTTGCATCAGTACTTTCCGGATTACATTATATGTTTGCTGAATGTGCAAAATTAATAGTTCGAACACTTTCACTTCTAAACGTTCATATTTAATTTAAACGTGATTGAATCTTTATCACATAACATTATTTGTTAAAACAGTTCATTTTTATTAAAGAAAAACACTTTCTATTAATACTTTGTCTTTGTTCAAAACTGGACACGATTGTCTGAGCGACATGCTCTCAATTTGAAAGTTCTATCTAGATTAAAAGTTCGTCTTTTGATTCAAACATAACTAAATTTTTACCACATAACATATTTTACTAAAACAGTTTATTATTATTGAAGAAAACACTTTCTATTAATACTTTGTCTTTGTCCGAGACTGGACACGATTGTCCGAGCGACATGCTCTCGCTTTGAAAGTTCTATCCAGACTAAACTAAAAATCGGTTGGCGGTAATTCCCAAGTCTTTCGTCTTTGTATACAAAAAGTTTGCACTGCACTTTTTTAATTACAAAGTTTATAATCATTCTAACTATAATAATACATAGAATTAATTTCTCTGATCATTTACCATTATACATTTTATTTTCTAATTTAGTCTTTATTAATTTATTCAAAGAAAAACTAAATACGTTTCCCGCTTGACTCATCAAGTCTAGGCGTATGGTATATCCCACTTTATCTAAGATCAAAGTATATATCCCATTCTGTTTAAGATCAAAGAACTAAAAATGTACACTATTACAGACTCATTACTTATTTTCTTTTCTCGAGAGTTTCCACACCTAAACTCCATGTTTCACCTTCCTTTTTTGTTCCTATTAAAACAATGTTTCAAGGGCATTTCTATGTTCCGTATTTATTTTAGTAAATGAAGTAATTCATTATGTAAGTTTTAAATCATGCTTTGAGCATAACTGTAATTCACTACAAAGTACCGTTAGTTGTTCCTACTATGGAGTGTGTTAAAATATAAAAATGAAGGAAACTACTTCTGCTAACCAATAAAAAAATGAAAATTGAAATTATTTTTCTCAGCTTTATGGGCGCCAGGTGGAATTAACTCACCAATTTTGAAAAAGTTAAACTCTAATTAATATTTGTTAATAAAATTCTCTGGGTCGTGATTCTTTTGAAAGTGTACTTTGCATAGGTTATTTGGTAAATGAGAAGTCCTTTTTTATTTTTCTGAAACTAAACATGCTATTTATTAGAACATAATATATCATTAATACATATACATCAGATCATCATTTATTATTATATTATGTTGAAAGTAAAATAAAAATATTATTTCGTCTTAAAGAGACCAAGAGTTTCTATAAATGATTCTACCTTAAATAGTTGCAACTTGTTTATTTATTTTTTTAATATGAGTACCTTTGTCTCATTAATTTAAAATTGTGATTTATTATATCAAATTAGAAATTGTCTTAAAAAATATTTTTCAAATTGATAATTTACTTATTTTAACAAATTTTTAACATATTTTGTTTATTATTAAAGTTTCATCATTAGTACTTTTGTACACAAAAAAATGATATTGTCTGTAGTTCATGTTACCACATTGTAGCAATCCCTAGGGTAGGCGTCTCATGTATCGTTGAGATCTCGTCCTTAAGGTAAAGGTCGCCATTGTCCTCGTAGCATCAGAGTCGATCATCTCCGGTTTAACTGCATGATTCCTATTTATCGCACATTTTGTTTTCACTATATTCAAAGTTTCTATCTTATTATTCACAGTCTTTCAGAACAAAAACTCATTTAAACCATCTATACAAAAAACGAAGTTCAATTCTGTTGATACAGTGATCTAAGTTCAAATACATCCTATTCAATAGAAATATTGTTTCATTGTTAGTTGTTTCTGATTTTGTTTAAGAGAAAACTTAAAATGAATGTACTAGTGAGCAGTGTGTCCTTTTTTAGTGTCTGTTTGATGCATGCAGTGATTCTTCTCCTCAAATCTTGGATATGTAAAACCAGTAGAAATAATTATTCTTGTAATGCAACAACAATATATAGACAGTTGCTTATGTGGAAGTAATATATACAAATGGATTGTTCGTTTTTAAAATTATAAAATTTTTCTCCGTGATGAACAAGAGAAAGGTAGATCTTACAGTTCAAAGAATAATGACAATATTGAAATGGTTAAACCAATAAGTCTCAATAACTGACACATTAAAGCCAGTGTCGTATATTTCATTTCGTATATATTTTTCTAATAAATCATTAACTATATAACTCTATGTAACTTGATATGGTATGCTTAAAGAGACGTATTTTTATTTTTTTGGTCATTATTACTTGGTTTCACAGCTAGCGTAACAAGCGTAGAAAATACACCACTGATTAAAGCTCATGAAGTTTAAGTGAATTGTATATAAACCATGGCTTGGCATTTCTCGACATCCATTAAGAGAATTATTTAAAAATCTCCCAGGAGTTTTAGAAAACGAAGAAGACTCATTTCTAAACTGAGTAATAACCGTTGATGAGACATGGGTCTATCACTTTAAACTGAAGAGAAAGCAATTAAGTTTAGCCTGAAAACAACCTTCATGACTATGGCAAAAAAATTAAAACTCAGTTGTCAGTAGGAAAGATGATTATGACATTATTCTGGGATGTGGGTGATCCAATTTCAATTCACTTCACACCTAAAAGTAAAACTATAGGAAAAATTAATGCAATCACGGAGCAAAAATAAAGTTCAAAAGGCATGGTAAACTTTCAAAAAGTGTAAATTTCCTTCAGAAAAATGCTTGACCTCATATAACAAAATACAATCCATTGCCTTCAAAATCTCAGTTATAAGATGCTGACCACTTACCAAACAGTTCTGATCAGCCTACAAACGATTTTCATCTTTTGAGCCATAGAAAGAAATATTGTGAGGAAGTTATCTTTGTTCTAATGAAGATGCTATGTAGGATGTTTCTTTCAGAAAGGTCAAATGCTTATTTTAGAAAATAAGGTAAACTAAGTTCATAATAGTAGGGGTTTCTGTTGAAAAATAAATTCTATATTCATGTACATGCAAATAAAAGTTATTTTTAATTTCACTTTACATTTTTACTTATTCGAGTATAGATTTGTATGTTCATTCAATTCTGAAAATATTGTTTCTAAAAATTATTATTCATAAATATGATCATTTAAACTCATGTAATGGAAAACATTTTGTTTTACCAAAAGTAAATTTTATGCTTTTCCATTAATATTGATTTAATATAGTCCCAAAAAAAAGTGATACTGGTGAATATATAAAGAAATGAAACTTTCAAAATAATTGTACAAAAATTTAATCATTGGCTTTCTGAAATGAATGGTAAACATTGTTTATATTTCTTAAATTGTAATAACATTGCATTTTAGAATGAAGTTGGAGTATTAGTCATAATATATAAATACATTTTTGTTTATATAGATAGGTAGTCTACTAATACCAGTTGAATTATAAAATAAGTAGATGTTGAAGGTATGTTTCCCAAGAAATATCTCTTCTTTATGCAAGGTTAGGAATATAATCAATTTTTAATAAATTGTGATTATTAAAAAGAAAATAATAATAATTTATGAGAATTATTGCATTCCTAAAGTGGTTTCAAGTTTGATAACTTAGTTTATTGTTTCAATATGAAGATTATACATTTGAGATAATATCAACCAAACCAGTTAATCTCTTTAAACTCAATTCAAACATGGTATTATTTATTTAAACAATGGTTTCAAATGATTAATTTGTTTGATGAAGATAACAAAATGGAACTTGCTTCAGATTTAAAGAAGAACTCTGGTTTCCATGATAGTTTTCATTAAACTTTATATTGATTGTCATTTTCTACTTGTCATCTTCAGTTTTGGTTTCACTTTCATGAAATATTTTAAAAGTGTATACTATCTTCTCATTATTATTTTTAAATCGTGTCATTTCAGACAGAGGAACTGCTATACAGTTCTCTAAACAGTAAATTTGGTCAATATCAACATTTTCCTTGAACACTTTCTGTGAGTAAGAATATTTAATTGGTGAATTGATTTTGGAGAAAGTAATTATTGAGTAGAAATCATCTTTAACCTCACAGGTGGTTGGAACACAAACAAAAAATGATAAAAATTTTTGTTTTTGTGTGTCTATTATATAAAACATCCAAAATATACAGTTGATTCCTTTTACAGGAGAAATGTAACTCTTGTCATTCATAGTCAAAGTTAAATTCAAAACAACATCAGCCTCAGTTGAAAACAAACAAAAACTTTTATGAATATCTTTGATGTGTTTTAACAAGCTGTCTGCTTTATCATGCCAAGTACAAGTACCTAAACGGCAGGAAACTGTCCTGAATGAACACACAGACTCATGATCATTCAAAGAAAGTGGAGGCAACACTCGATCACACCCTGTGTTTGAATGCTTACACTTTCTGGTCACAAAAGTAAGAACATTTTTCACTAATATTGGTAGTGTGGGCATTTCAACAAAGTATTCCCTGCACGTGGGACAATTATTGAGGTCCTTCCTGCAAGAAGCACAGATATAATGTCCATTTACACAGCAACAGAGTGGTGGACACAACACATCCATACATATTGGACATGTTGTTGCTTCCATCAACTCTTTCACAGTTGAGTTTGAATCTTTACGTGAAATGTTACTCTGAAACAGATAGATAGTATTATATATTAAGAGACATTTAAAATATTTGAAGATATAATAATTATACGAGAAATATTATATTTAAGAAATATTTTTGCTTGGAGCTGAGTTAAAAAAAGTGATTATTGGAATAATGTCTGTGTGTCATTTGTGCAATGTTTTACAATACAAACACATGGACAATTTTTAATCAAATTTGGTATGATGTCATATTTTGGCTATACAGTATCTTGACAAAATTATCATCATATATTAGATAACACTAAACTTGTTGGTAGCTGCCATAGCTTGTTATCAAATTTTACTTAAGTAGACACTAAGGACCTACCGTACATAAAATGTATTGACCGTCATCTCTCCGAAAATGATAGTTCGTGATATTCTACTAGAAAACCAAATAAATCAGCATTGTGTAAATGGTGTAGATAATGATTAAAAACTTTTGTACACAATCGCAAGTAAAGAAATATAATGGTTCAGAAATTATTGGCAAAAAACTCAAATTAACCTTGACCGCATTCAATAAAAATCGATTTTAATCAAATACGGTACTTGCTTTGCTTCTGAAATAAACATGCTGTAATCGTGTGTTTGGGACAAGCGAAAGAAGTATAGGCCCTTATTTAAATATTTTTCAAAGATATGAGATTTTTCACTCTTTAATTGCGAGCTACCAAACTGACATTTTGATGATTTAAAATTTCAATATGGAACTAGTATGTTGTGATGAAGTTTGTGCAATGGTTGTGTACCATTTATTACACATATTTTGAATTTTTAACTTAAAGTGTATATTATGAAAACAAATTATTATATATTTTTTTTTTTTTTACCATCGGTTTTACAACCAAATCAGTTCAACACTGAGTAATGTTTATATCTTTGAAAATAATTCTTGTACAAACTATCTCTATCACGCATTCAAAAAACCAAATAAAATCCAAGAAAAACAATTTGTCATAAAAAATGTCATCTCAGTAATTGTCAGTCAAAATGTTAAACTGAACCATACATTCATTTTTGAAAAAAAAAAAAACTACACATTTAAGTAGGGCCTGAATTTGCTTTGCTTGTGCCATAAAACAAGTCCTTAGCATCAATAGTAATTTGACTTAATCTAAGACTTTAGTAACAGTGGTTAAGGTTTATTTTATAAAACCATAATTATTCCAATTATTATCATCAATTCATGAACATTTCATGAGCAGAGCTAAAGTTGTATATGTACTGACCAAGAAAGTTCAAAAGTTCACTTGCTTTACACCCTTCGGGGAGACTAGTCAACCTCTTCACTACTCCTCCGGGAGACCAACAGTCAACCTTTTCACTTCTCCTCCAGGAGATCAAACCAAGAGAGTACCTCCACTCTTTTCATTCGGGAACTAATCCACCCACATTTACACATTTTTTTGCTTGAACCCTGTGCCCCTGCCGCCTACCAGCTTGCTGTTCAACCAATACACGTCTTGATTTTTTTAACACCTTTCACCTGACTCCTGCTCCTCACCGCCAGGATCGTCACCTCTCCAAGAGTCACCTCGTGGCCTCTTGTAAGGGAAATTAAATCGAGAAATCCGGGCAATGGAGCATCTTGCTTCCCCCGCATCACCTCCTGAAAAGGAAATTGTAGGTGTTTTGGTGCCGATGATAGTGAGTGGACACAACTCAACCCAAGACCAACCAAGACGTCGATGCCCAAGAACAACCAAGAGCGGCGAATCGTACACCGGAACGCCAGGAGGCAGTCCTGGAATAAGCAAATAGCAGCCTAGGTCGCTTACTCTTTCCCTACACAAATCCATATACCCACCCGACCTGTTCGCCTCCTCAACCCAGCCCCCGGCGATCCTAGAGCCCCTCTGTATGTGGTTCTCTAGGTACTGAGACCGACTGGACCTTTTCAGGGCCAACAAAAGGTCCCCCGTAGGCAGAAAAATCATCACCATTCCACGATCCAAAGCACCTCAATCCTCCCGAATCGATCTACCTTCCCGATCCTTTCTGTACCTATCACCATCACGCAGCTCTAACAGTCCAAAAGGGACTCTGTCCTTAGGCTACATTGACGCACGACGAGGGGCGTTCAAAGACTAGACTACGTCACCTTGACAACAAGCACTGTTGAGATGGATGAAAACATGTTCTATCCAGGCTAGAATTCAAGTGATTAAATTAGTTTAGATTATAAAATAATAAATTAATTGTACTTTTTAAGAGACACAACAGTCAGGTTAACTAGTAAGATACAAGATTATTATCATAATTTAAATTTATTGTATTGTGTCATATATGAGGGGGTAACAGGCAAAAGGGATTTGTCAAATTAAGGTTAATTTTCATAAATGCCAAAAAACTGTTACGGTTATATTAACCATTGATATGAAGCGAAATTAATTTAGTTGAAACTTCAATTGTCCCAGACCTTAATTATTGACCAATAATGGCTAAAAAAAATGAATATAATTCTTTATATAAAACTTTTTATGTTGAAATAAATCTTTCTTGATTAGCAGCTGTGGACAAAACTTGTTTTGTACAAGCTCAAGTAGGACTTATTCTTTTTTGATTTAGCTATTCTAAAGTGATAATCTTAGCAAATGACAGCACAATATGCACATTATTTTCACAAAACTCATTATTTTACAACTGTTATTTTAAGTTTAGAGAGATTGTAAAAGTTTTACTCATAAAGGTAAAAAGATAAAAAATTGAATTAAAAGTTAAAAAATAAAAATCCTAATATAGAGAAAAAGTCTTATCTTATAGCACTTGTTTTAAACATGGAGTCCAAGCAGTTGCACTCTTTATCAGCATTGTTTGTACCTTCATCTCCATTGTCATGGGCATTGTTTGTGAGGGGGTACCATTTAAGGATTTCGTCGATCAACCAATCGTCTCCAAAGATATATTGCAATAGCTTATTAACGTCTTTCTTTTTGCCGAAGATAGTTTGTAAACAAGAGTTAACTTATAGTTCAACTGAAGCAGATCTCTCCGCAGACCAACATTTTTTCTGAAGGGTTTGCTATGGTCCCGCCTCCTACTCAAGGATGAAGTTTAACAAGGCTCACAGTTTGTTCTTCTGGTTGTCATGCTATATTTTTGTTATAAATCGTTTGCAATCTGAAATTCCAGCAAGATGCTTGAAGAAAAAATGTTGTATTGAGGAAAGGTTATTGTGACATATACTTTCCGGTCTTCTCCAAACAGTTCTACGACTCCCACTTATTTATAAACATCAATGTAATTGGCTTTGTGAATAATGGTTGGTTAAGAGTGAACAAAAAATGCATAAGAGTATGCAAAACAAAGTTATTATTGTTTTGCGCATCTCATCTGTCACAAAACACTCTGATAAGTGTAACATTATCAGGTAGTTCAAGGCCCTTGAGATGGTGTAAAAGGGCAGAAGAAACTTCAATAAAACCCTTCCCGGCTTGATATTCTGTATCAGAGATTTTTGAAGAGGTTGTATTTGCTGTATATCAAAGTACAGAGTTATAGAATCAGACACCTCAGTTTCCATTTGCTTATAAAAGGCTGCTACACGAAGACTGTACAGCTGTTTATTAGTCATGCATTCAGTCTGTTTTACCGAATCACTTATTTTAATTAAATGTTTCATTTTACAGCAGTAACTGTAAACATCTGAGGCAGGGGAACGGAATCCTATATTGAAGGTTTGAAAGATCCTACGAAACATAGTCTTAGATACTTTATTGACAGAATCATTTTGACCATCGTTGTACATTTTCCACAATTTTGTTATGTTTAGATTGGCATCCAGGTAAATGCGCTTTGACTTTTTCCTTGAATAATGAGTTTCTTTTACCTGTAATGTTTTTATGAAATCCCTGAAAAGCTGTTTCTTTTCAGCCGAATTTGCAGATTTGCATTTTCCTCCCCTTTTTTCGATGATATGAGCACCTTTATAGATTGAAATAACAATGTTATTCAATTTTGTTCGTTTTACAAGCATGACAGAATTGAACATTTTTTTGCAAACTTTAATGATCTTATTGTCTTTCTTGATCAACGTTGTAGCGTTTCTTTAAAATCGCTACTTATTTCTTTTAAAAGAACATATTTTTTCAACATCTTACCAATTTGAATTTAATAATTCTACAAATTCAAGGAGTGTAACCTCACCCTATCTGGTGGGCTTTATAAAGACCACTAAACAGGTGTTTCTAGATAGCATATCTCAAACCAGTCATTCTTACAAGGGACCTTGGTTTGACTACGATCTGCTAATCAGCTGTCCAAACGGGTCATTTCAAGCACTACGTCCTGAAATGGTTTGGGTTTTTCACCAAAATCGTCGCAAAAAAAAACTTTTTGTAAAACATAAAATTTTAGTTAAAACATAATAAATATCAAGAATACATAAATAAATGGTAATATCCATAAATAATTAATAATGTGTACAGAAAAAGGTAGTTTAATATGAAGAAAAGTAGAATTATAAAAGTTTTGTCAATTCCATTAATAAATGAAACATCCAAAGCATAAAGGAAGTGGGGTGAGAGACTAAAGTCTGTATGAAGTAATCTGTCTCCTGACCCTCCAGCTACCTGGGACAGGCCCGGGCCATTCACCGGCACTCGGCGTCGCCCGCAGCTGTTTACCTAATTAGTCGCCTATAAGCTTCCCCACTAGCTTAAGTAACTTTTTTACCCAAATCATAATTTCTGAAATTTTATCAAATATTTGAAAAGTACATAAAAAAATAAAATCAACGATACTAAACAAAGGCAAATTTGATAAAAAACAAACAATAGATTATAGAGGGAATAAGAAATATAGAAGTAGTCTGTTTAAAGTTTTTAATAATAAAGTTGGTTTTATGTAACAATATGACAATGAAATTACATTACATATTACAAAAATAATATTTCAGTATCATTTATAAGTCACGTGGTTTTCATGTAACGACGTCCTAACCAACGTCTGGCTCAAGGAAGTGTGAAATGGAAGATTGGCTAAAAACTCGTAACATCTCCTTCTCGGCAGACCTGCGAAAACCGGAGCTATACGATCTGGTAAAGCTGCACAAGCCACAAGTCGTAAGTTACGAGATCGACAAGAAAGCCTCCCAGCTTGGGTTCAAAGTGGTACGTCTTCCACCATACCACTGCCACTACAATCCGATTGAACTAGTATGGGCAAATTTAAAACGGTTTGTTGCTGCACGAAATACTACCTTTAAGCTGAATGACGTTCAAGATTTGTTTATGGAAGCAGTAAGCACTGTCACCCCGGATGACTGGAAAAGATGTGTACAGCATGTAAAAAAGGATATCGATGCCGATTGGACAAGAGAGGGACTTTGTTACCAGGGGACTTAAATTTAACAAAGGCGGAACCAAATGGTAACAATGTTTGAAAAAGAGAAAATAAAAGGACAAAGACAAATTTAGTAATTAACAAGGCTCAAATTTATTAACAAGAAGGAAATTTTGACGGTTCAGATTTTATCATTTACAAAGTAAAAAAAAAACATCCTGAGATAGACTATCATAAGCACAGCTTAAAAGTTAACAAGATTATAATTAATCAAAAGTTATACGCCCTTAATGTAAAATATAATAATTAAAATAAAAAAAAATTAATGAATAGATTCTGAAAATTTATCCCCCCTTTTTAGTTTATATAAACAGTTACAAAATTTAACAATAAAAAAAAGATTCTATAAATGAAATTGATATTTTAAATTCAAAAAAAAAATTATTTTAATTCTAACAAGTTCATTATTAGATTAAATGTTACATAATATGATTTGTTTGTTAAATTTCTTAAATACTAAATTGGCCAATATACATATATATTTTAAGTAAAAGAATTTGTTATAATATGAAAAGTTTATAAAAAAAAAGGAAATGAAAATTTTGAATAATGAAGTTTTATAAATTGACGTCAATTTTTATTAATTTAGAATATAACCTCTTGGAGGCTGTAAGGACCGAAAGGTTTGCATGCAGGCACCACCCAATAATTTTTTATATAATTTATAAATAGCTATACAAAACTACATTTAAATGACAGCTTTAAGAAACACATTTCACTGAAGCAAATTAGGTACATGTACAATATAAATTTAAACAAAGTTCTGTAGAGTCAGTTTTAAGGAAAACATCACTTTTGTGCACTTGAAAATTTGTTGATTTATTATACGAAACGTGCTTTGCAAACAGGCAGAAACATGTTATGCGCTTTTGCTGGTGTATGCAATATGAAACAAGTTTTGGTAGGTTTCTCCAACCAGCATATTAGCTAAAGCAAAAAAAACACGTTTTTTAGCGTCTGTGCAAAATCAGACATGTTGTAGCATTAATGTTCTTTATTAGAAATATCTGGTTATTTGTCAAAATTAGAGAATATTGATTGTATCACAGAAATTCATTAAGATTATAATTAAAAGCTTCTTAGATGATTATAAAGCTAATTATATATACTTAGTTTTGTTTAAAACAAAGCTTGTATGAAACTTGCAAAAATCTGTAAAACGAATATTCTGATCTAGAAGAGATTTCTTTAATAGTTTTATATTTGACATGTTCAATAAGATATTCTGATTGTTTAATGTTCAACATTAGTTTGCACTAATTTCACATAATTGCTCAAAACTTAAAATGTGACTGCTCAGGGTTTTGTAAAGTATGTTTTAAGAAATGAAAATTTTTATAATTATTTAGTTTCAAAAAAAAACATTGAATATTAAATAAAACATGAAATACATATTTTAATGAATAAATGATAATTAACAAATTATTTTAAAGCATTAACAAAAAATTTATGATATGATAAAATCTGTAAATTTGAATACCTGGAAATCCTGTCGCAGTTTACGTGAACTTGCGCCGTGAAAATAAAATTTTACTCAACTATTTTTGAACACAAAAAAAACACATCACTAATTTGTAGACTAACATATTATATTTTCTCTATAAACTGAAGCATGAATTTATTGATGTGACTTAAAAAAAAACTAGTGGAGCTATGATGGTTTCTTGTACATGTTGGAAAATACAGGTAGACTGAAAACGAGTTTAGATCGGGTCGCCTGACCAGCAGTTGAACTTTGTGCTTCCATGTATCACGCGATGCTCAACTTTTAGAGAGAGTCGCTAGGGGCCAGCACCTGTCAAGGGACGGAAGTTGCTGCTGTAGGAACCGAGTGGATAATTTGTCTGCAGATTTAATTTATGAAATTTGAATGCTACAACTTGACGACATTAGTGTTCAAGAATTAGTCATTACTTTGGCACCTGGTGACTCGGATGGTAGTGATTTCGATAGTGACGGCGATCCCGACATGGGAGTGGCACCTCTGGAGTAATCAGGTATGATAAAATCTTGAATTTATTTTTACATATATTCTCAGATTCTAAGGTATAAATGCACAGTTAACATAATCAACTAAACTAAACGAATTTCCAAACAACTACTATTCAAAAATAAAAATAAACCATGGAAGTTTTTATTAGTGTTATATTTGACATCTAAAATAGCCTATCAACTTGGGGAACAATATTCGTACTCGAGCTCAAAGATAAAAAAATAAAGGTAATTTTGTACAAATATTAACTTATTAACAATCAAGTAATAAATAATAAGTAATAAAATTCTAAAATGTGGGTTAGAATTATTAGTCCTATTTTTTTTTTTTTAATAGAGACATTTTCATGATTGATTTTTCTTAAAAAAAATATAAACTATCTTATTAAGGCTCGGCTGTACCCGTGGACCGGATGCGTATATTCCCATAAGACTAATGTTAAATTTTAAACCATTTTGCTGCCGTATCTTTCGTCGTAGAACAATGAATTATGTGTCATATGAAAGATGTGATTAATACGCATTGGTTTTCCTTTTTACTTTTTTGAATAACAAATTTACATTAACAGGAAAAATATTGCAAATTGTTATCATTTTTAGAGATTAATATTGATAAAACGGTTAACCTGGTAAAAAAACTGAAAAGCAATGTTACTGCGTATTAACCACATCTTTCATATGACACATAAATTATTGTTCTACGGCGAAAGATACAGCAGAAAAATGGTTTAAGGTTTAACATTAGTCTTATGGGAATATACGCATCCGGCCGACAGGTACAGCCTAGCCTTAAATTTAATTGACATATTTTACAGCCCTTCTTTACTTGCAGATTCGTGGTACGTGATGGCCCCTCGCTGGAATCAACAAACTGCGCTAATGAAAACTACCCTGACCCCATATTCATCTAAAATAAACATAATTTATAGTCTAGAATATTCTTATAACAGTTTGTAAGATATTATTTGTATTGTGCCTATAACTTTGTAGTACAGTAGTTAATGTAAATAGTTAATATTTATTATTTTTGTAATATATAACGTAATTTCATTGTCATATTGTTACATAAAACCAACTTTATTATTACAAGATTTAAACAGACTACTTCTATATTTCTTATTACCTCTATATTGTTAGTTTTTATCAAATTTGCCCTTGTTTAGTATCGTTGATCTTATTTTTTTATGTACTTTTCAAATATTTGATAACATTTCGGAAATTATGATTTAGGTAAAAAAGTTACTTAAGCTAGTGGGGAAGCTTATAGGCGACTAATTAGGTAAACAACTGCGGGCGACGCCGAGTGCCGGTGAATGGCCCGGGCCTGTCCCAGGTAGCTGGAGGGTCAGGAGACAGGTTACTTCATACAGACTGTAGTAGATGGACAAGAGCCAACAGGTCGACCTAGAACAATAGCTCAGTTGATTACTTGACATTACAGGTCCAGACTGGATAAAATAATATGATTCAACTTGTTACAAAATTTATTCACATGCAATCTCCTATGTTAAATTTCAAATTGTTTAAATTTTGAATATAAAAGCATATAATGATAAAGAATAAATGGTTAGCATAGGAAATACAAGAAAATGTTTATTAACCCGAATAGTTTAATAGTTATTGCAAAAAACACGCATAGACAAAAAACTAAAATTTTTTCTAGATAAGTTGAAATTATTATAATGGAAATAGGTTAAGGATATGTGACTTAATAAAATAATACCAGAATAAGTACATATATAATTAATTTTGGGGGGTTTTGGACCATCGACAAAGTTCAACAATGAATAACTTATCAGAAAATGAAAATAAATGAAAAACGTGAAGAATTCCTTCATTTCTAAGGCAGAGGCTACAAAAACCTAAAAGAAGAATTAAGAAATTCTGAACCGATCAAAAGTTGGTCAAAGAAAAATCATGAAAAACGAAAAAGGGTACATCTTAGAAAGTTATCATCCTACAACTTTAAATCAAAGTTGTATGAAATCCAGAAGTCAAGAGGAACAAAATGACATTTACAGATTTCCAGAATTCCTGTTAGAACCAGAGATATGGGAATTTTCAAGAAAGTTTACCATTTAAATTCCAGAAAACAGACTTTACAGGATAGGGGAGTAGTCAAGTGTTTGGATTTTGCAAAAGCAGTGCTGGCAACCCATGTACAAATAAACTAAATAATAATTAGTTAATCAACAACTAATTAAAGTAAAATAAACATTAAAATAACCAAAAGGGTTATAATAAAAACTAACTAAAGTGAAATCTTGAAGAAATAAACCAAATTATTCAACTTTAAACATCATAAATCAAAGGGAAATGTTCATAGAAATTGGTACCATGGAACAGGGAAAAAGTTTTGGAGGTCTATTTCAACAGAACTTTTCAGCAGTCTTGATCTAGCTCGTAGAAGAAGAACAACTCATTATCAAGCTCCTGGTAGGAGAACAACTCTCTATCCAGCTGCTAGAAGGAGAGTTATCTACAATCATCTTTATGTGATCAGCACTATACCGATTTTTTTATTGGAAGCGACCTGGCATTTCAAATGGTATATCAAGATACAACAAACAGCCACACTGATTCAAATTTGGACTTCATCTTTAAACTTCTCGACTACAAGATCTTCAATCTGCAACCATTCAACTTTAACAACAGCACAACCAATTTCAATGTAACTGAGGACTGCTAGCTGACATCAACTAGACTTCAACCTTCACTAGAACAACTGTAATCAACATTGCCTAACAGGAGCCAAAAACAGCCATAAATATGTTCACAAGGTACCACAGTTGCGATTTTGAATAAATATTCGCTTATAAATAAAAAAAGTAATAAATTTAAAAACTTTCTGGGGTAAATTATCAAATTAAAATTCTTTTTTATTTTATATTATGTACTTTTTAAAGTCAATGTGTTTTTAATTTTAAAGTAAGTTTGTTTTTAATATTTAGTAAAGATATATTCATTTTAATAATAATTAGAGAAAAAATAGAGTCATTGATATTTGTGTTGAATTTCTGTAAGATGTTTTAAATTAAGAAAATTTATGATTATATCAAGTTAAGAAATTTTATGATTTAAAATCTTGATTATTATAAAGAATTATAAAAGGAATTTTAATTAAAATATAAAATTAAGTTTGTTTTTTAAAATAATTCATGGTCTCATAAATTTCACAATTTTAAATAGATTCTGCAAAATAACTCTTTCAAATGACACTCCCTGAGAGTGAGTTTTAAAGTTACAGCAATAAGAGAAAAAAGAGCTAGTTTTGATTAAATAATAAAAGTAATAAAGGAATTTATTCTAACATATAAAAATAAATACTAAAGACAGTATTTTATTCTTGAGGCATTGTGGTGTTTGACAGAATAAGGACTTTAATAAATAATTTATCAAGTAGTTCCCCAATGGTGGGACTTGAATAAAATTAAGGTTTTATTGGAATAGCATAGCAATAAGTTCAATTTTTCATTTACAACCTTCTGTTGTGAATAACATCAAAAAGTAGAAATAGCGGGTGAAACCAAACATCACACTGTTTCAGTCCGTGACCGGCTTAAAAACTTAAAATGACAAAAAGTTTTTTTTTTTTAATGCTTAAAAGTATAAAATGTGATTAACAAGTCGACAAGTTTTTCTTTCTTTCTTCGATCTTCCATTTACACCTCACAATGCCCCGAGGGAAACATCATTTTTCGCTTAACCACGTACGAATCTCTTGCTCTATCTTTTGTCAAAGTGAAATTTATAAATATGTTGTCAACTGAGTTAACTAATATATCGTTTGTCTATATTAATTCTAAACATGTTTTACCTAATTTTTTTATTAGTTTTTAATTTTTTCTCTGTTTTAGTTTAAAATTTGTATCTACTTAAAAATTTGTATCTTTTAAATATACATGTATAAAGTTAATTCTGATTACCTAAATGCTAACTATTTAACTAAAATATTTCAAACAATCATTTTCAACAGCCATTTCAAATATTTATATTACAGTTGTAATGAAAGTTGTTTGATTTATAGTCATGTTAATATCAAAAAAGCATAATGAATCAGATTAATTATTTCTGTTTAGCCAGGCGCATTTGCTTAATTTAGCCATTGTAAAATAGCTTTAAAGTTATTACAACTTGCTGTATTAAATGTGATTTTTGCAACCAATAGGTTTTGTAATAACTTGTACCAATTGTAATCATGTTCTATTTCAGCAGTTTTGAACTGGTCCAACAACCTGCCAAAATTGTATCGCCTACTAGTTCTTCAAATTGCAACGACCAACAGTTTCAAATAAAACGACCATCAAAGTGTAATATTAACTTTTGATTTAAAAACTTCTAATTATAAGAACAAAGTGGCTATATATATATATATATATATATATATATATATATATATATATATATATATATATATGGAAAAAAAGGAAGTCAAAACTTATTTATTCAGAATTATGTGTAAAAAAGGAAAAAAAACCTGTGTATTAATTTGTAATCTTGTTTTTTTTTTGTAATTTGGATAGGATAGCCAGCATCTTTTTGACCTTACAACCCCAAAGGGGTTGTTTCAAAAAAAAAATTTTTTTAGAGACGTCTTAAATTCTTTAATTCCTTTTTTATTACTTAAATTTTTTTATTTAGTATTAAGGTTGGCCAACAAATAAAAGGAATTCTTAATGGCACCATTGTAAATGTGTTAGTATTACGATTTAAATATTTATATGTGATTTATTACTGATAAAAATAAATAAATAACCATTGTAATTTGGATTAAGAATATATATAAAAAGGGGATGGTTTATTTAATTTTACTTTTTGGGGAGGGATTTTTTTTGGATTTAATCTAATATTTTGTTATATGTAATTTTTTTTAATATCTGCTTAAATTTTTTTTTATTTTAAGGGCGCATCATTTTCTTCTTTAAGGGCGTGTAATTAAAATAACCAAACAAAAATATATGTTTGAGAAATCTTTCTTAATAAATAACTGATATTTTTTGTATTTGATTTTCTTGTAAATGGTTCACTCAGTTTTTTTTTGTTTGGATGCTGGACATTAAGGTAAGACCAACTCTTGCAGCTTTCATTAATATCTTGACATGTGCCATCTGTAATCGGTCCTCCTCCCCCACGCGATTTCATTGCTTTAGAAGGTAGTACAACGTGTATTCCAATGAGCATGAATTTGGTCTATGATTGTTTCTTGTAGACCTAGGGCCCCTTCTCTTGGAGAGCCTTTAGTGCTAAAAGGCTTGAAATAAAATTATCTTGTGCTACTTTATTAGGAACTAAAACCAGTTTCTATATTTTATAAATTTGAGAAGTCATTAGGTGTGAAAAATTTACTTGTAGGTAAAAATAACAAAAATCGGCAATTGTAAAATTCATAATTTCTCAAAATCAGCTACCAATTTCATTCAACTTTTGTCAATTATTTAAACCAGTGTAAAAAAAATTTAAATTACTGTTAAGAAATAATTTCAAACAAACAAAAACAAAACCTTGACCGCTGTCATTTAATCTTTATTTCATCTTATTATATATTATAGGATCATATATTAATATTATATAAAAAATAATAAATTTTATATAATATATTTTGCTGTTCAAAGGCAAAAAACCTCTCTGTCGTCATTGCCTTATTTAAAAAAAAAAAAAGAAAGTAAAATTAAATAATGATCCGTAGCTTCTGAATACTCTATTCATTAAGATATATAATATATATAACAAAGTACATAGATATATAAATCTGATAACTACCTAACTGACAATTTTGGCATCAAATTTAATATATTGTTTGGTTAGTATTTCGATTGTATGATGGGTGTGTGAGAAAGTTTTTGCACCCTTTATTACTTTAAAACATGAAAAACAAAAATGAACAATCTCTATAAATTAATATAAGTAAAATATTACTAGACAGATAAAAAGAGTTCTGCTATGTTTTTTCTACAAAAACACTCTAAAATTTAATAATTACTTACCATTTCTAAGTATAGTAGGACTATGGTTATTCTTGACATAACGTAAGCTAAAGCAAGGTTTACTGCATTGAAATCAATTACTCGACATCCTTATCTTGTCACAACTGATTGTCTGGTTTTAAAAAGATTAAATGACAAGTTATTTCTGTAGTTTAGAGAGCTTTCATAAAACAAATGATAATTTAGTATAATCAAATCATTCTGTCTCTTGTAACTGCAAGTAATACATTTGAGAAATAAGGTCTATTATCACATATTATAGACAATTTCTTCGGTTTTAAACACCATTTCTTTACCATACTGGTTTTAGTCATTTCCTTTTTAAATAATTAGAGATTAAAAAAGTTATTATTATTAAGGTGCTCTCTGGTATTTTATATAAAAAAAAATAAATAAAAATTATTTTTTCGAATTCAGGAGCCGATTTCTTCCAAAAGGCACTTTCCCAGAGAGTGTGTGTGAAAGTAATAAAAGTAAATTCATTGAGCAAAGAAATAAAATTTAGAGAATTTTAGTAAATTCAGATTGTAAGTTGTTGAGAACAGACTCGGACTTATAAAAGCCAAGTCTTGCAATAACTTTGATTTAAAGTAAAATTGTAAAAGTGAGCAACTTGGTCATGTCCGCGATCGAACCGACTTAAACTCCCAACGAGGATTTAAAAAGTTAAACGAAAAGGCGGTAAGTGGCAAGTGACAACTACCCGGGATTCGAGTGAGCCGGTAAGTGGTAAGTGGCGTCCCAACGTGTGGTTCGATATGTGGCAGTATGTGTGTGTGTGTGTGTGTGTTCATGTTTTTACTCAATTGTTGATACATCGACATGCACACGCCCACACTGTGGATACATTTTCAAATTGTGGAAACATACACACGTTTCCACAATTTTCTAATCGTATATTCTGAAAATTCAAAAAGAAGTCATATGAACATGAGGTTCCATAACTAGATTTTTGGCAAATGTGTTAAAGAATTTTCTGATCGTATATTCTTTAATGAATGCAAAAAGAAGTCATATGAACATGAGTTTCCATAATTAGGTTTTTGGCGTGTTGTGTTAAAACGATATATATAACACAGCTATGGAAACGTTATGAAAGCCTACTATAGCGCTCTTGGCGGACCGTCGAGTAAACTTATACAGTGTTGCCGGTTTTACCATCACATCATTTTACAGTGTTAACTTTTAAATGGATTTGACAAGGTATTTTTTTAATATAGTGTATACAGTATAAGTTCATTAATTATTAAA
Source organism: Aphrophora alni (assembly GCA_963513935.1). NCBI lineage: Eukaryota > Metazoa > Arthropoda > Insecta > Hemiptera > Aphrophoridae > Aphrophora > Aphrophora alni. Next base: position 60,576,520 of record OY740775.1, on the reverse strand, counting down.
TATTTAAATTATTTACTAACGGCATTGTATTACTTTCCCAGCCCAGCCTAGCCATCACATCATTTTACAGCGTTAACTTTTGAATGTATTTAACAGGATATGTTTTAATATAGGGTATACAGTATAAGTGTATTATTAAATATTTAATTTATTTACTAACGCCATTGTATTACTTACCCAGCCCAGCGTAACAATCACATCAGTTTACAGCGTTAACTTTGAATGTTTTTGACAGGATATGTTTTAATATAGTGTATACAGTATAAGAACATTAGAAATTATTTAAATTATTTACTAACACCATTGTATTACTTGCCCAGCCCAGCCTAGCCATCACATCATATTACAGCGTTAACTTTTGAATGTATTTAACAGGATATGTTTTAATATAGTGTATACAGTATAAGTACATTAATAAATATTTAAATGATTTACTAAGGCCATTGTATTACTTGCCCAGCCGAGAGTAGCCATAAAATCAATTTACAGCGTTTCCAAAAAAATAAATACACTTTGACATCCATAAACGCTGAATTAAAGAAAAAAATGATAAATTAGATTTTGTTATGTATTAAGAGCGTAAAGTAGGTCTTAATCGAACGGGAGAAAACGTTGCCGCCCGACTCGTAGCAGAGAGCGATAAAGTCATCACTCGAAGTACAAACAAAACTGTTCCCGTATTTTACTGATTTATACACTTATACAAATGATTTTGTACATAATGCCATTCCACAGTTAAAAATTACCTCTTTCTCAACTAAAAGAAGCAGAGGATTTACACACTCTTAAATCATCCATGAAGAAGAAATAATACCATTTAAATGTGTCCTTTTAATATAGACAAGTTAAAATTGTAACATGAGTGTCATAAAAGTAACCACGAGACTGGAAATTTCCGAAGTAAATGAGTGAACATGTGCGCGCACAAGACCTAATCCTTAGTGCGGCACTGTCTCAAACACTAGGTTGTAAATCGTGTCTTACCTATCGGAACCTAAGAGGTTTAGTTGGAGTATTTTAAGTATTGACATTTATGTTTGGCATTGTCCTCCTAAATTCGTGTTGACGGGTTGATGTAGGGAAATATACAACGTTTACCGAAATTCGTTGTCTGACATTTGTTCACAAAATATTCCAAAAGTATAATAAGTGGTAGTAATTACCTACGTTCTTACTAGCATTGGTTATTGAACGATTCCTGACATACTACTTCAAAATGTTACATCTAAAACTTTTGTATATATAAATAAATTCTATGCACGCTTCTGAAATATATATTAGGTATACATATATAACATTAGGTATTATATATATAGGTATACATTTATGCTTTTTTGTGTGGCTTTTTATCTTCGGTTACTGTACTTTTTTAATTACTGACACACTAACTCTAAAATTTGTATGTCTAAATTTTCTATTACATAATATATGATGTCTACACATCTGTCTCTAAAACATTATATATTACTAGTTGCGTTGTGCATTTTTAGTGATTTTTAAAAAATGATTAATTATTATAATTTTTTTCTAATTAAAATGTTCTAAATTTGTTTCTTACCAACATTTATTCACATATAAGTTACATTACAAAACTTTTCTATTTCTTGAATAAAAATAAAAACATTTTCTTGTTATATATATATATATATATACGCTTTTTTGTAGAGTTTTGGTTACGTTTACTGCATTTTTTTTTTTATTCCGGAGATACTAACTCAAAACTTTTTAATCTAACATCAGTTCAATACATAGATAAATTCCTTGCACCTTTATGGAAATATATATATATATATATATATATATATATATATATATATATATATATATAGGGATTGCAAGTTTGGTTTTGTATAACATAACAATATAAGCATAGTGATTTTTTATAAGACGATTGTAAATTGCACAAAAATGGTCTACCACTTTAGAAATTTTTACTGGCCCTGTTATAAGGCTGTAAGCTACCAAGTTTAGGTTTTTTCTTTAATGACAATTTTCATTGTTCTCTACACTTAGTCTATATTACTTCTTAAGCGGGCTTGAAAATCTAGATATTTAAATGAGCATCCATTCCCTTCAATTGTATTTTGTACTCAGTTTAAAGAGGCCTTATATTTATTAAATAACTCATGATTTAATTTCAATAGTCAAGATGAACAAAATAAACCATATAGACTAACTATGGTTTTAAATTTAGACATCATGTTTCACTTTCATTTTAAAATCGTCTTTATCCTATATCAATTTTAAAATAAAACAACTTATTTTTCCGTACTTTATATAAGACATATTAAATTATCAATTAAACAGAACGATTTGAATTAATCAATGACATAAATCCAAACAAGCTGACCTCATACATGATACATATAGAGTAAATCAAGGATAAAATTACACACCATACAGCTTGAAAAAAGTAATAATTATAAATATAACAGTTTACTGAAGCGTTTTTAACGGCCTGGTTAGAACGAGAAGGGTATTGAATTCTTATTTGGCACCATAATTTTTATGAATGAAATTCATCGCCAACTATGTCTTTATACATATGAATAACAATTTAAATATCAAAAGCCGCATTTCGTAAATTTTCATATCGGGAGACGCTTTTCTTGAGGCCAATGAGGAAATAATTCAAAACATGTTGCAAAAACACTGCGATAAAATGCAGTTTCTTAATAAAATGTTCTTCATTGCCTCAAGTATTATTCGTAATACTTCATCTTAAATACGTGGTGAAGTAAACTAAAATACCTGCACTATATGTTTGTCAATTATTACTATGCCAAATGTATTGTTGACCTTCAATATTCAGAGTGGATACTGAAATATTGTTAATTTTTGTACTTTTCGATGTACGTAATGGAAAGTGAGAGCATTGTCCAAATATTCGTTCCAAATCAGTGTTTGCATTTGTGTTAATGTGTAGTTCAGAACTATATTTTTTTATAAGTAAAATACGGCATATTGTATTTCCCGTTGAACAGTGCTTACAACTTTTTGTTTGTCTTAAGTTGGTTTTCACGTGGGACTTTTTTTTATAAATTTCAAACTGAGTCAAATAATATAGCCTACTATGCTTAACGAATTAAGTTTTAAGCTTAAAATAACACTGTAAACAAATATTTATATTGTCATTTTATACGGGTTAAGTAATAATAATAATAATTTGTTAATATAACTAGTTTTATATCATATATTTTGAAGCTAATTTTGGTTCAAACTTTCTGAAAAAGAGAGAATAAATGGTTAACAGAAAATCATCATGGTTAACAATACAGTGATTTTATCAGCAACAGTTTAAAACTACTTGCATAAAAGGAAGAGAAGAGTGTGATTTAATTTAAAACAATATTTGAGATAGAGACTATAGTTTTGGATCATTTAGAATGCACATCACTAGAGTTTTGAATTGAATTATATTAGTCACTTCATGTTTTTATCATAGAATTCATAGAAAATATGTATGTGGACTTACATTAACAGGAAATAGAGAAAGCCATGTGATTAGACAGTCTGAGTTCAATGCTGGAAGGCATAGGACGTATTCTCAAGGTAGAGAGGGTTTTGAAAAATGTGTTTCAGGAGTTATTGGAAGTGTTGGACAAAGGTTTTAATGATGTCAGATGTAATCTGCATCAAACTAATTCAATAACAGTAGTTTTGAACAGTATGGTGGAGTGTTTCTTAAAACAAAAAGTATTAATAAACGGATAAAGACTTGTATGTTGAGTATCGTATTATATAAAAAGACAATGACGGTATGGTATCTCGTGTCATTGTGTTATCGGTTGAGTGATGGACAGTTTTAAAATGTAAAAGAGAACTAATAAACTTGTTAAATAATTAAATAATGCATTTTAGTTTGAACGATGAAAATGGATATGATGTGCATAGTTTGCAAAGAATGTCTAAGCATCTCTACGTAGTTAGAAGCACGTGTCATCAAGTCATAATTTATCTACAAACTGGTAACAATGTGTTATATAACACAAATATTGTAATTTCTGTATAATATAAAATATAATTTGTCTCATGTTTGTTAAAGATAATTTCATTTTTTTTATATAATTTCATAATTAAGATAAAGAATTTTTATATATAATCAAATCAATAAAGGTTGATTAATTTAAATTCTATATACAAATAAAAGTAAAGTAACAGATATTTTGATCTGTTCTTCTTCTTTTTTTGTTATTTTAAATAAATAATTTTTGTTGCAACGTAATTTAAAGTCATGTTTTTTAACAAAGTAGACGCCTTCTTAAAAGGTTGAATGAATATACTAAAATTCAGATAGGATGTTATTTATAATAAATTTATTTAATGTATTATTGATGATATATTTCATGTAATAATCTTGTTTGTTTGTTTTATAATAAACTCATGTTAAAATTTAAGTTTAAGTGTTCTTCATTCTAACCAGAAATCGCTGAGAGTACACGGAGAAAGGACTTTCGGCCCTGAGATTAAATTCATTTAAATTTATAAATTCAATACAATAGTAAACTTTTCAAAATTGATGTTAATGCATCTGGCGCCCATAAATGCTGAGAAAACTTTAAATAAAACACTTATAGTAAAATTAAATTCATTTTTTTTCTTTATTTTTTTTTGATAATATTTATAAATGAACCTAACAAGGTTGCATTTTTAAGTTATTACAAGTGTTATAAATTGTAATTTGTATTATTTGTTTTGCAGGAAAATAATTTATATTATTTACATTTATAAATAATCTGTAATAGAATACCTGTATTTTAACAGTTCTGTAAAGTATTTTTACGTAGATTACTATTGAATACAAATTTAATTTACAATAAATGAATAAAAAAATTAGAAAACAGAACTTTGAAAAATATGACAATTGAGGAAAGTTATTGAATGTTAAAATTTGAAAAAAGTTCTGACGTAGTTTGGGCTCGTGGAATGTTTTCAAGTGTGGTGAAATGTTGACTATTTTCACATAAAGTTGATGGGCTATCAACCGGTGCAGGCAGTCAGTAGTTCTGCAGTAGTTGCAGGCAATACATCAGATTGACGGGAGCTGTCAGTGGACCAGCTGGCAGGAGACGAGTACACATCATAAGGAGACTGTTTTGAAATATTTGACATCATGTAAGATCTATTCCTATGTTTGAAATTAAACATAAGATTGTCTATCTCGTGCATAGCCAGATCTCGAGTTGTTTCATCAAGGCATTTTAGTTTAGAACAAAGAAGGTCACAAAACAGTTCAGTTCCATCCTTACACTTATTTCGTTTTGAAGCAACATGTTTTAGATATGGGTGTGCCTCATCCATTCGCTTCTCAACCTGTACCAAACTATCGTTTTTCCTTTTTTTGCCAACGGGTGGACCACCTGTCGTAGATTCTCTGCGATTAGTAACGTCATTGTCATTGGAATTGTTTGAGTTACCAGCTGTTGCGGTCGAAGGGTTGACCTCTTCTGCAAGTGTTTCATCTTCTTCAGTCTCTTCGTTCCTAGGGGATGCAGTGCCTTGCATCTGAAAAGAATAACGACGGATAATTGTAACGCCACTGACAAATTTAGTTACATATGATATGTTTATAACAAAATAAATTCGTATTTTACTCGGAAACAGTTAGTAGTTGTATTAGGGTTTCCTTTAATATAGCATATTTAACAATTGTAATCACATTAATAACAGGACTTCGTTTGTTCTAGTTGCCGAGCGATGAAAATGAGTGGCTGAAAATAGCTGAACAATTGGAGAGGCAGTGGAACTTCCCTAACTGTTTAGGAGCGATTGATGGCAAGCATGTTGTCATACAATCTCCAGCTAACAGTGGCTCAGAGTTTTATAACTATAAGGGGAACTTCAGTGTGGTACTTCTGGCACTGGTGGATGCACAGTACCGTTTTACATTTGTGGACATTGGGTGTCAGGGTCGCATAAGTGATGGAGGAGTTTACAACAACTCGATGTTGTTCTCCAAGCTGAAGAATGAGAAACTGAACATTCCACCTGGCAGACGACTAACCTCATCTGAACAAGTATTTCCATATGTATTCATAGGTGACTCTACTTTTGCCTTAAGCCAGAATATGATGAAGCCGTACCCGGGTAATCTAGAAAAAGGAAGTAATGAAAGAATCTTTAATTACTGGCTGTGCCGTGCCCGGCGTGTTGTTGAGAACGTCTTCGGTATAATGGCATCAGTGTTTCGAGTTTTTAGAAAACCAATGCTATTAGATCACAAAAAAGTTATCAGTGTGACTCTAACCTGCGTTCTCTTACATAACTTCATGAAAAAGAGTCCCACATCGGGTGCAGTTTATACTCCTCCTGGCACATTTGATACAGAGGTTGATGAGGAACTACATCCAGGAACATGGAGGAATGACCAAAGTCGAATGACATCATTCACCGCTCTAAAGAAAACAGCTAGAAGACCAGGAGAAATAGCAAAAGGTATCCACATATATTTTGCTGAATATTTTTGTACCGCAGGAAAGTTAAGTTGGCAAGACAAATATTGTTAAGTGTAGTGATAGCGGTTGTGGTTATAAAGATTCTAAGTTATGTTTCTTGTAACTAATTAATTTGCTAGGTTGGTATAATTGTGTTTTTACTCTTGGAGGTTACAAACAATAATACTTCAGATTATTATTTATGTGTGTTAAAAGTGTAATGGTATAGTTGAAAGTTATCCTGAAATGTGGATTTATCATCTAAAATGTTTTATTTTGATTCATCTGATGATTTTATTCCTCCAACGGAATCAGAAGATTCAGACACTGATAACAACATTATGTGTAGAAAAATGTTATAATACTAAATGTATAATACTTATTACAGTCTAAATATTTTCTTAACTATACTATGTAGAACAGTTTATTATGATATACAACTGAGTTTGTAATAATTGAAATTATTACATCTAATAAATACTTTACACATTAATAACCACACAGTTGGTGCGAGAATTGTAATAAATATAAATTAATACCTTTTACGGTTTTATTTATAAATATTACTGTATAGAAAAAATGAGTTTATGAATTTAACTTTATTTTTAATTATAATTTTAATAGTTAAAGTTATTGCTCAGCTTAAGGGCGCCAGGAAGCATTACGCTTACCAATTTTGAAAAAGAAAAGAAGTTAATATTTGAATCTCAGGGCATGGCTTCTTTTGTAAGTGTACTTACAGTGATTCTTTGGTAGTGAATGAATAACTTGTGTAGACTGAAATTTTAACATACATTTATTATAAACAAAATATTTTAATACAGTAACATATTATTTAAACATATCATGAAAGTAAATATGAATATTATCTTAGTTAATATACTTTATCTTTTTTATTGTCTCAGAAGGAGACCAGTGATTCATTTATTCCATGAATTTAAATCTTTACTTTAAATGTTGCAACAAGAAATTACTTTTTAAATTTAAATTACTTTGAAGATCTCTGAAGGAGATTTACTTTAAATATTGAAAATTTCATTATTTTATTTATTCTTTTATCTTGAAATATTTTCAAGAAGATTAAAATGATCAAACATATATAGCAAATATATTAAAACATAATATAATTCATTAATCTAAAGTTAACATAGGGTGTCTATACCACAACACCAATTTTTATAAAAATTGTCCTAAGATAGTAGTTCAGACGTCCAGTATCTTGCAGTTTACTGCGATCGTTGATTTCAGGAAAGTTCATGTTATGTATCCTCGCACAGCACTCTAGAAATGTTTTTTTCTTATAATAGTTCTTAGCTTTTATAGTTTTTTAAAGAATGTTCATCTTAACACACGATTTTCGTCACACGGTAAACGATCAGTTCAAGACTCGTGTATAGAGAACATAGTCTCTTAAAAATAGTATTTTGGTTTTTGTTATTAAGTCTTTGTCCCTTTTTATTATTAATCTTGCAAACACAAGTGTTCATTAAACTATTGGTATCAATTGTCCAGTCATTCACACTATACCAATTGTCTCACTATGTCTGTCCATTGTCTACACTGAGTCTATAAGTCTTTTAATCACGCGACATTGTCATTGAAAACACTCTTTACCACTTTTCTAACCTTTTTATACTTTGCTAATCTCTACTTGAGACTGAAAATTAAATATATTACATTTTTAACAAAACCTAGAAGCTCCTTCCTAAGACTGAACTAACACGTCTAACCATCTTAACTCCTCAACCAAGACTGAACAAGAACACATGGTGAATTCTTACTTCCGTTACTACAGGGTTCACATAGCTCGCTTCAAGGATTGTCTTTTCATTTTCCGCTGACTTTGTGATAAATCATATCGCATCTCACTCAATGTACTGTTCAAATACTACGCAAATCACAATTCGTCGTTCTTATAATTTTAATCACACACAAAATTATTAAGTTTCTTATAACTAAATTTTCTTAAAATCTATACATTATTATTTACTTGTGTTTGGAAATCTATTCTAGTTGAATTTACTTTGTTTTAACTTTAAGAGCCATAAGTCATATTTTTGACTTATGTTATATTCCCCTCTATTCAATACGATTTCCATTATAGTAAATATTTTATTCAAATTAACCTTTTTTAGGTATTACAAGTTTACATCTTCAACTGAGTTAGCTTTTAAGAGAGTACGGACAAGAGAGTAATTTAAATAAAAGCAGCGCAAGTCTTAGATGCAGTAAAGTGAACCTTCAAGTCTGAAGTATCTGTCTTTGAAGTACGTCAAAAAGAAATGGTTTAACAGGTCAAAATAAAGAGAAAATCAAGAATAACATTTTCTCCAAAAACGCTTCGTTTACCAGATAGCCACTATCACTAATTTTTAACAAAATATTTTTTAATTTATAATTTTTTTAACCGATCTTTATGAAACTTGGTATGTGTATCAAGTAATAGTCTCATTTTAGAAATAAAACTAAACTTTATCCAATTTAAAATTTCAAAATGGCAGCCATTTTAAGTGTTTAAACTGAAATAGCAGTAAAACGGTAATAAATAAAACATTTTACCAACAGTACTTTTTTTTTTTGAAAATGTTATTTCCAATCTATCAACACCAAAAGAACAAGAATCGGCGTCTTAATAATAATAACTAAGTACAGTTTTATAATATGTTCTTACCTCACTAGATGTGGTATGCCTTGGTGAGTAGACAGCATTCAAGAAGGTTGCCATCCTTTTGTATGCAAACCATTCTGGTTTGTACACTGTATCAGTCCCGCTGCCCGTTGATACACTGTTATTCACTTTATTAGCTACTTTCCTGTACGTAGCCATCAAACTGTCTTTCTTCTTTTTAAGTTCTTTCAAAGAACATTCGACACTAAGATTATCTCGAATCCTATTCCATGCATCATACACAGTATTCTTATTTTTATGGTGTTCATGTTTAGGGTTCCAAATGGATGGTTCACCCTCGAACAGATCTATAAATTCCATTACAACCTCACTACTCCACTCCATTGTGACGTGACAAGTATGAATATGACAAAACTTACACCAACAATAAACACAATAACAGGAGAAAACAAACTAGTGAAAACGCAATACACAAACTAAATTTATTGTCAGCCGGCGGACCTGTGCAAGCCAGTGACTGGGCGCGCCTCCGTTGGAACAGCGATCTACTGGCTCGTGTCTAGTCCGCGCCACGAACCTGCGCCTTTGATGATCGTGCATTTACCGACATTTTACGGGACAGGCCAAGCCTGCCTGAGACGCGCCAACGAGCACACAAGCCACACAAGCCTCTCCGTTCACACGGTGTTAAGCTGGCAACTATCGCGGCGAACTTGGGCGAGCCACACACCGTGGGAACCCGGCTTTACGCTTTGGATGTTTTAATTTTTAATGAAATTGACAAAACTTTTATAATTCTACTTTTCTTCATATTAAACTACCTTTTTCTGTACACATTATTAATTATTTATAGATATTACCATTTATTTATGACTGTATTCTTGATATTTTTTATGTTTTAACTAAAATTTTATGTTTTACAAAAAATTTTGTTTTTGGAACGATTTTGGTGAAAACCCCAAACCGTTTTAGTCAACTCTCCGAGCACCGTCTATCAACCTTCAACGACTGACAAAGACTCCAGACTAACTCTATACACGCTTGCATGCGGTTTTCTAACCAGGGGTTCACATACGTCTTTTCACGGAACATAGTCTCTACACCATTTCGCTTGACATCAAGCATCGTCTACTTCACAGAAATAAAATCTCACTCCAATACTTATTAATTCTATCTTAAAACTAAACGTTATTTATTTTAAATATATATTTTTGGAAATCTATTTTAATTTTTCTTTTCCTCATTTTAAATGTTATTTACAGACGTCAACTTGACTTACGTCGTCTTTCGTTCATACCAATAATAAAAATTCCTTTTTCCAGCTATTCAGCTAATATTTTAGTATCAAAGCAAAATTCAAAAATTGACTATTACAAAACATTGTATTATTAGACATTGGTTTCAAATCATTTATTTGTTTTATGAACATTTACAAAATAGATCTTTCTTCAAATATAAAGGAGAACTCAGTTTTCCATGATGGTTTTTGTTAAACTATATCTTAATTGTCATTTTCTACTTGTCATCATCAGGGCCAATCCTAATAGTTGCTCATTCACTTTCACTTTCACTTTCACGAAATATTTTAAAAGTGTATTCTATCTCATTGTCATTATTTTTAAATCTTGTCATTTCAGAGAGAGGAACTGCTATACAGTTCTCTAGAGAGTAAATTTGCTCAGTATCAACATTTTCCTTAAAAACCTTCTGAGTGTAAGAATATTTAAATGGTGAATTAATTTTGGAGAAAGTAATTATTGAGTAGAAATCATCTTTAACCCCACAGATGGTTGGAACACAAACAAAAAATTCAAAATGTTTTTGTTTTTTTGTGTCTTTTTTATAATACATCCAAAATATACAGTTGATTCCTTCTACAGGATAAACGTAACTCTCATCATCAATACCCGAAGTCATATCATAAGAAACACTACCATCAGTTGAAAACAAACAACAATCTTTATGAATCTCCTTAATGTGTTTTATTAAGCTGTCAGCCTTATCATGCCAAGTACAAGGTTCTAAACGGCAGGAAACCGTCCTGAATGAACACATAGATTCATGGTCACCCAAAGAAACTGGAAGCAGAACACGATCACACCCTTTTGTTGAGTGCTTACACTTTCTGGGCACAAGAGTAAGAATATTCTTCACTAATGTTGGTAGTGTGTGCACTTCAACAAAGTATTCCCTGCACATGGGACAATTATTGAGGTCCTTCCTGCAAGAAGCACAGATATAATGTCCATTTACACAGCAACAGAGTGGTGGACACAACACATCCAGGCATATTGGACATGTTGTTGCTTCTATCAACTTTTTTATAGTTGAGATTGAATCTTCATGAGAAATGTTATTCTGAAACAGATAGATAGTATTATATATTAAGGGACATTTTAAAATAATTGATTATGGATAATAACTATGCGATTAAAACTATTATGTTTTAATATTTTTGTTTAGAACAGAGTTAAAAAAAAAGTGATCTTTGGTATAATATCTGTTTGTGGTATGTGCAATGATTTATAATGCAAACACATGTACCAATTTTAATGAAATTTGGTTTGGTGGTATATTTTGGTTATATCTTGAAAAAATTATATTCATATTTTTAACAAAACAAAAGTTGTTGGTAGCTGCTATAAAATCAATCACGAAATTGTTGAATCGCAAATAAAACCATTTTGGTTGAATAAAGTATAGACACTTAGGACCCAGATATAATTAATTGGCTGCCATATCTCTATAAAGTGCTGGTTTATAATTTTCTGCTAGATAACCAAAAAAATCACCCTTTGGCTGTATTAAAAAACACTTAACTTTTCAAAATTTTCTCAACCGATTTAGTTCAAATTTTAGTAAATTTGATCAATAAGTCTGTACAAAATCGCCAATAAACATATATTACGGTTCAAATTAATTGGTGAAAAAACTCAAATGAACCTTTACCGCCCCTATTTTAAGCAAATTCTTACTTTGCTTCTGTAATAAACCACTGATATCATGTTTTTTGCACAAGCAAAAGAAATAAAGGCCTATATTTAAATATTTTTCAAATATGTTCCTGGTTTTTTTTTACTCTTTGATTGACAGCAACCAAACTAATATTTTGGATGATTTAAAATTTGGTTTTGGAAATTGTATGTGATAAAGTTTGTGCAATGGTTGTGCACCATTTAATATATATAACTAGAATTTTTAATTAAAAGTGTATATTTTGAATACAATAACAAATTATTTTATTTCTTTTTGTACCATCAGTTTCAATATCCAAACCCCATCTAACCCAAGTGATGCTTATTACCTTTGAAAATAATTGGTCCACTCATATAATTTCTCACTCATATATCCATAAAACCAAATGAAATCCTCAAAAATAATTTGTCATAAAAAATGTCAGCTCATTAATTGTTAATCAAAATGTATTGATACGGTTTTTAAATATATATATATATACAAGCCCTGAATGTCAATAGTGATAATAAGATCCTAGTGACAGTGGTCAAGGTTTATTTTATAAACCAATTATTACCACCAATGCATGAACAATTACATTTTTTTACTTGTAATTTTGCACATAGGTCTTGATCATAAATATTCACATTTCATTAATAAACTCCGCTATACCGGTCCCAAGCCCGGACCCCATTGTTATGGGAAGGAGGAGGGATAGAGGAGTAACACCTCTTAAAAAACCTTGGTCCATCTGGCCCGGATGGTAGTACTTTGTCAGGGCACCTGCCTAAGGAAATGGAAAAGGAAATGTTTTTACCAGGTTATAAAGAAATGTTATATTACCACCACTACAGCCTATCTGTCAACCACAACCCTGTGGTCATGTTTTGCAGGAACTGAAGCCTTGGCTTAACCGCCAGGGTTGAGAGGAAAAAAACCTCCCTAATCCTAAGGTGGGATACGTGCCGACAGGATGAATAATTGGTGGAAAACTAACCTTTAGCGCCAACCTCGATGGACTTGGCAAACATCGTTGTTTTACGCCTTCTTGTGGGAATGGGCGTTACCCTATGAGTGACGTTATATATCTGCCCTTTTCGTGGGAACTACTATGAGTAATAACAAACAAGTAAAGGACAATAAAGACAATATATCTAAAGGAAAAGATCCTTCCAAAGGAAGTGCGTTGGTGATACGATCTCCAACTTCTACAATAATATTAAATAAAGATTGTGAAGGGAATATAGGCGAAGATGATGATTTAACTAATGAAAACATCCTGCTCCGATCTAGGCTAAATGAAATAGAAAAGATTTGTGAAGAACTAAGGAATGAAATTGTGGCACTTCACCTTCAAAATGACGGGCCCAGGAAAGCATTAAATAATATTAAAGATCAAGATATAGAAAAAAGTAATGTAGCTCTTGAAGTAATGGAGTACTATACAGATGAAGAGGAATTGAGGCAGGAAACAGATTGGGTTCTTAAAAAAAGTAAAAGAGGATCGCCAAAAAAAGAAAAGCTGAATCGTCACCGTCAGAAGATCACTCGAGTAAAGAATCTAGTAATAACACAAATGTTACTAATAAATTGCACCAGATGCCCCACCAATTAATGTGAGTGGTATTGTAGATTACTCTGAGCTACAGTCCATGATAAAATAAATGACAGATAAAGAACTAAAGATTACGCTGTTAAATAATAATAGTTGGAAAATTAATGTACCAGATTTTGATACCTACAGAAGTTTGGCAGATAAGTTATCTCATACAGATATCCAATGGCATGCCTACGAAAATAAAAATGAAAGGCCCATTAGAGTTGTTGCAAGAGGATTGAATCCAACTTGTTAAAAGAAGATATAATCGAAGACTTAAATAGGAAAGGCTTCAAAATATTAGATGCTGTTAATATGTTAAGGAAAGATATAAAGAGAAATGAAACAGTTGAAATGGTAGCTATCAAAAGGGGACTTCCTTTGTTCCTGCTGACGTTTCATAATGAAGAAAATATTAAGAAAATTTATGACATCAAAACCATACTTAGTATAGAAGTGAAGATAGAAGCTCTGAGGAAATATGTTAAAGATATACCACCACAGTATAAAAGATGCCAAGGCTTCAATCATACTCAAGCGTACTGTAAAAAAGAATCTTGGTGTGTGAAATGTGCAGGGAAACATCTCACGACGCAGTGCACCATAAGCAGACATACAATACCTAAATGTGTCAACTGTAAGGAATACCATCCTGCTAATTATAGAGGTTGTGAGGTGGCCACATAGTTACAGAGAAGACGTAATAATGCCATGAAGTCACAATATCAAAAGAAGAGTGTCTACACTCAGTCCTATGTAGGGAATAAAAAAGAGACAGTAGATATTCCGACAAGTTCAAGAAACATGCACATACAAAAATCATACGCTAAAGCAACAGGACAAAATAGCGCTGAGAATCTAAATACCTCTATAACAAATTTGATTTGATTCTCAGGAAAATAGAAGAACAAATTGATACGAACAAATTGATTCAAGAAGGATTAAAAAAGTTAGAAAAAAGTATGGAAACTGGCAATACAAGAAAGAAATTATGAATCTCAACTTACATATATTAACATGGAATGCTAATTATTGGTGTGCAGGGGAAAATAAATGAACTGGAAATATTCATGAAGAGTGAACAGGTAGATATTTGTCTGGTCTCTGAGACTCACTTCACTAATGAGACCAATTGTAAAATTAAAGGGTATGTTGTGTACAATACTAATCATCCATCTAATAAGGCTAGAGGGGGATCAGCTGTAATAATAAGAGACTGTATTAAACAACATGAAAATGTAAATATCCCGCTAGACTCTATGCAAGTCACAGTTGTGAGGGTGTATATGAAGAGTAAAAACTTTAATGTTGCGTCTATATACTGTCCTCCTAGATACAATTTGGAAAAATGTGAAATTGTTCAAGTCTCTCGGTCATAAATTTGTATTTGGGGGAGACTTCAATGCAAAGCACTCCTACTAGGGCTCGAGAGTGACTACTCTGAAGGGTAGAATGCTGTACGAAGCTGGTATGGAGGTTGGTTGTGAGTTTATATCATCAGGAAAACCTACATATTGGCCTACTGATCTGAAAAAAGACTCCTGATATAATTGACTTTTTTTGCAATCAAGGGACTGTCTAAAAATTATATAGAAGTTGTGGATTACAATGATCTGAGGATTACAACCTTACACAGCAGGTCAAACTGCTCAATTGTTGCAATTAGTCACTAAAACTTGCATATTATCTCATTTTAATCCATCATATCCAGTTGTACTAACAGTAGATGGATCAGATAGAGGTTTGGATGCAATTTTGTCACACCACCGCCTAGACAGACAAGAAAAACATTTGACATTTACAAGTAAAAGCACAACTGAAAAAGGGTATTCTCATTTACACAAGGCAACTGCTGTATTGGTATTTGGTGTTAAGAAATTTCACTTATACCTTTTTAGAGGAATTGGATTTTATCTATTAATAATTCAACTTTTAGTCCTAAGAAGGGTAAAATCATTTGCAAAAGTGGGCGTTGTATTTGACTGGCATACATTGAAACAAAATGTGTTAGTTCAAAATAAATAAAGCCGATTGGCTTTCTAGAACATCATAATAATAAAAAATTGGTAGAGTGTGGATATTGTGAAATCATGTATTTTATAACTGCTCAATGGCAATTTTTTTTTTTAAATTTCTACCAATAACCAATTTTCTGGACACAGCGGACCTCAAAATAAATATATTTGTAAAAAACTTTACATCATTTTTTGAACCATTACATGACCTTTCTCAATGCCATGAGAAGTAAACAAGTATTTACAATATATTACTTGATTGATTGTAGAATTCTGATTGTAAAGCTGATTAGGAATGGTTTGCATTTTATATTATAGTAGATACACTACTTCTACAGGGTTCTGTTTTGGGTAATATGCTCATTATATAAATAGTTTATGTAATGGTAATTTTAAGGGGAAATTAATGGAATTTGTAGATGACACTACATTTAGATATCAAAATAAATAACTGCATCAAATATATATTTTTAAGATGCTTAGGTCATTTACTATACATACTTTTTCAGTCCAGACTGAAGTATGGCCTTTATTTTTGAGTAAATATAGAATTCTGTTGATCCATGATCAAAGTTCAAATACATAAATTATTATGTATGCTATTTTGATCAAGAACAGAAACAACTTTTCCTCTGTTCATAACATTTAACATTCTACCCATTATAAGGAAATTAAAACATAAAGGGTTCAATGAATGTTCTGCTATAAATCACACATCAAATCATCATTATTCAGATGAATGAACATTCCTTTGCACCAGTATCAAACCGTTATGTCTCCAAACAATTGTTAAGTAAGAATCTGTAGCTTATAAGTGTTGACAATGTGAAAATCTCTAAAGATGAAAGTGTTACTCCATAAATGATAACGGAAAAGCCTTGTCCTATGGTGGTCATGTTCGATTGGATGTTAGCACAAAGAAAGCATCTCACAAAGTATGCAGAAGTATATTTAAACCAAGGAATTGATATTTTGACAGTTCATGTTTCTCCGTGGCAACTCAAATGGCCAGTTAGTGGAGTCAGGTAGTTGCAAAAGAAGTGCTACAGTTTCTACATCACAATCCTGTTTGTCAACCTCTATATTTGCATGGCTGTTCTGTAAGTGCCTATGTTTGGATCGAAGTCATGGTCCGAATGAATCAGTTAGATCTGGTGTAAGGACAGAGTAGGTATTAAGTGATAGTTTGAAGCTGAGCAAGAACTTAACAGATGAAGATCGTATTGTTTTATGGATAGGCTCAAATGATGTTACAAGGAATGAATCGGTTAACTGTATTAGGACTCTAACAAATATTCTTTCAAGACTTGCACACACTAATGTGCTGATTATGGCTATACCATATAGGCATGATCTATCTACTTTATCTTGTGTTAACAGAGAAGTACAAAGACGAACAGAAAAATGATAAAGTATATAAAATGTCTACCGAATGTTATATTTTTAGAGTTACCACTGAAGCGTGAACACTTTACGAGGCATGCTATGCACATGAACCGCTATGGGAAGCAAATTATATCTCCCAAAATAATCAATATATTAGAAGAGAGCCAAGGGATGAGTGCCGCTGATGTGGTGACTTTGGAGTTGTACAGAAGTGATGACCTTAATAAAAAACAAAATAATAGAAACATTGTAACAATCGATGTTAGTGATGGAAACTCGAATTGTGATGATTTATCAGATGTAGAAAAAAAGGAGAAATATACACCCAAAAGCACACATAGAAACTAAATGTAATAGACAATAAAATCTTCACCAATATACAACATTTGGCCACTAGAATTATTAAATCCCTGGAAATAACCCGTGATGAAATATAACCAGACTTAGTAATTATTTGTGAATATAAGACAAGAGATTTAGAATTAGAATGATTAAGAATTGTGGAATATTCTATTATAACTCATTTTCCTCGTATAGATAATTATGGTGGTGGTGTTTTCATTTCATCAAATTATAAATGTAAATTTTAAAATATCAATATGTAACAATTGAATGATAATATAATATCTGAAAAGGAATTTGAATGTTGTTTGATTGAATGTAAAATTGAATCACTTAAATTTGTGCTTGTGGGTGTATATAGATCTCCTGGTGTGAGTGTAAATCTCTTTTTATGAAAGCTAAGTGTAACGCTTAAAATTTTGTGTAAGAAGTATAAAATAGTTGTGATTGGTGGGGATATTAATATAGACATATATAAGGAATCTAATGAGTGTACATTATTAATAGATATTCAGGAATATGATTTTATTATTTAGTTCAATTTCCAACTAGGATTACAGAAAACGCAAAAAGTGGAATAGATAACTTTCTCACCAATTTATTTAAGGATCAGGGCCGGATTTAAGCATAGGCGACATAGGCGCACGCCTAGGGGCCCGCACCACAAAATAATTTCACCACAAAAAAATTACAAAATAATTTCACCACAAAAAAATTACAAAATAATTTCACGGGTCATGTTTTATTATCGTAGATAGTACGTTGTACGTACATACTTGATACAAGACTATGATTGTGTATGTACAGGAAACAGGGCTAGTGTATTTGTGAATGTAATGAATGATGGTGAAATTGGGACTGGGAGCAGAGCAGCAGGTTGGCGTGCGTTTGAGTGCGAGCAAGGGTTCATGTTGATACTTGACTGTGACTCATCCCCTTCGCCCATCCCCACTACTCCTTTTCATCTAAAGAAATCATTAGGATGTAGCATCGTAGCACTGTATTGTTATTGGAGAGAACGAAAGTCTTGGATCACCGCGAAATGGCAACTACTTTGGGAATTTTAGAGCTCCTAGCAGAGTATGACGTGTTTTTAAGAGGCCACCTTGAAACACATGGAAACCTTGGAAGTGGTCACACCAGCTATTTATCTTCTACAATATGTGAGGAAGTCGTAAACACAATAGGAAAACAAGTGTTTGGTGAGATCATAACTCGAATCAAGAAGTGTAAATATTTCTCAATATCTCTAGATTCAACACCCGATGAAGGTCAACATGACCAACTCAGCTTGGTCTTTAGGTACTTGGAAGATTTCACACCTGTTGAAAGATTTTTGACATCCATGCCTAATCAAGGGCACAAAGCAAAAGCCATGTTTAATGGCCTGTGTACCTTTTTGAAAGAAAATGATCTGGACATCAAAAACTGTCGTGGTCAGTCTTACGACAACGCCTCTGCAATGAGTGGAAAATACAACGGGTTGCAAGCGCTCGTTTTAGAAGAAAATAGTTTAGCAGCATGGAGACCTTGCGCTGGCCATTTATTGAATTTGGTACTACAAGCTGCAGCCGGTTGTTGTCTTAATGCTGTAAGCTTTTTCGATTTTTTGGAAGAAATTTTTGTATATTTCACTGCCTCAACCAACAGCTACCAGACCCTAACCGAGTGCTTGAAACGAGCAGAAACTGAAAAAAAGTTCTTGTACCAAAAAGGACGACAACAACACGATGGTCATGTCGAGCTGATGCTACCAAAGCTCTTTTGCAAGGATACCAAGAAATAAAGCAGGCACTGGTGAAAATTGCAGAAGACAAGGAGGATTCAGGGAAATCAAGAGTAGCTGCTCTGGGTTTAGTCCGAAAAATGAACAAGTTGGAGACAGGGCTGTATGCCATTTTTTTGGGACGATATTTTGGGTCAAGTAAACAAAACTAGTGAATTTTTCCAACCAGTTTAAAAATGAATATGAGAAAAGTAAAAAGCACATTAGTAAAGAAAGGTGGCTGTATCAACTTATATTGGAAAACAAAGTAAAAGATTGCTTTCCTAATGTAGAAGTGGCGTTAAGAATACATTAGGATTACCATCTTTCCTTGATGGTGACTAATTGCTCTGCAGAAAGATCATTCTCTAAGCTGAAGCTGATCAAGAACAGACTCTGGACCTCTATGTCAGAAGACAGGCTAAATTTTTTGGCCTTGCTTAGTATAGAACACGACGTTCTGAGAAAAGTCAACCATGAGCACATCATAAAGGCCTTCATTACAGAGAAACTTAGACGGAAACCAATCAGCAAGAGTGACTGAAGTGAACATGATTCGCAGTACATTTAATATTTAAAAAAAGATTTATTCATAAGTACTTAATATTGACTTGTACTTTTCTTGTAGACTTAGCAACATACATTAAAGTGTTAAAATTATGTTTACTTTTGTGGCTTATCTTTACCTAAAATAACCTGAGTTATAAATTAACGATATTAAAGTTTTCTAATGTCTTACATTTTCTCATCCAAATGGTTACAAAAATTATTTTATAACTGACGAAGCAATAATATTTTCAGGCCAGACAATGCAGAATATTTGGTGCAAATTCCTTTAAAAATACAAATTTTCACCTAATTTTTAAAATTATTCCACACTCCCCAAACCCCCCGATGCTCCACGAGCCAAGGACCCGCATCACAGGTGGAGCCTAGGGGCCTGTATTTTCTAAATCCGGCCCTGTTAAGGATGAGGTTGTTTCTGTTATTGGAATAAATACTCAGTTATCAAATCATGATACTGGACATTAGAATTATAGACCAACAAACAAATATAATTAAAATCATACTAAACTCTGTAGAAAGTTTTGATTAGCTAATTTAAAGTATTTTTCTGATATGATAGTAACAGAATCTTGGAATGAGATGTTTAATGCCATAGTTAATTGTAAATTTAATACGTTTTTGATGTATTTATGTATTATTTTATTATCAGTTTCGTACTAGTAAGATCTAGACAGTACTTTAACACTAAGTTAGGTTGGATGACTAAAGAGTTAAAGAATGAAAGAGAAACTATTGTACAGTTGAACAAATTAGGAAGAGAAATAAATGATGGAGAACTTTTAAAAGTAACAAAGAAATTGAACAAGGTATTGTTTAAAAAAAGTACTTATAGCAAAAGAGGTAATAAAGAATGATAAAATTTTGAATTCATCTAATGTTTCAAAAACTCTGAAAGCTACAATAAGAAAAATACCAAAGGTGAAATTGAAAAAAAAAAAAGTTAATGACACTACTACGCATACCATACTGATCTGGTTAATATTTGTATTTTTTTAAATGATTTTTCATTGAGGTGTTTTCTAAAGTAGGTGGCAGCCAAATATTCGTGCTAGAGATAAATTTTAATCAGAATTTGGCTAAATTCATATGTACTCCAGTTAGTGAGTCAGAGATACAAAAGATAATCAAATCTTTTAAAAACAAATTTTCTGCTGGATGTGACGTTTTCCAATTATAGTTATAAAGCATGCCAATAGTTATTTAGCTAAACCATTAGCACATATTATTAACTCATCATTCATAACTGGAATCTTTCCGGACAAATTAAAAATAACAAAAATAAAACCATTTTATAAAAAATGTAATTCCTTAGAAATGGCAAATTATAGACCTCTAGCTTTATTACCAGCGATATCAAAAATTCATGATTGAGCAATGTTCAATAGGTATCTTTATTAGGTATCTTAAAATTAGTAATCTATTTAATAAAGAGCAGCATGGATTTAGACCAAGTCATTCAGTAATTATAGCTGAAATTGATTATCTGGACTCTGTTATAAATTCTGTAGATAAGGGAGAAAAGGTATAGGGGATATATATGGATCTAAGTAGAATTTTTGACAGTGTATCACATTCAGGATTAATAAATAAACTTTCATAAATGGGCATAAATGGACCTGTACTTATGTGGTTTAAGTCTTATATGACTAACAGACAGTAGTTTGTAGAAATACTGCATTTGAAAAAATAAAAATAAAATAAATAAATACCTTTTTTCCCTTTTTTTATTAGCTAAATTTCAATATTATTATTCGTTTTTTTCTTAAGTAATTTAGCCTACATAAATCTTTTCAGAATTAAATTTTCTATACATGTAATTAAGAAAAAATACACCTTAATTAACCATTTTTCAAAGTAATCTTACGTTAAACACAAAAATGTGTGTTTTTATAGCCCAATTCTTGTGTTTTACATAAGATATCTCAAAAACTAATGCAGATACAGCTCTGGGACCAATTTTATTCAATTTTTCAAATAAAAAACCATAAGAAACCATCATATTTGTATCTTTATTAACACCTTGAAAATCTCTATACGGCCTCATTTCACCGGGGGTACTGAGTTCTAGGCGAAATCTTTCACCCTGTATAACTCTCTAACAAAGCGTTTTCAGGCATATGTTTATATGAACTTTTTTTCTATTTTTGGCTATAGAATGTGCTCCCGAGAGATTGCCGTGTAGTTTTGAATCACCCTGTATATTTTAGGCAATAATACATATATTATGTGACGTAATAATTTAATTTTGAATAAGTGAGAAATAAACTTTCAAAGTGAGAAGGCTTGGTTTTCAAAAATGAAAAAGTAGACAAAGACGTACCGCGAAAGGTGGAAAACGTTTCCAAAAAGACAAGCATTTGTGTTTAAAGAAAAACTATATGACTTAATAAGTTTGTTTTGTGTAAATGTGAAAGTAAACAAATTGTGATTATTTGAAAAGTGAAATGTAAAACTGAAAAAGTTTTTCTTAAGTTTTCTTAAGAGAGACGGGATATGTGTTCGAAAGATGCCATGTGGTTCGAATGAGGAAGTAGTTTGAAATAATTGAAAGTTTTAAGTAAAATATACAATTTAACTTCAGTGTATTATTGCATGATTGGTATAATATGCACAAATTATGTTTTACAAAAAATTTAAAGATATTATAAAAGAATAACTAGAACTTGCACTTTATTGATGAAACTTGGATAGTATATTTGCAGAATTACCATGTGGTTTTTAACAAAGAAAACTATTTTATTTGAAGATAATGATTAAAAATTTTAATAATAATAAACATTCATTAGTTGATTTGTTAGATTAGATGATTTAAAATAATAATAATAATAAAATATAACTATTTAATAAAAGAGATTTTGTAATCTAAAAATATTGCAATTTGAATTATGAGAGATTTATTTTGAAATTAGGTTGCAACCATAGGATTAATAAATGAAATATTAATGAGTTATAATTTTACGTCAATATAAAAATATGTTGATTTATGTATTTTTGCCTATTCAGAAAATATTCTAATTTTTTATGTAATCTATGATAAATGTTTACTAATAATTAAATGTACATTTCAGAAAATTAGATTCTGTATTTTATTTGAAATTCTCCAAAGTACACTGTTTTAAAGAACTTTCGACCCCAGATAAATTTTTTATGTTCTCTTCAAGAGTATTTCGTTGTCATAATTTTTATTCTATTTTTTGTAATAAATATTACAAAATGGCACCTAACTTTATTTAAAATAATAACTACACTTTAATAAATATTAAATTATTACATATTTCAGACTAAAGTTGGTGTATTTGACATAAAAGAGAAATATGTCTTTGCTTATATTGCATATTAACACATTGAGTGCTGTGGGCCCGGATCCGGATCTCAGCTGTCTGGTACTGGGTGCGTAGGACCCAAATCCGGGTCATATTGCCATTCTATAATTTCATATTTAGTCTAAGCTCAGCTTTTGATGCAGGTAGTTTGTTTGTCATGAGCATAGGGTAACGTATTCAAGTGACCTAGTTTCATGTTTTGTTTCTAGTTCACGCTATTTTGTCAAGTACCGGTATGGCAGCTTTTGTTGTTAGTAATTTCTCAGTGTTGTAGTGAGCAGTATTTTACTGTGGTTATTATATTTTGATTGTGTATATAGTATATTTTTTATTGTTACATCTTGTGTATAGTATTGTATTTGATTGTTGTACTGTGGATTATTAAGTTAGGAATGTGTACATAGTATATATATATATTTTTTATTATTTGTGTTGTTATTATTTTTGATTGAGATGGCTAATCGCCAAAATAATATTCAAAATACTAACGAAGATGAAGAAGATGATTCTAGCACTGCTGATACGGAGACAGAAAGTTCGAAAGTGACAATGACATTGAAATGAATCCAACGTGGTTGAATTCTACAATTGGCCCAAAAAATATTGATTTTAAAAAAGAGAACAAATTGTTAGTGCCATTCCCTGGTCAGGGTAATCCTATTGATTGGTTCATTCTGTTGCTGGATGAAGTATTTTAGAATTCATTTGCAGAGAAACAAGTGTATGCTCTTGATTTGTTTTGTGGGCCTTGTACTTTAGAGAAATCATGCATCACTCGCTGGAAGTATATTAATGTGCCAGAATTGAAGGGTTTTCTAGGACTTCTTCTCCACAAAGGTACAATCCAATTCAACAGAATCAGGACTATTGGAAAACCAATAGACTCTCCAACCTTCCAGTATTCAGACATTACATGATTCGAAATAGTTTTTAATTAATTTTAAGATGTTTACATTTTCTAAAATGTGTCCCGACTAAAGATTCACATCCTGATCGATTGGAAAAAGTGAAGGAAATTGTTGACTAATTTATTAATAAAATGACAACTATTTATTACCCTTCAAGAGAACTGTCAATTGACGAAGCAATGGTGCTCTGGAGAGGGCGCCTGTTATTCAGGCAGTATATCAAGGGCAAATGCCATAAATATGGATCAAACTTTACTCGGTCAACAAACCTGAATGCCTGACTATAAAATACAAAATGTATTGAGGAGCTAATGATGTCTTCTCTGGAAAAGAACACACAACTAAAGTTGTACTTTACCTTATATGTGGAATGTTGCAGAATGGCCACTCCTTGTATATGGATAATTTTTACAACAGTTTCACTCTGGCGTCTAAATTGCTTGCTAATGATACCTACAGCACTGGTACTCTCCGTGCAAGTAGAATACACATTTCAGAATTAGTGAGCAGCACAATCTTAAAAAGGCCAGTACACGGAAGGTGTTCTCATGGGAAAATGGGATTACAAAAGAGTAGTCTCTCATATTTCAACGCAATTTAAAAATACCATGGTATCTATAACCAACAGGATAGTATAGACAATAGAAAAACTTTTGCCTATGGTGCAATACAATGCCCACATGAAAGGTGTTGACCGATGTGACCAATTCATTTTGTATTACCCCTGTGAGCGAAAAAGTCTTTGCTGGTACAAAAATATTTTTGTACATGTAATCCAAATGATTGTCATCAACTCTTATCATTTGTACAACATGCAAATCAATAAACCAAAATTGACTCTTTATGATTTCCGTCTCCAGTTAATGGAAGCACTTCTACCACCTTCATCTTCACAACCAATGCCTACTCCTCTTGGTAGAAGTAATTTACATTGTTTAGAAAAGAACGACGAGCGTGACTTAAAAGGAGCCACAAAACGAAAAAAGTGCAGAGTGTGCTACAGGGAAGGTATAAAAAAGCAATCAACTTTTGTTTGTGCTAGTTGTAATGGTAAGCCAGGATTATGCCCTGGGGATTGCCTTGACAAATTTCACAGAAATAACAAGTAATAAATTACCTTTGTGTGAGAAAGAGATTGTACATAATGTAAATATTGTTTTGTGATTATAGTGACTATTTAGACTTAATATAAATATATTTTACATGGTTTGGTGTATATAGTGACTAATTAGACTTCATATAAATCGTTTTTATAAATAAAACACTATGTGGTATTGCTTGCAGTGCTCATGACCCGGATCCAGTCCATGAATTAGGAAGTCGCCTAGGATGCCATTTTGGACCACTATCAACTTTTTGTGTGCCTAATTGGAACAACTACAACTAATGGTAAGTTTAAAAAATAATAATAATGTTCATTTTTTCAGTTCAGATCGTTAATTGTTCATACCAGTCAATGTGTTAATACTAGTTGATAAAGTAATACTTTAATTTTAAAAAAAGTATTGTAGGAATATCTCTTTTTTATGGAAGCTTAGGAATATAAAAAATTGTGATTTATAAAAAAAGGAACAAATAATTTATGAGAAATATTGCATTCCTAAGGTGGTTTTAAGTTTCAATACATGCTTTATTATTTCAATATTAGTCTACATTTTTAAATAATGTCAACCAAAACAGTTAATGTCTATAAATTCAATACAAACATGATATTATGTACTTATAAGTTTCAAATGATTATTATATTTCATGAACATTTAATACAAAATAAAACTTTCTTCAAAAATAAAGGAAAAGTCTTTTTTCATGATGGTTTTTATTAAGCTATATCTTAATAAATTGTCATTTTCTACTAATCATCATCAGTTTTGCATTAACTTTGACTTCACGAAATATTTTAAAAGTGGATGTTATCTCATCATCTTTATTATCATTAAATCGTGTCAGTTCAGACAGAGGAACTGCTAAACAGTTCTCTAGAGAATAAATTTCGTCAATATCAACATTTTCCGTGAAAACTTTCTGAGTGTAAGAATATTTAAATGGTGAATTGTTTTTGGAGAAAGTAATTATAGAGTAGAAATCATCTTAATCTTTTGGAACCATTTTCTTGGTGGTTGGAATGCAAACAAAAAATGACAAATATTTTTGTTTTTTTGTATCTTTTTTATAAAACATCCAATATATACAGTCGATTCCTTCTACAGGAGAAATGTAACTCTGGTCATCATTAATTGTCGTTATTTTGCAACAAAAATTATCCTCGATTGATAACAAAGAAACATGTGTATGAATCTCCTTAATATGTTGTAACAAACTGTCAGCCATATCATGCCAAGTACAAGACAATATATGGCAGGAAACTGTCCTGAATGAACACACAGACTCATGGTCATCCACAGAACTTGGAAGCAGTACACGATCACACCCTTTTGTTGAGTGCTTACACTTTCTGGGCATGAGATTAAGAATGTTCTTCAGTAATAGTGGTATTGCGTGACTTTCAACAAAGTATTCCCTGCATGTGGGACAATTATTGAGGTCCTTCCTGCAAGAAGCACAGATATAATGTCCATTTACACAGCAACAAAGTGGTGGACACAACACATCCAGGCATATTGGACATGTTGTTGCTTCAATCAACTCATTTATAGTTGAGGTTGATTCTTCACGTGAAATGTTATTCTGAAACAGAGAAGAAAATTATTATATATTAAGAGATATTTTAAAATATTTCAAGATTAGTAATATACAATAAATATATTTGTGTTTTTGTTTAGAGCAGTGTTAAGAAAAGTGATTATTGGAATAATGTCTTCTGTGTAATGTTTTCAGCACAAATACATAATCGATTTTAATCTAATCTGGTATGTGGACATATTTTAGTAAGTATGTATACTTACAATATAGTAATTATATTGTGTTAGTCAAACAATAAACATTTGCAATTTAGTCTAATCAGTTGCTAGACAGTACTCGCGAGAGTTGGACGGGTTTTGCTATGTAAGGTAGAACAATCTGCTTTGTGCTTAAAGACGATAAAATGGTGAAAATGAGTAATGACAAAGAAAGACAAAATTTAAAAAAAAACAGTCGTAGTTGTTTGTGAAAAGCGTGGAAAGTGATATCAAAGATGGACAGACATATTTTCTGTTTGAGAAATAGTTGGTCTTTTGTGAGTGAACGCTGAGCACATGGTGTGAATTAAGCTGTGTTCGTTATACAGACAATTTAAGTGGTATTTTTAATCTGAAAGACTCTGAATATTAAAACATAAACTTTGTTTTATTAGTAGAGACAAGACATGTGATTATCATGAAATGTAAGTTGAAATCTGAGACAATTTAGGCTCAACGTTAAAAAATGGCGAACTTCAGTCAAGAGGAAGGCGTCTTCAAGTTACAAGGGAGGTTACCTTGGAGATTTCTACAATGTGGTAACACAAATAACAGACAATATTATTTTTGTTTTCTTTGTACAAAAGTACTAATGATGAAATTTTAATTATGATTAAAATATGTTAACATTTTGTTTGATGAATAAATTTCAATGTAATAAGTATTTTTAAGGGTGTCTAACTTAAAGTTTTTATAGAAAGAATTTGAACTTAATAACAATGCATTATAATTTTCAATATGAGACAAAGATGCTCACACAAAAAATAAATTAATCAAAGTTGTAACTAAGTTTGAAGTAGAATCATTTATAAAAAACTTTAGTCTCTTCAAGACAAAATAATTTTAGATTAAAAAATAATATAATTGCAAATAACAAATTTATGTATGTGTATAAATAATCAATTTTTGAATAAATATTATGTTCAGTTTCAGAAACAAAGAAAAGGACTTTTTATTTACCATATAATCACTTGGGAGTACACTTTTAAAAGAAACACGAGAAATTTTTAGTACTAAATAACTTAAACGTTAACTTTTCAAAATTTGTAAGCGTAAAGCTTCCTGGTGCCCATAAAGCTGAGCAAATCATGTTATTTAAAATTTAATTTAATAAAGTAACTTCACCCCCGTTATTTTTTATATACTTCAACGATGACCAGAAAACTTAAAGACATTCCTAAAATATTATGTTCCTTTTGATTTTCTAGGGATAAACTTTCAATTGAGAATTGCATAATATTCAAAATCGATTGAATTTAATATTATACACCATTAGAGAATTTATTTTAGATAAAATACACGAAGGCCATCTAGGCATTGAAAAATACAAATTGAGAGCAAAAGATTGTGTATATGGGCCAATATAAATAAAGAAGTTGAAGAGATGGTAGTAAATGTGACATTTGTTACTTAAAATATCACAGAAGTACAAATAAAGAAACTTTTATATCACTGACATACCTCCAAGACAATTGGTAATTGGTAAATGGTAATTGGGGCAGATGTTTTCTTATTTTTTGGTGATATTTAATAATTCAGACACATTCGAAGTCCCACTTGTGAAGGGATTACCAAAGAAGTATGCCAGTAGTACTAGCCTATAAGTAGTGTTTTGCATAAAGCAATATTTACAGAGCACAGTATACCAGAAAATATCAAACGTGACAGCACTACTAACTTTACCTCAAAAATATTTAGGACATTTTGTGAGAATTGGTGTACTAATTAAATTACAAGTTCCCCTCATTACCCACAATCTAAGGTTAAAGTATTTAAATATTTGGAAGAGTAAAATGGGTAAACTAAAAAACATTTGCTTTGTTTGTGATAAAGATGTGAGATAATCAGGGGTGTTGTGTTGCAGATGTGATATTTGGGATAATTTTAAATGTATAAATTTAAAAACTACTAAAGTACTACCAATGAATGGGTGCAATTTCTTTCTACCTAAGCAATGCTTATTATTTTGAATCCCTAAATGTAGATCTATGTTATGACAAAAACATTGAAAAACTATGTTTGACAATACTCAAACAGGAAAATCAGTTACTAAGAAATGAAATAGATAGATTATGGCAACAAAATACAATTCTTAGCTTAAAAGTTCTGGAGAAAGACGAGCCTATTTAGTTCCTTGAAGAAAAAAATCAATGAAGATTTGAGTTGGAGAGTATATGCAACAAAAAATAGAGGCTGAGTTTACCAAGTATCAATTATTGTATTAATAAACAATTTCTATAAGGTTTAGTGTATTGAATTTTTACATATCGGTGGAAACACAGACATGTCCGTATACTGTAGTTAATGAAACTAATAACACAACCAAAAGAACAAATTTTATGAATATTCCAATTGTGTTAAATGGAAAAGTAATATATAATAGCCCTAATTATAAAAAGAAGAAACTTGTGCAAAATTTTAGAAAATAAAACACAAATAAAGGGAAAAAAATTTATATCTGTCAAAAGGAATAGCTATTGTAGGGGATGTCCTCTAATTTTAAAAGAGACTTTAGCCATACATTTTCATGTAGTTGGGAAAATATTATCAGGAACAAGAAACTGTCGAGTAAGTCAGAAGTCGGAAGAGCAGATGACAAAGAAAGTCTGGAAGGTTGTATGGGCCAGGGCAAATGACATGTCAGGAAATGAACCCAGATAATGTGTGCAATATGTAAACGAGACTCTAAAGAAACTATCACATAGTAATGTGGTTATTATGAGTATACCACATAGACATGATTTAATTCCAAATTCCTGTGTAAATAAAGAAATAACAAAAACAAATAATAAACTCATGAAGATTGTCCAAGCTTTTCCAAATGCTGTATTTGTGGACTAAGTCCTTAAAAGAGAACATTTCATTCAACACTGTCTTCCATGAAATGTAAAGGAAAATGAATTGTGATGGTGAAATTTGTAATTTTATTCAAAAGCGAATGAATGGGTCACAGAGGGAAGTAATAGTGGAAGGTTGCATCAGACTGTAGACTCAGATTTTTTTATGGATGTGAATTCACATAGATCTAGTCTAGATAATAAGTATAACTAGCCTATGTATTCTAATATTCAAGGAGTAAAGGGTAAAATAATTAATGAAAATGAAATTTTTCTAGAAGAGTCAAATATAGATATAATATGTTTAAATGAACACTGGTTAAATGATAATCAATTAGGTATGTTAAATGGGATTGGAGGCTTTGTTGTTGCATCACACTATTACAGAGGAAATTTCTATTGAGGGTAGGTTGTGTACTTTGTTGATCTGTAATATAAATTTTGTATTTCAAGGGATCTGAAAGTTCTTGTAGAAGAGTTAGTTTTTGAGCTAGTTAGTTTTTAATTAGTGAGGATAACTTTAATTCATTCTTTTTAATTTATTAACAATGTTTAGAATATAGTTTTCCACTTAAATAATGTAAAAGACACACTTAAACAATGTAAAAGAGAATTGTACAATGTGATGACCTGAAACTCCATGAATATTAAATAGGGAATATAATATTTAAAAAAAAAAACAAAAAAAAAACTGTGTAACTTACTAAAAAAATGACCTACCTTGAAGCAATAGAGAAATGAGAAAATAAAAATAAAACTGTGTCCTCGCTGGTCTTAGTAGTCCCAATAAATAATTAGTAATTTCTATTACAGAAGTTTGCACAAATCTTATTAAAAAATGGTCATTTTATGGCTTCTTATTTTAATAAAAAGTTTATAAATATAGATTATAAAACAGGAGTTAAGTATTCAATTGATGATGCAAAATGGTTATTGAATAAACTGGGTGAGTAGAAATTACCTACGCTTGAATTTAATGGGGTAAACAGTAAGTTTTGTTAAACAAACAATAAGCAATTGAATAATATAAAATCAGTAGGGTGGGATGAGATTCCAGTCGAGTATTAAAGAAAACCATATTGATTATATTAGTGATCCATTGTGTTTTTTAATAAATTAATCAATGACATTTGGAATTTTCTCTTATCAGCTTAAATATGCTGAGGTTAGACCCATCTTTAAAAAAGGTGATACAGTACTAGGAACCTCGATAATTATCAGTCCATGTAAATATTGACTTTGATGGCAGATGTTTTAAAAACATTGCAAATAATCAAAGATGTCATATTTGGAACAGTTTGTGGTGTTAACTGAAGAACAGTTTGGCTTTAAGCTTGGTTGTAGAACAGTTTCAACTGTAAATATAGTTTGGTGAATCAGATAGCAGAATATTTGGACCAGTTAAAGTGCGCTATGGGTATCTACTGTGACCTGGCAATGGAAATTGATTGTGATATGCATAATATTTCTTTAGAAAAATCTAGATTTTATCATTCTTCAACTAATGAACTTTTATGGGTAAAATCATATTTGTATGAAAGAAAAATAAGAACTATTGTGGATAGTAATTAAATGAAATACATTTCTGGTTTTAGGGAGGTAAAATGTGGGTGCCTCACGGGCCAATTTTAGGATCACTTTAATTTTTAAATACATAAACGATTTAACACCTAGTATCAGTTCTAGTATTATCATCTATACAGATCATACCACTGCACTATTTTAAACAAATAACATTGAAAATTTGAAAAATATGACTGAAAATAGTGTGCTTGAACTCTCTTCTTGATTCACTGCAAACGGTTTGAAGTTGAATGGTATTGAAACACCAGTTGTGACATTTCAAACTGTCCAGAGTACAGGTCCATCAGAGCTTAGATGTGTTTTTGATAATACTGATATCAGCTCAGTACAAATGACCATTTTTTTTAGGTTTTCATGTGGACAGCCACTTAAACTGGAAATCATATTAACTCACTTTATCTAGAAGACTTAATGTTACCTGTTTTCAAATGTCTATCTTAAGAGATATAATAGATTTTAAAACTTAATTAATAATTTACTATGGATGCTTTTACTCAGTTATGCAATATTGGTGTTTTATTATGGGGAAATGGACCAGGGATAGTTTTAATTTTTAAGATACAGAAGTATTAGTTGCATAACATTCTCAAGCCATCACCTAAGTGTTGTTGAAAAAACTCCAGCATATATGTAGAAAAAACTTTTTAATAAGCTTCCTGAAAATGTAAAAAATATTGAAAGCATCAGATCTTTTACGAGTTCTTATAATAATTGAGAGTACTAGTTACAGACTTCTAATATTATTTATACTATTATAAAGTGTTATATTTTAGGATTATTGTTGTTGTATTTATGATATTGTTGTGTTAAAATATTTTGTTTTGACAATCTCATCTCTTTTCTAGATTGGCTAGATTGTTATGTGACAGTAAGTTAAATTTAAAGAATGGATTCTTAGAAAGAATGATCCTAACTGTTAAAAACTCTATTAAGAAGACTATGGAAGCCAAACAAGATGTTCAGTTAGTCCTACTAAGCCTAAGATCCACACCAAACAACCATACTATTCCTAGTCCAGCACAAATAATTTTCGGCCGCCTGTTGAAAGGAAACCTACCAGTCCATGTTGGTAATAATAACCCAATCAGAGATGAATGAAATAACAATTTTCAAGACTGTGGAAATAAGAGTGAAACATATTACAATAAAAATGCAAATGATTTACAGAAAATTGTAAATATATTACTGATGATGGTAAAAGACACTCCAACCCGGTTATGGATATGATATACAGTTTTAAAAGAGAGTGAAAACCCTAGATCATACATTATTAAAACACTTAATGTAATTAGATGTAACAGATGATATATTATTGACTTAAACTAAATGTTATGTTTTGAGACTATAGTATAATATAAAGTTTACTTGGCAACATCGGTTGTAAAAGTGATAGATATGACAACAATGTAAAGGAAATAGTGTCATAAAATAAATTTTCTTTTTTCATACTCTGTTTCATTTTGTAGATGTGTTATGACTAACTTTGTATGGCAAATAAGCGAAGGTGTATTTTGACTTGTAAAAGAAATTTGAATAAGAGATGACTCCATTTTTTCGTATAGTAGGCCTATGTCCTGAATTCATACAGCTCTAAATTTACTTGATATCCTACAAGCATATGGCAACACCAAGAATACAAGTACTAATCCACCAGTAGATGAAAACAATTTAAATCCCTAACAAAAAAGAAATTAACAAAGTTTGAATTACTTGCCACAAAGATGAGTGGTGTTTATAAGTAGTGGGAGACAATTGAAGGAACCAGATCATTTGGATTTGTGAAACAACTATTATGTTTTGTTTTATGAAAAGGAGGATGTTATGATATCATGTTAGCCTAAATACAAATAAATATTATTATTGTTCAATTATTTATCACATGTTTTAGACTCTTTGATTACAGGAGTATTGGATTAAGTTTATTAAAATATATGATTTTTACCTTGCATTAATGTTTTCTGTTGTTTAAACAATTATTATAAATATTACAAATTTAATAACATTTGATTCATTAGAATACTTATAAAATCATTTTGTGGATAAATTAATAATAAGGTATAAGATAGATTTCTTTCTTAATACATATGATGTCTGATGTTACATTATGTCTATTGGTAACTTACCTTTTAATTGAAAAAATTCTGCTCCAGCCTATCATTTGATATCACAACTGCCCAGCCTAATTGAATCACAACTCCCTCGCCAAAGGGATGAAATTAAAATGTAACAAGCAATGAACTTCAAAAACATTTAATCAATGACCACAAGTTTGTACATAATTAAAACTTAACATGTCAGTCGTGAAGTAATCGGGTTGACCTGAGTTATAGTGGTCATCGAAATTAAAATACACTAAACCTAAAGGAACTTAGAAATCAGCTATCTGTTTATTGAAAGTTTTAAAACATTTCAACATTTGTTACCATAACAACCAATTTTCTAAATTAATATCAGCTGATTCATTTTAATAACTAAAGAATCAATTAGTTGAGGTTAAGTCAACAAAAAAATTTCAGATTATTATCATCAAATATTTCTGTTGTGTCAATATTTGATATGTTTTTCCTCCTTTAAGAAAAACTATTGCAAACCCACTATTGCAAATCCAATGTGAGTCATTTAAGTACAAAAAAGTGATTTTGGTAATAACATCTGTGCTTTACCGCCTAAACGAGTGAATTCATCTTTATGTTGGCATATTTTGCCATATATATTAAGACTTTTTTTCTATAACTCAAAATCGGGGGGTAACTGCCTTAAGACTAAAATACAATATCGACTCTAATGATTTTGATCGAATATTATACAAGGGTTCCCTCTAAGGGAAAAAAGTATTGGTCTACAACCTCTGCAAAAATGCTGGTTCGTGAATCGGTAAAAAAAACTTGACATAGGCTGTTATAAATAGAAGCATTTCTCAAAATTGTCTACACCGATTTCATTCAAATTTTTGTTATTGTGATAATCATCCAAAGCCGTCTTACAAATTGGAAATAATTGAAAATTACCATTAAGATATATTCTTTCTTAAAAACTAAACTTAACTATGCTTAAAAGAGTGTGTGACAAAAGTGCAGTAACCTTAGAGGACACACAATAAAATATACTTCTCTTATCTCTCCTAAGATCTTATATAAATATTATTTAAAATAACCTACAGAATCTAAAACAGGGTCCATAGTTGATTTTCATTTTTTACTGACAACTACCGAATTTACTTTTTGACAACAAATTATTTTATTTGGTTAATATTTCCACAGACAAAGGTATACTTTTCTTGTCTGTGATATTTCAATTTCTTTCAATCTGTCAAATCAATGAGTATTATTAATCAAATAGCCTATTATTACTTCCAGACACACTGAAAAACAAAACATATACAGTGTTGCCAAAAAGTTTAGGGACACCCCTGATAAACGTCGAATCCGCTCTTGTCTCTAAAGTTACTGTATTTTTGATTTTGTTAGTAAATGATGTTATTAGGCATGTAACTACTGTATGTGTTTTTCGTGAAGGTTTCAACCTCAAAAAATGTGAGAGATATATTTTGTTTTCCAATTTTGAATCACGCGTAAAAATTCCATGTTTTCAGAAACAAAGAAATTGTTTTTTCCAAAACTACAGTTATGAAATTTTTTATTGGAGCTTTAATACTGTATACATATCACATTAAACATTTCTAAAGACCTGACAAAAATTTGCTACTCATTTGGTCCCCGCTAAAACAAATTATTTTATGGGAAATTTCCGGCGGCAAAATCTCAGTTTTTGTCCGCTCTTGCTCTTGACTAACAACACTTACAGCTACGAGAGTTATACAGTTGGATTCACAGTGCTTTGTTTGACTAACATCGAATGCGTGCGTATCTACCAGTGTCCTTGGTTGAGTGTCAAAGCTTTGTTTATAACCTTACAACACTGTTTACGTTTTGTGAAAGGAAAATCTGTGGAAATGGGTCGCTCATCTGTGTCTGTGGCAAATAATTAGTACACACAAGTGCGGTAACTCATACCGAGCAATACAAGCTAAACTTAATATGTCTAAGACGTGTGTAGACTAATGAATAAAGATTTTTACTAGACAAAAATCCTCCAGACACGAAATTTGGTGGAAAGTTAGGTTTTTTTCTTTACTTCAATGGTCAATGGGGGAAAATATCGCACACTCCAGCTCACCGCTGGAGGGGGGGGATTAAAAGGTGGGGCAAAAAGATTTTTGTAAATATCTCAAAAACTAAGCAGGATATCAAAAACAATTTAA
The DNA here is from genome assembly GCA_963513935.1 of Aphrophora alni. Lineage (NCBI taxonomy): Eukaryota > Metazoa > Arthropoda > Insecta > Hemiptera > Aphrophoridae > Aphrophora > Aphrophora alni. Next base: position 60,541,020 of record OY740775.1, on the reverse strand, counting down.
TGCAAAAGTTATAGCTGACTAACTTTTCTATCAAAATGTACCTTAGTATTTTTTTCAACAGACGCACTAGGACAAAGATATGAGCGTTCAAAGTTTAGACTTTTTTTGCAATTGTCAGTTTACATCTATTTTTTTAAGTAAAAAGCGCTAAATATGGGTATGTAAGTATTTGTACATGTAATAACAAGACGTATTTGGATATAAACTTTTGCATGTATATTCTTATGCACATAGACACACACACACACACACACACACGCACACTATAACTACAAAAACCTACATTAACGCATTTTGTACATTTACATGCATATACTGACTAATCCATGCGTACAAATGTGCATTTTTGGATTTAGAAAAGTATAATATGTATCCATGAAAATATTTCTAGACATATTTGCACATATTGCAACTAAAAACGGTTACGTTAAAAAATCTACGTTTTTGTAGTTGTAGTGTGTGTGTGCACAAATATATACTTGTAAAAATTTATATCCGAATACTTGGTATTACATGTACAAACACTTACATACCCATATTTTGCGCATTTTACTATAACATAAATAGGCCTAAACTTAAAAATGCAAGTTGTTTCTATCGTGAAAATGCCTTATACGAACAATGCAAAAAAAAATGTCCAATTTTTGAGCGCTCATATCTCTGTCCCAGCTAGTGTGACGAAAAATTAATACGAAGCTTTTTGATAGAAAATTTAGTCAGCTACAACTTTTGTATTAAACATTTTTTGATATCTTGCTTAGATTGAGAGATATTTACAAAAAAAAAACGTTTTCCACTACCTTTTAACCCGGCCCAGCGGTGAGCTGGTAGTGTCCGATTTTTCCCCATTGAAGTAACCCCAAAACCTAACTTTCCACTAAATATCTGGTCTGGAGTATATTTGTCCAGATTTTCACAAAATCTGTCTTTATTCAGTGATCTAATAACAATGATTGCTTATGTAATATGTGTGTATATGTTTTTACAAAAGGCAGTCAAAAATAGAATAATTACTTACCATTTTGGTATAGTTGGCCTATTGGTTGTTTGTGACCCAACACTTACTAAAGCTGAGTTTACAGTGATGAATCTCATCTGAGCCACAACCTCAAGTTACAAACTGATTGTCGGGTTAGGACAAGATTATATGTCATTCAGAAGGCAACCTTTGTAATTTACTTTAATCACATCATACTGTATTTTGTAAACGGATTTGTATATTGAGAAATTAGTTCTTTCATTACTGCTTCACAAACAATTTCTTTGGTTTTTACTTTCTCATATAGGCTATACCTAGTTGAGAAAGTTATGTAATGAGTCACAAACTCGACGTCTGTCGTCTGTACTATATTCCCTACAGCCCAAACGTGTGAACAGATTTTAATTGAATTTAATATGTGGGCGTGATTAGTTTTTAATTGTTGTTTAAAGGTGAAAACTGTTCAGTCATCATCGGCTTATAAAAGATCATAAAATAAAGACTCCTAGCTCCCGGATACTGTAATAATCTCAGAGTCGGAAGAGAACAATAATTGATCAAGAGAGGTCTGAGGAAAGACGAAAGAGAGGGATTTAACCCAAGACTACATAAAAAAAATGTGTAGATCCAGTTAGGATCCTCTTGGGTCCGCCACACCCGCACTCACATATGCGCACCCTGAGGATTATGTGAGCGTAAAACTATATGTCGGGAGGAATTCTTTTCATTTTTTAGATAACCCAAAATTATGCCTTGAAAAAATAAAAAATTACAAGTTTTTTAAAAGCTCTAACGATTTTGATTAATTTTACTCAAGTCTCTCTTAAAGGACTCAAAATCGGGGTTTATGTTTTTCTATTATGGCAGGTGTCCCCAAATTTTAAGTTATTGAAAAAAATCCTCCTGAGATTTGGCCAAAATATAGTCTCTACCCACATACCAAATTTGATTCCCTACTACACAGCCTCTAGAAAGACAGACATTATACTCACAAGCACTTTTATAAAGACAGAGGCCCTCCAAACGGACATTACTACTGGTTTTTTGACATATGTCATAATTTCTCTATACAGTATTACATAGGGATATATAGTCCATTCAAAACGCTGGGTGATATTCTTCAATTCATGCCACGAATAAAGACTTCATTATACGTTTTTTAGTCACTGATTCCGAAAATCGAGGTCGCGAAACTCTTAAGTTGTGGTATCACCCCAAACTTGTAAAAAACACCACTTTTAATGTTTTTTGGGTAATAATCAAATTAATATTTTTAATAACTTTATGAAATGACCTTATTTTACTAATAATTTGTATTTTTAGTGAGATAATGTTAAATTGAGCCAACATTTATTCTTAGGGTAAATCATAGGGGTTGAAAACCACACCCTTAGTAGAAAAAAAGGGAAAATAGATGATAAAAATTTTGTTGTTACTTTTTGCATAAGGTTTGATAATTTAAAGTAATAAACAGTCATTTTACAACTAAAAATATAATTTTCATACCTTAAGAAATAAAAACTACATCTGAAATACCCCTTTCAGAGGTTAAAAAACATCTAAATTTTACTACACATGAAAAAACTAGTTTGGATATATTTTTTTTCATTATTTACAATGAATTATTGTTTTAAAAAAAATATCGCAAATTATTTTCACCCTTTTGAGGGGTAAAACATCGTAAAAGTAATTAAAAAATTATGTTTTTACAGTGTCATTAAATATTCCGAAAAAATAGTGTGATAATTTATTTTTCATGATTTAAAGGATTTAAAATAAAATCCTATTTATTTATACTTTATTGTATTAGATAATATTTATTATAAAAATCTTAATATTTAAAGTAAAATAATTTGTTTAAAATATATATCAACGTGAAAATTTATATTGTGAAATGAAGGAAAAATTTGATTGCTTTTATAAATGTTGTTTATTAAAAAACATAAAAAAATAAGGAAATTACAATAAGTACATTTACTTTCATTTTGTCTTTCATTTGAAACATTTTGTCTTTCATGGCAGAAACGAGATCTTGCTCATTATTACTGCTTTCTACCACCTCATCATTTGTTTCTTCATCAATATATTTTCGGTTAAAATAAATCATAGCTCTCATTGTATATTCTGAAACTTCATCTTCTTGGGAAGTATTTTCTGAAGCTATTTAATACATACTTTTTATTTTATGATGTTTTAGGGGTAGTTTTACCCCTCAAAAGAATGAAAATAATTTGCTATATTTTTTAACACCAATTAATTGCAAATAAAAAAAATTCAAAACAAATTTTTTTCAACTAATTTCTTAAAATGTACTTTAAATTAGAATTTTTTTTTAATCCCCAAAGGAGATTTAGTGTTATTTTTAATACATAAAGGAATTTAAAAAATGTTTTTTAGTATTTAAATTTAAAAAGTACAATATTAAACATTTCTAAAATGTCTATTTAATCGAAATATAAAGCAAAATTTAAAAAAAGATATGTGTTTACGTACTTTTTATTATACAATGTTTTAGGGTTAGTTTTACCCCTCAAAAGGGTAAAAATAATTAGCAAGATTTTTTTTAACATTACTTAATTGCAAATAAAAATTATATATATCCATACGCGTTTTTTCATTTGTAATTAAATTGAGATGTTTTTTAACCCTTGAAGGGGGTGTTTCAGATGTAGTTTTTATTTCTTAATGGATGAAAATATTATTTTTAGTTGTAAAATGACTGTTTATTACCTTAAATTTTCAAACCTACTGCAAACCTACTATCACGCATTTCCCCCTTTTTTCTACTAAGGATTTGGTTTTTAGCCCCTATAATTTACCCTAAGAATACATTTAGGCTCAAATTAACATATCATACTTAAAATTCACCGGCGTATTGAAAAACTCCTTCCCCTGATCGGTCTGGAAATGTTTCATCCGGTGTTTTTTTTGTACAGGTTCTAACGCTATATATATAGGTCCAGCACTGACTTTGTCTTAGTGGTAACGCAATGGCTAGTTTTGTCAGACAAGTTATCATAGTCAGTATTCTAACGATAATTATTATATTATAATTTCAGAAATATTATATAAATCAAAATTAATTATAAATTAATTAGTCATACCTTGGATTGTCAACACATAAGGAAAGTTATTAATGATGAAGTCCAAATATACTCTTTAACATTAGCTCTGAAATATCTAATTTTATTTGAATTTATTTTCCAATTACTTTTGATTTTTATTTTACACTATTTGCTCAGGGGGAGCTCTTTAATGAACAATTAATACAGTGAGTGAAATTTTTAATAATACAGAGAATTGCAATTTTAACAATTTAGTTTCCAATTAAAGTCTATAATTAGTACAATACCAAATCCACTTTTGTTGTATTCCTATGTAAGTAATCCAGTGCTGAAAGTTGAGTGACGAATTTTCACTTTATTACTTGTTAACGATGTTCACCAAACACTACACTGTACTACGTGATTTATAAATAAAATGATTCACTTCAAATTACCATGAAGATGCACTCAAAACTTTGTAGATGTACCTCTTTAGTACTGCAACGAAGATTACTAAGGTGTTAAATACTTTTACTTTGTAAAAACAAACACGGTTAAAACATACGTGTTAAAAAACAATTATTACTTTACTATTACTAAACTGGAATTATAACTTATAGGAAATACTAATTTCTACATTAGGAATACTTTTGGCGTTACTTCGCCGACCCCTATGCTGTGAGTTTTTCCCCAAGACTCCCTATATAATTTTTACTTTGTCGATGCTAAAAAATACTTATTCCCTCTCTCTTAATTTACTTTAACCTATGAACGTAAGCAGCTACTTTTTGTCAGCCAATCAAATTTTAATGTTTCAAAATTGTGACCGTTTAGAAAACTGTTGTCCCGTTACATTTTATGAATTTTGTGTGTGATTGTCCTTAAGTTTCTAATATTATAGTTATTTATGACTTAATTGCCTACAATGATTCTGGGTCTAATTTAAGTGTTTTTCTCTTTTTTTTTCTTTAAAGTTGTGAATGGTATTCTGACTGATTTATAACATATTCCCCTAACGCTTTACCTTTGTCGGCGATCACAAAACGTTTAACATGTGTCCAACAAATGTATCTATTTCTATATTCTTTTTAAAATATTAGACCATTACTGGAAAGCTTATTGATTTCGTTATAGTATATATTTGTAACTTCGGTTGTCCTTAGCATACGGAATCATTTCTATAAATCCGCTTACAATTACTCCTTTCAACGTCACACCTCGTTTTGAATTTCTGCGCGTGGATTATCCGAAATAAGACGCCTTACTTTCATTATGTAAATGATGTGTTTATGTTTTTGTAGCATTATTTAGTTCTGGACACTCTAGTGCACGTAAACTCGAAATTGTTATGTTAACCTCCTTCCAAATGTGGTAGTGTTGATATAACCACTTATAAGTGGCTAAATGTTAACAGTTTTCACCCAACGGTGACAGTTCGGTTACGATTATTCCTGACTCGGTTTTTAATTTAAGAACATGTGGTAAAACATGTTTTTTTGCATTCACCGACATCTCTCATTGGGCTAATTCGACATGTGTATAGAAATCATGCAACCGGAAGTATGACATCAGTCTGGAAATGTAAAGTTGTTTGTCAGTTGTCAATTGTTTTACCTAAATTGTCATAAATATTGATTTTTTTTCCTAATCCCAGTATTTTTTCACGTAATCTTTTTCATAAATTCCGGTCTTTAAATAATTTTTTCGTCATACTGCTTCAAAAACAGCTGTGTGCATTGAGATGCTAAAGTTGTTCTTTTAGTCCTAGGAACTAAAAACATCAGCTGAGGTCGAGGTCATCAGGTGTTACTTCGCTTATACGAATTAAATAACGATTGTAAAGAATCTATAACAACAACCGATACTCTCGATTGTAAATAACAGATAAAACGGCTGTTACCACCGATTTTATAAATACAGGTAATTACCATTAACATAAACCAAACAGCTGTAATAGCTGCAAACTTGTCCAAACTTTTGGAGGTAAATAGGTTATAACATTTTGGTTTTTGTGAAATTGTTTTCTTATATTCTTTGCAGTATAACGAAAAATATAGTTCATCACTTGGACCAAAAGAAGCTTTTCGATCCTCGCTTATTTAGTTAAACTTGAGATTGTATGTACAAACTTCACTTTTGGTCCTAGTGATGAAATATACTATTAAATTCCTCCCAAGGTTCGAATAAATTTAATATTCCTACCTAGTTTTTTATTTTTGAATAATGGCGCTATGGCCAACTTTTATCCGTTAAAATTTATTTTCCTTATATTTTATTGTAAACAAAACAGCCCCCCTTAAAATTACGCTAAAATGGAATTGTTTCTTGGTCTATACTTCAAGAGGGCTATCAATTTGGTAAATCGGACAGGGCTCTTTTCTTGTAGACCTGTCCCAGTTTTGTATGTGTGCATAATAGGTAAGTGACATATTTTTTGGTTTATTTGAAATTGTCTATATAGTAATTGAATCTTATGTTACCGGTACAATCCTTATATGATTTTACAGGATTTATTTGTTTTATTTTATGAGTTGCACATTGTTATAAAATTTACAATAGCCTAGATACTAATTTTCAATAGTCCTTAGATTTCCCCTTTGTGGCTATTCTATAAATAAAAATAGTTAAATTCAGCGTTTTGAAAATTAGCAACAAAAAATAAAATTAATAAAATCAATAGTGCAAAAAAAACACAAACACACAAATAAAAAAAATATAAAACATTACTCCTAAAGTTTTCCTTTGGTCATAACCTATTAGCCACAAAAGTAGATCTAATAATTATTTTATTTCTTTTTGTAACCAAAGTTTCCTACTGAATAATCAAATTCATAGAATTTTTTTAAAACATTTATTTTTCTGAAATAAATATTTTCTCTCTCCACTTCATATTCAGTATATTTCAAAGCTAAGCTTAGTAAAATAATTGATAACTAGTAAGAACCAGTTTCTTGAAACAGCTGATGTAGGAACTACAATAGATCTAGTTGGAGATAAGAAGTTTATTATTGCTGGAGTCCATGTATGACAATATAATTGTGTACATAATGTTGTATCCTTTTTATCTATAATTGGTTGATTCATGATTGAAATAAGTTAAACTGCCTTGATTCAATTTCGTTTAAGACAGATGTTAAAAACCAACGTTTTGAGTGCATTATTTGTTTTAAATAATGAGTTACCATACATTCGACATGAGCGCATAGCACCTGGTCTTGGAGCCCAAACTTTAAACACATTCTTTACACTGTCCAACACCCTTGTCTGAACTTAACCAAAGAATTTTGAAATGCAAAAATAACGATCACCAACATAACCTAAAACCCAACACCCAAATAATAATTAATGAAATCAATTTACATTCAAAAGAATGTGTTTTTCTTCCCTAGTTAATCGATCATTCCTAAAAAAATTACCCCCGTTCCTTGGGGAGTTTGGAATTTACGCTGTTCTCAGTTCTCTACGGGATAACTTTTTCTTTTTTTTTTTTAAATCTATACTCCTACTAAGTCAACTTATTTGTTTATCGCTACTTGGCTTATTCTTTACTAGCCATACCTGTGCTCTGGCTTCAAATATTTTGCCTTCTCGGACAGGACAAGAACTAATTATAAGTTTTTCTTCTCTTCTTTCTATATTTCGAACCGAAAAAAATAATAAAGAAAGAAGATCAATGGTACATGTGAATATTCCTTCGATCATAAAAATCACCTCATATTTTCACCCAGCCAATCATCCAATTAGTAATTATGAATATCAATCATAAATTTTAATTTATGTATATTAACGATTGTTGTTTAATCTATTGTGAAACTAGTAAGTTAGTTCCCTGGAGGTAATAAATCTAACTTTGTATCCATATTCTCTGTCTATTTCATTTGTTTAATTACAATAGTAATATATTAAACGTAACATTAAAAAAATGAGTGTGTCAAATTTAAACTCAATATCTGTTTACATTACCTTTTTTTATTAAAACAAACTCAGAGAATAAACGGGGTAAAAGCGTTTTTGGAATTTCGTTTATATGAAATTTTTTCTTTATTTTTACCAATAGTAAAAATATTTTTACCAATATTTTTCATAATATATATATATATATATATATATATATATATATATATATATATATATATATATAAGCTTTTAATATTCATTACAGCTTAAAACTTGCCTCCTAAATTGTCTAAATAAAAAGCGGCAGTCACAATGTAAACAATTCTTAATAAAGTTCGTATTAAATGTTCTAATAGCTCGCTCGAGTTTGGTATAATTTTTCATAACGTTTTTATTAGATTTCAAATATACTTTTAAACATGTTAAATTATTATTCTGTTAGAAAGTGTACCTTTGTATAAACACAGCCAGTAGGTGACTCTTCGCGTAGGCAACCAACAGCTCAGGCGGACGCGGCGAGGGATTATAGGGGTGGCCTCAGGTAGTCTCGGGTCCACCCGCCAACCTGAACTTGACAAAGTATAGTGTTGGTGGTAAAGAGTTGATTTTTAGTTAAAGAAGTCAAATCGATGAATTCAGCGTAATATTTACTGCAATTGTGATCCCAATAAATAAATAGCAAATCGCAATCACAATCCACGTAGCAATCATTTAATTTTTATTACCATTCCACCGAGTGGTGTCCCTGTTTACAGTAGCTGTGGTAACAGATAACTATCTATTCATCAGTGGTAAACTTATTATTCATATTGTGAAAATCGGACATTTTCCATCATTTGTCTTTATTAAATTTAATATAACGACGTTTCGCAAGTATAGATCAACTCTCGTTGTCAATTGATGAACTATATTTTTTATTAAAGTCAATGAAAAATTAAAGGTGGAAAAACATTGCACAAACTCTCTCACTCAGCTATCAGATTGATTTGTTTTATTTTTAAAGACAAAAAACGTCTAGTTCATCAACGCTTTAAAATATTAAATAAAGACACTTAGTCCTTGAATACTCTAATAAACGTCAGGACAAGAAAAGAACAAGAGTTGGTCAAGAGATACCTAATAGAAAATACGGGGATCTAATCAAAGACCACATGAAAAAAGGTGTACATCCAGCTATGACCTCGGGTTTGTCACTCCTATACTCACTATTGTGAGCCTGTGAGGGTAATTAAACCAGATACGAACCAAACACAACTATTCGTAATGCATATTGTAAATTACACAGTTGTCAATAATAAAAAAAACAGCGAGCCAATAACAATCCCAAACTGTGATGTTTTCTAACCTCAAAATAAAACAGCAAAACCAGTAATAATTCTAATTTTACCGAATCAATAGTATAAAACCGTTCCAAAATAAAAGTACTATATTTTACATATAAAATTAAACTTTTGAAAGTACTACCTTGTATTATCTTTACAATATTTACATTAGCAGACTGATAAAGTTGAAACATTTTTAAAGAACGCTTACACACGTGTAATGTAGTCATGGTCAATAACACCTTGGCTTCAGTCTACTACCAAGTTTCGTCTCTCTGATCAATGTGTTATATATTCAGTGTTGTTAGTGAACCAATAGGGTTTCTCTGTTTGGATCATATGTCAACCCGCCTTTCAAGGTACGGAGGTAGATTCTTTCAGTGTTATGTAAGAGCCTAGGACTAGAGATTGTGTTTATTGTGGCCTACAGTTCGGTAACGCGACAATGTCTGAGAATATACTGTTAGTTAAGACAAAACAAAATATTGAATTGTCTGGTCTGTCTGTGTTTTTTGCTACTTTGTGTATTGTAGATTTATTTGGAGTGTTTCCTATTGTTGCTCTACCAAAAGCGATCATAGAATGTGGTAAGTTAGATTTGTTTTTAGGTTATTTCATGTCTTACACATGTAAGTAGTATATATTTCATAAATATGTATTTTATTTGTTGGGGAATATTCTTTTTAAGCTGCAATGTGCCTAAAAAGTGTTTTTTTGGAATGGCGTTTGTCTATGCAATGTTGTAGATCCAAAACGAGTAAACTGATTTCAGTCAAATTTGGTATGATGGCATATTTTACCCACATCTTGAGGGTTTTTACTTTTCGTTAATTCAAAATTTCTCAATACCTGCCATAAACAAAACCTCGAAATCTCGATTATCTAAAAATCGGCTGAAACTCAATGGACCAAATTTTACTCAAATGTAGCGGCTATGTAGGTACTCGAATAAAACCTGGTTTTAGGAATAATTTACGGGAATCGAAAAAGGAAAATTAATTTTGTTCATTTAAATATCAATTACAATTAAATTCGATTTATGCATAAGACGTTTTAATGGTTTGTAACAAATTTATGCTCCACTTAAATTTTCATAAAAATAAAAAACAAAATTTTACTTAAAGATAATAGGTTTTATCTCTCATAGATTAGGATAAAAGTAATAGAGAAAATTGAATTTTGTTTTTTATTTTTTACGTATAATTATTTAAGTAATATTTCGAGATTTATGGAGGAGGTAGCGATTTTCTTATGGGCGTGGGAATCCTGATGAACTTAGCTGAATCTATCTACCTATTTCATGTAGTCTTGGGTTAAATCCCTCTCTTACATGTTTCCTATCAGGTCTCTCTTGACCAATTCTTGTTCTCTTCTGACATTGTTTTCATATAAAAATTCAGAACAATCTAATTGAAAGTGTTAAAACGGCGGCCATTTTTTTTCCATATCCTGTGTTATGATAATAACACACTAAATTAGATAAAAATGTGCATATTTCAAGTCTGTTTGTAATGGTGCCAACTCTCTGTACAACGATAAATTGTACATTTCTGGACAATGGATTAACCCTTTCAAAATATATTATGTTAGGTTAATATTGGTTGTTGAGGAAAATCTTTTTTGTCTCTTGTAAATATTTTGTAACTTTAATAATTTTCGAGATTTGGTATATTAAACATTTTAAACGTACGACTTTTTGAAATGTACAATAAAGTCTTAGTTTTCTGGTGTACTGGTAAAATGTTGCACAAATAATGCGTAAAACAAATCGTTACTCAATGTCTTATCAAATTTCGAAAGTAAAATGTTTTCTTTGTAAAAAAAACAATATAATTGCTGACAGACGAAGCGTTTATGGACCTATGTTTATTTAAACTTTTATTCTTATTTTTAGTTCTAGAATCAACTCACGAAATATTTCCGTGTAAATTTGAAGTATTTTGTACATTAAAGACATTTCGCTTGTCAGTATCTCGAATTTCATGATTATACGAATATTAAAATTTCTTGGTAGGTCCAGTGTTCAAAAGTTCACTATTTGTTATCATAGAGGGGTTGAGTTGCTACCATTACATTTATAATTAAAATCTACAATATTACGCCATTTAATGTTTTACAAGGTAAATAACACAAAAAATATGAACAATAAACTCTTTAAAGTGCCCGCAATTATATATTTTCAATTGATTTTTCTGAATTTCAATAGGGTTCTATATCAGCACGGTATACCAAATTATGTAGGTATATTTATTTTTCCCACTGCTATTGTGCTTACGTACAGACGACAAATACAACGAGGGACGGACGGACGTCGAAAATCCCTTCTGACGTTATGAAACATGAAGATCCGTCAAAAATCAAGGGTAGTATTGTTGACGATTACCAAACTTACCCTTTACTTCGTATATTGGGTAAGTAAAAAGGGGGGGGGATGTAAAATAAAAACTCCAAGTCCTCAAATATTTTAATAACGTCAGGGTCGAAAAGGAACAAGTGTTGGTCAAGAGAGACCAGGTACAAAAAATATAAAAGATTGGGATCTAACCCAAGACTAATTCACTATTCCATCATGGTTTCTAATCAAAGACTTCAGGTTGGAAATTTCATATTCCCCTTCGCCAAACACACTTTTCATTTTGTTTATCCTTAAGGATCAACATATCCTTAATCTTAACATCAGCAGGTAGATCTTTATTCTCATCAATTATTTCAGTTTCTGCAATACAATCGGATTAGGCATTGCAGTTAATTCCAAAAGACTTAAAAGATCTTCAATATTTCTGATCGTCTTGTCTACAGTTGTATCATCTCTGTGAAGAATTGGTTTAAAATGTCAATTTATTTTAAAACTGTATATTAACAAAACATGTACTGATTGATGTTCCTTTGTATGCCTAACATCCCTTTGAAACCCTCCCTCATCCACTTTTCACCACCTTGATTTAAACACAAATATGACATTAGAGTCTATACATTGTAACCTTGTATTGCATTCATAATTTATTATTATTATCAGTTGTTTGAATAGTAATGTAAATGAAAATGTCAAAAACATTCAGATACTAAAACTATTTTCCCATTTCTGCACTCACCTCATTGCGGTTATTGAGGCACTCGCCCCACATTGCCTCCTACCCTTGTTGCGGTCTTGTGTTTTACCTTATTATTTTTCTTGTTGTTTACACCCGAAAAACCTCATGATCATTTTCGTCTTAAAAATAAATAGAGACCCCTAGGCCTCAAGTACTCTATCAGTGTCGGGATTGGAGGACAAAAGAGTTGGTAGTAAGATGAAATAGAGGGATCTAACCCAAGACTACGAGATAAAATGTAAATCCATCTTGGGTCCCTTGGTATTTTTTGTTTTCCTGGGAGGGGGAAATATTTTATACAGCGTTGGAAGCTCCAGTGTGTCGGACTACCAGGCATTACTTGAGCTACCCACTAAAACCCTAAACTTCCTTCTCCTTTGCAGGATCCAACACGGAACCGTTTGCTACATGCTGATGCCGCCTTCCTAAGCCTCTGGGGCTTTCTATCTGTCATCAATATCTCCGGTTGACTTGATTATCCCTCGTAACACTGTCTCGACGAAGCCACCATTCCCTAATGTTCCTTCTTCTCGTGTATTTTGCTGACAACATTATCTGAGATTATTTCTCGCAGGACTTCCGTTAACGCCGTTTTCTCTGCACTCTATCTATCGCAGTTTTTAAAGTGAGTTCTGGTGGAGTTTTTTGGCAATCCTTAACAAGTATTGTCAAAATAGGTCATGCAATTGGGTCACAAAGTAGATGACCTAGCCTTGCTTCCTCTTTTTCCAATATTACACAGTGGGCCTGTTTTGGCAACTTCCCATTGTCTCTCCTAGATACCGCTCTTACCACTTCACTATCTATTATTGTTGTTGTGACTACCTTCTCATGTTATTTAGTCTTCTCTACGATTATCATCCTTCCCAGAGTCAGAAGCTCAGTAGTGTCCCCCGGGATTGCCAAGCCCGTACTCAATATAATGAGCCTCTGAGGATACCCCTGTGTTTTATTACAGGATTCCGTTTATGTTTATATTTTAAGATGATTTTATTCTTGGTACCTGTAGCGATAATAGACATTCTAGCTATTGCCATCACCCTTATGAAAACCCCAACACCCGGGACCATGAAATATTCACGATCCTACTCAGAATGTAGTTTAGCATTAATTTGCGTTGGGTTCATTTTATTTCTAAGGATAGACATTTTTTTCCGTAATGACAATAATGTTAAAAAGTTTAAGCCTTGAAGTCAACTAATAATTAATTACGTTCGCAAGTTTACGAAGTATAAAGAAAGTTGTGTGATGGGTCAAAATACCCCATGGAGAGTTTTAGCGGATATATCAGTTTTGAGATCCTCTGAGTTAAAAAAAGGTTCTTTCAATTGATTTTTGCCTGTATGTCGTCTCTCTAGTACTTAACAGATCAAACGCGTGGACTAATTTGAATTAAATTTGGTATGGGGCATATTGTCCATATCTCGGAACTTCAAGTTCAATAACTCTAAATTGAGTTGATATAGGGTATATTTACCATAAGAAGAATCACAAAATTTCAATTTTCTAGAAACTCTTTTTATTAAATTTTCTCTAGAACCTTTAAGAGTTAGAACGATCATCATTCGATACGATCTCTCCAAAAATGCGGGTTTGTCGTAAAAAAGTCCAGCTCAATCTCTTGGAGAAAACCTTGAAAGTCGCAGAGTATGATTTTACCAAAACAACGCCTCCAAAAGCCTATTTCTACAAATGTACATGAGATTGTGCACCATGTTTACTCCATATTATTAAAAATAGTGATCCTCTCAACGTCGGTTATTACAGCTAACATCTAAGGTTTTTTCTTCTTTTTTTTCAGGCTGGTTAGGAATTCCTCTCGCAATGACAGTGCTAGGACTCCAGGTATATACAGCGATGCTACTTGGGCGCTGCTGGCTTATGGCGGAGGACCTCGATCCAAAAATTGTTTCCAAAAGCAGGTAACACAAATATATCTTTTAATAAATATTTAGTCTATATTTCTTTAAAATCGCTTCTTGGCTCAGAAGGAAGGAGCCTTGGGGGATCAACTTTCGAACAACGAATTAGGTGAGTGCTGTTAGGATAAGCCGGCAGACTACTCGACAGCAGGATCGATCGTTCTGGAGGGATCTGCCTTCAGACAACGAACGGGAATGCCCGTGGTGCCAGGATCAGCCGACAGACCACGGAAGGTAACACTCGTTCCAAGGGGATCAGCCCTCAGACGATGGACGGGGAAGGAATGCCATTCAAATAGAATAAAAGATAAAACAGAGAATTAGGTAAAGTAGGGTGAGAGAGAGAGAGAGAGAGAGAGAGAGAGAGAGAGAGAGAGAGAGAGAGAGAGAGAGAGAGAGAGAGAGAGAGAGAGATGCAAATTTTTGTCTAATTTAGTGTGTATAAGTTGAATTCAAAAGAGCTGTAGCCTATATAATGTCCGTCATTTTGACATTTTAATTTTTTTTTTTTATTTCAATAAGGTTCTACTTGAGGACACTATAGTCCTCTATACTAAATGTAATGTTCCTATCTTAATGTTTGTGGTCGCGATTGTACCTACGAACATACGACGATCACGACGGAGGGACGGAAAGTAGAATAACTTTGTCGGTTTCCGGGTACCTTAGGACGTGGAGAAAAAAACTTACTGTTGGGAGATGACGAGTGTTGAAGCGAGGGGGCAGCAGGGTGATGGAAGGGCAGCGGTTTTGTGTCATAGTTGCCAGGGAAACAAGGGTACTAGCCAAGACCGAAAACATTACTCACTGCGTACATGCACTGAAAAGATCAGTCTTGCAGCGTGTATTTTCTTGTTTATATATTAATCAATTTTGATGATAGGTACCAAATAGTTTCTTAACAGGCTTCTAAAAAGCACTGTCATTGTCATTCATGTGCATGTTTTTAGAATAGTCTGTAGGATGAGTGACAGCTTGCATCAGCCAATAGTGGACGCATTGCTTCCGTTACACCACTCGTAATCTTCTAACAGTAGATCCAGCTAGGGCCTCTAATAAGCACTGTCATTGTCATTAATGTGCATGTTTTTAGAATAGTCTGTAGGATGAGTGACAGCTAGCATCAGCCAATAGTGGACGCATTGCTTCCGTTACACCACTCGTAATCTTCTAACAGTAGATCCAGCTAGGGCCTCTAATAAGCACTGTCATTGTCATTAATGTGCATGTTTTTAGAATAGTCTGTAGGATGAGTGACAGCTAGCATCAGCCAATAGTGGACGCATTGCTTCCGTTACACCACTCGTAATCTTCTAACAGTAGATCCAGCTAGGGCCTCTAATAAGCACTGTCATTGTCATTAATGTGCATGTTTTTAGAATAGTCTGTAGGATGAGTGACAACTAGCATCAGCCAATAGTGGACGCATTGCTTCCGTTACACCACTCGTAATCTTCTAACAGTAGATCCAGCTAGGGCCTCTAATAAGCACTGTCATTGTCATTAATGTGCATGTTTTTAGAATAGTCTGTAGGATGAGTGACAGCTAGCATCAGCCAATAGTGGACGCATTGCTTCCGTTACACCACTCGTAATCTTCTAACAGTGGATCCAGCTAGGACCTCTAATAAGCACTGTCATTGTCATTCATGTGCCTGTTTTTAGAATAGTCTGTAGGATGAGTGACAGCTCGCATCAGCCAATAGTGGACGCATTGCTTCCGTTACACCGCTCATGATCTCCTAACAGTACGTATCTATATTTTGTCGTATACTAGGCAAGTGTATATATATATATATATATATATATATATATATATATGCAGGATATGAAATCTGACTTTAAAAAAACTCCACAAAAGACAGAAGACGTAGTTCTTTCTAAATTATTGTTTTAAAAAAATTAACTTATGGAACTTCAAAACGAATACATGGTACCGTGAAAAACTCTACTTCTTTTTTAACGATTCACACAATTTGTTTATAGTACGGATAAATTAAAAAGTCAAAACATTAAAATTTTAGTGTTCAAAGTGAAAAAAACACCTGCATCCATAATTGAATGCACCCGTTATGCATTAACTATAACAAACTCTTTTTGAAAAGATACCGTCTCGCAAAGTATGGTCTCACATAGAAGGCTTCTAAAACTATTTCAAGTTGAAGTCGTCTTCTCCCATCAGTCTTTTTTAAATTATGTAAATTCAGAATAACACACTTGTACATACTGACCACGTCATAACTCAACAAACCCACATCTTTAATGTTGCGCAATCTATGATATACTGGTCACCATTGCTCCTGGTTCTTGAAATCGTATAACATAACTATACAGTGCTGCACTAACTTTCTCACACACTTATTTTAAAAATAGCACGAATGACATTTTTTAGTAAATCGCGTTACATGCAAAATGGGTAGCCAATGACGTTAAAATTTTTGTGGGCATCCAACTCTGTCTCTGTCCGGTGCTGAGATCTAGTGGCAAAAAGAAAAACCACCACACGTCGTCAATAATATGTCTTTTGAAGATTTTCTACCTCTCCATCGAAACTTTTAAAAAAAGTACACCTTATTAACAATATATTCTCTTCGAGGCCCCCTAGGGATGAGATACTGACATGAGCGAAGCTATCCTTGATCTACCAATACAATTTAACCTTTCCTACCAAACAAAGAAATGAACTTTTGGTAATTACATTTAGAGGATCTGCTCGTATTACATTGTATGATGGGTCTGGGTAAGTACCATGACGCTCCCATCCACTTGTTTTATGTTAGTATTTGATTTTCTCGATTGTTGTGTTGGAAAGTTAGTGCAATATTTATTTGATAACAGTATTTTTCTTCAGATATCCCTATGCAGCCCTGGCTGAGATGACATTTGGCACCACTCCATCCTATCTAGTCACATTCCTATTGGACATGGCTGTGTTTGGAGGGAGCATACCTAACCTCTTAGTTGGTAAGCTTTATTATTTATTGTTTCCATGTTGTAATCATAATAATTGTTGTAGAGAGGTGCGCAATGTACTGTAAGGGGTTTTTATAGTAATGTAAAGATAAACTGGTGTATAATATGTATGAAGTAACTTGTCTCCTGACCCTCCGTCTACCTGGGATAGGCCCGGGCCTCTGCAACGCCCGCAGCGGTTTTCCTAATTAGTCACCTTTTAGCTTCCCCACTAGCTTTAGTAACTTTTTTTACCCGAATCATAATTTCTGAAATTTTATCAAAAATTTGATAAGTACATAAAAAATAAGATCAACGATACTAAACAAGGGCAAATTTGATAAAAAACAAACAATATAGAGGTAATAAGAAATATAGAGGTGTCTGTTCAAAGCTTGTAATAATAAAGTTGGTTTTCTGTAACAATATGACAACGGACGGTGTCGTCACTTGGAACATTGGACTTCAGTTCAAAGTGAGTGTCAGCCAGAGTAACATCGTGTTAAATGTTAGTAGTTAATTTTTAAACTAGAAAGATTTTTCCAGCGAGAGTAGAGATCCGGGCACTTGAGGACAAGAATGGTGGGGGTACCCCCACCCCTCCCCCCTCCCCCCATGGCCCCTCCCCCTTGCCCCTCCCCCCTCCCCTCCCCCTTTGCCCCTCCCCCTTTGCCCCTCCCCCTTTGCCCCTCCCCCTTTGCCCCTCCCCCCTTGCCCCTCCCCCTTTGCCCCTCCCCCTTTGCCCCTCCCCCTTTGCCCCTCCCCTTTAGGCCCCTTCCCTTCCCCCATTGGTCCCCCTGCCCCTCCCCTTTAGGCCCCTTCCCTTCCCCCATTGGTCCCCCACCTCCTCCCACCCCTCTCCTTGCCCCTCCCCTTTAGGCCCCTTCCCT
Organism: Aphrophora alni; assembly: GCA_963513935.1. NCBI lineage: Eukaryota > Metazoa > Arthropoda > Insecta > Hemiptera > Aphrophoridae > Aphrophora > Aphrophora alni. The sequence continues at coordinate 60,522,922 of OY740775.1, read as the reverse complement.
TCCCCCATTGGTCCCCTCACCTCCTCCCCCTGCCCCTCCCCTGTAGGCCCCTCCCCTTTAGGTCCCTTCCCTTCCCCCATTGGTCCCTCCACTCGCGACGTATTGTCGAGACACACACACACACACATGACGTCATACACACATGACGTCATACACTTAACTTTTTTAATACCAGCGGGATTCGAACCTGTGAAGTTTGGATTTGAAGGCGGACACGCTACCGACTGAGCTATCGTGCATAGTATTACAAGTCGGATATTTAACGCAGTATATAAGCCGCCATGTTGTAACCGCAATAATGTGTTATATATAATGTGTTAAGATAGTTAACCTAACCTATAAGTGTCCTACTTTTGCCCATCCACAGCCTATCAGCTGTTACAATAATGTGTCATATAATTATATAATCTGTTAAGATAGTTAACCTAAAGATTCCCACTTTTGCCCATCCACAGCCAATCAGCTGTTACAATAATGTGTTATATATTTATATAATGTGTTAAGATAGTTAACCTAACCTCATAGTATTACAAGTCGGATATTTAACGCAGTATATAAGCCGCCATGTTGTAACCGAACGCCAGAACATTTCGTAGAAGTTCGGACACGAACCCCTTACCGTAAGACTTACCGAGTTTTTCGCGACCGCGAAAAACTCGCGTACGTCTTACGGTATGGGTTCTGAGTCGTACCTCTAGGTTACTCTGACAACAAATAGTAGTGTCCAAATTGTAATGTGCTTGTGTTAACCTAACCTATAAGTTTCTGCCTACCACAGCCTATCAGCTGTTACAATAATGTGTTATATATATAATGTGTTATATATAATGTGTTAAGATAGTTAACCTAAAGTGTCCTACTTTTACCCATCCACAGCCAATCAGCTGTTACAATAATGTGTTATATATATAATGTGTTATATATTTATATAATGTGTTATATAACGTGTTAAGATAGTTAACCTATTAGAGTTTCCTACTTTTGCCCACCATGACCTAGGTACATTTAATGTGTTAAACATAGTTTCCTCCGTTGTCTACCAGGGTGTAGCACATGTGTTTATGTATCGTGTTAAGACATTGTTAACCTAGACTTAATTCCTGCCTAAACCTATGCTTACCACAGTCCAAACGGGTGTTAGTCTGGCCACTATTTAACCAAACCGAAATTACCAACCGATTTACCAACCGACCGATTTACCAACCAAAAGCAACCGATTTACCAACCAAAATATACTTTTACCAACCGAAATATACTTTTAGCAACCGATTTTCCAACCGAAATACACTTTTAGCAACCCAAACATCCAACCGATATACCTCGACCCGCGGACTTTGCTCCCCCCTGCGGGAACCCCCCACCGGCTGCGGGAACCCCCCACCGGCTGCGGGAACCCCCCACTGGCTGCGGGAACCCCCCACCACCACCTCCCAGCGTGTGTGGAAGTGACAGCATATCGGTCTCAGCCCGGGGCCCTCTACTCCCCTCCAACAATATTCATATAGGTAAGAAAGGGGGGTCGCGTCGACTACCTCGTTTCGGCTACCATTCCAAGGTGTGTAGGTCAGGTTCTGACCGGTCTAGCCGGATTGTACAACAGTGTGTAACAGTGCGCATGCGTACTACTCGCTGAAAGGAGAGTGTCCACAGGTTACTCCATCTACACTACCAGAGTGTAGCACCGGTCAAACAAGTTAAAACAAGGTGACTCACACGGTTAGAGTTACTTGAAAAGAACTATGGAGCCAATTTACATTGTTTCCTCGCAAAGTAGGGTGACGAAAAAATTTCGTACTCTAAGGACTAAAATTCAGTTTAAATTTCATCCACCACCCGAGAATGTTACGGAAATTGATTGGATAAAAAGAGGCTTTGAATGTTTGGTGGACAAAATGAAAAATGGAACAGCTGATGGTGATCTGTTGGGCTTTACTTTTACTAGTCTCAATTTTAAAACAAAGACGCCTGGATACGTTGCTTTTCGTAAAGCTTCCGACATCTCTGTCGATCTCTTATGGACAATTTTTGGCGGACTAATCCAAAGCAACGGTGAGGCGGGAACAAGCAGCGATAATTTCGAGATTACCTGCACCAGAGTATCTCCACGAAATAAATAGTGCCACCAATCTGTAAACACACTCATTTACCTAATGGATGTAAGGCGAGCCATTGCGGCGGAGCTCCACAAGCCCGCTCGAAGAAATTTCAAAACACGTAGTGTGACACTGAAAGGAGTTAATGACCTTTATCAAGCCGATCTAGTGGAAATGATTCCATATGCTAAGGAAAACCGAGGCTACAAATATATACTGACAATGATAAATTGTCTGACAAAATTTGCGTTTGCAGAACCGTTAAAGACAAAGTCGGCTCTAGACGTATCTATAGCGTTAGAACCGATACTGAAAAAACATCCTATGAATAACTTTCAGACCGATCAGGGGAAGGAGTTTTTCAATATGCACGTAAAGAGATTAATGAAAAAATACAATATAAATCACTACGCCACTTTTTCAGACAAGAAAGCGTCTATGGTGGAGCGTCTGAACCGTACTTTGAAAAATATAATGTGGCGTGAATTTACGGCACGCGGTAGTTACGAGTGGGTGGAGCTGTTGAAAAACGTAGTAAAGACCTACAATAACACTGTGCACAGTACTATAGGCATGAAACCCGCTCAAGTGTTGAAAAAGCACGAGAAAATGTTACTGGACAAAACAGCACGCAAGAGTACAAAAGCACTGGCGCGATTTAAAGTGGACGACAAAGTTAGAATATCGAAATTTAAAAAGACTTTTGCCAAAGGATATCTACCCAACTGGACAAACGAAGTGTTTACCGTGTACGCTGTTGTACCGACCAATCCTGTAACGTACATTCTACAAGACTCGAAAGGTGACATTCTGAAAGGGGGATTCTATGCCGAAGAATTAAGCAGGTCAAAGATCGGCAACGTATATCTTGTTGAAAAAGTATTACGCAAAAAGGGTAACAAAGTACTGGTGCGGTGGTTAGGGTTTGACAAGGAACACGACAGTTGGATTGATAAAACCAAGCTTGTTGTTTAGGTATTTAATGGGATAGCACTGTTAGTTTTCCACAGTATTTAGACAAACGTTGCGTAATGCGTTTAAAAAACACAGCGGATAAACTACGTGTAAGAAACTTTGACGTTGTTGCAGGAGGCGGCGGGTCAACAATGCACCGTCACAGTTCTTTATTACCAAACACAGTTCGATCTATAGTGTGCGGCCCATCAAACAGTGGCAAGACTAATGTGCTATTTAATCTGCTCTTCAATCCAAATGGCCTGAAATTTGCCAACGTCTATGTATTTTCTAAATCACTCCAGCAGCCAAAGTACAAGTTTTTGGAAACTATTCTGGGAAATACCAAAGAAATTGGTTATTACACATACACGGACAACGAAAATGTCATCCATCCTAGTGAAGCGGAGCCAAATTCGATAATAATATTTGACGACATAGCTTGCGAGAAACACGACAATATACGTAACTATTTCACCATGGGACGTCACAATAATATAGATTCCTTCTACTTAGGACAGACGTACAGCAGGATTCCCAAACAATTGATTCGAGACAATGCCAATCTCTTGGTCCTTTTCAAGCAGGACGATCTCAATTTACGACACATTTACAATGATCACGTAAACACTGACATGGTGTTTAATGCATTTAAAAACATTTGTGCAACCGCGTGGAAAGATAAACATGGATTCGTTGTAATAGACAAGGACAGTGAACCGGAGAATGGAAGATTTAGAATTGGTTTTGATCGAATTGTAACAGATTTTTAAGGTACAAAAGGCTTGATACTTGCAACAAACGTCATTCTACAAGATGTCTGGGAAGAGAGAGCATCTAACGCTGGAGATAGCCAGATTGCGCAAGGCTATAAAGAAAAAGTACAGACAGTTGAGGTACGGAGAGGTCGAAGAGGAACGAATGTATACTAAGAAATACACACCGATAATTAAAGAGTTGCAGAAGAGTGGAGTGTTTTTGCCGAAACAAGAAATTAAACCCGAAGAAGAAGAAGAGTTGGATGAAAAGACGGAAATAGCGGATGAGTGGAGCAGCGAGAGTGAGGAAGAGAAAAATGAAGAGTGGGGGGAAGTACCGGCTACTCCCAGTGTTGATTTTATGGATACCGAAGTAATTGCAGAGACTCCGGACCGACCGCAGCCCAGTGTAAGGGAACTATTGTCCACACCTGTAGGGCAAAGTGAATCTGAACAATGGGTAAACAGTACTTTCGCACATCCGCTGGCACGAAAATATATGCTCAAAATGATTAAAGATACCGCCGGTAGTCAGAATATAGATCACAGTTACGGACCGAAAATCGGAGCCGACTCTATGATGATCGGTAACAAGACTCTTCAGTTGTCGGACGATGGTGAGATTATAATTGACGGAGTTCACTATAAAGGGACGCCGGGATTGTACGAGTTGGTGTTTAAGCGTATACCCGATGATGATATATATACCGAGGCCGATTTACGAGCGTATAGAGATATCTGTGTGAGATCCAGTGCACACAAAAGATTATACGATCCGAACGGACAAGTTAATCGTAACAAATCTATGAAATATAGAAACATTATAGAGCAGTTATTTCCACCTAAAAAAGTTAGCGGTAGAGGTTATTCATACTGGGACGATCCGAATGAGTTGTGTGACAGACTGAGACATTTGTTGGCATCTCACGATGCAGGACACACGGGACATGCAAATGAGATAGCTTCTATTATAGAAGAACTAAAAGAAGCTGGAATTATAAAAGGCGCGGGAATTGCAAAAATAAGAACATTAATACGATGAGTGTCGACAAGTTTGGACGTTATTCGGTGAGAAAGGCTTTATCCTCCTCCACCCAACCGATAGTTAGAGGGTACGACCTTACCCCTGAGGGTAATTACGATATAAAGGGTAAACTCTTGCGTAATGTAGGCGCTCCTCTAACGGAAAAGATGCTGTAAATCTAGACACTGTGGATAAGACGTGTATAACCTTTGATAAAGTCGCACAAAAATATCACACAAAGGGCATACCCTTGGGCGGTCTGGGTCCGACTAAAGATACCGATGACGCTGTAACTAGAGGATATCTCGAATCTTTAATACCGATTAAACTTATGACCGACTATTCCGTTAGACAGAGTCGAATACAAGATGTAGGTGAACCTATAGACGACGGTGATGCCGTCAACATAGCATACGCCAGGAAAAATTTTCTCGTGAAAAATGTGGAGGGGAGCGATGAGATGGAAGCGGGAGCCTTTGATGCTCGTAACGCTAGCATCTGTAATTTAAAGTATCCCTCTAGTAAGACGGACGCCGCCAATAAGATGTACGTTGACAATAAAAGTATTGTATCCGACCATATGGGGTATTATTTTCTTCATCGTCGAATTGCAAGTGTCGGTTCTCCCGTCTACGCCGATGATGCTGTCACTTTGATTTTCCTCATGGAAAATACCGTACATCTACACCAATCACCGACATCCGGTGAATCGGTTTTCAATGCTGAAGATAAGAGGATAACTAGTGTAGCCGATGCCGTCGACGATATGGATGTAGTGAATTTAAGACAGTTGAAAACATACATTCGAGAATTGGAGACGTGGATAAGGAACAATGTGTTGTTGTTGAAAAATGGCGATTGTTTTAACGCTGAGGGGAAACGTATCTGTAATGTCGCCAAAGGCGATGTCGATACGGACGCAATTACAGTGACACAATTGGCCGGCTCTATAAAGGCGTTGGAAAATGGTTTTAAGGCGTACAGTAAATCGGAACTTATAGAATTCGCTCGTGTTATTAAGAGAGAATACAGTAAAGTGGATGTTTCCAAAGACCGAGTAACGAACTGGAGATCACTATGGGGTTCGAGCGATAAGTTATAACCAATTTTTTAGCGACGACACCATAAATACGTTGCACCCTTGAGTATTGATTCAGTATAGAAATGGCAAAGGGACGAACAACAAGGGTCAAAAAGGGCCGTGGTCTCGTTTCTGGAATTTTAAGCGTTGGTGATAGGGTTTTAAACAAGGCTATAGATCTATTGCCTGTAGAACTCCATTTACCCTCTTACAACTATTGCGGTCCGGGTACAAAGCTGGCCGAGAGATTAGCCCGAGGTGATAAAGGAGTCAATCCGCTGGACGAAGCGTGTAAAGAGCACGATATAGCGTACAGCAAATACAGTGATTCGGAGCATCGTAGAGAAGCGGATAAAATTTTAGCAGAACGGGCTTGGAGTCGAGTCAAATCGGGTAACGCGTCTATGGGTGAACGGGCAGCAGCGTGGGCTGTAACAACGGCCATGAAAGCGAAATCCAAATTGGGAGGTGGAGGGAAACGTCTCTTGTTGGGTGGGGGTTTGTATCTCAAACCGTATCAAAAAGGCAGCGGTCTGTATCTCAAACCATATGCTAAAGGCACTGGTCTGTATCTCAAACCGTATCCAAAAGGCAGGGGACTGAAAACCAAGAAGAAGAAGATCAATAAAAAAAAAGTTTGATTGATTCATTACCAAACAGACCGTTAACAAATATTGATTTAGAGAAATATGCCGTGAGGATACCGTATTTCAGAGGTGTTTTTATGAGGGATACACTTCCCCCGACGGGGCCGTTGAAAAACGAATCCGCCATTGTCAACCTCGATAGTAGCACGGGTGAAGGTACACATTGGGTGTGTTATAAAAAGCGCGGTGTAAATGTAGAATACTATGACAGTTTTGGAAATCTTAGACCTCCACTCGAACTGACTAGATATTTTGGTCCCAACGCTAATATTCACTATAATTACAAGCGACATCAAAGTGACACTTCAGTCGTCTGTGGACATTTGTGCTTAAAGTTTCTACTACCATGAGTATTGTTTTAAACGGAAATAGTTCTACACTTTGGTGTGATTTCTTTCCACCGATTGATCTATCCAATGGAGAGTGGGAAATCGGTCTCATCGATCTTGCTGTGTACAATTCCATTCCCAATATCGAAGAGGGAATTAATAATAAATTGTATCTCGGTGGAGATCAAAACGATAATTATGAAGTGACCGTTAACATACCGACAGGTTCGTACGAAATTGAGGATATTGAAAAATATATCAAAACCCAACTGCCGTCGGGGGTGACATTTTCACTCAAGCCGAACAATAACACACTTAAAACGGAACTTAAGTGTTCAAAGACTATTCATTTTAAAGACGGATCTATAGGAAAATTACTCGGTTTCAATAATGGGAATTTATCAGCCGACCAAAGACACGAATCTGAGCTGCCCGTCGATATTATAAGAGTGAATGTTATTAGGGTTGCGTGTAATATTGTAACTGGGTCATTTCAAAATGGAAAAGAGTCACACAATATACACGAGTTTTACCCACAAGTGGCTCCGGGGTACAAGATTGTCGAAATACCGACGACTGTAATATATTTACCAGTCAACGTGAAAACCATTCATAACATCACCGTAAGCCTTAGAGATCAGAACGGAGTACCTATAAATTTCAGAGAAGAATCAGTTTCTGTCCGATTGCATTTACGTAGAAATGGGTCTCGTATTTAATGGACAACGTTATAAGAACAGTATCAGTGTACGTTCAAACTCGACAGAGTTAACAGCTAGAAATATACGTTTTCTCTCGGCTTTGGGATTTAAAGTGGAAAATGGATCTACTGGCAATAGATAGTGCAGCAGAGTACAATGACGTCATCAGTGGTCTGGAATACCATTCGCACAGACCTTATGCGTCATCAACGTACGGTAATAACGATGAAATTCGTATTCCCATAAATCATCAGGACGTGATCACAGCACCGTTTGGTAGTATATTGCATATAAAAGGAACACTGAGCGGTACAAAAGCGGACGGCACTGCTGCAACGGTGAAATTGGTCAACAATGCCGTAGCCTTTCTATTTGACGATATTAGATACGAATTTGCCGGTAGCGAAGTGGACCGTACGAGAAATGTAGGCATCACGAGTACGATTAAAAATCTATTGTCGTTGCGAGAGAGTGAGAAGAATAAATTCAGCAACGCAGGATGGTTGGGAGCCGGTGGGATGGCTACCGTTTCAAACTTTTCCCTCTCTGTACCATTGAAGCTGTTGATGGGCTTTTTCGAAGACTACCAACGGATTGTACTGAACGTAAAACAGGAACTAGTGCTCTTACGTTCGGCCTCCGATTTGAACGCTGTATACAGTGATGATGCTACAACCGTTAATCTAAAGATAACTAGTATACACTGGAGAGTGCCCTATGTGACGGTTTCAGATTCACTCCGATTGAATCTTTTGAAAATGATCGAAAGAGACGAACCTGTCCATGTTCCGTTTCGTAGTTGGGAGTTACACGAGTATCCAATAGTGCCGCAAACAAATCAGATTTCGTGGACAATTAAAACCGCTAATCAGCTGGAAAAACCACGCTATGTTATTCTAGCCTTCCAAACAGATAGAAAAAATCAGATCAAAAAGGATGCCTCTGTGTTTGACAAGTGCGGCCTTTCAAATTTAAAACTCTATCTAAATTCACAGTATTTTCCTTACGATAATATTAACGGCGATATTTCCACATTGTACGAAATGTACCATAGATTCCAAGAATCGTACTATACGCACGAGTCCTTGCCCAGTCTAGATTTACAATCTTTTACAGATTGTCCTCTCTTTGTAATCGATTGTTCCAAACAGAACGATTCTATTAAATCTGGTCCCGTGGATGTCAGACTAGAAATAGAAACTTCCGCCAATATACCTGCAACTACTACAGCCTATTGTCTGATTTTACACGACTCGCATATTGTGTACAATCTCCTTACGGGCACGGTTAGAAAGGTAGTGGAATAGATGCGCATGCGCACAGTCTCTCTTATAACGCGATACAATTATCGAACCAGTCATTCACGGTCGAGACATCATGTGCACCACATACCCAGGAGTCGTTCATGCCTTCCTCAGGCTCGTGCCTAAGGATAGAATATCGGATTTAGAGGACTTTTTTAGCGAAAGCAAACTATATTATTTATTCAACCCTAGTGAAATAGACAATCAGTTGACCTTGACATTCACAGAGTATATCTACGATGGCGACGATGACGACAAATATCATGTCGATAAGTCGCAAGTATCGGAACATGTCTATACAGGTTTAAAGAGTCGGCTATCTTCGGGTAACATCGGCCCGTCTTCGGATTCGGTTTACGTTTTAGTGGGTGGGGTGGGGATGGTTTATCGCAACCATTATTGTGTCAGTTGTGGGGAGGATGATATAAGCGGCGAAAAATACTATCAATTCGATTTCGATGATGCTCGTCTACACGAGTTCCCATTGGTTCTAATCGAACCGGAACTTGAGAAAGGTTATTTGCACAATCTTTCGTCATTTTATCAAAGAAGTCAGTTGTAACCGCCGTCGTCGGTCAGTCGAGACAATGGATCCGAGCAAGATGGACGTGGAGCGAGCTCCTACCAAACGTCAGGTACCACCTAACCTCCCTTTGGGAATTTTTCTTAAATCCGTTCACTTCTTAAACAAAGAGTGCACTAAATTCATAGCAACCGGTTTGTTCCAGCATACGGGTTTCACTCTCGGACTGTTAGTACAGAGTGGTAAAAAATTTGTTTACTTCAATCATAATCTACTTGACGAATTGTCGGTTCATTTAAAATTTATAACGGCTGCTCTCGGCAGCAAGAGTACGTTAAAATTCGCCATGAGTATCGGTGACGTAATAGTACGGACTACTTTCGGTAAACGTTACGTTCAATTGTACGATGGACAACATTGTATGACCTTGAACGCTGACGAATGGAGGCTATTCGAGGAGAGTATGCCGCTCGTGTCCAGACGTGTCGCCGAGTTGTTTTATATCGAGGAAGAGTTACGCTCCTACATCATTGAGATCTTGGCAAGCGACGAGCTCGTATCTAGCACACTCCCCGAAGCGGACAAACTGTACGACGAAGTGAGCTTGTTTAAGAAACATGCAGGCGGCGGTAGTTGAATTTCACGCGTTTCACGATAACGACAACAAGTATATAGTCAAAGAATTGGCCATTGTCGGTGATCAATTTCAAAGTGTTACGGTCTTTAAACCGCCCTACAGATTTTCTCTCCTTAACGAAAAATCTCAAAAATCGGCTCGTTGGCTACAATCACGTTTTCACTATATCAGATGGGATGAAGGCGGTGTACCTTACAACGAGGACACGATACGCACTTTGTGCAAGCCTTTTGCAACACTTTTCACAAAAGGATTGGAAAAGGCACTGTTTTTGAGACAATTCCATCCTCACGTCATGGAATTGCCTCAAGAAGAGAAATTCTCCCATAGTGGAGACATTAACTGTATATTACCTCAGCATAATAGTAACGTAGATAGTAAATGTGCACTAAAAAGTGCTAAAAGTTATTACGATTTACTCCTTGCCTAAAAGGTCGCGGGGACGGTATGAAGATACCTGACCGGCATCTGTGTATGTGTGTTACCCTCTGGTGTGGAACTAAAAAGCCCGCAAGGTTGTATGGAGGTCCCTGGAGCGGAGTTGATTCTCCCGTAAACCTGTTTGAAGGTCACTGGCGCAGTCGAAAGACTTGATAAACTTTGAATGAGGTACAATTTGGGCACGGAGTCAAAGCGTAAACAAAAAAATACAAAAAATTTAAAAAATCAAAAAAAATTTGGAGGCCACAATTTTGTAATGGAGTGGTGGTCACAGGAAATAGCGATGGATTTGGGGCTATTTCCACAAGGGGTAAAGCCTTCTGCTTGCCCCGGCTTGTAATGTGGGCTCTGTTATGGCTTCACTGTACCGGATGACGGTTCCAACCCCGTAAAACACAGAGGAGAAGCTTATTTTAACGAATTATTTTCTGCTTTTTCAGGAATTGTGTAAGACGCTGGAATCCTACGTGTGCTGTGGTAACGCATGTACGAAAATCAAATTAAAAGATCTGGTGTTTTGTACAAAACCAGATTGTTACGGAAACCTGTGCACTTGTTTGCTTGCCGACTGCCGCTCAAGGAAGTCGTACAGTGTTCCAGTAATAGTACGGCCTCCACATTTGACCGGGTACTGTTGTGCTAACAAATGTTTTAAAGCACCCGAATGTCAAGTTGACGGCCTGGCATGTACAAAGTGCCAGGCATTCAGCTTTTGTCATTGTAGGTGCAGGTATTGGAACGTACCGATAATGGATCTGTACAGCTTATTTACGACAACCACTGTTGGCACAGGAACTGTATCGGACCAGTGTTATAGTTGTTGTGTACTGAACTGTCAAAAGTTTTATATTAAAGACTTATTATTTTGTAAACAGTCAGACTGTCATGGTGACTTGTGCAGGTGTATGTTTCGGAGATGTAAATATAGGAATGTAATGTTGTAAGTTTGTGTGTGTGACTCAAAAAATAATCTGGGGACCATTGATTGGTTGGGTAGTTGACTCAACTCTGTGTTTATTCTCGTTATTATTATAGTACTCTGTAATGTAACTTTTTTTAAACTGAGAGAATACATTATTAAAACATCTACACGTTTTCATATTATTTACCAACCGTGTGAATCACCTTGTTTTAACTTGTTTGACCGGTGCTACACTCTGGTAGTGTAGATGGAGTAAACCTGTGGACACTCTCCTTTATCGCGAGTAGTACGCATGCGCACTGTTACGCACTGTTGTACAATCCGGCTAGACCTGTCAGAACCTGTCCTACACACCTTGGAATGGTAGCCGAAACGAGGTAAGCGACGCGACCCCCCTTTCTTACCTATATGAATATTGTTGGAGGGGAGTAGAGGGCCCCGGGCTGAGAACGATATGCTGTCACTTCCACACACGCTGGGAGGTGGTGGTGGGGGGTTCCCGCAGCCAGTGGGGGGTTCCTGCAGCCGGTGGGGGGTTCCCGCAGCCGGTGGGGGGTTCCCGCAGCCGGTGGGGGGTTCCCGCAGCCGGTGGGGGGTTCCCGCAGCCGGTGGGGGGTTCCCGCAGGGGGGAGCAAAGTCCGCGGGTCGAGGTATATCGGTTGGATGTTTGGGTTGCTAAAAGTGTATTTCGGTTGGAAAATCGGTTGCTAAAAGTATATTTCGGTTGGTAAAAGTATATTTTGGTTGGTAAATCGGTTGCTTTTGGTTGGTAAATCGGTCGGTTGGTAAATCGGTTGGTAATTTCGGTTTGGTTAAATAGTGGCCAGACTAACACCCGTTTGGACTGTGGTAAGCATAGGTTTAGGCAGGAATTAAGTCTAGGTTAACAATGTCTTAACACGATACATAAACACATGTGCTACACCCTGGTAGACAACGGAGGAAACTATGTTTAACACATTAAATGTACCTAGGTCATGGTGGGCAAAAGTAGGAAACTCTAATAGGTTAACTATCTTAACACGTTATATAACACATTATATAAATATATAACACATTATATATATAACACATTATTGTAACAGCTGATTGGCTGTGGATGGGTAAAAGTAGGACACTTTAGGTTAACTATCTTAACACATTATATATAACACATTATATATATAACACATTATTGTAACAGCTGATAGGCTGTGGTAGGCAGAAACTTATAGGTTAGGTTAACACAAGCACATTACAATTTGGACACTACTATTTGTTGTCAGAGTAACCTAGAGGTACGACTCAGAACCCATACCGTAAGACGTACGCGAGTTTTTCGCGGTCGCGAAAAACTCGGTAAGTCTTACGGTAAGGGGTTCGTGTCCGAACTTCTACGAAATGTTCTGGCGTTCGGTTACAACATGGCGGCTTATATACTGCGTTAAATATCCGACTTGTAATACTATGAGGTTAGGTTAACTATCTTAACACATTATATAAATATATAACACATTATTGTAACAGCTGATTGGCTGTGGATGGGCAAAAGTGGGAATCTTTAGGTTAACTATCTTAACAGATTATATAATTATATGACACATTATTGTAACAGCTGATAGGCTGTGGATGGGCAAAAGTAGGACACTTATAGGTTAGGTTAACTATCTTAACACATTATATATAACACATTATTGCGGTTACAACATGGCGGCTTATATACTGCGTTAAATATCCGACTTGTAATACTATGCACGATAGCTCAGTCGGTAGCGTGTCCGCCTTCAAATCCAAACTTCACAGGTTCGAATCCCGCTGGTATTAAAAAAGTTAAGTGTATGACGTCATGTGTGTATGACGTCATGTGTGTGTGTGTGTGTCTCGACAATACGTCGCGAGTGGAGGGACCAATGGGGGAAGGGAAGGGACCTAAAGGGGAGGGGCCTACAGGGGAGGGGCAGGGGGAGGAGGTGAGGGGACCAATGGGGGAAGGGAAGGGGCCTAAAGGGGAGGGGCAAGGAGAGGGGTGGGAGGAGGTGGGGGACCAATGGGGGAAGGGAAGGGGCCTAAAGGGGAGGGGCAGGGGGACCAATGGGGGAAGGGAAGGGGCCTAAAGGGGAGGGGCAAAGGGGGAGGGGCAAAGGGGGAGGGGCAAAGGGGGAGGGGCAAGGGGGGAGGGGCAAAGGGGGAGGGGCAAAGGGGGAGGGGCAAAGGGGGAGGGGCAAAGGGGGAGGGGAGGGGGGAGGGGCAAGGGGGAGGGGCCATGGGGGGAGGGGGGAGGGGTGGGGGTACCCCCACCATTCTTGTCCTCAAGTGCCCGGATCTCTACTAGCGAGTCTTGGTATTGTTTATAATTTCATTTCTATTGACTCTTGTAATGTGACATATATAAATAAGTTTTTTTTGTTAATTAGTATTTCCGAATATGCCAGCATCAAGTGATAAGCGTTCTGAGACAGTATACAACTCTCAGTCAAGAACGATTATTGCGTCAGTTTTGCAATACTTCGAGCGCGAATGTGACAATAAAGGACCGTTATTAGATGTTAAAAAGGTGTCCTAGAGAGTTGCCGCAGCTAAGGTTGCAGTTAAAAGAATCATTCTCATATTGTTACAGAAAACCAACTTTATTATTACAAGCTTTAAATAGGCTACATCTATATTTCTTATTACCTCTATATTGTTTGTTTTTTTATCAAATTTGCCATTGTTTAGCATCGTTGATCTTATTTTTTTTATGTACTTCTCAAATTTTTGATAAAATTTCAGAAATTATGATACGGGTAAAGAAATTACTAAAGCTAGTGGGGAAGCTAATAGGTGACTAATTAGTAAACAGCTGAGTGCGTCGCAGAGTGCCGGCAATGACTACATAAATACTATAAGACACGACATAGGATAGGGAAATAGTCTACGCTTTACGGGTGCTGTTCGTCATAAGTTTGACACACAGCTATCAGAAAGCGCTAGCAGCAGGTGCTTGACTGTACGCATCCCACTTGGTTGAGACTGTACAACTGTTGACCTCTCTCTCACAAACCTTCTCACTTACTTCCGTCAGCATAGTCAGTGTTGTCAGTTCGTGCGCTGAGATAAGCGATTCTCGACCTTCCCTCGCATCTCTGGTCCCATATGTGGCATCAGTGCGTTTTCTCTTACCCGCCTGAAACATTGTTTGACCGTAGAGCCACCTAGCGCCAGTCACATCAACTTCAGATTCTCTAGCAGAGCGACAGCCTAGCGGGTATTGGACAACTCAAGAATAAGCGTAGAATATTTAACATGGCCATGTCGTGTCTTATAGTATTTATGTAGTCATTGGTGCCGGTGAATGTCCCGGGCATGTCCCAGGTAGACGGAGGGTTAGGAGACAGGTTACTTCATACACACTATAATAGGTGTGTGTGTGTGTGTGTGTGTGTGTGTGTGTGTGTGTGTGTGTGTGTGTGTGTGTGTGCGTGCGTGCGTGTATGTGGGGGGGGGGTGTTTAATAATTTGAATGTACAGTATTTCTACTATTTAGAGAAAGCAGTACAAGAACTGATTGTGAGCTGTTTTGCAGAGACTTTGGACTTGTCTCAACCTGCAAGACAAACATCAACCCTCTCGGTCATTTATTTACTGCAGTTATGCTTTCTATTGTGTGCTGAAATAATGATAAATAACAAATTGAACAACGTCCCAATTTGAGTAAAATAGCTTATCATTTTTAAAATTAATAGATCAGCTCTATGTTGTATTAGAGTTCCCTTAAAAATGGTAGTTATAAATGTTAAATTTTGTTTCCCCTTTAGTACATTCTACGTAATGTTAACAAAATGTTTTGTAATTACAAGCTGATAAAATATTAGTGGTTATGTTAAAGCACTTCGCTTAATATCTACTATCTTGACGTCAAACAAACATTGCACACACTTTGTTATGTACACACAGTACAAGTACAGTCCTTAACACACCTAAATAGAGATTGTTGATCACCATCTTGTGGATCAATAACTCACAAATTACATTTTGCTTGGGAATAAAACTAAAACTTTGGGACCTTACATTTGAAACCGATTTTTAGAAAATTAATTTTGTTTTGTTTTAATTTCGGATATATTCCCAATTTTTAATTATCAACCCTAATTTAATAACACGACAATTTGTAAGTGATACCAGAAGCTCATTTTGGTAAAGCGATACACATACATATACAATTACAGTGTTCATACAATTATATAATTATTTAAGCTATAATTTATATATATATATATATTTCAATACCGAGCACGGAAATTCGATCAAGGACCGAAATAACACTTTAGGTACGAGTTATAAGCGATATTTTTTATCACACTGTAAATAATAATAATTATAAAAAGTGTAATTTATCAACATAATGTAATTACCCCAAAAAAGTATAACTTTTTAACCAAACATTTACAAACATTAAAGGTTATAATTTCTACATTTTAAACTTCATTAATTTATTGACGATTTACTTATGAATGAATATTGCAGTTTCCTTTGTTGGGCAATTTATTCTGTAGGATGTGAAATGTAAGTAATAATAACAGCCAATTTCAAAATATACATAACCTACTGATAGAAGCAACATGCTACTAGAGCAACTGAGGTTAGAATGCAAAACTGCATAGCAGTACGGGGAAAATCTCCAGCTGTCTTTCCCGGACTAGACCGGAGAAATATCACTTTCAATATTCACAGCTGTAATTGAAAATGATTAATTTCGATAAAGTGTGATGAAAAAAATGTAGATCTCACAATCCACAATCCGTTTAATTTGTTTGGACTGTTTTAGGGAATTGTAAAATTGACAAAAATTACTTGTTTCACACATTAATAAAATCAATAATTTTGATTTCCAATTTTTGTAGAACAGTAAACAGTAGAATTTAAAATTCTATCTAGAAATCAGAATCACGTTTTATTTTTAAAGCATGGATAATTTTTAGAAATATTAAAAATAATATTTCTATGAGAATATTGACTTAAATTTTGTCTTTATGTCTTCACTCTTTCTAAATTAGATACACCATATGTGAACAAAATAAATTTATAACTTTAGCTTTAAATCAATTGCATTTATCTCGGAATTATAGGTACCAACTAACTATAGACTATAATAATCAGAATCAAATTCTAACTTGAAAGTCGATAATTTATTGCAATTAAATTATAACAATTATTTTAAAACAGAGATCCTGAAAAATTATATACTCGTTTTACAATTAATTGCGTTACTTTCTGGTATAAAGTTCTTGTAATAAAAATTAATCAGTCTCATCATGATACTTACCTTGCCCCATCATACAATTCAATACAAATAAAGCATCTAAATGTTGGTTGTTTGGGTAAGAGATTGTATCGGTGGATCCAGTAAAGTAAATTTACTTAAAATAGTTGTTGAACAGGTTTTCAGAACGTCGTAATTGTTACCTATATCACCAGTATTTTGACGGGGGTTAGTTAGGCTCCAACAGGCCGTGTAATATCTTATAAAGTCTTCATCCGCTACGCCCGTGTCAGTTTGTCAGCCCTGGTGTACATCGAAGTTGTACAGTCGGTAAGGTGTAACCTGGACTTTCATAATTCGTGTTAGGGGTGTTACAGGTAGGTGGGCGGAGAAGTGATATCAACTTTTACTGCTGATTGAGGCATTAACTCAGTTCCATTCTGTTGTCAACGTTTGTCATGTTGCCGATTCGCCTTACCGTCTATTTGTCGTATTTGTTTTGTTTTACAAACAATTGGACGAACTTTCTTACCAGAAAAATCGTTATATAAATTTCAAATTAGTTAGTTTATTACCTTTTCTGTGTATATCACTACTTTCTTGACGTTGGGTTAGCTAGATGTGTATATATTGCACAGTCTCTACTCGCTTCGCGCGTGTCAATGTCTCGCCTCTAGCGAGCTTCGTAGTTGTATATATTTGATGAAACCATCAATACCTACGCTTGTCTCTGTTATATGACCCTGATTGTAACATTGTGTTGGAATATCCATTGCTCGAAATCCTCTTTTTGATAATAACTTTGTTATTTGTCAAAACAGAGACGTGAGGATGGTACCATTACATGCAGAATTGAAATCTACAAAGTTTTATCTAGGTTAGTGTGTTATAAAGTGGAAAAACACCACAAGATATAAACACAAAACTGTTTAAATTAACTGTCATTTTGATATTTTAAATTTATTTATTTCAATTTTAATAAGGTTTTATATGATAACACTGTAGTCACTTATACCAAATTTCGAGTTCCTATTATTTTAAATTTTGTAGCCGCTATTTTGCTTACGTAAAGACGATGACGTCAAACGAACAGAAGCAATGTTGAAAATCACTTATTCAGTCTCCTGAGGTCATGAAACGTCAAAAAACGGAGGTCGAATATTTTAATGAAGACCATATTTGCCCTATATTCGTATAGTAGGTAAGTAAAAATTGACTCAATTCGAAAATTGTGTTTAATAGCTCTGAAGGACCTAGAGGGTTTAATGTATAGTTAACACATAGAAATTCCGTCGCCGTTGTTCTGGAATGCTCAACCAGAATTCACCACCAATTGTAGCTTCTCAATTTTCTCCAAAATGTTGAATCAACACCGTAAATTTTCGAGCCTTCGGTGATTGAAATTGGAACCTCTTGTGAAATGAGTTTTGATAAAAATTTTAGAAAAAGTAAATATCGGGATAATTTCTAGCCAACAGGTATATTCAGTTAACCAAATTACTACAGTTGGTAAGTTGGTGGGAACTGGTTTCTGGAATCAGGGTATTTTTAAAGAGATCGCATTAGTTATATATTAAAATTCTCTATCCTTGTTCCAGCCTCCCAGAACCTCCAGATCCTAGGACTGAAGTTGACAGATCACGATGTGAACTTCTCTTACTGCTACTGGATGTTAATCCTAGGTGTGTGTTTGTGCCCTATAATGTGGCTAGGGAGTCCTAAGGATTTGAAGTAAGTACAATGGGAAAGTATTACAATTTATTTTTTCTTTCTTACATATTATACAGAGTGTATAAAAACACAGTAGCTGGCTGTGCAGAACCGGTTTCTACATGTAAAAATAAGTCATAAATGTTCAGTAACTTTTTATCGATTTCGGCTTAGTTTAGGCGAAATCCACCATTTTATTTTTTTTAGAAAAAATTAATATTTCAAAAACTCTTCAAGGTATTGTTATGCAACTTGGTAAATGTCTTACTTACCTAGATTTCCATATTTCTTTTTTTTTAATTCATCAAATTTCAAAATGGCGACTGTTAAAATTTTTTAATATCTTGAAAATCATCAACTATACAAAAAAATTACAAGAAACAAAAAATTTCCTTTTTTAATAACACAAAAAAAAATTTCTATTATTCCTGTAGCTCAGAAGTTAATATAGTTATCGTGAAAAGTATAGTTAAAATCTTTCTCGGTAGTTGTCTACAATATCAAAGATTAACCAAGAATCAAAGTATTTTTGAATTTTGATCATTTTTTTTATAAAACTAATAAAATGTATATCCCATAAATTAATAAAAATTAATTTATGTGTTCCAAAGTTAAGTTTTGTGTGACAAAATTTGATCAACGTCTGTGCTAAGTTTATTTGTTTTTCTTTCACAGATGGTTAGCTGTCTCCTCTGTTGGTATCGTACTATTGGTGTCCATTTTGACCTGGAAGAGCATCCTTAAAGACACTCCATCGCAACCTCCAGAAATACCTTCACCTTCCTGGGAGAATGTCGCTATTGCTTATGGTATTATTGCTTTCCAGGTAATCGTGCAAATCTGTTAACCTATTTTGATTTTAATGTATTTAATTTCCCAATCAGCATCAAGTAAGAATGTATTGTCTTTAAATTTGTTGTTTATTAACCTTAGATCAAATTATCTATTGGTATTCTCTATTATTTTATATATCTTATTGGTTTTTTCGATGTGATGTTTAATTTTCAATTACTAGTTTTTAACCATTAATTGATTGATTAATTTTTGCCTTTATATTTAAGGGCAAAGTTAGGACCATTAGGTCCCCTCTTCCATTTAACCCCATATAAAATAAATACACATATATCATATCAATATATGAAATATAAACAAAAGTAATATATAATAATAAAATTATTCTTATAGGATTAAATATAACCAATGAAGCTAAAATTTCATAAATATTAATAACATAAAAATGCTACAATTGTTTCGCCTTGCGGCATCTCCGGCCTACTTGATAATTAATACGTTTTGACAACTATTTATACATACACAAGGAACAGGAAATTGAAATACAATGAAGAGAGTGAAGACAAGTGGGAGGGGTTGGGGGAATGACCTAGCAGGTAGAGGAGGGTTAATGAACTATGTTAAGGATGGGTTTTTAGAAGGGGTGAAGAGTTTTAGAATTTGGTCATTTAAGTTAAAAGTAGGCCTATGTCAAATTGATCACTAACTTCTAAACATTCTAAATTATTTAATCTGTTGTTTTTGTTTTCAATATGTAAGAGTTTAACATTCAGTTTAGGATCAAAATTATGACCTGAGTCCGCAAAGTTAGTGATTCTATAATCTTAATTATGATTCTTAATACCTAAGGAACCAGTTGAGCTACAGACTCAAGTAAGGGCTCAACATTTTCGTCTTGATGTAAGTGTTTATAATCTTAATCCAGATTTGAAATATTATTTTAGCATGTACACGTAATATGCCAAATTTCTGCTAACGAATCACAAACTTAAGCCGGAAACTTCCAACAAATATTAATGGACACTTCCTGTTAACAACTCACTCACTCAAGCCGGAAGCAATGAATTAAATATACATAAATAAAATATATAACAAAACAGTATGTTAAAATACTTTAAGTCGGCCGATTAGCACGGGACAAACACACAATTGTTTGTATTATGATAACTAACAATACAGTATCAAGTATTTTCTTAAATAATGATTTTTATTACTTTTCCGCTCTTAAGTGGAGTATTCGGTGAGGCGTGACTAATGGGATTTACTGGCCGGGCCACCCCAGCTATTCATCGCCCTAACCCTCCAGCCAGGTACCCTGCCTCAACTTACCTTGAGACCGGCTAATAGAGACTTGTTTCCAGCTATTTACATGTTCTTTAATCCTAACTTTGATAGATCTATCTGATTGACTTAGATTATGTACTTAGAGTCACAATCTTAACAAGATATTTTATAAACTTCACTATTTTTTAACAATTATTTTTTATTAACCAAGATTTTTGGCTAGATTTTTTGTGCAAGTCGCCTTTTATTGTATAAAATAAATCAAGTGAAATAGCCGTTCAAAAACGGCCGCCATTTTAAATAAGAGCTAGATCTAGTTTGTGCACTTGTATTTTACTAAACAACCACTTTAAAACGAGGGGTCACTCGATGGGCGTTTCCATTTTAACTATTGAGTTGCCTGATCGAAACCCTCATTTTTGGTGTACACGTAAAAATGTCTCATTTGAAAAAAAAAGAGTTTATTATGACATCTATATTATTATATAAAAATGTAATGGTGTCTGTCTGTTTGTGTTACTCAATCACGTAAAAACTACTGGACCCATTGAGCTGAAATTGTACATGGATATTCTTAGAGTCCCTGGTTAACCATAGGCTTATTTTTATTTAGAAATTCCATCAGGGCTCCGCCCCGCTGGCCTTGAAAACTCCCTTAACACTCAATACAAATATACGTCAACCCCGTACGAAGGACGGGTACTCTGCTAGTATAATATAAAAGGAAGACACATATGAAAATCATTTTTTATCGTTTTTAATTTTCAAGTTACTAAACCGGTGCTGGACTTTTGGGACACTTTGTATAACTGTTTGTCTATGTTACCAATGTTATTGATTGTTGCCATTCAGTAAATTATTTTCAAACTTAAAAATAATTGATTTTATCTCGTCATCTATTCAAACAATTTATTTACATTTATCTATATTTTATCTACATACATTCATTACAATTTTATTTTTACATTTACAAAAACACAAATAATGTTAATGTCACTATTAAAAACTAAGCACAAATATTAAAAGTTGTATATTACACAAATGCAGAAAATGTTGTGGCCGAATTAAGTTTCCATTGTGCGTCTACCCAGAAAATATCCCCTCATTTGTCCAGACATTGCGATATACAGTTTCGACCGCCTTTTCATACAGAACCAAACAACGAGATGTAAGATCTTCCCTAACAGTGAAACCAGTTCCTTTAATAGGCCGATTCAGGTACTCCAAAGTTCATTCCTTCTTTAAAATCCGTCGTATTAGCCTCGTCTTCTGCAACCCCGAAAACTCTGGAACAAGTACGCCTCTGACATTGGGTTAAGTTATCCTGGCGTTACAGTAACTCAGTTTGAAACCTTGTATTTTCAGACGTTATGGTCTGAATACGTTAAGTATTCAACTCCTCTTTTATGGTTTTTATTTGTGCGTGAGCTTGCTCCAATGTTCCCGTAGTTGAACTCTATCAACAATATCCAATATAGTCTCAACTCTGAAACATACTTTTACGGCACTCCTTACAGTAGCATTTCCTTGTTGGTTTTTACGTGTGACGTAGAAGGAAGCCTGCGATACTGACTTATGTTGTAGCTGTAGCTAGTATGGCGAGAACTGGAAGAGTCCTCTATGGATGACAGCTTCTGTAACAACATTTGCTGCAACAGAATATAAAACATTGATTTTAATGATTTTGATTGTTTGTGTTAAATTTGGAAAAAGAGAAAACGAAGAGAGTTGCTGTCATTTCTTATACTGTCTTTTGAAATTGAAAAAGTAATATTTGAGATTTATATATTTGTTTATTGTGATTAAGCTTGGATTTTATTTTGGTGTGAGTATAATTTTTCCTATGTTATGGGGGATCAACGACCAGAGACAGGGGTCTTTCTTCTATCTTGGTGGGGGAGCGGGGTCTATCAAGATTGATATGCATGGTTAGAGTTTTCTGCTCTCATTGTAAGAGTTTTCGCCAGCTTGAGGACGAACTCCTCGAATGTGGGGACTTTCAAACCATGGGAGATGCTAGTATTTCTGACTTACCCTACCATGAGGAGTTGGTTATGTTTCTGAGCAATGAGTTTTGGAAAGATTCCAGCCGTTCCTTTCCTGAGGTCTTTTTAGTAAGGAGTACCGAGCTGGGGCTGGTAGAACGTAGGTTTTATACACGGCCAGTCTAGTCTTAATTGGTAGTGGGCTTAGGATATTTGGAAGCTTTATCTTCTGATCTCCCTTCCTTGTTTGAACGTGTATTTCAAGAAGAGTGCTGATTATATGAGATTATGTTAAACATGAAACAGGGATAAGTTAATAGGAAAGTAAAAATGTGATTTTAATTTATTGATTTATGGGATATTAGGGCAGGGTGACTTCTAAACACGCCTGATAAAAGTAATTCATTTTATTTGCACAGTGGTATTTGTTTTGAGAATTTTTAAACAAAGAGTATTGGTTTAATTTATATTTTACATAATTATTTTCCTTAGATGTATTTTAAATCATTGTTTTTCTTTTCTTTTAGTTATGTGTTGTATTGTGTTTTTATAAAATGTACTACGAAAGTAAATAAATATAGATAAAGTTATTAAATAAACAAACAAAATATTATTACTGAAATGTATGCAAACAATATGAACTAATTTATTGAAGCAAGTTATTTATATTTAAACTATTTACGTATGGATCAAACTTAAAAAAAGTAATAAATGTGAAAGGCAGTTACTGGGATTACCTTTATAAACAGCGACATTTTTAAACTTGCGCCTTGGAATTCCCATGTTAATTTGGCACTTATCAGACTAACTAAACGAAAAATGATAGAAAGCTGAAATTGTTTATGGAGATAGAACTTAAACATCTGACGCAACAGCAAAAGGACTTTTCGAAAATGTTGTTTTTCTTGAGGTTTTTAGTTCTAATTTTAGCGTAAAAAATTAACTTTATTATTTGTTACCCGATTTTGATTAAATTTAAAATACAAGTAGATCTAAGTAAATGAAATCATTTGGTATTAACAGAACTTTTTTTTACAAAGATCACAACCAAAATGGGGGCCATTGTGGCCTACTAAGTAGTGATTGTTTTAAATGACGCCATTTTGATGAGAGTTGAATTATTGAATAACGAAATTCACCAATAGTTTTAATTTAATAAGACCTTCGAAATTATACAACACAATGCTAAATTTGATAATTTTTTAAATATAAAAAATAATAAAATTAGCAAAAAATATGTTTTTCAAATATGTACTTGCAATATAACTCATTTTAAAGTCAGTATTTCAACTAAAACAAAAATGGTGACCGTAAGTTATGTAATGTAACTTTTAATACCACTTAGGTCTACTTTAACAAGCCTAATTCAATAAAACCCCTAATTAAAATTATGTGTCTGTATAAAACTATTTAATCTTGATTTTAAACTGAATGCGAATACTATCCTAGGGGGGGGGGTATCATAATGTTACACCATTCATTTCATTAATTGAGAAAACTCATTAACGAACATTAACTATAATTTGAAAAGAAATATTACACTATTATAAACAACTAACAGAGTGAAACATTTTTGGGCTTACTTGAAGAACCAAATGTTTCATTTGGATAAGCCACAAACCATTCAAAACTTGAAAGAAAAGATTGTAGAAGAGGCAAACATAGTCACTGTAGATATACTATATATATTACCTATGATAGTGTTTCGATTTATTTTTAAATCACGATTAAATCCTTGTTATAATTACAAATAATTTTAATTGGTGTCTTATTACATTAGGCTATGCAGAAGTAGGCTTAATTGTTATAGAAAGTTATATTACAAAACTTACGACCGCCACTTTTGTTGCAGTTGAAAAAATCAAAATGAGTTTGGGCTTGACTGTAGCTTTAAAATGACATTATTTAGTGCCTATTAGAAAAAGTTAAATTTTATTTATTTTAAACAATTATTTTACTTACTGTCTCCAGTATTCTGTTTACCGTTGTATTTATTATATGACGGCCGTTTCGGCTATTTAGCCATTTTCAAGTTTTAAAAAAGTTTTGAGCAGAAATCGGAATGTTGGGCGATAAAAAAGTTTTGATCTGAATGTTGGGCTCGGCAAATCGAACAAATTGACTGCACAACAAAAAGTGTATTCGTGTTTGTTTTATATTTATGTTTCTTGTATTTACATTCTTCTTTATATCTACATTAACTAAGTGTTTGTATTTTTAATTGCTAAAGAACCATCCTGCCAAACAAATTTTTAAACTTGAAAATGGCTGAATAGCCGAAACGACCGTCGTATAATAATACAACGGGAAGCAGAATACATGAGACAGTAAGTGAAATAATTCTTTATTATATTCAGTACTCGAAATGGCGACAACCATACGTTATAATTATTTTATCCGTATTTTTGAAATTAAAAAATGTTAAATTACCACTTGTGTTCTTTATTTTGAAAGTCTTATTCAGTTATAACTAATGGCGAATTCCGTTTTTCAATGACTCAACTCTGAATAAAATGGGGGCCTTCTAAACAACCACTACTTAGTCCGTCAATTGGCCGCCATTTTGATTCTGCTCTTTCTAAAAATAATTCTGTTAACACCAAATGATTTCATTTACTTAGATCTGCTTGTATTTTAATTTCATTAAAATCGTATAAAAATGAAAAAGTTAAATTTTCGCTTGCTGTCAGTTTTCGTTTAGTTCGTCTGTTAAGTGCTAAATTTAACATGGGAATCCCTATGGAGCAAATTAATAACTCTCTCTGTATACAGGGCACTCCCAAATTAATTACGAAAGGTTTTAATACATTTTTCAACAAAGGTCCAAATTATGCTGTATTTAATATTCGCTTATTTTATTACTAATTTTTATTATATTTTACTGAAAAGTTATTGTTTCTAGTGTTATGATTAAGCTTCCCGCATGGGTTCTTTAACTTTAAACTAAATAAACCAGTGGCTCAGTTATCTAATTAATGGTTTTTTAAAATTATTTAACAACTTGACTATTTCTCTTAGTTGTTTTATATACTAATTACAAATATTTAAATCTTCTTAATTACTAAGAATCCTGAATGACTCTAACTATTGCAACTGATAGACTTCATTCTACGTTAATGATTATAATGACTTGACTTTGAATAATGACAAGTTTCTTAATACACGAAGCTTGCTCACCCTGTTTGCAATTCTTATGGATGCTCGTCCGAAGTCTCAATGCTCTCAGGAAGTTCTTACTAGCAAAGTCCGTCCGGTTATCTTAAAGAATTCTTGCAGCACCTTCCCTTGATTAATCTTAGCCTACTAACCACGTTTCCTCCCACTTTAGGGTTTATATATCATTGTAGCATCAATGACGTCTGCCTTACTTGAATAGTAAGCAATTTCAACAATTTTCCAGGTCTGTCACAATAATTGTTGTCATTCTGGCTTCTTAAAAATAACTAAGACTATATTTCTAACTAAAACTATTCTATTTCCTAACACTAGTCAAAAATAAAATCTAACCAAAAGATACATCAAAATAAAAACTTGATTTTAAAATACGCGAATTTCTTATCAAAGTTACTTTGAAAACAATTTTCAAGCATGAGTGTTGTATAAACTAAGAGAGTGTGTACACTATTTACAAAAACAGTTTATTCCCCAAGTTACGAATGAAAAAAAAAATCTTAGACTGTGAATCCTAGTTCTCAGGCAAATCACGCCGAGTTCAAGTACAAGGTTTCAAAAAGTCACTCAGATCATCTGTTGTGTGTTCACAGTTCGATATACATCCTGTCATCTTAACGGTTCAAGTAGACATGTTGAACAAGAGGAAATTAGGACACGCTCTATTCGCTGCTTTTTGTGGTAAGTATGCATCTAATATACAAGATATTCCATAAGTCCTGTCTCCCAATTTTGTAAGTAAGAGTAAAAACACACGTTTCTGAAATCTTATCCAGAGGGAACTAACTTTAGGCGAACTATTTCTCTACATCTCAAAATTGGGGTTTTTGGAGGAACTAAATAGTTTTAAATGGTAACATCTACCGAGTGTTGAGGACAAACGAATAGCCTAAATCTGAGAACTCTCTGTTGACTACTTCTGAAATGTCAGCCTATAATTTTAAATAGTACTATAGAATGAGGATGAGGGGTGGATGAGAATGAGATTAGGAGCAATGAGGATGAAGATGAGAATTATGTGAATGTGAGGATGAGGATGAGAATTATGTGCATGTGAGGATGAGGATGAGAATTAATTATGTGAATGTGAGGATGAGGATGAGAATTAATTATGTGAATGTGAGGATGAGGATGAGAATTATGTGAATGTGAGGATGAGGATGAGAATTAATTATGTGAATGTGAGGATGAGGATGAGAATTAATTATGTGAATGTGAGGATGAGGATGAGAATTAATTATGTGAATGTGAGGATGAGGATGAGAATTAATTATGTGAGTGTGAGGATGAGGATGAGAATTAATTATGTGAATGTGAGGATGAGGATGAGAATTATGTGAATGTGAGGATGAGGATGAGAATTATGTGAATGTGAGGATGAGGATGAGAATTAATTATGTGAATGTGAGGATGAGGATGAGAATTAATTATGTGAATGTGAGGATGAGGATGAGAATTATGTGAATGTGAGGATGAGGATGAGGATGAGAAAGAGAACAAGATTAAGAGTAATTTTATTCCTTTGAACATGGAAGATTCTTGTAATTGGAAAAGTCTAGTACTGTACATTATTTAATAAAACTAATAAAGACAAACTAAGCAATAAAAAGACAATAAAACTACAGATATACTACGCTGGAAAAAATAGCCTTTGCAAGCCAGGCTATTTAATAGAATATTTAAATCAATAAGGAACAAATCTTTACAAAATAGTCGTAAATGAACAGTTTATCCAGTAATATATTTATTTTAGAGTCGAGTTCAAATCTCTATGACTCGGATTAAACGGTCACACACAACGAATCCCAGATATGTTTGTTCCACCAGTTTAGTCACACATTCTAGGCATACGGTGCTTTAACTCCATTAAAACCAGGTGATTCAATGATGCATGAAATATGTCACAGATAGGCTTTGTCGACACAATAATAGAGCCAGTATATTGAAATGAAGCAGTTTATGTGCTTAGTTGATTTAACCAAACAATATCACTCATCAATCCTTCGCAACCAGAAGTCGCTAACATACTTTTCACTATGCTGGGCTAACACCGTCGCGTCGTCTGGAATGAAGCTGAGATAGTTTTTAGAGTCCGTAGGTAAATCTTGTGTCTGTCCGTCTGTATGTAGTAAGTCTACACAACCCGTCTACACGGAAAAGACGATAAATCTTATATATTTCAAACTTTAATTTTTTTTTGTATTTTCCCACATGTAGGAAATATACAGCGGTAAAAAAAAACTTGCCTTAGGTTAGTTAAAAGATTGAAACTATCTAGTTGTTTTTTAAATATATATAATTATTTATATTGTATGTTTATATTTATATATGTTTATTTCACGAAAAAAGTGCCAAATATCCATGCCCCCTCCCCTAACTTGAACACAGCGTGATGAACAAATCTAAAAAAAAAATAGTATAGAACTGAAATTAAATTGTAGCGCGAAATCTTATATTATAGTATTTTGTATATGGAATACAACTTAGTTTAACCCCACATTGGGAAACGCGTAGCTTATAAGTTACAAAGGCAGTTTTTGTGAGATGCGAGAGAAACAATTCAATAACCATTAAAAATTTGATTGCATTTTAAATTATTTCTCTTTATTAGAGTCTGTAGGTAACACCAAGGACACTTATAATTTCACGCGCGTGTCTGTCTTAAGTTACAACCAGTCTACACAGACAAGACGATAAATCCTATATATTACAAATATTGCATTTGTATTCTTTGTATTGTCTGACATATAGCCGTAACAATAAAAGAAGAACTTGGGGTATTTAGGGGGCTAAAAGTATCAAGTTGAAAAATGTTATTCTTGGATATATTATGTGTGGGATATCAAACAACTTGAAGTTATTCTGATTACGAATATGTTGGCGCTAGGCTGCTTAAGCGACTTCGAGTTTATAACAATATAATTGTCCCTATACCCTACGGACGCTAAATCATGTGGTTTTAGCTCACGCTTACCTTTTTCTTTAGTTAATATATAATCCAACCTTGATTGACGTTGTTATAAAAAGATTTTATTTTATTTTTATTGTTATGCTTATACTATACAGATACTGAAGCCTATTTGGACATATGGGATCCAGTTATGGGGCTGCGCGAAGAAATCCAACATAACCATGATACAGAACTTTCAAAATAAGGTGCTACGTGGAATTGTAAATGCACCGTGGTATGTGAGGAATAAGGATTTGCATCGTGATCTGCACGCCCATTATGTCGCAGATGAAATAAAGAAGAACGCGATTAAACACAACCAGCGTCTACTCAGACATGAGAATACTGAAATGGAAACAGTGTTTCAACTGACGGACAATGTGCGTCGCCTTAAGAGAGTGAAACCACATGAATTGTTTTAGTGCAAGTTATCTTGTAACTGTTAGGGAAATTATTCTGTGGTAATTGTCCTGCTCATGTTCACATAGGATATGTAAATCATTAGTCGATCTGTAGATTGGTCATGATAAAAAAAAATTGTTATGCTTATACAAAGTATTGGGGTGAGTTTGAAAATCGTTAAAAACTTCGAACTCTGCTTTTTGACTGATATTCACGTTTCATTAACTCAGAAACGGAAAATCTGATTTTCGATATGGCACCCGTTCTCGACGGTAAGCACGATAGCATAAATATTAAGATACGAATATAAAATTTGGTAGAAAGACTATAGTATCCTCATATAGAAATTCAGAAAAATCGAATTGAAAAAATATCAAAATGGCTGCCATTTTAAACAGTTTTTAAAAAAATATTTTGTGTTATTCAATTATTTTATAACACTCTAAACTTTGTCAAGTTTAGGTTGGCGGGTGGACCATGGACTACCTGAGGCCATCCCTATAATCCCTCGCCGCGTCCGCTGCCTAGGCGATGAGAGTCACCTACTGGCTGTTTTTATACAAAAGTACATTTTCTTAACAGAATAATAATTTAACCTTGTTTAAAAGTATATTGAAATCTAATAAAAAAGTTATGAAAAATGATACCAAACTCGACCTAGGTATTAGAACATTTTTAATACGAACTTTATTAAGAATTGTTTACATTGTGACTGCGACTTTTTATTTAGACAATTTAGAAGGCAAGTTTTAAGCTGTAATGAATATTAAAAGCTTTACTTAGTTCAGACCGCTGTAGGTTTAATAGTTAATAAACTATTGTGTAGTATTGGATTTTTATTGTTGTGTAGGATTTGTATTGTATAGTATTATATTCCATTGTTTTTAGCATATTGTGTATATAACTTTTTCTCCGATTGTTATTGTACTTTGTATTAAACACATTATATCTCTGTAAAAGATTTACTATTATGTATTAACAAATTCTACGGTCAATTTACTTTAACCCAAACAGTCCCTAAGTAGAGGTTTTAATATTCATTACAGCTTAAAACTTGCCTTCTAAATTGTCTAAATAAAAAGTCGCAGTCACAATGTAAACAATTCTTAATAAAGTTCGTATTAAATGTTCAAATACCTAGGTCGAGTTTAGTATCATTTTTCATAACTTTTTTATTAGATTTCAAATATACTTTTAAACATGTTAAATTATTATTCTGTTAAGAAAGTGTACCTTTGTATAAACACAGCCAGTAGGTGACTCATCGTCTAGGCAGCGTACAGCGGACGCGGCAAGGGATTATGGTGTAGTCTCCCCAGCGCCGAGTCTCCCCAGCGCCGAGGGCAACTGAGTATCCCCAGCGCCGAGGCCATAAATTACCAAAGGGTCTGCTCAGTGATGCAGAAGTGACGAGGGTTAATACCTTCTCTTTTAAAATAACGGTCTCGTACAAACAGAATTCCCGTTCAAAGCAGCGTTTTGACTATTTTTTTGGCAACATAGACAGGTTTTGCAAGTCAAAGATATGTATATTTTTGTATATTTATGTATATAGAAGTATACTTTTTGTATATTTTCCGCAATTTTCCGGTATAATACCGCAATTGACCGGTATTCGTTATAAAGTATATACGACCTGGGGTTAATGCGAATATAGTAACCTCATATATGGATATTCATTCAAATAAATCAGCTGGCCTTGGAGTGTTCCAGTCGAAAATCGGAGAGATTTGTTTCTGAGAGACAGTTTCAAAAACTGTCAGATTATGCCAGGTAGCCCGCTCGGCGCTGGGGAGACTCGGGGTAGCCTCAGGTAGTCCCGGGTCCATCCGCCAACCTGAACTTGACAAAGTATAAATTAGGTAAAAATTTGCATTTCAATTCTGCATGCATTGTACTAACGCCGGCATAAGCGAAGTTAAAGTCAAATTGTAACTTCGAACGTTGACCACCCAAGAAAATGTTATATTGGTATACTTACGAGATCCTGCAGGGCTGCATCACACGAAGGTAGAGAGTTGAGATTTCATCACATGTGTACGATTCTGAGACTCCCTAGATTTTTTAAGGTTCGATATGGCTTAGCCGACGTCAAGAAAGTTAAAATAAACGGAATTTTAGGCGTTCCGAAATCGTTTGTAATAATTTGTATAAACAAATTTACACTACTAATTTGTTTGTGACAGTTTTTGAAGGAATTTTGTCGTTTATAGGAAAAACAATAATATACTTACTTCTTACTTCTTAGTTCAAGCGTCCAAGGCTGTTCACCTCGATGGCTCGATGTCTCCGGTATACGTTTGCAGCTAAGGCCCTGTGCTGAGTTTCTGTGAGGATCTTTCTGAGCATGGGCTCTTCACCGACATTTTCTTTTAGGGTTTGTCTTTCTTCTATATGGTAGGTGCAGTGGATGAGTATGTGCTCCAAAGTCTCATCCTCTCTCTGGCATGTTCCACATGATGCACTGTCAGTTAAACCAAATCTGTGGAGGTAATTGTTCGTAATAATATGCCCCGTCCGAGCCCTAGCCGCAAATGTTGCGATTGCTCTCGGAACCGACTTGTAGATTTTGGGGTCATTTGGTTGTCTCTGAATTTCGAAGTAGACACGGCCGGACGTGCAATTCTGCCATCTCTGTCGCCATTCCGCATTGAGAGACCGATTAGCAGTCTGCTTACAGTACTGCAGAGAGTAACGTCGTTCTTCACTTGGGCGCATGCTGCATGCCTGGTCAGCTAGAGCGTCTGCCGCCTCGTTACCCGGAACTCCACAATGACTAGGTACCCACTGCAGCGTGATGCTTTTGTTTTTGAGCTGGGTTAGGATGTCGTAGATTTCCGATGTTCTGAAGCTGTAGTGGTTGGACCTGGGGTTTCGAAGGGTCTGCAAAGCTGATCTGGAATCTGTGAGAATGCATATTTTGTTTTCCTCGATCGTCGTGCAGAACTGTAGGGCGGCGTTTAAAGCTAAAAGTTCGGCATTCATGCTAGAAGACGCATCGCAAGGAAACAGGTAAGACTCTCCCAATTGTGGACAGCAGAATGCTCCTCCACCTCGATCATTTATTTTATCGACAGAACCGTCTGTGTAAATTTTCAAATGATCACTGTATTTCTCACTGATAAGTTCCAATGCTGCGCATTTAAGTAGTATCGGTAAGTCGCGCTTGGTAAGTGAACCTGGGATATCCAATTCAGCTTTTATTTCCGGCAGTGACCAAGTTGGTTGCATAATAACTATAGGTATAGGTTCGGGCTTAAGTTCAGCCATCTCCGGTCTTGGTTTATTTCTGCAGTTGAAAAGGGATTGACGAACATTGTTGCCTCTATCGAAGTCAAAGCCGATTATATCTGGGTACGCCATCATTTGAAAATGCTTGTTGCTCATCATCATATGAATGTACAAATCAAGAGGTTCAACAGCCAGCTCAATTTCCATTGCTTGGCAACTTGTGGTCTTTGGGCAACCCAGACAAATTCTAAGAGCGCAATTTTGTATAAGCTGAAGTTTCTTAATGTGAGTATCAGCTGCACCGCCCCATACCTCGCACGCGTACGTCATCTTTGATCTCACGAAGGATATGTAGAATTGCCTTAGTATGTAAGTATCAGCGCCCCACTCTCTACTGGAAATCACTTTGAGTGCATTTATCCTGTTCATGCATTTTTCTACGACATTACTAATGTGCGCGTTCCAGAGAAGTTTTGGATCCAACTTGATTCCCAATAAACTAGGGTTCTCATTGTAAGGAATCTCACGATTGTCTACAACAATATTAGGCTTGTAGTTCTTGTGGGTGTACCTTCTGGAGAAAAAGCAGGATTCCGTCTTGGATGTGGATATCGTTAGACCCCAGTTTGCACACCATTCAAGGATGCTTTCCAGTGCTGCTTGTATCCTATCTGTCGCTACAGCTGGCTCTCGAGTTGTTGTCCATATCGTTACATCGTCAGCGAAAATAGCCATATTGACAAAGGGTGGAAGCACGGTGTTCAGGTTACTTAAGGCGATGTTGAAGAGCGTGGGACTGATGACTGATCCTTGGGGAATCCCATTTAAAACAGTACCCTCATAAGAGTAGGATGTATTAATTTTGGTCCTAATAGTTCTGAATTGAAGAAAGTCCACAATGTACTTCAACATATTTCCTCGCAGACCCAGTGTGATGCACTGTTCAATAATGGACATTCTTGGAACTCTGTCGAAGGCCGCCTCAAAGTCCACCAACACTGCAGCAGTACATTCTTGCTTCGAGAAACCTGTGTAAATGCTTTCTGTGAAGGAAAGGAGAGCATCGATAGTGCTTCTTCTGGGCCTAAAGCCGAACTGTTGGTGTGCCAGAAGCTGATGTGTTTCCAATCGCCACGTTAACCGGTTGTTGACCAGTCTCTCCAAAAGTTTTCCAGTACAAGAGGTTAGTGCTATAGGTCTGTAAGAGGCGGTGATTTCGGAAGGCTTACCGGGCTTCAAGAGTGGGATAATTACTGCCAGCTTCCATTTGTCTGGTATATCCCCCTCAGTCCAAATTGTGTTCAAACTTGACAAAAGTTGATGTTCCAATTCTTCTGAGCAGTTTTGCAGCATTAAATTGTGTATATTATCATCGCCTGGAGTTGACGTTCTAAGTTGGTCTATAGCACTCTTGAGCTCGACCATAGTAAAACGATCATTGCACATGTCATCCTGTGCAGTCAGCAATTGCAGATTAGCAAGAAATGCATCTTTGTCCGTCAGATGAGTCGGCCAAATTGTGCTGTTCCCAGATTTTTCGATATACGATGAGTTAAAAATGTCCGCAATCTCTCTTTCATTAGTAACTCGTCTTCCAGTGATCGTTTGGATTAGAAAAATCTTCTCTGTGCTTTTTCCTTGGATAGCCTTGAAACGTTTCCAAACTGCTGAGCACGGGGTGTTTGAATTTATTTCATTAACAAAAATGCGCCAAGAGCTACGTTTGGCTTCTTTCACAGCTCTTTTACATTTAGCTGACGCCCGATTATATTCTGTTCTATATGCTGGCGTGCGATGCTTCTTCCATTTCCTCCTCGCCTTCTGTCTCTCTACTCGCAATTTTGATATTTCGTCTGTCCACCAAATGTTTGACGGCTTTTCATGAAAATTTGATTTTGTCCTTGGAATACTCTTTATAGCTGAAGCGATTATAATATTTTCTATAACTTCGATTTGAGTAGCTTTGCAGCCTGTAGTATGTGACTTAAACAGTTCCCAGTCGGCTTTTTTAATATTGAACTTGCCAGAAATTTGGCTGCTCCCTCTGGAGATCTGTGTTGGATGAAGGTCGAATATAACAGGGAAGTGATCACTTGAGAGGTCCCCTCCGACACGCCAGTTTTTAATTAGCTCGATTATATCCGGAGTAACAAACGTGAGATCCAAAGTGCTGATTGAGCCTGTACTTGGTGACTGGTAGGTGGCCTTCTTGTCCGTATTCAATAGCAAAAGGTTTGACGAGAGAATCCAGTTGTGAATCAGCTGTCCATTTCTGTTTTCCGGGCCATTGTTCCAAGATCTGTGCTTAGCATTAAAATCACCCATTATTATAAGGTTTTTTTGAGAAACCGGCAAGGATTGAAGTTCCTCACTTGAGACTAGCTGGTTGAAAATATACACATTTACAATTTTTATCACAGTGTTCTCGTTAAAAATAATATCACAGGTTATTGCTTCCATATTAGGTGTCACTATCACATTGTGTTCTGTTACAGCCACAGACTTGTGCACTAGAGTGGCAACTCCTCCCCCTCGTCTAGTTGGACGAGAGTAGTTAAACAAATTAAAATTTCGAAAACAGGGATGTTTCCTCTTTTCCACAGGTAGACTGGACTCCTGCACACAGATTATCTTGGCTTTGGTGGTGTCAATTTCCTGTTTTAACTCCTCTACTTTGTTCATCAGAGAGCGGGCATTCCAATGCATTATGGATAAGGGAATTTTCTTTGGTTGTATTTGTCTGCTTAGTCTCATTGTTCGCTCCTGATAAGTAGTTCCAACTGAAATGTGTCGCTTCTTGGTTGGATCGCGTTTACATCTGATTTTAGAATGAAGTTCCTCTGCTTCCTTTCTACTCCTGCACCAAACTTCTATTCTTCTCTGATTTCTGACTCCCCTTTTTCTTAAGATAATGAGTTTGTCAATTCCGTAAAATTTCCTCACGTTTTGCACGGAGTCGTCATTTATATTCCAAATGTTGATCTTTAGTCGGTCTGGGTGATTTCGCTTCCTAAGGGAAACTCGTCGTAAGGAGTCCTGAGAAGGACTGATTAGGTTATGACTGTTTTTAACAATAAAAACAATAATATTACATATGTGAAAACATATAATACAGGTTATTTCAAAAAGAAATAGACTTTTTTTTTAATACATAGTAAAATGGTTTCAATCAACACACAAAAATAAATAGTAGCATTACAAAGAGTTCTTTTTATTATGTTCTCAGTCACTGGAAGCCTTTTCATGATAACAACACTTCTCGGATTTTTCACCTACGGCAACCAGTTACGTTACAACCTTCTGCAGGGTTTACCTCCTAGTGACCTACTCTACCTGGATGTCCTTCTAGTCACTCTGCAGATATGTCTGTCGATGGTAGTCAGTGGTACAGCTCTGTTTCAAGATGTTGAGGACAAACTTGGAATCTCAAGGGGTTTGTAAAAATTGAAGTAATTTAAAATGTAATTTTAGTTTTATCTGGCGGTCAAATTTGTTACAATCTTTATTGTATATATAACGTAGGTACAAAGAAAGTATTAAGATGCTCAAAGATATTCTGTAACGTAACAACCGATTGAAGTGCTTCTTAGATAGGTAATTTCTGCTAACCACATGGAATTTCCATTATCTTAATTATATCCTTAGCAACCAGAAGTCTCTAACATACTTTTTAACTATGCTGGGCTAACACCGTAACTTTTTGAGCCTCCACGATGAATGTCCAACACCTCTCTCACAAAAAAAAGAGCGGTAGCTAGTAAGTGTTTAGTACATTAAAATATTCAGTTCAAATTTGTCACATAACACAGTTCTTGGTACTTAGTCATATATTTCACAAATATTTTATAAACTTAGCGTAACAAGTTCAATTTTCTAAGATATTCTTATATTTGGTTGTTTAATTACCCAATATACGAAGTATATGGTAGGTTTGGTAATCGCAAAAAAATAATTTGATCTACGGTTTTGATTGATCTTGTGTTTAATAACTGACATCAGAAAATCAAAAAATGATGTTTGACATGCCGTTCGCCAATCGTCGTTGACATTTGTCCTTAAGCACAATGTGGGCTCATGTAGAATGTTATTGAAATTCAATGGCGGCCATTTTAAACAGTGTTTTGCTTATATCTCTCATGTATTCACCTTGTAACGCCCTAAATTAGATAAATATTTGTTTCAAATTCTGCAAGTAATTGTACCAACCTCATCTCTCAACGATGACAAATAGCGAAGTTAATGTTAATAATTGAACCTTACATTTTCAAGAAAATATGATTTCGTATAGTTACGAGATTCTGCAAGGCCGAGTTACCGACAGGAGCGTAGCGAGTGGAGACTCTTTTATATAATGTACACTGTATGACTTTGTGGGTCGCCAGCGATGACACGAGCGAAGCAAGTAGAGACTCTGATCTATGAGACTGATTATAGTCTAGCCAAGGTCAAGGAAGTAGTAATATACACAGTTACTTGGTTCAATAAACCTGAGTAATAACTGTATAAACAAATGTACTCTATACACGTATGCCCTTGATCTACTAATACAATTTAACACTAGATACACATCCCAAGAAACTAAGTTTTTCGTGTTATATTTAGAGGATCTACATTGTTTGATGGAGCTAGGTAAGGTTAGTTAAGGTTAGATTGGTTAGGTTAGGTCGTTTAGTATTTATAAGGCATTCTTAAACCAGAAAAATCGGGGAGACAGTTTCAAAATAGCGACAGTTTAAATTCATTTTTACCATTGTTTCAATAATTCAACTTATATTTTTAATTATGTTAAAACGTGCAGGTCATATTTCGGACCCCGATTCTGCGATAAAAAACAACATTACATTTTCGGACCCTTGAAATTTCACGGCCCCTTTATTTTCTTATTAATTAGATAGTTAAGCACGTTTTGATGAATTGAGTAGTTCGCGAACCATGAAACAGTGCGCATGTAAGAAAATGTTAAAACCAACGTATACTTGTATTTATTTATTTGTGTGTATAGTGTTAATGTTTTTGTTATGTTTAATGTTTTAACGACCTCTACGGAGTGAAATTACTGAAGATGGAGCTACGACTCCGAAACGCGTCTTTGTAATTAAGACAAACGCAAAGTCACATGACTTGGACACCAAACAATGAACATTAAAATAAAAAGTAAATTGCACCTCCCATATTAACTTTATTGTCACTTTGGATATTCGAATTCTGTTTTCAACATTCTTCTCTGGGCAACCGGATCTCCACCCATCTCTTATATATACAGATATATTTAAAATTTATTTAACCATGACAGTGTATAGTAGAAAGCGATTTGAGGTCACAGATGTGACACCAGTACTAACTCTTACATCCCATGTGATCCCGTGTGATCTATTGTTGTTATTAATGTACTGTGACCGAATATTTTAATCTGTGAATGACCAACCGTAAATAGAAAACTTTGATATATAATGTAATAATGATTTATTTTCCCACAAATACGGAATATATTGTGTAGGGGAGGCAAGAAGTCCATGTTCCTTTGTAGTATAGTAAAAGTAGTTCTATAATTTTCTCAGAAAGGACATTTCTAAAAAAATATATATAGGAAATTGCTTTAAAATAATACAGTTTTAGAAAATTTACCTGTACTGAGTTGTTCGAAAAGTTGTTTTTTAAGTATAAGGAGAGGAAGGGTTAAGAAAAGGTTCCGATATTTTAATATTTCTATTCATATACAAAATGTCACTGATAAGATTCTAAATAGTTTAAATTAAACAAGCGTTATGAAATTTTGAAGATAAATATTTACATTATAACACTGTGGTAAGGTTTTATACTTTTAATTAGTTTTAATTACTTTTAATTAGAAATTAGTCTGTAGGGAAATATGTGTGAGTTTCATTTTGAGTCATATTGTACAATACATAAAATTTTAACAACTTAAACCTATTATTGTGCAACGTCTCATTAAATTCAGTCATACCCATTATTCGAGTTTCATTGGTTCACTAGTGATGTACACGTCCCCTTCCCTAACCCTGTCTATAGTGTGTCTGAAAATTCGGTTCACTAAAGTTATATACAGTATACTCAAGGTAGGAATGTGTTTGGGGTGGAGAGGAAAAGAGGGGGGGCTCACTTTGTTTTTTACGTTTGCTTTCAGCGGTACAACCCCAATAAAAAAGTATAGACTTCAATATTGCTTTTGTGTAAACGCGTACTCTACTTTAGTTTCTTTTATCGGTGTAAATAAGAATAAAATATTTACAAAAGTGTACAAGGTGCCTTTAACTTTAAGAAATAAATGTAGCTAAGCAGTAATTTGTGTACATAGTTTTCTTGGAATGGGTTGTACCGTCAAGTCAGGCTAGGGAAGCAAGTAGAAGGGATGACACCTCCCTTACACCAGACACAATCCTAGTCTGAGGGTACTGTACTTGTCTAGGTCAGGGGGAATAAATCACGAGGTCGCGAATGTGTACGAGTGAAGACAGATCTGTACACGTTGCAAAATATTTGAGTTTGTTAAATATCAACTTGGGTTGATAGAAAACAATGTGCGAGCACAGAATTAATTAATTCTACTTCAGAATTTCTGTTCTAAGATTCAAATAAGTTAATCTATGCATTTTTATTTATTTCGTTAAACATTTTTTTCCCTTTACAGCATTCTCATGGCGCCGCTGTTTGGTTCGTTCTGGACTGATACTATTAGCCGTTCTTATCGGCGAATCTGTGCCAAGATTCGATCTGGTGATGGGACTCATCGGAGGCGCACTCACCGGTCCTCTTACGTTCATTCTACCTCCGCTATTCTACGCTAGACTGCGTGCTATGCAACCTCAACCAGAATTTATCTGCACATCCTACCAAAAGTACAACCCTGACAGCAATCAAGTGACGATCCTAGATCTTCCTAAAACTGTCGACGAGTACGAACAGTGGTATAGTGCGGATGAAATAACCTCCGATAAAGAACTGAATCGGAAAATAACTTGTTACGGAACCGATCCAAATGTGACTTCTGTGAAACATTTCGAACAGTCCAGTCTTGGTGGTATTATGTTATTTCGTGATAGAATATCAGATATCATTTCCTTGGATAATTACCCAGCGATTGGACCGATGACTTTTTGGGAACGTGTTATTACGATAGTCATCGTTCTTTTAGGCGTCACTGCCACCGTATTATCGACATACTATACTCTCATCGATACTATACGATATTCTACCTTTATACCACCATGTTTAGTCAACATATCGATTGCATCAACTTTAGTCGATTTGGATTAAGTTTCACTACGCAAGAGAAATCCTTGACCTAAAGGGATAAGTATCATATTTTATGTATATGTTGCTATTATAAATATGATTGTGTGTAGTAGTGGGGTGGAAAAATAAGGTTATTATTGAGAAGTACAATATCATGTACAAGTACAGTCTGGTCAGATGAAGACGAAGTTGCGAAAAACAGACAAACTTAGGTTGAAGATTTTTTTATATTGTATTTTTTCGTGTTTTCGTTGCAGAAGAATAAGAAAAAAGTTAATAGCAAACTTGAATTTAAAAAAAATTAGTAGAAGCATACAAAACTGGCAAAACCCTAAAGTTTTAGAAAAAAATTGTTGTAGGAAAAAGAGAGAAATGTGTTGGAGACCTGGAGAGGGAAAAGAGACTACCGGAAGAGGAAACTTTCACGGGTGGAGCAATATGCTCTCATTATAAATATCTTAATAGATTTTTCATATAAAAATATACTCCATTTATTATAATTGTCTACTCCAATATACTACAATATTATTATTAATAGAATAATATTAAATATTCTGTTAATAAAAGGTTTTAGAACTTACATATTCACCATGTCGTAGAATTTAAGAAACCTGATATGAAACAAAAATTAAAACTCATGAAAAAAATAAGAAAACCAAAAATTAAATTGTATAAAATAATATACGAAAGTAATCAATATTTGTTTACCCCACTATATACAAAAAAAAACTATATTTTTGTAACTCAAAGATTTTACGCAATAATGTCTTAAAGTTTGTTGTTGATTTTAATATTGATAGAAGCAGAAATTGAAATTGGAATATCCTTAACAAATTTAAACGTTCAACAATATTTGTTTAAATCCAAAATTGGCTGAGATATTTTTACGGTGCTATCACGATTGCAAACAGCTCGGCGAATTTACCTCTTCCGTATTTTTTAAAATTTCTATTTGTCGTAAATCAAAATGGTGAAACCGAAATAGATCATTTTTGTAGGAAAATACGCTCTACAACGTTTGAATCAAACGTTTGTATTTAAAATCCAAAAAATTGTAACAAATATTTCTAGTGAATTGTTACAAATACTTGATTTTTGTGCAAATGTGTTTCGTACTGATTGAACTAATAGAAATTTACGGATGTTTAGTTTTTCTAATGATGTAAACAACATTGTCATGAGGAAAAGGTTTGTAGACGCAACATGTAATCATTGGACTCAGAAACAAATATTTTTTACAAGATTTCAATCAGTTGATTGTCCATTCTTTAGAACTCCAAAGCTTAATTCTGAGGCCTATTTTTGAAAATGTCTCAAGTTAGATAGTACAGTGTATTAAGAAATTCCCATGGCAGTGAATATGTCCTATAAGTAATATGGCAAAAAATATGACAAAATATTTGTTTTTAAACATTTTATTTCCATAGAATAAAAGATTCCTTAAGTTTGGTTTTCTAATAGTGTGAGATTTATACTCACTGAAAACCTCCCTTAGGGATACTAATCCCTATCGCGTAGGGCAGGGAATAAGGAACGGTTTTCCATGTAGTACCAAGTCAGGGAGCTTTATCAATGGATTAATTGATTAATGAAGAGCACTGAAGGTTATTTATCAGCTCAAACGGCGAGATTAAAGACCTGACCGGAAAAGAGTTCAGTCGGAAACCACCTCGCGGCAGATTATGCAAATTAAGGAGAAGGAAACAAGCTACCAGCGTGAAGAATGGGCGTTACCTTACAAATACCTTGTTAGTGCGATTACTGGGGAACTACGCTATATGCAACATCTTCTTCTGCTCTATACTCGAAAATGAAATAAACGTGTAAAAGTGGCGTGCTAACTCCGTTCTGCCAGGTACGTCTGAAAGAGAAAAAAAAAATTAATTTAAGCGCTTTTGACTTTTATTCTGCTGCCTACGGCGTTACAATTCCTTAAATACTTATGTTGTTAAAGAGTATGTATACTTTATATTAAACAAGGGAAAAGAGAATGAAGTGTGTGACGGTCAGGTTTTTCCCTCTTCTTTCAATCTATTCGTGTCCGTAATTTTTTTTTATCTGCGACTTGAAACATTCATTC
Source organism: Aphrophora alni (assembly GCA_963513935.1). Taxonomy (NCBI): domain Eukaryota; kingdom Metazoa; phylum Arthropoda; class Insecta; order Hemiptera; family Aphrophoridae; genus Aphrophora; species Aphrophora alni. The sequence goes on along the minus strand of OY740775.1, from coordinate 60,481,431 downwards.
GAGCTTTATAATTTACCAAAATTTGATCGACACAAATTTAAAAATATTGACGTTTTAAGTTGGCATCCATTTAACAAACATTTTCGTTCAGTTGACGACCAAAAAGCTCTATTTGTCCCTTAGTGAATACACTTGAGTAAAACTTTATTGAAATTGGTTGAAGCTAAAACAATTATAATGCTCTTATAATAATGAAAAAACACGATCAAAATAAGCCCACATACTAAATTTAATCAAATTCTTTTTCCCTTATTTTGGGGTGTACAGTATTTTTGTCTTGTTGTTCAAAGGCGAAAACCTTTCGGTCACCTTATAAAAAAGGAGTAAAGAACATAAAAAAGACTTCCTTGTCTTAGAATACTCTACTGTAATAGCGTCAGAGATGAAAATAACTACAGTTGGTAAAACGAGACCCTATTGGAAAGGTGAAAGAGAGCGATCTAATCCAAGTCTACAATAAAAAAGATGTAGCTTCAGCTATTTATCCTCGGAATTACCAAGCCCGTGCACACTATTACCCTGTGAGGTTAGGGATGTAGAAATTTATGGACGATAGAAAACTGAAATTTTCAAGAACCCTGCTTCTTTTACGCAATAGAAGAGGTGTTTGAAAAGTAGTAAAAACATAACTAACGCTTGATCTAAATAACCATTTATTTATTTTTATTTTTATATAAATTTTGTCATATTTGTGAGCGTACATTCATTGAGGATGGATTTTTTGAAACTTAATAATATTTATAACTTTTTCTTTTGATAAAAGTAACACGACAATTGAAGTAATTCTGAAAACGTCCAAGAAAATAACACTGTCGACCGAGTTCACGTTTGTAAGGCTATGCAACACCAGAGAAAACCTTATCCTCTCCACTGTAATCTTCAACATTCTTATCAAAATGTAAAGATAAGCTGATGTAATAGATTGAAATTTGTTTGTACACCCAAACAAATTTTTAATTGTCAGCATTATCTAATAATATGTATTTATAAATAGAAAGGAAAACATCGCTGTTTTCGGAAGAAGTTAAAACACCAAATCATCGTAATGATGTTCTAATATTTAAGAATTATACTTTGGAGTTTTCTTAAAAATTTATTGTTTCATGCTACTGTCTAAATTAAAACTAAGGATGCTAGAGGTAAGATCTTAGGTGTTTTGTAGCTGATTTTCTAGACAGCACAACATGGAACGCAAATATTGGTCTACTGTTTTATCTTGTGTATTATTTTTGTGCAATTAAACCGTAACGAGTACTTTTCTACCAGCCGTTATGAGTTTGTATCCAAAAGTATATTTTCGAATAAACGCCGAAGATTTGTTAGACTGAGTTAAATATTAGATATGGACAGTTATTGTTTGTACATTTAGTTGTTTTGAAGCTTATCTTTAATTCTGGATATTTTTCTTGTGTTATATGTTTCTCATTTTACTTTTAGTTTCTAACGTAAGCTTATGTTGGTCATTTTCAACTTATGTTCTAGGTTTATTACTTAATTTATTACTTTGTTTATTACTTTCGAGAGTAGATACATATGTTCGAAACGCCGTTTTAATTTTTATATACGTACATTTACCAATAAACTACCTCAGTAATATGACCAATCCATCCCAATAAATTTAAAAGAAATTTACTTGTTTTTCTAAATTTAAATGTAATTCCCACAACAGCAAGATTCTAAAATCTAGTTTCTTCAAAACAGCTTTCAATATTTTAATTAAATTTCACTCAATGGTTCCAAAATAAAAACGTATTGGCTCTACTCTTTACAAATATTCCCACTAAGTAGCTATCAATTAAAACTGAATCTAATTTTAAATATAACGATCCATTCGTCAGGGCTGTAACGATTTTATTCAAATTATGATTAAAATTATGAACATTAATTTTTGATACAAAAACTTGTCCAAAATAATAGTCTAGCGAGTTATGAATTAAAATGTATTAAAATTCCGGCCATCTTTTCAAACTTTTTTTATAAAATAACCTATATAATATGTGTTTACGAGATCAAAAATAAATCTTTGTTGTTAATTTTTTTAAATGTGCGTTAATTTTTAATGTGCTCTATAAATTTTATAAAGCACAATTTAGTATTATGTTTTAAGAATAAATGTTTCTGAGATAACTAATGATTAATATAAACAATTAAAACTTTTTCAAATGATTATTTAAAATGTGTATTTTAGTGTTTGTCTCGTTTATTTATACCTTAATTACTTTGGATGCGCTGTGGTTGAATTGATGTCTAAATCCATGTAGGCTCTACTTTGGACCTAACAGTCAAAGGTTGTATAAGTTCAACCCAGACTGGATATTTTCGTAGGCTATGCTAATCTCCTGTCTTCCCAATATTATCAGTTTAGTCCTAACTGTAGAATTATGGAAATGTAATTTTATCACAAAATTGATAACATTATTGTGCAGAGTAACCCGTGAAAACCTTTACTATTTTAATGTAACATTTCTGATGAGATCACATCGCTCGGGGACTGGAATCAACAACTAAGCTAACATTGGTTCCTGCCTCTGTGGGCAGTTAGAGTAGCAATCTGACATGAACATGAGCAAACTCTTTGTAGTTTAGACCTGTTCCTTTCTTGTACAGCTGTGAAGTCGGGGGTGAAAGGAACAGACGAGAAGTGCAGCACGAAGGACTTAGCTTAGTGCCTGAATTATTTAATTTATTTTTATTTAATTTCCCCAAATTATAACATTGGGCTAAGTTTTCTGATAACGGCATTCCCTACATTCTCGTGAAGGCCAATGTAACGAACCGCGGTAACTATATATTGTTAACATGGGTGAGTTACAATATTTATGGACCTAGTCCGCCCATTTTTAATTCGTATCGTGTACAGTTTATTTATTTTGTAATTATTAAATAAGTCCCTCAAATTAGTTTGTTATAATTAACTCTTTAAGATATCGTTACGCAGAGTGGTGTTTGGTCTTAGGGGAATAGGGGAATTTACTCAAAGAGTAAGGGACACTCACGTTTTCCTTGATTAGGCCCTATGTTAAGTGGAAAAAAAATCATAATTTAGGCCCTATATTGTTGCCAAAAATCATAATTCACGCGGTTGGAAGCACAGTTCACTACACATTAAACAGCATTTGTTAAGCACACAATTTACATAAAACTGCATCAAATCTATAGAAAAAATGTGTGGTATTCAAAACATTTGGCAATAAATGTAATAGTTGCTGTTCCTATGCTGATATGTGCTATTTACTTACCTTTATACTGGTGGTTAGTTGAGTATCCAGATTCCAGAGTCCACTCTTAAACAGGTTTTGTTTTGTTTTTTTGCGAAAATCTACAAGATTACGAACGCGTTCGTAGTTATCAAAAGAGCTTTTTGGTTTGAGTTTGGTGTTCGGAACGTTTCAAAGCAAGCAATTTCATCGAACAATTGGAAATCGTGTGTTATGTTTTCAACAAAAATCACTTGTTACTGAAATCAAGTGGGTGACGTCACCTTTCATTAATAGGGCTTTTCCCTTACCTAATAGGTGCTTCATGTACTGCAAGTCTAAGGAATTACGCAATGAAATTGAATTGAAATATCTTTTCTTCTACCACGAAGAAAATTTTAATTTCATTTAACCAAACAAAATGATTATAATTAATTACACATTGATTTGTATTTTAAAACAATAATTAGGTATCAAAAAATTTCCTGTTCCTGTAACTATTATTCTTACTATTCAGAGATAACGACATAAAAAATGTAATTTTCAAACTTTCCGTTAAAGCACTAATGGATCTGCGCAGAGGATAAGGATATGAACTATATCAGAACTTGCCAATCAGTTTCTCAACAGGTCAGTTTTACTTTAAAGTTCTTTATATTTCAGTTATTTATCTTTGTTCATTTTTGCCTATCACCAATTTTGTTAAGTTTGTCACCCCTTTTTTAAATGTGTCTACCTACATTATACATAAAATTTAAGATTTGTGTATTAATAGTCTCTATTTCGAAAGTCACAATCCAAAACATAAAATATTTTAATTAGTCTTTTGTTAAAATTCATCTTTTATTTTTTGGTTCAAAATATCCTCTATTAATAAAGTCTTTAAAGAAGTTATGTTTTACATTTACACTTCCTTTTAAAATTAAAGCCTAACCTGTCTTAATATTCTATAAAGATGTTGGTTTATTATCAATCTAGAAATTCATATGCTTACAAGTGACAAATCTTATGGGGCATGCCAAAGAGCTGACATGAATGCAAAAATACGGACATGAAATACAGGTAATTAACATTAGAATCGGTAATTACATGAAACAGGATCAAATGTTACGTATAGACAACTCTGTCATTGTCGTAAACAGATGACATTGTTGTGGTTTCTATGGTGATATGTGTTATTTACTTATTTGATAACTCTGAATTTTTGCTGTATAGTAGACATTCATTAGAATCGGTAATTACATGAAACTGGATCAAATGTTACGTAAAGACAACTCTGTCATTGTTGTAAATAGATGACATTGTTGTGGTTGCTATGGTGATATGTGTTATTTGCATATTTGTTAGCTATGAATTTTTGCTGTATAGTTGACATTCATTAGAATCGCTAATTACATGAAACGGGATCAAATGTTACGTAAAGACAACTCTGTCATTGTTGTAAATAGATGACATTGTTGTGGTTGCTATGGTGATATGTGTTATTTACATATTTGTTAACTCTGAATTTTTGCTGTAGCCTATAGTAGACATTCATTAGAATCAGAAATTACATGAAACTGGATCAAATGTTACGTAATATTATTCATGTTACAAAATTATTCATGTTAAGTCACTACCGAAGAAGCGAGATAAACAAAACAGAATTCAGAACTTTCAATAGTTGAAAGTCGAGGCTGGACGTTTTTTCTATTAAGTAGTTTATGAATGAGGAGTGGATTGATTCTGGTTATGTGAATTATTCACAAAAAACTTAATATTGAGAGACCGAACAGTCACATGTAAGAACGATGTCTGCATTCCGACAAGATTGGCGTTTGGTGTTCGATATCCGTCACTGGGAGTTTGAACTTATTTTCTTGTATGACAATGTTTATAGAGATATTTTCATTTTGTGGAATTTGATGACAATATATTGCTCCAAGTCTGCGTCCAGTTATGATGGTGTAATTTTCCACACATTCAGTGTTTCAGTGACTTCTTATTTTTACTTTCTTTGGAGACCGTATTATGTTTACTGATTATATCTTTGGAGTGTTTTTAAAAGATACAGTGTATACAAATCGTCCAAGAATACTTCAAAACACCACTTGTGAACACAACAAAATTGGTGCCCACACACCTTTCAAAACATCTGATATCTAGAAGCGACTGAAGCAAATTATGTTTGAATACAGGAGGAGGAAATTCCAACGTTTACTCTAAATTTATGATTATTCTATAGATTTAGTTTAGTTTCATGTAATTTCTGATTCTAACGAATGTCTACTATACAGCAAAAATTCAGAGTTACTAATACGTAAATAACACATATCACCATAGCAACCGTAACAATGTCATCTATTGTCAGCTGTTTTGAATCTCTCAGATTTGTCTATTGGTAGGATTTGATCCAGTTTCATGTAATTTCTGATTCTAATGAATGTCTACTATACAACATAAATTCAGAGTTAACAAGTACGTAAATAACACATATCACCATAGCAACCACAACAATGTCATCTATTTACAACAATGACAGAGTTGTCTTTACGTAACATTTGATCCAGTTTCATGTAATTACCGATTCTAATGAATGTCAACTATACAGCAAAAATTCAGAGTTATCAAATATGTAAATAACACATATCACCATAGCAACCACAACAATGTCATCTATTTACAACAATGACAGAGTTGTCAATACGTAATATTTAATCCAGTTTCATGTAATTACCGATTCTAATGAACGTCTACTATACAGCAAAAATTCAGAGTTAACAAATACGTAAATAACACATATCACCATAGCAACCACAACAATGTCATCTATTTACAACAATGACAGAGTTGTCTTTACGTAACATTTGATCCAGTTTCATGTAATTACCGATTCTAATGAATATCTACTATTCAGAAAAAATTCAGAGCTAACAAATATGTAAATAACATATATCACCATAGCAACCACAACAATGTCATCTATTTGCAACAATGACCGAGTTGTCTTTACGTAACATTTGATTCAGTTTCATGTAATTACCGATTCTAATGAACGTCTACTATACAGCAAATATTCAGAGTTAACAAATATGTAAATAACACATATCACCATAGCAACAGCAACAATGTCATCTATTTACAACAATGACAGAGTTGTCTTTATGTAACATTTGATCCACTTTCATGTAGTTACCGATTCTAATGAATGTCTACTATACAATAAAAATTCAGAGTTATCAAATATGTAAATAACACATATCACCATAGCAACCACAACAATGTCATCTATTTACAACAATGACAGAGTTGTCTTTACGTAACATTTGATCCACTTTCATGTAGTTACCGATTCTAATGAATGTCTACTATACAATAAAAATTCAGAGTTATCAAATATGTAAATAACACATATCACCATAGCAACCACAACAATGTCATCTATTTACAACAATGACAGAGTTGTCTTTATGTAAGATTTGATCCAGTTTCATATAATTTCTGATTCTAATGAATGTCTACTATACAACAAAAATTCAGAGTTATCAAATATGTAAATAACACATATCAACATAGCAACAGCAACAATATCATCTATTTACAACAATGACAGAGTTGTCTTTATGTATCATTTGATCCACTTTCATGTAGTTACCGATTCTAATGAATGTCTACTATACAATAATTAAAATTCAGAGTTATCAAATATGTAAATAACACATATCACCATAGCAACCACAACAATGTCATCTACTTACAACAATGACAGAGTTGTCTTTATGTAACATTTGATCCACTTTCATGTAGTTACCGATTCTAATGAATGTCTACTATACAATAATTAAAATTCAGAGTTATCAAATATGTAAATAACACATATCACCATAGCAACCACAACAATGTCATCTATTTACAACAATGACAGAGTTGTCTTTATGTAAGATTTGATCCAGTTTCATATAATTTCAGATTCTAATGAATGTCTACTATACAGCAAAAATTCAGAGCTAACAAATATGTAAATAACATATATCACCATAGCAACCACAACAATGTCATCTATTTGCAACAATGACCGAGTTGTCTTTACGTAACATTTGATCCAGTTTCATGTAATTACCGATTCTAATGAATGTCTACTATACAGCAAATATTCAGAGTTAACAAATATGTAAATAACACATATCACCATAGCAACAGCAACAATGTCATCTATTTACAACAATGACAGAGTTGTCTTTATGTAACATTTGATCCACTTTCATGTAGTTACCGATTCTAATGAATGTCTACTATACAATAAAAATTCAGAGTTATCAAATATGTAAATAACACATATCACCATAGCAACCACAACAATGTCATCTATTTACAACAATGACAGAGTTGTCTTTACGTAACATTTGATCCACTTTCATGTAGTTACCGATTCTAATGAATGTCTACTATACAATAAAAATTCAGAGTTATCAAATATGTAAATAACACATATCACCATAGCAACCACAACAATGTCATCTATTTACAACAATGACAGAGTTGTCTTTATGTAAGATTTGATCCAGTTTCATATAATTTCTGATTCTAATGAATGTCTACTATACAACAAAAATTCAGAGTTATCAAATATGTAAATAACACATATCAACATAGCAACAGCAACAATATCATCTATTTACAACAATGACAGAGTTGTCTTTATGTATCATTTGATCCACTTTCATGTAGTTACCGATTCTAATGAATGTCTACTATACAATAATTAAAATTCAGAGTTATCAAATATGTAAATAACACATATCACCATAGCAACCACAACAATGTCATCTACTTACAACAATGACAGAGTTGTCTTTATGTAACATTTGATCCACTTTCATGTAGTTACCGATTCTAATGAATGTCTACTATACAATAATTAAAATTCAGAGTTATCAAATATGTAAATAACACATATCACCATAGCAACCACAACAATGTCATCTATTTACAACAATGACAGAGTTGTCTTTATGTAAGATTTGATCCAGTTTCATATAATTTCAGATTCTAATGAATGTCTACTATACAGCAAAAATTCAGAGCTAACAAATATGTAAATAACATATATCACCATAGCAACCACAACAATGTCATCTATTTGCAACAATGACCGAGTTGTCTTTACGTAACATTTGATCCAGTTTCATGTAATTACCGATTCTAATGAATGTCTACTATACAGCAAATATTCAGAGTTAACAAATATGTAAATAACACATATCACCATAGCAACAGCAACAATGTCATCTATTTACAACAATGACAGAGTTGTCTTTATGTAACATTTGATCCACTTTCATGTAGTTACCGATTCTAATGAATGTCTACTATACAATAAAAATTCAGAGTTATCAAATATGTAAATAACACATATCACCATAGCAACCACAACAATGTCATCTGTTTACAACAATGACAGAGTTGTCTTTATGTAAGATTTGATCCAGTTTCATATAATTTCTGATTCTAATGAATGTCTACTATACAACAAAAATTCAGAGTTATCAAATATGTAAATAACACATATCAACATAGCAACAGCAACAATATCATCTATTTACAACAATGACAGAGTTGTCTTTATGTATCATTTGATCCACTTTCATGTAGTTACCGATTCTAATGAATGTCTACTATACAATAAAAATTCAGAGTTATCAAATATGTAAATAACACATATCACCATAGCAACCACAACAATGTCATCTACTTACAACAATGACAGAGTTGTCTTTATGTAACATTTGATCCACTTTCATGTAGTTACCGATTCTAATGAATGTCTACTATACAATAATTAAAATTCAGAGTTATCAAATATGTAAATAACACATATCACCATAGCAACCACAACAATGTCATCTATTTACAACAATGACAGAGTTGTCTTTATGTAACATTTGATCCACTTTCATGTAGTTACCGATTCTAATGAATGTCTACTATACAATAAAAATTCAGAGTTATCAAATATGTAAATAACACATATCACCATAGAAACTACAACAATGTCATCTATTTACAACAATGACAGAGTTGTCTTTATGTAAGATTTGATCCAGTTTCATATAATTTCAGATTCTAATGAATGTCTACTATACAGCAAAAATTCAGAGTTAACAAATATGTAAATAACACATATCACCATAGCAACCACAACAATGTCATCTATTTACAACAATGACAGAGTTGTCATTATGTAACATTTAATCCAGTTTCATGTAATTAACGATTCTAATGAACGTCTACTATACAGAAAAAATTCAGAGTTAACAAATATGTAAATAACACATATCACCATAGCAACCACAACAATGTCATCTATTTACAACAATGACAGAGTTGTCTTTACGTAACATTTAATCCAGTTTCATGTAATTACCGATTCTAATGAATATCTACTATTCAGAAAAAATCAGAGCTAACAAATATGCAAATAACACATGGGGTAGTTTGGGGGTACCTAAGTCAAGAATTTTTAATAGCAACCTCTATTGAGTGATACCTCATTTTAAAGGCCTTTTAAAAATAAGAATAATGGCGCAAACTAGAGGTCTTTAAGTTCATCCTACCCAACATAGCGACCAATCGAATTGTGAATTTTACGTTAATAATTACACCGGAAATGTTACGAAATATACAACATGCTTTCGAGTCCAGAATCTATTTCTACCAAGAAGTAAATGGTAGCCATTTCGAGAACTTAATCTGAGCTAAAAAAGAAGGTAAGGGCTCTTGCCATCATTTTACCAACATAGAGCAGTTTGCAATGTAATAAAAACAACCGGAGTTTGTAGGTTAACATTCACAATTTGATTGGTCGCTATGTTGGTTAGGATGAATTTAGAGACCTCTAGTTTACGTCATTATTCTTATTTTTAAAAGGCCTTTAAAATGAGGTATCAATCAATAGGGGTTGCTATTTAAAATTCTTGACTTACCCCCAAACTAAACCTTTTTGGGGGTAAGGGTTGAAAATGTTGATACTTCAAAAAACTCCTCCTTTGGTTAACTAAACGTTCCCCAAAGCAAATCTGTCTATTTCCATTAATAAAAAAAATAATAATAATAGGGGGTGGGACTTTTAGGACACTTGGTATATTAAACATCCACAACTCGAAACAATTGTACGGAAGAAACAAATTTAAATATCCAGTTAAATTGTTTGAATTGACGAAACACATCGATTGTTGTTATATGACAACATAACTGTCCACTGCTACTGAAAATAAACTGTGACTTTGCACCAACTTTCTCACACATTCTTCCGCAAAACCAAAAATAATATTAGTTTTAATCTCTCTTAAAATATTAGTTTATTCGACAGTAAAATAAAAAATTAATCATTTTAATTAATTATTTAAATACATATACATTTTCAAAAGGGCGTAAATAGTTAATTTTCATTTTTTAATTGACGACTCTAATACGATTGACATTTTTGTTGAAATTAATTTTGTTTTCGTGGACTTTTTAGATCTCCGTTGTACCTTAAAATGTACATATCAAGCAAAACTCAATATCTATTTTTTGACCTTTTCATTATAAACCTATAATAAAAGTAATAAAATGGATTACATGTGTTCGTGTTTCAAATGAAACAGGAGTTAAAGTCACCACCAAATAAAAATAATAATTGAAATCAGGAAAAATCATACAAAATTACCAACAATTGAAAACATATGTTAAAGAAACTGTCAACAAATTTGTATTCTTACAATTTAAATTATATATTAACAGTATTTATTCTGCTTTATAATATTCCATTCTATAGCAGCATCTACTATGCCTGAACTTCTTACAAAATCCATGGCAACGACATTGCATTCTCCACCCCATGGGCCTCTAAACCATTCTGTTACGTATGTGTTAGTAGAATTTGCCATCTTGCGCAGACCACCTACATTATCTTCAATGATATTCCAAATGTTGGGAGTAAACTCTGCCATGGCTCCCCAAGCATATGTAGGTTTGCTGGAACATTTAAGAAACGGTTAAAATTCAGGAATGTTGATGGATAAAATGTTATACTTGACGCTTGAACCAAATTAATTGGTGAAAAGATTCCAAATACGAAAGATGAAAGAAAAAGATATAATACAAGACTATATGGAAAAGGGTGTATATCCAACTTGTGTACCTCGGGATTGCTAGGCCCGTACTCATTATAGGTAAACCTCTGGGGTACATCTCTATAGAAAGAGTATCTAGAATTTGATATTAGATTTGTATATTTCTAAATTTGGGGGATTTGTCGTAAGGGTATATAGGCTTTAACAATTTTGATCAAGCTGTGCTCAAATGTAGCCTCTAAAGGCCCAAACATAACCGATTGGTCGCCATCTCTAAAAAAATGCAAGTTCATGTCTTATCCTTAAAAAACAAGAAATCAGCAATTAATCTGTTGAAAATAGCATAATTGGTCAAAATGGGCTTTAACGATTGTGATCAAATTTAGCGTTTAAAGACCCAAACAAAACTATCTTTCAAAAAATTCCAGTTTTTTACTTATCCCTAAAAACAAGAAATCAGTTATTAATCTGTTATAAATTGCGTAATTTCTCAATTTAAGCTATACCGATTTCAATAAAATTTTAGTAAAATATGAAGATTATTAACTATCCAAATCGGTGCTCAAAATTGCAAGTAATAAAAATATATTACGGTTCAGGAATAATTGGCAATAAAAACCTTAAATTGCTATTTTATTCAAATACAATTTAAGCTCAGGCAAATTTAGGTCCTTATTTAAACATATAAATATTGTTTTCAATGACGCCCATGGTTCATTGACAAATATCGATCTGATATTTTGATGACGATTATTTGTAGATAGGTGAGTGAGATAGTTTGTGCAATGTTTTTGCACCATTTATTAAAACTATTAAGGATGCACAAGCATATTAAATGTAATAAAACCATTAATGAGTAGTAGTCAAACATACATGCTCATTTAAGTAAATAAATATTGGGGGTGTTTAATAAACATGACTCTTTATCTTAAATGGTGCATAGAGCCTGTGGAATATTTACTGGGTGAAAGGATCTTTTTTATTCTTGTTTAAAGGGAAAAATCTGTCATTATCGCCTTAAAAGGAAAAAAGACCATAAAATAAAGACCATTAGACCTTGAATACTCTAATAGCGTCAGGGTTGGAAAAGAACAAGATTTGGTCAAGAGAGGCTTTATAGGAAAAATAAAGAGAGGGAGCTAACCAAAGACTAAGTGGCAAAATGTGTAGATCCAGCCTAGACTTTCGGGATTGCCAAGCACATACTCACTGAGGTGAGCCTCGGAGGAATTTATTTAGTTATTGGCTTTTTTAGAGGTAAAGTTAGGATTACAAGCTCCTATACTGTCTTCCACAATGTGATTAGAAAAAAAAACTAATTATTATACATGAATACTCGATTCCTTTAAATTTTTATTTGGCTGCCTTAAAAAGCAGACACTAAAATAATAAAACTTTGTGACATGGTTTTAAGAAATAGCAGCTACCCCTAAATTTTGAGTTACTGATTTAAAAAAATAAAATAAAATCTCGAATATGCCCAAAATATGTCCACATACCAAATTTAATTACAATCGGTCCAAGCGTTTGATCTGTAGAGGACCGAGAGACGGATGATAAAATCACTTGTTTAGAACTCAAGCAGATCTCAAAAAGGGTTATATCCACACTTTATCACCCATCATATAAATTTATCTATGTGAATAAGTAAAAAAAGATTTAATTTTGTATAATATGACATTAAATTGAGTTTATTAACATTAAATTGCCGTTAATTTTGTTTGTGCCGTACTTAACCCAACCTAATTTTCCTGTGAAATAGTACAATCGCTTCTGGGTTTATCCTCTTAATTATTTAAAAACCTTTAGCATACATTAGCAATATTTACAATTATTAAAACAACAAGTTATATTGATTCTGTGAAACAATAAGGGACCTAAGTCACTGTCCTTGGGAACACCAGACGCTGTTTTAATAATATTGGTTTGAAACCACAATTACTTACTGGTACCATAAAATAAATAGGAAGGAAAACATAATTAGAGAAACTGTAAGAATTCAAATTTTTAAGTAAAATGGTGTGATTGACTTTAACGTATTTGCAAAATTAATGTACATATACTCTTGCCACGTTTTATCAAGTACCTAAGACGTATATGAAAATTCGTTTATTCCAGGATAAATACGGTTTGATATGTGATATTACACAAGAATTATTGCTAATTTATAATAATTTAGCAAGACAACAAATTAAGGAACTCGTTCAATGGGTTGTATTGTGAAGCGTATTTCCAAAATCGGGTCAAAATATCAATTTGCAGAGTTTAACACATTCACAGGGTTAAATATTAAATGCTGACCAATATTTTGTCAGGTTTTCCCTTACACCATTTTAAGAAGAAAAAAAATCATACAAACACTTGTCCAAAACGCTGTGTTTTCCTTCCGCACTACATTTTGTGTTTTAGAAGGAAACATATCTTTAAAAAAAAGACGATATTGAGTACTGATTTCGTATAGGCATTTTGTGTGCAATCTTTTAGCAGTACCAAAAACAAAAAACAAAGATATTATTTTGTATATTTTTAAAATGGCGATCGTTTAAAAGAATTAATGAGAAAATCTCTTAACCATCAAGTTTAAAATTTTTTTAAAAAACAAACAAAAATTGTTAAAATTTTTTAAAATATTTGATTGGTAACTGACAAGAAACTATAAAAAGAAATTGTTGCTAATTGATTACAACACCAAGAAGTTTATACTTGTATACACGGACCCCCCTTTTTTGTAAGTTCAAAACTTGAAACATCCTTTTGTGAATATTTTTAGATCCTGTTATCTGTCCATTGCCATAATATTTTTTTTAAAACTGCGACTTTCACTCCCCCCCCCCCCCCACTACAATCCTTTCAAGTCCTGGACTACTATTCATTCGGTCTTGACCTAGCCTATACAAGGTAAGTGCTATTACAACACTCTTACTAGAATCATTCTTTGTATTAGAGTTTGTATTAATATTTTGCACATTTTTTATTAACTTCTTTTGGTTTTAAGCGAATAATTTCATCAAGCTATTTGAATATTTAGCATAAACTGGGCTAATCTAATCTATTCGAGTTTTTGGTAGATTAGATTTGTGGTAGAAAAAATCACCACAAATAGGTTAGGTTAGGTTAGCTTTTGATATATAATACTAAAAATGCAGTATGTACTGTTTGATGTATAAAAAAGGGGATCTGTATAATACACATGTAACCGAAATGTCTTGCTAATTGAATATATCACACATAAGTTTATTATCCCAGTTACTGGTTGTATTGCAAGTTATACCTTATGAATGAAGGCAATAATCGCATTCTTCTGTATTCATGTGACATAATTTTATCCTCTCAACTCTTTCAATATGAATCCCAATTGATTTCATTTCATTTTCTTAAATTAATATTTCAAACAAACTTCCAACTTCTATAATGAACTAAAATTGTAACTTAATAATTATTCTAATAAGCGTTGTTTACTTGAGGGAGATTTGCAAAATTTTTGTAATTATAATGTTTACCTTTTAATCACATTTTCGAAATAATTTCTAAGTTTTCCCAAATCCATCAAATTACCCCACTTTTGATTAACTGCCATCCATATGTTATACTTCTTTTTATCCACTAACGGTTTATAGTTGTAAGATATAATCAATTGCCTTTTTGATGCCCATACATCTTCTAATGTTGAAGACCAGTTCAAAGCTTTTGTCACCATAAGGTCTGAAAACTTAGACTCTAAGTATTTAATAAATTCATCGTGCCTTGAGCTCTTGACGCCAAAATCTAGGAAAATGAAATAAACTTTATTTAATTACACTATATTATTATTCAAAATAAAATTATAATTATAATCAAAGGAGCACAAACATTGCACACACGTGTTTATAAAACTGTATACTATTTGTAATCCACTCTCAAAACAAATAGTGCAAAACACTTTCTCATTGATCCCATCCTAAAATCAAATAAAAACTAAACAATTCTATTTAACACCAAA
Source organism: Aphrophora alni (assembly GCA_963513935.1). Taxonomy (NCBI): domain Eukaryota; kingdom Metazoa; phylum Arthropoda; class Insecta; order Hemiptera; family Aphrophoridae; genus Aphrophora; species Aphrophora alni. Next base: position 60,466,162 of record OY740775.1, on the reverse strand, counting down.
AAAATAAGGGCCTAAATTTGCGTCACTTGTGCTATAAACAATTCATCGTTGTAATTAGTATTTCATTAAAATCAATTTATTAATGAATGCAATCAATGTTCATTTTTATTTTTTACCATTTATACTGGAACCTTAATATTAATTGTAATTTTACACTCGAAATACTTGAGGATTACGTATTTATAACAACCCAACTGTCAATATTTTTGTTTTTAGCCATAATTCACAAAACCTTCATTTTAAAGTGATATCGACCAAAAAGTTTTGTTTGGGTCTCTAGAGGCTACATTGAGCCAAATTTGATAAAATTCTCACCATAGGCGATTTTGAGAAAACCATCGTTTTTGTGTTTCTTCTAATAGCTGCTTTTCTTCCAAATATTTGAGTTATCCCACAAATTAAAAAATCCGTCCCTAGTTATGGCCAAAATATGTCTACATAACAAATTTTATTAAAATCGATCGAGGCGTATGAGTTGTAGAGCCTTTCCTACAATACGAATAAAATATGAATAAAGATGTGCCCAGACTGAGTTAAATATTATTAAAAACTCGTTCTTCCCATCCATACTAGTACAGTAGTAGAACAGTTCTAGAATGTGGAACTGATACGAACAGGTGTCAGTGCGTTGGTTGCTATGGTGATCCTGCCTGATACATAGTCCTAGACAGTACACTTGTGTTATGTAATGTGAACTTCATCAATATTAAAAGGATTTTCCTATTGTTAAAGAGTAAATTCAGCTTTCCATTATTACTATTTTAAGTGGACCACTTCACTAGAATTGCAGTGAGAAGAAATGTGTTGCAATACAACACCAAATTTAAGGAACAGGAATCCTTTTCTAACGGATGTTTTAGCCACAGATAAAACAAGATCAGTCCTTTCCCGCCAATGTTACGGTTCCATAATATACTACGATAGTGCGTGACATAGTTCGTGATAGATCTCATCTGTTTACGTTCTCACATGTAAGTATAGAGAAAGTTATGTGAAGGGGCAACAAAACTGATGTAAAGATTTTTAGGTTATATCTGTTTTGAGTCAAAAAGTGTTTTATGAATGATGTTTGTCTGTCGTATCAATAAGGCTCTACTACACGAAAAAATCGAATTCGAGTCTCATGAATCCTAAAAACAATGTTTTTTTTTGGAATTGTGTCAATCTGTCTTTCTGTCTGTCCTATGTACAGTGCTCTACAGCCCAAACGGCCTGACTGTATTAATCAAATTATCTCATAATTGTTTCTCATTTTATAACTCAAAATTTGGGATGTTATTATAAAAAACACAAAAATTTCATTTTTCTCAAAATCGGCTGTAACAATTTTGATAAAATTTTGTTCAAGTGCAGCCTCTAAGGATCCAACCCAAATGTATTGGTAGCATTCAACTCAATTCACTTTGGACGGTCCATATTATCCAAGCCACTTCAGCCATTTAGGCTTATTGCTCTCCTGAAAGGTGATGTGCGCCCCTGAGTCATTGTCCTATATATCCACAAGCTCTGAGAACCTGAGGATCTATTCTATGAGGTTGTCTTGAGGAATTGTTAGACGTTTTTCCTCATGTCCAAAAATGTCTATCTTTTCCTGCGCAAGACTGCTGCAGTTTAAGAGCAAGTGGTCTGAAGTCTCGTGCATTCGATATCTTCTGCACAGAGGTTCCGATATGAATACTCCCATCCAGTGATCCAGCCTACCACCTTCCTTATATATTGCACCGGCATAACTTGATAAAGTCAGACGCATTTTTTTGTAGAAGGCACGTACCTTACTCTCAGACATGAGATGTTCCTCCACCTTGTCACATGCTTTCTCGGCCCAAGTTTTATGGTGAACATAGCCCTGTTCTTAAAGATTCCACAAAACGGCTCTATTCTATGAACTTATGCTTTATTTACCAGCATGCCAGCTTTCTCAGTTCCGGTGTTCTGCCCCCCCCCCCCACAAAGAGTAACACTGTATCAGCTGTAATAGTGTCTTGAAGCAATCGCAGACAACCTTTGACCTGAATTCTTTTGAATCTAGTGATTTCAAGGTTGCCTAACTGATGCTATACATGCGAATTTCCTTATCCCTGTAAATTAGTAGCATATTCTTCAGTTTGTGAGTTATCGATAAAAAAAAACAAAATATCGTCCATGGAGCTGTAATAAAATACGTAAATTTTCAAAATCAGTTGTACATTTTATTGAAATGTAAAGATTATTGACCCAAACTCGTGTGTTAATAGTAGGTACAAAAACTAACGTAGTAGGTCCATGAACAATAATTGACAATCGAATAATGAACATTTATCGCCATCATTAAAAGTTCGATTATGATTAAATGCGATTTACTCTAAGAATATTATTATGTCATAAATAAAGCCGGTTTAAGCTCTGTTTATATATATATTTTTTTAAAACAGCGTCAAGAGTTATTTTTACTTTTTCATTGACAAGTTCCGCACTGACATTTATGTTAACGATTAGTTGTTATTCGTTTTTATTTGATTTCAAGCACGTGGGTGCGTGAGAAACTTTGTGCAATGTTTTCCCCATCATTTTTGTTTATCTACAAAACATGACTAACTTACCATTGTGGAAACTGTGAAAGTCGATTATAAGAATTTCATTAGTGTTCCTTATGAACTTATTGATATCATCAATAACATTTGTAAAAGGTCTTATCTTGAACATATTATGATGTATCCACCATTCATCAATGCTGTAACCTACACGCAAGTCCAAGTACCTGACGCCGTGGATTAGTTGGTTGAAAATGTCTTCATCCTGTGGAAACAATGGTATTAAACAATTTTAATTAAATACATTAACGGAGTTTATTTCTTATACACAGTGGTTTTTTTTTTTTTTTTTCTTTTTTTTTCAAAAAAAAAATTCTAACTTTGGAAATAAATAAGTTCAGATTTGAGTAAGTTCAGATTTGAGTATGAGTTCAGATTTGATACACACATATTTTTTTTTTATGTAACGTTTAAAAATGTACTAAAAAAAAAAGATCTTAATTGTTTTCAAAATGGTGGTTGTTTAAAATATTTAACGAGGAATATCTCGAACACTTTACAAGACACAAAATACAAAGAAACTTGCTGTGAGATCGGAACGGATGGAGTGTTGTCTTCGGAGTTAGGAATTCCCCCCTCTCTCCCCCTCCCTCCTGAGCTTTAGTGCAAACAATTAATTATCTAGCCTATTTAAAAATAGAGTCTACACCTTATTTTGAACTAGTTTGCTGAAATTATATATTGTATATTGTATATTGTATTTTATATTACTGAAATTCCGCTTCATAGTGAAAATTTCCATATTTCCCCCCTTGTTTTATGAGGTGAAAAACCTTTCAGTCATCATCGCCTTATAAAAAAGGAAAGAAAAAACCATAAAATAAATACCCCTAGCCTTCGAATACTCTAATAGCGTCAGAATCGGAAGAGAACAAGAGTTGTTCAAAAGAAACGTGAGAGATCCAACTAGGGTCGCTAGGGAGGCCACTCCTATACACATTACAGGTGTGTCTCTGAGGGAAAACTTCCATACTTGTAAGCATATATAGTAGTTAATGACATTACTATATGCAGAATGTTAATCTCCATGATATAACTATAGCAGGACATATCAATATCTCTAAGGAAACTAAATGGAGTTAAAAAATCCTACAAACTGTCCCACTCACTCGTCCTTGTCTAACGAAATAAAAACTAACCAAAAATTTTAGTTCATTAGTTGTCAATCAAAAAATTAAAATGAAACATGGACGTCTTCTACAAAAAACTAAATTTATATATTAACAAAGAGTCTAAACTAACTTAGCTTCGGCCATAAAACATTTCAAGTGTTTACTAAAAAAATGAACACCAGTAACTTCCATTTTTTATTAAAAATGGAGCTTTGAATGAAGTTTTTTTTTGTTTTTGCCAATTATTCCAACACTTTAATATCTTTTTATTTCCTATTTTGCACGAGTTAGTGTCATTATTTTTCATATTTCATTAGAATTTGAACGTTTTCAGTATAGCTGGTTTTGAGAAATTATTATATTTTATAACACCTACGTGGTCGATTATTGGTTTTTTACCGATAATTCACGAACCAGCATTTTTGGAGAGATGGCTACCAATATGTTTTGTTTGAGTTGTAAGAGGCTATATTTGAACAAAATCTAATCAAAATCGTAAAAAAAAAATTTGATAAAATCAAAACTTTACGTTTTTTTATTATTGGAGCTACTCAAATTTTGAGTTATTTAAAAAAAAAAAATGAAAAATGCACCTACGTCATAGCCGACGTTAAGAAAGTAGGATTATACCAAATTACGATGTTGAGAAAATCTGTATAACCACTGTTTTAAACAAACTTATCCTACTTGTAAGACCTCTTTAATATTGTAAAACAGTTTAATATTTCCTACAAGGCTAAAGAAACCAATTATTGTGCATTACATTTAGAGGATCTGCTTGTATTACAATGTATTTATGGAACTGGGTTAGGTTAGATTAGGTTAGGTTAGATTAGTTTCGTTAGATTAGGTTAGGTTAGGTTATACAGTATAACAAACACACAGAACACAATTCTCACAAAAAATACGCCTAAGTATCAGACGCGTTTCAACGACAAGGTCGTCCTCTTCAGTGATACACGAGCTACACCAATCAAACTATAACTGAATCACTATAACTATCAGTTATAGTTTGATTGGTGTAGCTCGTGTATCACTGAAGAGGACGACCTTGTCGTTGAAACGCGTCTGATACTTAGGCGCATTTTTTTTTGTGAGAATTGTGTTCTGTGTGTTTCTTACACTGTATAATTTTTCTCATAAGTCAAGCTCAACATTTAATATAGGTTAGGTTAGGTTAGATTAAGTTAGGTTAGGTTAGGTTCAGTTTACACTTATCATTTGTTTTCATTATACATACCTGAGTAAAAAGGTATTTCTCAAAGTCATTCTCCACGAACGGTTTTTCCTTATTATCATAAGCTCCAGCATCGTGTGTCCCAGGCCAAAAGAATTCTCTCAACTTCAATTTACCAATCCGATCTTTGTTATCATTCATCCATGTCGGATTACTCTGAAGACAAGACTTGGTTATTACTGGAATGGAAATCAATTCCTTGTAGAAACTGTGTGATCAAATGCTTACAAGTTAATGATAGAATACATAAAGGTTTTTAATATGGACAAGCAATTAAATTTAATATGGTTTTTAAAATATGTTAAGTGGTGTAAAAATAATGCACAAACTTTCTCACTCATTTCCCAAAAGTAAATAAAAACGAATTCTCACCAAAAATGTTAGTTTGGTAGTTAGCAATAAACATATGGAAAAGAAGCATGAATACCGTCTTTGAAATGTTTCAAATTTATTTATATATTTGATTAAACTTTGTTAGTTTGTATCAAAACACGTCTTAAGTAATACAAGTCAAGCAAAAACAATGATAACACATCAAAATATATACTGGGTGTCCATATTAAACGCCCAACCATTGTACTTGAAACTAAATTATTTGCAGCAAACTTTAAATGTCGGACTTGACTTACTTTTTAGTGACGATTAAAAATATCCAACCTGAATTTCAAAATTCGTCAGCCATTTTCCAATATGGCGGTAACATTATAATTTCTTATTAAAGTTTCTATATGAAACGTCAGGCGGATGGCATGACGAAAATTCCTTATTATTTAATTATTGATAATAGACACCCAAACTAAACTAATCAGAATATTAAAATACTGTAATAAACATACCTTAACGTTTGCAAATTTACAGAAAAAAATTATTTAATTATTGATAATAGACACCCAAACTAAACTAATCAGAATATTAAAATACTGTAATAAACATACCTTAACGTTTGCAAATTTACAGAAAAACATTATTTAATTATTGACAATAGACACCCAAACTAAACTAATCAGAATATTAAAATACTGTAATAAACATACCTTAACGTTTGCAAATTTACAGAAAAAAATTATTTAATTATTGATAATAGACACCCAAACTAAACTAATCAGAATATTAAAATACTGTAATAAACATACCTTAACGTTTGCAAATTTACAGAAAAACATTATTTAATTATTGATAATAGACACCCAAACTAAACTAATCAGAATATTAAAATACTGTAATAAACATACCTTAACGTTTGCAAGTTTACAGAAAAACATTGTTCAATTATTGATAATAGACACCCAAACTAAACTAATCAGAATATTAAAATACTGTAATAAACATACCTTAACGTTTGCAAATTTACAGAAAAACATTATTTAATTATTGATAATAGACACCCAAACTAAACTAATCAGAATATTAAAATACTGTAATAAACATACCTTAACGTTTGCAAATTTACAGAAAAACATTATTTAATTATTGATAATAGACACCCAAACTAAACTAATCAGAATATTAAAATACTGTAATAAACATACCTTAACGTTTGCAAATTTACAGAAAAACATTATTTAATTATTGATAATAGACACCCAAACTAAACTAATCAGAATATTAAAATACTGTAATAAACATACCTTAACGTTTGCAAATTTACAGAAAAACATTATTTAATTATTGATAATAGACACCCAAACTAAACTAATCAGAATATTAAAATACTGTAATAAACATACCTTAACGTTTGCAAATTTACAGAAAAAAATTATTTAATTATTGATAATAGACACCCAAACTAAACTAATCAGAATATTAAAATACTGTAATAAACATACCTTAACGTTTGCAAATTTACAGAAAAACATTATTTAATTATTGATAATAGACACCCAAACTAAACTAATCAGAATATTAAAATACTGTAATAAACATACCTTAACGTTTGCAAATTTACAGAAAAACATTATTTAATTATTGATAATAGACACCCAAACTAAACTAATCAGAATATTAAAATACTGTAATAAACATACCTTAACGTTTGCAAATTTACAGAAAAAAATTATTTAATTATTGATAATAGACACCCAAACTAAACTAATCAGAATATTAAAATACTGTAATAAACATACCTTAACGTTTGCAAATTTACAGAAAAACATTATTTAATTATTGATAATAGACACCCAAACTAAACTAATCAGAATATTAAAATACTGTAATAAACATACCTTAACGTTTGCAAATTTACAGAAAAACATTATTTAATTATTGATAATAGACACCCAAACTAAACTAATCAGAATATTAAAATACTGTAATAAACATACCTTAACGTTTGCAAATTTACAGAAAAACATTATTTAATTATTGATAATAGACACCCAAACTAAACTAATCAGAATATTAAAATACTGTAATAAACATACCTTAACGTTTGCAAATTTACAGAAAAAAATTATTTAATTATTGATAATAGACACCCAAACTAAACTAATCAGAATATTAAAATACTGTAATAAACATACCTTAACGTTTGCAAATTTACAGAAAAACATTATTTAATTATTGATAATAGACACCCAAACTAAACTAATAAGAATATTAAAATACTGTAATAAACATACCTTAACGTTTGCAAATTTACAAAAAAACTTTGTTTAATTAATAATAATTGACACCCAAACTAAACTAATAAGAATATTAAAATACTGTAATAAACATACCTTAAAGTTTGCAAATTTACAAAAAAACTTTGTTTAATTATTGATAGTATATTGAAGATAAAATTTGGCAGAACGAAACTAACTAACTTTTGTATTTCATTTGGAGTTGAATATACACTGATAAGTTCAACGCATTTTAATCTTATTTGTTGTATTTATTTGTTATCATAAAAATAAGTAAGGTGAAAATCAACATTGAAGGTTGCTGTGTCCAATTTGACATTATGCTTTGAGAAGATTTACTGTGATTAACACTGTTTAATTAATTAAGATTTATTTATTCAATAATATGACTGTTCACGATACGTATTTATTTATAGGTTTTGCACACATTGTTTATAAATTTGAAATAACAGTTTCTTTTAAAATATCAATTCTAACTGAACATTTCTGACTTTGTGGGTAGCGAAGTTACCCAAAAAGATTAGGAACAACACTTTTTGATACAATAACTTTCATTATTCAAACATCAAATAATATACGACGTTTCGAGAGTATGAATCAACTTTCGGTATCAAGTGATAAATTGAGAACATACGAAACAAGAAAAGAACTAACAGAGAAAGGATTGATACATTATTTTAAAGATCGTGATGTATCCTGAACGAGATCACAATAGTTAGAATTTAAATGTGAAATGGAGAATAATTGTTCTATACCGCAAACGGTAATGAACCTAATTAAAGTTTTAATTGTGTTTGAATAAATAATTAAAGATTCAGTTTACCTAATTATACAATGTTTTACTTAAAAAACAAAATTGATTTTTTAAACATTTATTCTATTCTAATACAACAAGCCGAACATTAAAATGATTACACGTGTCTATTTTCATTGTCTACAGACTATACACCGCCCAGAGAAAAAAAATAAATAGTGGGAATATTCCAGGTACTTCTATGCATCAACCTATCAAGTCGGGTCCATGCACTATACACTCACCTTTTTCTGCTCTCCAATACACTGCCCAATACCCAAGACAATGAGGCTCGTATATATTATCGTATTCGAGCCTCTTCTCCTCAAATGGTGTAGCTATCTTCCCAACCTTCGTGGAAGGTTTGACTTTGAAGACGGGAGAAGCTGATCCAATCGTAGGATCTTGTGTGTACATTCCTATCCAATCCCCTTGCACTACTTCCTTCACGTCCCATGTTAGTTCCAAGTTACGGATAGTCTTGTTGGTAACCAGCGACGACACTACGATGTTTACGAATTGTCGGTTACAAATTTCCTCTGAAATTAAAAAAAAGAAGATATTTATTTATACTTTTAGTATATTTTCAGAAACGTTTTTAATATTGTACTGATTTATTAGGTAACATCTTGTACTTTCTTATACAGAGTGTCCTGAAAAAGGTCTACTGACTTCTACAAAAAATGTCAAATAACATATTATATATAATTCCCCTTCATTATCCGCCATTTTGTTCTTTTACAAAAAAAAACATTATAATTCCAGAAATAGATAACATATGAATTTGGTATAAGCTTTTTTACCAGATTTGGTATAAGCAATTTTTACATTACGTTTTACAAGTGTTCCAAACACAACGACTTTATTTCTGTAGTTTCTAAAATGGCGGCCGATATTTTTATAAAATAAGTATTTAATATGTGCATCCATATTTGGCTGCGTCTCCGCCCGCGTATAATAAATACACTATTTGCGTTATTTAATGTGTGAAGCTCAAGATAGCGTATTATAGAACCGATTTTATTTTAACTTTTGTAGCTAGTTTGATAATGTACCGAATATTTTTAATTAATTAAATCTACTATTTTTTTAATTTTTACCCTTTAAATATTACAACAGGAAGCCCAGAAAAGACACACAAAAAAAGTCTCATCTGAGTTTCTCTTTGAAACAATGATTTTAGTTTTATCATTACGTGATAGCAATTATAGGTTATTGGTACAACAAGCATACATGCTACGTGTCCATGTGAGAAACATATAGACCAACTACATAGGTTTGACACGAATTGCGTGGAGTCAAAACTAACTAATGTAATACCGGGATTACCCCAATCCTAGATAGCGTTAACTAGTAAAAACCTGCTTACCCATATCAGATCTAAATTCCTTTAGACCAAACACCACCCCAGATAACCAGCTCTTAGGAGTTAATTATAATAATCTAAAGTGTGAGGAATCACAATTAATTATAAAAGTAACAGCACAAAACTCTAATTGTAATATGGGTAGTCAAGTCTATAGACCTATTTAAATATAATTATATTTATCACGTTATCACGATGATCCGACATATTGTTTAGGCCTTCCCGATAATCCCGCGAACGCCAATACCCGAATGTTACTCCGACAAGAACTTAGGAAACAGCCCTAAATTAAATAAATTAGGGAACTCTACACAAGTTGCCGTCGAAATGTTCAGGAGCACTCTATTCCACTGCGTCACAGCTGATCTACGCTATGCAACAAGTTGCGTTATCTGGATCACAGCAGCAAGTTTTTTTTTATTCAAAAGCTATACTTCACCAAGCGGGATTCTGATTACCATGACTAAAAGAGCCGCATTACGCAAATTAAAATACAGGGGGGGGGGGGTTCAAACTAAAACCACCCATAACGTTGAAACCTCAAACAATTTTAATCGTTCTAAATAGCGTTTTAATGTTATTCTACCTTTGTTAAAATTTATATTGTCACAAAAAATAAACGGGAGAATGTCGATTTCCTTTTAATCACTTAGACAAAAATTATTAAAATGATAATTAATTGAACAGTAGGCCTACTTTACAAATTTTTAAAAAGTTTTCAGTTCTAATTAGCGTTTTGTGATATTAGTTTTGTCACCGACAACACATATGTTATGACTGAAAATCGTAAGAAAACCGCGTCAGATAATCTACACAGATTTCATAAAAAATATTTCACTTCTAATTTTAAAATCATAAACGATCTGTCACTAAAGAAATTTTTTTTTTACTGAAATTCTTAAGGAATTTGTAAAAAATGTGTTATTTTTCTACATCTCAACAGAAAATAGTTATGAATTAAAGGTGTAAAGTAGGTATTTATAGCACGAGAGAAAAAAGGAGTGCGCGACGCGTAATGGAAACTTCTCGAGAGCGATTAGACAATTTTGACTCCAATTAAATATAAAATATTTCTTACAACTGCAGTATACATTATACCATGTGTCCAAAAAGTCCCACCCCCCTCTTATTATTTTTATTAATGGAAATAGACAGACTTGCTTTGGGGAAAGTTTAGATAACCAAAGGAGGAGTTTTTCGAAGTATCAAAATTTTAAACCCTTAACCCCAAAATGGGGTAGTTTGGGGGTAAGTCAAGAATTTTAAATAACAACACATATTTAGTGATACCTCGTTTTAAAGGCCTTTTAAAAATAAGAATAATGGCGCAAACTAGAGGTCTCTAAGTTGATCCTACACAACATAACGACCAATTGAATTATGAATTTTACGGTAATAATTACACCCGAAATGTTACGAAATGTACAACAAGCTTTTGAGTCCATAATCTATTAAATTAAACCTAACTCTTACCATCATTTTACCAACATAGAGCAGTTTGTAATGTAATAAAAACAACCGGAGTTTGTAGGTTAACATTCACAATTTGATTGGTCGCTATGTTGGGTAGGATGAACTTAGAGACCTCTAGTTTGAGCCATTATTCTTATTTTTAAAAGGCCTTTAAAATGAGGTATCACTCAATAGGGGTTGCTATTTAAAATTCTTGACTTACCCCCAAACTACCCCATTTTGGGGGTAAGGGTTGAAAATGTTGATACTTCGAAAAACTCCTCCTTTGGTTATCTAAACTTTCCCCAAAGCAAATCTGTCTATTTCCATTAATAAAAAAAATTAAAAAAGAGGGGGTGGGACTTTTTGGACACATGGTATTTACTACTATTTATATTATTTTTTTGATTATGTGAGAGCTATAAAAATGTATATTATCAAGTTACAGAACAATAGTTGAAATGTTATTTACCGTTAGTTATATTTATGTTAAATGAACAGTTTTGATTAACAACTTCACACCCAGATAACACAACTTCGTCAATACAAGGCATATAAATGCGTGAGAGATTAGCTGACTCTGTTATTGTTCAGTGAGCGGGTGACGTGACAATAAACCTAAATCAGCTGATTTATTTATTGTGTGATAAAGAATCAGATTTAATCCATGTTAATTTGTGTGAAATAAATGTTATTGCACGCTGAATTGTAATCAGCTGTTTTAGAATCTGTTTTTAGGTCGTAAATCAACACTCTAGACACAGTTGTAGGAATAATTGGTAATAACACGGAAATTATTCCATCAATTAAAAAAAAAAATCATTTTCCAATTAGCAATTAAATCATAGCCTATATCACATTTGTCACGAGGAAAATAAATGTTGTCACTGAAAAATTTAGCAAAAATCAGCCTGTTTGCAGGTTTATCGAGTGTCAATTTTGACCGAGCCACCATTGTGATCTGAAACTACAAGATTTACAGCAAACTTTAAAGGGGACTTATTTATTAGTGATCATTAAAAATTTGAAATTGGAATTTCGAAATTCGTCCGCCATTTGATGGCAAACTTTATAATTTCTTATGGAACTTCCAAGATTTTACGGTGTTTTCAGATTCTGTATAACATTTTAAGACTTTTTTATTCTTTACACAATTTTTGTAAACTGTAAATACATGGTTACGAGCTCATGCATAAATTTTAAATAAATGAGATTACATAAATAGTAAATATTTAAACAAGTGCAATGAAAACAACATTTTATGTGTTGTGTGTTATGTGTATGTGTTTGTGTATTTAACGTTTTGACGATCTCCATCCATAGAGGGAATTTCTGATGATGGGATAATAATCTCGAAACGCGTCAAGATTAAAGAAAAAGAAGTTCACTGACGGAAAATTAAGGTATAGTACTTTATTATATATTATTTGTGTAATCAATAATAATAATAATACATGTTTTTTTTTTGTTTCCATGTATAAGAATGATCGTAATTCAAAAAATCTTTTGTGTTAGGCTAATTTTGGGTGTTATAGGCAATTAAATAGTGAGTGTGTTTTTTGTGTTTTGTGGATAGCTCGGTTATCCTTGACCTAAGAAAAATTTTAAGAAACATTTTGTGCGTCCATTATAAAATACGAATATTTTATCTCTTGTAATTTTTTTTTTTTTTAACTTAACATTTTTAAAATGTCGATACCCAATTCGACATAAAAATTTTAAAACGGCAGTCATTTTGAAAATTATAAAAATTAGTTTTTATGTTAGGTACAATTTATAAAACGTAACTAACAAAATATTTATTCTCTGTTTGAAGTTATTTGTTAATGATGGAAGTTCAATTTTATTATTATACATTTTTTGGACTTTGCCCATTATGTATAATGTAAGGCCGTTATGGCTCCCATTATTAAAAAAGAACTAAAATTTGATTATAATACCCCTACAACTAAAAAAACATTTGATACAACAACACGTATTTGACATTAGTTGTGTGTTACCGTGATTGTGTTTTTTGACTTCTCAGTTTTAGCTCTGAGATGCATGCTTAGATAAGGTTGGTGGTATTCTTATTTAATTTTACTCCTTACATAGGCTTAGTTTCTAGTTTCATGTTTCTTTAGTTTTTAGTCACTTGATAACGGGAATTGATTCTTATTCCCGAAACGTCGTGTTTTGATTTTTAACACACAAATGATGGCAAATGTCCGAAAAATGTATAATAATAAAAAGTGTTTATAACAAATCTGAAGACAATATCTTATTTACTTCTGGAGTTATAATGCTTTTTTGTAAAATACAAAATGGCGAATATACAGATTATAAAGCCAATTTCAACTTTATTATTTAACTTTTTTTTTGTTCGTTTTGATGTTTATAATCAGAAAATTAATAGCCAGTCCATCTTTTCCGGGACATCCTGTATAAGATAGAGTAGGGTCAGTTTTGTCCTACATTTAACAAAATTATCCAAATAAAGAAACAATTAGGTTTTAAAATTTTCTAAAATTGTTTACCGATCAAAATAATCACAAATTTAACTCAGATTAACTAACATCTCATAGCATTCTTTTATTCGTTTTGTCATTGTTTGAATTGTTTTACAAATAAAAACAACCTTTATCTAGATCGTAAAATTGTTATGTAAAAATATCGTTGTACATAGATACTAAGAACAATAGGTTATGTTTATAAATTTATTTCTGATGTTAAACAGTAGATTGTACCGTTATAAAACGAGACATATAAAGTATTGCTACTTAGGAATTGTTTATTAAATTCATCAAAAAATACAGTGTGACCAATATTACAATCTTTAAAACTATAAGAGATATAATAACTTTTAACTATGGAACTGTTCCTGTTTTTTTAGTATTTAAATACATAAATATCATATACAGGGTAATATTTAAGTAGGCTATGGAAACGGCTTTATACTGTATAAGTGAAAGGTACTTGAAGGCAGAAGAAATGCAGATCTACAAAGTTAAAAAAATCATACTTTTTTATATGTTTGAAATATTTGTCCGCCATCTTGGATCCGCCATTGAATCAAACTTTATTTTTTTAAATAGGAAATTGGACATGTGATATATGATTTTAATGTAAAATTTGACTAGGAAAACCATGGTTTTTCGATAAATGGCTTCGTTTTTAAGTTATAAGCATTCAAAGTTGCAATGACGGAATAATCACGTTAGCAATAAAACGGGGTAAAATGCGCGTTCGAAAGTTTCTATTATATTTTACCTGTAGAATGCAACCAATTACAAACTTTAAACAGTTCTAATAAAGTAATAATAAACAATTACTAATAATTAACAACACAACTAGAAATAAATCTCAACTATTCATTTTAAATATAACAATATTGACTTTAAAAATTTCAATCAATGTTTTCATCCATGCATTACAATAGATTTGAAAGCAATGCATTACATTAGTAATACAATACATTTTGAAAGCTACCATTCTACAATAAATGTTCAAAGTGCTTCACCTCTAAAGATTGTCTATTCGCTAACCTCAAGTAATATACGTTTATGAAAGTAGACCTAGTTTTAAATCATCAGTTAGTTTACAACAGCTGTTTGCATTACGTTACAACAATGCAGCTGTATTAACTACTCATTTTGCTTGTAAAATTAAGATGTGTGATTCAAAACGGTTTTCTGGTTCGTTAATTGGATTTATTCTGCAGGAAAAACACAATAGAAAAGTTTCGAAGGCGCATTTTACCTTATTTTATTACGAACGCGATTATTCCGTCAACTAGCAACTTCAAATTTTTATAACTTAAAAACGAAAGCATTTAGAGGAAATCCTCATAACACATGTGAAAAAGTTACAGAATATCGTCCTTCACGACATAGGCTTTAAAAAATAATAAACTTCTATTATTCTTAACGAAATGATGTTTCATTGAACCCGTATTAAAACGTTGAATTTTTATATCCAAAGTATTCAATAAACAGAAACAAAATTACTAAAAGTGTTGCAACATTCTTCTTATAGGCTAAACCAATTGAACCAAATAACTCCTATGGGTGGAATGTTTTTACAGTTAAACACTAATAAATGAGATGACATAAATAGTAAATATTTAAACAAGTGCAATGAAAACAACATCTTAAACACATGTTTTCATTCTACGAAATATAGAACACACGTGTTTTAGCCTACTTTATGTATGCTATGACGTAAATGTAGAAAATTTTCCTAATTTTACAACACAGCTTATGTGTGCATGTTGATAAAATTTTCAAGGTTTCATAATAACCTCCATAAAAAAAATCAATGTAAAAAATTGCACAAAACTTTCTCATTCACTCTTCCACATAATGAAACAAGTCTACACCAACAAAAGTGATAGTTCTATAGTTGTCGATCAACAAGAAACAAACTAAATTGTCCTAAATATGCTTCACTTACGTCCTTAGCGTAAAATTTATTTGATTAAAATTGAGGTTTTAATAATATCAGGGTTCATTTTTGTTTTTCTGCCGATTTTACAAAACCGGAATTTTTTGCGATTTTACACATTTTGAGTCATTAATTTTCATATTACGCTATAATTTGATCAAAATTTTTAGAGCTGGTTTTGAGAAATTACGTCTTTTATGAACCTAGATTTTTGAGAGATAGCAACCAATATACTTGAACATTTTTTTTTTTTTTTTTGTAAATAGACAACAGTATTATCTGCAGTAAATATAATAAAGTAATTATTAAAATTATCTTATATTTGCAATAGTTAAAATTGCAACTTTAACTGTTTGGAAGAGTGGACTATCTTGAGTCTGTTTTGTTTTTGTTCATGTTATGTGTTCTTGTTTTTTTACTCACATTATGACAACTAAAAACATAATTTACGGTATTTTACACCCCTCCAAGTGGATAAAATTAAAATCATGGTTCTCTCAATTGTGTTTTCGAGAACTTTACTTGAGTATATATCTGATGATGGCCTAGAACGCTGAAACCGGTAATCTAAGATTACCAAAAAAGGATTGTTAGACTGAAAATATAAGATGGTTTTTTTATAATACATTAATATGTTCAATTGAATTGTTAGAGACTAACGTTGAGCATAATTTGATAGAAATGGAGATAAATAATATTTCAAATGAAAAATATAAGACCTAGACTGGGAACCCGAACCCAGGACCTTTGGCGCGTCAATGCTCTACTAACTGAGCTATCCTAGTCGCTTCGCAGTACAGGGCGTACACTTCTCACTTTTCGCAATCATATCAATTACCTCGTTATACAAACGACATTGAAATTAATATCTACTCAACTTGCAGCCCCTACGTATGGATTTATTTATTGATTTTAATTTTTAATTTAAAAAAAAACAATGTTTGAACTCAAGGAACCTTAAATTGTATACATCCATTAGAAGTTATATTATCAGACGCCATCAGTTACAGATAACTGCTATAACGTGCAGGCGGACATGTCACGTGTTCATGTAAGAAACTTGGGCAAAGTTTCATTAGGCCTACTAATTAAAATTATAACAGCTTTATAACAAACCACATATAATAGTGAAACCGATGTTCATAATTTTAAACACAATTTTAATTTTCTTTTTACTTTATTGTCGTTTAATGTCAAAAATACGCGTGAGATAATATCCTTTTAACCACAAAAAACTATTAGTTGGGGACTACAGCACCGATTTTTAAAAAGTTTTCAGTTGCAATAAGCGTTTAAATCATATTTTGTTACTAGCAATAAATTTATTGTCCTTGAAAACTTAATTATAAGTGTAAGAAAATTTAATTTTCTACATTTTTCAATAACAAAAAATTGTTATATCTCGGGAACAACTCCACCGATTTCAAAAACGTTTTAAGTTACAATTAATATTCAAATCATATACCACCTCTGTCAATGAAAAATTATATGTCTAGCTAAAAATGTCAAGAAAATGCTTGAAACAAGTCGAAAATTTTTAATTTCCTATTTTCAATAACAAAAAATTGTTATAACTCGGGAAGAACTACGCCAATTTTTAAAATGTTTTGAGTTACAACAGGCATTCATATTATATTCCAATTTTGTCACAGACAAAAGATATGGTGTCGCCGAAAAATGTAAGAAAATGCATAAAATATGTTGAAAATGTGGATTTCCTACTTCTCCGCAGCAGAAACAAATGCACCGTTTAAAAAAAAAAGTTCTAATTAGCATCCAAATAATTTATTCTATTTGTATTGAAAAGATATACTTTTAAAAATATTGAGAAAATGCGTAAATATGTCA
Source organism: Aphrophora alni (assembly GCA_963513935.1). Classification (NCBI taxonomy): domain Eukaryota; kingdom Metazoa; phylum Arthropoda; class Insecta; order Hemiptera; family Aphrophoridae; genus Aphrophora; species Aphrophora alni. The sequence goes on along the minus strand of OY740775.1, from coordinate 60,448,741 downwards.
AACATGTTTATTTTTTATTACCTTTGTACACAAATATTGTTCTAACTTGCGGACTACTCAATCTATTTTAATTAAAACAACGATAATGTTAAACCGGAAAAGATAGAAAACCGCATTAAAATTTGAAAAAAACAGTTTTCAAGTTCTAACCTTACAGACAGAGACGTTGATTTTTATATACTCGTATTATGTGTAGATTATAATGGCATCCTTCAGTTTTGGGGTGTTGGAGGCACCTCTCTTTCTTTTCTTTTCCTTTTAACAGTTTGTACATAATAGAAGGCGGGTAAGTCGCAAGTATAATATAACCTAACCTAACATAACTCATTCTTCACAAATTTATGTTAAGAAGTTTTAAGTATAATAGTTATATTATTTTTTTATAAGGGAACTAAAATTTTTTTTTTACTGTGAAGAAAAATGAAGTAACAATAATAATTCAAACGGCAGGCACTTCTCTTTTTTTCTTTCTCCTAGATGTTTATTCACAATAGAAAGAGAGTAAACCTTAGCAAGCATAGGAACTAACCTAACCTATTCTTCACAAATTATATTAAGAGGTTTTTAAGTACAGTACGTATAATTGTTTTTCATAGTCTATCTAAATGTATTTTTTGTTGAACGTGAAAAAATAATAATAACTACAACTGCAGGCACCTCTATTTATTTATTTTCTCTTAGAAGTTTGTACATAATAAAAAGAGAGCCAATCTTAAGCAAGGATAGACATAACCTAACCTATTCTTTACAAATTATATTAAGAGGTGTTAAGTACGCTACGAATAATTTGTTTATAGTGTAACTAAATATATTTTTGTTGAATGTGAAAAAAAAATAATAATAATAACTCAAAACTGTAGTTGTCTTGAAGATCCAAATGTTTGTAGTCGTGTACAATTATATAAGAAAAAAAAATTAATGTTATTAATATTATAAATAAAAGTTTTCGTTTCCTCATATTAAGACTTATTTTATAATTTCACCTTTAGATTTCACTTTCGGAGCTAGCGGATAATTGCCTGACACAGACAGAAAGAGTAAAGATAAAAACACTATAGGTAACAACTCCATATCACATCTTATACTAGTAATATCCACACGGACACAGTCTATATGTAGATGCTTATCTCCCTCTCCTAGTTACCTTATCTTACTCAGAATCTCTACAACTGTAACAATTTTGTGCTATGCATTTAGTTCATTAAATTTGATTTTTGTTGTTGTTTTTTGTGACCTCCCTGTCAACCCATGATACAAAAATATTGATTAAACGTTCTCATGCACAAACACAAAGAGACTATTCGTTATCAAAAATATCAGTTCTGTAGATATCGATTAACCTTGGAAGCTGTCTTTGAATTTTTTTTTTTTTTTTTTTTTTTTTTAAGTGCCAATAAACACGTCCTCAGGTTTGATTCGAGGTTTTATTACAGCAGTTAAGGTTCTATTTTTCTGGTTTTAGTCATTAATTTTCATATTTCAGTAAAATTTCAACAAAATCATAAGAGTTTATTTTAAGAAATTACGACATATAAAATTAGTTGGTGAAAAAGGAGTCTTAATAGAATATTCACAAGACAAGCTAGGGAGAAGATGATTAGGTTGTTTCAATCTTATAAAACTTGTTTTTCAAAAATCCTTTGTTTTTTTTATCGTTTTTAGATTTTATAATTTATTGCCTACTAAGTTAAAATGTATTGTCAAATATTCCAAACATATCCATAGCCACTAACAATCCTCCTTCAAAATTGTAGAAGGGGCATGAAAAATTATTTTATACTTTTTTGTCCGTTTTAAAAACGTGGTATGTTAAATTTTTTTTTTTTTATTTGATTTATTATTTTCTGTTTTTTAGTCTTATGTCCTGGTGAAAGTTTTCAATCGGTTCTGTATATATATATATATATATATATATATATATATATATATATATATATATATATATATATATATATATATATATATTGATGATACTCTGACAGGGACATATATAGGAAATTCCCAATGCATTTCACATCCTGTTTAGCTGCAAATATCTGAAATTCAAAATATCACCTCTTATTACCTATAATACTTCTATTAGTCTTGTAACTCAGAAAATCAAACTAAAGAAATAAACAAACTTTATTTTATTTTTTTCATGTGCATGAATTAAAAGAATACAATGTCAGATCCTTCTCCATTACAAATTGTAAATGTATCGTAAACTTTACTTATGGTGGTGAAGGTCGTATTTGACTTTTTTATTTGATTTATTATTATACTTTTCAGTTCGTTTTAAAAACGTAGTATGTTAAATTTTTTTTATTTGATTTATTATTAATTCAGTCTCTCTATCCATGAAAAATTTGCCTCAACCTACTTCAATATTCCGGTTACCATTCAAAAGCGATAACACAGTTAAAAAATCTATATCTCATTGGCCAATTTTTATTTGTTTAAGTAACTATTGTTTAAACAAATGTAGAGACAAAAGAAACCAACTGAATATTGTATTGTCATCCAATTCTGACCTATGTACAAAATTTCAGGCCTCTAGCTTATCGGGAAGTTAGTTTATACTCGAATGCAAAATTCCACCCGGACAGACTGACAGATATAACGGAAACCGAACTAATAAAAACGTGGTAAAAATGGATAAGTTCTCGCTCTGTCCTAGAAGTAGAGAACTTGTTCAGGATTATGGAATAATAAACATTTTCCAACTTTTTATAAATGGAGACTGGATATTATATTATCTGCACATTTTGTTTCTTAATGTGTTATGTAATTTTTATTCTTATAAAAGGTTTAATTCTTATTACTTCAAACCTTTTTATAAAATAAATGGAGACTGGATGTTATATTATCTGCAAATTTTTGTTTCCTAAAGTGTTATATACTTTTTTATTCTTATAAAAGGTTTAATTGTTACTTATGTTTCTTTATAATTTTTTTAAATTGTCTGTCCATTACATAATGTGAATGTTATATCCTTGAAGTTAACTCCCCCACACGTACAACAGTGGTATTATATACCCTATTGTGTGCATGTATGTTTTCTACAGATGTAGGCCTATGTATGTTTTGTTTTGTTTTCAATGTGTATACTCCTATGTTATTAATGAGATAATTTGTATTTTGGAACAAGTTTTATTTTTATTTTAGACATTTTATTGTTATTGATCTTTTGTGTGTGGAGAATAAAGACATTTTAATTTGAAATTTTATAACACCCCTACAGCCGATTTTTTGTTTTTACCCATAACTCACAAACTGGCATTTTTGGAGAAATAGAGAAATATAAGTTTTATTTAGTCCCTTAGAGGCTACAAGCAATAACAATTTTAATAAATTTGTTAGGGCTGATTCTTAGAAAATCGTATTTTGTGTGTTTTTTACAACTGCTACTCCCAAATTTAAATTATTGAAAAACGTTTTAAAAAAAATCACAAGTCATTGCGCCTATGGGGTAGAGTACTGCACAGAGGGTAGATCTATAGACATATATTCTAACTTTTTTTTTAACATAGACTACAAAAATCTCGACATCAAATTTGTTTCCCTCACAAACTTGCTATATACTTAGTATAAGTGAGGAGGTGAGGAAAAAATACGAGCATGAAATGGAGATCCTTAACCCTCGATAGTCTTATTTTCGTCTCGGCTAGATTTGAACTTACCACTGTCATAAAATGTAACTAATGTTTAATATTTGCGAATATCAAGCTAAAATACTTTATTAATATGTTTTACTCGCACATTTGCCATCATTTGTTTATATGAAAACTAATACACAACGTTTCGAAAGTATAAATCAACTCTGTTTTCAAGTGTGAAACTCTACCATAAAAAAAAGGTGAAAACTTCAACACATCCAAGTATAGTAGGGGCACGTTGGAAACTAAAACTAAATCTATAATCTATGAAAAGTATTCGAGTCTAAACTAGGCCTGAGCAGACAAAGATAATATTAAATATAAACGTGGTCAGATAAAGCTACAACACACAGGCCTTCACTACACAAAGGACGGCAAGCAACTGATTGTAAGGGATGAAACCAAGAGAAAGTTGCCCCAACTGTTTATAGCTAAAAACAATCATCCCCCCCCCCTCTTTGAAGAGTATCGTCTTGGATGGCGTCATGATCACCATTAATGGAATAAGTAGAAAAATTTCAGCCATATGTAGAAGAATTTTTTCTCCGATTTTTTTTAAATCGTTTTTATTTACAGAAGCCATAATTGTCTTATTTATAAAACTGGTTTGGTTGATAGGATTGTCTGATAGCTTTGTTTTAGGATATGAGACTTAAATTAGTTTCCAACATGGCCATAGTCTACTAGGCTCTTTTATCTTCTAGTTTCACACTTGATAACGAGAGTTGATTTATACTCTCGAAACGTTGTATATATTAGTTTTCATATACACAAATGATTGTAAATGTTCGGTTAAACCACATTCTAATTCAACAAAAAATACATCTAGTTACACTAATAAACCTCTTAAAACCTCTTAATATAATTTGTAAAAAATAGGTTAGGTTATGTCTATCCTTGCTTATAACTGACCCTGATCAAATCTAGCCTCTAAGCATTCAAACAAAACGTATTAGTCGCCATTTTAGCTTAAATTCAAATTCAGTAATTCTCGATCGAAAAAATGAAAATGACCCAATTCGCAGTTTTAGAAGGTTATCTTACAATCTGGATTTTAATCTATTGTGAAAGGCCTAAAAAAGTGTCAAATCGCAGATTTAAAAAAAATTAGGGTTCCTATATAAATTAAATTTAAACCATAAGTGATCCTAACCACCTTACATACGGATTAACCATTGATTTAAGACATTGTTTTCACATTTAACCAAGGTTTATCGAACTCTTGATTTTTTTAAACATTCAATCATCTAAATTTGTGTCCACAGTCTATTTTCACTTTTTAATATGACGCAACTACCGTTATTTCTTTACTACTCTACTTGGTTTCATCTACAGGAATGTACGGAAGTTTGTGCATCGTTAATTAAATCGTTATTGATTTTCTGCGAACAAAAATTTACGGTAGTCGTTACACTTCCGGTTTAACTCTGACAAGCGTGTTTCCGACCGGAACATGGCAGTAAAGTGTGTAATTATTTCCATAACTCTTACTTTAAAATTAATCAGTATGGAAAAGTATTACGAGCATTTAATATGTGAGAGTGAAAAAGTAAAAGTAGAACTAGTAATGGCTTCGTTTAGAAAAAGTATGATTTATTTCCTTCATTAACGACATGTGTAAACATAGTAAATTACCGATGAATACTGGAACGAAGAAAGTGGGTTTAATAAACAATCGATGGTTCGCTTTCAGTAGATAATTGACGATTTCTCGGTGTCATATAGGAACATCAAGTAATAAGTATTGAACATAATTATGGTGATGGAAAAGCATGGAAGCCATCACTTACTGGAGTTTTTATTGTGGTCGAGAAAGTTTTTTTAGGTTAAGCGAACAATTCTGAAGGCAGTGTTTTCAGTAACACTTCGTGCATTTTACTTTATCACGTACGTTTACCTATTATGGAGAAAGTATTGTGATACGAAAATAAATAGTAATAAAAGATACAAAATTAATTCACTATAATTAGTCGACTTTCCTATTTACTAAATACATACTTCTTTGACAATACATATGTAGATTGTTGTCTTCCCGGACAACCTTCTCAGATTTATCGTCACTTCACCTCTGGACTATCCTTAATTTGAGATCTTCATTCAGTTCATCAATCATTCCTCCCTAGGAAATCTTTTTTGTGTTTCAAAACAATTTTTTGGAGCTTCTGGAAAGGAAATAAGGAGGTGGAAACTTTGTCGGGTGAACCAATATGCTCGTATCTTTTGGTCAGGCTTTCATGTAAAAAGTTTTTGCAGTGAACTTTTTGGTGCGTTTTTGCTGAGGAGTGAATCGTCACGCTCGGCTCGGTTACGCTGAATCGGGTTTACTCGGTTCCACTCGACATCAAGCGCGTTCGGGTCGGTGACGCATGAATCGTCTATACTCGGCTCCAGTCGTCATCAGCCACGTTTACTGTCCGACAAGAAGTGCAACGTTCCAATGTTGTTGTATATGATCAGTGTAATATTTAAAGTGTTTACAAATGATATCTTATAAATAATATCACTTTATGAGAACAGACATAAGAATAAATAATTTTATATGACAATAATATCACCTTGTTTTTGATTGACCGAACTAATCCGCACTAATCCTATATATAACATAAATGTCATATTAAAATTTGAAACTTAGAAGTTTTCACTTCTATTGTGTGGTCATAAGCACACACCCAGATTTTTGAAATTTTTTAATGTAACCATTTTGAAATGTACTACATAAGTATAGGTGTAAGCTAAGTGGTAAAGTTATAAGCTAAACTTGTAAAATCAATATGTATAAAATTAATTATTCTTTTAATTAAAGAAAGGGTTTATAATTTAGTATGTCATTGAGTTTAAGTAACATTAACATGAAAGGATAAAAGTAACAGTCTCTAATTAAAAAAAGAGGAAACACCTAATAAATTTAATTTTTGGATCTTCTTTAAAACCTACACATTATGTAGTTTAATTTTTTTTACCTCAACACCAGCAAAGTTATTTTTGAGATAAAGTAATATATTCAGATAAGATTTTGTCCGATTATAAAAATAAAAAAATTATCAGTTAACTGATTTGATTATCTCTTCGGTAAAAGTTTAGACTAATTATATATTATTTTCACGTAATTTTACATAACTTATTAGTTTCACAGTTTCGATTGTACCTGCTTCTCTTAACCACAGTTTTGTTTGTACCTGCTTCTCGTAAATATGTCGCTCCCGAAATTAATCAGTGACACACCCAAAATATAGTTTCTGGTTAACAAGAATTTCACCAAAATTTTGTTGTTATTATTTTTTTCGTATTCCTTAGAATTAAATAAAGCTCTTAGACTAGAGATTTTGCTATAACATGTCCGTTTTGAGGAGGTTTTCTGAAGATAACGCTTTTTTTTAAGTTGTAATTTTAATAAGTTAATAAATGATTTTCAGGAGTTATTGCACTATGTAAAAAAACTGTGAAAAATAGCATACTTCACAATTTGATTCAAATTCTCTTTTCCAATACAGTAGACTATTAGAATGTTGAGTGCGGCGCCCACGCTTTTTTCTTTTAATAACCATCTTGTTTACTTCTTAATGCACTTGAGTGAGTTTTATCCTCGAATTTATAAGAAATAAGTTGCTATATAAGGGTCTCTACTTCTTTATCAATCTTTTTTTTTATTTTTGAAAGATATTTATCGTTTCGCTTGTGCCATAAACTTGTGCGAAAAAATCAACTTTAAAATGACTGCTGTGAAAGGAAATTTTAATAAAATTTATTCCTAAATAATAATTTTATTTAAACATCTTCACATTTAACCAAAGTTTGAACGAAATCAGTAGTCTACTGTGCCGAATTTGAGACATTACGTTTTAAATCAGTTCCACATAAGTTACACTCGAAAATTTTTAGTTTTTTACCGAGAGCTTACAAACCGATATTTTCTTTGGCAATAACGACCAGTATGTGATGTTTAGACACTTAAGAGCTATAATATTTTATCAAAATCGCTTAAGCCAATTTTGTTTAAAATCCTAATTTTTAATTTTTCCCTTACGGCAGCTTTTCTTTTCAGGTTGTGGGACAATGTGTTTTGTTTCGTTTACTTATATTTAATTTAGTTTATTTTCATCACGATCTTTAATAACACATCACATTGTAAGACATGTCTAAGGAGGTAACAATGAAGCGAAACTAAAATCTGACAATACAGAAATACAATCGTATACAGTAGAAATTTGCTCCACATAATCATTACAATGGTCACGCTTCTACTATGAAATATTATTTTCGTCTTGATCTGTAAATCACCAAGAACGCGTGACAACGATTTCGGCCGATAGATAGAGCTATTGACCGTGTCACTAGCGCTGTTCGTGTGTGTGGAGCGAAAGCAGGCAAACAGACTAACAGACGTCAGAAAAGTGGGACACCATCTGCTTTGTGCTTTAGGGCCATCTTCAGTTCTTTCATCTATGCGATACCGAACACTTATCAGTGAATGGTAACATTCATGGAAAGCAGCTTCTGATAAAATCTATTCCGATCTTTTCGGTTATGCGTCAGCAAACTTTAAACTTTTCTCGGAAAAATTGTACTGCTCTCCTTCATTTTTAATATTTTCCACCAACTGAAATTCATAGAAAACTGTAACAGGAAAGCACCGCACCGCAGACTAGCACGAACCCACGAACTGACCACTGGTAGGCTAATTGCCGCTCGGCCCATTTCGTTATCTTATCGCGCAGTAAAGACCAACCATTATGAACTGTTTTCGTTTGTTTTGTGTAGTCATGATTAAATTTCATTACATTAGAATGTTTTTTGTTAACGTACAGCGCTTCAAAAGTTTGCTGGTTATCGATAGAAAATGTTTAAAGTTTGCTGACACATAACCGAAAAGATCCATCGATTCTAGTGATTCGTTCAAATTTGAATATGAAGATTGACGACTCAAACCCTTGTGAAAAATTGAAAGAAAAATATAACATTTTACTTGATCAGCTCTCCAACACTGTAACTGTATTTTAATTGAATACAACTCACAAGCAAAGCAAATTTTTAGGGTCGTATTAAATATATAATTTTGTTTATAAAACAGCGTCGATAGGTTCATTTTCATTTCTATTTCTACCGAAAGAAGATTTTTGGAGAAGATGCACCATTTATTATAAAATGTTAATGTTATGTATTTAGCAGTTTTGTATTTCAGATATAAACTTGCTCATTTTTTTATCGTAGAAATGACATTTGGACATCATTGAGCAGATTTTATTCTTGTTGTTTAAAGGGGAATCATGTTGCAAATGTCATCAAAAGATGCGTAAAAAAAAAGATAAAGTAAAGATCTCGAGTACTTTAATAGCGTCAGGTTTGGAAGAGAACAAGAGTTGATCTGCTTGAAAATAAGAAAATTATTCAACCCAAAACTATATTAAATAAAAGCTAAAAACACAAGACTTAGGGATATAGGCACAATTATTTATATGAAATTGAATTCTTTCAAGCGGCAGTTTAAATTGTATTGACAGGCCCTTGAAATTATAAGGGTCTCTGGTTTTATCTACGGACACCAATAAAGAGAAATGAATGAAAACACAATCCATTTTTTGAATTGTTTCTCACATCTCACAACAACGCTTTTAAAACTTATACGATACGTATTTCTCATTGTGTGGTTAAATTAAGTTATATTCGACATACAACAAACTATAATATATAATTTCGCACTGCAATTTAATTTCAAATCCAAATTTTTTTTCAGATTTGTAGGTGACGGCATGGTCATGATATTCGACATTTTAAATTTGGTCTAGCTCCATTATATTAATTTGTCCGTCAAATAAATATATATAGGCTATTCGTAATCAGAATAACTTCTAGTTTTATTTGATAACACAGTTAATCTTTATTAAAATCGAAAAAATTTCAACTCAATAGGTTTTTCCCCAATGTCATTTTTTGTTACCGCTATATTTTTATACATGTAGGACAATACTAAGATATACTCGTAAATGCAAAGCTTGATATATATATATAGAGAGAGAGAGAGAGAGAGAGAGAGAGAGAGAGAGAGAGAGAGAGAGAGAGAGAGAGAGAGAGCATTTATCGTCTTGTATGTGTAGAGTGGTTGCGACTTACGGACAGACATGCGCGTGAAATTGTAAGGTTCCTTGGTTTTAGTTAGGAACCATAAAAAGGTGTAATTCCAACGAGGGTCCCTCGGGATTGCCAAGCCCGTACTTACTAGTTGAGCCCTTGAGGGTTGAATATGGAAATTGTAGCTTATCAAAATGGCTGGTTACAAACATTATCCTCGAAAAACTTTTCTTTTTTTTTTTTAATTTTCAAATGAGCTACTATTTTGATAAATATGGATTTTCTACTTAAAAAAATTCTTTAGCGAATCTGAAAAATATTTGCGAAAAATGATTTAAAACAGTTTTCGTTATGATAAAGAATTTTTTCATAATTAATTACATAAAATGAAATGTTGAACCTTAATCTGATGAGCTCATTTAGAGAATTCAAAAATATTGTAAATATTGTATTTTAGAAAAATTTAAGAAACTTCCATAGGCGTTGGAGCAGTCTAATTCTGTACGCCAAATTGTGAAAACAGAAAAACATCATCTTTCAGATTTTCCCCAGTTATATATGTTTTAAAGGTCCATGACTTTAAAAAAAAGTTACTGCTTACATATCAAAACTTATTTTGGTTATTGTTAGTTAAAGCATATTATAATCAAAGCTCCTGATATTTTTTTCTCCAAGTTTAGAAACAAAACTAAAACAAATTTCATTTTAACCAAATTTTGATCAATTTAGCCTCTAAGGCTCTATAGCCTACCAAATCTGATCATCATCTTGTTATGGAACGCAGCCGATGCGGTTTTTTGTTATAGAATGACTCATGAGATTGGGGTTTATTCAATAACAATCGATGGTTCAGTCCTTGTTAATAAACTTAGTTTTCTAATACGATGGTTTTATATTTCTATTTAATCATCAGTGGTTCATTTACTTAAATTAATAAAATGGTTTTACTATCTTTAATCTAGAGAGAAAGTAATGTTGTAACGAAAAAGTTAATTCAATTAATCTCTCTTCGTATAGGCTGTAAGGGGTTTATACAAAAATAGAATACACACGAAGGTTGCTCACTTCTGCCTTTAGCTTAACTGTGCCCAGAGTGTGATCCTTTGTGGCCTTTGACTACCTGGACTGTTCTCCTTAAGAACCCAACGAGGTTGATGGTACTCTGATAACGTTTCACGTTCTCGCATTCTGGCAGCCTCACTCACTACCTCCGGTCAGCTCGCTGATTGATTAAGTTCGATTACCCTCAAGCCTTGGCTTATATATCTTTGAGTAATGTGTGACGTATTGAATGGTTGCAAGCTCAGCTGTTTTCTAACTACATCTTGACGGTTTATACTATGGTAACTGTTGTCGAAACTTAAATAAAATGTAACCTAATCCTATTATTTAAATTCTCCACAAAAATAGCGGTTCTAGGGTATTTTAAAATGCCTTAAAATAAAACGAATCACGGACTCTTTCTTAGAAGGTGAAATATCTCAAAATCAGTTAATCCAATTTCGATCAATATTTTAAAGATGTATAACTTAAACCAACGTCATATGAATCAGTAGAGAACTGTAGTGAATATAAAATGAAAGAAAATTCCCCAAAACTACAATAAAATACTAACAACACAAAGACTGTATAGTTATGTTTATTCTACATTATGTAGGCTACATTTCAAACATAACACATACATTAAGTACAATACACACTCAAGTATGTATTTACCTCTAAGTAAATACTCAATACTAAGTGTGTATACTTTAGTGTATTGCACCTCTGAAGATGATCGCAGTGCTATTGAAATGAACATAATGTAGAATAAACATAACTATACAGTCTTTGTGTTGTTAGAATTTTATTGTGGTTTTGGAGAATTTTATTCCATTCTAAATCAACATGTTAGCCCTGCAGTAAAACAAAATTATAATTCCTGACCCCGGTCGAAAATAATCAAGTCATTTCTGAACATTTTACTTACTTTGTAGACTATTACACTAAAGCCCGTTAGCAGCAACGACATTTTAAAACAAATTCCACAACCTTGTTACAAAATTCAGAAGGCAAGGAACACCTGCAAACTGTTGTACAGTGAGTTTCCGGCAGTTTAACAACAGAACCGAATAAATACCGTGAACATCATCGCATTGTCAAGTGTTACACGCAAATTTACGTAATTGGATGCAATTTGTATGACAAAGCGAACTGTTACATGAGTTGGCATGGGAAGCCTTGTGGAAAATTGGCCAAGAAATATGCAGCTGATGCGATATTTATATTTTCGTGTGTGGAAGAATATATAAAAATGTTCATTTTCATAGATAAAAAAAATTTGGGTGTGCTTAAGACCACACGTTAGAAGTGAAAACTTGTTTGAACAGTATGTAACGCTTATATACTTATGATTTTTGTTTTAATATATATGGGTATGTGAGAAAGTTTGTGCAATATTTTTGCATTGATTTTAGTTTGACTATGTATATGAGTTTGAGAAAGTTAGTGCAATATTAGATTTTTAGTTTTAATATATATTGGTATGTGAGAAAGTTTGTGCGATATTTTTGCATTGATTTTAGTTTAACTATGTATGTGAATTTTGAGAAAGTTAGTGCAATATTTTTCGTAGATTTTTAGTTTTAATACGTATGGGGCGCGCGTATCCGTTGTCTATATATCAAGGTTGCATTACGCTACTGTGCGCGACGCGATTTCTATTGAAAAAGTCCATCCCAAAAAGTCCCCAACGCGCCAATAGAAGTTTTCACTTCAAAAATCTTTGTTTCCAAGAAACTTTTACAAAATAATTGTACCAAAAAAACTGGTGATATTAGATAAAAACAAGTTTATGGGTGCCATCTTGGTACTTACTAGCCCCATTATAAAAGTTGATTATCTAACTGTAATACCCATAAGTTTTTTTCTTAGGCCTTGTAGGAAATGTTAAATTGTATTGGTAGATACAGTAAGTTTGATTAAATCAGTTGCAATAACAGTTTTCTGAACCTCGTAATTGTGTACATCACTACATTCTTGATGTCGGGTTGATGTGTAGCCTATACATTAAACCGTCTCCACTCGCTACGCTCGTGTCGGTGAACCGGCTCTATTAGATCTTGTAAACTATAAGAATATCACATTTTCTTGAGAGTTCAGATTTCAAACTACATAGCTTAGCTATTTATCAATGTAGATATGTTTAGTGGTACCATTTACATGCATAATTGAAATCAGCAAATTTTTTGTGTTTTAAAAGTTGAGTTAAACACACTAGTTCATATTTATGAACAAAAACATGTTTAATATGCCCGACATTTTAACTATTTCAATTTAATTTTTCTGAATTTCAAAAGAGTTCTATATGAGCACACAAATTTCAAAGAGGCACCTATCCCAAATTTCATGTTCCTATCTTAATTTTTGTCGTACAGATCGACAACGACATCGAAGACGGCGTGTCGAAAATCACGGTTTCCCAGGACCATGAAAAGTGAAGATCAGTCAAAAAACGGTTGTCAAAATATTTTATGATTACCAAACTTACCATATATTGGGTAAGTAAAAGAGATATTTTGATTCTACAAACAGATATATGATTATGAATCATTTTTATTCATATTTTATAGATGGCAATACTGTGTTTTGAACTGTTGTTTAACTATTTATAAGTAGTTGACATACGGTCTTTTACCATCTTTTGAAGTTAAAGACTCGATAAGGCGTTGAAAACTTCTACAAGTAATGAAAACTGAATATCGTTTGTTGACTCCAAGATTACTTGTAGGGTGTGTCTAGCTCAAGGTGACATTCTTAACCTCAAAGTTTCTATGCCTTGTTCTTACTGTCCCGCATATACGTAGTATACGGAAAAGATCTAAAGTCAATGTCGAGTTTTTATAGAGCCCCAAGTATACAATATTTATTTTGATATGTATGTCTTGATAGGTTGGCATATTGTGGCCGAATCTAGAGATGTTTTCTTATTATTTTGATAACTCAAAATTGCTATAGTAAAAAACACATAATTAATCTTTTCCCAAAATCGGCTCTAAAGTTTTTGATAAAATTTTGTTCATGTGAAACTTCCAATGACCCGAATTAAACGTAGTGATCGCCATTTCTCCAAAATCGACGGTTCCTGATTAATCGTAAAAAAATAATAAATTGGCCATCGAGCTGTTATAAAATAAATATTTTTTCAAAATCGATTCTACTGATTTCCTACAAATTTTAGTGCAATTTAGTGACACAAACAAGTGTGTGAAATCCCATTTTTAAAAATATTACGGTTCAAAATTAATTTGCAATAACCAAATAGGAGTTAGGCTGAGGAAGCGAAGGAAGCTTAGGCAAGAGCCTAAATATATAAATTATTTGTCACAAACAGCATCCATGGTTAATTTTCACTGTATGATTGACAACTGAAGTGACATTTTTGCTAATTATTAATTTTGGTTGGTTTTTATTGAGTTTTGGGGAGGGGTGAGTGGGAAAGTATGTGCGATGTTTTGGGCAAATTATTGTTTGTTGTACAAAGAAGAGGTTAGATTTAGAGATTGACGATGATTTTGTTATTGTTGAAATTTGACAACTCAAAATTTAGGGGCAAAAACGTTTAAAAAAAATTGTTTAAAAAATATCAATTGAGAGTATTAAATGTTACTTCATGAGAAAATCTTCAAAGTCCTTGAACATTTGTATTATGAGTTGAAGAGGATGGAGCCGATGTTAAACATGATTATTGTGGAAATTATCCAAATTATATGTGGAATTAAACTTATGTTTGTTAGACGTGGACGATATGAATTCTCTTATGAACTATGTACTTCATTTAATCGTCTCACTTTCATCTACCTTCTTTTGGTAGCTATGGGGAATGTTATATATGTGGGATTTTTTTCTTAAGTAAAGCAAACGTAAAATATATACATATTTTAGTTTAGTTACTTTTGGGTAAATTAAAATATGAATTTCAAAATTTTTATAATAAATGTTTTTGTTTAATCAATATTTGCGTCCAAGTAAAATAATTAATATTTAATTAATGTTTAAATAATTAATATTAATACTTAATTAATTTTTTACAAGTAAAATAATACAAAACCCAAAGTCGCACGGATCAGCTAGTGACTTTAGGCAAAAGGTTTTTTTATTAAAAATGACTCGTACATTATGTTCTCTAGACTAATATAAAAATGTTTAACTATTTTGAAACTTCTATTCATTCATACATTTTCTACAGTAGTTTAAACTTTAAATTGTCCCAAATTAACCGCTTTGACCCGGTAATGATTTATTATTAAAACCCCTTCTAGATGGAGTTCTACTTTTGAGGCTTCAAACTCCAAAATTTGGAGAAATCTTGCTCGACTTATAAAGTTAGAGGCAATAGTTAATGATTAAGGTTAATTTTTACAAGGTTAAAAACTAATTAATTGTTGCTTTTATTTATATTACAGTATATACAAGTTAATATTAAAACAAAAAATAAAATGATACTGCCTAATTATATTCCCAATCATATCGATATTCACACAGGTAAATATATCCCCTCAGGGGACAGGTATATAAACCCTCAGGGGACAAATCCGGGGTCCCTAACTGTATCTACGTATATTTCTTCCATCTTTCCTATCAGGTTTTTCTTGACCAACTTTTCCGACCCTCTAGAACTTAGAGTGATCTAGGCCTAGGAGTCTTTATTATACTCCTTTCATCATGTTTTTTAGTGTCCGTAGATAAACCAAGGACCCTTATAATTTCACGCGCATATCTGTCTTTCTGTCTGTCTGTAAGTCGCAACCCGTATATAAAGACAAGAAGATAAATCCTATATACAGTATCCTCAAGGTAGGAATGTGTCTGGGGTGGAGAGGAAAAGAGGAGCCCCACACTTTGTTTGTTGCGTTTACTTTCAGCGGTACAGCTCCAATAAAAAATATATAGACTTCAAATACTTCTGTGTAAACGCGTACCCTACTTTCGTTTCTTTTATCGGTGTAAATAAGAATAAAAGTTTACAAAAGTCTGTCACGAAGTTGTAACTTTAGGAATTAAATGTAGCTAAGCAGTAATTTGTGTACCGAGTTTTCTTGGATTTTACCGTCAAGTCAGGCTAGGGAACCAAGTGGAAGGAAGGACACAATCTTAGCCTGAGACTACTGTATTTCAAACTTTTAATTTATATTCTTTGTATTGTCACACATATAGGAAAAATATAGCGGTAACCAAATAAATGACCTTTAGGGTAGTTACAGGACAAAATTATCAAATTGAACAATTTTATTATTGGAAATATTATGTATGGGATATCAAATAAAACTAGAAGTCATTCTGATTACGAAATATGTATGTTTATTTGATGAAGAAATTAATATGTTGGTCCTTATTAATTAATATATAGGTCGATTAAAAGACTTGAACTTTAAACTGTCTCCATACACCTAAGTAGTTATAGCTTCACCCTTTAATTATTTTTAAGGTGATAACCGAGAAGTTTTTCGCTTTTAAACAACAAGGAAATAACTCACAGAGCTAAATTTACTTAAGAGGGATAGATAATCCCATTATGTAAATCTACAACTCTGACTTCTAAATACAATTGTGTTTTTAAGAAAAACGTGTTATTATAAACAATATTTCAATAGGTCACATCAGTTGCCATTAATCTATTTCTCACGCGTAAAGGAAAAATAAATCATACACACACTGTGTCCGTAGTCAGTCATGGTTTAATGTAGTCAAATTTCGGAATTAAACACCTTAACCACATAAATGTTAATTATAACCCCGAAGTCTCTAGCTGGATTTATTCCTTTTTCATCCAGTCTTGGGTTAAATCCTTCTCTTTCATCTTTCCTATCAGGTCTCTTTTGGCTCTTATTCTCTTCCCACCCTGACCCTATTAGTAGATAATGGTCTTGATTTGATGTTCTTTTCTTTTATTGATAAAAGGCGATGATACCTGAAAGGAGTTTCGTCTTTTAAAAATGAGGGGGGAAACTTCCAAAAAATGAATTATAAACTCAATTAAATGTCATGTAAAATAGGAGGTATAGGACAAGTGGTTGTCATGGTAACGCAATAAATAATCAAAGTGACGATTTCACAACGGAGAGAGCACAGATTTTGTGGCTTGTGAAGTTTAATTCTTTGACTCTTGTACAACGTAAGTATCATTGAGCGTTTAATGAGGATCCACCATGCAAGACCAACATTAATCGTTGGTATAAATGGTTTATGGAGACACCATGTTTCACGATAGAAAGCGTTCAGGTAGGCCATCTGCTAGCGACGAATTAGGTGATGTCAGTAAAAAAGTGTTTTATTCACAGTTCTAAGAAATCAGTTCGTAATCTCCTGGAGAGTTATTACTTTGATAAACTCTCCATTAGGTTTTGAAGAAACGACTTAGTTCTACTACTTACAAACTTCAATTATTATCAATGATCCGCCTAGATGGTAACCTCAAATGATACAACTTTGATGTTCGTATCATGAATGAAATTGATAAAGATAAACAGCTTCTAGGTCGTGTAATTTGCAGTGATGAGGCAACTTTTCACAATTCAGGACATGTTTATAAACACATTGTCTTACTGAACATGAGTTGGATAATCCTGAAGTAAATGTATGGTGCACTCTGCCTAAAGATAATGTTATTGTCAGTTTTTTCTTTATGGAACGTATGGTAAAATTAACTGTTCAACAAACTAGGGTCTTACCCCAAATCAATGATGGTAATCTAATATTCCAACAAAATGATGTATAGTGAGTACAGGTTAGTCAATACCGAGGGACCCTAGCTGGATATGTAGTCTTGGGTTAGATACCTCTCTTTCATCTTTCCTATCAGATCTCTCTTGACCAACTCATATTCCTTTCTGGCCTTGATGCTATTATGATATTAGAGGGGTAGGAGGTCTTTATTTCATTTTCATTTCTTCTTATATTTAAATGGCGATGATGGCCGAGAGGTTTATCTCTATTAAACTACAATTTTGGAAGCCGTCGTCCACACAATCTGCGGACTTAATTATTAGAATTTTGATTTCTGTTGTTTTGTGCAGTAAGATGTTACACTAAATCAAATAGAAGCATTCAATATTTAAAACAGATAGTAAAAGAAGCAGTATTCACCAGTCTTGGTCCTCGAAAATTAACCTATTGAACTCCAACAAACCTACAAAAAACTTTATGAGTAGTTCTTCGATTCATTTGTGTTTTATGTAATTAATTTATTTGGTTTTAAAAAATGATTGAAGTTAAACTCATGATTTTACGTACACACTGTATGTATCATCTGGAAATAAAGAACTCTAATGTTGTTGACAGTAGAGTAGTGGCTTTTATGTGTTATAGTTGTTTATTTAGTTATTTAAAAACATGTTGAGTGAGAGCTGTGCTGAAAATGTGTTATTTTTAAGAACTGAGCTATAATTTCTATAGTTGTAGTTTGTTTATTTTATATACTGATCACGTTACTGGAAAAGTAATCAGTAAACATCCAGTCAGCAAAATATGGAAGACAAATTTGTATTTTAAGAAAGGGAAGGGAAAATATTAAAGTATTGCCTGTTTAAGCCGCTTGACAAAAAGGAGTGTTTATGTTAGTTCGTATTTTAACACAAAAAGTGAGAAAGGTTTTCCATATTAAGTGTTTTGCATCTATAACAATTTCAAACATTTTAGTTTACTCTTTAAACAAAAACACATATCGTTATAGCCGGTGAAGTGTTTTCCTTCTTGATGTTTAAAGGCGAAAATCTTCTCGGTCATCATCATCATATAAATTAAAAAAAGAACAAGAAAGGAATAAAGACTCCTAGCTCTTGAACAATATCTCCAGGATCATAAGAGAATAGTGAGAACTCGACACACTTAGAACCAGGAGAATATCCAGCTAGGGTCCCTCAAGATTGCAACGCAAGGTGTGTCTCTATGGGTGAAAACATGAAGAGGTCGAATCAGAAATGTTATTATAAAAGGGGAATTCAAACTGAAGAAGATTAAAACTGATTAGAGAAATGAAGTTTAAAATATAGGGTTATGCCTATGGCACAAGATAGACTACCATAAATAATACAGAAAATTAATCCAAGAGGAGATAAAAAAAGAAAGACCGGTAACAAAACAGAAAAGAAAGGAAACACAAAGAAAAGGAGTGGAACTGGCAGAAAGAAAAATTTTGAAAGATAGAAATGTTGTAAATACCTTTTACAAAGTTAACATGAGATACTGAAAATCCCTTAAAAGAGAAAGAGGTGAGACGATATTCCCCCAAAAATTTTTATATGTTCACCATTTTGAAATTTAGCCAATCCTTTTATTGATTAACTTGTTCAAACCATTACAATAAATCATATGTGTACCAAATCTGAAGAAAATTTGACAAAATTTGCTACCACTAAAGCAATAAATATGAATTTGAACGAATAGATTACTCAAAATGTGGTCTGAAGATCATAATTAAGTCTCAATTTATAGGTGGTTGCAATAAATATTTTGATAGAGAAAATTCACTAAAAAACTAGAGATAGAAATTTAAATGGTGTAAAAATACTTTTACCCACATATCATAGATACCCAACTATAAAACCAAATAAAGAAAAATTGCATTCATAGTAATTAATCTCTTTAAATGTCTTCATACATCTAATGCGCAAGAAAAAAAATTAATTTTCCTTTTTACTAAGTTTTTCAATAGGCTATGCATTTCTATGGAGATAAATTGCTACAGAATGATCATCTCATTATCAATGTTTTGTATTTATTTTTTCCAATGATTCCTAATCGTATTTTACTTGAATTTTGTAAAATAGTTTGCGTAATTAATATTTGCATTGACCAAAATTGGTTCGAAATCCACTGGTTTTGTAAAATTGCATCTTTTTCAACAGCTCTAAGGCAGTTGTTAAGATTTTTTTACCGATCATGGACCTACGATTTTTGTTAGGGCTACATTTAGCAAATTTTATCAAAGTCGTTTGAGTAGATTTTGAAAGAAAAATTAATTTTGAGTTATGATCTTATTGGAACTAACCCAAATTTTGAGTTATCGAAAAGAAATAGATCGGAACCCTCGCGATACTGACAAAATAGCTCCAACTAGACTTTACCAAAGCATAGTCGGTCAGTTCGTCTAGGCTATGATACAGATACCGGATAGAAGGGGCACAAATAATTTGAAAACAGATATTTCCGTTAAAAACTCGACAACGATTCTTGTACACATCGCATAACTTTCTAATACTACTTTTATGTGAGAAAGTAAAAACGTAACTAATTCCTCGATTACCTTATAACAACTTCTAGCGACCACAATTCTGATTGATATCCGCTGCGAGTGTCTAAGTCTAAGCATGATTCGGATTGGCAAAGTTCCGGCGGCAAGTCGGCAATAACTGTCAGAAAACCACTAGTTTTGTGCAATCGTGAATCGTGACGGCGGAATATTTCCGTGACATTGCTGAGACGCTTCCTCATTACGTTTGAAATTGACAAATACTAGTGATTTAAATTATAAACTAGTTAACCTACTTTCTACAGTGTCAGAAATTTGTTGCGCACATTCTGTAAAAAAAAGTACGTATTCTAAGGTGAATGTTGAGATTGAGCGAGATCCTGTTTTATCCCGAACATTTGGTGTTACTCCTGCATATTTTGTACGTTTGATACGGGAGTTATTGCCAAACACTTCCACAAATCGTTATTTAATTTAGTAAAAAAGTTCTATACAATAAGCCGAATTTAGTAAGTATAGATGCCAGTTTAAAAAAAAAAGAAAAACCATTAATGGCAACAAGGCTGCAAGGCATGGACACGGGTGCTCTGAGTTGCAAATTTTTCTTGTTATTTAAACGCGAAAAATAAATCTCAGTCATCATCGCCTTATAAAAAAGAAATAAAGAACCTCTCCCCCCCTCCTCCAATATTCTAATAGCATCAGAGTTGGAGGAGAACAAGAATTTATTAATACTGACCCGATAGGAAAGATAAGGGTCTAACCCAAGACTACATGAAAAAAGGTGTAGATCCAGGTAGGGTACCTCGAGATTGCCAGGCCCGTACTTCCAGTTCACACTCGAAAGTGACATTAATAATCAACTTAATTTCCTCGACCTAATATTAAGAGAAGGCATAAACAAGTTTAAATAGAATACAAGATATATCGCAAACCCATTACAACAGGTGTCATCATTCACGCTTATTCCTACCACCCATATTCACAAAAGATGGCAGCATTTCATAGCTTTGTACACTGACTTGTTACCATTGAGCAAAGAAGATTACCAAGTATAAATTACCATCATGAAAGACATAGCCAAAGGATACAGGAATAGAATTATAGATAAGTTAATTAATAGCTAGAAAAAGAAGAAAAGAAACAGGAAACCACAGAAAGCTATACTATCTCTGATAACAAAAAATATTTCATCTAAATATACAACGTTCTAAAAATTATTTTCTAATTAAATATGTAAAAAACGCAAAATTACAATATCTTTCCGTACAACCAATCTACATCGTTAAAACTAAAACTGACACCCAAATAGAGAAAAAGTCCGCTGTTTAGAAAATCAATTGTCACGAATAGAATAAATACTGAATAGGTCAAACAGGAAGAGCGGTACAAGTAACATCTTCCCAACAGCTGATCCAACATCGCCAAATCCAATTATCCACGATAACTCGCCGAATGTAACTGTAGCCCAAGCGACTTCCACTCAACTGTAGAAGCCTTACACATTTGTACAAAGGGGAGGTTATTTAATGCTAGTGAAGAACATGAAATAAACTAAGCATTCAAAAAAACACCAGACGACATCTTAAATGACCAACTTTCGTTGCACTCCCACCTTTTATACAATACACCTATAAATCACTTGCAAAAGATAACTACAACAATTAAAATAAATTTTCCTTTCTATATATTTTTGTTTTATTAATTGATTTCGTAAAATCTTGTTGTTATTTCATTTATTGCATAATAATACTTTATATTTCTGAAGTTGGCACCACCAAAATTCTTTATCAAATTCCACAGAATTTTCTAACACCAGTGCATGCGCGTTAATAGAAAGAGACAAAGACAGGTACGTTAGTATATTCGTCTCTCTTTAGCAAAGTATTCCTATACAACTTTATAAAACTCACCTACTCTGTGTCTAAGTAAAAATTCTCTTAAATAATTAAATTAATAATAATTCTCTGTAGGCAATGATTGATATACAAATCATAAACAAGTTTTAACCTAACTGTAATAGTTATTATCTACAATACCAAATTAGCTGAAAATCGATTTTGTTTGCATAATTGAAAATTCCCCACAAAAACCACAAAAAAATTAATTGAATTTACGTAATAATGAAATTTTAACTCTTAAGGAATAAAAAGGAATTAGGAAATAGAATAATTTGTCAAACAATTTCTTCCGTGTAGCTCTTGCTACACCCTGTTAGGAAATGAAGTGGTAAAATCAGACACTAATTGTTTATAAAATAAAACCGCAAGTCTCGACAGAAAGACCTAATGTAGTAATGTACCGGTAACTTCCTGCGACTCGGAAATGTTTTACAGCACGACTTACTCTGGTGGAGAAAATAGGAACTAGCTGACAATCAAATTAATATTTTAATAATTATTTTAAACACTTTAATGAGGAAACTTAATTTGTATACAGATTGTATTGAGATTATACTTTCTAACAAATACTTTTTAACAGCATGAAATGAACGTATTAAGCAGAGTTTTTTTCTACATTCTTTATCCTAACTTGTCGAAATTAATAGACTACGATTTTAAACTTAATTCCGAATCTCAATAATAACGGATTTTGTGCTAGGTCATACGGTTAATCTATTTGCCCAACTACACGCCATTTTGAGTAGGAGTACGGAGGGGAGACTAGGAGACACTCCCTGTTTAGTGAATCAACCCAAAACCAAGGTCTAACCGAAACATGAGAATCAGCTTCAATAATTTAACCTAACAATTAATTAACAGGTAATTTACAACATTAACTAGACACACTTAAACTCTAGTCAAACTGTATATAGGCCCTTCTTTGGCGTTTCATGGACATTCCAGCATTTTAACACTTTACGGTATATCGGTCCCCGGGGAAACCAATTGCCACGCTCACTAAACTTAACTGGTCTTAATAAATTTAGCACACAATTCGCGGCCGGTTTCGCGGGCATCTATTCCTGTACCAAGACATAAGATGAATGTCAGGAAGCAATCTGAAATAGTCTCGCTTTAGTTGAGTGACAGGCTCAGGGATTCAACCGGAATCTTGACCACTACCGTAAGCCCGTCACAAGTGTAAATTGTAAAATTTGTAATTATCAACTTAATTAATTGTCAAAATAAAAACAAAAATTAAATAGGTAATCACAATCGAATTGTTCAAAATTTTAAAATAAGGCCTACATTAGTTCCCATAGTTATTACTTGAGTTGGACATGTAAACACAATTCTTAGGACATTTAACACAAGATGGTGTTTAACTATGCACAAACTTAAGGTGTCTTTATGATTTAACGGGATAACCAATCGTACAATTTTGACGAATTTTGGTATACAATTTTGAAGGAATTATATACATGCTTTTAAACCTGTTCCCTATTAAGGGGATACAAGTTATCGGTGCCATCATGGTACTGTAAGACTTTGTAGGTTCTGTCAGGCTTATTTTAACTTAGTAAGATTTTATACGATTTTAATCTTATAAAATATTATGAAATCTGTAAAATAATTATTTATTCTTGGCTATTAGGCTTATTAGGTATTACCAATCTAATAAGGAGTAATAAATACAGAGATAAATTTGAGTTTAAAAGGTATTCCTTACTTGTGTAAAGTAAAATGCACGTCTAACTTTACACCTTTTATTACTTAAAAACTAAATAGAGCATTCACGCACGCACACACAGAGATATGAAAATTATAATTATAATTATTAATAACAAAAATGTTAGTATTAGATTTCGACTTTATTTAAATATAGTTTTATAAATTATTGTTTTCAATTTTTTTAAAATAAATCTATAATAATAAAAGCCAAAACCCACTCACTGACTGACTGACTGACTGACTGACTGACTCACTGATCACGAAATCTCAGGAACCACTGAACGGATTACAATGAAACTTGGTACACAGCTTCCTCATAGGTCCTAGACGCGCACTAAGAACCGGTTTTGAAAAATTCAATGTATAACCGCGGAAATCGCGAAAAAACCGCGAAAAGTAAAATACATTATTTTTTGTAAACTATGAAGCGTACAAACGTGAAATTCGGCGAACATGTTCATCCTCGTGTCTAGGTGCTCGCTAAGAAACGTTATAAAAAAAAATCCATGTCTAACCGCGTAAATCGCGAAAAACCGCGAAAAGTAAAATACATAATTTGTTGTAAACCATGAAGCGTACAAACGTGAAATTAGGCAAACATGTTCCTCCTGGCGTCTAGGTCCTCGCTAAGAAACGTTTTTAAAAAAAATCCAGGTCTAACCGCGTCTAACCGCGTAAATCGCGAAAAACCGCGAAAAGTAAAATACATAATTTGTTGTAAACCATGAAGCGTACAAACGTGAAATTAGGCAAACATGTTCCTCCTGGCGTCTAGGTCCTCGCTAAGAAACGTTTTTAAAAAAAATCCAGGTCCAACCGCGGAAATCGCGAAAAAACCGCGAAAAGTAAAATACATTATTTTTTGTAAACTATGAAGCGTACAAACGTGAAATTCGGCAAACATGTATTATTCTCACTGTATTTAAACACGAAACCTAGAGTTCTGAAATTCAGTACATGGTTTCGGGTAAGTTCTTAGAGGCGTACTAAGAAAGGGTTTGAAAACCTTTTACTCGAAGGGTAGCTAACACCCCTATTACAATATTTTCAGTCAAACGCATATATTTGTTATTAATACATTTTTTCGGTGGCTGTTATTTAGATGAACAACTACAGCGGTTTTTGATCATTGTGAACACTCATGACAAGGCCTAGGACTGCACGCCACAGTTTGCAAGTGGCCTTATCAGTAGGCTGCAGGTATCAGCTGATAAGGGGTCTACATTGCCCCCTACCAGTCAGTCTAGCTACAGACTTTGCTACGTGCTTTGTTTTTTCCTGAACCTCTACACACTTCTGTTCACTTCAGTTCTGTTCTATACGTCAATATATTTTGATCATTTTAGGCAAGACTGATTCCGTTTTCCCTTTTACTTGATACATATAATATTTATATTTCTCTCTATTGTCTTTCTATTTATATATCTCTACTTTCTCACTATGGAAGTCATCAACGTGGATGGGGTGCCTACTCCCCACCATGTATTGCCTATCAATCCTGATGGTCAGTGCTTATTCTCATCTTTGGCTTACTTCGTATACGGCACTGATTCACAAGGTTTCCAAGTTCGGACCAGTGTTGTACAGCACGTTACTAACAATTGGTGCCGATTTAAACCATTCACCTTAAATCGGACGGGGGGCATTTACAGAACAAAGGCAGAATATATGGCTGATATGAGCAAACCGGGAACTTTTGGGACAACATGTGAAATAAAAGCAGCCTCTGAAATATTCCCCTATGAGCTGCAGGTTTACACAGACCAAACTCTGTTAACCAGTTTCGGGCAGCCGGTTGAGGGAATAAAAAGACTAAGGTTTACTGGGCCACTGACAGCAGGCCACTTTGACGTCCTTATTCCCTTAGATCCTGATTCCTCTCTGGCGTCTGACAATGTGAATGTGGAGGCTAATCTTGGGGAAATCCAGGACCCTGCCAACCTCTCACCCACTGATCTCCCACACTCCTCATCCCCGTCTCCAGTAAATTCCCTTACTATATCTAATACTACTGTCTCAGATCACCCCTCCGTAAATTGTTCTAAAACAAACAAGAGACGGGGGAAGAAAAGGCGTAAGCGATTTTCCAATATTAATCGTACAAAACGTCACAGGCAAGCAGTAAATAAATATAGTGAGAACAATCCTGAAGTCAATCGCGCATCCGTAAAAAAATACAGTGAGAAAAATCCTGCAATACATCAGGCGGCTGTAAAAAAATACAGTGAGAAAAATCCTACAATACATCAGGCGGCTGTAAAAAAATACAGTGAGAAAAATCCTACAATACATCAGGCGGCTGTAAAAAAATACAGTGAGAAAAATCCTACAATACATCAGGCGGCTGTAAAAAAATACAGTGAGAAAAATCCTACAATACATCAGGCGGCTGTAAAAAAATACAGTGAGAAAAATCCTACAATACATCAGGCGGCTGTAAAAAAATACAGTGAGAAAAATCCTACAATACATCAGGCGGCTGTAAAAAAATACAATGAGAAAAATCCTACAATAAATCAGGCGGCTGTAAAAAGATATAGTGAGAAAAATCCCGAGGTAAACATAAGTGCGGTAAAAAAATACAGTGTCAAGAGAAGTGAAATAAATTTGTTGCCATGGTCTGTTAAATCAATGTCGGGATTCAAATACAATAGCGATACTGATTACAACAAAGATAAGACTGTTGCCTTAGGTTGCATGACAACATGTAAGTGGTGTAAAGCTAGAAAATGGAAAGATGAAAGTCCTGGTCTGTGCTGTGCTAACGGAAAAGTCCATCTGCCCTCTTCTCAGCCAATGCCAGAGCTCCTACAAGCTCTTCTGACAAACAATCACCCTCTTTCTGAACACTTTCTCTCAAACATCAGGCAGTACAATAACTGCTTTCAAATGACTTCCTTTGGAGGAAAAGAGATTAAAGAAGGCAACTTTATGCCAACCTTTAAAGTTCAGGGGCAGGTGTATCATCTAATCGGGAGTCTTTTACCTTCTTCAGAGCGGGAGCCAGCATTTTTACAAATATACTTTGTTGGTGATGAGGATAAAGAGTGTCAGCTACGGTGCAATAATGCACCTTCTGTAAAACCGTCGTTAGTGAGCGAACTCCAGAAAATATTACATGAGACAAATCCATACATTAGGGACTTTAAAATGGCGATGGAGATTGCACCAAAAAACGAAGGGTTTCAGGTGGTAATAACAGCTGACAGAAAACCCGCAGGTGCACATAGAGGTCGGTACAACAAACCCGCAACAAAAGAAGTGGCTTTGGTGATCGTAGGTCAAATGTTTGAAAAGCGAGACATCATACTCCACAGCCGAGATACACGACTGGTGCGCATAAGTGAGACTCACCGTGCTTACGATGCGTTACAGTATCCACTCATATTCTGCCGTGGGGAAGATGGTTACTCCGTTAACATACCTCAGCTTGATCCGACCACCAAAGTTGCTTTGAAGAAAACTGTATCGGCTTCCACTTTCTATGCATTTATACTTATGGAAAGAGAAGATAAAGAAAACCTAATTTTACGTTATCGCAGTCTCTTAAATCAGTTTTTAACTGATATGTTTGCTAAAATTGAAACTGAACGATTGAACTTCTTGAGACATAACCAGAGTAAATTACGAGTTGAGGAGTATGTGCATCTGCGAGATGCAGTC
Organism: Aphrophora alni; assembly: GCA_963513935.1. Lineage (NCBI taxonomy): Eukaryota > Metazoa > Arthropoda > Insecta > Hemiptera > Aphrophoridae > Aphrophora > Aphrophora alni. Next base: position 60,421,532 of record OY740775.1, on the reverse strand, counting down.
GATAAACGTGATGGGCAAGTGTCAGAGCTAGGGAAATTAGTGGTCTTACCTTCCAGTTTTACCGGGGGGCCTCGCTACATGCACGAGAGGACACAAGACGCTATGACTTACGTGCGCCATTACGGAAGACCTGATTTATTTATCACCTTTACATGTAACCCTAAGTGGTCTGAAATACAGGAACAGTTACACGTTGGACAGGCTCCTCATTCTAGGCACGACGTAATAGCGCGAGTGTTTCATATAAAAGTAAAAAAAATTGTCCAGTTACTTCGAAAAGGCTGTATTTTCGGGCCAACTAGGTGTTACATGTATACAGTAGAATGGCAGAAGCGTGGGCTGCCTCACGTTCACATCCTACTGTGGCTTACCAATAACATTACACCCAGCCAAATTGATAATGTCATTAGCGCTGAAATACCGGACCCTACTCTAGATCCCACACTGCATGAAATAGTGAAGTCAGCCATGGTACATGGCCCCTGTGGAAACCTCAACAGAAATTCTCCGTGTATGGTGAACGGCTCTTGCAGCAAGCGATACCCTCGCCCTCTCACCAAGGAAACGCGGACTGCTGAAGACGGTTACCCACTGTATCGCAGGCGCTCTCCCACTGACGGGGGATTTACAGTGAAGGTGAAAGACGTTGACTTGGATAACAGGTGGGTAGTGCCGTACAACCCTGTTCTGTCACGCACCTTTGAGGCTCACATCAACGTTGAAATATGTAACTCCATAAAATCTATAAAATATATATGTAAGTACGTAAACAAGGGTAGTGATCAGGCAGCGTTTGGTCTACAGAACGAGTTTGATGAGGTTACACGGTACGAGTCGGGTCGCTACATCAGTAGTTCAGAGGCTGTTTGGCGGATATTCTGCTTCCCGATCCATGAAAGGTATCCACCCGTCATGCATCTTTCAGTCCACCTAGAAAACGGCCAAAGAGTGTACTTTAGCCCGGACAACATTGGAGATAAGGCCAAAAATCCACCTAAGACAACTTTATTGGCATTTTTTAATCTCTGTAAATTAGACTCTTTTGCTCGGACACTATTGTACAGTGAAGTTCCAGCCTTCTATGTATGGAAGAATAACAAGTTTTCCAGAAGAAAGCAGGGTAAGAGCGTTCCCGGACACTCTGGAGTAAAACAGGACGATGTTTTAGGTAGGGTTTACACTGTGCACCCTTTGAATGGAGAGTGCTACTATCTCCGTATTTTACTCCATGAGGTTCGAGGACCCACATGCTTCAGTGATCTGAAAAAGGTTGATGGAGTAGTTCACCCCTCTTTTAAATCAGCCTGCAGAGCACTGGGATTACTGGAGGATGACAATCACTGGCATCACACTCTCGAAGAAGCCGCCATCTCCAACTTTCCACACAAGATTCGAGAATTGTTTTCAGTGATGTTAGTGTTCTGTCAAGTTGCTGATGCCCTCAAACTTTGGGAAAACTACAAAGAAAGCATGTCGGAGGATGTAGCCATGAACCTTCAGAAGGAGCTTCAAGAGGGAGTGCTGCCTGATGTGGCTGTGGTGTATAACAAAACCTTGGTTCTATTGGAGGATATGGTTTTTGCTATATCTGGCCACCACCTACTCCAGTATGGCCTGCCTACTCCTTCTCGCAACGAAACTGTTGACTCAGTCAACCGTGAGTTACTGAGGGAGGTTTCCCATGATATAGCTGAATTATCAGAGTTGGTCCAAAAAAACGAGCCTAAACTTAATAGTGAACAAAAGAATGTATATGATACATTGATAACCAGTATTCACTGTGAGACTGGACAACTATTTTTCTTGGACGCTCCGGGAGGCACTGGGAAGACCTTCCTCATTAACTTATTGTTGGCTAGAATAAGAAAAGACAGAAATGTTGCAATAGCTGTCGCTTCTTCTGGAATTGCCGCTACCTTACTTGCTGGGGGAAAAACAGCGCACTCCACTTTCAAGTTACCTCTGGACCTCAACCGCCATGAAACTCCAACCTGCAATATTTCTAAACAGAGTGACATGGCCCATGTTTTGAGGCTTTGTAAGTTGATTGTGTGGGATGAGATTACCATGGCACACAAGGGAGGGTTGGAGGCACTTCATAGAACCTTACAGGACTTAAGAAATAACAACAACTTGATGGGTGGAGTGACTGTACTTTTAGCAGGAGACTTTAGACAGACCTTGCCTATCGTTCCAAGAGGAACTCGCGCCGATGAGGTGAAGGCATGTCTTAAGTCATCGTACTTATGGCCAAGAGTAAAAACTCTATATTTGAATGTTAATATGAGGGTACAGTTAATGGGTCATTCAGAGATTGAACAATTTTCAAATCTTCTTCTACAAATAGGAAATGGTCAATTAAAGGAAAACGATGGTAAAGTCAAACTTCCACACAATCTCTGCACTATTGATAGCCAAATAGAATCCTTCACTGAGCACATTTATCCTAATTTGAAAAGTATGAGCATCATTGATCCATCTTGGTTAAAACAAAGGGCAATACTTACACCAACAAATGAGTCAGCAACAAATATTAACAACTTTCTCTTAGAGCTGCTACCATTAGAGGAGATGAAGTATGAATCAGTTGATTGTGTTGTTGAGTTAGAGGAAACAGTCAACTACCCTGTAGAGTTCCTCCACACACTAAACCCACCAGGGATTCCTCCTCACAGCCTCCGCCTCAAGGTGGGAGTACCTATCATGCTGATTCGAAACATCAATCCTCCAAAACTGTGCAATGGCACCAGACTCCAAGTTAAGACTCTCCATAAGCATGTGATCGAAGCCACAATCATCACTGGTGTAGGCCAGGGGGAAACTGTCTTCATTCCGCGAATCCCTTTGATTCCATCGGATTACCACTTTGAATTCAAACGTCTACAATTTCCTGTCAAAGTATGTTTTGCTATGACAATCAGTAAATCCCAAGGTCAGACTTTGAAGATAGCTGGTGTTGATTTGCGGAATGATTGTTTCTCCCACGGCCAATTGTATGTCGCCTGCTCCAGAGTCAGCTCACATGAAAATTTATTTATTTTGCAACCGGAAGGTGAAACTTCCAATGTAGTTTACCGTGAAGTGCTGCAGTGAATAGGCCAGTTATCAAATTCAGGATGAGATCATAATGTTTACCATTTCCATCTGACGGCAGTAGGCACGGGGACCTGCCTAATAACTAAAACTCCCCAACTTTACGTTGACGGCAGTAGGCACGGGGACCTGCCTAACAATTAAAACTCTCCAACTTGATGTCGACAGCAGTAGGCTAGGGGACCTGCCTAATAATTCAAACTCCCCAACTTTACGTTGATGGCAGTAGGCACGGGGACCTGCCTAATAATTAAAACCTCCCAACTTGATGTTGACGGCAGTAGGCACGGGGACCTGCCTAATAATTAAAACTCCCCAACTTGGTGTTGACGGCAGTAGGCAAGGGGACCTGTCTAATAATTAAAACTCCCCAACTTGATGTTGAAGGCAGTAGGCAAGGGGGCCTGCCTAATAATTAAAACTCCCAACTTAAAGTTTACGGCAGTAGGCTAGGGGATCTGCCTAATATTGAAAACTCCCTGACCCGGACTTGACATGAGAAACGACGTATGGCCACCTCCCTGTGGTGTTTCTCGGGTAACGCTAAGAGCCATACACTTTAAAGATTAAAAAAAGTAAACATACAAAAGGTATTGTATTAAGATTTTAATTGAATTAAATAGATAATGTAGTATTCCGTAGCGAAGCACGGGTATGTCAGCTAGTATATATATATATATATATTGTTGTAAATATAGTTGCTGTCTCTCGTCAAAATGATGCTCTTCTTAGGTATCATAAAGACCCAACCCCAGGTAATTATTTTGAGATTAGACAACAGCTATTCTTTTAAAATACAAAAGTTTGAAAATTCAGATAATTAAAACTAAATAATCTATGTATTTATTACTATATTGTATATTATCTTACTTACGAATTTAGCATTTCTTTCAGTTCTTTTCTTTACTGAAATCTTTAAAAAACACACTTTAAATATATATTAAAAAATTTATCGTATTACACTTTTATATTTTTTAAAATACACCTTTTGAAAACACTTTTTTTAAAGTACACCTTTTTAAAAACATTTTTATATTTTCCTTAAAGTTTCATTTTTTTATTATTTTCACAAACATGAACTTTAGAGACATTTATTTCCTTTTTATAACTTTTGATTTTAATATATTTATATTTTTTAAGTTTTCCTTAATTTTAATTAAATTTACACTGTGTTTTATTATTTTAATGTTTATAATTTAGTTGCCTGTTACTAAATAAATCAGTCTCATTACTTAATTTACACACCTCAAATCTCGTATAAACAAAGGGATAATAAAACAAAGGAACTCAACAAGATTAAAACAAAAAAAAAGCATATTTTAAAAACTACTTTTTTCAATACAAATATTCTTGAATATAGACATATACATTGAAATAATATTAATGTATGATGAGTTGTTTATATTTGGTAGAGACATCTTCAGTGGAATTTAATCCTCCCAGTTTTGTTAATCGTTTAACAAGGCATTTTCTGAAATAATAAAAATATTTATTAATTTATATATATTTCATATTTTTTAGAAGATATTTATTAATTTATATATATTTCATATTTTTTAGAAGATATTTATTTGTCTATTTTACTAATATCTAAAATACAGGATGTTCAAAAATTGTTTCGCCAAAATTCGGGATATGATGAAGAACATCAAAACAAAAAGAAACATTTGTAAAATATGTATGCTTATTTTTCCGTCTGTCAGCCATTTTGTATCTTTTCAATAGCAAAAACGAATAAATATATTTTTTATTAAAATTTTTGTAAAATGTTTCATGCCATTAATTTGTAGTTTTAAAAATAAATTTGTATTTAACAATTTTAAAATGACGGCATTTACAATTTATCTTACTCTGTAATTTAACTTTAAGCATTTTAAATAACCGCTATTTTGAAACAGTTAGGTGAAAAATTGAATATTTTTAAAACTAAAATTGTGGTGAATTTCGGTTGTTGGGAGTAACCACTCCCATACCCGGGTTATGATTTAACCTAAGATAGGCTTAATCGAAGGAAGACGTGGTTGCCCATACCGTAATAAGTCGTAATTCACTTATTCCCTTCAGACCAAACACCACTCTACATAACCAACTCTTAATAAGTTAATTATAATAAACTAATTTGTAGAACTTATATTCTAATTATAAAAGTAACTGACACAACTCTAAGCCAAAAGGGATGGTTGTAACAGTTTGTAATTCACCCTTCTGATTTTATATAATTACAGCGGTCCGACATTTTATTTAGGACTTCCCGAGAATCTCGCGAACGCCATTTTCTGAAAAGTTAACCCGACATGTCATTTAGAAACCTTCATAAATTGAGGGGACGTGAAATCAGTCCTGTCGAGCTGTCAAGAGACACTTCACTGTTCTTTTCGAGTCTCAACAGCTGATCATCCCACTCTACACGCTGCGTCGTCCAACCAGGTTCAGCTCTGCACCTTAGATATTATTACTGTAAGTGAAAGCCCATGCTACAAATAGGTCCACTGCAACCAAGGGGACCGTGATTCCGAAGCGTCACAAAATTAATGGTATAAAAAAAATAAAAAAAAATCTGCAAAATTTAGTATCGAAATCTTCATTTATTCAGGAGTATATTTCTTGTTATTGAAAAATTAGCCATTGGAAGCGTTTTAGAACATGTGTTTGTGATAATATGTTTGTTTCTTTTTAAAACCCCTATCATCTCCCTAAATTTGGCAAACACCACGAACATTCTGTATTTAATACACAAAAAACAAAAACATCAAAAAATATTTACAAAAGAGATCATCCTATTTGACAATGAAATAAACAAAAGTTATATACACCATAAACAATCATACAAATTAAAAACCTATTTTTTTATAAAAATGAAATATATTTTAGTATAAGATTTAAAAAACAACAAACAATAATCATGCAATTTTCATTTCATTGTTTTATTATTATATACGTATCTTTGGTGGCATAGACAAACCCATAAGGCCCATACGCAAGTTAACATCAATATTAATATAAAAAAATTAGGAAAACCCAGCCGCAACATCAATAGTAATAAAAACAGATCCTTTAAATGTAACACCCAAATGTTGGTTTCTAGAACTTGTTGGAAATGTTCAATTGTATTGGTAGATCAAGGAGTCTTACCCAGTGTACATATCATAGTTTAGGTTCATTTAAAACACTCGTTACACAGGTTTTATAAGTCTCGTAAGTGTAACACTAGTTTCTTGCCGTTGGCTAAGTCATATCCTAACCTGATGGGTGCCGTTAATGCGTATATTAAAAGTTGCCACTCACGTTGCTTGTGTCATTGTCTCGGACATAGCGGCCATCGAAGCAGTATAAGTGAAAAAGCCTTCCTTCGCTACGCTCGTGTTGGCTTATTAAATTATTGTAAAAAGGCAAATCTTTTAAAATATATACATAACACATGAAATATGAACGAAAAACGTGTTAAAAAACCCCGCCATTTTGACATTTCTATTATATTTTTATGAATTTCAACAGGGTATATACGAGCATATTATAGTCTCCTACCTAATTTCATGTCCCTATATTAACCTTTGTAGCCTTTATCGTGATTGAGTACGGATGACACCGACAACAAAGACGGGTGGAAAAGTAATGAAACGTATTGATCAGTCAAAGAACTTCAAAATGTTTGAGATACCAAACTTATCTCAAAGGCTATTTCGTAAACAGGGTTAGTTAAAATCAAGTTGTTAAACATAAGATAAGCAAAAATCAACAACAATAATTATCAAAAATAATAAGTGAATAAAATGAAAAAGGTTCTTAAATATATGATGATTATATTATAAAAATAAATAATAAAAAATAAAAATAAATTAATACCTGCAACAAATATTCATATTTATGGTTATTTTGAAATGATGGGCTCTTTACTGCGTGGAATTCACACACACTTTAACCTTTATTAACTTTAATCACCTTTCGATTTTTCTGAATTTTAATAGGGGGAAATTATATTCACTACAGTCACCTGTACTAAATTTCATGTTCCTAACCTAATTTTTGTAGCCGCTATCTTGATTATGTTTAGATAACAAGGACGACGGACAGACATGTCGAAATTCACTTTCTTAGTTTCTTAAGGAAATGAAATGTCCATTAACAGATGTCGAATTGTCTTACAATTACCAAACTTAGTAATATTAACTTTTTTAGAAAGTGTTAAAATATTTATCACCCAAACAGTAAAATTATTGTTATGAACAGAATACTAGTACAGGTATGAATATGAGAATAAATATGCACGTGTGTATGAGGCTTAGGTTAAAGGCAAGCAAGAGTGTGATAAAAACATATGAAATTAATTGTTTTGTTTCAAATTACATAACCTAACCTTACTTAACCTAACCTAGCCAAACCCAACCTAACTTACCCTTACTAAACCTAACCTTACATAACCTAACTTAACCTAACCTACCCTTACCCTTCAGTGTTGTCATTTTCCATTTCTCATGGGTCTCTCGATCCCTAATATTTTACAAAATGGATGCTCGCAAACTCCAGAACAGCAATCATCGTCCTCGGTGCACTGTAACAGAAACACACATAGATTGATTTACAGTGGTTCAATAAATAATCCATACACAAAATCATAGCATATGGAACAGAATAAATTTGCCACTTTATTTCAAATCTATTTCCTCAAAAAAAGAAAAAAAAAAAAAAAAAAAGCTTACTGTAAAATAGTGAAGTATATAGTTGAATACCTCACAATCTGTCTTTTTTATTATACGAATCTTTGTGATCAAATCAAATGTGAAAACCCCAAACGACCAAATAAAAAATTTTTTAAAATACAAATACGTCAGTGGTCAGAGTTCGTTTTATTATTTTCAAATTGTTCAATTATTTTTTACTTTTCTTCACGTGTATGTTGACTCATAAATCACCAAAATTTGATCAAAATCGTTTGTACACATTTTGAGATATTCGATATTTTAGAAAGGCGTTCATGGTACGGTTATATTTACCCAGTTTACGAAGTATAGAGTAAGTTAGGTTATCGTCCAAATATTCGACTTATGTTTTTTATTGAACATCATATTTTATGAACTGTGGAAGCTAAAAATATGATTTTCAACATACCATCCGTCAATTGTCGTTGTCTTTGTAGTCTGTGCGTAAGCACAATAACGATTTAAAAAAAAAAAAAAAATCAAGACAGGAACATGAAATTTGGTTTGTTCATTTATATAAATTAAAAAAAAATCGAATTTAACAAAATATGAAATGAAATATAAGTTCTACAAATTATTTTATTATAAATAAATTAATTAAGAGTTGGTTACCTAGATTTTTTTATACCATTAATTTTGTGACGCTTTGGAATCACGGTCCACTTGGTTGCAGCGGACCTACTTGTAGCATGGGCTTTCACTTACAGTAATAATAGCTAAGGTGCAGAGCTGAACCTGGTTGGACGACGCAGCGTGTAGAGTGGGCTGATCAGCTGTTGAGAGTAGAAAACGACAGTGAAGTGTCTCTTGACAGCTCGACAGGACTGATGTCACGTCCCTTCAATTTTTGAAGGTTTCAAAATGATATGTCGGGCTAAGTTTTCAGAAAATGGCGTTCGCGAGATTCTCGGGAAGTCCTAAATAAAATGTCGGACCGCGGTAATTATATAAAATCAGAAGGGTGAATTACAAACAGTTACAACCATCCCTTTTGACTTAGAGTTGTGTCAGTTACTTTTATAATTAGAATATAAGTTCTACAAATTAGTTTATTATAATTAACTTATTAAGAGTTGGTTATGTAGAGTGGTGTTTGGTCTGAAGGGGATATGTGAATTACGACTTATTACGGTATGGGCAACCACGCCTTCCTTCGATTAAGCCTATCTTAGGTTAAAGCATAACCCGGGTATTAAGTGGTGATATTACTCCCAACAACTGAAATTCAACACAATTTTTAGTTTAAAAAATATTCAATTTTCCACGTAACTGTTTCAAAATGACGGTTATTTAAAATGCTTAAAGTAAAATTACATAGTAACAACAAATTTTAAATGTCGTAATTTTGAAGTTGTTAAAATGGTGCCTAATTTAAACAGTTTTTTGGTCATATCTCGTGTGTTATTCATCTTTTATAACACACTAAATTATATAAAAATTTGGTGAATTCAATTCCGCATGTAATGTACCAACTCGAACTGTCTATGATTGTAAAAAACGTAATTTTGAATCCTAACCTCGCAAGAAAATGTGATATAGTTACGAGATTCAGTAAGCCTACGTAAGCGAAGCAAGTTAAAGATGTGCTACTTTACTAACATATCACGTCACTAGCTGAGTGATATGCGACCCTTGTAAGAACTGTTTTAAATAAACTTACCCTGCTATATAAAGACCCCATGATATACCAACACAATTTCCTACAAGGTACAAGAAACCTACTTTTAGACATTACATTTAGAGGATCTGCTTGTATTACATTGAATGATGGGGCTGGGTAAGTACCATGATGGCTTCCATCAACTTCTTAATTTTTGTGCGTTAATTCCCAAACTAGCATTTTGGATATCCAATACGTTTTGCTTCCTCTTTAAAAAGAGAAAATTTTATAGAAATCTCTAAAACTGTTTTTGAAAATCGTTCTAAAAAATCGAAATACAAAATATACTGATAGCTATATCATAATAAAAGGGTCAAGCGTGTGCTAAAACCACACTACTTAGAGGCATATAGGAACAGTTATTTTTATAAAGTCGAAGTCTTTTAAGCGGCCTAGCGTCAACATATTAATTTCTTCGTCAAATAAACATACATATCCGTAATCAGAATAACTTCTAGGTTTATTTTTAATACCCTACACATAATATTCACAAATAATTTTTACTCAGTAAGTTTTCGTCCCTTAACTATCCCAAGGTCATTTATTTTTGTCACCGCTATATTTTTCATATACGTGGCACAATATAAAGAATATAAACCCAAAGTTCGACATATATAGGATTCATTGTCTTGTCTGTATAGAAGGGTTGCAACTACAGACACGAGCGTGAAACCATAAGGGTGCTTGGTTTTAACTACGGACTTGAAAATGATTTAAAAAATCTGTTCAAGACAGTAAACAGACACATGGCAAGCAATAGACGTGGGAAATTATGTTACAAACCAATTTTTGATATCGGGGGCCTCTTTTTTTGTAAATAATTTTGTATTTTTTCGCGCCGAATTGAATAAATTTTATAATTTTAAATAACAACTAGTATTTTTATCATATATGTTATTATTTTGTTTCATTTTTAAGAAGAATAGGGTAAGTTTGGTGATCGAAAAATTATAAATTCTCTGTTTTTTTACTGATTGACTACTTATTTTGTACATATTCATCTTTATACTGACTTGTCCTATACAGATATTATTTGTAAAAAAAAAAAAATAAGATTATTAAATAAATTATAATGATGAATCACTGATGTTAACTCCAATATAGAATTTCCTCTGGGGTACCAATTCTTAAACTTAAAATTTATAACGGTGTCTTCTTTTTGAAATAATATAATTTTGAAGTTATTATTTTTAACTTTTTAGTAATTTATGTAATTTTAAGTTTAATTTATACAATTTAAATTGTTTACACTGATGACCGACGGTACTTGATAGAATTCCATTTTTGTAAATTCTATAATTTATTTGTTCTAGCCGACCATGGTTTCGCCAGTTACGGCATTGACGAGTGCCTTTCTCAACATTTTATAATATTTCTTGTGTGTATTGTATTATTTAGTCTTGTAAGAGCCTCGTCAATGCCGTAACTGGCGAAACCATGGTCGGCTAGACCAAATAAATTATAGAATTTACAAAAGAAAAATTGTGTTTTATTTTTTATACATTAAAATTTTTTTTTTGATTTAAGTTAATTTGTTTTACCTTCTCACCTATAATCATATAAAGAAAGATATGTGAGGAGTTAAAGAAATCGATGTTGATTTTATTGCAGATATATAACCTTTTCTTTTAAGTCGAAGTGTTTTTTTGTAATTATGTCTGTTTGTCTGTCTGTCGTTTGTCAGTGTTTTACAGCCCAAACGCGTGAACCGATTTTAATCAAATTTGAATGTATCCATATTTTGGCTATATCTCGTTTATGTTTTTATCTTTGTTTTGGTAATTCAAAATTGGAAAATCAACACAAAATTACTATTTTCTCAAAATCTACTTAAACGATTTTGATCAAATTTTGGTCGAGTGTAATAACAATTTTGCCTCTGAGTAAACGAACCGAACGTAATGGCTGCCCAAAATATCATTTCGTGAGACCACGGTAAAAAAAATTACTATATAACAATAAAAGATGTAATTTCTCAAAATCCGCTCAACCGATTTGTAGTAATTTTTGGGAAAGGAGAAGATTGCACCCAAATCCGTGTGAAAATTTGTAAGGAAAAAATATATCAGAAATAATCGGCAAAAAACTAATGTACCTTGACCCGCGCCATTATAATCACGATTTAATATAATACAATTTTCACTGGGGATGTATTTAAAACACATGCTAAGCAATATTAGGCCCTAATTTAAATATTTATTAAAAATCGGAATCCATAGTTCCTTGTCTGACAACGATAAACTGACATTTTTGGTGACGATTCGTTATATTTTAGAAAGTGTATGCACTGTTTATTATGTTAAGTTATGTTTTACTTAGTTGACTATTATAGAAAAATTAGGAATGTAAATATATTTATATTAAAAAATTAGAAAAAAAAGAAACAATTGTTTTAAAATATATAAAATTTTAATTGAAGAAGTAAGACTTATGATAAATCAAATTAATCATAATTCCAGTTACAGTACTTGAGTATATGTGTACTTACCACCAGCGCCCAATCTTTCATACAAGGGTATTTCCTGAACCCTGTCCCAATAGTAAATAAATACAGAAGAGTTAAACTTAGAAGCAACGCTATAATCATCGTCTTCGTCATGACTCTACACTTGAGCTACCTCTCAGTTCTGAGCCTCACTTGTGAGTAATAAACGGTGGACTTAAACTCAGATAAGCCGTGTCACAATCGTTTGACTTATCGATTTATAAACAATAATTGACACAATCTCGCAAATAAATTAAAATGTCAACAACACGTTCTTTTGTTCAGTTTCACTTCTAATATTGCGATTGGCATTTCATTTGATAAACGAAGTTGATGGGGACATCATGGTCTCACACAGTCCCAACTTAATGCCCAAAAGTTGGTTTCATGGGCCTTGTAGGAAATGTTAAATTGTATTTGTAAATCAAAGGTGCCCAGTAGTGTCAGTTTGTTACACAGGTTTTCTGCATGTGTGCTCATATAGAACCAGAAAAATCTAATTGAAAATAACAAAATGGGGGTTTTTGTTCATATTTCTTGTGTTAGTCAACTTAAAAACACTAAATTATACATAAAAATGTCCAGATTTCAATTCTTCATGAGATGGTATAAAACTACACCTCCATTCGACGACAAATGTAATTCTCAACCCCAAATTCCCCAATAAAGATGATTCGTGTAGTTACTATATCCGGCAGGCCCGTGACATCGACACGAGTGGAGGCTCCCTCGCATAGTACAGCTTTGAGGCCCGTCAGGGACGAGTCACTGACACGAGCAAAACGATTAGAGGGTTTTTTAAATATATATATATATATATATATATATATATATATTAAACACACACACACACACACACACACACACACACACATATATATATATATATATATATATATATATATATATATATATATATATATATATATATATACATATATATGTGTGTGTACGAGGCTCTTTAGAGCCGATCCGACGTCAAAAAGTAGTGATATACATATTTACTATATTCAGAAAACCTGTGTAACAATTGTTTTAAATACATTTATCCTACTGGTTAGGTTAGATTAAGTTAAGTTAGGTTAGGTGAGGTTAGGTTACGTTAAGTCGGGTTAGGTTAGGTTAAGTAATTTAACTTCAAGTTCCTCTAAGTCCAAAGAGACCAACTTTTAGACGTTAGATTTAAAGGAACTGATTTCTTTGTATGATGGGGTTGGATAATGGCGCCCATTAACTTGTTTTAAAAAGGAGGCTACAAATTTTAAAAAATTCGTAAATACGCAAAAAATTATAAAACGAAAAACTATTCTCTTTTACGTTCTACTGTAAAATACGTTGGAAGCGAATTAATTTAAAAATAAACTTGCAAAACATGAAACAAATTTTATTACTCACCCATCCCTAATATCCAATAAAAACGAACTTAAATTAATCTTCACCATAAATCTCAGTTCAGTTGTTTTCAATCTAATTATTAAAAAAAAAAAGATGGACGCCGTCTTTGAAAAAAGGGTCGTAACTGGCTTCGCTTGTGAGATAAACTCTTTCACAGCCTAGATCGTATGTGATTAAAATCAAGATTTTCATGACAGGGGTCATTTTTTTTAAGTCTGTAGGTAAAAACAAGGAATCATATATTTTCACACGCGGTAGAGATTATGCCTAACCTAACCTAACCCAACCTAACAAAACCTTACCTAACTTAACCTAACCTCTCATAACCTAACTAAACCTAACCGATTATAACCTAACCTAACCTAAAACCACTTTTTTGGACTCATAAGCCCTCAATACGAATATTTTCGTATCAACAGTTTTTTACCCTCCACATAATTGTCTCTATACTACGTATATTATACGAGAAAGTAAAATCCTTGTAGGCCTACATTCATCACCTGACCTAGTTGCAAATAACCTTATTCCTAAAAGTCACAATAATTTACAATCGCGTTTGACCACAAACTGCGTAACAAATAAACAAACAGACGAAATGCCAAATTGTTGTTTTCGCTTCGCTCAGTCAATAATGTTGACTTTTGATGACTTTCTCTTGTACCGTAAAACTTAAAAGAAAGTTGATATGACCAGTACTGTTATTTAAATTAGTCATAAACAAATCAATTGAATTGTCTAGAATGTCAAGGTCACGCATTGTTCGAGGTGAAAGTGGGTTTATTAACCTAGCCGATATGGTGTAGTGTGAGAGAGCTACTGGCCCGTGATATATATATAACCACAATCATACTGGTAATATGTACAGAGTGTGTAAAAAGTATGGCAACAGATTAGAACAAGTACAACAGTCAGCTGATACGCAGTGACTTTCTTTTCATGTTATTTGCATATCATTGACGACCTAACTCGACCTTGGCCAAGATGCTAAAATGGTATTTACCCAGTCTCATCCTACAATGTAATACACCACAGCCTCCAAATGTAAAACCCAAAAAAAATTTTCTTGAGCGTTGCAGTAAATGTAAAATTGTATTGACAATTCAAAGGTAATTTAAAGAATCGATAATTTTGTTTAAAACAGTTGTTACTTACTTAATGAATCGTAATTGTGTATATCAGTACATTCATGACGTAGACGTGAACTAAGACCTAACGGGAATCGTAGGTGTGTATATATTAAGAAGTCTGTACTCGCTTCGCTCGTGTCAGCGTCTGGGCCTAGTGGATCCAGAAGTTGTACAGAAGTTGTGAAGGATCCTCCTCTCGCTACGCTCGTGTTAGTGACTCTGTCCTGACGGATCTCATAACTTTACGAATATCACATTATCTTAAGAAGTCGAGATTAGGTTAGGTTGGGTTAGGCTAGGTTAGGTTGGGTTAGGTTAGTCTAGGTTGTATAAGGCTAGGTTAGGTTAGGCAAGGTTAGGTTAGGTTAGGATAGGTTAGGTTAGGTTAGGTTAGGCAAGGTTAGGTTAGGATAGGATAGGTTAGGTTAGGTCAGGTTAGGTTAGGTTGGGTTAGGTTAGGTTGGGTTAGGTTAGTCTAGGTTGTATTATACTAGGTTAGGTTAGGCAAGGTTAGGTTAGGTTAGGACAGGCAAGGTTAGGTTAGGTTAGGTTAGGATAGGTTAGGTTAGGTTAGGTTAGGTCAGGTTTGGTTACGTTAGGATAGGATAGGTTAGGTTAGGTTAGGTTGGGTTAGGTTAGGTTAGGTTAGTCTAGGTTGAATTATACTAGGTTAGGTTAGGCAAGGTTAGGTTAGGTTAGATTAGGATAGGTAATGTTAGATCAGGTTAGGTTAGGTTGTATTTTTGACAACACATCACTTTTTTTTTAGAGAGGTGGGGTTGGTTACATTACATGCAGTATTAAAGTCTCCAAATAATGTACTATCTAATTTAGTGTGTTATAAGTTCAACAACTTTTGAGATATTAACAAAAACAGTTTATGGATGACATTTTGACATTTTAAATTCAATATAAAAAATTTCAATATGGTTCTATATGAACACACTCCCCCTATGCCACATTTTATTCTTCTATCTAAAAATATTTGCCACTATCGTACAACGTACAGACGCCAACTTCACACCTATTTTCTGAGATCATGAAACGTGAGGATCAGTCAAAAAACCGGTTAGGTTAGGTTAGGTTAGGTTAGGTTAGGTTAGGTTAGGTTAGGTTAGGTTATGTTAGGTTAGGTTAGGTTAGGTTAAGTTAGGTTAGGTTAGGTTAAGTTAGGTTAGGTTAGGTTAGGTTAGGTTAGGTTAGGTTAGGTTAGGTTAGGTCAGGTCAGGTCAGGTCAGGTCAGGTCAGGTCAGGTCAGGTCAGGTCAGGTCAGGTCAGGTCAGGTCAGGTCAGGTCAGGTCAGGTCAGGTCAGGTCAGTTTAGGTTAGGTTAGGTTAGGTTAGGTTAGGTTAGGTTAGGTTAGGTTAGGTTAGGTTAGGTTAGGTTAGGTTAGGTTAGGATAGGTAATGTTAGATCAGGTTAGGTTAGGTTGTATTTTTGACAACACGTCACTTTTTTTTTAGAGAGATGGGGTTGGTTACATTACATGCAGTATTAAAGTCTCCAAATGTACTATCTAATTTAGTGTGTTATAAGTTCAACAACTTTTGAGATAATTACAAAAACAGTTTATGGCCGACATTTTGACCTTTTAAATTCAATTTTAAAAATTTCAATATGGTTCTATATGAACACACTCCCCCTATGCCACATTTTATTCTTCTATCTAAAAATATTTGCCACTATCGTACAACGTACAGACGCCAACTTCACACTTATTTACTGAGATCATGAAACGTGAGGATCAGTCAAAAAACCGAAGTCGACATTTTTTGCGTACCAAACTTACCCTATACTTCATATACTTTGCAATTAGTTGGTTCCCACGGAATTTCAAAACATGTTATTCTACTCTCAATTCAATACAGGTCATTTTGAGAATTTTTAGCGATACAGCTGAGTTTATAATTAATTGAAATCGTTCTAAATAAAGCGTTTCTATTTGAATTGATTACTTGTCACTCAGACTTGTCAGTACCGTGACTTTCTTGTGACAACTTTCATACTTCTGACAACTTTACGTCTGCTACATTACATTATAATAATATATTGGAAATGCAACCTCGACCACATGTTTTAATTATAAGTCACGTATATAAAACAATATGCAAAAACATTGCCCAAACTTTCCCTCTAACTCATCATTAAAACCAAGTACAGTAATTACTAACCCAACCCAACCTAACTTAACCTAACCTAACCTAACCCCCACCTAACCTAAACTAACCTATCCTAACCTAACCCAACCTAACCTAGCCTATCCCAACCTAACCTAACCAAAAGTAATCGTCGCCAGTTCGGTAGGCTATAAACATAAATTTTTATGATATATAGCATAAATATTATATATATATATAGTATACAATTTTTATAGTAGCCTTGTTTTTCACTACTATCCTCTCTCCTAAACAGTTAGATGTATACAAAATACACTTGAATAAAAAAGTTTTAAGACTATGTGTAGAATCTAAAACGATCATCTAAAAAATTTAAGTTAGCCGCCATATTGGATTATTGGCTGATAGTAGACTATTAACCTCCAAATAAGACAAAATAAAGTTCAAAGGAGTCGGCATTTTACTTTTTTCAATATTCAAATACTTTCCAAATAAAACAGCTGGCACACTTATACCCAATCACCCTGTATACAAATTAATATACGACGTTTCAAGGGTATAGATCCGTTGTCTAGTGTATTCGGTTTTAATATACTCAAATGGTAAATGTTTGCTCAAACTATATCGATAATATGAACAATTCACCATTAACAAATGACTTTAAAACCAGAATTAATAAAATTGTTATCCAATTCTCACCACTCTGTCGTCCATAACAACCTGTTTAATCGCGTATAATAATGTAACTTATTGTTAAATAATTCATCTCACACGGTGATTATGTATTGTTTTGTTTACATTTGGTTTGATTAAGAAAAATAATAACATAAAATATAAACAAATATATAAGTTTTACGCATTTTTATGTCACTTATTTGTTGTATAATTACATTACGATAATGTGTGAAATATTTGATTTCCTTATTATATTCTCTTACACAACTTTGTGGAATGCACATTGTTTCATAGGATTATAATATTTGCGAATATCTAAGAAGGAAATTCAAAATATTCCAATATTCCCTAAGGATACGTTTACCCGAGACTATCCTACTAGTCTAACCTAACCTAACCTAACCTACTTTATCCACGAATCCAACTTAAAGGAGTAATTTAGTACCAATTTTAGCCTGAATATCGTATATGATAGTTTATAAAAAGGCAATTTTTAACTAATTTCGCTCAAAAGTGGTATGTAAGTTTTCTTTTACGAATCGGGTCATAGAATTTGGCTAATTTGATAATTTATAACCCAAAATGTTAAAGAAAATTACATTATATTTTTTCATGAGAATGAACGATTTTTTTTTCAGTTTAAAATTACTCTTGAGCTGTAATTTTGTTTAAGGTTCAGTTTGACAAATCAATTTAGCTAATACTCTTCACATTTCACCACTCAAAATAACTTGGACTGAGGAAAAATGTGTGGCATTAACTTCAATATCTTAAATAGTAAGGGGTTCTGGAATACATATTTTATGTAAGCAGCTAGTAGATTTCTATAAACAAATTATTATGATGTAGGCCTACTATTGATTTTGGTGTAGTTATGATAAACAGTGATAATTTGTAATTATTATGATAGGGACAATTTTTAATGTACTGTATTTCAATATGAAAGAGTAAATTTATTACGATCCAAATTCGTTTACAGAAAAAGTTCATTTTAATTTCAAAATTACAGCTAGAACTCTTATATAATTGGTAACCTAATTTTTGACAATACAGATCGATATGGCTGGTCTATATACCCTAATAAAATAAAAGTGTCAAAGTCTTTTAAGCAGCCTAGCACCAACATATTAATTTCTTCGTTAAATAAACATACACATTCGTAAACAAAATGACTTCTAGTATTATTTGATACTCCGCACAACTCTATAGTTTCCCCCCTTTAACCACTCCAAGTTCTTTTTGTGTTACCGCTATATTTTTCTTATATGTGGGACAATATAAAGAATGTAAATGCAAAAATTTATCGTCTTGTCTGTGTAGACTATAAAAAAAACCATTTTTTTATAATGGTCTTGATTTATGGACGGACAGACACGCGCATGAAATTACAAGGTCATTGGTTTTACCTACGGACTCTTATAAAGAGAAATCAATTAAAACGCAATCCATCTTTTAATAGTTATTGAATTGTTTGTCTGACATCTCACAAAAACTGCTTTTAAAACTTATAACCAACGCTATTTTACTTTGTGTTGTTAATTGAAGTTGTATTTGTCCTATTAAAAATGATAACACATGATTTTTATACTGCGATTTAATATCAAATCCTTTTTTTTCCGATTTGTAGGTCAAGCCGTGTTCATTTTAGGTACATGACATGTGACACTTTAAATTTGACTTAACGAAAAAATAATAATATTTTTCTTCAAGAAAACATACTTATTCTTAATTAGAATTTACTATTCTTATAATTTTATTTGATACCCCATACATAATATTTTCAACAACAAATCTTTTCCACAGTTCTATAGTTTTCCCTTTTAACAAGGTTATTTATTGTTACCGCTATATTTTTTCTATATTTTGAACAATACAAAGAATATAAATGAAAAAGTTTGAAATATGTATAGAATTTATCATCTTGTCTGTGTAGTCGGGTTTCTACTTACAGACAGACACGCTCCTGAAATTATAAGGGTCCTTGGATTTACCTACGGACTCTAAAACCGTTCTTAGAAATAATAACACCTAGAAGGGCTTCATTCCGCGTCCGTCTATTCATCTATTCATTTGTATATTTTATAGACAAAAGTAATATCCATGTAATAAATTGAGATACCGTCCAAATTGTGTATACTTGGATAATAAATTAAACGTACCTACGCATTCCATTCTAATTTATTATGAAATCGTTTCAAAATTTAAAAAAATTCATGTTTAATCATGAATACCTCGAATTTAACACACAAATTAAACATGCAGGATATTTAATATTTAAGACACAAAAGTAAGACATGTTACTTCTCCATTTATGGTGTTTGCATTTATAATAATTTCAAATAGAGGTATTTTAACATTTTAGTTTACCCTTTATACTAAAACAGGGCTCCATGGCGTAAACACCGAGTGAAGTTTTTCCTTCTTGTTTATTAAAGGCGAAAACATCTCGGTTATTATCACGTTATAAAAAACGGAAGAAAAGAACATAAAATAAAAACCTCTAGTCTTAGAATACTCTAATAGCTTCAAGGGTGTAAGAGAACAAGAGTTGGTCAAAAGGGATGAAAGGGATTTAACACAAGACTACTTGATAATAGGCGTACATCCAGCTAGGTCCATCGGGAGCCCGTGAAGAACCTAGGCTTACTAGACGCCTTTTTAGTGGCAATATATGGTTTGCACTTCAACTCTGCTTCATTACCGTCGGAGTTATTCTAGAATCCTCAACTAGAGTTCGCTACTGTAACTTCCCAATATCCTTCACTAAGCTGAGTCAATACCGTAATTGTTTAGCTTCCAACGAGGAATGAACCCGGAATCACATGTGAAGAAAGTGCGCTAACCATTATACCAGCCGGGGCTCCACTCTTTGTACAGTAACCGAAAAAAGTGTGTCAAATTAATCCAATAAATAAATTTAATCGGCGAACGATTCAATTTACTAACACGTTGGATCAGAAATTCTTTTATAAATACGCAATTTTCCAAGATAGTTTCTTCTGTAACGTGAAGTACTTATACAAAAATTAATAAATTACTGATAATCGGCAGTTGTTAGTCACAGCCAAATTAACTACTCTCTCTCTCTCACCTGTTCGCCTCTGCAACGCTCTCCCTTGAAACCACATTCTTATGACGTCATCACCATACTGACCTCCATTCATTCGTTTCATCCCGTTATCACGGAAGAGTGTTGTGGTGTGGCCGCGATGTTGGCGCTCACTTGGACATTTGCTTTTATGGATTTAATTTATTCCTCGGTTATTTGTTAAATACAAAATGTCATTGTATATTTTAAATTAATTTTGAGGTTATAATTTCAATTATTGTAAACAATAATAAACTGTGGGAAAACATTGCAGAATTTTTCTGGCAAACATTTACAAAACCAAAAATAATAAACCGTCTCTACGAAAATGTATTTTTAGTAAAACGTGATCAAGAAGAAAATTTTCTTTTTTTTATTTTATTAATTTTTATTATGTATTTCTTATAAGAGAAAAGTTGATATCCTATAGTGACGCAATCTACGTTTCAAAAATTGTATAAAAAATATTTAGCAGATATTTTAATATAGCTATCCTTGATTTCCTTCTGTCATATCTTGATCATTCTGATTGAAATTAGCGATCATGATCACCTTCGTTATTTCCAATTATACCTGAACTGATATTCCATTTATTTACGCTGGCTTCAGGCACGAATCTTCACATTTCACTTTAGTTTAAACGTATCGGTAAATCCAATTTGGATATTGGGTTTTATAACACCTCCAATAAAGATTTTTGAATTTTAAATATAAAGAAAAATAGGATCATATAGGTCTACCATATTTCATCAAAATTGGTTCACTGGTTTGAACGGTAGAACACTACTTTAGACGAAAAACAGGCGGATTAAACTTTGTCCATTCCATAAAACTTACTTTGAAATCTATTATTTGATTCATCATATTACTTTCTCTATACTACATATACATGAGAACGTTATAAAATTGTCAGGCGCATGTTAAAACAAGAAGACTTAGGGGATATAGGGACAGTTATTTATATAAAGTCGAAGTCTTTTAATCGCCCTAGCGCCAACATATTAATTTATTCGTCAAATAAACATATCTCCGTAATCAGAATAACTTCTAATTTTATTTGATACTCTACACATAATTTTCAAAAACAAAATTTCAATTCTATAATTTTTCGCCTTAACAACACCAATGTCTTTTTTTTTACCAATGGATCAAAAAAATCAAGTTCTGATTTTTATGGATAAATCCGTTTGATGTCCCCTGAGACTAAATATTTTTTTGTAATAATGTAGATATCTCGTCCGTAGTGCGAGCAGTGCTCTCCAGTCAAAACATATGAAAAGATTTAAATCAATTTTGGTATGTGTGTATATTTTGGCCTTATCTCGGAACTTTATTTTCATTTTTTGGTAACTCAGCTACTTACAATTTGAAGGTAGCTGCCAAAAAAAATGAAATTGCGATATTCTCCAAATTTTCTATTTTGATAAAATTTTGCTAATGTGTAGCTTCTAAGGTCCCAAAAAACTAGTCAACATCTCTATGAAAATTAAGGTTTTCCTTAGTGATATCAATAAAAAAAATTCAAAATATCAACCAAACCCGTGTAATAAATATATAAATATAAAAGGGAATAATTATTAGCAAAAAACAAAATGGAACTAGACCACCTCTCTATTTGTGTGTGAAGGATTCGATAGTTTCTTTGTATTGAAAACCACTAATAGACCTAGTAGAATAAAATCAGACATATAACACGTTTGGGGGTGGGCGACATATTACTAAAATTAGATTTTAAGGATATTAAAAGTTTCAAACCAAATTTGTCTCTTTTTTGTGGATGAGGGAAGTTTCGTAATTAAAGTTTAATTTGCAAAATGATACTTTTCTTAAAATTATCTTCGTCTCTGACAAAAAAGAGCTCTTTCTATAGCTCCTGACAAAATTAGACATGTATTTTATCTATATAAATTTGTTCATTCTTAATTACAAAGACAATTACATTGTTTTGTAGTTAATTAGTTTATTCGGTGAGTTGTTACATAACCTCAAAGTTTATAGACATGTCTACTTGTTCAAAAGATAGTAATAGATTTTAATGAAGCTTTTGGAAAATATGCGTTCAATATAAAGATTAAAAACTATGAACATTTTCGAATCATCTTAAAAATCGTATTTTTCGAAATGAAGAAAGTCAAAAGGTCAGATTTGATTTTTTTTTTTTAAGTAGGATTTAGCCTTTCAATCCTTGCAAGAATATCCTTTTGCAACTATTTCTTTGATAATTGTTTAATTTTTTTTAATTTGTAATTATTTCTATCGATTTGTGTACGGTATATGTGTAAAATTACGGTATAACTGCTTCTAAATTAAGATAACCCATTTTTTATTAGACCTACTTATTTTCAACTATTTTTTCAAATATCTCACAAAAATTGCAATGTACTATTGAAAAGAGATAAAAAATTCAAGTGTACCACCTCTTCGTTTATAAGGTTTCAAAATGTTTTTAATGTGTTTTTTAGGGTCCGTAGGTAAAACCAAGGACCTTTATAATTTCATGCGCGTGTCTATACGTTTATTTGTCTGTACGTCGCAACCCGTTTACACAGACAAGACTATAAATCCTATATATTTCAAACTTTGTATTTATATTCTTTGTATTGTACCACATGTAATAGGGAAAATATAGCGGTAACAAAAAAAACAATGGGTAGTTAAGGAACAAAAACTATCGAGTAGAAAAATTTTATTTTTGATATTTTTGATGTGTGTAATATCAAATAAAACTAGAAGTTATTCTGATTACGAATATGTATGTTTACTTGACGAATAAATTAATATGTTGACGCTTAAAGATTTCGACTTTATAAATATAACTAACTGTTCCTATATACGATTAACTCTTTTACTAACCATTTAAGAAGCATCTTATCTTAATGTTTCATAAAATCCATCAATATTTAAAAAAAAATTATTATTAAATAAATCAAATGCCAATAATAAACTTATATCTAATTGTTTAAAATAGGCACTGTAAACTTTTAGGTTACGTAACAAATAGATCAATCAACTTCAAACCCATCTCATTTTCTTTATAATGTAACAATGATCACAGCTACTTTTTCGTAAGAGCAATAGAGTATGAAATATTTTTTCGAAAACTAAAAGAAGGTACCATTTTTAAACTTAAAATTTTTTAATGACAAAATTACTTGCCTTAAAAAAGAGGAAAATATTTTATCTAACTTTAAAGTGTCTCAAGAACTAATTTAAACAATAAAATTGTCTCCTCTAAAACAAAAAAGTCCTATGTCTTATTTAACAACCCATCGACATACCCTCACGTTCATAACCTCGTCACTGGATCGTGACACTTATAATCCTATTGTTTGTACACATGCGCAAAAGTCAGTAAAAGCCGTATAAAATGAGCAAATCACTCCAACTAACAACATGAAAAAGAAAGTGAGTGATCATGCTGAAGCTAGTGGATCACTTATGAACGCTTTCTTACAGATGTGGGAAGGTCGTGGTCGCGCGTGTTCAGACTCCACGTGGGAAAGCAGTTTGTACGCGGGGAGGAGGCAGGGGGCGGGGGAGGGCGAAGTGGAACACGGATACGAGGACGGGTCGGACTCGACCTAGTTTTATTTAGAAAATGTCACATCCATTATGTATTTCGTAAAATGTTAGAAATTTTGATAAAATACTTAATGTGTATGTTATCTAAAACTAAAAACATTCACGCAAAATAAAACTAAAACTAAAACCTTTACTTTGAAACCGTTCACAATCAAGACAAGAATGTAAATCAAATATTATTTCTGAGAGCTTTCCAGCAGAACTTTTTAATATCGATAAAATTGGAACTTATAAATTGGTATAGAATGTTATTAAATGGTATGTTTTGTTAATGAGTAAATAAAAATTATCATTCTTATGTTTTTTTTTTAATTCTCCCGTGAAAATTACGAAGAGAACTGTCCTAACTTCTTCACTTTTTCCAAAGTTTGTTGATAGATTATAAAAGTTATTTTCGGGCTTTAGAATACATAATCGCTGGTGTACAACAAAACTACTATAATAAGAGATTGCTAAAATGCTTTGCCTTTAATGATTGTTTTTGCCTTTAAACAACAACAAATTATTAATAAATATATGTTGTCGCTGAAATATCAAAAATATACTGGCAATACAGATTTCCTCTTAATCATTAGCAAAAAAATGTTTCAACTTTAGAACTAGCCTACAAGCACCCATTCAAAAAATTTTTGGTTCCAATTTAGCTTACAAATCATGTACCAACTTTGTCACGTGACTTAAATTTAAAGAAAATACGTAAACTGTGTCAAAAATGTTGGTTTCGTATTACAACAGCAAACAAAATATTGTTATAACATGGAGACTACTGGATTAATTTGAATTTTAAAAAATATACTAAAACCTGTCCAGGCATGCATAGGAAAGAAGTCCTCATGAAAATTGGACCCATGTTTCTTAAGCTATACGTTTACATATAGATAGATAGTTAAACAATGTTTTACACATGTAGATATACAGAGGAGTTGTGTGATGTCTCAAAATCGACATTGAGTTTTCTTTTAGAGAAAAATCATTTCCAGAACATCTCCGCCTAAATATATTACATGCCTTTCATCCTTGCCGGTCTAACCTAAAACAATAAGAAGAAAAAAGCATAAATTAGTGACATCTACCTCTCTAATATTTTATTAGGAAAATTCAAGGTCAGAAAAGAACAATAGTTGATGAAAAGAGACACAATAAGAAAATAGAAACAGAGGGATCTAAACTAAGACTACATAAATAAAATATAGATCTGGTTAGTCAGGCTCCTTGCCACGACCGCACTTTCTACGAATAAGCCCCAAGGGTAGAAGTTAGTGCAATAATTATGCACCAGTTATTAACTTTTTATGTAACTTTAGTATGTAAAACCAAGGATCCTTATAATTTCACAGGCATGTCTGTCCGTCTCTCTCTCTCTCTCTCTCTCTCTCTCTCTCTCTCTCTCTCTCTCTCTCTCTCTCTCTCTCTCTCTCTCTCTCTCTCTCTCTCTCTCTCTCTCTCTCTCTCTCTCTCTCTCTCTCTCTCTCTCTCTCTCTCTCTCTCTCTCTCTCTCTCTCTCTCTCTCTCTCTCTCTCTCTCTCTCTCTCTCTCTCTCTCTCTCTCTCTGTGTAAGTAGCAACCCGTCTACACAGACAAGACGATTAAACATATATATTTCAAACTTTACATTTATATTCTCCAGTATAGTGGTAACAAAAAATGACCTTGGGGTAGTTAAGGGACAAAAACTATCGAGGTAAAAATTTTGTTTCAGTTTTTTTTGAAATATAATGTGTAGGGTGTCAAATAAAAACTAGAAATTATCCTTATTACGAATATGTAAATATGTTATTGACGAAACAAATAATATGTTGGCACTAGTCCAAATATATCATGTCCCTCTCCTTTACTTGAACTATAAATCTGAAAAAAAAAATTAAATTATTTTTGCAATTAAATTGCAGTTCGAAATCATATATTAGGCTATAGTTTTGTGTATACAAATAATTTAACCACACAATGAGAAATGCGTAGCGTATAAGTTTTTAAACAGTTTTTGTTAAATTTGATACAAACAATTCAACAGCCATTAAAAATGTATTGCAATTTCTTTGTTTCTCTTTATTAGGGTCCGTACGTAAAACCAAGGACCCTTTTAATTTCATGTGGGTGTCTGTATGTCAGTACAATTTAAACTGTCGCTTAAAATATTTTGACTTTGTATAAAAATAACTGTCGCTATATACCAACAGACCTTAAGTCGTGTCTTTTTAGTACCCAGACCCTTCCACTTTGATGTAAGAAAGTGTGCGCAATGACTGCACACTATTTCCTGCATCTGCACACCGTTATAACCCTAACTTCTGAACTACTTGAGAATAACCATTGTAAGTTAACCAATTAATCTCACAATTGCCCCTGTTAATGTAAAACAGATCACGGCCTAGATTTCTCAATTATCATTTAAAACCGTATTTCTACGGAATATTTAACTTTAATTAAATTGGAGATTAAAAACAAAAGTCCTGTTAATAGCTTTATTTAAAAATGAATTACTCAACTTTCACACGGTAGCAGCTGCATTGAATAGCGTCTAGTCATTCTAGTTTACAGTTACTGAGCAGAAATGCATTCGGTTGCAATCAAAACTTATTTCCACTTATAAATAACATGATTGGGTTTTTCAATACATTGTATGTTATATATTTATATAATAATGTTTCTGTGAAACTAACTTCATAGTCATGTACATTCAGTAACTTGTTTTGTAAACCCAGTGTGGCTATGCCACAGACAATAGAGTCTCTTGTTTGTGCTACGCATGACATGAGAACAATATTTATAGATCACGAAATAATAAATAACACCACATTTACTGTACACTTGAACAAATCAACACTCACAGGGTGGAATAATGGATATTAAATTGTTTACCAGTGGTTTTTCCTTCCATTGTAAATGTTATTTACAATTAATTCATCAGGGTTTTGGTAGTAGTAAATATTATGCAACACACGTCGATGTATGGTATGAAAACCTCTGAAAGCTGACTGCTAAATTACTCCAATGGATAAAAATCAGTTGATATTTCGTAGTCTTATTATTCTCTTTTAAACGTTATATCATTCGACAGGGATTTTCATACCCCCCTCCCCAATAGATTTTTTTTTTAAGAAACCAAAAGTTAACATCTTTAAATATTCTCAGAAGTTAATTCTCAAACTTTAAAAGAGGAAATGGTAGGACATCTAAAATATAATTTATGTACAATTTTCAACTAATATTATTTTTAGAGTTCCAAACATACAGGGCCATCTTAAGTTCCCTCATTTTCTTGAGATGACACTAGCTTGTTTTCTATTAGAAAATTTGCTAAAAATTGTTAATTTTTCAGTTTTCCCTCTTTCCAATTATTTGCAAAGCTTTTTTTTTTCAGGTTTTAACACATTTGAAATAGATGATATAGTTAATGTCTTTCCAATTATTTACTACCCCCCCCCCCATTCAAACTTGGTTTTGAAAGAAGGTCAAAATGACGTACACAATTTAGAATCTATAAATTTTCTCAAAAGTCGATTCATTCCTATAAAAATTAGAAAAGACAAGTAGAACACATGACATATAATCTTTTTCATTCCGTTTATATAGCCTGGACCTACAATTAGGGAAAAAAATAACGCCAAATTTCTTTTTGAAGTAGGATCAACGTTTTCATAAGGAACATCGTAATGCATTGAATTTATATATTGAAAGTAACATATCATTTTAGCTCACCTACGTTATTTTTCTAGCTAAGAAAACTACACGTAGCGTCCAGTATGTCCACACCCTTTTAGTGTTTACGTTTCAACGTACTGTCCACGAGCCACGAGATGGTCCATCTCTCCCTTTGTTGCAGGCACTACGCTAGCTACACGCCGCGGCAACCTTACTGTAGACTTGTATGGGTTAAGGGGAAGTAAAGGTACCCAACATATTGAATTTGTAGTCCCATAAGAACAATGTTAAAGCGTTTCCCAGATATCTCCTCCACTTTTTGTCTTAAAATTATAAATTATATCTCGTTTTTATAGATAATTCAAAAACTAAGAAATTTTTTATATTTGTATTATATTTTACTTTACAATTTATTTAATCATCTTATTATTTCATTAGAAATCTGATCAGCGCATTTTCTTGGTTTTTATACTCCATACAACGGTATATGTTTTAAGTACAAATGTAAATGGTAGGGTGGAAAAAATCTGGGAAATACTTCATGCATGTTCGTGTTTCGTTTACAGTTATTCGAGCGACACAGGCAAGGAAAACGCCAAGCTTGATATCGTGGAGTAATATAGCTTTTTAGCCTTTCGCGGTATTTTTAATATTTTTTCTATTGACAGATTATTAATTCAGTTTCTTTTTATAGAGAGAAGTTATTAAATTATTTACTTCCTACTCATTTTAAAGAATTACTTAAATCTCGAGATTAGATTGTATATTTTATGAAGATATCGAAAATTAAATAAGTTATAAGGATTAAAAAATCTTTTAGTAGTAGTATCAGTAACAAAGACACAAACATAGTCGTGACTTTATACAGATAGATAGGGAGACTGCAACAGCTATAAGTGGGTAGAAACGATTGCTTGTTCTAGAGTGAATAAATTAACTTCCTCAAAGCTAGCACTCATGTACACTCTACTGCTCAATAGGAATAAATTTATTTTGATTTTCGTACCAATAAGTAGCATAAAGAAAGTTTTGGCCAAAAAATCGATGTTGCGTGTTTAATACAAAAGTTATTTTGGGATTATGACTTTGTGTTTTGATCTCAGTTCGAACGATTGAATACATTTTGATAAAGTTGCTGTCTATAAATTTGTCTTCTATCTATAAATCCTTGCTCCTCGTTCTCTGACTTTCCTCTTCAGATATGACAGTCTTTTTTTCGGTTTTCTTTACGTTAGAGCCTTCATTTTTAATATACTCTTTATTATTTCGTATTATTAACCGAAGTTTGAAGGCATAAGACAAAAACTATTCCTATTTTCTTAAAATCTGCTATTTTTAATAAATATAGCTTCTGAGGACCCAAAGAAAAGGTATTGGTCGTAATCTCGCAAAAAATTACTCTACAATAGTTATTGATAAACAAACAAAAAAGTAGAGCTATTTTTAAAATCTTACATTCTCAAAATAGGCTATACGGATTTAGTAAAAGTTGTTTTATTTATTTATAACTATTTGCTTTAGAGATGTAACGGGTGAAGCAGTTTTGATCAAATTTTTTATGTGGATATAATTTAGACATATCGGTATTTGTTATTTATTTTTAAAAAAAAGTCTATATTTGAGGGTTGCTGCTATAAACCAAACACTCAGTGCTGATTATCTCAAAATCAGCTGTAACGGTTTTATTCAAATTTTACTAAACTGTAATCTCTTAGGACCCATTCAAAACTTTATGGTTCAAGAGTTATCGGTGAAAAACAAAAAAATACCGATAACTTATAAAAGATCTAATTTTTCATAATCATTTCTATCGATTTCATTAAAACATTTTCGAAAGAAGATGATTAATAATCTAAACCCGTGTACCAAATTGTCCTCTATTAAAAACCAATGCCAATCAAATACGATTTTAGTTTACAACGAGTGTATTGCAAAAGCTAACCTAGTTTAGGTTCTCTCCGAAAGTATAAATGTCTTTCAAAATATTTATAAAACGTTTTATCAAAAATGGATAAGAAAGACACAATTTATAAACTAATTAAATAAACCTTGACAGAAAAAGATATTAAAAAGGGTCCCATTTAGAAAAAAATATTACAGTAACACAAAATTTTGTTTACCTAAAAGTAGTACAGGTTTTTTAATTTGTATGTAAAAAATTTAAACGGTAATGTTTCGCAACGTTAAAAAAAGCAAAAATACTATTCATGCACGTAAAATTTCACCGAAACTTATTTCAACATAAATCGTGAGTAGGCCTATGAGAACCCGGTGATGAATTAATCCTAGTTCCCATAGGTGCCGTGGGAACACTAGCGCCAAATGACACTGCAATCTTTAATTCTTATCCAGATTTAATAATTTGAGTTTCCTCTTCCGTATAATCACCTCTCCAAACTGGTTTCTACTCTCAGCGCCGCTTGGTGCATTTTAATTGTACTTAATTATTCTAATTTAATATTTCCGTTAGGTTATGAAATCAATTTGTCGGTATTGTTTGACGGGTATTACTTTATGGCTCAAATTAAGATATCAAACTGTTACTCTGTTAATTAAATGACTTTATCACCGTCTCTATAGTGGAAATTCTTATTGAACAATAGGATTTAGGGTAGATCGAGAGGTTACGACTTAAGGAAGCAGGGTTGCCAACTTCTCTACTTGTTGAATTCATTATTGAAGCAAATGTATTTAGTCAATGGTTATTTACATTTTTGACTCCCCACTACCCCCATTAGACAGACCCCACCGATTGCCGGTAGAGAATACCCTACATTGAGATGTAGCGGGTGTTAAATGGTAAAATATGAACTCTAATAATAAAAATAACATCTTGCTTATATTTGAGAAATCAACTATAATGACGTCAACACGTTCCTCAGAAAAACTGAAGCGACTAATAAAATTATGTTCAATTCAGGAGGACGACACTTTCAACATTGAGTTAAATAAAATTGTGTTATTTTGATTTTCCCAATATTCCTCTAATGATTTATTTAAGTTTTGTGTAATATTTGAAGAAACAAACAAATAAATAAATGTTTATTACGCTCCAAAGTTGGTACAGATTACCCACCAGTAAAAATGGTAAGTAAATATATATAACACATAACAACCGCAACAATGACATCAATTCCCATCTGTTTTTAATCTCTCAGAGTTTTTTTTATAGATTTGTTGCAGTTTTATGCAATGTTTGTGTTTTATAATTGTTTAATGTTATATTTAGTAGAATAAGTTTTTTCTAGATCATTCTATGTATAACATTTGTTCCAATTGTGTAACTTGTTGTAAGACCAAACACATTCTTTGTCGAGTTAAAATTTGTATATTTTAAAGAGAATTGATTTTTTTGGACGTCATGTTAGTTTCAATGTGTAAGAGTGAACATTTATTTTTAAAATATATTAAATTTTGAACATTGGTCCCAATTTTAAAATTCACCAATCAATTTGGAGTAAAGAAACTTTTATCCCCACTTTCAAAAGTTTAGTGCGTGAAATAGTGATCACTCCTTGTGGAGATTTAACCGACGTAGTTTCAGCATTATTTTTCGATTTTAAGTTCTGTTTTTATGCACCCATATGGTGCCATAATGGACTTATTTCTATCCGATTGAATTTTCCGATAGCTTTATATACAAAACTTCAATTTTTTGTTTGTTTGTATAAGTTTTTTTTCCTTTGTGTAATATCTCTCCTTCTTCACAATTGAATTTATGATTTACGGACCAAATATGTTCTGATATTTTCGATTTATCTATTAGGTCTAATCACGTGTTCTTTTAGTATTCACTAATTTTTATACCAATCATTGGTATTTTTGTATTGCCAATATTCTGCCTGTCACATTCACGTTTAATATTGTCAATGTAGTTTTTAGTGTCCAGAGTTTATTAGTTTTGACGTATGGTTTCATTATTGGAAGATTTTATACTAAAAGACGAAAACCTCTCGGTCATCATCGCCTTGTTACATATTTTATATTCTCTAGCAACGATCCTAAGTTTTTACCATAATCCCTGCACATAAGAGATCGTCATAAACGATAAGGATTTATCATTTTCTTTAGACCTTATCATTTTCTTTATATTTAGATATTAAAGGTGGGGTCTTTTGATAACTAAGTCATCCCTAATACAATTTACTTCTTAGTTCAGACTATCTTTATCAGAATAAATGTTACTAGCTCTGTCAAGTTCAGTTCTTTTTTGTCGAATTTTCTATAATGAAAACTCTCAGGGCCTCACATATAAGTAGGGGCGTGGCAATCTCAAGAAAAGTAGCCAGATCTACACTTTTGTGTAGTCTTAAGTTAGATACCTCTTCTTTGCTACCAGTTCTCTTTGAACAACTCTTGTTTATGAGAGTATTCGAGGGTTAAAGGTCTTCATTTTATGAGTTTTTTATAAAACAGAAAATCCATGATGGAACTTTCAAATCTAAAATTTTTTTTTATATATAAATCTCCTTATAAGAAAATAATACGGTGAGAGTGAAACAATTCTTTGTATGTTTGTTAATTAAACGAAATGTTATCTAGGTTAAAGCGTAGAGTAGTTCCTTGAGATCGTATTGTGGGAACGTCAGTTGGAGGTTATGCATTAAAGATGTAGGAAGTTCTCTGTACACTCGACATTTTACACGGTATTTCCCGTTGTATCATGGAAAGGCAGATGCACCGATATCCCGTGGAGTTACCGAGGTATAATGAATTATGTAACACTGTCCGTAAGATGTGGTTAGGATTATATAGCATAAATGTGGACAGCAATGCATTAACTTCTTACACTACCGAAACTCATTCAACAACAGATAGCTAATAATAAATGGTGCAAAAATATTGCCCTCATCCACAACACTAAGTACAAACCAAATGATACAAAGTTTATTTATGTAGGCTGTATAGTATTTAACACGAGATGTGTGGCGAACACATATATACAGTGTGTTTCGAAACTATTGTTCCTATTGTTGAAGTAATCTTGGAACGAGGATTCATTTGTTTGAAACAAGCAAAGTTTACCGTCACTAAACATGTAAAACATGGTAAACTAAGCAATACATTTTAATATTACTATTAAAAACCATCATAAAATATTTTAGTTTTAGGGTAATTTTTGGTATTATAGACAATTGAAAAGAAACTGTTTTTTAGCAATAACTTGGTTATCCTTCGAGCTAAAGTAAAAATACAAAAACCAATTTACGAGTATTTGCCATTCCAAAGGGAAACTTTTTTGTCTTACATAATTTTTTATTAACCTTTCGAGATATTCGACATTAAATTTTTAAACGGCAGCCATTTAATAAAAAATAAAATAAGGTCCTGGTTTTCAACTTTCCTATCAGGTCTCTCTTGACAAACTCTTGTTCTCTTCCGACCCTGAGGCTATTAGAGTATTGAAAGACAAGGTTCTTTATTTTATACTATGTTTTAAAGGCGATGATGATCAAGTGATTTTTTGCTGTTAAATAACAAGTAAATAATAATAAAGATATTTAAATCAAATAATATAAAATTGAATTTAAATTACGCCGGTTAAATTCGTTTTTTTAAGTTATTCCAAAACGCTAATTTTTATTGTTATAACAACAAATCATTTCAACACCGTGTAAAAGTTATACGCACCCGTATATTTAGGATTGTAATACTTAACATTTCAAAGAAACCAATCGAAATTATTTACAGCGTTTTTTAAATATTTGAACTTTTACGGTGGCACCAATGATTTAATTAACAACTTTTTAACCGATAAATGCTGAACCAATATTTTTGGGAAAATGACAAGTAAAGTGTTTTGTTTGAACTCTAGTTTTTAAGTTCTTTTAAGTGATGATAACAATCAAAACAGGTTTTTCTATTGAGGGTACCTAATGTTTTTCTCTGTTTAGTTGCTTTATTTTTTGCAGTTGTTAATTAAGGATTTATATCAAGTTAAATACTTTATTTATTTTACATTTTATTTTGTATACTGTAATATTTGTAATACTGTACTGTAATATTTTATTCATTATGATATTGCAAAATTAGGAAAAATATGTATTAAATAAATAAATAAATTTTATCAAAGTCATTTTAGCAAATTTGGGAAAAAATTAAAACGACTTTTGGTTTTGTGACAACTACCTCTAAATTGAATTATATGTATAATGAAGGGTGGGGGATAAAAGTCTTCACAAAACCTGAGAATTTACTTGAGAAAGTTACAGCCGCTGTTGTTTGTTCTCCTTAATTTTTTTTTTTTAAATAAATTAAAAAAAATTCTCCTAGCTTTCAAATATTCTAATAACATCAGAAACAAAGAACAATATTGGTCAAGAGAGATCTGTTAGGGAAGATGAAAGAAAGAGATATAATCCTAGACTAAGTGAAAATAAGTGTAGTCCAGCTAGGTTTCGTCGGGATTGCAATCTAGTACTCACTGTAAATCAGCCCCTAAGACCAAAAGTAACTGTTAACTCGCAGCTTACGTGTACGAGCATTCATGTGAAACTCAATCCGTGAGGGTAAGGAGGGTTTAATTATCCCGCGCTTTCAACATTAGAACATGTTTATTGAAATTTTAAACGAATTTTAGATTCATTACTCGTTACCCCTATTAAAATCAAATTTATAAATTTAATGTTAACTGATTCATTACACTTCATATCAAATTTAATTATGAGTTATATAAACGTTTAAACTATTTAAAATTAACATTACCAGAATTTTCTCACGTGTAAACCAAATACATTACAAATAAAAGCTAAGTAAATGACCAATATCTGATCCAAGCGAGATTGAGTTGGTTGAAAAGGAATCAGGGATTCCCTAGTAAAGCTAGAAATTTCTAAAAAAGTTCAGCTTTTCACGATTCGTAATTTAGAAAAAAAACCATCACGTGCTGCAAAAGTAGCTCTCGAAACGATATTTCATAGAGATGCTCTATTGTACGCCCCCTGGGGACTACTGCACCCAACCACGGAGATCCGGCCCGGTAGACCAGTTTTCCTCGTACTTTGAAAACTCGATACATGATTTGATACTTGATTCAGAGTTCTCTATTTCATTGTTTTTCACTTTAATAAAAAAACATAATGTCACACAATATACTCCGATCCGATACTATTTTTAATTTACAATTTTAAAACGCAATATAAATTTGAAATTTGAACAGTATTAAATTAAAGTTGGATAAATTATGAAAAGAATGATATCAAACAAATATATAAAGAAATATATTATGAAGTAAGTCTCGTATAATGTAATAAAGTGAAAAAAATGAAATTAATAACTACTACTTAATGAAACTTTTAGTTAAAATTTTTTAAACACAATACCAATTTGAAATTCCAACAGTATTACATTAAAGTTGAATAAAAAAGGATGATACTAAACAGATATATATATATATATATATATATATATATATATATATTGGTATTTTGTTTAAAATGAATTGAAAATAAGCCTGGTATAATGCAATAAAGCGAAAGAAATGAAATTAATAACTACGAAAAGAAATTAATTTATTACTTGGTGATATTTTTAGCTTCAAAATTTAAAACACAAGTAAATTTGAAACTCCAACATTATTACGTTAATTTTGAATTAAATATGAAATGTTAAAATAAGTTTAGTATAATGTATAATGATGATAGAAAGAAATTAAATTAATAACTACGATTTTGGAAATATTTTTAGTTTTTAATTTCAAAACGCAACACAAATTTTTAATTCCAACAGTAATGTGTTAAATTTGGATGAATTCTTAAAACAATGATACCATACACATATATAAAGGAACTAAAATAAGTTTGATATAATGTAATACAGGGAAAGAAATGAAATTAATAACTACAATTGAGTGATACTTTAACTTAAAATTTTAAAACACAAATAAATTTGAAATTTCAACAATATTACATTATTTTGAATTTAATATGAAAAGAATGATGGCAAACATATATATATATATATATATATATATATATATATATATATATATATATATAAAGGAATTAAAATAAGTTTATTATAAAGTATAATAATGATAGAAAGAAATTAAATTAATAACTATGATTTTGGTGATATTTTTAGTTTTTAATTTTAAAACACATTACAAATTTTTAATTTCAACAGTATTATATTAAAGGTGGATAAGGTTTGAAAAGAATGACACCAAGCGCATATATAATGAAATTTAATTAAGTCTGGTAAATGAAAAAATGGAAAAGAAATTAAATTAAAAACTACGACTTTGGTGATATTTTTAGTTTACAATTTTAAACCAAAGTAAAAATTTTAAATTCCAACAGCATTGCATTAAAGTTGGAAAAACTATTAATAGAATAATATCAAAGAAATAAAAAAAGTCTCACTAAAACATGAGAAATTTTTGTGTAGCCTATAGAGAGAGAGATCAAATTGTAAGAGTTCATCTTTTCACGGTTCATAATTTGGATTTAAAAAATCACTTACTGGAAAAATAGCTCTCGAATCAATATTTGTATAGAGATATTGCAACCAATACATTTTGTTTGGGTCCTACAAACCAAAACTTTAGCAAAACTGTAAAAATCGTTGTACCCAGTTTGAGAAATTCGGAATTTCCACACACACACGCGGGCGCGCGCACACACACACATACAAAAAATTTGTAAATTTTCTTACTGAAGTAAAAAAAGGAATTAAAATCATGAACAGTAAAAGTATTATAAAACAAAAATATTACCTTAAAATATCCGTCAGTAACTTAATATCAATTCCTCGTGTTAATTAACTGACGCGAATCAGTATGGCATCCAATTATTAAGTCACTGATGAATATATTAAGGTAACATTTTTGTTTTATATTACTTTTAATGTTCATATACAACGAAAATTGGAACCTTCACAATGAATTTAAATCATATTTGGACAAATGAAACGAGAAATTTTTAATCAGCATTTAGTTTTGTATGGGTGTGAGAAAAAGTTCGTGCAACTTATTGTTTAAGGATAGAAAAAAACAAGTTAAGTAACCACATTACTTTAAAAAAATTTCAATCAATAATTCCAACTCAATCAAGTATTCTGTGGTTTGTTTATTTATATTTGTGACGTGTTCAAAGTGGCAACACCGCATCAAACCATTTCTTGGTCATGGCCAACTTTCTTCCCCCCTCTTTTCTTCGTTCTTTTTACTATTTCCCCTTCTACAACTTCTTTCCGATCAAGTTCAAGGAGATAATCCTGACAACTTGTCTTTTCCGGCTTTCCTTCGAAGATTCTTCTCTACTGACAGATGCGGTCCGTGACTCGTGAAAGCAAAAGCTCCAGTTACCAACGTTCCTTTTCAGAACTAAAGACGATGGCATGTGTAGCACTCGTCTCGTGCACTGATATAAGTGATGCCAAGTTAGACCTCGGTTAATAGTGAAGTTAATTGTGTTAATCGTACGTTAAGTGTTTTATCAAGTGCTATAGGACATTGTTTGTTTTTAACTATATCAGTGTTTGTTGTTTTCAGTTGAGTTTTACCGACTTTTGTGTAATCATGAAATTAATTATCATTATTTTATTGGTAAGTATTTAATAATTTGTTTATATATGTTTCTATTTTTTATACTTTGTCTATTTAATATTGGTTTTAACATATTAGTAATATATTTTGTTGCTTGAGAGTCGGACAATATTAATAACTCATTTATTGTTTTATTTGTCCATCTTTGAGGTTATGTTTTTCGTAAATTTGATTTTTTAGCTCTTGATTAAGTCGATTAAATTTAATTCCAAATTCGATCCTTAGTATTAATCATGGGCGTCATCACCAGTTCATTATTGGGGGGGACATATGCCGGGGGTTTTGGGGTATGGAAATTTTTTTAAATTAAACTTCTTAAAACATCGTTTTTATGCATTTATTTTAATATTTTGTCAGCAAATGAAGTACACTAAAACTATAAATCTAATTATTACAACTTTGAAGTCACCTAAATAGTACCAAATGTTACTTTTCTTGAGTCATTTTTGTGTTTTAGCAATTTCCTTATCGTCTAAATTGTCTAGAAAGGACTTGTGGACATAAGACACAGCTACATGGTTCAGTCTCTGCAGAGTCATAGTAGAACGGAGATAGTTTTTCTATCGGACAAACTAACTACCAACATACTGGGCTTTATTGGATACAACTATTCAAAATTAATTCTATTTGCGTTTGTAATAGAAATTTAATGTGAAAAACCCTAGTAAAGACAAAGCCCAATGTTTACCTTTTAAGTTTTTAAGTAAATCATTCGTTTTTAGCAAAAATATTTTTACATCTCAAATATTGGGGGGGACGCGTCCCCCCCCCTCCGGCGATGACTCCCATGGTATTAATAAATAAAGATTATCAAATCGTAAAGATAACCTCGCGACAGTTCTAGACAAAAAGTAACTGAACAACCATTTGTTTTGAGTAATAATCAAGTAAAGTAATAGTAAAACTTAGCTCACTTTTGAAATTTGACTAAAGTTCTAGCTTTCTATCATATATATTGTTGATTTACCTCAAATATTTTGGTAGTTTTAACCTAATTTCATTTTAGTCTTTACTTTATTATTTTATTATCGTAGAAAATATTTTAGATACGGATTTTAAAACTACACAACATGAACTGGAAAGTTGTAAGACGTAATTGTAATAATTTATACTTAAAACCCTGTTTTCAAAATTGTTAAATCGGCTGCCACTAAAACGAAGCTATGAAATGGCTTGTAAAACTGGAGTCTATCTGGACAAAATCAGACTAAAATTACAACCCTTAGAGTGCGTCAAAATTAGTCTTAAATTACTTCACTGGGTAGAATCGGCGGGTTGCAGGTCTCCGCTGTCGGCGTTTTCAAATTTTTATCTATTTATACTTTATTTGATCTATATTTTACTCGGAACAAAAAATATATAATACTCCATCCTTACAATTGACACGATATCAAGATTCAATTATCGATTAAAAAATCGAGTTTATCATTTAAGGTACAGCGTTCATTTCATTTCGATTTTAACTTCTTACCAAGAAAACTCTGTTTCAATAATTCTTACATTTTAAATAGCAAAATTCTTCTAGGATAACGGTTAATTACTTTATGAAAAAACATTGCAGTTAATTTTTTTAAACAATTCCATACTGAATGTATACATTCATCCCCTCTTGTTATTCACAAACGAAATGCCTCTCGATCATTATGAAAAAGGAATAATAGAATGTAGACTAAAGGCAACCAGCCCTCGACAGAGTCAGGGTCGGAAGAGAACAAGAGTTGTTCAAGCGAGGCCAGATAGAAAACATGCAAGAGAAGGATCTAACCCAAGACTATAGAAAAGGTGTAGATCCAGTTTGTATCCCTCGGGACTGGCAAGCCTGTACTCAATATAATTGAACAGTGAGGGGGGAAATTATTGCTATAACCGATAACAATGTCTGAAAAATTATCTGCGCATACGCTAAATTAATCTGTATTATTACAAATTTTCCAATTTTTAAAATCTGTCACATACTAAAGAAATGGCATTAGTTTCAATGGGAGTTTTAACGCCAAGTTAGGCCTCTGAGATGGTTAGTTTGAATGTTTTTCGACTTTTAAATATATGAAAAACGTATAAAAATTAGTGTAATTTACAATTTAAAATAAGTTTGTTCCATTAAGATAGGTTAAAGTATGACGAAAAATAATATGAGTTATATAGTAAGATGAGAACACTCATCTTACACAGATTTCCTGCTAGTGTTTGCAGGCCCTTGCGTTCTGTGGAAATATTTGGTAGTTAAGTTGAGCGAATCTGTATGAGCTTAACAACCAATTTTACA
Organism: Aphrophora alni; assembly: GCA_963513935.1. Classification (NCBI taxonomy): domain Eukaryota; kingdom Metazoa; phylum Arthropoda; class Insecta; order Hemiptera; family Aphrophoridae; genus Aphrophora; species Aphrophora alni. Next base: position 60,382,158 of record OY740775.1, on the reverse strand, counting down.
AAAATATAGTAACAGCTGATTCGTTAGAACAATCACGTCGACTCAATTTGAGGTTAAGTTAACCAATTAGATTCATGAACGATTATACATTATTTTTATTATGACTTTAGTTATGGTCGACACTTTTTTATCTTTTGACCCCCATAGGTCTCTCTCCACATCCTCGAGTCATTTCTTCCAACTTTTCTTTTACTTCCTGGTCTGCTAACATAAATCTTTATAGTATAGTGTTTCCTTTCTCCAATCGCCAATCCGCTTACGCCTTATTTCTATTTTGATCATCCAACACAGGCTGTCCAAACTACTCTAACTCTTTATTTATATTTATACGCCGTTATCAAAGGTAATCTCAAATATTTTTCGCAGATGTTTTTTCTAAAAACAAGCTCTCATAAAAGACAAATATTCACTAAAAAAAAAAAAAAAAAAAAAAAAAAAAAAAAAAAAAAAAAAACCACAGGACATTGAATTATTGATGAAAATAGTCATTTTTCTAATATATATTAACCAAAAATTTCCTCCACTCTGTCATTTAATAAAAATATAATAATAATAATAATAATATAATATATTTCTACCAATATAATTATTGCACAAAACTTATTAAAGATATGGTGTAACTATCCACAATTATATATAGCAATCATACAGGCAGTGTCCTGCATTTCCTTAACTAATATCCTGTGCTTTATACAAGTGAAATAGAAAGTGACCGGAATATTAAGTCGATAAATTTATTACGGAAATTGATACTAAAGTTGAATACAGTATAATGTAACAGTCAAACTTCGGGAAATGATTGTAACTGTAAAAATAAAGAAAAAAGTTTCTATACAAATATATGTCGGAAATTAATTTGTTTTCCACCTCTCCATGTTATGTTTAAAACATTTTATTATTATTATTATTCATTTAAAAATAATGGAAATGGAAGAGATATTGAGCCCAGTTTTGAGCAAATGTATTTTGTTTCCAATTTATAAAAAAAATCAAGTTTTTATTTTATACTTTTTTTTTCAAAATGGCAACCGTTTAAATTTTGTAAAGTTTAATATCTTGAAAACCACATTTAAAAATAAAATAAATATTGAGCTTAACTTGTGAGATAATAAAGGAAAGGATTAACCCCAAAACCACAACAAAAAAACACTAACAACACAAAAACTGTATAGTTATGTAAACTTCAGTAACATAGTTACCATCCTCAGAGGGTGAGTATTAAACTAACACACAACCTCTGAGGATGGTAACTATGTTACTGAAATGTACATAAGGTAGAATAAACATAACCATACAGTTTTTGTGTTGTTAGTGTTTTTTTGTTGTGGTTTTGGGGTTAATCCTTTCCTTTATTGTATATTCACCACAGTGCTCTAGTGATTTTGTGAGAGATAATATTAGATTTAAAAAAAAACTCGAACACAAGATCTCCTAAAAAATACGTTCACTTAATTAAACGCGTTTCAAAGACAAAGTCGCCATCCTCAGTGATACATGAGCTACAATAACAAAACTATAACAGTTATAATATAAAACTGATGATAATATATAGTTTTCGTTATATTTCATAAAAGAGCAAAATATTTGATTTCTGAAATATAATAATTAATATTTAATCTCCCTCTACACATGGTTTATTAATTATAAATGAGCACAAATGCCCGAAAAAATTTCATCATTATCCAATAACTTTAAAAACATGAATTACAGACTAAAATGAAAATAAACATAGTAAGAAGAAGAAATTCAAGTGATAACAAATCTAATTATTATCGATATAGGTAATAAACCAAAAACGGAAAGTAATTATTAACCGTAATAAAAACCAATAACAAAGAACTAATCAAAACATTAACAAAGGTGCTAAAATTTTCGCCCCTATCTCCCCGAAAAGTCAACTCTACTAATTGTACATAAGAAGGGAAAGAAATATCTTCATTACTAGTTTATGTTCATGCTCTTCTTACAAGATATATTAATAATATCGAACAATCCATCACTATTCAATAACTCTCAACACAGAATATTGAGTTTGTTACTTTTTCTTTTTCCAAATGTATGACTGTATTTAATTTTAATTTATACTATATATTTGTATTTCTTATCTTCTAGAATTTAAAAAAATCGTAACTTATCAACTCAATCCTTTTATCTATCTGTGTGATCAAATTTAAGAATAATAATAAATAAAACTCTTTTACTATAAAATAAAATATTTATTAGAAATCATATTCACTAGTGAAATTAGTTTCGATTAAAGTCAAATTAAAATTCCGACTACTAGAAAAATTATTACTTTTTTCTATTTTTTTTTTTTTTTTTTTTTTTTGCAAAATGCGATAATGAGTGTATTTTTTAATTACAGTTCTTACTTTTCAATCGTAAAAAGACACACTGTGGGCGTTATTTCTAAAAAAAGTGCATAATCACCAAGTTTAACAATTTAAAAGAAAACAGCAATCGGCGTAATAGCATTGATAATTTTGATGGAATTTGGTATTGTAAGCAAGCATTCCAAGAAATTGCCCAAACATAAACTGTTTAAATTGTTTAAATAAAACTGTTCTCCAAATAACCTGAAAATTAGAAAGAAAAACTTTTTCAATTAAAGCTTTAGTGACATTCATTTTTAGTCAAATGTGACAAGAAAGCTTGATTTTATTATTCGTTGAAAATATTTACTTTAATGTAATTATATATATATATATATATATATATATTTTTAATTTATATATATATATCAAATAAATGGAGATACAAAAATAATATATTTAAAAATATGTTATCACAACTTATAAAATAAAAATAATTTGATACGTTCACTTTTTTACAAAAACTCTAAACAAATAATGAAATGCGTGCTATCTTAAACATAAATTTATCACAATTTAGTTGTTTAGTTCAACATAACTTAGTTTATCATACTAAATATAAAATAAGAAATTCCACTATACAAACAAATAAAAATAATATGATACATTCACTTTGTTTACAAAAACTGTAAACAAATAATAAAATGCGTGCACTGTAAATACACAAATACACAAAATACACAAATTTTATCACAAATGAGTACACATAACTTAGTTCATCATACTAAATAAAAATAAGAAATTCCGCTATACAAAAATATCATTTGTTATAAAATAAAATTGTTGACAAATTTTTAAAAGTCAGTCTATTCAAACGGTTTTCGATAGTTCTACCAATAGCTTATTTGTGCGTTTAGTTGTTTAGCGAATACATTCATTACCTAGTCCAAAGTCGAGAGGATATACAAACCAAATTTATGTCGATTCATGTCAACGCATATATACGTTTAATTCCCGTTTTAAAAACGCATATCTCAAAAACCGTCACAATTTCGATGAATTAGACTAAATTTAAGTTTGTAACCTTTCAATAGAACGATAAATAATGTCACACGTTTAATTTATCTTGTGGAAGTTGTAAATTTAGACTTTTAACAACAAATGTTACTGTATCAGATCAATATTCTTAAAATAAACTGTGAAAAAAACATTGCGCTAACTTCCTCACAAACATAACCTCCACATCGTTTCCCCCAAAAAGGGTTTTATTTTGTTTATACGTAAGATAGATACATAGTAAGATAAATGTTTTTTTGAGAAATCGTTGTCTGCTTCATTGGCTTCTTTTCTTCTTTTACTGAAATTTGTTTCTCGAGATATGTCCAGAATATACCTACAAACCAAATTTGATAATTTATTTATGTTACAGATCACTACACAGACGAAATGTAGAGTCGGACATCTTTCCAAAAACCGCTTTTTTTCTTGCTTACTCCTAATTTATCTATAACGCATATTTGTGAGAGAGTAAATTTTATTTCAAACAATGAATGCTTTTGTAATTTAACATTTAGGCTTAAACAATAGTTTTGACTCAAAGAAAAGATAGAATGAATGGAACTGTGTAAAAATTAACATAAACATAAGAAATGCTTACTCTGTAGGTCAGCTGATCGCTTGGAGGGCAACATCCTTAGTAGATTTACCACCGCGGGCTATAGGTCTATGCAAATAACAAAACAAGCTTTTAACGTTAAGTTTATTTAAGTAGCCTATACTTTACAGACTCTATGTTTTGTTTACATTTAATTGTTGTCTCCATAACAACGCAATTATCGATTACACAAATATCTTAAGTAGAAGGGAATTTTAACTTGGTTAAGTTGGCATTAACCTACTTTTAGTAAAAGGTACAAAGTAAATCGTCCATGGAAATACATAATCCGAATCTGATAAAAGAACAGGTTCAGGTTGATACGAGACAAGATACGCGCAAGCAGAGTTGCGTGACTAAACTTCGTTCAGACTTTCTTTTTAATTTTGAGGTTATGTTCTTAGTAATCCAGTTTTTTAGCGATAACTTCGTTATTTTTAATTGAAGAAAACAAATATTAATATCATTTTATGCAGATTTTAAAGCTGCATATAATGAGTTGCTATAACCTATTGTAGGACATAAAGGTGAAACTTTTTAACGTTTAGTATCACCGCCATTTTGAAATTTACAGACCGATTTATTTGGTGGCAATGAAATAAATATAACTATTGTAAGTACGTATATTTTTAACACAATTTAAGGAAAATTGATAAAAAATATGTCCTCTATAGTAATAATAAGAAAATCTTCAAAATAGGCTAAATAACGAATGTATAGCGAAGAATTTTCGTGGTATATATTTTTCAACTCCGTAGGGCTTAAAAGAAGAACGGTAATTAATTAGTATCCTGTATCTAGTATGTCATGTTTGGTTACAATTTAATCTTTTAGGGGTCCAAACAAAATGTATTACCAAAGTGTTCTCAAAAATCCCGGTTTCGAAGTAAAGGGTAAAAACTCTACCACGGTGCTGTAAAATTTCTCAATACTTCTCCGCCAATTTTCCTAAAATTTTGATAAAATGTGAAGATTAATAATTCAAACTAGTGGGCCAAATCTCAAGTAAAAGAAAATTACACTTTAAGATTAATTGCCACAAACGAAAAACAACCTTGATTGTAGTATAATATGCAAAAGGATACGCGGGTATTGACATAAGGATTAATTATAGTATTATTACTATTATGTTATTTATTAATAAAACTACATTATTCAAACAAACAAAGAATGTAATTTAAAAAATGAAGCTTACCTCATTAAAAAATAACAAGCACATATATTAATATTTGTATATTTCTTGAAAAGTTTTAACATTTAATGATGACTAAAGTAATCTCTTTTCCCCCAGAAATTTTACGTACAATATTGATCTAAATATTTTTCAAAATATCAACGGTATTATAAATGAATAGAAAAGTAATGTTTTTCATATTTTAAAAGTATCATAAATACATAATAAAATATAAAATTGTATAGAAAATTGCAGAATAAATCTGTTCCCTTCCTTTGAAAATGACATTCAGTGGAGCTGGATATATATCTTCTTGTTTACAGTATAGAAAAGGACTGATATTTACTCACTAACAACCATCATGTCCTCTACCTTACGTATTACAAATCATTTAAAATAAATTTAAATATACCTGCAAGATTTTCAACATTTTAAGATTACCACATTTAAAAGGAAAGTTTATAAATAGATGAGAGAAATAGATACAGTATCATCAGGTCACTTAAAAATTCATTTTTACAAAACACTTAATTTAACACTCGTTTCCGTACCTTTGTTGTACAAGTCAAACATAAAATTTAATTTATACAATAATAATTCAATTCAATTTCGTCATTTATGGTGTACTTTATGTCTATGTGGCACTTCATAGGAGACTCTTTTTTTTAAATTTCTTGGCATAATTTTCTTAAACCTAACCGTTTAGAAGCTAGAGCTCTTAAAAGATTGAAAATTTAAAAGTTTTCGTATGTTTAAACGACATTTTTTAATTACTTAAAATTGAATTTAACAATTAAATGGTATTATTGTGTAGTGGGCAAGTTGTCAAACAATACTAGAATTGATCAATAAACAAAATAAAGAAACTATCACAGTATTTTCCTTACACAAATAAAATATATATATATATATATATATATTCCAAATATGTACTTAAATTGGTTAAAAGAGCTTTAATACTTTGAAAAGTCATCAAAACTTGGTGTAAGTTGGTATACGGTATTGTTGCCCGGTTACTACTTATAGTATACAAAGAGAACAAAAAGACTGCAGTGAAGATGATAGATTGCACATTTTAAATTGAGATCACAATGCTGCGAGCTGGATTAAATGAACACTCGGTATATCTTTATAAATACTGATAAGGAAGGACCCTTCTATACTATCTATTTTCCCATAAGAAATTAACCAGGAAAACTCAGTAATAAAGAATACATGCCGCGTTATTCCGAACTCTCGTTAGCTCGAATCCCGATAGTCCGAATCCCGATAGTCCGAACGGCCTAAGTGACGTTTTAACAAGTTTCTTTTTTACTGAAATTAGAACAATTGATTTTGTCTTCTTTAAATCAGTAAACCAAAATTGTATTTATGCAGAATGTTAACATGTAATACTGTACAATAAAAGTGTGATTCAGTATCCTCTATTGTATAATGATTTATTTATTAGGGTATAACGTTTGATTTGAAATGTTTAATAACATTTGTAGAAAATATGTTTCTTTCTTTTTTTTATGTTCTCTTGATAATAATTAGGGATAATAATTATCAAATTATCTTTATAATGTGATAATCCGAACAGTTTATGGAAACAAATTTTCAGATTAAAGCAACCTCGATGTATTTCATTTCTTTCTTTTTTCTTTCATTCTTTCTTTCATGTACGATAAGTATAAGTTAAAAGAGGTAGATTTTTGAAAATCGATAACGATTATTAATTTGATTTTGTGAATGGGTTTATAAAAACGTCTATACAATGTTATTCCTACAGCGTTTATCAGGAGATTAGTAATATTTGTTTTTAAATATTAAAGTTTTTAATTTAACATGTATTTTAATTTTAACATTTTTTAACATGTATATTTAATTCAAGTATTTGGTCCAAAGATCATGAAATTATTGACCCAGTTTTGACGTAATGAGTTTAAAATATTGCGCTACAGTATTTATATATGCATTCATGCTTTCTTCCGTCGATAACACAACCTGCCTACTGCTTTTACTTTCACCCACATTCATAGTTCCAGTGATCTATTTGCTGGTGTCTAGTAACAGATTGTGTTCCGCTATTTAGGTTCCATTTCGTGAAGAAGAATTCCCATAATTGCTATAGCATCTGCGATATGACGTCGGAAAAGGATTTAAAGAGTTTTAGTAATTTGTAGGAAGTTTTTAGTGGTCTACATAATATAAAACAGACTTAATCAACCCAAGAAAAAAAATTTTTTTTTAATTTCTCTAAAAAAAATTAAGCATCATCATGATACTTGCCCAGCCAAATCAAATAGTATAATACAAGCAGATCCTCTAAATGTAGTGTGCAAATATTAGTCTCTTAGGCCTTGAAGAAAACGTTAAATTTTATTGGTAAATGAAGGAGTCTTATCCGGTAGGGTAGATTTGTTTAAGACAGTTGATACACAGGTTATCTGAACCTCGTAAATTGTACATATCACTACTTCCTTGAAGTAGGTCAGGCGCTAACGGACCTCGGATGCGTATTAAAACTTCTCCACTCCTTTCGCTCTTGACGGTGTCTCGAGCCTGCAAAATTTCGTATACGAATATAAAACTTGTGAGGTTAGGTTTCGAAATTACATTTTTAAGAATAATTTTGCTTTTTGTCATCGTAGAATTGGGTTGGTGAAATTTAAATGCGTATATTTTTATAAAATTTAATGTATTGACATACGAGATATGAACAAAAAACTATTTAAAATGGGAGCTATTTTTATATTTTTAATGTGATTTTATGAATTTCAATAGATTTATGAGCATACAAGTGATCCAACAGTATATTCGCTATGATATTATTTAGCGCTACTTTTTGGTCTGTGAATATTGTCTTTCTCTCCCGTTAGGCAGTTGCCATATTGGGTTTTCAAGAACTACTTTCTGAATGTATTAAAAGATCCAAGAAGTAAAGTCTATTGTTTACAGAACCACTTTTATATACGTTAATAGAAATTCACAATGAAACAACATTTCAAGGCGTACCGGAAGTATGTCTTTTAGAGAAAGAAAGTCGCGCCTATTTTGCATACAAAACATAACCTCACTAATTCGTTTTAAATTCATTACATGCTTTAACTAAGCAAGTAGTCTGACGCGTCACTTATTACTGTTATAAATTTTGATAAATTGATATAGAACAGCTGATTTTAAACTGTGGTACGGGGGACCGATTCAGGTCGTACGCGGGAGAGAGAGGGGTCTTACCCAGTATACGTAGGATAGGTTAAGTTTGTTTAAAAGAGTTGTTACACAGGTTTTTCTGAATCTCATAATTATGCATGACTACTTTCTTGACGTTGGTTAGATGTGTATACAGAGTGTCTCCAAACTACGTTCCAAAACTACAGGATATGGTTCCATGGGTCAAAATAAGTAGAAAGTTCCTATGAACATATATGTCCTAAAATTATTAATTTTACGGCTGTCCAGTATTTTTTTTTTTTTTTTTTTCAAAAAACATATTTTTGAAAATAAATTTGATATCAAGGCCAAATTTTGTATACATATTTTGTATGTGACTTTGTACGAAAACCAGAACTTTGTTTCGTATGTTTTCAAAATGGCGGACGTTTGAAATTGTTTATAAAGTTAATGGTTTTTTTTTTATATATTCTTCATTAAAAATTTTAAAAGCTCTGGTTTTGGGTACATTGATAAAATATCACATACAAAATATATATACCAATTTGGAGTCGATATCTAATTGATTTTCAAAAATATAATGTTTTTTAAAAACACAAAATGGTGGACAGACCTAAAACTAAGCATTTTAGGGCACATACATGTTCATAGAAACTTTAAAAAAAAATTTTGCCCAAGGAATCTTATCCTGAAGTTTTTGAACGTAGTTTGGAAACACTCTGTATATTAACCAGTATAAACTCGCTTCGCTCGTGTTACCACGGCCATAGCGAGCTTGTAGCTAGCTGTTTATCGTAAGTATACGAATAAGTTATCATATCTTCTTTGATGGTTAGGTTAGGTTAGGATATTTGTCATCGTAGAGCGATGAGGTTGGTACCATTACATGCAGAATTGAAACCTGCAATTTTTTATCTAATTTAGTATGTAATAAGTTGTTAACATACAAGATATGAATAAAACTGTTTAAAATGCCCACCATCTTGACATTTTGAATTTGAATTTTCTGAATTTAATAGTGTTTTATATGAGAACACACTATAGTTCTCTGTACCGAATTTTGAGTTCCTATCTTAATTCTTATCGTGCTTACGTACAGACAACAAATTCCATTTGTCTAGAATTTAAAGTAAATTTACTCATCCACACATCGAATATTATTGTGCCTGTCTTTATATCGCAATTTATGTGTTAATTTTTTCCCGCTGTTGATTAAAAGTGAAAATCTCGGTCATCATCCCGTAGTAAAAAAAAAGAGAGAAAATAACAAAAAAACCCTGGCCCTCGAATACTTTAATACGTCAGACTTAGAAGAGAACAAGAGTTGGTCAATAAAAACCTGAAAGAGAATCTAACACGAGGCTACATAAAAAAGTTGTAGATCCAGCTAGGACCCTCGGGATTGCCACATTATTACGTTTCTTTTATATCTAAATTTGTTAAAGCCGACTTATTCTGTGAACGTTGTATGTAGGCCTATTATTTTGTCAAAATTATCAAATTTTGCCCGAAATAAATCAAA